>OX387612.1:6040000-7405833 GCA_947568835.1 Protonemura montana | reverse complement strand
AGGCCAAAATCTGCGAGACTGGAAACCAGGTAAGTACAAGCAACAGTTTTTGACAAAAATAACAAGCATTTTCTGAACTTCTTGAGTTGAATTGGTAAATTTGGGGTACAGTTGAATTATCACCATGGTAACAACCCCTCTAAATCTGGCAACACCGTCTGTGATTGGCAAATCATCTCTAAGCTTATTAAATTCTGAATCAGCGGTCAGATTTATTTTGCTAGATTTGTAATTTTCATTCTCAAGCCCTTCTCTCTTGCTCGAACGATGTAAACTTATCATGATAGATTTTCCATGTAAACGATTTTTTTTTAATTCAGAATCTGGGATATTTCAAACTATATGTGGTTCACCTTGGCCCACTACTTTCGTCACAGATGGAAATTTAAGGATTACTTTGTAAGAAAAACAATTTTCTCTTTCAATTCGTTAAAGTGGTTTTGAAAATATTTACCACAAACTTTGTAACAACACGTCTGAAAACCTCGATTAATATCCCACCATTAAACAATATCGAAACTAAAATTGTATTTGAACAGTATTAGCTTTAGCAGTTAACCAACTTCGAAGGATGAGAAATTTAAGAAATTTCCCCTCATTTTAGGTGATCTACGTTTGGGCCCGAGACGCACCCCAATTTGACCTGCCCGAGGGTGTAGGCTTTGAAATCGGGGGCGACTCGCCAATCCAGTATCTCGTACTTCAAGTGCACTACGCTCGAAGCCTGCCAGGTGTGGTCACTTTCAAAACAGGAAAAGCAGCCTTAGAAATAGAGGAAATACAGAGCAGCACCGAAATTGTATCTATGCTTTTATTTGATGGATGGCATGGTGCTACTGAAATTTGAATTCATTTTAAAATAACTTAGTACACACATTGAGTGCATAGGTATCGTTAGAGGGCCAGCGTAATTGTTACACTTTCTGCCAAGCAAAACACATGTTATTGGTAGGTGCCACCTGCTGGCGCTTGCGGCCATTCTTTTAACACCGTCTAGAATCAAAGGGGTGGTAATCGTTGAGGTAAATAGGTACTTGCTAACTTTTATCCCTGCGTACAGTTAAATATACATACAGTTAATTACCTGTTACAGTTAATACAATTACAGTTAGTTACAGTAAATTAAATAAACAGTTAATTAGGAACCAGATATGTTATACCTGTATCAATCTTTGCACTTATTCTATTGTTAAAGTATTTCTGGGTCAGGTGGCTTAGACTAAGGTGAATATCACCGATATTACATTTCAACGAGTATCTGACCAGAAAAAACTCCAAAGTTAAGATAGTTTTTTCTATAATTTAAAGATTGTTTACTTTGCAGATGACAGTTTTTTTCTATAGTTAAAAGATTGTTTACTTCCCAGATGACGTCAGAGACCGTTCTGGAGTGATCGTGCACTACACTAACCTCAAAGTCCCTCGACAAGCAAGTGTGATCACGTTGACTTCTGGTGGATCGGTAGAATCGCATTCTGTCGGCTACTGGGAGGCCGGTTGCCGAATTGACGAGACCAAAACGGTTCACCCGTTTGCCTACCGTGTCCACACCCATGACCTGGGTGTTTCGGTGTCTGGATATCGGGTGCGTCGGGATTCGAACGGCACAGACGTGTGGACTTTGCTGGGAAAACGGGATCCACAGCTGCCGCAAAAGTTCAGTCCGGTGCTCGATTTTGGAACGATTGTGACAGGAGATCAGCTGGTAAGTTGTTTATTATTAGGACCACTTCTACTCTCTCAAAAATTGGTGCCAAACGGGGACGCGGACCCTGATTTCCATATATCATGGGTGATGCTTCAACCAATTGATCTTGGACACGTCATTTTTGAGAGAATTTTGATAACTGTACGGCTTGTTGAGAGATGAACTTAAAACTAACTTCATATTCAAGTAGCGTGCATAGTATTAAATTAAATTACGGCACCTCCATCGGCACAAAAATAACAAAGAAATTATTTCAATTTGCTAAGGTTAAAGAGCTTCTGTATCTAGGATGAACTCTTACTTAAATTACAAACGCTTGCAATGCGCGGGGCATTTTATTATTAACAACACTATAACCGTCTCAAAAATTGATGCCCAAACGCGGACTCGAACCCCGATCTCCACCTTTCGCGGGTGTTGCTCTGAACCATTGAGCTACTTGGACACTGGCTTTATGAAACGATTTTAGATTTTAGATTTTTTAGATTTTTAGATTTTAGATTTAGATTTTTGAGACGATTTCATCAAATACACTAAAATCGTCTCAGAAATCTAGTAATATAAATCCAGATAGCTCAATGGTTCAGAGCAACACCCGCGAAAGGTGGAGATCGGGGTTCGAGTCCGCGTTTGGGCAGCAATTTTTGAGACTTTTATAGTGTTGGTAATAATAAAAAGCTTCTGTATCTGAACGAAAGGAAGTTTCGTTCAGACTTAAACATACTTTTTTTGTTATGTCCTGGATAATCAACGAATATTATACTACTAGACCGCAGCCCGCAGAGCAAACTCGGTTCCTCCACCAACAATGGTGATGAAGAAACTAAAAGTAATCGATTACAACACGTCTCAAAAATACCCTCATCTTTTGCATCCTTAAAAATGTCTGATACAAATATAAACAAACATGAATGAAACTAATATTTCATTGAATCATTAGTTTCGTTCATTTTTTAAATGCTGTTAACATTTGCATAACGATACATTTCTCAGCTATGTCCGATCGCGCACTGACGTTGAAATCTTTGGACGTACTCCTGATTTAAAAAATATAATTACGGACCCATAGCGGGATTCGAACTGGTATCCCGTCGTACGCGAGTCGGGCAGCATAACCACTCGGCCACGAGACCAAGTGCTACGCATTGGAGATTTATAATGGATATTTATTGCAGATTAACTACCTGCAACAGGTACCATTCGGGTTACCGACCGATGGCTGTGATTTATCGACATTTTAATTGATCAAGTACATTTGATATCCAACAGACTGCGTTTGCGATCACGATGTGACTTAACTCGACTGCTGGTTCAGTGATACTTGTTTGGTATAGCGGAGCAGCGGACCAGCATTGTGCAACGGGGTTCGACTGGCGTTCCTCCAGTCGGGCTTCATGGCTTGCATTTTCGCGTTAGATCGTGGCAACTGGTGAAAGCCCAAACTTTTTGGAGTGGCCGAGTGCCTCAGCACTGCTTGGTGTTGGGGTCAGGTCCGGCATTTACACACTGTATAGAAGCGAAACCTTCCATCTCTGCAAACCCGTTGTTAATGTATTGGGGACTGTTTATGTTCATTTCTCTATACTTGTCGCATGGATGTTACATGTATTGTAAAAAAATGTCGTATTATATAATTATTAATTACAAATGTATATAACACTATTGATATATCCTATTATAATTAGCAAAATACAAATAGAACACCATAACTATATGCAGCCAAATTTTCCCCTGTGACATTTTTTTTCAACTATTTTTGCAAATATTTTCAATAGTCTGAATAGTCTGAATATTGGCACGTCGTCCTAACGTGTAAGAAAATAAGTTCCATTTCCCGACACCGAACGCTGGCTCTTCTGCACTCGAAACAGACCGCGTAACAACTCGACAATAACAGCGGCTTCAAACGAAGCTGGTTTAATAATATATGAAAATTATTTAAATTTAGCAAAAAGGACACATATTAGTAAAGTTGTTTCGTTTAGTATGAAGTTGCCTAATTTCATGAATTAGTCATCTGACCGGCGTAGCTCTGTGGTTAGCGTGCTGGCTTCGTAAGGTGGAGGTAGCGCGTTCGCGTCCCGGCAAAGTAGCTTTTTGGCAGCTCCGAGCGCAAGTCGCTCCGGTATCGAATAATCGAGCGTTGTAAATATAAAAAAATGTATAAGTCCAGAGTGAAGTACAAAATGTTGCTAACAGGTGGCGCTGAGGAGCTTAACACTCATGTCTGTTCCCATATACTTGATGCTAGACTTAGGAGCTGCACACGGGGTAAGGTGGGGTTTGGGGTCGTGGGAACGTCCCGCAAAATTGGCGAGTGCGACTGGCGCGAAGCGCCAGGAGCGCTCGGCAATTTTGCTACTGTCTAAACATACGCCCCAAAAAAAAAAAAAACTCAGCTACAACACACTCAGGATTCGAATCCGGTATCTCGTCTTCAATAATCTAAGTAGGTCAATTTCGGCAGTGCTTTTAACCACATGACCACGCGCACATATATTTTTACTGGCATTTTTGTAGTATTTAAGTCTCCTGACTTCCTTTCCATGAGTGGATATTACATTCCAACAGTAAAAATCTTCGGCCGTCGAGCTAGTTCGAACCGAGTAAGGAATCAACTCGACGCTACTGAAGTAGCGTCAGTAGCATTGTGCCACGCAGACGATCTTATTTAAATGAGTGACTTCAACATATTTGAATTTCATGAGGCATTGAATATCAAGGTATTCAATTTGAAGGCGCATTCCCATTTGCGATTCGGTAAACTATCTCCCAAGTCTTTTACAAAATTACAACCAATCATCATTCGCTCCAACCACAAGCAAAAAAATTTGAGTCAGACCCAACGCTGGTGTAGCGCAGAACACTCGGCCACTGCGAAACTTGGGCTAACACCATTTGCCGCTATCAGACGCGCAAATAGCAGCCGATAGAGCCCGATAAAGCCCGATAGAGCCCGACTGACTGAGCGCCAGACGTACTCCGCTGACAGATCATGGTTTTCCAGGTTCTCTTATTCTTCTGATTCGGACGAACACGCAATCGTGTTAAGACACACCCAGAACTCCAGAGTACTCTGTTGGATATCAAATGTACTTGATCAATAAATACTGAACATCGGTCGGTGATCCAGATGTTGATGCGCCTGATGTTAAAAAATATAAAACCCACTCTCCTTGAACGGGATTTGATCGTGGACCCTCCACCACGTGGATCGGACACCCTCACCGCTCGGCCACGACTACTACGGGATTTAGACAAACTTTATAATTGCATTTAATTCGCAACTTCAGGAGCTGAAGAAATCTTCAGCTTTGAAGAAATCTTCAGAGTTCCATTTTTTCGTTTACTAACTGCTCCAAGATCTTACCTCCTGAAAAACATAGTCATTTACCAAAAAGATACAAAAATGTAACGCGGTGACGATGATTCGGAGTTGGAATCTTCGGATTGGTCGACTCATTCGAGTCTAGATCAATCACCCACACGACCATGCATAGTTCATATTTTATTTCATTTATTTATTTTTCCATTTTTCCCTAAATCTAAACTATCGTCTATTAGAAACACTAGTAACACTAAAGTAGACTATCGTCTATTTTAACATATTTCTTCTAAAGTGATTAACATTATTTTCAGTCTCTTCCATTGTTATAAGAGTGATATTAGTGATGTAAAATAATTTCAGGTATTTCTGTACCGGCAAAAATAACCAAGTAATATTTCCTATACTGTTAAATTTTGACCCCCTTTGCTTGCTTGCTTTGCTTGAGTACCACTGCACTTGCAGCTACCATGAGTTTAGTGAGTAGTTTTGTTTACGGGAAAAAATATCAAATTGACATCTCCTACATACTTAACGTTCGAAGCACTTTAATCAGATATAGCTCTTATTTCACTCTATATTTCGATTAAATTTGGCTAATTATGAATTATTTATTATAACCAGGTTGCTGGCTCGCTCTTTTTAAGACAAGAGCTAAGAACAGGATAGAATTGCAAGAGCCTGGTCTGAACTGGTCTTTTCGTTTCAGGCGGCTCGGTGTACGATGAAGAACTTTCGTGACCGAACTGTTTGGCAAGGGTAAGGATGCCGTACTTTAATTCCCTGGGCTTTAATTGTGTCAACATCAAGCTAGGAATTATATAGGGATGGTAATTCCAATTATAAAATTCTTATATAGCAAGCAAAACATGATTGTATTTGATAAATACTATTTCAGTTAACATTTAAATGCAAGAAAAAAATCAAAAATCAAATACATTTCTCTTGCTAATGGATGAAATATTTTTGAATAAATAGAGAAGGGAATATTTACTGCTACAAAATTAGGTATGAAAACGTCGATGGATATTGTTTGACGTTATTCCCTTTAATTCCCTATGCATAAATGTAAGACCCTGAATTAACTGAGCTCATAACAGACCAAAAACTTTTTATGCTGAGCAAAGACTTTCTTTCTGCAGACGTCTTAAGCGAGAAGAAATGTGTATGTTCTACCTGATGTACTGGGTGGAAGGCGACTCTCCGCTGACGAGGAAATACTGCACTACGAACGGACCACCTTCATACACTTGGAAAAAGTCAAACAATTTCAACAACATTCCAGCACCAGACATAAAACAGAACAAATATCATCATTTTGAACATAACCTTCTCGATCGTAAAATGAGATAATCCCAGGTAATTGTTTATAAATAAAGTTGTATGAATTTTGCAGTAATGTTTTTAGTCATCTCAAGCATACTTAAATTAATCTGAGTTGAAAAGTAAGGCACAAAAGAAACTAAGTATACTAGTTTTTTGTTCATATTTTATTTATGGTATAAGCTCTTTTTTTTTGTATGGATTTTTCGACCCAAAAAGGAGATGTTCCGACATCTTTAGAGTGAGACTGATAATAAGCGAGCTATAAGTCAATGAAAGAGATAATGAGTCTTCGAATATTAAATTCTAGGAAGAAAGAAGTGATGACGGAAAAAAAGTTGATGCGAAGATGAAAAATGCTGAGGTAAAAAAAGTAAGACAAAATGAGAATGCCATTTAAGTCACAGATTTAACAAATTATTACCAGGAAAATAAATTGAAAACGAGAAGAATTGAAAAGAAGAATAACGGCGATACCTAATTATAAATCTTTTTAAGTTTCTGTAATGACAAGCTGATGACAATTGATAAAGAGTGTGAAGAGTAGGAAATTGTGTAGATGTTCAATGGTAAGATTATACTACACATGTACCTAATTATTATTTGTTTATATATTATTTTTATTTTTATCTATTTATTTCAACAGGTAGACAATTTTTAATTAAAGGCTTTTAACTTGATTATCATTCACCCACTTCTTCCATTTATTCTTATAATAAACATTTCGAACAGAAATTATTCACTATTCCGGTGGAACAGTGACGTGATTCGGGTTGAATTAGATGTTAATTCAGGCAAGAAGACGCACAGCATCGCAATGTGCCATTATTCAGCTTCCCTAGCATTTCCTTTAATTTCCAAATCAAAATTGACACACGATTATCTCATAGCCTTCTAGTCTTGACACAAAGTTGCATGCCGCCCTTTGACGTCATTACGATCGTGGAGGCGTCGAACACTAGAGGCACCGCCGTCTTGTTCGATCGCGAGAACTCAAAATGGCGGACGAGAGTGACGAGGCCTATCTTCGCTTGCATCAGTCCAAAACGGCTCCCTGAGTAAATAAAAAAACTACAATAAGACAACAGCAAAGAAATATCTGATAATTTTAAATAGTGAAATGTTTTCATGGTGAAGTTTTGACAGGGGCTATGATATACCAACCATGTGACACCATCTCATTTAACTGTGATTTACCAAGATAAAACGACCATGTATTGAAAAAAGAAAGACACATTTCAGGGAAATTAATTTTTTCGGCCCATATTTGATATTTTTTCAAAGCTCGAGTAGTTTGGCGTGTTGTAAACACCAGTTACCGTGAGGTCACCAAAGTTAAGCAACACTGCGCTAAGTCAGGTATTGGATAGGTGACCATCATACACATGACCAGTTATGTTTACTATAGATAGGCTGGAGGGATAAATCTTCCCCCCCCCCCCCTCTTATTCATTCTCATCATCACCCACGCATACATACCGACTCCAATAAACCAGAACCAAACCAGTGCGTCGTTAAAAATCACAAATCATATCTCTACAAACTTAATCATGTTCTTTCAAAAAATAAACATGATCTTTGTTTGTCTGCAATATTTGGTCTTTCTTTCTTTGAGAAGCCCTATAGAAAGAAGCCCTATGGGGCAAATCGGTGGAAATGGTTAAATCTGCAGACTTCAGCAGAAATTGTGAACATAGTAACGAGATCATTTTCACACTCACCTATGCAATTTCTCGGTCCTGTACCGAACGGCATGTAAGTGTACGGGTTCCTCTTCGTCCTCTCTTCTTTGGTGAAGCGTTCAGGATCGAAGCGCTCCGGTTCGGGGTAAAACTCTGGGTTGTGTTGAATCCCCAAGACTGACACGATTGTCTGGATCCCGCGATCGATGACCAGGTCGGTGCCGGGTAGTGGGTACGGGGTGTTGCATTCACGGTTCAAGAAGTTTAGCGGTGGGTATTTCCGAAGTGTCTCTGTGCAAAAAGGGGACAGCTATTTTTTATTGCGTTTGCAACTGGTTTTCTTGTTTTAGTTACACCTGAGTCTTCTACAGGTATTGATTTGAAACTAGAGTTAGGTATTGGTTTGTTTACCACCCTGAGATGTTTTAGCTGGTACTGACCTCTTGCCATTTGGGACTCCAAACCACTGACAATTTATTGTATGCTAACATTCTTTTGTTTAGAAATATTGGAGAGCCGAAATTAAGACTTTTCTTTATGCAAAATGATGCAAGAGTTACAGTTGTGTTAGCCTTACCTTGCCACAAGCTGGTGGACGCTGATTACACATTGCCAACTTTAGAATGCAAAATAAAGCCAGTCTTCACCGGGGAGTTTGAAATTAACCAGAAAATTATGACCAAACAATGCATCATGCACTTAAATTCTTTGTGGATTTATCAGTTTATTTACGTGAAATTAATTCTATTGAAAAATAAGAACTTAAATGCAAAACTAAAAGTCCGAATGACTTCTGCTAAATACCTACCGTACACTAGCGGATTCTAGCAATGGCTGCCAAAATGCAGTTTGCGAGCTTGGTTTCCTGCCTAAACCTGATAAAAGTTAAAAGTAATCTAAAATATATTAATTTTAACTTTGGTTGATAAACATTTATTGTTTTTCATTAAATATTTTGTTTTCCTGGAATTATTAAATGTTTCAACCAAAGAAAAACATTATTTTGTTGCTTTTAAATCGGATAGTTAACAGTAGCATCACGGTGTCATATTTTCCTGGTTGGTACAAGCACCCCAGAAAGTGGCAAACTCAAAATAATCCTAGTGTAGTATCAAATTCTTGATTAAATCTAACGTAATCTCGTAAATTAAAACGAGAAATTATGGCATATCCTTGCATTTGAGATGGATAATCATCTTGTCAGGTGTCTACATTTCAACCTGTCTCGACATGACTATCTAGGCTGTGTTGTCAACTAAGTAACCTACCACCACCCCTTCTTATCAAGTAAACACCTGAAATAGAATTGCAATGCATGCCCTTGTTATAAGATACATTCGACAACGCTACAAAATCTATTAATTTTGACCAAATATGTTTAAGAGGTAAACATTGAATCCTAGAAAAGCTTGGTCTAAGACTCAATTAAGAAGTTTTAAAAGCTTTACGCCTCCCATTTGAGACAACTTAACGAAAAATACTAATGAAAACCTTCCAATACCTGAGATGACCATGTTCAGGTATTCCATCTCCTCCATCGCCTCGTAAGTGATCTTTCCTTCGGGTATCTTTGCCAAAGCGCCGTCTACCTCCGCTCGCAGTCGCCGCTGTATCTCAGGATTCAGGGCCAACTCGAAGAGGGTGAAGGTCAAGGTGGTTGACGACGTCTCGAAGCCAGCGAGGTAGAAGACGAACGCCTGGGCAGCCACGTCCTTCATGTCGATCTTGTTTGCCGACTCTGCCAAGAAAGAAATTAAGTCTAAGAGAAATAAAACAAGTTTCCCAGCACCGAAGAAGGGGTGGCTGCAACCCCTCATAATATAATTTACCTTACAGAAATCACCTTATGTACCGTTAGTGTTAATAGTATACCACCCGGTAACAGATATCATCCGCGCTAATGGATCAAGATTACAGTATCTTGGACTGTTATTAAAATAGATATATTGTACTTGATGTTCACTAGCTATCGATGTGAATTGTAATAAAGGTCATTTAAATAAATTATCAAAGTGCACTGATATAAATCATAAGAACTTGCAAATTATTATCACTAATGGTGTTTTCGACTGGCCTGCACCAGAGCGGGTTTGACACTTGCTCGATAACGTCATGCTCTCCACCGGGTTTAAACCAGCTCCGAGTGAGAACGCTGACACCCGAACACGGGATCACTAGCTGTTAGTGCATTCATTTGTTTTCCAATTGCACCTTCGAGAAAAGTTCTCGAGAGCGAGTAACTCTGCCAGTCGAACACGTGAAAGTTGCACTGGGACAGAGTCACATGCCCAGTCGAACACGTGAAAGTTGCACTGGGACAGATTCACATGCCCAGTCAAACACGTGAAAGTTGCACTGGGACAGAGTCACATGCCCAGTCGAGCACGTGAAAGTTGCACTGGGACAGAGTCACATGCCCAGTCGAACACGTGAAAGTTGCACTGGGACAGAGTCACATGCCCAGTTGAACACGTGAAAGTTGCACTGAGGCAGAGTCACATGCCCAGTCGAACACTTAAATCGCCCCCAGTGCACACCCGAGGCGCACCGGGGCAGCCAGTCGAATACACCATTAGTAAAGTTTATTAGTTAGCAAAATAAGTTTAGTTTAAGGATCTCGTACCTTCCGCCCAATTCTTGTCTCCTTCAACGTAGCCATCATTTTTCAGTTGAATCATCATTTGCAGGAAATCGTTTCTCTTAACATTGTTCGTCTCTCGATACTCAACTGTCTCCTTGACAGCATTCGTAAAGAAATCAGAAATGACTTTAGGGGTGTTCCCCAATTTCGTAATGGCGGCCAACTTAGGAGAAAACAAAGTAAAAAGTAAGCCTAGGTTTCCGATGAATCCCCGCTGAAAGAATTGCCGTCCTCGTGTGCGAAATTCAGCTTGAGGGTCTCCAAGACAATTGCATTGGATGCCGAAAGCAACAGAAGCGATCACATCCGTCGTGAATCTGGCGAGAATGTCATTGACTTCGATTGAATCGCCAGATTTTTCAACAGTTTCTTCCAAGCATTTCCTCAGGTCAACACATAGGTCAGACACTGCATGAAACATCATCTTCATCTTGCCCGATGTAAAAGTTGGCGTCAGTTTCGCTCTCAAAACCTTCCACTTCGGACCACTCATTGCGAAAAGATGATTCGTAATCGGGTCGTTTTCTTCGTCGTGGTACACTCCGCGGTCTTGAAATTGTGCGGCGTCTTTCACGTAGATCTGTTTTATCAAATCAAGGTCACGAAGCAGTAGAGATGGTAAGAAAGATTGATAAACGCCTACTATAGGATGACCGTCTAGTTTGAGGTATAGGTCGCGGTAGATATCGCCGACAGGGCGTCGCAGTAAGAACATGTCAGTTAGGTTACCAAAAGGAAAACTTGGAGTAACTATCGGCACGCCCCTTTTTGACCAGTACGCGAACACTGACCGGAAGTAGAAATACAACAATGTTATGAAGGTAACTGAAATAGTGGCCAAGTCTAGGACCCAAGAAGTCGTGAAGATTGCCATCTTGGTAGCTGCACTTGTCTTTGTTGCTGTTTGAATAGAACTGATTGCATGAGGCACATACCACTTCTATTTATGCACTCGTTCTGAATTTGAGACAGCTGATTCTAGGAACAACATTTATATCATGAAATAAGTGAGACTCTAATAAAAACACATACTTATTAATTTATCATCATGACTGGCAAGATAGTTTTTTTTTTTTAAATATATATAACGTAGTATAATTAAAGTATGAGCAAGGTCAATCCAGATATGTTTTTTGCTGTGCAATCGAGACTTGGTGTCGAATTGTTTTGTTTGAGTTTATCTGCTGGTAAAGAAATGACTTGCCAGTCTAGTCCACAATTACGATATGAGAATTTCTCTCGAATGATTCGACGATTTTTGCCATGTTTCTGGCAAGACGATATACACGTCTGATTAAAAATAACAGACGATTGAGCTGCAGTTTTATCTGTAAGGCTATGAGGAATATATGTGTGTTGATTTTGAGTTCAAGTTTTGCAATTTCTACACCTATAGGCACACTTGTTGCCTCAAACACTTGAACGTTATTGACATTATTTAACCCTTGACATTGACATCATTTCAATTGTTGAGTTGAGTTTGAGTTGAGTTGAGTTTGAATTGTTGAGTTTCAATGAGTTTACTTGCTCGTTTTGAACATCATAGCAAACGGATTGACTAAAAAAAAATGTTTACCAAAAAAAGCTTAAAAAATGAGTAACTGAGCTGAAGAAAAGCTACATAAAGCTCCTAATAAACGTGTTATTTGTATTTTAATAATTAAATTGCATTTTATTTCATTAAGACAGTTTAAACATTTTACATGTAAGTAATCATCTGTTTGAAATATATATTATACAAACCCACTAAATAATTTAAGCAGTTATCCATAGTAAAAAACGTAAATATACATATACACATGACCAGTTCTGTTAGGGAGAGACGTTGGAGCTTACAGATACCAATAATCATGTTATTCACATGGAACCGTTCTTCGGAAGGGACGTAAAGTCGGTTGAACAGTTGGTGCTCTTCGACAGAAGCATGCTACTTGCCCCTCCTCCTTTCTAGGCTAGGTTATCTATATAGTTATCCTCATAATCGTCCACTCATTCACCGAAGCCGTTAGACCAGTGCCACATGGCCCTCTGTCAAAACAGTGCGTCGTTAAACAACACTACTACACCAATCTATAATATATTTAAATTCCATTTTACGGACAAAACTGTGATACAATTAATAAATCAGTAACATTTTTTTTGTTTTCCATTGAATCTAAATAAGCTCTGCTTGTTTTCTAACAAAAATCTAAAAATATTAAAAAGCCTCCGAATGTTTGGTTTCTGGAAGGGGTGGTATGGTATCAGGTGAATTTATAATTTCGTCATAGATAACAGTTTCCCTGTTATTTGCCTGGTTCTTCGCTGTCCATACTTCTTGATAAACACGGGTGTCGCGTTTTGAGAACGATGCCCCTGCTTGGTCGCAGTTTTCCACCATAGGCTCGTCGTAGAAGTTGTATTCGCTTTCGGCCACTGGTTTTTCACTCTCAAATGAAGAGTTAATGTTGCCAGTATATAAGTGCTCGTTGCCTGGGAACGAAAGATCTCATTACAAATAAAAATAAAAAATGTACATTCAGCTTACACATAGTGAAAGATAAATTGATTATTGTGTTTAACGACGCACTGTTTTGACAGGGGGACCTGTGATACTGGTCTAATGGCGTCGGTGATTGAGTTCATGATAATGAGGATGATGATAAACCTAATCTAGCTTAGAGGGGAGCAGGGGAAATACCGTGCCAGCAAGTAGCACACTGTCGCAAAAGAGGACCACCTGCTAAACGTCCCTTCCGAAGGACAGTACAACTCGAACAGCAGGATTCCTCCATAAATCCATGGTGTCGAGAGGTTGATAAGCAAGGCGAGTGAAGTTGCTGTACTAACTTTAATCCCTTTAACCTCTCTCCCGAACAGAACTGGTCATGTGTATGATGGTCACCCTTCCAATACCTGACCCAGCGCAGTGTTGCTTAACTTCGGTGATCTCACGAGAACCGGAATTTCCAACACGCCAAGCCGTTCAGTCATAGTAAGAGGACCAGCTTTAATCTTACTCTTCTTACTGTACATGTTGGTTTTTAATTTACCTTTATTCCCCCGATCATTTGTGAATTCAACGAGAGGAATGTCCATCGGGGGCCTTGCCGAGTGGTTGTTGTCTCGGATGGGCTCCGTTGAAAAATAAAGTTCGTTATCCAAGTTAATCGGCATCGTCTCTGGTGGCAACACTGTGGAAAATCAGAGGGGAATAAGAAACCTGAGAGACCACAGCACTAGGAAAGTTAGAGTAAAGATTGTTTTTGTTTGTATTCCTTTTCTTTTATCTGCACTTGTTAACTTAGATTTTTGCATTTGATTGGGACTTGGATATTTAAATATTTAAATAATAAAAATAATCCAAAAATCAAACTAATGACTCAATTTGACTAGCTGGAAAAAAGAAATGTACATTTTTTATTGCCTGACCAATTAGGATAAAAGTTTAGCAGGACCTGCTAAATTTCTTGAAATTTATATACTCAATGGATTGCTTTAAATTAAGATTTTCGAAAATTTGTATCGTAGATTTATGATTAAAAATAAGTCATAAAAGACTCGAAGATTTTAAAATTTCAGACACTTTTTAAGGCTTAAATTAGCAAAGATATGGTTTCCATCATTTTTTTTTTTGTAAAATAATTGCAATACGAATAAAAAAAAATCTTTAGTGAGCGGAAAGGACCCAAGGAGAATAAAAAAATAAATGATAAGGTAAAAATGCGCTCATTTATAGCTGAACTCAAGTTGCGTTTGTTAAGCCCTTGTTTAAAAAAACACTTGGTAGACCTCACCTTTTGGTACGAAGGAAAGAGCCGCAGTTTGACGAATTAAAAAATATCTCACTGCACAAGACGCGGCAATCAAAACAGCGAGGAAAAGTACAGAGTAGGCTGCAGCTTTGGTAGCGACTCGAACTTCACTGGAAGCTGCAAAAGTTGACAAGAGAAGAAGTCAGTTAGGTGACAAAAACTATTTCAAATGGGCTTTGAATGCCAAGTGTAGAACAACTAAATTTACCAACGATTCGTAACTTGTACCTGTTACTTTATCAAATCTTTTGTAAGGTAACAGGTACAAGTTACGAAACGTTGGGAATTTAGCTGATCTTCACTTAGCATTCAAAGCCCATTTGAAATAGTGTTTTTCTTAACTAGTGCTAAGGCTAGATCAAGTAGACATGAGTTTAAAAACCAGTAAAATGTCAGTGAAGTGTTCAATAATCATTATTAATTTTTGTTTTTCCATGAATTTGAAATGTTTCTGTTGGTTAATAAATGTACTCTCAATAATTGGATCGTTCGCATTCACTTTAAACTCTTGTCTTCTTTATCTTGCCTGAGCACAAATTAGCAAAAACAGATTAGTTTTTGAAACAAGATGCATTGAAGACAAAATAAAAATAATTAACTTGGCATTAAAAAAAAAAAAGTAAAAATAATAAAGGTTCTTCGAAATGATACCCACGTAAAACGAATGATTTTATCAAATTTGTGCTGTAAATCATGTAAATACATTTAAATTGATAAGGTACTAACCCAATGGCCCTTCTATTTTGTGAAAAGCTTCAAATATTTCTTCCTTATTCTTATATTGATGAGTGACTTTGCAGGTGAGATTTTTGCCAAAATCATTCGATGTTATTGTATGAGTCAGAATTTGTGCGATATTTCTCAACTCCCAGGGCCAAGTCCATTCGTCGTTGACGTAGTTGACATTTCTTCTTATAATTTGTCCACCTAGCAACCAGGTTATATTGGTGGCAGTGGTTGACAAACATTTTGCTGTCAGAGTGTCACCTTCTTTCAACCGAGATTGGTTAGTTGGAGAAAACGAAATATTGTCTCTATACATTGCTATAGCCATCTGATGCATCTGAGGTATATCTGGAACCAGCAAAAGCGATTTTTAAGTAAGTAATTAAGTCAGATTTAAATACAAATTTAAATCAAAGGTTTTTTAAGTTAAAGGTAAGACGAAGGGGTTCAGAGCCGGTAGACGATGGTGTAGGTGAAAACGGTTTTGCTCTGTTGATTAGGTTTTTTGGTCCTAAAAAGGACCGCGTCGGTGGTCGACGTTTCGCCAGCGTTGGCGCTGGCATTATCAAGACTGTGTTTTAAGTTAAAGTTTTAACCACAGAGATCAAAGTTTAAAAGATTTTTTTTTTGTGTCTGTATAACTAAATGCAAAGTTTGTTGGAAATTTATTTCGTAGAAAAATATTGCAACCTTAATTAAACAATCGTAGTGTTTTAATAAAAATTCTATAAATTACACCCTCGGCAAATTTGCAAAGCTTAATCAATTCCATCTTTACAGATCGGATAGACACGAACATGCTTAGCAATTGCTTCCACGCAGTAATTTGTTTTAATTATTTTCATCATAATACGGTGTCAATATCACTCCAGGAACTGTTTCACATCTGCTTTTTAATTTTTCACTGTGTTTAAACAATAATTAAATTTCTAAACAAATCGTGACCAACACTGATGAAACCGATTTTGTTCACGTTTTCTGTTTGCTTAGAGCAGGTTTTCCCAACGTGTGGTACGCCTACCCCCTCAGGCACGCAATGCACTTTTCTGGAGAGCTTTATACTATAACTTACTAGACAATTTTCGGAAATATATACATTTATTTTATTTTATTTTAAGCGTTGGGATTATCGAAGGGGTACAGAAATGGTAAAAGTTTGGAAAATACTGGCTAAAAAATTGTATGAAAACTAATAGTAACTAATAGTAATAGTAAACTCACCGTCAATGATAATCAGTTTGGCGGCGAAGTAATTTATACTATTATTAACCCTGCCGATTCGAAAAACCGGCCCACCAATAGTAGATCTATCAACGTTAAGCAAAGTAAGGTTGCATCCTATTCCCGAGTGACAAAATATACCACCTGTGTCACTGTTTTTAGGGCATGCATCTTCTGAAAGAGTACTGGCTGTGCTTGCACTGTTTCCTAAATACAAGAATGTACACTCTGAAAATTGTGAATTATTCGGTACTTTCCAGTCGATAGTAAAGTTTCCTCCTTGGGGTACATGTTCTTCTGTGATATTACCCGACTGAATGTCCCCACTTCCTGAAAAGAAAAATGTATAAATTTAACTTCCAAAACGAATTCCAATCCATTTGTTTAAATCGAAATATTTGTTAAGCTACTGGACATGACTATGATAGAACATTCATAATCTATCCAGAAAAAATAATAAAAAAAACATGGAAATAGCTAAATAAATCTATTCACTTAAACCATTAAGTTGACAGGAACAGTCTTAAGGTAAAGGCTAGCGTTAAAGTTTAACGTTTAAAGTTTAAAGTTTTTAAGTTTAAAGTTTCTGCTGAGCAAACGAGGCCGGCAACACTTGGTACTGGAAGATGATACCCGATGGCGCTTGCAGTCGTCCAATTTAACAAAAAAAAAATAACTTACCATGGACATGGAAAGTTGTAAAGCTGTACTCCCAGTTAGAATTCTCTTCTCGAGTTCGGCAACCCACAAGATACTGTCCGTCTTTCTCAAGCTGGAGAGATATGTTACAAGTTTTGTTGTCTTTGCATAATGAATCAGATCCTGAATTGGTTTCTAAATCCTTCGCAACTGATTCACAACTTCGGTCTATAGTCTCAGTATAGTTCTCACTATTACTAGTATTTTGGAACCAAGTTTTAAAGTTGCATGAAACCAACGGATTTTCCGATTTACAAGAAATTGAAATTTTCCATTTTACTGACGAATTGAAGTGCGTTGCCATCTGAACAGCACTCTCTGTAATGTATATAATTTTCTAGAGTAAACATATGGGCAAGATAGTGAAAACCATTTCCTCAATATTCATTTGGGGTCGATTTCACCAACGCCGTTTAAATCGAGCTTAATCGGCGTTTAACGGGGGTTTAAGGCAAAAATGTATTTCCCTCGTTGAGCCAAAATTTTGAAAGATTTGAAAGAGGATGATTAAAATTACCTACTTAAAAAATGCGTAAATTTAAAACTGAATTTGGTGATGATTCATAAAGGCTTTTTCCTGTCACATAAAAGAAATTTTATTTAGCAGCCGTCACTATTTTCTCTCTGCTCTAATCGCCAATTAATATTTGAACCTGGAAGGACGGGGTTTAATTTCTAAACTGTCATTTGGAGGTCAAAGTAAGAAGTCCCATTGATATTTTGTTTGAATTTCCAAGTCACCAAATATTCCGTTTCGAAGCAAACATATTACTAAAAACTTTTTTCTTGTGTTCCACTTGTTGTCTCGATTTTTTGTTTTGCAATTATTAAAATATCATTGTTTTAAAGCAAAATACTGCGCCGGTTAAAATCACCCCTTAACGGCGTTTAAGAGCGATTTAAACGGGGTCGGTGAAATCGCCCCTTTTAAGAAAGCATGTGATTTGAAGTCACCATAGCAATGGCATGTCTTAAGCTGGCAGTTCACTTATTAGTCGGGCATTATAAAACTTATCGTTTTTTGTTACTGTTTCTTAGCAAATTTTAATTACAGCAATAATTAAAATTAATAATCACAATTGTAATAGAATTGTCAGAGCAGTACACAAACATACCTGTTATCACACAAGATATTGTTATCATTACCAAGATCCGCAAATCAAACATAACTCGTCGAAAAAGGCGAACAAAAATAATAATTTACTAGTTTTTAATTTCCCACGTTGGATTCTGTAATGTCCTTATTGCAATCATGGTGCTTACATTCCGAAACAACTCGTCGCACTGGGCAATCCCTGCTCGTAATTATATATTTAAGCGTCTTGAAATGTCATAAAGGAAACTCTTATCAGCTAGCAAAACAGCTGACCTCTGTTTCCTTTGCGATGACTATCTTTTACCTCAATCGTCGACAAAAATAAACATGTTTCGATCAGCTTTTTAATTGGCGTTTACTGCTTTATATTTTTGAGTCCAACGAACATCGAAAGAATTCAACAACAAATAAAAATGCCTGGTTAATATTTTCAGTCATTTGATTGATTGATTCGTTGTTTCTGTTTTGACACCTAGCCCTGCGGCACTGGTCTAATGGCGTCGGTGAATGAGTGGATGATGATGAGGATGATAATGAACCTAACATAGCCTAGAAGGGAGGAGGAGAAACTCGGTGCCGGCACGTAGCCTACTCCTGTCGAAAAGCATCAAGCGTAACGTCCCTTCCGAAGGACGGTACAACCCGAATAGCAGGATTCCTCAACAAATTCATGCTGTCGAGAGGTTGATAAGCAAGACGAGTGAAGTTTCTGTACTAACTTTCATCCGTCCAACCGAACAAATTTGCTAATGTGCATGGTGGTCACTCATCCAATACCTGACCCAGTGCAGTGTTGCTTAACTTCAGTGATCTCACGAGAACCGATGTTTCCAACACGGTAAACCGTTCGGTTTAGCAAGAAACAACGTGGATTTTAATAATTGGTAACTTTAGGATTCAAAGCGTTTTACAAGGAAAATCCATCTTCCTTCTGCACAGTTATTTTTATGCGCTATCTCCATGGTAACCACAATCACCGTCGACTTGCTGTTCATTTAACAGTTGGCAAAAATGATGTTTTATTTATTTCTTGTACATGCTTTACGATTTAAAAAAAAAACATGTTAGTTCATTGATACATTGATGATCAATGATCAGAGTGAAATAGTTCACTGCAGAGTAGATCATCCTACAGAATTTTCATTTGTTCTTGCTCCAACCAACCAACTCATAAACTGGTGAAAACGTTGAAAATTCTGCTCTAAAGTGATCTGATCTAACACAAACTTACTTAAAATGGCGGCTATGTTCGGGCGCTAAATTATAAACGAACACTGAAAGAGTTGGATCGAGCAAAAGAGTAAAAAAAAAAACGAACACTTCCTACTTACTAAAATAGGCTGCTGTCACTGTATTCACAAGTCGATGTCAATAATGTGGGCCAAGGTGTTCGAAATTATTCAGAAAATTGTACATTGCACAAACAAAAATTGTACAAACAAACTGAAGATGAAGACACCTGAAGAAGTCGGCGCCAACGCCGACGAAACTTCGACTTTTTAGGTCCTTTTTAGGACCACAAGTCAATTACAACAGAGCAAGTCCGTAACTCACCACAACATTCACCCACGGCTCTGAACCACCTTCACCAAACCAACAACTTTTCGGTTAAAAGGACAAAATAAATAAAACACATTAAAATTTCAAATTAAAAAACCCCGCGCATTGCAAGCGTTTTCAATTTAAATCGGATTTCACATAATTAAAACTTATCCAACGTCAAATTGGAGTTACTAGAGATTGAACAGTTGTGCCGTGCCTTATGGTTCTACATTCTCATCAAATACACTAAAATCCTCTCAAAAAATTGCCTGTTCAAGTAGCTCACTGGGCTAGAGCAACACTAGCGACAGGTGGAGATCGGGGTTCGAGTCGCTGTTCGGGAATCGCCTGGTTTTTTGAGCGGGTAGTAGTGTTCCTTGTAATAAAATACCCCGCGTATTGCAAGCGTTTGAAATTTGAATCAGATTTCACATAGGAGCATACCCAATTTTCCCAATATACTAAAAACGCCGAGAAAAAGAGAACTTAAAAAAAAGCAAAGCAAAAAAGCAAAACTTAGTTTTATTTTCAACAAACAGATTGACGCTAATTTTGACAGCATGGTTTATTTTCAGCAGCCCAGACCACGACATGAGGAAATGCTGCCTTCTTCTTTGACTTGCAGGATGGCCGTTACCACAACTGCTTCCAGGAAAAAGATAGATTTTGAGGAAAATATTTAACTTGAATATCAAACTATCATCAAAAGTGTACCACCACGATAGAAACATCAAAATTGCCGCTCTAGGTTATTTAAGATCAGGCCCCTGATCGTTATTTAGGAGATTTTTGCAATTTTATGTCAGTGGTCTACTGTGGTGACGGTTGGTGATGTGATGATGCAACGTGACGCAATGCAAAAATAACATCATTGTTACTTATATAATTGGTACAGATTGGTTTAAATGAAAAATATGTGAGCCCAAAAAATAAAAATGCGACCATTTTATGTAAACTTTGGTTTTAACAAGCAAATTCTCAACCCACAAAAACGAGAATAATTTGAAAATAATTTGCAACGTCACTAGCCTTGCTTATCAACCTCTTGACAACATGCATTTGTGGAGGAATCCTGATGTTCGCGTTTTACCGTACTTCGGAAGAATGGTGCTACGTGCTAGCACCGAGCTTTCTCTCCTCTAGTTTCGGTAAAGTTCATCCTCATCATCACCAACTTCTTCACCGATGCCATTAGTCCGGTGCCACAGGGCCCATTGCTAAACATCAAAGATCAATTGATTGATTGCGTCATACCTGATTTTATCTTCGCGCGGTCGTCCTGCTCTCCAGCTTGGCAATGATGGCGTCTACCTTGTCTGTGATTGTGCCGATAGATCCTTCCATCTGTTGCACTCGTCCTTCCAAACTGAAATTCAAAAACCACGTAAAAGCTTCCAAAGCGAACTAAACTCTGGGGGGAACATTCTCTTGAATTAATTCCAATTTTTAGCAAGATGTGTTTTTAATTTCTTTGCTTATGCAATATTTTTGTTCGGTCGCGGTCACGGAAACATATTTTTTTATCTGCCCAATTAGGTTTTTCATATACATTTTTTTTTTTTTTAATAGGAAAATGGAGTTTTCCTTTACGAACAATCAGATTCCAAAATGGCGATTGGAATAAAAAGATGATGTTTACGTTGGTAGATCACGGTTTTTGTGATGGTTGAATTATTTTTTAACCAAAAATAGTTTAATTTATTTGGAAGTTTGATTAACACTATAAATTGTTCTAGTTCCCAATTCCTTCCCCTTTTTTGAGAGATTATTGGTTTTCATGAAAAGAAAATGCTCTTCCCATGAAAGTAATTGCAATTTAAATGATATTGGAGGTTTTTTATTTTTCTGGTGATTCCACAAGGAAGTTGAAACCAGAAAGCAAAGGATGGAAAGGGAGCTACAGAAATAAAACATTTTATAACTCATTTGCAAGATCAGAAATAAGCAATGTTATCTTCGTTTGGCTTTGCCCTTGCTCTTATGGGTTTCATAATTTGCGTGTAAAACTAACAATTTATAATTCTCGTTACAATTGGTGTAGAGAGGCAGAACACTAAGAATATTAAGATATTTCATCAAGATTCTGACACTTTATTTTAATGTACGTTTTAGCCTAGTAAGGGAAAAAACGTTCTATTGAGAAAAACTTAAAATAACTTTAAAACTCACGAACCTGAGTGTTACTGGAAACGATTTTTTTCTCTAAAAATGATATAAAGTTCATAATTTTGAATACAATTCCGTAAAAAAAAGTGTGGTTTTCACACACATTTGCCGCAGTAATGCTAATCAAAAATATTTTTGTTGTAATTTGCAGCGGTCTATTCGACTAGGCCATGTTGGCAAGTATACGTTGTCAAAACCAAGTTGCCCAAAGACCTTTGTAAGAATTTGAGATTCTGCAAAGAAAAATGCTTACTCGTAAAATTCTTCTGGAGAAACGCCTGTGGCATCGGTTCCGGTGGTAGCCACCTGCCTGCCATCTGAAACAAGACGTTGGCGTTGTAGACTAAGTCAGAGTTCCAGCGCTAATTTTCAACGTCCTGATATTGGGTTTATAGGTTAAATCATTGTCCCAGGACTTATGTAAATAGGTAAAATGAAAGATAATCGACCGACAAACCAGAAAAAAATGCATGTTGCTAGGTGAAGCCAATCTGAAACATGTAGGAAATATAAACTAAATGTAACTTAATTCAACTCAATTAAAATCATCGACACAATTTTAAACGGATCAAACACCGTAATGTACCTTTAGGGAAACTTTTCAGTGCACTATGCCAACTCACCGAAGGCGTCCTCCCTGCGTCTCTCAAGGTCATGCAGCATCCTCTGTGTCTCAGCGGGGCTGACCATCTTCGACTTGTCAATGTCGTACTTGGCAAAGAACATCTCGATCTCGAGCTCGGTGAAGTTACATCTACGACACAAGAATCGACCGCGGTTCGATAGACGCACTGGATTAAAGAAAAAAATTACTAATTTCTTGGAAATCTGTCTGGAGGTGTATTCGACTGGCTGGCCCGGTGCTCCCCAGGTGTCTTATGGGGGCGATCTGAGGGTTCGACTGGGCATGTGACTCTGCTCCAGAGCAACTTTCACGTCTCCAACTGGGCATGTGACTCTGTCTCAGTGCAACTTTCACGTGTTCGACTGGGCATGTGACTCTGCCCCAGTGCAACTTTCACGTGTTCGACTGGGCATGTGACTCTGTCCCAGTGCAACTTTCACGTGTTCGACTGGCAAAGTTTCTCTCTCTCGGGTCACTCCCGGTGCCCTTTTTGTGCTCCGAGAATTTCGAAGGGAAAAAAAAACAATTAAATCCACTGACAGCCAGTGATCACGTGTTCGGGTGGGAGCGCTCTCGCTCCCCGCTGGCCGCTGCAAACCCGCTGGAGGGCACGACGTTATCAAACAAATTTTTAACCCTCCCTTGTGCAGGCCAGTCGAAAACACCATTAGACGAAGTTTTTTACGTTGACCACTTACTTTCGCAGCAGGTCTCGTATCTGGTCTTGAGTGAGGGCGCCGTCGGTCTTCTTACGCTTGCGCTTCACGGGCAGTTTCGCCAAGGCGTTGTCCCAGCCGCGGGACAAGAAGCCCCCGACATCGGCGCCTTCGTTGCGTTTGGCCGCAATCTCCGCCTTTACTTCAGAGTACGTGTCGTTGATGATGGCCAGGAACATGTTCTGCGGGTACAGACGTTTGGGAGAGTTTGAGGTCTCCCCACAATTGACAGAGCAATCAGCATAATTACAATCATAGCGACATATAGAGAACTTAATCATGGACGTTTATTTAACGGCCGCCAGCTTCATTGAATTTCTAATCTGGCGCTACACAAAGATGGTTTTGGCTCAGATGTCACTTGTGTTTTCAATAGAATCCATTCGAGGATATTTTGAAGTAAGTACATTATTTTTTTACAGTGAGAGTGCCACAAAATGATATGTTTAATTTTCCAGACATATTCCATAAAGTAGCAGTCAGGTAGCAATGATTTTTGTCCATCTTTACAAACACTTCATCTAAAAACAGGGGTCAGCCAAGATCATCTTCTAAGCGGGTCTAGCTCGCGGCGGAACATTTCTTTTCCGATTGCTTTCCATAAGGTTTTATCACCATTGGCATTAAGAAAAGAATTTGCATTTCGTACATCGAATTCCCAGATCTGCATTTTGGTCTTACCAGAAGAACGAAGAAGACGAAGAAGATGTAGGAGAGGAAGAAGATAGGTCCAAGAATGCGATTCGCGTCTTCGATCTCTTCGTAGTCAAAGTCGCCGAGGATTGTGCGCAGAAGCGTGAAGACAGAGTCGATGAAAGAACTGAACGCCGCCACCTACCGAGAGAGGTTGAAAATTATGTGCACTTTACAATATATTGAATGCTATTTGTTTTTAGGACAATAATATCATGTGAAGATGCCCATCTACTCAAGGATTTTTGTGACATAAGCCCATAAGACCACGAGGAAAAATGTTACAAGATGCTACTGCGTGATTGGCCATTTATAATGAAAGTTTGCAACCAGACAATACTTTTGAGAGTATTCTGCGAGAAATAAAAACATGTAATTTTTCAACACTTAAAACGACAGAGAACCCACCTAGCTGCATCATTCATTTTTGTTGCAGTAAAGCAGTCATTCGGCAGCCATATTTTGCGAATACAGTTTAACATGAGCACAATGGTAGTCCTCGCATTGGAGATTGGTTGTAGTCAGTGACGGCCTCTGAGGGTCTGCAGCCCTGCAGTCCTACGCCTAGAGCCACCTTTGGCTGTACATGCAGGGTTTGTTCACTTGCCTGGGTACCGAAGAGCAGGTAGCCGAGTTGGGCAAACGCGCAGAAGACGACAAAGAACATGATCGCGAAGCCTCCAACGTCTTTCGCGCACTGGACAAGGAATGCAACGAGACAGTTATGATGTATTCAAATCAACTGGCACCGGGGGCGATCTACGTGTTCGACTGTGCATGTGACTCTGTCCCAGTGCAACTTTCACGTGTTCGACTGGGCATGTGACTCTGTCCCAGTGCAACTTTCACGTGTTTGACTGGGCATGTGACTCTGCCGCAGTGCAACTTTCGTGTGAGAATATATGTGCAATCTTTATCAGTGGTTAACTTACCCAAGAATGGATTTAAAAAATGTTCAAGGTTTTTCAGTGACCTTACCCTGGACAACGTGTTGCTAAGCTGCGACATCGTCTTATTAAAACTGATGTACTTGAAGACTTTGATCCACGCGAGAAAGACGAGTACGGCCACCATGTTGTTGTACTGCATCTGGTAGAAGCCCAGCCAGGTGAAGTCCACGTAGACGTCCTGCGACTTGAGCAGCCCGCCAAGGGTGGAGCTCACCTCCAGGTAGCGGTAGATGCTGAACGCGACGCACGTGTAGCACATCTCAGAAGGGTTCAAAGATGACAGTATTTGAAAGCGTATCCACAAATAGATAGAGCGAACTTTGTCGTTAAGAACTTCGCAAAACTTACAAAAAGAATGAGCACGTCGAGTAAATTCCAATAGGACTTGAAATAGCGTCGCTTGAGGCGGATGGCCTCGCGGATCTCTTCAATCGTGTAGTAGACGAGGTAGAAGATGAATATGAACTCGCAGCCCATCACGAAGAAGTCCCAAGGGTCGACGTAGCGGAGGAGTTTGACGGTACGGAACGACCACGAGGGTATCACGCCGCCGGTAGGAGGTATCTCGATGACTAGCCTGCCAGCAACATTTGTGATATATTGAATAATTTTCTTGTGTTTTAACGACGCATTGTTTTGGCAATAGGACCTGTGGCACTGGTCTGATGGGGTCGGTGAATGAGTAGGTGATGATAAGGATAATAAAGAACCTAACCAAGCCTAGAAAGGAGGACGAAAAACCCGATGCGGTCACGTAGCCAACTGCCAAAGAAGTGCACCAAGGGAACTACAGAATTAAAGTCCCTTCCGAAGGTTGGTACAATGCGAACAACAACAGGATTAAGAAAAACTATTTGAACTGGGTTTTGAATGCTTAGTAAAGGGCTACTAAAATGTCCGTAAAATTTTAGTAGCCCTTTACTTAGCATTCAAAACCCAGTTCAAATAGTTTTTCTTAAAACTAGTGCTAAGGATAAATCAAGTAGACATGAGTCTAAAAACCATCATAAACAACAGGATTCCTCCACAAATTTGTACTGTCAAGAGGTTGATAAGCAAGGCGAAGAAAGTTGCTGTACTAACTAGCATCCCTTCAACCTCTCTCCCGAACAGAACTGGAAGAGCAAATGGTCACCTATCCAATACCTGACCCAGTGCAGTGTTGCTTTACTTCAGTGTTTCCAGCATGCCAAACCGTTCTATACCAAAGATTCCCAAATAATTTCTTGCTCAAGAATAATTAATAAATCGTAAAATTACCATAACCTTAATCAATCAGCACTCACTTGACAATGCAGAACAGGTTGACGTTGGCGTTGTAAACGGTGAACTCGAGGAAAACAGCGCGCGAGCCACGATCCAGCCAGAGGTTCTTCTTCAACTCGTCGATCTGTTCGTGCATCGTCTCGTGGTTCAGGGACAAATCCACGTAAAAACCACCGCCCTCGTAAGAAGCCAAGCGTCCCCAGTAGCTGGTAGAGTCGAGATCAGCCTCGCTGGTATACGTCCAGCTAGCGACAGGGACGGCAGTTCATTGTTTAGATGAAATGTTATTTCAATTGCAAACGCTTGCAATGCGCGCGGTATTTTATTATTATCAACACTATAACCGTCTCAAAAATTGATACTCAAACGGGGACTCGAACCCGATCTTTACCTATCGCGGGTGTTGCTCTAACCCATTGAGCTACTTGAACACTGGCTATTTGAGACGATTTTAGTGTATTTGATGAGAATGACGGATCTCCAAGGAGTAGAAACGCTAGTAGGTACTCTGCTAGTCGGGGCTGTTTACAATGCGTCGTTGTGCAGGCATTTGTAGAATCTGGTTGACAGGTTAAGTCAAAGTCCCAGCGCCAATGTTAGTATGGATGCCAAATGACGTCTTGACCACGACAAAAATGGACGCTGCTACTTGGTGGAGTCACCGTCGTTTAACTTCGTTGCGTTATTTCTCGCAGATTACTCGCATTTGAGACTGGTTTACGTTCATATCATAATTATTCACGCTAACCTCAACAATTGGTACCTATAAATGTACCGATATTTTGAGTTATTATTTAACCGTAAAGGTTTTTTAAGAAGTACGGTCGCATGCGCCATCGGGTGGCACCTACCGATACCACGTGTTGCCGGCCTCGTTTGCTCAGCAGAACGTTTAACATCAAAGGTATAATCACCGTCTCATTGCGTGTGTAAAAATATATCTTATTAAAACTAGTGTTAATTTAAACTCGGCTTCTTCACTCCTATCTTAGTGATGCGATTTCAGCTCAAAACCATCTTCCCTGAAAAGAGTTGCTACTATTTAAACGTGGTTCTGAAAAGGTGGAACTCACGCGGTCCCCCTGCCGAGTCCGAACGACCCCGTGAACGCCGAGCTCAACGAGTAGTAGTCGTAGCACGTCGAGAACATCCGGCGGAAGTCATCGTGCACGGTGCACGACTGGTCGCGAACTTTGACCTGCACGGAAAAACAGAGACATTAAAAAACTCCCTTCAAATGACTGACTTATCGATTGTTTTCGTGTATTCGACGACGCACTTCTTTGAAAACTTGGTCCTGTGGCGCTAGTGTAGTGATATCGTTGAATTATCAGATTTATTTTGACTTTAAAGCCTATTTTTTGCATAATCTAGACAATTAGGAACCAGGAAAAATCCGGTGCCTACTCGTTATCGAAGCGCACTATGGACCACTGGCTTAACACCCCATCTGAAGGACAGTACAACGCGAACAAAAGTATTCCTCCACAAATTCATGCTGTTGAGAGGTTGATAAGTAAGGCGAATGAACCTTCGCTTCCAAACTGTCTTCGTATCACACAAGTATGACAAACAGTATCACCCATCCAACGCCTGACCCAGCGCAGTCTTGCTTAACTTTGGTGATTTAACAAGAACCTGTGTTACCAACAAGCTCAACGTAGTTTAGTAAAAATCGCACTAATTCAGCACCTGTCTCAGACGAGGCAGGCCCAGCATTTTGTTTTCGAATAGTATCTTCTTATCGTCATCCTCGGTTGGTGCGATGTTGTGGTTCTCGGGGTCGTACCAGAAGTCCCAGAAAAAACCATGCACCAAGACGGTCTCGGCGTACTGCGCGCGGCCACATACACATAAACGCAACGTTACTTAAAAGTTGGGATGATTTAATGAGCTTAATGAGCAATTTGTTTAAATCATTGTTTGTATACTTGATTTTTGGTGCTTTAATTAATGATGCAAGTTTTGGTAACTGGTCATGTGACACTGCTATCATGGTGTCGATGAATGAGTGGGCGATGATGTGGATGACGATGATAATGATGTAATTATCCAGCACACGTTGAAAACTTGTCGAAAAAAAATAGAACTTACCGCCCAAAAGTCGGCCATGTTGGTAGCGTCTCTAAAGGTGATGGTTCTCGTGTCGTTCCCCACGTCATACTCCGTGGAGAGAAACAGATCGGATAGCACCTTGGTGTAGTAGTACATCGTGGTGCTCGTCATACCCAGGGAAACTGTCAAAATGGAGGATCGTGGACCTTTTGCTGGTTGTCATGTAAAATGTTTGCCTCTTTTTGAATGCCAGAACCCACAGTAATTGCAAAGATCCTTCGAGTTTTCAGAGAAGTGCATAAACTCACTTACCAATTAAAAGAAGGGTAAGGAAGATCAAGTAAATTATCAATTCTCTTAGAGTGATCTTTACTTCATCTTCGGGTCTTGCATCTTCCCCCATGTACTGTATCGGAAAAAGCCCTGCAAAAGCATATAATAATTGTAGTCATTCTCAAATTTACTCTAAGGAGGAAAGAAGGGAACACACATACTCCTCTACGATGATAACTGGAAATGAAGTGACAATTTTTTTCGCAATTATTTAGGTACGCTCCGAGAGAGAGAGAGAGAGAGAGAGAGAGAGAGAGAGAGCGCGCGCTCCCACCCGAACACGTGTCACTAGGTGCATTAGCATTAATCAGTTTTCTAATTGGACCTTTGGAATTCTCTTAGCAAGAAAAGTGCACCGGGAGTGACCCGAGAGCGAGGATCTCTGCCAGTTGAACACGTGAAAGTTGCTCTGGGTCAGAGCTACATGCCCAGTCGAACACGTGAAAGTTGCACTGGGGCAGAACTACATGCCCAGTCGAACACGTGAAAGTTGCACTGGGACAGAGTCACATGTCCAGTCGAACACGTGAAAGTTGTACTGGGGCAGAACTACATGCCCAGTCAAACACGCAGATCGCTCCCAGTGACACTCGGGGCGCATCAGGGCGACCAGTCAAATATGCCATTTAATAAACATGACAAGCGCCACGTTGTTTAAGGTCAACTTAACATACAATGACCTAGGTGAATTAAGTTGTTGTGGGTATTGAATGCTATGAACTTACCTCGAAGCTTTTGATACCATGGTTTTTTCGTTTTTGGTGGTTCGTCAAACGAACTTTTTCCACTCTCTGCACTACTTTCAGATTGTGACCTGCGACTTGACATGATTAAATGTCACTGACGAGAACATTTCAATCATGCAAGTATGCGCTAACTTGAAACTTTCATACATTAGTTACAAACTTAGTTTTCAAGGAGGCACGGTTTTTTAAATAAGCAATATTGTTTTTTTATTCGAAAAATAACCTCATGTGCAACATTTTCTTTGTGAACTAAACATTTATTTTTAGATTATCTAATGGATACTCACTAGCTAAGAGATTACCAGTTTTTTTTTAATCAAAAAAAAAGAAATAAAACCTAAATAAAAGTGAAACTTAACACACATTTTGCAAATATAAATGTTCTACAATTTGTGGAAACCGCCAACAACCAAATTCGTGAACATCGTCGATCATCATTTCACCGATCATGACAGCTCGATCGGAAAGCAGAACTGATTTTAGGTCCACAAATACCGTGCTCGTGTACCCCTCTTCTCTTCAACAGTGTTCCATCTAACGCAGCTCGGGACTTTGACTAATTAAATGTGTCACCCATCCAACAAATGATCCAGGGCAACGTTTCTTAACCTCGATGATCTCATAAAAAACATGTGTCATCGATACCAGTCGAACCGTTTGATTATTATAAAATCGAAGAGATGTTCGATATCAAACACTACGTTCGTTTGCTGCTCAGTTTATTATGACGTAATGGCATCATGAACTGAAATTACTCGCCAAGTAAATTCCAAAATTTGAGCGAACCTGATAGAGTCCCTGAGACACCTACAAAAGTTTTGTGGGATTTGCAGGTAACTATAAATATTTAATAAAAAAAAATATATACAAACGTTTTATATTTGTTTATTTATGCGTGTGAACAACGACATGGCGTTCAATTTAATTATTTTTGGTTGTGTCATTACAAAGCAAAGAATGTGTACTCTGGCAAACGTGAGATCTCATTACGGTCATTCCTTATCAAATCAAGACAAAAAAAATTAAAAGTGAACTGATCATTTTTAATTCTAAAACACAGTGAGCAAGTGAATACAGCCTGAGAACAAAACCGTTTATTGAAACAATTTATCTCGCATCGTTCATACGCAGTAGCCGTTCAAAATTTAGCTGTCTGCTCTTTTAGGTTGGATATAAAGTCTAAAAGAAAAGGCTTGGTATCTTGCGGTATCGGTGGAGTTCGAGGCCTCACTCTGAAGATGGTGGGTCGAACTTCACCGAAACGTCGGGATACCAAGTTCGGCATACAAATCTTTCCCAAAAGGCTCAGACACCGTGAAACTACGAAGATCATCAACCAAAGACTTGGAAAATAACTGAAAAATTACTGCATGAAGTTGTTTATTTTTATGCCTGCGCGTCTTTGCAGGGGTTCATTTCGCCAGCACGTTACGCGACTTGAAAAGTTGCCTAAACGTCGTACGAAATTGTTGACTCATCGAGCAGTTCGCCTCCCAGGTTCTAGCAATTCAATTGATAGGCATGTCACCCTCTTTGTGTGTATTATGGTCAACTCACTTGAATCAGCTAGTGTCTTTTAGTGAAATTTGTTTAGTTTCGGCATAAACGAAATAAAAAGTAGTGTTAATATTCTAAAAGCAATCAATGTCATTCAGGTTACAACCAACTCCATGATCAAGTTAGGTTATATCAGCTGCCAAAAGTCTATTCGCTGTTTGCACGCTTTCAACCACTTCATTTTCCTTTCTTTTCATGTATTTATTGTCCCTATTTTGAATGCATCACATTGTAATAGACCAACTCACAAACCGTGTATTACAAAATCTGTATTTCCTTTCAGTTGCTTTCTGAAGAAGACTGTAGGGATGACCATTAGTTCGAAAGGTGCTTGCACCAATGACCAACACGTCAATCCACCAGTCACAACACATGGCTTAACTGGAGTCATTGGCCAATTTAAATGGTAAATTTGGGATGAGGAGCCCCACCAGTATTTGACAGATGAGTTAATTCAAAGCGTTTGGTGCCGTCTTTCTCGGCCGCCTTACTCCAGACTTACGGCATATTCGTCAGGCTGCCCATATGCGAGTTCTTCTGGGCATGTGAGTCTGCCCCAGGGCAACTTTCCCCGAGTTGCTCGCTCTTGGGTCGCTCCCCGTGCACTTTTCTTGCTTCGAGAATTTAGGCGGTGCAATTGGAAAACAAATTAATGCACTGATACCAAACGGTTTGGCATATTGGAAACACCGGTTCTCATGAGATCACCGAAGTTAAGAAACACACCGTGTCAGGTATTGGATGGGATGACCATCATACACATGTCCAATTTTGTTCAGGCAAGAGGTTGGAGGGATGAAAGTTAGTACAGCAACTTCATTCGCCTTGCTTATTAACCTCGCGACAGCATGGATTTGTGGAGGAATCCTGTTGTTCACGTTGTACCATCCTTCAGAAAGGACGTTAAGCCGGTGGTCCAGAACCTGGTACTGGTAGGTGGCACCTGATGGCACTTGCGACTGTCCTTTGTAATAAACCTCTACAATCGATCAACTGCGGCTTAAAATATTGATTCATGTATACCAATTGGTGTGGTTAGCATTACTAACGATTAATTGAACGTTACTCAAATGCGAGTAGCCTGGGAGAAATAACAAAATCAAATTTCTTGACACTCGAAACGATGGTGACTCCTTATAGCATTCTCCACTTTGGTCCATAAAGTAGTCATCTGGCAGTGATTTATCGGGAAGACAGTTTAACATCAGCGCTATGGTAATAATTAAAAGACAGGAATTTGAAAAGGTGCATTTAACACAATAATACTTGTAAAACCTTGGATGATCATTCAATTATTAATAATTAGTAATAATGCTTACTATGACAATGATAGTAAATACTAAATATCAATAATTAGTAGTTCTTAATATTTTCATTGTAATAAAATGAGCGGATGGACAATATTCATAGCGTTTCTTGTTGTTTACAATATCCTGAGACTACATCTAAATAGTTTTGAACGCAAAAAGTGAAACAAAGACAATAGAAAAACATCTCAACAATAACCAGAGGCGAACAACGAATGAATCACAGGGCGACAGTCGTCAAGTGCGACAAACGATTCAGCCGAACTTCTCTCGACAACCGCTTATAGCTACATATTATCATAATTCTGTAATACGTAATTAAATATGCATAGATTAACAAGGGGCCCATTGACGTTAGCTCAAAGCACAGCTTGAGCGGTTGTGAAACCACGTCATTTTCTTAAAAATTGTTAAGGCTCTCACAAAAAACAAAGTCCCTCGGAATTGGCTTAAGTTCCAGTTAGTGGGGGTTAAGAAGCCGTCAACTTCTTTGTCTTTGCCACATTTACGATACGCACGCTGAAAATTTGCTACTTAAATCTCGTATAGCGTGAGAACACTAAACTACACCGTAAGCATTCCTGTCGCATCAAAACAGCATTGCAAATCAAAATTTGTTTTGGAAATGCACCTATAATTAACGACGCTTCTTATGAAAGTCTGCTCTGACCAATTGACTCCTTACTTTTCTAGCGTGCAGCTCGTTGAAGCGTAGTGGCAAAGAATAATTAAGTTAAACGACTCCTTATCAGTTAAGGCAAAGACTACCTCGATAGAAACCCGTTGACAGACACGAAGATTGCCATTAGTGGCCTAGAGACTCACAATCACACCTCTCCAGTGTTGTTTATTACCTTTGGTACAGGTTTTTACAGATCGCCTATGACATACACGTCTGAAAATGAGAATGCCTCATTTTTAACCATCACCTCAGCTCTTACGGACGAAAGTAATAAGTAACCACGATAGAAAATGACTTTGATTTGGTCGAATATGACTCGCAGCCTCGAAATGAATTTGATAGTTTTAACTCCGAAGTTCTTTGCGAAGTGAATGCATAACCGAAGCCACAAGTAAGAACCAGACATCAATTGATTTGCAAAATTATTTTTTTGTAACGATTCAGCAAGACCTATCAATTACCATGTATACCTAACCCGACCAGTTCATTTTTGTAACGTTAAGTGTTAGGTTATAAATGAGATGCATGGATCATGATGTTCATATGAGGTAGTTAGCCTTTCGACCAAACTAAACAAGACCATAGCGAAACTCGCGTGATTACGCGAAACATTACCAAAGTCCCCGTAACGGTAACAAATAGTATTTCCCACACATGCGTTACCATTTTCGCAAAAGTTTATTTCCGAGAGATAGAAGTATGAAGTGAGAGAACCAAAACGACTTCCCACCGGTGCCTCGCCCAGTGAGAAACAGAGAGGGAAGATAAGTACATGTCACACAATAGCGAATCCACACATACATCGTAATGCACACACACACACACACTCACTCGCTAGAGACGCTGGCTTACGGCTAAGCCGAAGCGTTAGCGATACACGGTAGAAAAGTCAGCGTTTGCGGACGTTCACTTCTGAAGAAAACTCCGACGTAACGAAAAAAAAAAAAAAAAAAATCCGAGCTACAAACCATGAACATTTACACGAACGTTTGAATCTCGTTGACAAAACTTTAATCGAATAGTTATATATATTAGTGAAATATATTATTATTAATTATGCATAATCAAAGGCGTCAAGGAATAATACATTATTTATATTTTTTTTCTTTCCCATAACACTGACATAGCTCATATAGGTAATTATTATTTATATAAGTATTATTTATATATTTATAGGACGTTGAAAAAAATTAAAACCTCGTTAAATCGCGATAAAGTTTCACATTGTCGTTGAAAGGTCAATGGACAAGCGGAGAGGCGAAAAAACGACTGCACGGACAACGGACAAAAGCGAAATAGAACAAACGGAGTGCGGCGGCGAAACAATTACGCACCTTACAATAAAGTCTGTCTGTACAAGATCCGTAGATACGAATTAAAACATCCATCTATATAATTTTTTTTTTTTTTGATGATGATTGATAACATTACAATAGCCTATTTACAAACACATAAATACATTAGTTAATATAAAAAAACAAATGTACAACGCCCTTAAGCGATTCGTAGTCGCTGGGTTAGCTTTGCCTGAGACTGCCGAAATATAATTTACGACGCAATTTAGAAGTGTGATATTCGGATTAGTAACCCTGAGTCACTTATCCGCATTGCTTTTGTAATTTGTACAATAACATTGGATATAAGTACAATATGGTAGCATCCTTTTTTTTTATTATGAGAGAGATTAGAGATAAAGAGAGATAGAGCGAATGACGAGGGATGACCGTTGCAATGCCGAATCGTCGCGAAGAAAATGCACGTTACATTCGGGTCACCGGGACATGCTTCAAATTATCTTTTTATTTGATTTTTTTAACTTTTTTTTTTGTGTTCGACATATTATTTTCAGGGTTCCGTTCGACTCTCCCGGGCATCGCGCGGACGCGCTTCTGACTTCACCGCCGCGGAGGGGAGGGGGGAGCCGCAGCCAGCTGCGGTGGGAGTGGGGGAGCCAGATGCCTCCTGCAACAAACAAACAACGAATCAGGATAAGCTCAAAAGTCAATTCCGAATACGTGATCGTGAACTTTCTTAAAAATATGTACTCGCAATATGCACGGGACTCCGACCCTGATCTCAACCTATCGCAGGCGTTGCTCTAACCATTTCAACTAATTAGACACATTTTTTAAAGGATTTTAGTGTATTTGATGAGAATGACTGATCTTCAAGAAGTGAAACCAAGAGGTGTTGAACACTCGCAGTTACTCTGATTCTAGTGACACTATACCATGTCAACATTTGTTGGATACTTTTCATAAATGTTAATTTTCTTTTCAATTAGAAATACTTGCACTGAACAGGTTTGCAACTAAAAATGAGAAATGAGTAGACAAGTTTAAAACACTTTGTGCATTGCAAGAATTTCAGCAAGATTGAACTCTCACGGAGTTTTCGACGAGCAGGTTGGAAACTGATTCGACAATGGACCCTGTGGCACTACACGGCGCTCACTTCTAAAGGACGTCTCCTCTTTACAGGCAGTAAAACGCGAACAAAACGATTTTTCCAAAAATCAATGCTCTCAAGAGGTAAGAGAAAGCGAGAGAAAAGCAAGAGAAATTTTTGTACTAACTATCATAGTCGCTTTAACCTCTCTTGAATAGATCAGTATTCTAACACTCTAAGCCGTAAAGTATATAGTCGAGCCATGTGATCAACGCAACCGTTTATTTTTATTTATTGACCAGCAATTAAACAACAGCGAGTGGGACTAAGGTTGAACAACGGAAAAGATGGACTTCAGCTCCTCACCTGCTGCTGTTGGCGGCAGGTGGTTCACGAATGCGCCTTGCCGTGCGAGTTCGCCTGGGCACCGGCCGCGGCGGACGGCGGCTTCTTGTCCTCGACGGCGGGCGAAGCATCTCTCCGCGGTGGCATCCGCTCGTTCATCGCGTCCAGACCCTTGGCCTCGGCGAACGACGTGATCTTGTGGTTCGGAGAGAAGCCTTGCAGCGCTGTGAAACGGAGACGACGGCACGGATTATTGCAAAGCGTTCATCGTAATGTCGAATGTTTGAGTAGGTCAAGAGATGGATTGAGAATTATAGATTCAATAGTTATTTTTCATGGTGGTATGCACAACCAATCGGATATTTTTATTTTTATCTCATCCTGAACGCTATCTTCTTGAGTCTAGATCAGATTTTCTCGTCAGTTGACTCTGAGAATCTTTGTTCCACTAACCCAATACTATAACATTGTGATGAACTGCCCGATGCCGGGCACGGGTCATTTTTTTAGATTGCCATGACAACCCTTGTTTCACCCACCCATTACTAGTAGGTACATTATAATGAACTGCCCGATGCCGAGCACAGGTTACTTAATCTTCTCATACGTTTGCAAGAGGAAAATTCTTTCACCTACCCAAAGATGCCATCCTGTCTTACTCCACATTGCCATTCATGCTAATAAAGTTCACGTACCGTTCTTGAGAGATGACTTTCCACCGGAGAGAGCACCTAGCGGCAGCGACCCTGTGGGCGTGAGCCCCTTCAACTGCAAAACGCTCTCACTCTCTTCCCTAAAACACAACGACAAGCGTTAGACTTGCTGCCCTACATACAAACAAATACGCAAAAACCTGGAAGACACAAATCTGATATGGTGCGACACAACGCTAGTCAAACCAGTTTTCCTGTCACACTGGATCTGTTCCCAAGGTTCCCTAAAAGGCAACTGTGTAAAATTATTGAATGAGTTGTCGTGCGTTATCTCTGGCACGGCCCAATTTTTGACCATGGACACTTTGGAAAGAGTATGTAGTATGTTTCCATTACGTTTTCCATTATTACGAACACTGTAACCATCTCAAAAATTGATGCCCAAACGGGGACACGAACCCCAATCTCCACTTATCGCGGGTGTTTCTCTAACCCATTGAGCTACTTGGACACTGGCTTTTTTTTTTGTTGAGTTTGGCAAACCACTTCGCCATTCCGAAAACATGTATGTAAAGAGCCGTCAAAAAACAATTCGAGATGGGTTTATGAAGTTTGTATTGGAAATATATTTGAAAGAACACTGGTGCTGATTTGTAACTGGCGGGAATCAATATTGTTCTGAAACGATAACTGTGACAATCGTTCAGTACCTGAGAACGGAGAAGACTCGTGCCATTTTTCCGATTGCTCGGATCTTGTTTCGGATGACTTCTTTTCGGAGATTGGCTGCTGCTCCTGTTGAAAGAACGTACGAAGATTAGACCGGCCTTTCGCTGCGCCAAAACGAGTGACAGGACTCTTGCTTATGGACGACTCGCTTTACTGAGCTGCTGACAGTTGCAGGATAAATATCGCAAATTCTGTCTCTCAACTGTAGGCCGTTGTTGCAGCAATGTTCAATTCAACCCACACACTGAGATTAGACGAACATCCTCCAAGAATTTTAGTTATACAAGATATAAAACTGAAACGCCTAGAAACCCAAATAATTTTTCTCTTAACTGCATACTCATTAAGTTTGGAATTCTACATGTATTAGATATGGGCAGCAGAAATAATTATCTGCAGAGGATTTGCTATGCCCAAGCAAACGGATTGAATTGAAAGTTTTGAGCAACAAAGACATCAAGAGTCCTGGCACCATTTTGGGCTCTCCCATTCTGCGAGTGTTGATTTGCAAACGACAGACCTCTCGTGAAGATGAAAGGATGCTCGTAAATCGTAAGCGAACTCCATTTCAGTGACGGTACTGTCGTTTGCAAATTGATTTGTGAACATTTATTTACCTACTTGTAGGTGCTAATGTAGTGGAACTGGTACAATCAAAAGAATTTTCACTACATATTTACAAATTTGACCTTAATGAATTAATAATGATAGTATGGCAAAACATTAATTAAAATCTTTGGATCCAAATTTAATTTTCGCATAAGCACAGCATTTGTTCTGAAGAATTGATTTAATTCTTTAAGGCCAAAATAATGTATTCGGGGAAAATCAATGGCTATAGTGACATCAAACTTTATTACTAGTTTTAATTTAACTGCAGTTTAAACAGCAAAATTAGCTACGTGAACAGATGTACTTTGACACTACTTTGTGCTGCGACATGACTGCACCGCTATTTTACAGTTTAATCAAGAAAAACGTGTTTAAATTCTCACTTAAGATAACCTAAGTCTTAGTGAACAGAATAAACCTACAGAGAAAGGAACATTTCAAAGAATTAAAATTTTTGATTTTTCTAATCCAATGACACTTACGCACCCAAAATTATTATGCAACAACTTGAAACAAAGTTGTGCTAACATCGTAATGACTGGAGCCAGATAAAGATCACGCAAAATATGTGGAAACACACGTTTCAAAGAGTCAAAAGTCGAAGAGTTCAAATTAGCAGCCAGTAAACCAGGCAGTTTAAGCACAGAGCAACGTTGACCAAATGACAGGATACTCTTCATTGATTGGCTCAGTAACCCAAACGTTGATGGAGAACAGCTACTTTGAAAACTGTTAAGATGCCAGCAAATACTTACATTACTTACATGTAGGCCATGTAGTTTTACTGCTTGAAAAATATGGCTTGCAGGGCAATTTAGCTTATACCACATATGGTGATAAGGACTCCTTGTGTGGAAAATCCCTTTTATAATTGCATTTAAGATTTCTAGCATTGTTAACTGAGACAACCAATCATTTAGAAAAGTTTCAAATCAACATCTCAGGTCATATGATCATCGTTCGCTCAGTTTGGTGACGGCAAGAAGAGAGAAACGAGCGTGCATTGTTTGCGTCACTTACCGAACATTGTGTAGAGACACGGTCGCGATTCACATCACGTCGAGTATGGCAGAGGCGCCAGACGAGAAGAAACATACGAAGTAGAGGAGGAAATAAAACAAAGAGTGCGTAAAGATAAAATCTCAAACGGCATGTTGGAAACGAAAAAACAACGGCACAAAACACGTGTGTCGAATGCGTGTGATCGTTGAGGTGGAATCGCTTTTGCATTTTTCGAGCAGTGGGTAGGCTCTTTGAAAGCATTGCTTTTCGTTGAGTGGCATTGATTTCGAATCAATTTACCAAAAGCAAGTAAATCTTCATTGCAGATAGCCTTTTTGTGGCATTTTATTTGAAAATATTTTCGAATTGTGGTCTGATAATTTTCTACCTCCATTGTGCCCTGCAAACAAGAGTTGGCTTGCAAGCTAAAAAAAATACAGACTTCCACGGCAATAAGGTTTTAAAGCCACACCAAGAATTGCAGCTGGAACTTTTAGATCACTATTTTTTCTGAACAAGAACCTTCAATCAAAATGGCTGAATGTTCAGCTGTCTAATAAAGTTAACCTATAAGTTTTTTAGTTTAATATTACCAGAACATTGCGTTATCAGCGTTATTAACAGGTGGCTCTTACTGTGAAATTTAAGCATATAACGCTCCGTTCTATCTTAAGACGAAATAAAAGAACGGACAGTTAACTATTCCAAAAGAAAGTTAAAAAAACTCTAAGCGAAGTAAAAGTATGGCACTGTTTGGTAAATCCACTGCACTGATTGTTAACTACAAAATCATACGTTTAAATAGCTTGTGGCACACTGACTCACTTTTTAACAGCTTAAATACAGAGCATCGAAGCGCCGAAAGCAACAGTCTGCGACAGGCAAAAAGCGATTCCACTTCGCGTAAATCGTGATATCGCAAAACAAGAGCAAAGCAAACTGCGGTTCCGATCTTGAAGATGCGAAACCAAGCTGACGCGACGACTGCCTATTCTCAAGCAATGGCCACAAAACTTAGCGGTTAGGAAACGCCTTTCTCACATCATTTGCAAGATATCGAGACAAGAAGTTCTAGGTAGCGTTCTGCAGATTTGAACCAGTTTTAAGCGACCTAATTTATCAACATATATATATATATATATATATGCTATAAGAAACGTTTCATAATCGGCCTGGTTCGTTCCCTTATTCAAGCTACATTTATTCCTTTTTAGAAACTAATATCCAGCAATTTATCATTTTAGCTTGTCTAAAAAAAAAGAAGTGAACTCTAGGGATGTTTTTACTGACAGCAACCTTATACATGATTTTAACAAAACGGCACAGAGGTTAAGTCAAAAATTTGGTTCGTTTTCAATTCCATTTGCAGTTTCGCTCGCAGTTTCGTGGACATGGCTCGAGAAGGGCGACCGCCCGAGGTGAATGTTCACAGCTCAAAGCTAAACCAATTACAATGTGTGAAATGTGTTCCAAGCGCAATCGAAGTGAGTCCGATCGTTCGGCCTCGGAAACTACCCACCATTAGCGGCTGCCAGTGCGGGCTATCCCTTCAACTGACGTGTCGAATCGTTTATGTGTTACAAAATTAAAATGCTCAAAATAACCTAAATTTAAAGTCTAGCAAGTGAATTAAAAAAATGCAGATAACGTAACGAGATGAAAGCAATGTATATGTAGCGGAATTGTGACGATATCTTATTTGTTTTGCAATAAATGTCAAGTATTACACAATTTAGTAACTCGGCGAATCAAGACTGCAGATAAAATAAGACTATAAAGACCACAAAAACTGTTTTGGATGCATTGCTTAGTAAGACGCATGCTCAAATTGCAAATTCTACCCAACTAGCGTGGCAGCTAAGTAACTAGGCAACTAGTGCGAAGACGAGCGTTCCGAGTGAGACAAGTCGCAGGCTACGATATAATACACAGATTGCTGCAGGCGGGAACAAAAAGTATTCAAAATAAACACGAGAAAACAAGCGCGCAAAACAGAAGAGTTTGAAACCATACGAAAAGAAAACTAAAAAAAAAAAAAAAAAAAAAAAAACGCACGAGAGGTGGGAGGGAGATTCAAGACGACCAACTCACTTATCCCGTGGGAATGCTCCGATGAATGAGCCGGGTTTATTTTTGTTTACATATTCACTTTTAATTCAGGGTTAGCAGAGAGAGAAAGAGAGAAAGGGTGGGTGGTTGGCGAGGAGGGGAACTGTCTTTTTTTTTATCGGGCAATTGGCTTCGTCGTCGGGAGGGCATGCTGTTATTGACAGTGTGCTTTTTGGTAAGCGGGCCGGCCAAATGCCGAAATGTTCTGGCATTTTTTTTTTATTACCTGTTTTTTTTTTTAGTGACACTTTGGTTTTTTGTTTTTTCGACAATTTTGTCTGCCTGGGGTAAAGGAACTCCTGTCGCCCCGGGTCGTCTAGCCAAATTAGCTAGAACCCCTGAACTGAATGGGCGCGACGGTTTTTAATAAAAGCCTTAATTCAGAGGCGCTAGCTGACAGTTAAAAAATGATTTTTGAAAATTGGAAGATAAAAGAGTTGAGTAAAAAAAAATCTATTGAATCATAAAAAGCCAACTCCAAGTATAATAAGGTTAAGCACATCAGTTAAAATGGCAGACACAAGCTTTTAGCAACATGAACCCCTGAGAGTAAATAGACGGTGTCGACCATATTAAACGATGGTTAAAATCCTGATCATACTATAGCTAAGCCATGAAATTCAAGAAATCTTAGAAAGAATTTTAACTACAATATTTTAGCATACTCTACAAAAACCTGATGATTGCTTAAAGTGGTATGATATCAAATGAAACGAATTAAAGAAAATGTGCTTTCATTCACAATTTTAACCACGACAAATTAACCTTTCAATGTCAAGTGTAAATTTATGGTTATGAGCTTACGACATAGTGTCCTTGGCAAAATGATTAAATATGGTCTTGCCAGAGCATTCAGCATGGGCCGGCTATGGCGGAAGCATTCTCCGATGCACTGTTACAGCGTTACGATACTAGGCCAAAGTTACTGCGGCGCATTAGCGGAAGTTATTATTACAAGAACCAATTAATTCGAGAAGAAATCTAATCAACGCCAACGAAAATAAATCAAAGGTAAACGAGTCGGTAGTAGTAAACGGAAAAGGAAAAAAAAAAAGAAACGTCAACGTGAAAAAATGCTGAAGAAACCCAAAAAAAAAAGTGGCACAAGAAACTTACCATGATGCGTTTGTTTCTGTATAAAAAGTTTGCCTGTGCCGAGCCCCAGGGAGAGAGTCCAAATGCGTGTGAGAGGCAACAGGTGCAGTCAGAAAGTGCATTTGTTTACGATAACAAACAAACAAGAGAGATAGTTGTTGTGATAGATAGAGAGGAATAGAGACAGAGATAGAGGTGGCATCTTAATGACAGGGAATTATGCCAAATTTCGTAAGTTTAAGCAAATCGCATTTTTTTTTTTTTTTAGAATTTTATGGTTAAGGAAGTCATTTAAGTTCTCTCGTTTTTTTTTTTTATGGAAAAACTACATGCCATAAATTATTTGTTGATGCCTGTAGTTTTATTAGGCGTTTAAGGTTTGCTACTTTATAATTTTGTTTAGTTGTAGGTATGTTTAGACAGGGCGTTTTTTTGTGTGTTTATGTGCAAATTGCTGATAAAAATACATTGAAAGGTGTAAGAGATGCTTCGAATGCAAAACGACAACAAGATAAACGGTGGTTTCCATTGAAAACGTTTCGAAATGTGTTTACGAATTTACAGATCGAGAGAACAGCGGCATCAAGAAGGTGGCAGGGCACTTTTGGCGTGAAGGAGGTAGGCACCAACGCAAATCTTGTCTAGCCATTTATGAGATTGCGCAAATAAGAGGGTTTTTTTCTTTCTGACAGGTTTTGGAGAGAGGGGTTGTGTGGGGCGGGGGGACAGATTTCTACGCAATCGAAAGTTGTTGTAAAACCAATAGAAGGCCACCAAGTTACTCAGAAGAAACTAATAATTAGATCATCGACAATGACAACGAAGTCCAATAGCTACGGGGTTCAATAACAGCGAGTTACTCGTGATGATCGAGGGTCTAGAGAAGAACGGAACGAAACAAGGAGAGAAAAGAAGTGCTGGTAGAGATTACGTCTACATTCGTTTTGTACCCAACGCAGTAAAGGCTTATAAAAGACTAAACAAAAGGGAACGAAAAATAAAAAAACGAAAAAAAAATACATTTTTTGAGATCACATTAACTATTCAGTCCAATCGTGAAGAGCATGCAGGATACGAAGTAGACACCAACGCATTTATATCTAAAAAAAAAACACAACTCGAACACGAGAACAAACGATTTTCTGCAAAAAAAAGAACCGCCTGCGATCTAACACGTACACCTTTGTAAAAAGTCCAAATATCTCCGCAAGCACCGTCAGGAAAATATAACAATAAAAACGCTTAAAAAAATATAAAAAAATAAAAATATGTGCTTATAACGAAACTTAAGTGTATACATGAACGGAAAAAAACCCAAAAGACGAGCATAAACGGCCGAGACGGTACCGAGTCAAACCAACGCAAACGGTCGTGAACGAAACATATCGGCAGCAAGGCCTTCAGAGAGAAATCTTTCCAGCACACATCTAAAAGTTAGCGGCCAAAATAGACAGCGATTACTGCGATCCTTACCATCTGTCCGTTTCGAAAGAGCGGTTGCAAGTGAGATGGGAGAAAAGAGACAAGAAAACAAAACACATTAGACTAGCACAACAGTTGAACGTACGAAGATGAAAATATTACACGACATCTGACACAACGACTGTCAAGTGGGTTTAATTTCGGAACATCTTTGTAGTAAAAACACGGTTGCTAAATTTTTTTTTTAAATTTTTTTACAATACACTGACTTGGAAAATCATAGTCATAGTGCAAATTAATTAAATTTCTTCAAAAATTTGAAACCATTTCCAGAAAAAAATGAGGGCCTGATGGCAATGACCATTTGACGATGACCGTTTGTTTGTTTTTTGCTAAATTGGATGATTTAATGGTTAAATTTTTAAGAAAAAATAATCAATCAGTAAAATTTCAAAATATAGCAGTCGACTTTCGTGTTGTTCTCTCCGAAAACAAAGCCATTTTACAGTCCTGAAGACCAGGTACGCAAGTCTGTCCTGCACTGAGATGACAGTGCCTAAATAAAATGATTTAAACATACCATACGTGGATGTGTTGAAGATACCTAAATTACATATCATGAATTGACCAATTGAATCATAGTTCCAGGTCTGCCTAGCTCAGTGAAAGACAGACAAATCCTATCCTGGTGGCACAACAGTTTACAACCAGTACTCTCGTTTCGACGTTGTTAAAAAGGCCAGCAAGAGAGTAGGGCATATGGAATTTATTCCGTTTGGGTTTGCAACCAATAAGAACTAGCGCAGCAAAAAGGGACAAATGTTCAAAAGTCGTTCACAGTTGATGTATTGGGCATAAGCGGCGCTTTCACATTCAAATACGGCAATAGCAGCGTAATTTTCCTCAAAAAATTACACTTAACACCGAAATGACAATTGTATTTTACCTGCAAGGTACCAATAATAATTGCACCTTGTATAGGGGCCCATTTACAATGTCAGAATAAAAAGACAACTGCCAGTTTAAGATTAACCAATCGGATACTTCAATTTTTGTCTCGACCTTCTAACATTACTGGACATTGTAAGAATGGCACATAATCTTTGAAAGGCAAGACTTTTGAGCTGCAGAGCTTTTGGTTCGGATGGAAATTTAACTAGGTAATACAAAATACGTAAAACAGTGCAGCGCAGCTAACGCGAATAACATCTGTTGTGAACGACGCATGGCCCGGACACTTTATTATATTTCCCAAGGGTCTACTTGATTACGTTTCGATTCCCACACTTCGTCTGTCAGTCGGCTTTCAAAACGAGTTAGATAAATGCAGTCCTGCGACGGTCCCGAGCTTATTAATTTCTGAACGCAACTGCAGAAATTTGAGGCCGTCGCACACCATTTACAAACGCATCCGGCTTGTTGACTGGCAGAGTAAGTGTGGGAAAACTTGAGATGAAGGGACAAAACCGTAGTCAATTTTTCCAAATATGGACAGTGGTACACATCATGAATGTATCTAGTCAGAAATTTTAGCTGCAGAATATTAAAACATATCCATTGAGAATCTTAGGACATCAACATTTTTTAAGGCTGGGGCTGACTAACTGTTGAAAGCCCAGAAGGAGCAAGAAATTCAAGTTTCGTTTCAAATATTCGCTGTTCAATATGTGGCAAACGGCTTATTCTCATACTCCATCCTGGGCTAAAATCTGCTGAAAATCTTGTCGAACAGCAGTCCCACAAGTTTGAGCAAATTCTCTCAACAATCATCAAAATAAATCAAAACCTGTCTGAAATATATCGACATTGGAACTCAAGTTAGCCCCATTAAGGTGGAACATCTGGATAAGCTCCATTAATAAGGGTATAAAAATTTCGACTTTCTCAGCCCACTTTGTAATTTCACCCGACAATCTCGCAAGAATTGAAACACACCTTCTTCGAGCGCGTCGTCGCCGTCCGACATTAGCTCGTCGTCGGAGCAGATGTTGAGTACGTTAACCAGCATCTCAGTCACTGAAACAAACAACAGAGTTCACCATTGGTACAGCTCCGATCCCCTAGAAGCCTCGGTATACGAAATTTAATGTGCGAAATACAATGTATTATTTGCACTGTTCTTTTTTTCGCATAGCCATTCTTAGCTTACAAGTGATGAGTGGCAAGGATTGAAAAAAAACGGTGGTCAGTTTATCTGGAGTGGTCTCATAGGACCTCTGCATAATATTGCGTAGCTATTGATTCAAGAAAAGACTATTGATTTTGTTAAGTTTAACACGATGGACGTCATTTTATGGGATTCAGTGATAATTCCTACCCAACCACACCAAGTAGCTTACCTTAGGCAATGCTCACCAAGATCTTGATAACGTAATATTAGTTTCGACCTTATGTAACATGGCGGTAAGCCTCCAAAACTACAGCGACCGTCGCAGGTTATGACAATACCTTTCTCGCCAACAAACGGCAACGACCAGGTGAACACGTCCATGAAGTTTGGCAGCCAGTACGGATGCGGTGAGCAGTTGAACTGCCGGATGTTCATCACGTTGTTCTCGTACTTCAGCACGGCAGCCTGCAAAGCGGTACGTCTGGGTTACTACAAGGTAAGCGGAATCTTATGTCCAGAAAGATTTCCGTGGAAGTCTCCGCATTTTTCAAGTGCTATGAACAAATCAACTGAAAATAAAATCAAAAAAAATATGGGTAGCTTTTATTGCAAATTATTTTACAACAAACAATTTTTTTTTTTAAATTAAAGTAGTGTTCATGCAACATTTGACTGGTTTAGAAATAAACAAGGAGTCGACACATGTAATTGGCTTCAAGATTGACCGTTAATTCCTTAACAAGCTGTTAAACAACGTATTCAAACGTTGCTCGAAAAACGACGACAGTTCGTACTTTGTTGTTGTACACGTCAAGGTAGTTAGGAGCCGAGAATATCGTGATGAGCGAAGGGAATCCTGTCGTCTGACTCTTCCGATACATCCGATATCTGAAACATTAGGTGACAACAGATTAATTTAACGGTGCCACCCTCCGCAGTCGCCTGTCATCACAGCTCTACCATCGGATACCTGAAATGATCAATAAATTCGTAGGAGCATTTGAAACATTTTACAATGGCATGTTCTTAAATAATTAGCTAGTGAAAATAGCTAGTTCTTTCAAGTTATATTACATATTGTATTTATTTGTGTCCACAAATTGTAAATTTAACTTCCTAATTGTGATAAAGCTTTAATGGATATGACGCTTTCTCGTGTTCAAAGGTGAGATTCGAGAAAGCAGAAAATTACGCTGTCATATTACCGCTGGTTATCCAATATCAAATAACTGTCCTTAAGGCTGGAAAGGCCTTTGCTGAAGGTTCACAAGCTTCCAGAGCTTGTGTAGAACGAACCAGCAAGGGTCCATCAATAACAAGCTGAAAGAGGTTAAGCCGATATTCATAATTATAAACGAGAGGAGGTTGTCTCGCTCGTATTTGCATAGGACACACCCTACTTACATCTTTACAGCAGACCAAATACCTCCCCGTTGCTCCACTTGCGACAAAATTTTAACAGTGCAGAAAACACTAAAACTTGAGATGCCAATTTTTAATGAAAAAACAAATCGAAAGCGTTTTAGGTTATGACATCCGTGGTGTCACAAGCTGGTGTTAAAAAGAGCCAATGTAAATATTCTTTGTATTTTTTCCCGTCTAGGCTGGGCCTAATTGCTCAATATTGCTACAAAAGGTACGTACCCCGCGTCTTGCGCTTCATGCGCCCGTATGATTGACAACAGGTTGTTGTTTTGAAGGAAATCACAACACGCAGCGTAGCTGAAACACACGGCAGTTATAAGACATAGGTAAGTGTATTTGATGTCTTCGGCGTCAAAATGCTATGATAAAAGAAGCAATGAAAGCAATAACGCATTAAAATGTAGGCTGGAAAAGACTGGAGTCATCGATAACAAAGCTTTTCTAAATGCTCGGTTGCCGATGCTAATATAATTTGCTCTTCACAATGGACTCGGTCTGAGAAACTCGATTTAATAAGAAACAAAGTTGGCAGATTGCAACTCTAGTAGTGAGATTTGGAAGTAAAAATGGCATATCTTTGTAAGCTACATACATAGTAGCATTTGCCCATAGGGATGGAATATCTGTGCAAGATTCATCTGTGCAATTCTTACTTATGGTAGCTTTTCCCCAATCATGTTCTCATGTCCTTGTAAGCTTTATCTGTGATAGCTTTTGCCATATCAGGATGGTCTATCAGTGTAAGCTTTATCTGTGATAGCCTTTGCCAGGTAGCACTGGTGGTTTTGTACCTGTAGAAGTACGAGCACCCTCGCACGCTGTTGTGCGTGAAGTGCTCCGAGTTCTTCTCGTTGCCGAAGTCTTCGAGGGGGTCGGACCAGAGCAGGTCGCACATCGGTCCGAACGCGGGCGGTTCTTTGAACCGGTCCAGCTGCAACAAAGAAAGGAGCACGAAGTCAGCAAAGCTCTCAGACAAATCACTTATTTATATTGACAATGACAAAGCTATAGGTTTTGGAATGAAAATTTTGAGTCACAAATTTCTTTCTTAAAAATGTGTCCATTTGCAAAATGGGAACCCTGCTGTCAAACCAAAAAAAGCATGGAGTTTTTTTAGTCTTTGATTAGTTACATGGACTCTAAGGTAAGTGTTTGAAGAGGCTTTGAATGATGTTATCCAGCATTTAATGTACTACATCGCAAAAAATGGCCGCTACTAGGTGGAGATTCTCATAGGTTACTAATTGGCTAATACTGCATTAATTATGATTAATGCTTAACTTAATGATTGCAGTATATATATTGATATTTTGAAATGCAATTTTATTGTACAGGTTTGTTAAAAAGGACCGCTGCAAGCGCCATTGGGTGGCACCAACCGTTACAACATGTTACAGGCTCATTTCCTCAGCAAAAAGTCTAAAATTAATGCTGGTTTTCCGACTATTCCTATATACTCAATGATATTTCAAATTAGTGCAGGAATGCACTCAGGCTAAACGCAAGTCCCTACGTCCCAAATATGTCCATTTTAAGAAACTAATTTTCCGATTTTCGAAAATGTGAAAACTGTGTTCATATTTAAAATACACATACATTTTCATAAGGTACTTGCAAAGAACTCACTAAGCATTTCGTCGTAAAAGAACTTTTCAAGTATGCACTCGAATTGAAATTGTGTCCACATAACTTGTCAATTTGCCAGGTTATTTGAGTTCCCTAGGAAATAATATCCTGGTATCTAGAAGGGTTGCTATGGAAAAGGAGAATGGGTGTCCCATCGCCCTTCCCACGAAATGACTAGCAAACTTCAAACAGCACCTAAGCTCTAAAACTAATCCAGTTAAAACATAAATGCGGTCCAATACGATATACGGACAGCTTTGAAGTGCTAACAAGATTAGAGCTAATGTTACGCCACATTGCACAAAGAATATGGCTTCTTTTGTATCTAAAAAGCAGATACGCAAGAGTGAATATTAAATAGAATTACCCAGCAATTATTAATAAAAGAAACGCCAGTGTTGTCGTGGTTCTGAATAATATATATATCAAGAGTTCGTATAAAATCGATTCGTTGTTCGTTAGGTAAACAAGTTTAGTCAACAAAATACTTCAGGCTAATTAATTTCCAGCTAGTAGCGCGTTGCGCGGTGGAGGTATCGAAAATTCCGCGGCGAGAAATACCCCGAAACGGTTCCAAAGGGTGGAAAAAAAACCGTCGGGTATATTTACCCTCAGTAACCTTCAGGGACACATTCTGGTTCTGAGAATGTATAAACTCCCAATTTTGTGTCGAAAAGTATATTATAAATGTGTTAGGTAGACCTGGGAGACAAACAGGTAGATTGGTTATTGGCCAGCGCCAGATGGTTGTTGTGGAAAACAACCAGTAAGGTATCCCGGTGTACTAACTATTTTTATTATTATTAACACAATATTACGAGGAAATATCCCTGAATACTTGAAAATAGGTTGAAAATAGGTGAAAATAGGTTAGTAGTTTGCACGTGGTTGCTGTAAAAAGAAAGAATGGTCGATCTATCTTTAGATATATTTGGTATTTTATTATTATAAACACTAAAACCGTCTCAAAATTTTATGCCCAAACGGGGCTGTGGCATCAATTTTTGAGACGGTTATAATGTTTATAATAATAAAAATACCCCGCGCATTGCAAGCGTTTGCAATTTAGTTAAGATCTCATCTCATTATTTGGTGTTTATTTCTTTATAATCACCCTAAGACGGCAAACAAAAATTCAAGAAACAGACTGAATTTTGCAGACAAAATCGAACCGTACCGTTAACAATAATCGAACGAAGACGTTCCTAATTGCCATTTGACAACTTTAAAAACCAAAACAACAGACATGTCGAGATATATTTTACGACAAACGACACCACGTTTTGCCCACTTATGAAAAGATCCCTCCCAGTGTTTGCCCCTTTTTCCGAGCGAAGATGCGTTTCATTGGCGAGTGTCGGGTCAAACCGTACTGGAAAGCGTGACCCGTGCCCGTTAAAACGTTACTCAACACGCACGCAGCTCGTAGAAATCCCCTCCCCCTGCGACACTCCCAGCCCAACGAACCCCACGACCGATTTCAATGCAAATTAGAATGCCCCGTTTGGACAAACTTTGGGCATTAATTGCGATTTTGGCTGGTGTAAATCTCACGATGCCCTCGGCTGCGTGATAAGACGAGGCTGTTGGGCTTTGGGACACTTGGTATTGGATGGTGTCGGTGATTTGTGGCCGAACGGCCGTTGGCGTTTTCATTTGAAAACTTTATAGGGGTGCGAATTGTGGTAGGCGTGGCCTTATATAAAAAGTAACGAATTCAGAGAATTAGGTGACGGGAAAGACAAGTTTCAAAGAAAAGAAGCTAGCACCGCAGTACCATAGCGATGATAAACTGTGACACTGGGTCAGGAATTAGACAGGTGCCAATTATAGAAATGGCTAGTTGTGTTCAGGAGAGAAGTAAGAAGGATGGAAGTTAGTACAGCATCTCCATTCCCCTTGCTTATCAACCTCTCGACAGCATGGATTTGTGGAGGAATCCTGTTGTTCACGTTGTACCGTCCTTCGAAACGGACGTTAAGCCGGGTTTTTCTTGCTAGGTTAGGTATATTATCATCCCCATTATAACCCACTCTTTCACGGTGCCACAGGACCAGGTGTCAAAACAGTGAGTTGTTAAAGGTCACGAATCAATCAATAGAAATGAAAACCGAAATGAAATGACCCAACGTACCATCCCACAGCCCAAGCCTTGTATGACACAAACAAATTCACAAAACAGGAATTTAATATTATATGGCATTCCAAACACTAGAACCGTCCGAAAATATTCTCTGTACACAGACGGGTGTAAAATTCAACGACACCGACAGACACTAAAATTAAAAAATAAATATGTAGAGCCCACGGAATTCCAACGATCCGCCAGGAATTCATCCCCGTTGACCGGCTTGCACACAGCGTTTCCTGGCCGACCGTTCGATAACATCTCCCGACTTTTGCTATACAGGAGCGGGAACTCGCGGGGCCGCCTTTGAACGGGAAGAACGTACGAGAGGCGTCCCACGAGAATTCCTGCAATGCCTGCAGCGATCCGAGCCAATTCCGCACGGGAAGAGGAGCGGGGATAAAAAAAAAAGATCCGATGATGCCGTATGAAATAAATGCGTGGCTGGGGGCTTAGAGAGAATATCCTCGTTTCTGTGTACACTTTGTTGCGTGAGATCCTGAAGGATTGTGCATCTAACGCACCTGAATAGCAGTCGATTGCAATGCAGGAACCAGTTTTGTAGCTATTTTGGATCTGTTTAAGTGGCTTACTGAGTAAATAGAGCTATTTGCAGTTCCAATATGGCGGATCACCTAGGGAAAAAAGTATAAGGTCATGCATGCAGTAATCACATCGATTGATTAATTGGTTTGCGGTGTTTAACGATGCACTATTTTGTCAACGGGTCATATGGCACTGGTGTAATGGCGTTGGTGAATGAGTGATGATGATGGCTAGAACACCTACACGGGGGGAGAGGAAACCCGAAGCCGGCAAGAGAACCTAGGGGACTTTCTGAAGGCCAGTACAACGCGAACAACAGGATTCCTCCACAAATCCATGCTGTCGAGAGGTTGATAAGCAATGCGAATGAAGTTGAATGTTGTTGCATAACTTTGACCTCTTTCTTGAACAGAACTTGTTATGTGTATGATGGTCACCTATCCAATATCTGATGCAGCGCAATTTTGCTTAACGTTGTTGATCTTACGAGCACCGGTGCTTCCAACACGCCAAACCGTTCGGTTCCATTCGTTTTTAACTCTGCGGACAGAAAATGTATTTTCTCAAATATGAAAGAGAGATTTTTAGGGTTGGGAGAAACGCAAAGAACTTTGCTATCTCTGTTGAACCAGAAGTTTAAGGCGCAAAACGACAACGCGTGGCTCAGACAGAATTAGAGATGATGGTCGATTGAGATGATCGACACTTCTCAAGGTACTCTTTGACATTCAAAACAATCTGAAATATCTGTTTTGTAAGAATGACAATTAACTTCACAGCAAAATGGTATCGACCTGGACATTCCGTGGCCAGGCATTATCCGATCCACGAACGATATCCAGAAATTTGTCAAGTAAATTATCGACGTATTACGAAGGGAATTCCGGGAACTGTATAGTGCTTATGAATGTCCACGCGTGAGCTCGACAAAGGCTCAACACAAAGCTCATTCACAAAGCTTAACGTATCAAAGCTCAGTTTAATAGATGGGTGACCATTGAGCATCCATCTCTTAGTGAATTTCACTGATATTGGAGCAGCGTGTAGAACCGGATATCAACCTCTCGACATCACAGAATGGTTGATGTGGTTTTTTTGAAAGTAATACTGTTAGTAATGTCATAGAAGATAAAAAGGAATCCCCGGCTCCAGAAACTCAGGTGAGGTTAATTATAACATTTTTCTAAAAACGCGTGAACAAAAACCCATTGTAAGAATTTAACGCACCTGAGCTTTTGGGATACACTATAAATATAATAAATATGATGAAGGGCTTAAAAAGCATAAAAAAACATATACATTTTCATTAATCCCCGCGGTAATAATTTGAAAAGGCGACCAACCGAACGGCTATCGCTCGTATTTCATCGAAGCGCAGCAAATTATGTCGTAAACTGGACGGATAGACTAAACAATTTTCAACCCCCTAACCTCCCGCAAACCGACCGTCCATCGTCGAGAGCGATCGAACCGAAAAGCGATCAAAATTGCTCCGGCCGAACGTGCCACAATTGTCACGCTCGGGTGAAAACTTGGCAAAGTTATGGTGGCACCAGACATAAATTGCGCGAGCCTGTAATTATTTCGCCACATAAAAAGGTCCCACACGACTAGAGGAATACAGATATATTGCGTCACGAGTGCACGGCAAACGAACCCCCACGTGCATTGACAGAATCGTTGTTTATGCGTAGCAGGTCGTAAAGCTCTGTGTAGATATTTCTACCGTGACGTGATCACCTTGGCCATTAGAGCACACACAACTTCAAAAACTTGAACTTCAAATAATAAAAATTTAAAAATTTAACGGTTCGGCTTGTTGGTAACACTGGTTTTCGTGAGACCACCGAAGTTAGACAACACTGCGCTGGGCAAGGTTTTGAAATGGGAGACCGACAAACGACCAGTCTGGAGAGTTAAAAGTTAGTACACAAACTTCACACGCCTTGCTTATCAACCTATAAACAGCATGAATTTGTCGAGGAATCCTGGTTTTCGAGTTAGAACGTCTTTCGGAAGGGACTTTAAGCTAGAGGTCCCCTTGGTGCTCTTTGACAGAATTATTTTACAACCTGTACCATTATGTTATACCTGGTTTCCCCTCCTCTCTTCTAGCTAGGTTAGGCTCATCATCATCCACTCATCTACCAACGCCATTAGACCATTGCCATACGGCCTGCTATCAAAACACCGCGTCGTTAAACACCACAAATCATCATGACAAACATTAAAATTAATTTAAACAAAAAAAATTGCACTGAACGTGTCAGAAATCTGCCGTATGAGTGCGTTAACATCGCCTCGTGTAAGAGTGACGCCGCTAAATTGCATTTAACTCCATCTTAAGGATGAGGTCTAAACTATTTAAGTCTGTTTGTTAGGTTGAATGCTTAAAACTTTGCCAAGCCAAAATGTAAGGCGTAGCAATTTAAACCCACGACGGACCACTAGCCTGTTCTGATCAGCGATGACAGCGGCGTCCGCTATTATATGGTGACCGTGACAGGCGGGCAAGTCAGAGGCATCATTAAAGACGCAAGGGCGTCGGATTAATCAAATTATCGATGTGACACTGCTTTGACGTCTTGACGTGCGGCAAGAAAGCTGGGGGCATCAACCGATCTCTGCAAGCACTATGGGCGTAATTAATGGAAGTGACATCGCGGTAATTATGCGTTGGGTTGATTTTGTGTTGGGTGGGACGCCGATGCAGATTGCTGTGTAATGGAAAGTCGGTGATTGGATACGGGACGTGGACGAGGCGGTGCGTGTATTAAGTGGTGGTAAAGTTGCTTGTCAAAAGGTCCAGGTACCTGATGCATGTTTTGGCGCAAACATAACCTAAAAAGGCGAACATAAAAGTGAAATCATGAGTGGAAGTCTTCTTCCATTCTCAATTTTTAACGGAACAGCGAAACGGTTCTTGAAAAAGGTTTCAAATCCAGCCTTTTTTAAGGACGGGGGGGGGGGGGGGGGGGGGATGAAAAACGACTTACAGTTATATCCAGAGAGATTTCTTTAACTTTCCCCAAAGTTTAAAAGTGAATTTAAAAATTTTAGCAAAATATTTAATGGACGCTGTCATGTTAGAGTCAACTATTGGATAAAATAAGAAAATTAATTAATTCAATTTTATAGGTGTAATCAGCGCGTAAGTGAAATGTTAAACTTTCTGCTGAGCAAACGAGCCGGCAACACGTGGTAACGGTAGCTGCTACCCGATGGCGCTTGCTGCCGTCCTTTCAAAAAGACATCTACAGTTAAATAGTTAAGACCCAACTTATCGATACATGCAAATCAATCGTGAAGGTTAGCATTTATCAAGATTAATTGAGCGTAGACCAGTTTCGAATGCAGGAAATCTGCTAAAAATTAAATTTTCTAACTCTAGAAACGACGGTGACTCCACCTGATGGCATCCACCATTTTTATCGCAGTAAATTAGTCATTTGGTGGTTGTTTTTTACAAATACAGTTTTACACTAACGCTGGCCCTTTTGCCTTTATCTGATTAATACACCCACTGGTTTCTTTCTTGTACTTCCTTCTTGTTTAGAGCCCAAAACGCCATTCTGAATTGACCAAAAAGAAATACGGTCCAGTCCATTTGGCTGGCTAACCGAGTGGCCGGGTACTTAGACTCATACAAGCAATGAATCAAACCCTAATTGTGTCGGCCGAGCTCCCATCAACATCTATCTAACAGTTAGAGCGACGGGCACAGCCGAAAACTGTCCCCGGTTGACCTTGGTTGACCCTATGCACGGTAGGTGGGTCAGGTCATCCGAATATCGACCCGTCGCTAGTAACAGAGTCCTGATATTCGGCAGCGCTGGCTGGTAACCGCAGACCGAGCTGGGAGCGTATCGTTTGGGTATTACACGAAAGTACATCTAGTTACGCGTTAACATGCGTTTCAGGTGGTTTTTATAATTAGATACGAATTCAATGTTGAAGAAAATCGATTATTTAGCTCATAGTTAGCTTAAAAATCTTTTAGACAGACCGGCCACTGGTTTAGTTGAAGAAAAAAAAAAAGGTTTACATTCTAATTGGTAATGAAAGTGTTATTTTATTAATTATAAAATATAATTTATAAGTTCAGTTCCTATACAGTGAAGCCCACGAAAAAAAGCTAGCAGACCACCGACTGTCCCTCTTCCCCCACCCTCATCATTGCTACTAACTCGAGAATGAAATTTCAGTACTAATTTGAATGGTGAGATTGTTAATTGCCTTAATTATCGGCAAAATAATTTCTAGGATTATGATAATTGGTAGGATAATTCTTACAATAGTTGTAAGAACAAGAAATATTGGCACGAAAAAAGCTAAAAGATCGAAAGGACAATGGCGGACATCAGCGGAGATGATATTTAATGTTTTTAAAAAATGACAGTTGGCTCGCGTGTCACCCCAAAACGACTGGTGGCGACTCTGTCAAAACAAGTGTGTACTCTCACTGAACAGAGTTTTTCTAAATGAGATTCAAAAATTGGTGTGTCCATCGCATTTATTTATACACTTGGGTATTTGTTCACCAAATTAGGAACTCAAATAAGAAATACTTTAAATGCTTCTCTATATAGATGTCTGCGGGCGTCTTTCGAATCTGGCGCTACACAATTCAGCTGTCACTTATGTTTCCAGTCAAGTCCATTTGAGGTTAAATTGAAATATATTATTGTTTAGAACAAGATTTTCACAAAATTTCACGTTACATTTCACTCGATGACCGTAATCACATAAAGTAGCTGACAGGCAGCAGTAGATTTTGCTGACTTCGTAAGTCAGCAAAGATCTTATGCTAAACGTCCGTCATATTTGTTAAAATAATGCTCTGTGATTGGTTGACATAAGCACAGAAGACAAGGAAAACGGAATTTTTAAACAATACAAAAAAACTACACTTGTGCGCTATGCGCCTTGTGTCGATGGAGCGGAATCCCATTTGATTCCTGAGTAGCAAGATTTCTGGTGTTGCTACTTATTGCTATGTAAATTGTGAGTATACCACACGAATGCATGTATTCGCCGGGCAGTCGCGACCAACGTGGCTGTAAACCAGGAACATCGGGCCACGGGTCGATCGTGGCATCGTTCATTTTAACGACGCACACGGTTTTCACGACCGCTTTAACGGCGTCGCCGAATGATAGGATGCTGATGAGCGAGCGAAGTCTAGCGGAATGTACATGGACGTGTTCATGCTCAGACAAGTCGTGCCCTGTCCAAGGAGGTAAAACCTGGCGCTGACTCGCTGAATGATTATGCACCTAGCCGTGATGAACCCGGAGCGGGAACGCAGTCCGCTCCTGTTAAACAGCAACAAGAACCGGCCACCGCTAAGCTTCGTTTTTTGACACACTGAGTTGGCGCCGTACCCGTGGCACAGGTTAATTGGCTGTCACTGAATGACAAGCTGATAATGAAGCTAGCCTGGCTGGCAGGGAATCAAGGGAAAACCAAGTGCCGGCAATCGGCCTGATACTGTCAAACAGCACCAAGGACCGACTACCGCTTGACCTTGTCCCTCTGACAAACTGTGTTGGCTGCTCCTGTCCAACAGCACCAAGGACCGACTATAGCTTAGCCTTGTCCTTCTGACACACTGTGTTGGCTGCTCTTGTCCAACAGCACCAAGGACCGGCCACCGCTTAGCCTGGTCCCTTTGACACACTGTGTTGGCTGCTCCTGTCCAACAGCACCAAGGACCGGCCACCGCTTAGCCTGGTCCCTTTGACACACTGTGTTGGCTACTCCTGTCCAACAGCACCAAGAACCGGCCACCGCTTAGCCTTGTCCCTTTGACACACTGTGTTGGCTGCTCCTGTCCAACAGCACCAAGGGCCGAGTACCGCTTGACGTTGTCCCTCTGACACACTGTGTTGGCGCTGTCCCCGTGGCACTGGATTTTTGGCTGTCGGTGAATGACAGGATGATAAAGCCCAGAAACCTCGAGCTGGCACTATGCCTGCTCCTGCCCAATTACAAAATCTAGCGGCGGCCGCTGTTCAGTCCTTTTACCGACAGTTACCAACTCATTAAATTTCAATAAATTCCAGTTTGAATTGCACTCCGAAAAAGATATCAGAAATGTTGATAAAAAAATATAAAATGCATTTATGTGTGAACCAAACCGAATTTCGAAAAAGCCGCGGATAAAGAACCTAGTTTTTGTGTCAAAAACTTTAGTGTTTAATTTCAAGTTTGTAGCTCAAGTAGTTTCGTGGCAATCTTTGATTTAGCTGAGAAACGGTCCCATCTTCTTCGGTCAATTGCATAAAGAATATTGATTGGAATCGATTGAAACTTACAGGGCGTTTGTAGAACACATGTACCTACCCAAAGAATTTTGAATCATATTTTTAGGCCAACCGATACGGCAGCTGTTTACAAAAGAAGTGAAATTGTAGAGAAATGTTGCATTGTGAATCGACGGAGAGGATTATAATCAAAACTAATCGTTATGGACTAGCCTTAAGATAAAGGACACAACCAACCAGACCGACTTAGATTTCCTCCAGTCGAAGTGTCAACTAAGCATGGTCTTCAGTACCAATTTGCCTACTTTCTAAACGTGCTAATGTTAGTTTACTTCCATTTTACACTAACTTCTCTGGAAGCGAATGCTTCTTTTTTCGCGCGAGAAACAACCCCAATTTCTTCAAACATTTCTCCGGCGAACGAAGTCGAGAGAAGAGAAGTCACACGGCGTCGCCATTAGGGTAATTACTTCTCAAGTCTGCAGGTCGAAACAAAAAGGAGCGTCTAGCACTCGCCGAGATTATTCCCCAAGATCTTAGTGGTGTTCCCAACGAAGCGAACGCAGTGCCAGAGCCCAGAAGAACGCACAAGTTGACGCGGCCATACGACACTAGAGGTGGCCTGAACAGGTTAGCTTAAGACGTTGATATTTGAAGGAAAAAAAAGAAAACTCCTCTTTTGCAAAGTCAAGCTACAAAAAACTTGATCCAAAATTTTCTTCAGAGCAAGGCACCCCAAACCTCTTGTCCTTGCCGCCACTAACGTTTATTTTTAGCCAGCAGTCAAAATTTTGATTTGGTAAGTCACCACCAAGCGGATTTACCACCAGAAGATTTGGTAAGTAATTCTAGTCGCCTTGTAAGGAAATGGATTTTACGATTGGGAAATAAACTGACGATAATTTATCTAAAGATTAATCGAGTTTACCGCGAGACCTAGCGTTAATGTTCAGTTTGCTGCAAAGCAAACGCGGTAAGGGTAGGTGCCACTCGATGGCGCTTGCAGCTGTCTGTTTTAATAACGACTCAATATATAGATACCAATCGGTGGGGTCAGCATTCAAAAGACTAATTAAGGGTTAACCAGTCGTAAATGCAAGAAGACGCAAGAAATAACGAAATAACATTTTTTAACCCTCGAAACGACGGTGACTCCACCTAGCAGCATCCCCCATTTTTGTCGCGGTCAAGTAGTCATTTGACGGCCAATTTCGCGAAAACAATTAAACACTAGAGCTCTTACTTTTGCTACTCATCGTATGGCCAAGAACCTTGAATATTATACGAAGTGTAACATTGAATTCTCTGTCAAAAGTGGAGTTTTGTCGACCGCCTCCATCACGCAGTTCACGTAGCACATACTCCAGGTTTAACACCCGACAAAAGAATAGAAAACGATACTTGACTCGCAAGTCCCGATTGCAGGCTCACAAGAGGAAAACCCGGCGACGATCGGCCACGCTGTCAAGAGCAATTTCTCGACGACGCTGCAGGCAATTTTCCGCAAAGGGTCGGGAAATCGTTACTCTACGCGACGTCGTAGACGTTTAGGAGTTCAATTGGCGACTACGGTTGACGTTGAAGGAATAGTTATGGTGTGTTCAAAATACTTGGGTAAATACGTTTTTAAAGTTTTCAATTGGGAATACGGAGGGTATTTGTTAGATTACTAACCATCTTGTCATGCGTCTACTTTATAGCCTCCCTGAATTGTCCATCTAAGCTGTGTTGCCAACTAACATACCTATAACCTACCATGCCCCTTTCCGTCAGAAATCCAATTGCAATGCAATACATTCGACAACGAAGCCGAATCAATCAATTCTGACAGCTGATATGTTTCACAGGTACATTCTGACCTCCATACAAATACAACCCATAGTTTGACACACATTTTTGGGATATTCTTTGCTACAGGAACAGATCAGGGTAGACCAGAAAAAATATCATTCAAACAGGGTATTCGATTGACAGGAACAAATCGACACATTGTCTCTTCAAAATTATGACAACGTTAAGCCATTAAGCCAGGGGCAATCTTCAACGGTTCAAAGAACCATTAAAATACACGTGGTAATGGTAGGCACCACCCGAGGGCGTAAACAAACCCCAACAATGAAATAATCACGATTTAAAATATCAAAACATGTACATCAATCGTTGGAGCTAGCAATAATAAAGATAAATTAAACGTAAGCCAGTCTCAAATGCAAGCGATCTGCAAGAAATAACGAAATGAAATCTCTTCGATTCGAAACGACGGTGTCTCCATCTAGAAACATTCTCAATTGTTGCCGCAGTAAACTAGTCATTTGGTAGCTATTTGTTTTTTTCGCTAAGTTAAACATTAGCACTATGGTAGCACGGTTCTATCAAGTGGATGGAAACCTGACCATTTCGTCGGCTGATACCGAGGCACACGATATGCAATCAAGCCTCTCTGTGACATTACTTCCATCCCCCCCAGGGGACGCTGGGCAAGCGCAATTTCTAATTGGACCGGCGTTACATATACACCACGATGGTATTATATTAACGCGGGTGCCGCGACGAAACGTTGAAAATCGACGCACTTTCCCGGGGACGCGACGCTGCGAATGTGTAATTGGGAGAAATAATAAACATAGATTTTCAAAAGAGCCCGACGTGGGTTTCATTATGGGAAAGAGCGGCAACGGTTTCATTAAAATTGAGTGATGAGCGGACGCGTACACGTTTCGAATTACGTATCTCAAGTTTTATAAAAAAAAATATACATATATATAAATTTTGTATAAAAGGGAGATTTCGTTGAAGCAACTCATAGACGAGTGTCTGTAATCTTAAAGATCGCAGCAGGGCATAATAAAAGACGGCTGATGAATGCGAAGACATAAATAGGTGGGAATAGTAGGGTTCAAGTGCTCACGTAAGGCGTAAAGGCGCGAGGAGAAAAGAAATTAGGCAGCCTTTTTCAAATTTGGATAATGAGCATACATATAATTAAGTTTATACGTCAAGTCAGAGTCCCAGCGTTAATTTTCATCTCTCTGCTGAGCAAACGAGCAGGAAACACTCGGTAACGGTAGGTGCCACCCGGTGGCGCTTGCGACCGTCCATTAAAAATAATTAACAATTAAATAATTACGACTCAAAATATCGATACATGTTTATCAATCGTTGAGGTTAGCATTAATAAAGATCAATTGACCGCAAACCCGTCTCAAATTGCAGTAATCCGCGAGATAAACCGCGAGATACTCCACCTAGGAACATCGTAAAAGTAATATGGCGGCCATTTATCTAGACAACAGTTTAAAATTAGCGCTGGCCCTCTGACGTTACCTGTTAACTCAATGCACAAATTCAAAAAGTAGCTTCGGAAATGAACTGTCGCATAGACGCCGTTACGTTTGCATTCACAACGGAAGGCTAAGATTGTGTTAATCCCTCACTCGACGCCTTAGCGTCGTGTAAATATGCAGAGATTCAGTGATGTTTGCCAAAGAGCTTCATTTCGGTAGTTTGCGCGTTCAGACGCAGCAAAGTTCTCCAACATTTCTCTTCAGCACTAATGCAGTCGACCAAAAATAAAGGAGAACGTCTAGATTTATATGAGCGTCGCAGTGATTGTCTTTCGAATTAGCACCAGTGGCAAGCAGTGCACTGATCTCAAATAACCCGGATAGAGGTTGCTTTAAGTGAGATTCTGAAGCCATGGTCGCCATCTTGGGAGTTTCTTCGAAGACCCCGTGCTATTTCAAGTTTTTTCATCGGTAGTTCTCACGATTTTAGTAGTTTTCACCACTTCAATGGTCAAAACTGGTTGAAAACGTGTTTAAAAAAATTAGCTTTGAAATCATGGGGACACCTTTGGATTTAAAGACTCCTACCGTTAGCCAAAAATGGATTGCTTGACTTCAATTTTGATCAGCTGGCTGGATCCTATGCTCTATCCAGGTTATTTGAGATCAGCTGGCTGGATCCTATGCTCTATCTAGGTTATTTGAGATCAGCTGGCTGGATCCTATGCTCTATCCAGGTTATTTGAGATCAGCTGGCTGGATCCTATGCTCTATTGCAGGTTATTTGAGATCAGCTGGATGGATCCTATGCTCTATCCAGGTTATTTGAGATCAGCTGGCTGGATCCTATGCTTTATCCAGGTTATTTTAGATCAGCTGGCTGGATCCTATCCTCTATCCAGGTAATTTGAGATCAGCTGTCTGGATCCTATGCTCTATCCAGGCTATTTGAAATAAGCTGGCTGGATCCTATGCTCTATACAGGTTATTTGAGATCAGCTGGCTGGATCCTATCCTCTATCCAGGTTATTTGAGATCAGCTGACTGAATCCCATGCTATATCCAGGTTATTTGAGATCAGCTGGCTGGATCCCGGACCTGAACCAAGCCGGCCAGTAGCCTTCTCCTGAGATAATACCAATTGAACTGTTTATAATCATGAATCACTAGGCAGGGAGATCGACCGCAACATTGAACAAGAGTTTTTGTCTGTGCCTCCTCAATTTTTTATCTAACTAACCGCCACTGTTAGCACGAGACCACGAACAAAGTTGGCACAGCGCGCGCTAAGAGCTAACGGAGAGAGAAAGAGAGAGCTTTAATTAGCAACGTGCTACCTTGATCTACGAAGCAATTATATGAGAAGGTGTTTGATTGCATAGTGTGGCCGGTGTCCAAAATAAAAGGGGGGAATGCCGATCCTGCTGAACAATATCGGTGACCACCCACGCATCCGGCGACGAAAGGCTCTTTTGGCAAGCATTGTCAGTCCCACCTTTCACCAACGATACTTCGAGCGAATATAAAAGTCGAAATTAATTGTCAACGGGGAATGTCAGAAGTGGTGTTGAGCAAACGAGGCCGGTAACACGTGGTAACGGCAGGTGCCACACGATGGCGCTTGAGACCGGCTCTTTTCACAGACCACTACAATTAAATCAACTACGATCCGAATTATCGATACATGTTTATTAATCACTTAGATTAGATCAGTATCAAATGCGAGTTATCTGCGAGAAAAAAATCGATTAAGGCTATTGGAGTGGGAGCTTACTCAGGTCTATTGGAGTGGGTGCTTACTCAGGTCTATTGGAGTGGGAGCTTACTCAGGTCTATTGGAGTGGGTGCTTACTCAGGTCTATTGGAGTGGGAGCTTACTCAGGTCTTTTGTAGTGGGTGCTTACTCAGGTCTATTGGAGTGGGAGCTTACTCAGGTCTATTGGAGTGGGAGCTTACTCAGGTCTATTGGAGTGGGTGCTTACTCAGGTCTATTGGAGTGGGAGCTTACTCAGGTCTATTGGAGTGGGAGCTTACTCAGGTCTATAGGAGTGGGAGCTTACTCAGGTCTATTGGAGTGGGAGCTTACTCAGGTCTTTTGTAGTGGGTGCTTACTCAGGTCTATTGGAGTGGGAGCTTACTCAGGTCTATTGGAGTGGGAGCTTACTCAGGTCTATTGGAGTGGGAGCTTACTCAGGTCTATTGGAGTGGGAGCTTACTCAGGTATATTGGAGTGGGTGCTTACTCAGGTATATTGGAGTGGGTGCTTTCTCAGGTCTATTGGAGTGGGAGCTTACTCAGGTCTATTGGAGTGGGAGCTTACTCAGGTCTATTGGAGAGGGAGCTTACTCAGGTATATTGGAGTGGGAGCTTACTCAGGTCTATTGGAGTGGGTGCTTACTCAGGTCTATTGGAGTGGGTGCTTACTCAGGTATATTGGAGTGGGTGCTTTCTCAGGTCTATTGGAGTGGGAGCTTACTCAGGTCTATTGGAGTGGGAGCTTACTCAGGTCTATTGGAGAGGGAGCTTACTCAGGTCTATTGGAGTGGGAGCTTACTCAGGTCTATTGGAGTGGGTGCTTACTCAGGTCTATTGGAGTGGGTGCTTACTCAGGTCTATTGGAGTGGGAGTTTACTCAGGTCTATTGGAGTGGGTGCTTACTCAGGTCTATATCTAGGTTTACTTGATACAACTAATCGGCCAAACCACTTGTCCGATCGCGACGAAACAAAAACTAGGCGACTCATCACACTATTGCCAGCAGATCGACGTTTAAAAAAAAAAAAAAAAATTATCAATTATAACACACGTTGTAAAAGAGGCTGTTCAGGCCATTTTTCCGGTGTTTTCGAAAAAAAAATCAGAGTTTTGTAGCAGCTGTGGATCCCAACTTTCTTTAATCTGTTAACACTACGAAACTTCAAATAAAAAAGAAAATACTCGAGCCAGCTATTTTGAAAAGCCTTTCTTATTAGTTGAATCCAGTTTATAGATATATATATATTTTTTAGAATGCTTTTTCCGGAAAATGTGCTCTAAACGAGATTTTTTAATATTATCAACACTATAACCGTCTCAAAAATTGATGCCCAAACGCCGACATCGTTTGGGCATCAATTTTTGAGACGGTTATAGTGTTGTTATTAATAAAATACCCCGCGCATTGCAAGCGTTTGCAATTTAAATAAGATTTCACCCTAAGAGATTTTTTAAGTTGCTAAAACAGTATTTACCAACCTCAATTAAAGAATAAAAATAGGGTTTAGTTGCCTGGATCCCCCAGAAAAAAAAGATATGAGGCGATAAAAACCCCCCTTAAGTTTATTCAAAATCTAAACTACGGTGACTCCACTTAAAAGCATCCTCCATTTTTGTCGCAGTTTAGGAGTCATTTGGCGGCCAATTCAGCAAACACAGTTTAACACTAGCGCTGGAACTGACGACTAAACCATTTATGCAATTAAATTGAAGAAAAACCATCTCTTGCACGTGTAAATGCTTGAAATTTCTTTCAACAGAATACGCTGTCACCATCTTAACGTCAAGACACAGACGCAGAGCTGTTTAATTTAAGTCCCATATAAAAACGAAATTCCGTAACACAACTGGAAAACGCACGGCCGTGTAAGCAATTGAATCTCTGGCAGAACACACGAGTTGCTTTAATGATCACGCGAGGCGTAATAACCTAGCAGTCGGCGCCCCCAACTCCGAAGCTAAACAATCTTGAAACTTATTTTCCCAAAACATAATCGCCCAATTTGTGATCGGTTGTAAGCCATGGCCATCAGTGGCGCGCGACAATACAGAGCTCTTGGACCAGTGCACAAGGGTAAGGAAAAATAAAATAGGCCTGAACGCGATTTGGGAGCCGAAAAATGGCCACGTCGCAGTTCATGCGGACAAAGAACATGCCCAAACTGAGGGCTTCTGCGAGTGGATATGTTTACCGCTGACAAACTGTATAATGCTTCTGAGAAATCTGATTTAAATTGCAAACGCTTGCAATGCGCGGGGTATTTTATTAGTAGGAACACTAATAACCGTCTCAAAAATTGATGTCCAAACGGGGACTCAAACCCCGATCTCCACCTATCGCGGGTGTTGCTCTAACCAATTGAGCTACTTGGACACTGGCTTTTAGAGACGATTTTAGTGTATTTGATGAGAATGACGGATCTCCAAGGAGTAGAACCATGCGGCTGTGAATACTCAGTCACACTGATTCTAGTGACGCTATATCACGTCACAACCATTCAATCTCCAGTAACTCGATTTGACTTTTGGATGCGTTTTAAATATGTGAAATCTGATTTCAATTGAGAACGCTTGCAATTTTGCGCATCCATTTTTCGAGAGGGCAGTAGTGTTCCTAATAATAATTTACAGCACTTGCTATTTTGGAAATAAGGCAATCGGCGTTCACAACTTCTGAAAAGTCAAAAAGAGGGAGTATCAATCCCCAGTGGCGTACGATCGTATAACGGCTTCGGGGACAACGCTCTAATGGCCTTAAAACACACAAGTCGACGAGAGAACTGAGAAGAACTACATAGCGTTGAAATCTTATTATACACATCAGTGGGAATGGTGTACGCTAATTTTAAAACGCAAACAAATCCACAAAATGTTAATATTTTACATTTTACACTCCTATTGCAGCGCAAGATTTAGAGATCTAGCACAGACCCTAACATTTGGACGCTTATGACAAGACTGTCATTTAAATCGGCGATTTTTGCGATGTTAAGTAAAAAAAAACGAGCTTAGAAACTCTGAAATATAGGCCAAACAAAACACCAAATAAATGTAAATCACTGAAAATTGGACGATGCGTGGCTGGATTTGATAATTATTTGGTATCACTGGTCTGAAGTCGTTGGCGTGCGTATGATGCGGATGCAAACTGTCTCCTACCTTGCGTATGTCGTCGAGGTTGTGCACTTCCGGCGAGAGTCCACCGTGGACGCAGAGGAACTGTTGGTTCATGAGCGCCGCCAGCGGCAGGCAGTCGAACGCGTCCATGCACGCGTCATAGACGCGCTCGGAATATTTGATTTTACCTGTGGAAACAACGAATAGAACGGTCAATACGTTTTCGAAACATTTGCAATTAGAGATCGTTTTAGCAAGTATACTGCTGTACGTTTGTCTAGAGAAGTAAGGTTCAGGTGCATTTCTTGTCTAATCGATTTCAATGACATGCTATGACATATGAACAAGTCTGATTATCTTTCACAAATTGTTGAGCATCTCAAAAGCTCTGGGTTTAACGAATTCTAACCCCTTGTACCCCTTGTCCTTGTGCCTTTGTTCAAGTATTTTTAGAAATCAATATTTACCTCTGAAACATGTTAGCTGTCAGAATTGATTGATTAGGCTGAGTTTTCTAATGTTTCTCCTACCAAAGGTCACCACAGTGGTTTAGGTTTTTGCAAATCACTGCTTTACCAGAGCTAGGAGTAGGTACGTGAGTTGGCAACACAGCTTAGATGGTCGAGTTGGGACGGGATGAAATGTTGACACCCGACAAGTTGAACATGAAGCGTACAAAGACCCACTTGATTGCCACTTGAAACATTTTACATTCAATGCACAGGAGTTTTCGGTATACACCATAAGGTCCATTGCGTTCCTTCAATTAAGTAAGTTCGTTTCTAGGGCTTATCGCCAACACCTGAGCAAACAAAGCGCTTAAAGTGGGCTCGGCGAACCCGTGAAAACTCACTGAGATAGACTAAAAAGCCGCATTTCGCTTCCGAATGGTTCTGTTCAATCAGGGTTATTGAGACGGTCAAATAGCAATAATTAACCACAACAATCAAAATTACAAGGGAGTGTTTGGGCAACCTTAATAGCAAAAGCAAGTTTCAGATGAAAAAATGGGTTTTTAATTGCCAGTAGCACCCAGTGCTTCGACTGTTTTCAAGATCACATCTGTCAGCCATAGGAAAAATCATAATTTCGCTACACGACATTTAGTCGAAACCTCGCCATTGAAAATAATAAAACTCGCCATTTTTGTGCACTTGTTTTTTGTAACCTGTACCTAAAACCTAGTTAAGAGGGTCGAATTTTAATTTTCTAGGAAATTTTAACGGTGTTTTTTAATTTTTAATTTGACAATGCAGTTCAACTTATAAATTCAGACAGCTAACATGATTCAGAGGTAAATATCGAATTATTCAAATGCCTGAACAACGATCGATTGTTGGGACGCCATGCAACAGCGTTTCTGGGACAGGGCATAGTAAGTTGTGGCGGCCATTTTGATTGGTGAAACTGATCTAAGACATATAAGATGTAACACAATTCTCAGCAACGGATAACGGCAACATTTCTACCTTCCACTTATTTGCAATAGAAGGACATTGGGATAAAGAACATAATTCAAATGATATAATTGCATTCCCAATTTAAAGTGCCGACTTAAGCATGAAATCACCTCTTACGAGTTCCCAAGCCAGGCGCTCAATTTCCGCCCAGGCTACAAACTGTAACGAGTGAATTACACCGCCACGTACCAGTCTAAATTACCAGAGCCCTGGAATCCAGATCGATGTGAATCGGCCACAAAGCATCCCAGCCGAGGAGGCGAAGGGAGAACATTTTGCAATGGCATTACGTACGGGGTAGTGAATTGTAGTAAGTACACTTACACTCTTGTTTAAATGTGAAGTACTCAGTTAGATGCCTACACTCGTGGTTGCCCCGTAATAGAAACAACGTTGTGGGGAAACATAATTTCAGCGCCCAGAGGTATAGAACGCACTGAAACAGAGTAAAAAAAGTCAATTAGTTGCCGTGGGATTAAGGTGCTCATGCTGAAGATTTTTGTCGATTGGTCTACCCTTTGGACAACCATTTGGGTGTACCGTTAGTGGATTCGTGGAGTTTCAAAAAGTACATTGTTTTCAAAAACAGAACTTGTGCTACTGGTTTAATGGCGTCGGAGAACGAGTGGATGATGATGATTTTAATGAACCTAGCCTAGATTAGAAGGGTAAAGAATCTCGGTGCTGGCATGTAGGATTACACCAGTAGCAGGGCACAAAGGGGCGCACCGGCTTAGCGTCCCTTCTGAAGGACGGTACAACGCGAACAAAAGAATTTCTCCACAAATACATGCTGTCGACAGGTTGATAAGCAAGGCGAATTTAGTTGCTGTACTAACTTTCATCCCATAAACGCCTTTTCAGAATGGGATTGGCCATAATGGCCACCCATCAAATAACCGACCATGCCCAGCGTTGCTGAACTGCGGTGATCTCACGAGAACCGTGGTGTTTCCAACACGCCAAACCGTTCGGTGGTAACTCATCCAATAACCGATCCTGCGCAATGATGCTTAACTTTAACGCTCTCACAAGAACCCATGTTTTCAACACGCCAAACCGCACGGTTCAGTAATCTCAGTGCCGTCAAGGTTTCACAACGTACAGTATGCAACCCTCCCTCCCATTTAGCCTTCTCGACTTGGCAACACAACGAACGCGGCGAAATCGCCACAAACTTTTCTTCGCCGAGGTCTGCGAAGACGACGGGGCACGGGATCCGTTGGCCACCGATCCCAAATAATCGACCAGCGCTGCCAAATGACTCACTAAATTCTCGCACAACGTTGGCTGCCCATCAAACCGATCCGGGACGGGGGGGACACCAGATGTAAACAAACTTCGAAATGCTCAAAACACATAAAACGCGAACGCTGTGAAATAGGTGGTACGGCGTTAATAATAAACGAGGAATGAAAAAAAAATAATACGGGAATGCGCTTTGAATTGGTTGATTATGCAAGGTGATATAAATAGGTGTTCCCGTTCATCAACGTGGGGCATTAGCATCGTCTGGTTCTTTGATGATAATAATATTGTGTGTATAATCAATAATGTGGCCGTGTCAGCAGTTTTCGCTTTGTGTAAGATGTAGATTGATAACACTCAGAAACGGATTGCGAGTTGAGGCTCAACTACGCCAATTGTAGGCAAAAATATTTTTAGATTGCCATGAGAACCCTTGTTTCACCCAACCATTACTATTAAATTATGATGAACTGCCCGATGCCGGGCACGGGTTACTTGTTTTAGATTGCCATGACATTCCTTGTTTCACCCAACCATTACTATTACATTGTGATGAACTGCCCGATGCCGGGCATGGGTTACTTGTTTTAGATTGCCATGACAACCCTTGTTTCACCCAACCATTACTATTACATTGTGATGAACTGCCCGATGCCGAGCACGGGTTACTTGTTTTAGATTGCCATGACAACCCTTGTTTCACCCACCCATTACTATTACATTGTGATGAACTGCCCGATGCCGGGCACGGGTTTGTAAGATTATAAACCTGAAGATCCTGTCAAGAAGTAAAACAGCAGTGGGTCATCTAAAAGCAATCAAATTGCACCAAAATAAATTTAAATTCTGTTTTCGGGGAGCAAATACAGCTAAGTTCCAGACTTGACTAACATCTGAAGAGGTTTTAAGAAGTGGTCAATCAAAATAACTACAAAATCTTGATCTAAGATTGCCATAGTTGTAATAATTAGTAAAATAATTACCAAAAAAAAGAGAGATATGTAAATAAAAATAATAAAGCATATTAATACAATACATTGTACGATTCATTATTGATTTAAAACGGCTAGTTTCTTAAGTATCTACTTTCTCCATTTCGTACATATTCAAACTTCTTATGTTCAAGTTTTTCTAGCTGACACAGCTAACGTGTTAAAGAAAAATAACTGAAATCGATACATTTGAAGATTTGGGACAGACTATACTATGATGACTTTAAGTAAATTACAAACTAAAAAAAAAATCTAATTTGAGACTAGATATTTCTAAAAGCGTACTTAACTATCTGAAGCTCTCAACAAAGTGGAACCGTTACGAAGTGACCTTTTCCAATTTCTACTCGAAATATCATCTTTCATGGTAACTCCCTTTGAAACGGCAAGCTAAGAGGAAACGGACATCCGATCCCACGTTCGTAGTCGCAAGGATTTGCAGATCCATCTGCCGTCACAGAAGAAAAGTCTGGCCTAAATTTTGTTCTCATTGTTAAAGAAAATATTGATTCCTCTCCGATTTTGCATGCAATTTACCTATGGCTCCAAAAAATAAAAATCTGTAGAAATCGCAATAGATTGAGAACTGGACAATTTAAATGATCCCGAAGCAGTTCTTTTACAGTTTATATTGCTTGGGTTACCAGGCTTGATTTGATGACTTCAAAGAGAATTGTTTTGACAAAGAGCCCTGTGGTGCTGATCTTATAGCTTCGGTGAATGAGTGAGTGATGATGAACCTCACCAAAAAGGAGAGAGAGAAAACCCGGTGTCGGCACGTAGCCTACTCCTGTCGAAGAGCACCAAGAGGACCACAGGCTGAACATGCCTTTTGTTTCAACTTACTTGCTATAACTTTGCCATGGAGATACTGAGATCACCTGACAGAGCTTCTCAATGCTGCTATCTTATGTTACCGCGGGCATATCATGGCCTAGCATAGGAGGTTCAATGGTAGATTCAACGTTTGGTAGCCATGGAGATGCTGAGATCGCCTGAGAGAGCTTCTCAATTCTGCTATCTTATGTTACCACGGGTATATCATGGCCTAGCATAGGAGGTTCAATGGTAGATTCAACTGATTCAACGTTTGGTAGCCATGGAGATGCTGAGATCGCCTGAGAGAGCTTCTCAATTCTGCTATCTTATGTTACCACGGGTATATCATGGCCTAGCATAAGAGGTTCAATGGTAGATTCAACGTTTGGTAGCCATGGAGATGCTGAGATCGCCTGACAGAGCTTCTCAATTCTGCTATCTTATGTTACCACGGGTATATCATGGCCTAGCATAGGAGGTTCAACGGTAGATTCAACGTTTGGCAGCCATGGAGATGCTGAGATTGCCTGACAGAGCTTCTCAATTCTTCTATCTTATGTTACCACGGGTATATCATGGCCTAGCATAGGAGGTTCAATGGTAGATTCAACGTTTGGCAGCCATGGAGATGCTGAGATTGCCTGACAGAGCTTCTCAATTCTTCTATCTTATAAGTCCGCGAGTTTAAGAGGTCAACAAACTTGAAGAAGTTGCTCTGAGTGAAATTCTAGCCAGGTTGAAGTTGCGCCTTATCGCAGTGGAAGTTGCTTGTTATGAGCAACTTTGTTTTCTACAATCTAGTTCACTTCCGAATCCTTTAACTGAGATTGGACACGGAAAAGTTTCCACCTCGTTATGCCTCCTTGCAAAGAGAACTATCTTGAAGTGCATCACTTTTGGCAAGAACAATTTAATTATTTCTCTTACTGATTGCGACGAGGTCGATTTAATGAAAAGTTACTTACGGCGCGGTTCAAAGTGTGTGCTTTTCCACAGTTTACAAATATTATAAGAATTTGTTGGTTGATTCGTCATTGCTTTTAACGACACACTGTTTTAAAATGACCACTGAGTCCACTGAACCACTGAGTGGATGATTATGAGGATGATGATGAACCTAATCTAGACTAGAAGGGAGGAGGGGAAACCCGGTGCCGGCACGTAGCCTACTCCTGTCGAAGAGCACCAATGGGACCACCGGCTTCACGTCCCTTCCGAAGGAAGGTACAACTCGAACAACATGATTCCTTCACAAATCCATGCTGTCGAGAGGTTGATAAGCAAGGCGAATGAAGCTGCTGTACCAACTTTGATCCCTCCAACTTCTCTCCCGAACAGCCAAAGTCATGAAAATTAGTTGATAATTACTTAGAACTAACTTAAGTGCATATATTTTAGATCGCACTCCATGAAACCACTTGTATTTTAAATATTGTTCGTATTTGTTTACCCACCAGAGAGCAACAATTGGAGTGAGACTACTGATTGAAATCCCACTGCTGTACGCCCATTGTAACGTTATTTTTATTTTTATTTTTTTTTTATCTTTTCTACTTCAGGCACCAATTAATGTGTAATATGTTATAAGATCCCGCTTTTGATTCCAATTGTTCAAAAAATATGCTCTTAAGATTCTTCTCTTGGAGACCAATTATAATGAAAACATGCTTAAAGATCCCACTTTGGGCTGAATTGTAGCGATTTTTATCCCGCCCTTGGGCACCAATTGTAGTAAAAAAAAAATGTGTTTCTTTCTCAAAATCTTGCCTGTGCTTACCTCTATGCTGAAGTACCCCCGATCGACATAGTCGCCGAGGAAGAGATATTTGGTGGTGGACGGTGGACCTCCCACCTCGAATAATTTCATCAGGTCGTAGAACTGGCCGTGGATATCGCCACAAACTGCAAACACACACGAGAAAAACCGTTTCAAGATCACATAGAAACCAACGATTTTGACAATTTCACGAAAAGAAAAAACGAGTAGAAATTAAGACGTCGCACAATTAGCTCTGAAATATATTCAAAAGTACAGTCACTTCCTTTTGCCATTTGTCTCGCCGTAACAAACATTGAGTTTTTACGTAGAGCCATAGGACCAATTTTACACTTTCGCCCGAGCAAACGAGCCGGTAACACATGATAACGGTAGGTGCCACACGATGGCGCTTGTTACCACAATGTTTTGTTAAAAAGGATGATTTACATAGCTTTTAGTGGGAATAAAAACACCACGCATTAGTATACTTAGTTATTAAGAAGCATAAATATCAAATAACTCACTTTAAATAATTGCATTTAGGTGAATTGAAGAAAATGTCACCCTTTAACAACAAAGAAATAAATATTACGCAACCAAGGCATACAATTATCTTTTGAATAGGCATTTCGCTTTGTTGGCGACACAATCGTTACTATGGTGCAATCGAGTATAAGATATTAAATGCCCCAGTTTGTCGCGTGTTCACGTTTCTTTGTTCTGCTAAATGCAGGTTTGCTAGGAAATGGCACCGTAGATATATTTTTCATAGACTTGAACGGCAATTAAAGTCAATCGGCGTTTGAATTCCGATGCAAACTAACTGTTAAAACTAGGGATTTGCGAACGCAATTTGAGTTGCGCTGTAGATGAGCGTAATTTCTTCTCTTTTTGATTTAATACAACAAAAATCGGGCTTTAAATATCAGATGCTTTTTTTGATCGTCTCGTTTAACAAACGCCCTCTCAAAATCGTACCGTAAAAATGTTTCCATGAAAGCTTTAACAGGGAATTTCAACCTTACAATCACAGCTGAAATATTTCACTGTGGAAACTATTAAAATTATACCCGTCTTGCTTTCTTGCCGATTGTTTAAAAAAAACGTAGCAGATCTAAGAGGAGAGATTTCAAATGTGATTTAAAATGTCATTCAAATCGGTCCAACCAATTAACCGAAAAAAAATCACTCATAAGAAAATGATGAATACTGTTTACCGAGTAGTCAAAATGAGTATTCGATACGCCCGCTACGCTCATCCAACGAAGCACTTTGACGCAAAGGAACCAGCCACGCTAAAGGGCTAAAGGGCAACGCTACCAATTTTTGCGAGTCATTGTTTTATTCCAAAGCATGATGCACTAGAATCAATCCATACAAGCAACCTGCTGTGTATCCGCGAATAAATGTACATCCCCAGAGGGATCCAGGTAAACAAATTAATGTGGTAGCTTTGTGTACAGAATCCGATACCACGCGAGCAGTTTTAATGGGGGAGGAGGTCGGTGGATTCAGAGACAGTATCGATTGAAAATCAATCCGTTATGGCGCACGAAGTTTTTTTTACAGCAAGGTTGCAAGATATTTCAAAATTACATCGCTGAATTTATTGGAAGTCGGAGTTTAGGCTGAGTAAACGAGGCCGGTAACACGTGGTAACGGAAGATGCCACCCGATGGCGCATGCGATTGCCGTTCTAAGCGTGTTAACAAATAATTAAGTAATTACGACTCAAAGTATTTAAACATGTCCATCAACCGTTGGAGTTAACATCGATTAAGATTAATTGTGCGTTAACCTGTTGCAAATGCGAGTAATCTGCAAGGAATAACGTAATAAAATTTCTCGAAACTCGAAATTGCCGGTAACGCCATCTAGTGGCATCCACTATTTTTGTAGGTATTGAGTACCTACCTAGTGATCGGCCGGCAATGTTCGCAAATATTAGAGCCGAATATTAGCCGCTAAACAGCGGCTAACAAAAAAGTAACGCGCGAAACAGCGGAGGTGTCCAAACTCTTCCCCCAACAATACGGCATGGATTTGGTCGAAAACGGACCAACGCGTATTTCTTGGTTTTTTTCATAGTAGAAAAAAGGATATCTCCTACAAATGTGAGTTTGTAGCAAAGACATTGGATACACATGTCTGTATTTGTAGGATAACATATTTCCATTGCTTTCCAACCTTCATGCTTGTCACTTTTTGAACATGTTCACATGCATGACATGCACAAAGATTCCAAGAAAATGAACAGAATTGTGAATAAAATCTCCTTTCCGAACCAAGAGCTGGCTAAGCAGTTGCATATTGAGTTTATATGCTAAGTCAGATTTCCAGCTTTGATGTTCGACTTTCGACTGAGCAAACGAGCTGGCAACACGTAGTAATGGCAGGTGCCACTCGATGGCGCTTGCGGCCGTCCTTTTTGACAAACTTAAAATTTCGACTCAAAATATCGATAGATGTGGTACACCTATCGATGAGGTCAGCATGAATGAAGATTAATTACCAGGCTCAAATGCTAGTAATCTGCGAGAAATAACGAAATTAAATTTCATAACACTCGAATCGCCGGTGACGCGCCACCTAGAAGTCTATCCTCCATTTTTGTCACGGTAAAGTAGTATTTTGGTGGCTATTTTTTTGCAAAGACAATACAAAATTAGTGTCTCTCAATGTCAATTTAATACATTTTTTGGGGAAATTTACAGTTACCTCTCAGACTTGGTAAGACTGTGACCACAGCATTTCTTTTGTTGACGTATTTTCTTTTTTGTGAGCCTCCGAATAGAAGCGGTTGGCCCGGTACGGCCCGGAAACGGCGGGCCCAAAATTATTGTGGTCACAATTGTACCAAGTTGAATTGACTTAAAACGCCCCATTAGCGCTATCGTAGTGCATTAACACCTATTCAAGAGTCTATTCAACACCTATTTGCAGAATTATTTTCTAAATCTCTGGGTGACCGGGTATCTCGACACTTATCCCCGTCGCCTACGCTAGGCCGTGATGTCACAGTGACACCGGAGATTCAACTAGCGAGCGTAGGTGGACAATCTATTGATGTCTTTTTTTAGAAGTGGGTGGAAAACGTATCAACCCCCGAGGCTGAAGTACGTTACAGCATTTGCCTGGTCACTAACTAGTATCCCTCCTACACTTTTCCGAATAAATATGATGGTCATCCAACCAATACCTAACCCAGCAGTGTTGCTTAACACTGGTGATCTCACGAGAATCGGTGTTTCCAACACGGCAAACCAATCGGTTTCTCACAGGTTCTCAGGTTGCTGTCATTAAATTTTTTTTTTTTTTTTTTTTGAGACATACGACTCAAACGGAATTACGACGACTCTTTGTTTCCAGGCGAAAAACTTCTAGTAAAAATGACCGATTAATACCTATATTAAACGACCTGTGTAACAATCTGTGTTTACAGATTTAGTCAGAGACCCACGCCTTATAGTCCTACCGTCAAGTTTATTGGTTTAGTCAGAGTTCCAGAGCTAATCTAAACATCATTCTATTGATTTGGTATGTTCAGTCAGAATGCCAGCACAGATTAAAGCGCCCTGCTACTGGGTTTATATGAGATAGTCCCAGTTAAGACGTTAACCATCCTGCCATTGGGTTTGTAGGTATAGACGAAGTCCCAGCATGGATGTGAAAAGTGCTACCGTCAGATTTATAGGTTAAGACTAGCGCTATACGCTTGCAAACACCCACCTGTGACAGGCGCCTCGATGTCTATCATCGTCTTCTCCGAGCGCAAAAGGGTGGCGCCGTCGTTGATGATGCGCAACGCAGCCGGCTCGTCGATCCGCCCTTCGAGTATGAAGTGTTGCTTGAGTACGTCAGGCCGTGGCTTGCCCGACCGGGCGTCGAACACTTCCGCCACTGTCAGCTTGTGGCTGGGCGGGAACGGTACGCCTTCCACCACTGGAAAAACAGAGAGACAAACAATGATTGATTAGAGGTGTTAAATAACGCATTCTTTTGATTACTGACCGTGCGGCATTAGTGAATGAGTAGATGATGATGAGCCTAAAGTAGCCTACAGGGGAGGAGGGGAAATCTAGTCCCGGTACCTAGCTTACTCCTGTAAAAGATCACCAAAGGGAACAACCGGCTTAACGTCTCTTCCGAAAGACGGTATGACACGAACAGGATTCCTCCACAAGCCCATGCTGTCGAATTAAGTTGTTGCACTAACTTTCATCCCTCCATCCTATCTCCCGAACAGAACTGGTCATGTGTAATTTATGGTCACCCATCCAATGTCTGACCCATTGAAGTGTTGCCTGATTTCGGTGTTTCTATACAAGCCAAACTAAACCATTTGGTTTGAGAGGGACATACTATGGGTGCGATTTGTTTGTTTTGACTAACGGGAAGTGTGGTAACATAGAAATGGTTTCGGTAAATGGTTGGGTACGGAATTTAAAGAACATCTTCGAGTAAGTGGTGATGAAACTTTTTAACTTTTTAAAAGACATTAAGGAGGATCACTGCTCGATACACATCCGTTCCAGTCATTCAAGACCGGTAACTCGCGTAAAGTGTATCCCAAAAACTCTAGCCCATTATTATTTATCGATAGGCTTTTTCAGGCTTCAGGTTCAAGGATTTGTATTTGTCAATATTTACCTCTGAAACATGCGAACTGTCAAAATTGGTTGTTTTGACTTCATTGTCGAATGTTTATTGCATTGCAATATTTATTCTGTTGTTTACTTCAGGGAAAGGGGCGGGATAGGTAAACGAGTTGGCAACACAGCTTAAATGTTCGAGTCGATACAGGTTGAAATGTTGACACCTGACAAGATGAACACGAATCGAACAAAGACCCATCTAATTGCCGCTTGAAAATTCATAAGATACCTCCGGACCTGAGTTTTTGGGTCGCAACACATCAACCCCTGCATTTTCATATCGGATGAACACCAGAAATATTGAAATGCATGTTCCGCCGCGGCCAAAACAATCTATTCTGACAGCTGACATGTTTTGGTAGAAAATTTAAATCCTGGAAATGGTCTACTGAATATCTTTGTTTCCTTTAACTGGAAATACAATCCGAATGAACCAGCCTGCAAAATACATTACTACTCCTATTTTGCTTTATTTCCAAAATGAATTCCCATATAAATCCATGTAGTCTTGATGTTGATAAGCAAGGCGATGTTCACCTAGATTGATTGATTTGCTGTGTTTAACGACGCACTGTTTTGACAACAGGCCCAGTGGTACTGGTATCATGGATTCTGTCAACGAGTGGATGATGAGACGAACATACAATATTCTTTCTCCGAATAAAAATACGAAAAGGTGAATTTCTTCGGGGAAATTCACCAGAAGAATTTCCCGGATGGAATGGGAGTAACATTCTGTCCGTATAGTGGAATTAGAACTGTAAGTCCACAAGGACTTATCAGGTACTCCATTAATTCAGAAAGCTTAACAGATACGTTGTTAATTGACAGTTAATCTAAGCTTTGCAACTCGATATCCTTCCGCGCGCTGAGCTAGGGATTCCCGAGGTATTTTTCAATTGAGGCACATCATTTTCTTAGCTCAAGGTTGTTTCAGTACCAAATATATACGTTTTGGGTAATCCATAAAGAGTGAAGACTGCATCCTCGCGTCCTAAATTTTTGAAAACATTTTGTTGCACATTCGTCAAAATAATTTGTGTAGACTGTAGCAATGCAGGGGACAGTCCTTGTGCTGGTATCTTCTCTCACGGGCTAGACTGTAGCAATGCAGGGGACAGTCCTTGTGCTGGTATCTTCTCTCACAGACAAGACTGTAGCAATGCAGGGGACAGTCCTTGTGCTGGTATCTTCTCTCACGGACTAGACTGTAGCAATGCAGGGGACAGTTCTTGTGCTGGTATCTCCTCTCACGGACTAGACTGTAGCAATGCAGGGGACAGTCCTTGTGCTGGTATCTTCTCTCACGGGCTGCACTGTAGCAATGCTGGGGACAGTCCTTGTGCTGGTATCTTCTCTCACGGGCTAGATTGTAGCAATGCTGGGGACAGTCCTTGTGCTGGTATCTTCTCTCACGAGCTAGACTGTAGCAATGCAGGGGACAGTCCTAGTGCTGGTATCTTCTCTCACGGGCTAGACTGTAGCAATGCAGGGGGCAGTCCTTGTGCTGGTACCTTCTCTCACGGGCTAGACTGTAGCAATGCAGGGGACAGTCCTTGTGCTGGTACCTCCTCTCACGGGCTGGACTGTACATAGGTTTGAACTCTTTTATCCATAGATAAATTGATATAAAAAAACCGAGTTCGTTACAAAAATAATTGCATTTCGTTTCATTTTCCAACTCATCACGAGATAGGAAATTACTTTTGAAATAACGCTCCTAAATTGGATAGAGATTCGATAAATCTTCATGAAAGAGAAGGGAGAAAAAAAATTAATGCCACTGGGACGCGATCATCTATCTGACGGGAAAGATAATCAAATCAAATACGACTTGGCAAAATATCGATTAATACACCCTCGCCTGAAGCCACTTCTCCAGGATAGCGAAGACTCGGTTTCGCATGGTGGAAAAACGGTGAGACCGAATTGGCAAAATCGCAGTTCGAGCGGATGAAACTAGATTGGAAAATTCTGTGCACGGGGGAAAAAAAATGGGAGAGCTAGAATTTTAAGTGTAGCCCCCAGCTAAAAGTGTGAAGAGTTTAACCGTATTAACAATAGGCATTTCTCTACCAACGGCTGGGTCCACATAGCCCTTTAGGCTTATATCCTCATAGATTGGGAGGGGGTAAGATGTTCACACCATGAACAAATCTGGTAAGACTATCTGTGATTGGCTGATCATCTTTAAGCTTCAAAACGTTTCTTATACTCTCCTATGTGGGACCGGACCCAGGATTCAATAACTCTGAAACATGTTGAACTGTCAAAATAAATTCAAATGCATTGCTGCCTTTGAAGAGTTACTATTATTTTTGTATTGGGAAGCTATGGCTATATCTCAGTTGTTAAGAGTAGAGACTAGTTGAAATATTGACACCCTGCCTGATAAAACATAAATTATTGCCACTTGAAAACTGTGTTAATTTATGGATCTCGAACTCGGGGATGGACTGTAGGATGCATGCGGATCGTGGTAGGTCTACAAGTGCATGGAGGGCCCTGTTCCGACCTCGCCCTTTTTTGGCGAGTAACGTCACGCAAAGATGCGTGGCCAAACGAACGGCACGTACCGTGGTAACTATCAAGATGCCCAATTTCGCTAACTCGTTTTCCGTTTCGTTTGAAATTTGATGCACTGTTTAGATTTAAGTTCGCAGATTAAATTGTGCTTCACCAGGGACAATCCGTAATATTCCTTTAAGTAATTGGGATTTACGGTTGGTTATTAGTGGGATAATTCATTTCCTTTCACGTTGATACGAAAATTATAGATACTAATTTAACCGACATCGATTTGAATTTATGGTGTTGCAAGATTTTTCTATTGCTTGGTTAAATAAAACGGTTGTTGTTTTTAATCGAAGTAGCGATGGCAAATGATTGAGATAATAAAGCCTATAAGGGACAAACGTAGACGATGTTGTTCCAAGCTTAACAACAGCTTAACGTCCCTTCCGAAGGACGGTACAACGCGAACAGCAAGATTCCTAAACAAATCCATGCTATCGAGAGGTTGACAGGCAGTCAGCAGAGCGAGTGACGTTGTTTTAAAAATTTAATCAATCAAATCGCTCTGCCGAACCGCACATGTCATGTGCATGACGGTAACCAGTCCAATAGCGCAGTGTTGCTTAACTTCTGTGATCTCACGAGAACCGATGTTTACAACACGCCAAACCGTCCAGTGGTCACCAATCCAATACCTGACATAGCACTGTGTTGTTTAACTTCGGTGATCTCACGAGAACCGATGTTTCCAACACGCCAAACCGTGCAGATCATATTCAAAGAAAGAAAAATCTGTGTAAATTCTAGCAGCGATTAAACATTAAGTGCTTTACTACTACGGACACAATTTCTGAGGTGCAAAGGGTAGCATGTTTATCGAAATCGCTGGCTTCACGGGCTAACTAATTCGTCAGGCAACTCGATGGGCGTTTGGTGGATTACCTCCATAAGCACGCGACCAAGCAATGTACACGAGATGCCGGTCACGGCACTGTTACAGTGTGGGTCAACCAGAGTATGCACTTCACTATAGCAGTTGAAAATTAGCCCCTGAGATGCTTAACGCGTGTTACAAAGGGAGCTCCATTCTGCACGTTTAACGGTATAGTGTATAGGTAAAGTTAGATTTATTCATTTATTTATTTGTGGTGTTTAACGACGCACTGTTTTGACATCTGGCAATGCAGCACTGGTCTAATTTTATTATTATTATTATTTGTGGTGTTTAACGACGCACTGTTTTGACAACTGGCCCTGCGGCACTGGTCTAATGACGTCGGTGAATGAGTGGAAGATGATGAGGATGATGATGCACCTAACCTAGCCTAGAAGGGAGGAGGGGAAACCCGGTGCCGGCACGTAGCCTACTCCTGTCGAAGAGCACTAAATGGACCACCGGCTTAACGTCCCTTCCGAAGGACGGTACAACTCGAACAACAGGATTCCTTCACAAATCCATGCTGTCGAGAGGTTGATAAGCAAGGCGAGTGAAGTTGCTGTACTAACTTTCATCCCTCCAACCTCTCTCCCAAACAAAACTGGTCATGTGTATGATGGTCACTCATCCAAAACCTGACCCAGCGCAGTGTTGCTCAACTTCGGTGATCTCAGGTAAAGTTAGAGAGCCAGCGTTCAAGCAACACGTGGTAACGGCAGGTGCCTCCCGATGGCGTTTGCGACTGACTTTCTTTTTATCTCTACAAATAAATAAATATATGACTCAGGATGTAGATACGCGGATCAATCGCTGAGGTAAGCACTAATAATGAAAATAACTACTTGTAAAAATAGCTGCATTTGAGACTGATTTACGCCAAATTAATATTTATTAGCGCTTACCTCAATAATTGATAAACAGTCGATATTTTGAATCGTAATTAATCACTGGTTTGTTAAAAAGCCAGTGGCAAGCGCCAACGGGTGGCAACTACCGTTACGACATGTTGCCGGCTCGTATGCTCAGCTGAAATTTTACCGCTAACGCAGGCCCCATACCTAAAAACGCAATGCCGACACTCATGGAAAATCGGTATCCAATGTACAGGTCAAAGCACTGATTACTTTTAGAACTTTTGAAAAAATGACCACGCCCTGCGGCATTTGAAATTTGAAACGAAAATAGTCGCACAACATCGATTACCTGTGACAGTGGTTGTCGATACGGCAACCAGACTATCGATAATGTAATTTTCGTTGACGAAATAACGTGTAACTAAAAAATTTAAGTCCCAGTAGGATAAGAAGGTAAAATTGAAAGGTTTTCCAGGCGATCTAAGCATTTCTATGGCTACCAAACGTTGAATATAACATTGAACCTACTATGCTAGGCAATGATATACTCGTGGTAACATAAGATAGCAGAATTGAGGAACTCTGTCAGGCGATCTCAGCATCTCCATAGCTACCAAACTTTGAATCTACCATCGAACCTCCTATGCTAGGCAATGATATACCCGTGGTAACATAAGATAGCAGAATTGAGAAGCTCTGTCAGGTGATCTCAGCATCTCCATAGCTACCAAACTTTGAATCTACCATCGAACCTCCTATGCTAGGCCATGATATACCCGTGGTAACATAAGATAGCAGAATTGAGAAGCTCTGACAGGCGATCCATTGAACCTCCTATGCTAGACCATTATATACCCGTGGTAACCCAATTGAGAAGCTCTCTCGGGCGATCGCAGCATCTACATGGCTATTAAATATTGAATCTACCATTGAATCTAATTAGCTTGAACGTTTTTGGTTTGTTTTCAAAGTTAACAACGAGAACGAACTTCTTAAAAACATTTGGGTATGCATGATCAGCTAAAAGAGTGACCGTTCAGTTCGCTGACATGCACTCTAGCCATTCGTGTCCAACTTTTATAGCGGGACATGTTGAGACAGAGGTCGATATGTGCTTATTAATTCAAGGTGTAGCTGCGATCCCCCCGTGCAACGTTCATTGTTTGCAAAATAATGTCATGCCGCAAATGCAAGTCAACAAGCGTCTAGTTTCATAAGCTCTCCATTTGCACGCACAAGAAAGTAGAAGACCTTATGGTGCGTCCCAAAAATTCGGGATATATTTTATTTTGTTGAAGTGTCAAATAGTAATAAGTCTTTGTTCAATTTGTGTTTATCTTGTTAGATGACAACGTTTTAACACGTTTTGACTTGAACGTCAAAGCTGTGTTCGCCAACTCACGTAACTCTATTACAAGCTTGGGTGCATACAGTTTTCAAGTTACCAAATGCCAATTAGAAGCATCTTTGCTTCATTCGCGGTTACCATTTTATGTGTCATTATTTAAACTCGTCACGACTCGACCATCTACGCTGTGTTGCCAACTCACGTAACGAACCTCAACCCTTCTCGTCAGGTTAGCAACAGAAATATAATTGCAATTGCAATGCAATCGACTACAGCGTGAAATCAATTATTTCTGACAGCTAACATGATTCAGAGGTGAAATTGATTTCTAAAAATTCGTAAACAAAGGCCAATTTTAAGTAAAATGGTTGCACCAGAATTTTTGGGATAAACTATATCTAGTATGCTAGTGTCCTTGCGGGGCTACGGAAAAATTACTGCTTGAAAATTGATCATCAGCGGAAAATTGGAGGTCCACATGATGAGCTTTTAATTGATTGTTCGTCCAGAAATCGCGATTTGACCTAAGAGCTAATTAAACTAGAAGACTGTGTATCGGAAGTTTTTGCTGGTAATGACTTTACGGATAACATAGAAGTTCAGAACTCTGCCGTTGGAGCGCGTCACCGTTTCGATCGAGAGAGAAAGTTCTGAGAAAGGAAATTGTTTTAAATATCCGCAGTACGAGTGAAACAAGATCATCGAAAGTACAAAATATTTCAGCTCGGGGGCGAGAAGAATGTCGATAAACTTTGCGGGTTTCGTTACCCCAAAGTTTCACGTGGCAATTTTAACTCTAACAACAGGATTCCTCCACAAATCCACCTCGCAGATAAATAAACTAGCAAGGCGAATTCAGCGGTTGCAGCCTCTATATCGGAAAGAACTGACCACATGCGACGGTCATCGTCGGTCATCTCTGACTATCGCCTTCGGTAGTCTTACAAGAACAGACTTTTGCCACGTGCCAAACCGTCCGGTACCACTATTGGTTGTAGGATTTTTGTTTTCAATGTTCAGAAACCGATGCACAAGAAAGCAATGGGAGGATCCAAAACACCACCCTGCGAAACTGGAATATGTGTGCTCTGATAGCTCAGTTGGTCGAGCACCCGATTGACAATTGGGAGGTCCCAGGTATACAGAGATTACGTTCGATTTCTCGAAAGAAAAAGTTAAATGATCTCTACTCTAGTTCGGTTGAACATTTTTCTAATTTTTCTTAACAACATCCCTGAACACTATTGGTGTTTTAGGGTTCAAAAGTTAAATCCTTGAACTCCACTAGATTTTCGAACGGTTATCGATCGCCAGTAATTTTATAAGTCATTACCAATAGCAGTTGCAGCGCATGAATAATTAATTACGTAGAAAAACAGTTAGCTGTATTTCCATTTGTCTCTGGCACGCGATCGTTAATCCACGTGTTCACAAACTGCAAAACGTACAGGCAGGAAATAGGTACGGATTTTTTTTTCACAATGGAAACATACAAGAATTGCAAATATCACATGACTTTGATATGATCCAAGCTTAGAAGAAAGGTGGGGAAATCCGGTGCCGGCACGTTGTCTTTTCCACGAAGGGGGCCACCGGCTTTACGTCCCTTCCGAAGGACGTTACAACGCGAACAACAGGATTCCTCCACAAATCCATGCTGTCGAGAGGTTGATGAGAAAGGCATATGAAGTTGTAGCTTGAACCGAACTAAACTTGTCAAAAAAAGAATGGTCACCCATCCAATACCTGTTGCTGAATTCATGTGTTGCTTAACTACGGCGACTTACAGAAAGCTGGTATTTGCAACACGCCAAACCGTTCGGTGCAGAAATCACTCGCCATGATCCATGCTAAACAGAATGCCGCAAGCTTGAGAAAGCCTACTTTCGCGTTTGATTTAAATATTTACAATAATTAACTGATTTAACTCCACACATTCTTTTAGTTCATTCAGAAGAACTTTTGGCACTTAACTGTCACGTCCCGAAACTGTGCCTTGTGTTTTTAGTTCGCTACACACAACCGACGAGAAATAATCGAGTTAAGAAGTTTACAATTAGAGTTTGTGTACGTTTTGTACAACTTTGCTAATTGCAAGTTTACCCCGTTCGTAATTTGCCTCGAGGATCTAATTGCGAACGCGCTAGATGCGTCCACATCAATCTTCAGCTCAAATTAAAATGCAATTTATGTGCATATTTATTTTTAATTTAATATCATGATTCTGTTACGAAATAAACATGCCGTGTGTATGAAAGTTTTTTGCGGGAAACGCCCGTTCATGTTAGATAACCGACGTTGAGCAACACAGCACCGGTCCAAGTTTGGGTGACCATCATACACCTGACCAGTTCTGTTCGGGAGAGAGGTTGAAGGGATGAAAGTTAGTAAAGCAACTTCACTCGCCTTGCTTATCAACCTCTTGACAGCAACTTCACTCGCCTTGCTTATAAACCTCTCGACACCAACTTCACTCGCCTTGCTTATAAACCTCTCAACAGCATGGATTTGTAGAGTAATTCTGTTTACGTTGTACCATCGGGAGGGACGTAAAGCATATGGTCACTTATGTATTCTTCGTCAGGATTGGCCAATGTGCCGGTACCGGGTTTCCCCTCCTCTTTTTTAGGCTAGGCTACTTTCTTAATCGTCCACATCATCACCACCTAGTTGGATGCCAGAAGACTCGTGACCAAAGGACCAGTCGTCAAAACAGTGCGTCATTAAACGCAAAATATCAGACAAAAAGAATGTTTTAAATGGATTATTTTTATAAATTTACAACGAAGCGACATTCGCAATTGGTTTTTACGACTCGCTTGTTTTTGACAAATTTATGTGTTGTTTACATTTTGCTCCCTTTAGAACAAAATTTTAAAACAATCGCCCGGGGCATTTAACCGTAGTACCTATAACTGAAATAGCGAAAAGGGCATATCAAGGGTCACCACGGGTCATCAAAACGTTTGCATCAAGTCAGAGGGCCAGAGTTTATGTTAAACTTTGCTGAGCAAACGAGTCTGCACAACGTGGTTACAGTAGATACCACCAGATGGCGTAGGCGGCATTCATTTTTATTATTGTGTTTAACGACGCACTGCTTTGACAAAGGGGCCGTTTGGCACTGGTGTAATGGCGTCGGTGAATGAGTGGAAGATGATGAACCAAACCTAGCCTAGAAGGAAGGAGGGGCAACCTTGTGCCGGTACGTAGCCTACTCCTGTCGAATAGCACCAAGGGGACCACCAACTAAACGTCCCTTCCGAAGGAGGGTACAACGCTAACAGCAGGATTCCTCCACAAATCCATGCTGTCGAGAGGTTGATAAGCAAAGCGAATGAATTTGCTCTACTAAAATTCATCCCTCCAACCTCTCTCCCGAACAGAACTGGTCATGTGTATGATGGTTCCTCGTCCAATACCTGACCCAGCGCAGTGTTGCTTAACTTCGGTGATCTCACGAGAACCAGCGTTTCCAACACACCAAACCGTTCGGCTGGCATTATTTTTTAATAAATTCCTACAATTAAATACTTACGTTTTAAAATATCGAAATAATCCTCCAGGTAAGCATTAATAAGGATTAATTGAACGTAACCCAGTCTTAAATGTAAGTAATCTGCGAGAAATAACTAAATACGAACTCATAGTACAAACGTCGGTTTCTCCACCTAGTGTTATCCTCATTTTTTGTAGCGGTAAAGTAGTCATTAGGCGGCAATTTTTAAAGAAAAAAGTTTGACATATTTCTTAGAAAAATGATATAATCAACTGAAATCAGTCACTGAAATCGACGGGGTTCAAATTAAAATGGACACGAAGCTTGTTGGAACTGTGAAGGCAAATTAATCGATTACACATATTTAAATAACGAAAACATGCGAGCATGTTTTAAATTACAGCTGTTTATGGTAGGGGAGCTATAGACTGGAAAAATGAGCGACCGAACCGTGGGGAAAGCTGGAATATGTGTGCCCGGATAGCCCAGTTGATAGAGCACCCGACCGGAAATTGGGAGGTCCCGGGTTCGTATCCCTATTTGGTCGCACATTTTGCAAGTCTAGCTCCCACTTCCATCCATCGCTTGCTGGTTAGCTGAAGATAATAAGTACGTCCTTACTTTTTTATGTTTCTTCCAAGATGGATTAATTAGTTGTTAAGGGGTTTGTATCGTATACATCCTCTTTTTCTGGGAGATCCAGAAAACCAAACTATATTTGTTATTCTTTAATTGGGGTTGGTAAAAACTGTTTCAAAAATTTAAAAAAAAAACTCTTTTTGAGTGCAAATTTTTAAGAAAATCCATTATAAATCTAAATATATATATATAATGATTACAACCAATAAGGAAGGCTTTTTAAAATATTTGGCTCGATTTTTTTTTACGTAGTTTGGTAGTGTTAACAGATTGAAGAAATTTAGAACCTGCACCGCTGCTACGAAAACACTTGATTTTTTTTTCTTCAGAAAAACCCAGGAAAAACGCCCCGAACCTCTTTTACAACGCGTAGAAGACAACTGTAACTAGAACTAGAACCGTAACTAGAAGACAAAATAATATTTTTGATTTTGATAAGCGTCAACCTGAGTCGCCTAGTTTTTGTTTCGTTGCAATCGGACAAGTGGTTTGGCCGATTAGTTGTATCCAGTAAGCCTGGATATAGACCTGAGTGAGCTCCCACTCCAATAGACCTGAGTAAGCTCCCACTCCAATAGACCTGAGTAAGCTCCCACTCCAATAGACCTGAGTAAGCTCCCACTCCAATAGACCTGAGTAAGCTCCCACTCCAATAGACCTGAGTTAGCTCCCACTCCAATAGACCTGAGTTAGCTCCCACTCCAATAGACCTGCGTAAGCTCCCACTCCAATAGACCTGAGTAAGCTCCCACTCCAATAGACCTGAGTAAGCTCCCACTCCAATAGACCTGGGTAAGCTCCCACTCCAATAGATCGGAGTAAGCTCCCACTTCAATACACCTGAGTAAGCTCCCACTCCAATACACATGAGTAAGCTCCCACTCCAATAGACCTGAGTAAGCTCCCACTCCAATAGACCTGAGTAAGCTCCCACTCCAATAGACCTGAGTAAGCTCCCACTCCAATAGACCTAAGTTAGCTCCCACTCCAATAGACCTGAGTGAGCTCGCACTACAATACACCTGAGTAAGCTCCCACTCCAATAGACCTGAGTAAGCTCCCACTCCAATATACCTGAGTAAGCTCCCACTCCAATAGACTTGAGTAAGCTCCCACTCCAATAGACCTGAGTAAGCTCCCACTCCAATAGACCTGAGTAAGCTCCCATTCCAATAGACCTGAGTAAGCACCCACTCCAATAGACCTGAGTAAGCACCCGATACAACAGCCATCATTTAAAATCAAATAACTAAACTTTGAAACAATCTAGTTAAACAAAAATTAAAAATAAAACACACACAACAAATAACTAGGATTGTACAAGACTTTAAACGGCGGTGCCCCACCTAGCAGCTCCATTTTTATCGCAGTGAACCAGGCATTTGGCGGCCATTTTGTGCGAAGAAATGTTAACACTAGCGCTAAGCCGTACACTAAGACATCTAATAATAATAACTCAGATATTTATTACAGACTAACTTATAAAAGCTCAACAGAAAATTCGTCTAAGCCCTAACAGGCACAAGTACCTATGCATATTTAAACAGCACTGACAGCCACCTAGTTACATAGTCGCTACGAAACAAAACAAATATTAGTCCACATCATTGAGATAGCAGAGATGTCCCACGTCATTTCTAGCGAACGCATTGCAAAAAAAACTGTACCAGTTCCTGAGAAGTTGCGATGCAAAGTTGCATGGTACGTCCAAAAAACTCGGGTCTACGAGTTACTAAATTTTTTCAAATGACAATTATGAGGGTCTTTGTTGCTCAGGTGTTCACGTTTCAACCCGACTTGACTCGACCATCAAAGCTGTGTTGCCAGCTCACGTACTTCGCTCCCTTTCTGGTTACCAAAAATAGAATTGCAATGACTGACCTCGGTGGAAGATACATTTGACAACGCAGCAAAATCAATCAATTCTGACAGCTAACATGTTTTGAAGATACTTAAAAAAAAACCGGGAACAGCGGTACTCACGCGATGGCGCTTGCAGCCAACAAACAATAAATAAAAAAATTACGACTCTAAATATCGATACGTGCATTACAATTGTTTAGGTTAGCATAAACAAAGATTATTTGAGCGTAAACCAGTCATAAATGCGAGTAATCTACGAGAGATAACAAATTCTAGGTGACAGGGGTACCACCTGGAAGCGATAGGCATTTTTGACGACCTGATTAAGTCAATGGTAGGCTCTTTTTGCGTAAATATTTTAAAATTGGCGCTATTACTCTCGAGTTAACTTAACTTAAACTTAACGATACGAATTTCCCCCTATATCTGTGCTATAACCTATATGAAATCCCGAAGATTTTTGGTAGACTTTGACCTGAGAAACGGAAAAATTAATAAATCCAAAGCTCATTTTAACCATTTTGAAACTAATTAATATAATGACGCATGCAAATCACGAAAGTAAATACTGAATTGATAAAAACAATAGTTAATTAAATATGAAATCTTTAGAACTGCTTGCATAATCATAGATGTGGGTAGTGCCCCGCAAGCGAATGTAAAGGCACCGCTGGATATCAGAGCGACACACCAACCATATAAAAGCAATTAAATTCACGACGATATTGTTCTGTACGGGTGAACAACCATGCACCCACTGAGCTTATTACGCGCTCGTAATTACACGAAGAGTTCATATAGTAATTACTTCAACAATAGCTAATAAAGTGTACTGACACGAGAAAATTGTCTACATTTTTTTCCCCCCCATTGGAATAGAAGTAATGCACATTGATACAAATGAGCTTTGGCGACGTCTAACGACGACACGCGACGTTGGTAAAACATAAAATCATTGGATTTACAGGTTAGGTTCAGCATTAATGATAATACAAATCGATTTACTACTACGCGGACGAAAATTGTGGCTGCTACTAGATGGCGTTACCGTCTCTATGAGTTATTTCTTCCAGATTACTCGCATTTGAGACTTATTACGCTAAATTCATAATTATTTGTGATAAACTTAATGGTTGATCAACATGTATCGGTATTTGGATATTTGGATATTTTGGCCGCCAGAGCCGTCGGGTGGTCATTACCGTTACCACGTTTTGCCGGCTCGTTTGCTCAGCAGAACGTTTTACATCAGCATTGACACTTAGGACTAGGGCTATATACTCAATTATATAAGCAACAGCATTCGATTTTTTTTTCACTTTCCATACATGCAATGTTAAACTCTTTGGTAAAAAGCAGTTCTGATCGTCGTTGATCTGCTCAAATTGCACATCAGTTTGGTCGTTGAGTGTAGGATATAGGTAGAGTTTCAACGTCAATGTTAAAGTCTCTGCGTGAAAAATGACTACCTTACCGACAAAAATGCAGAGTACCGGAAGTTCACGTTAAGTGGAGCCACTGTCGTATGAATTTTAATTTAGATATTTCTCGTAGGTTAACTCACTTTTGAAACTTTTCATGCTCAAAAAATCTTCATCAATGTTTACCTCAACGATTGATATACACGTAACAATATTAAGAAGCGAGTAAATACGATAAATATCGAAATTAAATTTCATACGACAGTGGCTCCACTTAACGTGAACTTCCGGTACTCTGCATTTTTGTCGGTAAGGTAGTCATTTTTCACGCAGAGACTGTAACATTGACGTTGAAACTCTACCTATAACCTGCACTCAACGGTTTGGTAGCTAAGCTTATTTACTACCCACCGTCGTCGTCAACGAGTTAGGGTATGCTGGGTAAGCGGCGCAAACCCACTCCAAGGTTACCAGGGTAAGGTTACCATAGCAAAACGGGAGAATAGAATTCAACTACGAGTGGTTTTAGTTAAGAGAATTACGGACGAAATCATGATCATATTTGCGGAGCATACCCACGTCCTTACCCAACTGCACGCTACAAAAAATAATAGAATCGAAAGTAATAAATGTACTTGTTTTTCACTTAGCATTCAAAACCCAGTTTCAATAGCTTTTGCGAAAGTACGCTTTAATACGGTTTTTAGACTCGTGTTTACTTGATCTAACCTTGGCACTAGTTTTGACAAAAGTATTTTAATGTTACGGAAAAACAACGTATTTTCCCGACGCTTCGCGACTTGGTGCTTCTTACCTTATCAAGGGTGAAAGAAGCTGTGACATTTCTTTGATAACAAAAGCACAAAAAAGTATTTATATATATAACAACTGCATTATCTAGACACCCTGAATGCAAAAAACTAAAAAAAAAAAAATAGTAATAATATCGAAAACTAAACATATATTATCTAAGTTCGATGCACTAAGATCCCTAGACTTAGAAATGTCTCGTTTATCTTTTTTTTTAGAGATAAGATAAGATGCTTTAACCCTTTATGAAGTAACAGACCGTTTGTGTATCATCGGGAAAATTGATTGCTTTTCAGGAATCACAAAACCTAGTTTTTCAATCGTTTTTTTCTCTCGAAAGCAAGTTTGGCTGGCTTATATTTGTCTGAATAGGTTAACTATCCTTAAAACCCGTAAATACTCGTTGAAATGACCCAGCTGTGCACATACCATCGCCACGTTCACAACAAAACTAGACAGCAAAATAAATCTCACACAGAAACGTAATTTACACCACAAAGCTCACAACAATGACACAAAAATAAAACATTCAACAATCTCCAAGCATTACAGCAGGTTAACTTTTGTTTACTATTACATTGTGATGAACTGCCCGATGCCGGGCACGGGTTACTTGTTTTAGATTGCCATGACAACCCTTGTTTCACCCACCCATTACTAACACATTGTGATGAACTGCCCGATGCCGGGCACGGGTTACTTGTTTTAGATTGCCATGACAACCCTAGTTTCACCAACCCATTACTATTACATTGTGATGAACTGCCCGATGCCGGGCACGGGTTACTTGTTTTAGATTGCTATGACAACCCTTGTTTCACCCACCCATTACTATTACATTGTGACGAACTGCCCGATGCCAGGCACGGGTTACTTGTTTTAGATTGCCATGACAACCCTTGTTTCACCCACCCATTACTATTACATTGTGATGAACTGCCTGATGTCGGGCACGGGTTACTTGTTTTAGATTGCCATGACAACCCATGTTTCACCCACCCATTACTATTACATTGTGATGAACTGCCCGATGCCGGGCACGGGTTACTTGTTTTAGATTGCCATGACAACCCTTGTTTCACCCACCCATTACTATTACATTGTGACGAACTGCCCGATGCCGGGCAGGTTATCAGTAAGTTAAGTACATATTTATGATTTTGAATAAGGGTTAACTAAAAACACAATTTTATATTATCACAAATCTGGTGAAAACTACTTAAGATTTTGGGGTAGAGCCCCGCAACTTAGATGAAAATCTTAAGGTCCCCGCCACAGAGTTGACTACAAGAGCCCGCCTATTACTTGGCAACCGAACGTCTCCTATAACGCCGTGGTGCGGATATTTTGGAGAGACACCAGCAATTTATGTGTATTTATTTATACTGCGTCCGCATATCGCCCCTCTCGCCATAGCAACGCTCGCCGTTCTGAAAATTTCCTGGCCCACGATCTCGACGGCCGCGTTTCCTCTATTATTATTTTCTCAATCAAAGCGGACCGACGCCCGGCGAGTTTCTTTGTCCTCAGATGCGGCGACGTCTGGGCCCGGGGCGACCGACGGTGCCGGACAGACGTCCGAGTGTGCGACGGCTTGAATCGACATCTCGGTGTGAATACCGACACGAGTCTTCGCAAAAAATGGCCGCCATATGATTACTTTACCGCGACAAAATTGGGGGATGTTTCTATGTTAAGTCATCGTCGTTTTTGTGCTGTTATATTTTCGGAGATAACCCAAATTTTAAGACCGGTTAAGACCAAATTATGCAGCGTAAAGACTCGCCGTACCGTGAAAGTTAGAAAAATTGAAATTGAAAATCCTGTAGGTAAACGGTTAAATTTGGTTGGGGCATTTTTCATAAGTATCTATATACTTTATCCAAATTGATTTAAAAATTTGCAATTTTGAAAGTTTCGCAACTTTTGCCAGTGGGGCAAAAAAATTGGCCTGAAACTTTTAAGGGATCCATTCCTAAGGGTTTAGACCTCTCCTCGCATAGGCATTAAGACCTTACAGAAATAAAATATTATACCTTACCTGCCATTGAAATTCTCGTTTTTACTCGTTTTTACTAATACCTAATCGCCGAACACTAAAGCACCCATGATAAGAAACCACGCAGCATGCTGCACCCTTATCCTCCTAGAACTCCATACTACGACCACCCGGCGCGACTCCCTGATCGTCACTGGCCCGAGGCTCCAGGATCGCCGGTCAGGACCGAACCAGGAACATGGGGCAAAGTCAGGATGAATGACGGGGATAGATGACGTCGCCCACGCAACAGGTTGGCGAGCGCAGGAAGTGGGGCGAGGTGGAATGGGGGTAGGGAGGGGGTCAAGGGTGCAGTGCGCCAACCTGTCGTTTGTACAAGGGGATTCCGCAGTGGGTATGTTTCGTCTATTGTTTGTCCTGATTGGAGCAGTAGTTGGACCGGTGATATATTTCCGCGAGGGTGTTTATCGCGCGTGTTCCATGAGAATCCAGAAAAAGGTATGTTTTACGATCATAGTTGAACGCATACACGACGCGAAGAAGGAATTGTTTTTTCAGTATAACTTCAAATAATAATCCCGTTAGTAAGATTCAAACGTCTATAGTCTATCCCAAAAAAGGACGAACTAGTTTTCACAATGGGCTTCTCTCCATTCAGCATGTACAGTCCGTATTAACCTCCGGAATATGTTAGCTGCCTGAACTGTTTAATTTGACTTCGTTGTCAAAATTGCTTTGCATTGCAATTCGATTTCTGGTGTCATACCTGACGGAATGGAATAAGGGTATGGTACGGGAGTTGGCAACACAGCTTAAATGGTGAAGTCCAGACGGGTTGAAATGTTGACATCTGACAAGATGACCATGAATCAAACCCTCCAAATTGCCACTTAAAAACAAAAACAAAAAAAAAACGCGAACCTGAATTTTTGCGATACACTTTGCCATGTCTCGTGAGATCACCGAAGTTCAGCATCACTGCGCTGTGTCGGCTATTGGATGGGTGACCACAAAAATCAATATCATTTCGGTTAGGGAGAGAGGTTAGAGAGATTCGTCGCTTATCAACCTCTCGACAGCATGGATTTATGGATGAATCCTGTAGTTCGCGCTGTACCTTTCTTTGGTGGCCCCTTGGCACTTTTCTACGCTTTATGTCTGATTTCTGCTCCGAGGCGAGCCCATTTCGTTTCCTTCCCCAAGCGCCCGAGAGGTTCGCTACCTTCCTTTTCCCCGTGAAACCCACTTCAAGTCGACTTTGGAGAGCTCCATCATCACAATGGAATATCTTCAAGAGCTCGCATGAAACCCGGATATCTCAAGATGTTAGCGAGAACCTGAAGCCCGTTTCACCTCTATATACAAGAAGTGATTTTTGTTTTATTCACAACCCTTCTCTGAACTGCAGAACGTTAACCACACGGGGCTTACCTTTAAGAAGGTCATTTGAGGTGCTACCAAGGTGTTTCATGATGCGATCAGAAATATAACATAAACTCTTCTTAGAGAATATTATCAAAATATGTACTGGGTTTCAGTTGATCATCACAGTGCAGTGAGGACAAAGCAACCAATTGCATGAAGCGTTACTGAAGCCAGAGCGACTGAAAATAGTGCTACTTAATACTGCCGCTCTAGGCCGGGGTTACTGCTTGGTGCTATGGTGGTGCTAGTTAGCACAGTGCTACTGACAGTAATACCAGGGTAACGAATCACTGCTCTAGGTCGGGGTTACTGCTTGGTGCTATGGTGATGCTAGTTAGCACGGTGCTACTGACAGTAATACCAGGGTAACGAATCACCGCTCTAGGTCGGGGTTACTGCTTGGTGCTATGGTGGTGCTAGTTAGCACGGGGCTACTAACAGTAATACCAGGGTTACGAATCACCACTCTAGGTCGCGGTTACTGCTTGGTGCTCTAGTGGTGCTAGTTAGCACGGTGCTACTGACAGTAATACTAGGGTTACGAATCACCGCTCTAGGTCGGGGTTACTGCTTGTTGCTATGGTGGTGCTAGTTAGCACGGTGCTACTGACAGTAATACCAGGGTTTTGAATCGCCGCCCTAGGATGAAAACGTCGAAGGACGGGGGTTTAATTTCTTAACTGTCACTGGGAGGTCAAAGTAGGAAGTCCCATTAATATTTTGTTTGTATTTCAAATCACCAAATATTCTGTTTCGCAGAAAACACATTGTTAAAAACTATTTTTTTACGGCGTTTAAGAGCGTTTTAAACGGCGTTGTTAAAATCTGCCCCTAATATAACAATTTTTCACTCGCCCAAACTTATAATATTTCATTTTTCGTTATCTTTTGGTGAAGAAAAGTCACTCACTTGGACGGCACGGTTCGGTGAATACGAATATCAGCAACGCTGGGGTAGGAAAACATCTCCTTAGAAAATGGCAAGTGCTTCAAACAATGGCCAATCACTGCGTTCGTTCATCAAGGCACTGAGTGTCAGTGCCAGACAAACAACCTCGGGGCACGCTTTGTGAGCTCGGTTTCGATCTGGGAACCCCCACGCACAATATATTCCACAGTATTTGTGCAATTATTTGTGAAATTCAAATTTTGTTGCGTTATTCGATTCCAGCGATTCCCTATAAACATTCTCGATATATACATGGTAGTCTGATTATTATTGAAATGTTATTACAAGCAGATAAATAATAATAATAACAATGATAAAAATAAGCATTGTTGTTTTTCAAATAGGCATAATAATTATTTATTTATGCAGATTGGCAACACAGCATTGGACATGTAATTTATTTATAATCTAAAAATTGTTGTGAAGAATAATATGAATTTTCACCATGAGCAAAACGTATACCAAATTTGCCAATATTTTATGTTATACCATGGAATCAAGACCGAACGGTTTGGAGTGTTGGAAACACCGGTCCTCGTGAGATCACCGAAGTTCAGCAACACTGCGCTGGGTCAGGTATTGGATGGATGACTACCATACACGTGATCAGTTCTGTTCGGGAGCGAGGTTCTAGGGATGAAAGTTAGTACAAAAAACTTCATTCACCGTGCTTATCAACTTCTCGACAGCATGGATTTGTGGAGAAATCGCGTTGTACTGTCCTTCGGAAGGGACGTTAAGCCGGTGGTCCCCGATGGAGCTTGCGACCGTCTTTTTAAACAAACCTCTACAATAAAGACTCAAAATATCGATGCCTGCATGTTTTTCAATAGCTTAGGTGAGCATTAATGAAGATAAATTGTGCGTAAACTAGTCTCAAATGTGAATAATCCGCGAGAAACAATCAAATGAAATTTCTTAACACTGAAAACCACGGTGACTCCACCTAGTAGCAACCTAAGTAGTAGTTTGGAGGCCATTTCCCCCCAAAACAGCAAAATTCCTCAGAACTAAAACGACGAAGACTCGATTTCTAAGCAGCGACAACCATTTTAGCCGGTACAGTTATTCCTCACAGACAAATCAAAATTAACGCTGAAAGTTTTGACTAAATTTGCTATAAAACAAAACAAGTCCCCGCTGAAGCGATCTGTAACAGCACGGTGTTTCAAATACTAGTTCGACCCCCGCGCGATCTGCATGTACAGGACAGCTAGCAGCGAGTGCGACCCGGGGCAGCATTTTGAGCGCCCAGCTGGGTTGCGAGCCCCCCAAAATATCGACCGAATTCCGCCCACCACGGGTCGGCTGCCGACGAAGTAGGCGCCCGAGCTGAACTCGGTCGCGGTCGCCGTATAACCACACACCAGCCTCCAGAGCTTTGGACCATCTTAAATATCATTATGTGGAAATGTGTTATGTCCTATCAATTTTTATTTGTTACTGGGTGAAAACACTGATCCGAAAACGGTGTCTATAGTCTGTTAAGCGTTATGAATTGGCTTGAAAGGTATTATAGTACGTTTTATCTTGGCATGTCAGAGCATAAGGGACACAGCACACCCATAGATAGGCACGAAAAGCAAAGTAACCCGTGTCCGGCATCGGGCAGTTCATCACAATGTAATAGTAATGGGTGGGTGAAACAAGGGTTGTCATGGCAATCTAAAACAAGTAACCCGTGCCCGGCATTGGGCAGTTCATCACAATGTAATAGTAATGGGTGGGTGAAACAAGGGTTGACATGGCAATCTAAAACAAAGTAACCCGCGCCCGGTATCGGGCAGTTCGTCACAGTGTTATAGCGCAGATACTACCATAGCTCTAGTGTTCAATTGTATTAGCGAAAAATGAGCTCTATGTGACTACGTTACCGACAATACAAAGGATGCTACCAGATGAAGTCACCGTCGTTTCGAGTGTTTAAAAATTTGATCTCGTTATTTCTCGCAGATTACTTGCATTTGAGACTGGTTTACGTTCAAATTAACTTTGTTAATGCTAACCTTAACGATTATAATACATTTATCGATTTTGTGGGTGGTAACTAATTCTTTTTATTATTAGTAACACTATAAACGTCTAAAAATTGATGCCCAAACGGGTGGTGGGTGGTGATAGGTGGACATCGGGGTTTCTTGTCCCCGTTTGGGCATCAATTTTTGAGACGTTCATAGTGTTGATAATAATAAAATACCCCGCGCATTGCAAGCGTTCGCAATTTAAATAAGATTTCATCCTAAAACTAATTGAATGTTAAGTTTTTTTATACGGACGGCCACAAGCGCCATCGGGTGGCATCTACGTTACCACGTTTTGCCGGCTCGTTTGCTCAGCAGAAACTTTAACAAATAGCTACTGGCTCTCCGACTGTACATGTACACTCAATGGTCCTATTCTGAAACTATTGAAGGAAAACAAGGTGTTGTGTTCCTGACAGCTGATTCAACTCGCTCACGAACGAAACCAAGAACAGCTGGGGAGGCTCGAAGAAAAGGCATTTCATTTCATGCTTGAAGAATACTACGAGTGAGCGAGCAAAGCACACTAAAATTTGACTACCCGGAAAAAAACAGAATTATTGTTTGACAAAAACTATTTGAACTGGGTTTTGAACGCTAAGTGAAGAACAACTAAATTTCCCAACGTTTCGTAACTTGTACCTGTTACTTTATCAAGGGTAAAAGCAGTCCTGACAATTTGTCAGAAAATTGTCGGTACTGTCTCTTTCTATCTACTAGACAAACCTATAAACCGATATGGATAAAATTTTCAAGACACTTACACAATCTCTGCACTAAAATCGGCTACGTTTTTTGAAAATATCAAACGGATGGTATTTTTATTTAAAAACGATTTACAAAAAAAACCTCACACTTTCATTCTTTGCAGATATCCGCGAAGCCCCAGTCATTTTCCAAGGATACGAAAATGTACACAACATTTGTAATCTCAGATCCTTGTAGAGTTGAATTCAATTTGCACCTCAAGAATTCTCGGGGCAATATTGCTTACAAACGAAACACCTACAAAGGTTTATTTATTATAAGTCAATACGTGCCTGCGGTGGCTTGATAAGTGGCTTGAATCAAACTGTAATAAATCGATTTATTGATAATCTACTCTACAATTAAATCCCCGAGGTACAATAAATTCGATTCGATCAGCCTCGCAAAAAACTGTCATTATTTGCCATAAATAAATCGACAGAAATTATATTGTTTATTCTTTCACTGGATATTCAATAAAAGGTATGTTATTTTCAAGTGATTACACACGCACGGCTGTATTTACATATAGTTACAAATGATAGCAATTGGGGGAAAATTGTAGTATTAGGAATACTAGTAACCTCTAGAAAACGTGTGCCCAACCGAGGACTCGAACCCCGATCTCCAAATGTCGCGGGTGTTGCTCAAGCCAATTGAACTAATTGGACTTGGCGTATTTGGAATGAGTTTAACGTATTTGATAAAAATGACTTAACCATACAGCGTAGAATGTATGAATTTGTGGGACAGCAATTTTTAAGAGGTTATTAGGGTACTTAATAATACTAAAAACACCGGGCGGTTTGGCATAAAAGAAACACCGGTCCTCGTTATATCACCGAAGAAAAGCAACACTGCGCTGAGTCAGGTATTGGATGGGAGACCATCATACACATGACCAGTTCTGTTCGGGAGAGGTTTGAGGGATGAAAGTTAGTACAGCAACTTCATACGCCTTGCTTATCAACCTCTTGACAGCATGGATTTGTGGATGAATCCTGTTGTTCGAGTTGTACCGTCCTTCAGAAGGGACGTTAAGCCGGTCGTCTCGTTGGTGCTCTCCGACAGGAGTAGGCTACGTGCCGGTATCGGGGTTTCCACTCCTTCCTAGTAGGCTAGGTTTAGTTCATCATCATCCTCGTTACCATCCGCTCATTCACTGAAGCCTTTAGACCAGTGCCACAGGGCCAATTGTCAAAACAGTGCGTCGTAAAACCAATAATCATCAATAATAAAAAGTATCTAAAATTCTTTCTTATACCTATTCAGTTATTAAATTGTCATATTATCTGAAACGATTAATCTTCGTATACTTTCACGCGTTAATTTTAAACAATATGTTTCACCATCTAAGAAGAGTATATAAAATAATTTATATTTCACTCTGTAGAATAAGTCCAAAAAACTCAGATGCAAGTGACATTTAAAAAGGCCTTTGTTCGATTAAAATTCATCTTACCAGTACATATTTTAACTTGTCTCGTCTTGACCACTGCCAACTAGCATACCTACTCTCACCCCTTTCCAACAAGTAAGAACCAGAAATAGAATTGCAATGCAATGCAATGCAACATATTCGACAACGAAGCCGAATCAATCAACTCTGACAGCTTACATGTTTCAGATGTAAATATTGACTACAAATGTGTAAATAAAAACCCAAGTTTGTTCCATTGCACAGGCCCCCCGCCCCCGCACTAGCATTGCTACAGTCTAGCCCGTAAAAGAAGATACCAGCACAAGGACTGCCCCTGCATTGCTACAGTCTAGCCCGTGAGAGAAGATACCAGCACAAGGACTGCCCCAGCATTGCTACAGTCTAGCCCGTAAAAGAAGATACCAGCACAAGGACTGTCCCTGCATTGCTACAGTCTAGCCCGTGAGAGAAGATACCAGCACAAGGACTGTCCCCAGCATTGCTACAGTCTAGCCCGTGAAAGAAGATACCAGCACAAGGACTGGTCCCAGCATTGCTACAGTCTAGCCCGTGAGAGAAGATACCAGCGCAAGGACTGTCCCCAGCATTGCTACAGTCTAGCCCGTGAGAGAAGATACCAGCACAAGGACTGTCCCCAGCATTGCTACAGTCTAGCCCGTGAGAGAAGATACCAGCACAAGGACTGGTCCCAGCATTGCTACAGTCTAGCCCGTGAGAGAAGATACCAGCACAATGACTGTCCCCAGCATTGCTACAGTCTAGCCCGTGAGAGAAGATACCAGCACAAGGACTGTCCCCTGCATTGCTACAGTCTAGCCCGTGAGAGAAGATACCAGCACAAGGACTGTCCCCCAGCATTGCTACAGTCTAGCCCGTGAGAGGAGATACCAGGACAAGGACTGACCCCTGCATTGCTACAATCCAGCCCGTGAGAGAAGATATTCTTGACACGAAACAATTTTTAGAGGAAAAATGAAAATGGTGGACATCAGCAAAGATGAATTGTACTTATATTTGAATGGCAGTTGGCCCGCTTTTCACCCCCATAGACGACCGGTAGTGACTCAGCCGGAAAAGTATTTTCTTTCGCTGAACGGAGTATACTAGAGTTTTCAGTGCGGCTCTTTGCATTTGTAGCATGTTTCGGTCGAGGATCATCATCTAACCGCTACAGCTTCATCACTACGTGGGACGGTGGTGTGCTGCGAATGCCAATAACGACCCTAAAGACCGGCTCGGAACGGCTCTCATAAAACAGCCAAGAAACTCGTTACTTTCTCAGCTTAAGATGGCCCGGTCGAAATCAGTGGCGGTATGGTGGTTCCTTTAGTTGGCTGGACATGGTTTCAGTCAAAGGGCCAGCGATTATGTTTTAACTTTCTGCTGAGCAAACGAGCTGGCAACACGTGGTAGCGGTAGGTTCCACCCGATGGCGCTTGCGGCCGTCCTTCTTAACGAGCTTCTAACGTTAAATAGATACGACTCAAAAAATCGATAAATTTATATCAATCGTCGAGTTTGAGGTGAGCGTTAACCTGTCTCAAATGCAAGTAGTCTGCTAGAAATAACGAATTTACATTTCTCAATTTCTGTTGAGCAAATTCGGCACCCAAGGCCAAAGTAACAGAACTTCAGTTCAAGTACGTATCGATGCTGGTCCAATACTGGCACAAAATGTAAGCGTTCTAACACAAATCCTGTAGAATTCTGCCATCTTATTCCACAGCCTGAACTTGACCTTGAAACGAAATAACATTCTCATCGAGACAACGGTCCCTGCACAAAAGTTTTCTAGCGAAATTGTCCCAGGTCCTGTCGTAGTCACTATTAAAATTCGCGAGGTAAGGAACCCAGTGTCATTTTAGCAGACTTTAGGGAACTTTATTTTAGAGAAGGCAGTCTTTTAGACCCAATGTCTATGTTAATATTTTGGGACAATTTTGAGAAGTATAGAACTGCATTATCATCTGGTAGGCTCGAACGTAACAATCAGGGCCCCAATGAAAGCCTCAGATTCAGAGAAAGAGGCAGATAATGGGCCAAACGGACCCAAAGGACTCTTTGTGTTGATATCAAGGGAGAAATTTGAGTAGGTAACCTAGAGCAAACATTCTGAATACCTCCCGCCACTGAGTCCCTAAAGATCGCCCTGTTTCGTAAGTCAACATGGCGGATGCACGAGAAGACTACGTGAGTCGAATGCGCCTATCCATTAAGACCACGTTAATATTTAAACCCGTCGGAGAGCTTCGCGTGGACGCCGCCGAACGGCGCTGCTATAGAATGTATCCAAAATGTGGGTGTACAGGGACGTGGAAAACATTACTGGGCGTACGACACTTGCATATTAAATGCGCGTACTTTCGTACAGAGTGTACGATGGTCTAGCCGTCGGTAATGGGGTGAGAAATAGATGGGATTACGTTTGACAACGAGGTATCTGTCATAAAACCCGGGATCAGGAAACATTTGTTTCAAATTTTGTACACCACTCCAAGTTTATTTTCTTTATGAACGTAATTCTAGTGAAGTGTAGTTATTTTTTCAAATTAATTTTACTGCTTAAATTATCGCCGTTTTTGAGGAAATTTGCTTCGTAAAACAATCCATTCAGTTTAAAATTTGCCGACACAATCAACGTATCATTAAATCTTTCGCTGAACCTTCTGTGCTAGACGTGATACCCGTGGTAACATAAGATAGCAGAACTGAGAAGCTCTGTCAGGCGATCTCAGCAACTCCATGGCTACCAAACGTTGAATCTACCATTGAACCTCTTATGCTAGGCCATGGTATACCCGTGGTAACATAAGATAGCAGAATTGAGAAGCTCTGTCAGGCGATCTCAGCATCTCCATGACTAACAAAAGTTGAATCTACCATTGCATCTCATATGCTTGATAGTATTTTTAAACTCACAGCTAGCAAGGATAATGACTATATTAAAAAAATATGAGTACAGTTACCATTTCGTAAAATGATCTCCACGCAATCGCGATTTTACTGCCCTAACAAGCGAAGATCAACAATGACAATACAAAAAATTACCGCAATCCAGATCACACCAGAATAACAGATATGACAAACCGCTAGTAATTACATAATCTAATCAATTGTGACAATCAAAGTAACGTTGCGATATCTATGTCGAATTCGATTTCTGTTTGATCCACGAAATTCAATCCCACAGATATGACTGCCGCAAAGGTATAAATCATCCATTTTCTGTCCAACCATCGCGTTTCGTGGCGGTTTTTTAGCTTGACAGTGTTTTGACATGTGACAGGCGTCTTGGCAATCTACCATCCGGCTCTCATTCATGGCTGCGCTAATAATGCATGCCGACGATGGCGTCGCGGTTAGAGCTGGCAGATCGATAGGTTGTGGTGGTATTCAGGTGGTGTCGCGCCTTTCATTTGCCGGGTTCATTTTTACCCGAAATAGGTGACCCGATAGGTGAACCCGACATTCATCGAAGGAAATATTTTTATGATTTCGCGCTGTTTTTTTTTTCGAGTTCGGTCGCGAATGGGTTAACTTTATGGACGTTAAGACTTAGCCCAAGAAAGTTTAGGGGTTAAGTCGTTATCACCGTGGTAAATACCTTTGAAAATCTGGAAACACCGTTTGTGATTGGCTGATCATCTTTAAGCTAAGACCGAACGGCTTGGCGTGTTGGAAACACCAGTCCTCGTGAGATCACCGGAGTTGAGCAACACTGCGCTGAGTCAGGTATTGGATGGGTGACCATCATACACATGACCAGTTCTGTTCGGGAGAGAGGTTGGAGAGATGAAATGTAGTACAGCAACTTCACTCGCCTTGCTTATCAACCTCTCGACAGCATGGATTTGTGGAGGAATCCTGCCGTTCGAGTTGTACCGTCCTTTGGAAGGGACGCTAAGCCGGTGGTCCCCTTGGTGCTATTCGACAGGAGTAGACTAAGTGCCGACACCGGGTTTCCCCTCCTCCCATCTAGCTAGTTTCATCCTCATCAACCGACGCCGTTAGAACAGTGCCACATAGACCGTTGTCAAAAAAATGCGCCGTTAAACCACAGAAACCAATCAAACTTTCATCCTTAAACTCTCTCCAAAACGGTCACGAGTCCCCAATCGCATTTTAATTCAGTATGCTTTTCAATTCTCTCAAATAGATTTTCAAAATGATCACGAAGTGATTGCCACGTTAGCCTACGTGTAAAACGTAGGTACAATAATCGAGTTGCAATGTACACATGCGAAAACTAAATAACGCTAATTACTAGCCGATAAAGTGGTGCGTCTTTTCGCCTCGCCCCGCTCGCGGCGCATGACACAAAGCGGGACGGGCAGGCACGACGTTACAATCGTCACGCGCTTAAAATAGCATCGAGTAGAAAAACAACTGTGGGAAGATTAGTGCAGGACAAATTATTTTCAGCAACAAGTAAAGTATCAGCTATATGGCTGTCTAATTTTAGATACAAACTCGTGCAACTTTCTAGTAGGTATTTTGTACATTTCAAAGATTGTAAGATACTGATGTAAAACGGACTTGTAGTTTTTAGGTTACGTTCGGTTCGGTTTAAGGTCGTTTTAGGTCATTTTTAAACCTTTTTAGAGCTTCACAATAAAGCATTTACCGAAAAACCACACGTCTCACATACCAACGACTCTCAAAACCTCAAAGAAAGCATACTAATTTTACATCAATTGTGATTACAGGTACTTTATATCTACTGATAGGGTCTGGACAGACAGTTTAAAGGTATAGTCAGAGTCAAAGTTTTAATGTTAAACATTCTGTTGAGCAAACGAGCCGGCAACACGTGGTAAGGGTAGGTGCCACCCGATGATGAGTACCTACGGCTGCCTCAAAATAAAAAAATATACAAAAATATCGATACGGTATATCAATCGTAAGGTTAGCATTACTAAAAATGAATTAGGCGTTGACCAGTGTCAAAAACGAGTAATCTGCGAAAAATTTCGAAATTTAATTTCTAAACACATGAAACGACGGTGGCTCAACCTAGTGGCATCGTTCATTTCTGTCGGTAAAATAGTCAATTTGCGGCAATTCACCGCGAATACAGTTCAATTAGAGCTCTGGTAGTACGGTAATGCCAATAAATTTAGGGCAACTAATAATTCCATTATAATAATAATGGAAATACTCATTTTCATACGTGTAACGCTCTAACTCGTTTAGTGAGAGAACGTACCTTTCCGGCGCCACCGGTCGTTTTTGGGGTTAGGCTAGGTCTTCACCGCTGATGTTCGCCATTTTCTATTTGCCCTACAGCCTTTGTTGTGCTAAGATGTTAAGCTATTGTAAGAATTTTCAAAGTTCGACAAAAGTTCGACAAAAGTTTGGTTTTGACGGTAAAAAGCGTCGGTAAATGAGTGAATTATGATAATGATGATACACCTGATCTAACCTAGAAAGTAGGATGGAAATCCGGTGCCGGCAGGTAGCCTAAGGAAAGCACCAAGGGGACCACCGGCTTTACATCCCTTCCAAAGGACGGTACAACGCGAACAACAGGATTCCTCCACAAATCCATGCCGTCGAGAGGTTGATAAGCAAGGCGAGTGAAGTTGCTGTACAAACTTTCATCCCTCCAACCTCTCTCCAGAACCGAACTGGTCATTTGTATGATGGTCACCCATCCAATACCTGACTCAGCGCAGTGTTGCTTAACTTTTTTTAATCTCAAACAGAAGACTTTTGTGGAGAATTTTGGTCCGGTTTTACCACAATCTCGTCTTCTAGTTGAAGAGTTATTAACAAAATTTTCAACTATAAGTTGGATCTCTAGCTCACAGAAACATCTGAATTTCACTGCATGTGATTGAAAGTCGTCATGGCAATAGTTTCAACAAAATGTTCAACTATAAGTTGGATCTCTAGCTCACAGAAACATCTGAATTTCACTGCATGTGATTGGAAGTCGTCATGGCAACAGTTTCAACAAAATGTTCAACTATAAGTTGGGTCTCTAGCTCACAGAAACATCTGAATTTCACTGCACGTGATTGGAAGTCGTCATGGCAATAGTTTCAACAAAATGTTCAACTATAAGTTGGATCTCTAGCTCACAGAAACATCTTAATTTCACTGCATGTGATTGAAAGTCATCATGGCAACAGTTTCAACTAACACTTCAACTAGGAGGCAAGATATTAGCAAAAATCTGACCTTAGTGAAGCAGGAAAAAAAAAACTTGAAAAGTTTAAAAGAGAAGCCAACTTGTCAAACAGTTCTGTCAACCTCTATCACTTATAAACAAAAACCGCTCTGCAATATCCCAGTGCCGAAAGAATTATTGAATCCTTGATATAGTTTCTGGCAGATTGCAAGATCTTGAGACTCAAGCATAATAATCATGTCTTGTGTTCCTCTTGCTTGAAAACAGGGCAAGAGTAACCGTTCCCAGATAGCCCGGCATCTTGGCCCTATTGCAGAATGAGATAGACAGTAATCTAAAGCTAATGAGATAAACTAGAAACTATAAAAATTATAATCATTTCAATGATTACATTACAATCATAGTAAGAAAAATTATAGTACCAAAGGCAGATGACAAAAATGTGCCCATTGTCTTTATTTTACTATTTAAGCTTGTGATTTTTTCAAAACGAATTTTAACGCGTGAAATAGGACGCTCAAACTAAATGCCACCATTTTTGATCTGCTAATTACGGGTAATGAGGCACAAGCTTTAGTCCTTAGCGTCCGCATTATCTTCGAATGCATTTAAGTACTTTCTGAGACACAGGTGGTAATGAAAAAATGCATCATAAACCTGTCTGTGCATCTAGTTAATGCCGGCTAATTTGTGTGCGACTTGGCAAAGTGAAATTAACCTAATTCAAATCATCCTCTCATTATGCGAATACAGCACTGCGTGTAGCGTGAATACTAATTGGTTAGATGCACATGCATTATTCAAGCAGTTTTACGACATGTACATAAATATACTTTCAAATCCCGCATACCAATAAACATTTGTATTATAAATATCCAGATTTTTTTTTAATTCTAAGTTAGTATGGTTTTAACTACAAGTAAACATTCGCTCAAAAAAGCACAGAAGCATTTTCCACTGTGCACAATCATTTTTATCTTGGAAATCCACTTAATCCATGTACCCAATCTATTTAGAGATCATCTGTAAGCGCGAAATGTCAAGGTGATTATTACAAATTAAGATCTCATTACGTTGACTAAGACGAGCGTCCTGCAAAAGGTCAAAAATTACACTTGACTGCCCATCTAAGTAGGATCGGTAGGATACCATCATTGAGGTAACGCCCCCTTTTCGGCGGTTTCACATGGCGATCGATGATGTGAAATCATCGACTCTTGTCTGATATCTGAAGAAAAACAATGCATTTCATCGAGCAGAACTCGATCATCATGCTAGGCGCATTTACTAGTCTGGCAAATAGCGGTGGGACGCAAATAACTGAGTAAGTGTAGTAATGGTTCAATTTCATACTGGCATGGCAACTTCGAAGTACAGTATGGCGACGAACTGTACTGGAGTGTTTAACTGCTTTTGACTGCAAGGTTGAAGGTGTTTTCGTCACAATATCTTCATTAAGAACGTCGATATGTGTGTGACAGTAATGGCAAGTGTAAATAAGCAAGATTATTTATGTAAATTAATTCTTTAGTAGAGAAGTCACGATGTTTTATGACCATTTGGTCTGAAGGATTTAGGTGATAGGTTATGACAGTTGTTGGATTCCGTTGATTTATTTAAATGGAAAATATTATGTTTCTTTAGAGTTGAAGCAAAATTGAAGAACAACGAGTAGCTTTAGAATTTAGGTAGAAACGGGACCCAGGTTTTGGTAATAAAATGTCAAAATAGCGAATAGGAGGACCAACCCCCACCTAACGTCAAAATCACCCGTTTTGACAGGCGGGTAAATTAGAGGCGACGAAGCAATTAACGCAACTGGTGCAAACAATCATTGAATCACGTGTACACGCGACTGCGAGCAATTTTCAGTAAACAGAAAGAAAAAAAAATACAGGAGAAATGTAAAGTAATCAATAGAAATGGCGACCGAGAAAATCAATCCCGGGTTAAGGCAAACGGGATTACCATCCGTGTTTAAAAATGAGATTGTGAGACTTACTTTTCACCACACGTTCTGTGGTGGACATTTTCGTACTGTTCGACGTCATCTTCTGGTTTTCTTGAAGTTAAACTAAACCAATAACATCGGATGCTCCCGATTATTCACAGATTTCACAGGCTAAACTCTACACCGAACAAAATGTCTCTTGATTCTCTCGCACTGCCAGCCGCTTTGATCTGCCGCGCATCATGATCCGCGCAACTAGTCCATTGATTTTGACGTTTTGCTTGGAGAACCTGCCGGTGGAAAAAGTCAACTTGGCACCAGCTCAATTACCAACTTAAACTTGAATTTTAAGGTACGTCAGTAGTTTATAAGAGGAAGAAGATATGTTACTTTCTTTGAGCTTTTCTTACAACTTTACCAGTTTTCAGGGATATAGCTAGTGTGTGGGTGTTGAGCAAGGCTGGATATTCCAGCTGTTTTCAGTAACTATTTTTGCATGTTGGCAACATTGTCTACAGCTGGTCAGGTAAAGGCATAATCTATTTACACAAGAAGTAGGAGAGTGATGATTTTGAATCCGGGCGTGGATAAATAAAAAATTATAAAATAATACAAAAATTTAGCAATACATTTTAAAAAGTAAAAAAAAATATTCATATGAAAATTTTAACAAATATATCAACTTCAGCTAGTTAGCTTTTGTAGTAATTGTTAGTCTTCTAAAGTTATCTGCACGGCAATATTAAGATTTCCTGTATCGTGCAAATAGTCTTTACTCTCGAGCCTTTGATCGTCTTTGCTTTGATCTCAAAAGTACTGTCACTACCTGGAGAGCTAGTTTGCACCGCAGTCCACACGTGTTTTGAATACTTGTAAACGTAAACAATTTACGTTCTTTAGACATAGTTAAAGATATAACTCACTTTAAAACTTAACAATGAGTTTCGCGAAGCGTAAAGAATTCATCGAGATGAACGACACCGTCATGTTGTACGTGGGTCCTTCAAAAATCCATGCAATACAAGTGGTCCCAAAAATAAACAACAGACATGGCACTCCAATAGAAAATATTTTCCAGACTACCTATGGCTCTCTGAAAGTTGAAACACTTGTTGGAAAAAAGTTTGGCAGTAAAGTGCAGTTATCTAAGGGCTGGGCTTATGTCATTCACCCAACGCCAGAACTTTGGACAGTAACCTTGCCACATCGTACCCAGATTCTCTACTTTCACGATATCAGCATGATCGTTCTTCAGTTGGATTTAAAACCAGGCTGTGTGGTTGTGGAGGCCGGAACGGGAAGCGGATCTCTGTCTCATGCACTGGCACGAGCAGTAGGACCATCAGGACAGCTAAGGACGTTTGACTTCCATGCGTCGAGAGTAGCCGTTGCTAAGGCTGAGTTTGAAGCTCACGGACTCTCGGACGTTGTTGAGATTAAACAGAGAGACGTTGTGGGCGATGGTTTTGGAGAGGATGTCGAAGGGCGTGCTGATGCTATTTTCCTTGACCTTCCCAAGCCTTGGGAAGTCATATCTCATGCTGTCAAAGTAAGAACTTGTCAGTATTCAATTACCATTTTATAAAAGGTTATCTTCCTAATTGTAAAGATATTTACATTTTTTTCAGGCAATGAAGAGTAGTGGTGGACGCTTTGTTTCTTTTTCACCTTGCATTGAGCAAGTGCAGAAAACATCAGCAGCATTGATAGAAAATGGATTTTTAGATATAGCTACCTCAGAGTGCCTTCTAAAAGAACTGCATGTATGTATACTATATGACCACCACAAAGCCACTATTTTGAGCACATTTTGCATTTACATTTCACATTTTAGTGTAAACTCTTTTTTCGGTTCGTTCCGAAACTTCACTCTACTTTCCTTCTTTCAGCTTTTTGGCACAATACACGCCAATTTCTTATTATTATTTTTTTTTCCACAACCTGTTATTCGTTACATTTTTTAAATATTCCTTATCCAGGTCACAAATAAAAGCATACCAATCCTGGAGCTGGACTTCCTGAAAACCAAGAAGCCCCCAGCTCTGCCTATTACTGACGATGGTGCAAAGCGTCAATTTGGGGGAAAAGACCGGGACGGGGTCTCCTTTTGCACGGGACTCTCGGCGCCCACCGTTCCTGGTCACACTGGGTATTTGACCGCTGCTACATTGCCGCCCGTTCGAGCGAGAAGGAGCAAATGTTTGGCAGCACCAGAAGTTGCGTGATCCTAACTTTACAGCCAACGACGGCATCTGGTCACCAGAAAGATGGCCATGCTCTTTGAAGCCAGTAAATAGTATCGATGAATATTTGTCAATATGCAAATGACCCAACCTGGCAGAGAATGTGATCTACTTTAAAAACATTTGTTTTTGGTTTTTTGGACTCGAGTCTACTTTATCTACTTTAGTTTGAAAAAATATATATTTGAAACTGTGTTTTGAATGCTAAGTACAGAACAACTCATTTTTCTTGAATTTTCAACGTTTCAAAAAAATTCACCAATTTCCCTCCGACCTACTTTTGATAGTTGCAAGATGTTAAAAGTTGCAAATGTTTGGAAAATTCATTTCTTAATACAGGGATTATAAAAAACAGGGTTTTCCATAGTTTTTTTCAGGGAAACGTTGCTTCTTTGCTGCATACAAAACACTTGTTTCAGTTTGACATTAAAATATTTTTCCACACATTTTGTAAATAAAAATCGCTACAGAGAACTATCACATCAAAAATGTAAACAAAATTTCTTTTACATGAAATATAAGCATTTATTTGATTGCTTTTCTTATACAATAATGCATCAAACATCTCAGATGTAAAATTGAGAAATCTACCAAGCGCCAGAAGCTGCATTACAAAAATATAGCCAAAAACACCATTGTTGAGTATATGATGATAACTTTGGAATTAGGCTATTTGCATTTGGTTTACAAGCCGAGATAGCACGAAAAAGGACATGACAAGAGGTAGTACCGTATAATTGATAAACACTTAAGGGCTGGTTTGTGCTGGATGATTTCAGGCCACTCAAAAGAAAAGTAATTTAGATTTGTCTAGTATTAACTGTAACTGCTCTAAAAAAATTGCTGACAGCCTTTTGCCGATTTGTTCTTGTAGCTCAATAATATGGAAAGCAGTGTCGGCCATTTTATTGGTGGTAACGTGAATATACTATAACAGTGTGGTTCTAGTCGTTCAAATGGCAGCTACAGACATCAAGATACTAGAGACGTTACAAACAATGTGATTTTCCACACCCAAGCCCCAGCGCTACCAGCGTGGTCTACATATCGGTGGCAGGTCTGCGTTCGATCCAGGCGGCGATGGCGGGCAAAGCGAGCACCTTGTCTTCCAGTGCGCGCAGGGTGGGGTACCCGTCGGACGGGCGGTTGCCGATGATGCAGCCAATATAGTCAGAGACTCCCACCCAGTAGATGTCGGCCCAGGAAAGCTGCGGGGAAATTGGCTTGTTCAGACATGGGGTTGCGGCGTTTTTTCGGGGTTTCGAAGCTTTTACAGAGTTAAACATGATTTGTTGACTAGGCTATGGGGTTCAGAATATTGGGATGCATTTTTTTTTTGTAGGGTTTTCGAGTTGGTGGGTTTGAGTATAGGTACATGAGTTGGCGACACAACTTAGAAGATCGAAATGAGTCGGGTTGAAATGTTGACATCTGAAATGATAAACAAGAATCGAACAAAGGCCCTCCTGATTGCCGTTGGGAACTTTAATACCCAAAGCTTCGGAATTTTTGGTACTTGCCAAAAAATTAAGTTACTGTTACAGAGAGAAACGACGGAGGGCCATGAGAGTCCAGTTTAGTTGACGTTTGGCTTTGGCCTGGATCACATAGCATCAACCCAACTCAAAACTATGACTGACAATCATCGCTTCCCTGGATGAATTCCGTGTCTCCCCTTTCCCCTTCACTTCCTCATATCCAGCCCTTTTAATACACTACGTACATACGATGAGTATAATTATCCAGTCATTGAAACCACAAATCGTCTTCATCGGCTTTCTTACCTTTCCTCCGTGGAAGAAACCTCCGTTGTCCTTGACGAGCTGCTCGAATTTGCTCAGGTAGTACGGCACCTGGGTCGCAATGATCGGACCTTTCTTGGTCTCCTTTACGGCCGCGTCTGGCTCGTAGAAAAACTTGGCCAGCTCTGCAAAGTTCGGTTCAATGTTCTTAACATTGTGAACGTTCTTGCGAGTTCACCGACGGAACGCATTACACTGATTATGCAAATAAAGACAGACATTTTTTTTTATACGACTGTTTTACTCTTATAACAGATTTAGCTTCCATAATCCATAGTCAAAAATTAAGAAGACATAGAACATCTATCACAGATAAAGGGCACACAAATGAACAATCCTTACGGCAAAATAGCGAAGCGAAAGCATTCGCTAACCGTTTTAAAATCTGCCTCTGGAGTAGGTATGCTAGCATCATGATCATAGGAGATAAAAAAGGTTACATAGTTTAGAAAAACGAGTTCTCCAATCCGCAGCGTGAGTGAGACAAGATCAATTTTCAAAAATACAGGATCCATCGAAGAGGTTAAAAATATTTACGCTTGCAGTCAAAAGGAATTTTTGTAAAACTTAGAGGGCGTCCCCACCCCAGGGTTTTACGAATCAACTCAACATGGGCTATCTGTGTCAGATATCTATGGTTCTACGGCCAACGGCTGACCCAGACAACACAAGAACCAGAGCTAAAACAGAACCAGGACTCTGATTCACCTTAAATGCAAATAGGGTGCCAAAAGGCTGGATGCAGATTGCAGTCAAAATGAAAAAAAATGAGCACAACTTACCAGTGAAGAGAAATTGGTAAAAATCTTCATAATTTAGATCAGTTCTAATATTGACAAAAGCAACTCGCTGAAACGTATAAATTCTCGGGATTTCTACAAATTTCTTGACAAGTGCAACATGCTACAACAATTCTCTACTCTGGTAAGTGTGCTGTCTCTCTCTCCTTAAATGAACCTTTAAAAGTGTTAAGCATACCGTTCATTTCTACAACGTGAGGTTTTAAAACGTACCGATACGGAAGTCAGTGAAAGTGTCGACAACGCTGTCGATCTGCATCGACTCCCAGTCGTTTGCCCCAGCAAGACCGTACTGCTTGGCCAGGTATCGGCAGATGGCCGAGGACTGATGAGTCTGCTTGCCGTCAACCTCCAGCACTGGGGCCTTGCCGAACGGCATCGCTGCAGGGAAAAAGTCACCGTTTGGTTGAATTCCACTTGTTCTCAGCTAAAATCAATCATTTGTGGTATTATGATTTTAAGACTCATGTAAAAGTTAGTTAACAAGTTACTTAAGTAGTTTATAAAGTTACTCAATAAAGTAACAGGTGCTAGTTACGAAACGTTTGGAAATTTAGTTGTTCTTCACTAGCATTCAAAACCCAGTTTAAAAATGTTTTGACACATTATTTGTGGTGATAACTGACATAGTATTTTGTCATCGCATTTTTTGGTACTGGTCATAAGTCGATCATACTGAATGGCCGGGTGATCATCCTAACCTAGCCTAACTTGTGAGTCATTTACGACTTATTCAAAGGACAGTACAACTCAAAAACAGGATTCCTCCACTTATATAAGCTGGTCACATTTGATACCCTTGCAGATGTGGCAAGTGAAACAGAAGTGACATTTCTAAACCCCATTTAAAACAGTTAGTTGTACCTAACAATAAATGTCCCCCTTTCGATTGGGTAGGTGTATCTTTCTGGTGACAAAATGGCACTAGTTCAACCATAGATTCAACATTTTACATCTCACTTTGTGGCTAAAATATTAAGTAATCTTTTTTAACAAAAACTATTTGAAATGGGTTTTCAATGTTAAGTAAAGGACAACTAAATTTCCCATTTCCATTAAGAATTAGTCGTCCTTTAATTAGCATTCAAACCCCATTTCAAATAGTTTTTGTTAAAACTAGTGCTTAGGCAAAAATCAAGTAGACATGAGTCTAAAAACCATCATAAAGAAATCTTTTTTATTTTTGAATTGAACTAACAATTAATTTAACATTTTATCTACATAGCATTTCACGAATCAGGGATAGGTATATTTTACAGCGTACATATTGCCAGCCAAGCTGTACCATTGTGCCGAACTTATTGCATTTGAAATTGAGAAAATGTAGTAGTCCTTTGATGTGTCTACCCAAAAGAGACAAAGAGTGCAGGCACGTAATTGTGGTTTTAAAAGAATTCCTGGGATGAGAGGAAGGTTTAATATCTCAAGCACTTCCAAAGATCACTTCTATCTAAGTGTTTACGATGTGAGATAATCAGCTTAAAAAAAATGTTATATCAGGTTTAGATGTCTACTTATACTCTGCTAGCTTTGCAAATTTAATACTTGTGTTGATTCTAGCAGAACTGTTTCCATTCTCTAGGTTTCAAATGTCATTATATGAATATGACTGTTTGCTCAAGAATTTCCTAGTACCTGTCACTCTATCTACGATAATTTATAACAATCAAGCTTTTATAGCCTTGAAACGAAACAGGTAAAATCTAGAAAACAATCATCTTTGAAGAAAATAACTCTTAAAAAGTAAGTTTATAATGCTACTTGAAGTTAAACTATTTCCCCAATGTTTCAAAACTTGAATCAATTAGCACTACATTATTAGCTTAGTTATACTACTAACTATTGCAACTGGCTTCTAAAACATAATAAGTTGTGATTGAACGAAGATAGTTACTGTTGGTTAATTGCTGAACGCTCATTCCATCTTAGCGGATGAAGCAGGGACACAACATTTTTATGTTTCTTAAGACAATAAACCTAATAATAATAATTATAATAATAATAACCGAGTTTTTCATTTTGGGTAGCTAGCACAGCAACAAGACCTCTTTAAATTATATTGACATAAATTATGTGATTTCTATAAATAGGATGAGCATATCTCTCGATAGCTATTCCAGCATTATTTAATCAAGGCAGCCAATCATTATCTTGACTACATGGGCTCTAGGCAAGGACAAAAAGTACACGAAACTCTGCCCAACTACACCCAAGGCTATATAGATAAGTTATAAAAATAGGTTATTAGGACCTGCCTATCTAATAATTTATCAAATATGTAACTTATAATCTTACAGTGTAAAATAGACCTATATTATTAGAAGGTGGGTGGGCTCTTGATAATAATCTTGCAATGGATCTACTAACCTATCTACGTCTCGAAACAAAAGCAATCAATTATAAATAGATGAATACCTAGAATTCTATGCAGGAAAGACTTTAGAAGATACTTAAACATTAATTGATGGGTTTTTTTATATCAATTAAATATTCTAAATAGTAATATTCAACAAATTCTCTGCGGTTTTTACTGTTTTACCTAGGTAGTTTACCTACTGCAAAAGAAGTTAAGACTTTAACACATCAGAACACATGAAAATAAATTGCAAATAAATGATAATGCTTACATGGCTTGATTTTCGGCCACTGTTCACCCTCGAAGCGTTCATCCTCGAATTCAGCTCCACCATAGGAAAGGAGAAGACGGATCGGCTCGCCCAGAGCTTTAACATTGAAATACTGAAGCTTGTATGTTGGAGCCATTGTAGAGTTCTCTGTAATACAAACGAAGCTGAATTAGCAAGGAGGGTGCCATCAATGTTGCAACTTGGTTGCATTGGTTGTATATTTATGAGACAATTCATTCAATCAGTAATATTAGATCCAATTAGCTAACATGTAGTACATGGAGTATGGCGTCGGCAATTTAACCTTGGCAGTCTCGCACAGATTTCAATAAATAATTCAGGTTATAATATCAAATACATACACAACCAACTTGCCAATCGATCTAAACAATGTTTTATAAATGTCGTCAACATAAATACTCCCTGAATTAAAATATTTACCTAGTTAATTATTCGCACTGGCAGAAGAGCAAACACAAGCAACCAGGACAGCCGAGTGTGAACCTTTGAATGAAGTGAAGAAAGCACCGCCCGGCTTATTACGCAACAATTCATGCACGCCAAAAAGCGTGCGAATTAAGTCTCTTTTGACTATTAACACGACAAGCACAAGCAAGCCAGAACTTCAATCAAAATTTGATTCTTCAAATATATGAAAGCGAAAAGACTACATCAAAAAGATTCAGAGAAAGTATTGGATTACATTGAATTAGAGGGTATCAGGCTCATAAATTAGAAAGATAGAAGATCGGGACCAAAGACTATGCCGGGACGAAGCGCCAGTCGCGCTTTGCAATTTTGCTGATGTAGCCAAAGCTCTATGAATTGGCGACCAATATTTGTAAATACTTCCTCAAAATATTGATCAGGTTTTACTCTTACTCAAAATATATAAATATTTTTAGCAATTGGAAAACATGGAAAGCTGTGAAAAGAGGTCACGTTCGCAGTGCAGCTCAATACAACTCAATACCAATGAAAATAAACACTGCAAAAGTGAGGAAATTCTGATTGAAATCCGCGCGCTTGGGATCTTGTACAAAGTACCGTTGAGTGTGCTCAACGAAAGTACCTACTTACGTCACTGGCCATGTGAACCAAATGGTATATTCACTTGCGGAAATCAGTAGATACTATACTGTAAGTCTACATTTAAAGAAAAGAGGTTTCGCTTAGAAAATCATGCTAATAATTATACATTCAAATAAAAATATCAAATTTCAAAACTGATATCAGGAAAATAAATATATGACTTCGTTATTATTACTTGACAAAAATTTGTACACCCTTTGCACTCAATCAATCCACTTGCGTTTCTGCCATCTAGTCAGCGCCCTTTCCACATCTACCGCTATGCGTAAACATAAAACAACTGTCAGGAACAAGTAATTCTACCACATCTGGGAAATGTTTAGGAGCCTAAAACGCAAATAAGAACTCAGTTAAATATGTGGACGTGCCATAAATGTGGAAAGCCAGTCTATTTTGGTAAGTAATATAGTAAATTATATGATTTTCAATTAAACAAGAAGGCACATTGTTCACTCTTTGGTTTCATTGGTTAGCCTTGATGGCTTTTGTGACATATGATTAAATTGTGTTTTTCTCGTCTGGAGGTCAATACTCTTAATAAATGGCGTGTTGAGATTCTCCATGAGAGTGATCTCTATAATGTTACAATTTTTGTGTATAATTCTTGGAACTCTATATAATTTTGAGGTTATGAGCTCGATGATGTGCTCTAGTAATTTGGTAAGGTCCTACAGATCTTGACTTGTGCATTTTGGTTTCAGCTGAGCGAAGACAGTCGTTGGGCTTCTCGTGGCATCCAGAATGCCTTCGCTGCGAGGAATGTGGCAGACGGCTCGAACCGGGAGCCCACGCTGAACATAAGGCAAGTTTTGCTTACATAAATTGTTACTAGATTACAAATGGTGACAAATTCTTGTTTGAATTTAGGCAGTAAGGAACACCCTTGAAATCACTCAAAGCCCAGTCATAATACATATATAATTGTAAATTTATTCATTCCTAACAAGTGTACATTTTATAGCACGGTGGCATGGTACATATATGTAGATAATTGCACTAACAATAAAATAGAAGAATGCTAAATTAGCACTTTCTTGGATTTTTTCCCACAATGCCTAGCATAGTTAAGTCTTATGCCAGAAATCTATTAAGACTTATTAAGCAAGTACCAATCACAGATGGCCGTGTTTTATTGTGTGAATTTGCATAGTTAGCTTATTCAATGCCTGATTTTGAAGAACGTTAGTTGGATTACTCACCGTAAAGAAAATGATGGCATGGCTCATGCTTCAGTGAGTGTAAAACTTGTTCTGATAAAGATAAATCAGTTTTCTTATCAAAAGCTGTCTCACTTTGTGAAAAATGGTTTGGCAATGTCCACGAATCGGTTGGTTTGTGATGCTCACACATTTTCAGTGCACTGCACTGGCGTAAAACATGTAATACACTTCTATGGTGCTTTTCCCATAATAAGCAGAGAGTCATTTGACATAATTGACAGCTATAATTAATCCCATTTACTTGCTTCTGCTATTTATTAAGCAAGGTAACTTTTCAACCCAAGTCCCAATATCTTTTGTATTGCGTTGTATATTAAAAAAATTATTGGTGAGGTAAGGTAATGATTGCTTATGTGATAGAATCAACGAGTCTTGCAAAAAATAGTTCTTGGCCGTGCAGAGTGGAGCGATAGTAGTAGCAAACTGCTCTGCGTATCCTCGAGGTTAAAAAAAAACCATAGTTCATCGTTCATATACATGTTTAAATTGAGTTTAAATTAAATTGAGTACAACAGCCTTGTTTATCAACCTCTCAACAGCATGGATTTGTGGAGGAATTCTGTTGTTCGAGTTGTACCGTCCTTCAGAAGGGGTGATAAGCCGGTGGTTCTCTAGGTACTCTTCGCCAGAAATAGGCTTCGTGCCAGCATCGGGTTGCCCCTCCTCTCTTTTAGCTTAGTTAGGTTCATCATCATCCACTCATTCACTGACGTCTTTAGATCAGTGCTACTGGGCTCAACATTAGCCCGGAGACTGACTTACTACTAACCCAATAAATGTGTATTGTTCACTGAATGAAGAATAATTTTTGATCCAATTCAGGCGGCCCCGTACTGTCACGTGCCTTGCTACGGAGCCCTGTTCGGGCCGCAGTTATTTGGTCACGGATCACGAGTCGAGACTCACTCGAGTTTTGGCTCGCGTCATGAAGACCGGACCACCGCTCCCCGGTCGACGCTTGAGGCCAAGCTCAAGCTGTTCAACCAGTTCCACGATGGGAACAGTGCTGAGATCCGCAGCAGAGAAGTAGGGCTCTTATTCAAGTCAAAATAGAACTTTTTTGTATATTTTTAAGCTAAGGCTTTTAATGATTTTTTTTTTTTTTTTAGCATTTTACATTTAGTTTTTTTGGAAATTAGCTGCACTTTAATTACTGATGAGCATGGCATGGAAGGAGAAGCCTTTAATCACAAAAATAGCAAAGAAAAATCTTGTGTATTCTTTTTTTATATTTGTTTGTTTTGAACTGTCCGGCTGATCAGGTTTTGAACTTTGAAAACAAATTTGAAAACCAAAAAAAAATAGCATATTTGATTTAATGTTAGATTCAACATTTGGTAGCTATGAAGATGCTGAGATCGACTGACAGAGCTTTTCAATTCTGCTATCTTATGTTACCACGGGTATATCATTGCCTAGCATAGGAGGTTCAATGGTAGATTCAACGTTTGGTAGCCATGGAGATGCTGAGATCGCCTAACAGAGCTTCTTAAATCAGCTTTCCCATGTTACAGTAGATTTACCTTTTTATGTTCTCAATTTAAACGCCCCTAGTGTTTTCAAGAAAAAAATGTATAACTTGCTGATGATGTAATTTGGCAGCTCTGAAATTCTTGACCACAGTACCTAGCCTGTGTTACAGCCTTCCTTTTATGTGTCATTGTGTCATTGTTTCCTCCTCGTTGCCTCCAGGTGAACGGCCGACTGGTTCTCGAAGGTGCGCTTCGTATCCACTGGGGCGTGCTCGGACTGATTCACCTCAAGGAGGACGACGATCAACGAACGGTCGTCACCATACGCAAAAGAAACTCTCGTCGTTTCCGTGACTCTGAATCGGATCAGGTGAGTCCTTGCTCGATTGAACTAACTTGAAATACACCGCCAGCTACGAGCATTCAAGAGGTTAATAGTTAAACCATTTTCTCTCTCTAAAATCTCCAATCAACATGAGATATCAGTGGAAATATTGGAAAGAAAAGTGTTGCTTTCACCATGTTGTTAAAGTATCAGGAGTAAGCTTACAAAACGTCAGGAATATGAGTTGATTTTTACTTATAATTTAAAAACCAGTCTTAATATATTTTTTTCAAGTTATATAGCAATCATCCAATTCCGTTAACACTCGCCGCGTGACAAAATCTTGATATCGTTACTTATCATTCGTACGTCCTAAATGATCTGAATGAACCTAAATGATCTGTGTGGTTTTAGGGCTCAGATGCAACTAGCGCCGTGGACAGCGGCCTGGGTGATCAGATCGACCCCAGTCCAGTCCAATCCAACTCGACGTCTCCAAGCGAACCAACCAAAGACACGCCGCAATCACCCAGGTGAGCCAAGTGATCTTTTTTGTCTCATGGCAAGATTCCATTCATATTCCAAACACGTTTCTACGTACACCAAGCAGAATAATGAGCAATTCGGTTCTGTAGCGTGACCCGATGCTACTAAAGTATCTAATCAATTGATGAAGGAAGTTGGGAGATTTGACATCTCTTTGTTTTTGTGGCACTTAATATTAGCCACTGCAGCTGCGACCAAGGCCACCTGTCTTCCATTCGTGCCTTGAAACATTTTTAGGTTACTACCAGCTGCAACCTCAGATGGAGCTTACGCAGATATTCCGTCCTGGAATAATATTTCTATGTGAAACCTTGGGATAGAGGAGCACCTCAAAGTTTTACAGCTACAAGCTAAAATTGTTTAAAACTCTTCCAACGCTTAACGTTAATGGGTGTGCTCCTGCAGCAGATTTCTAAACTACAAGCAGCAGTTACGTTTGCATGGTGGTGACCTATAAGGATGGAATATCTGTGCAAGCTTTATCTGTGGCAGTCTCTGCCCCATAAGGATGGAATATCTGTGCAAGCTTTATATGTGGTTGTCTTTGCCCCACAAGGATGGAATATCTGTGCAAGCTTTATCTGTGGCAGTCTCTGCCCCTTAAGGATGGAATATCTGTGCAAGCTTTATCTGTGGCAGTCTCTGCCCCATAACGATGGAATATCTGTGCAAGCTTTATCTGTGGCAGTCTCTGCCCCCTAAGGATGGAATATCTGTGTTACCTTTATCCGTGGCAGTCTCTGCCCCATAAGGATGGAATATCTGTGCAAGCTTCATCTGTGGTTGTCTTTGCCCCAGAAGGATGGAATATCTGTGCAAGCTTTATCTGTGGCAGTCTCTGCCCCATAAGGATGGAACATCTGTGTTAGCTTTATTTGGCTAGCGAAGGTTCGATTTTTGAGAGACTGTTCCCCGAACCAAATCCAGGTCCTTGACGCTGCCTTGCAAGCTGGACGCGAAGGGGGCAGACTGGGACGAGCTTGACGATCTGCTCCGCGTTGAGCGAGTCGTCGAGGAGACGGACAAACCGTTTCAGACGCTGCCGTCAGGCGCGGGATACCGCCGCGAGTCGAGCTTATCCGCGCAATCCAGCGGGGATTCCGAACTCAGTCTCTCGATTGGAACTGACGGTAAGTGCAGTTGTAGGTAACCTTTTTTCCGCTTGCAATTCGTTAAAGAATAAATGCTCCGAAGAAATTTAATATTTATGAAAACAAACCGCAAACAATTAAAACATGTCCTAAGTCAAACTTTATTTTTTTTTTTTAGGTAGAGAAAATTTCAATAGGAACGAGTTAAAAAAGGCCAAAGTGTTCCAATTTTTTAATCATATTTTTTGTTGTTTGTATTTTGATTGCTTGAAAGAAGAAAGATTCTTAACGAACAACCATTTTCTTGGCACGTGAACACAATACCACTGATTGTGAGTTTTACTTGGCTATTTCAGACTCTGGCGATGCCGCTGGCGTTTCTGCAACGGATCCAAGCGTCAAACGTCCCAAAGATGCAGTTTCCGGGGTCAAGGCTAACGGGACGGTCCCGGTAAACGGGAGCAAACGCACGGATGGTGAAACAGGAGACATCGCTGCAGAGGAATTAGGTAAGTTAAAGTTTTTTTTTTAACTGACCCGATTTTGGCTGTTAAAGATCCCTATATGATGTTAGAGATTTGCCAAGAAATTTTTTTAGTGAAAGTCTCTAGAAATGGAATTTTTTTCATCTTTGTCTTGCTTTCTTTGTATTCTTAATGACCGATTATTGGGAGATCATCCTGGTTAAGCAATACAAATTAAATTATATGAAGGGTGGATAGTTGAGCATCAATGCTGGGGCAAGATGCTTAATATAAGCGCTGTGATTCTGACTAAAACTATGAACCCAATGGCCGGACGTTTTTCTTGGACGTTGTGCAGAACTGCAGACTCAACAGTTCAACCTGTTTACCCAACGGTTCAACTCTAGACTGGGACTCTGATTAAACCTATGAACCCAATGGCAGGACGTTTAACATTAGCGCTGTGACTCTGACTAAACCTTTCAGCCCAATGACAGAACTTTAATACAAGTGCTGGAACTCTGACTAAAACTACAAACCCAATTACAGGACATTTGACATAAGCATACTCAACAGTGCAACCTGTCTTTGGTTTCAGCTCGTGACGACTCCGACAGCGAGGTGGAGTACGCTGACGAGACGGAGCCAGGACCAAGGGGCGCGACAAAAACTGGGGCGGCGGCGATAAAACGGAGACCGGGTGAGCTTCATCTGCGACAAAGTCTCACGCTGGTTCTAGAGTCAACATTGTCACTGACATGATGTCGCTAACATCTCTGGGTCCATCAATCAGAGTCCTCAGCGTTCTCTACCTTGTGTTCCGGGATGTTTCCCTGACCTTGATTTCAGCGAGGTTCAACTTTTGTCATTTTCATGACATGCCAATGAGTGATAAAAAGCTTCAATGTCTTAGCAAAAAACACACATTTCAAAATAATAAAAGAGCTTTGGTTTGGTAAAATTAATCTAATCCAATATCTGTTTTATCACGTTTTTTGTCTGCGGCAGGCAAGCGTCGTTCGCGGGCCGCCCTCCGCCGTCGCTGCTCCATCAACGGGCACTTCTACGACCGGGAGACGAGCTTCTTTACTCCGCCAATCGGCAGCTCGATGAGCCTCTGGGTCTCGTCGCTGGTCAGTACCTCCGAGGTCATCAACCTGCTGCTCGACAAATACAAGGTCGACAGTCGGCCATCGAACTTTGCGCTGTTCGTCGTTCACGACAACGGAGGTGCGTGGTTTTTGTTTGTATTGTCGGGATGTCGCGATTATGATTGAAGAAAACGGGCAAAGATGATAAAACTTCTTAAAGAACGCAGACATTTTAAAAACTGCTATTCAAAACTGGGTTCTTGAAAGCAAAGGAAAACAAGTAATTTTCTCAGTATTATGTAACTTTGGCTGTTACTTCATCAAGGGTTTAAGCCGTTGCAACATTTTGTAAGCCGTTCGGGCAATTTGAAATGTTTTCCCTTTTTTTTTTATTACATTTTGCTCATTCCCCTTACTATTCCATCTACTTACTCGGCTTATTTGTCATGTCTTGACATTTAATTTTGCTTGTTTTGAATATTCTGGCATTTCGTTTCGATTCCTTAACGAATCAATGCACTACCAGCTATATTTCTGACCAAAAAATACCGTCTGCACTAAAAGTGAGTTAATTCTTTAAGTACTTTCAGTGAGTTCACTAAAAAAACCCCGTTCCCCAGAGCAACGCCGGCTCCTCGACAACGAGTGCCCGCTGGTGGTCCGCGTGATGCTCGGCCCGCACGAGGATGTGAGCCGCGTAGTCCTGACCGACGCGGGCCGTTCCGACGTCAGCGCGGACGTGGCGCAGTTCCTGAACCTGAGCACGCACGAGTGCCGGAACATACTCGATCGGTATCGCATCGAGGAGGAGCGCGAGGCCAAGCGCGTCAGGGCTAAGTACGAACGCGGCTGGAATACTTTGCTTATCGGTTGTACTTCGTTGGTCAGGGAAATTCACTGTTTTATAACTTGAAAGTGAGATTTCTTTGAGATTTCTTAGGGTGTAAAAGGAAAGATAAAAGGAGCACTGCTTAACGAAGAAAAAAATTGCCTGTTGATAAGTAAGGCGAATGAAGTTGGACTAATTTGAGTCCCTCCAATCTGTCTCCCACAACGTAACTGGTTGTGTGCTTAAAAGGCTCCCGTCTAGTACCTGACCCAGCACAGTGTTGCTTAACTTCTGTGATATCACAAGGACCGGTGTTTGGAACACGCCAAACCATTCAGTAACTGGCTTGTAATACCAATAGTATTAATTGGAAATGAATTTGTGTGCTGTACGGTTTTGCTCTGGTTTGAAGAGATTTGCGGCACTAAAAAGGGCCTAGTCTTAGGCACGGCTCGCCATTTTCAGGAGAATGAAGACGGCGCCAAGAGACGCTCGCCGCCGAATCACGGCTCTAAAAACCTTCACGCAATTCAATTGAAATGTTGCTCCAATAACAAATTTTTTAATTATTTCTAGATAAAAGTTCAGTATATGGTAAGATCAATAGTACCGATTTGGAGTGAACGGCAATGGAAATGACATCTCCTACTTTCTTGTACAACTGACGTACTAAAAGACATGATATCTTTCCAGGTTCCGTGAAATGAGGCGCCGCATCAAACAACGAATGGAGGATCTGAAAGTACGGTTATGATGACTGCGGAATCTGGCATTGCTGATCATACTGAACTTGATATCGATTGCACTTTTCAATGTCTACGAATGTAGCTGTCGAAGGCTGTACGAGATATTTTACGGTAGCTGAAGATTTGGTAGCACCTACTTGTTTAGCAATAATTTTGAACATAATTCCAGTACATGAATTAGTGGATTCTGTGCACATTTATTTAGTTGCATACTTGCTTACATGGATGTGTCTACGATGGTTATGTTTTATATTACTTTTTTCCACCTCTTGGTGTACCCACTTACGCTAATCACAGCATTTTTATTACTTATTGTCAATGCCATTTGAGTTTATCAGTATAGTTAGAGAACCAGCATTAATGTTAAACTTTCTGCTTAGGACACAAACTGGCAACACGTGTTAATGGCAGGTGCACCCGATGGCGCTCGGGGCCGTTAATGTTAATAATAACATTTGAGATTAGTATTAATAAAGATAATTGAGCAGAAATCGGCCTCAAACGCGAGTAATCGGCGAGAATCTACGAAATTAAATTTCTGAACACTCGAAAGGACGGTGACTCCATCTAGCAGCATCCTCCATTATTGTTGCCCTAAAGTAGTCATTTTGCAGCTATTTTTGCAAATACTATTTTATGAGTTCTTTGGAAGTACGTTTATACTAATTCAGTGCCTTAGTTATGCTGACAGTGTATATAATTTGTGCAGCTTAGGTAAAGAAATCGGAACTCACTGTTGCTGGTTTGTTATGTATGTGATGTATGTAATTTAAGGTTAGGAAATTTGATTTTTTTTGCTGATATTACTGAAATAACGTGGTCTGAATCAGTGTAATGTGTTCGTTTCGATTTCGAAAGAAACTAATGGCAAACTGCTTGACCAAGTGTGGGTTCTGATTTAAATTACAAATGCACGCAATGGGCAACGTATTTTATTACTAGGAACACTAATCACCTTTTTGTTTTAAATGGTGCTTAACCTGGAACTTGACCCGTATCTGATTTAAATCTGATTAAAATTAGAGTTCAGAGCAGAAAACTTGTTCAAAGATAAATTGGAGTTACACGAGATTGAATGGATGTAACGGAGTGTAGTTTCACTGGGATCAGATTGACTTTGACTATTCAAGCTTCGTGGTTCTTCTCTTTGGGGATACATCATTCTCATCAAATGCACTAAAATCCTCTCAAAAAAGACACGTTTCAAAAGGTTAGAGCAACACCTGCGACAGTTGGAGATCCGGGTTCAAGATACAGATTGGGAACCAATTTTTGAGACGTTATTAGTGTTCCTAATAATGAAAGTACCATTTTTTTCCCTTCAAATTCTTGAAACTTTTTTAATTTGTAATATAGCACCAGTTTACTGAAAAGAATGCCCCTGAGCAATGGAAGAAGATTTTCTTAACGATTCCAGGTAGCTGCCTCAAATCTTGGTTTTCTTTGTGTCAATGTACCCCAAAATTAAGGATCTTGCACATAAATTAAACCTTCCACTTTTTGTAATGTTTTGGAACCGAACATCCCTCGGTTCATTTTGTTATTGTGTCGTGTTGTTTTTTTGTTTTTTTACCGATTTTAATATATGACAACAAATATTAGAAATTTGTGAATGGTGTACTGAGATGATATGTACCTATTAGGAAATGTTCAGTTATTTTGCATTTGACTAATATGAGATTGTGATTTTGTCATCATTGTTGACGACTATTCTTAGCTGAGAGCAACTGACGGTGACGGCTGAACTGGCTTTGTGAAAGTAGCAAATAACGACAGAATTATGTTCAATGTGCCTAAGAAAATTGAAACAAATGAGAACACTAACGCATTGCCCACGTCAATAGACTGACTTTATAATAATAAACTACAATTGTAATAATGTTGTAGCCTCTTGTAGCAATTGTAACATTAGCAATAAAACAGGGAGCAATTTCTTTCCATTTGACAATTAGCATATAGTGATATTGTTCGTTATTTTATAGGATAAACCAGCATACATACCATTAACCGTATTTACGCTGCCAAGAGATGTGAAGCGATGTCTTAAATTTCTACTGTAACTTGACCAATCATAAAGCAAGATGTTTGCACCATAATAATCAAAAATTAAATAATTGATATAAAAATCATGGCAAACTAAAGTTATTTTGCAATTGTGAACCCACCCTAGTGTTTTTTTATCGATATTATTGAAATGTGTTCATGAGAACTAATGATACTCGATCGTCATAATGCTAAAGGCTAAAATATGTTATGGGGAAAAGGATGACAACTTATCGAATTTGAAAAATCTGGTTCCGATAGAGGCGTTTAGTGCCAGTTTTACAATCTCCAGTCAGTGACTGATCAGTTAAGTAAATAACTTCAGGTTTAAGACTCACCTCCATGGTGTACAGTTATAATCAAAATATTTATATCAACCTGATACTACTTATTAAACATTGTAGAACTTGCCAGTACAATTATTTATGTCATACAAATATGCTTTTCACAGTTAACATTGATGTAGTTATGCCATCTGATCTAGCTCATTAAGGGCCAGTCTTAAACTAACTATTGGTTTAAGCAAATATTGTAAAACTGGCCAAAAGTGCCAGTTTTTCAGTGCCACATTAAATAATTAACCTACAAAAACATCTTCTGATTGGCTGTTGCCAGGCAAATAACATATTGACAGGTGGTTAGGTTCTTAACGGACCACTGTAAAACTGGCCCTATGATTATTGTAGTAGGAACATGAGTTTTAACTCTATTGTAATATGTGTTCAGGAAAATCAAAAATTGTTTGTTTTTCAATGGTTCCATGTATTTTTTCTGTCATATGTATTTAGGATATTAACATGCAGAGTTAAACATTAGTAAAATCAGAGAAAACTAATACAGCTTTTAATAGGGAGAAGCCCAGTCAGTTTCTTGTAATTCATGAGTAAGGACCATACAAATAAGCAAATACCTAGCATTTTTTGAGAAAGCTAAAGAGTTTTAGAAAATGTATTGAATTCATAAGGGGTTATAATGTGTATTTCTGGCATGTACTATCATATATGTGTGTAAAATTGTGGATATCAGGGTGTAGATTCTTTCGAATAGTATTTTGCAATTGTAGCTCTGTAAAAATGTTTAACCTAATTGATTCATGCAAAGACTTTACTTTTCACATGATTGGTTTCTACTGCACTGATTCGAGATTGAATCGCAGATTCATTTGTGTAGACGCTGCTTTTACTGCTCTATCAGCTACTTCATATCATATCGCGACAAATCTTTAAGATAGACACCTTCAAATTGGCTTGAAACCGCAAATGCGTGCCTTCTCACCATAGAGAAATCTGGGCACGTTTATGATTATTTGTTTAGCAATTGTTCAATACACTGTAAAATCGTATACTGCATTGTATTTTCAAAATAAATTTCATGGTTTTAGATAGTCCAGATGATTGTAGTTTTTCATAATTACAATCTCCCTATCTGTTGATTGCCTTAATTATTTATCGAACAGCCACACAATTTTTGTTTTGCTGTAAATGAGCGTAGCTATTGAAACTAATCAGAGCGATGAAAGCATTTTTTTTGTAAGAGTTTGCTGAACGTGAGGATCACCAAGCCGAAACTTTCAGAGAATATTACCTGATAGCTAGGTTTTCTTTCGTCCATCTAACTAACGAGTTAAGCCGAGTAGTTCACGAAAAGTTATTTTCATAAGTTGCGATAATAAAAGTACAGTTTGGCGTGTTGTAAGCTCTGGTTCTCGCAAAAACACTGAAGTAAGCGACAATGCAGTGGGTCAGGTTTTGGGTGGGTGACCATAAGACACATGGCCAGTTATCTGTATTCTGATCAAGTTACCGACCGGCTGATGCGAAGACAAATCACAACGTAATTCTTTCGATATGCAGCTGACTAATAATAATACCGTTGAGGGTGTATTTTCAGTAGTGCGTTTCACCTCGTGATTACGAATAATCTTAAACATTTAGCCAAGGGGTTAAGACATATAATACCGTGAAGACTATCACCACTACAAAACACTGAAATGTTTCATTCAATATCATTTTTATTTAGTTTAATTTTTATACTTTACATACATAATTCTTAAATTAAATCTACATAATTTACTACACCAACATTTCTGCGATGAATAACTCATCTTTTTACAAAACTATTTTAAATGTAATATTGGCCACAACTATACCTAACAAATACGTAGGAAAATAACTTAGAATTACTACAAAATCTTTACTAAAGTAATAGGTAGGTACATCAACATGCTAATCACATATGATGAGCATGTTAAAGCCACTTTTTATAATAAGAAATATAAATAGATCTTTCTACGTTTGACTTAATTTCTACAGTAACAATTGGGTTGTTCCCATGTGCGTACCCATATGAGGCTCAATACAATCCTTCAACAATAACAGGAATATTGAACGTTTCAAACCCTTATCACTAGACGCTCCTAAACTGGCATATTCTCCTCGAAGGATTCAATCAGTTGGCCATTCGTTTTTTCGTGGACTTAGAATAAATATTATCTTGTTTATTTGGCTACTTAACTTTCAAAGATTGTCAGGGAAATATATGTCCTTCAGTCTAACTTTTCCAAGGCCCTAAGTATCCAATTACAAATAACTAAATGCTAATGTCTCGATCTGCTCATGAAACACAATGCAAACTATGTATGGTACGTCACAAAAATTCAGGGGCATTAATTTTTTTTGAGGTGTCAACATTTCAACCCATCTTGACCCATCTAAGCTGTGCCTGAGCTGAGTTAGCTGAACACCGGAAATATAATTTCAATTTAATGCAATAAATACGGCAATTAAGCCCAACCAATAAATTCTGACAGCGTACATGTTTCAGAGGTAAACGTTATACAATTGAGTACACAACAAAGACATATATTATAAAATAATCGATGGTTCTGTACTTTTGGGACATACCATACAACAGATTATAAAACACGTAAGGGCTGATTGTGCATTCCAATTATTTCTTGGTAATCGTTTACCATTCCTTACTTTCACTTTTTGCCTGACAAATTGTGTTCGAGGTCCACAAAGACTGATTAGAGAACAACACACAAAAAACCAACAGCAAAGCAAAAAATATCTTATGCACGTCATGAGAGATTTATTCCCCTGTTTAGTATTGCATTTTCCAGTTTCGATCCTGGTGACCAGCTGTGGATTTCCTCACGACTATTCCAGGCACAGACAAAATTAGTTCATTCAACAAAAGACGACGGTTATCTTCTATCTACCTCTGGTTCCAAACCCCTGCAGACACTCAGAATGGCGTCTTAAGGACAAGCTTAAGAGCTTGTCTTACTTCTCGGAACGACAGAATAATTCGACCAAAGACAACACTTATCCATCTCAAGCGTTGACTTCTGAGAAACGCGATCGCGTCGACCGCTGGATCATCGATGAGCGGAAGGTGGCACCTCTCATCGACGCGCGCGCACTCGCGTGGCCGTAGCTGCGTCGTCGGAAAGATGGTACCACTGCTGGAGGCTCCTCGACGCGCCTACAGGACAAAACAAGAAAGTCAGGAAGTTGCCAGAGAGTATTTGGGGATACGATGGTGACAGCTGCTTAGAGGAAGCTATCCCTGGTTCCACTGTAGTTTTCGACTCTATATAGGATTGATCTCTACATGTCGCTACGGCTTATTTGACTGGCTGCCCGGTGCGCCCCGGGTGTGCACCGGGAGCGATCCAAGTGTTCGACTGGGCATGTGACTCTGCCCCAGTGCAACTTTCACGTGTTTGACTGGGCATGTGACTCTGCCCCAGTGCAACTTTCACGTGTTCGGCTGGGCATATGACTCTGGCCCAGTGCAACTTTCACGTGTTCGGCTGGGCATGTGACTCTGTCCCAGTGCAACTTTCACGTGTTCGACCGGGCATGTGACTCTGTCCCAGTGCAACTTTCACGTGTTTGACTGGGCATGTGACTCTGTCCCAGTGCAACTTTCACGTGTTCGACTGGGCATGTGACTCTGCCCCAGTGCAACTTTCACGAGATCGACTGGGCATGTGACTCTGTCCCAGTGCAACTTTCACGTGTTCGACTGGACATGTGACTCTGTCCCAGTGCAACTTTCACGCCAGAGTTTCTTTGCTCTCTGGTAACTCGCGGTGTACTTTTCTTGCTCCCAGACTTTCTACGGTGCAATTAGAAAAATAAAGACGAGAGCCCTGACAGCTAATGATCACTTCGCCGCCCAGCGCAATGACCAGATACAAGCACTTCCGACTGTGGGCTAAGTTTTCTGGTCCGAAACTGCTAACTCCAAGGTTAACATCATATTTTCTGATACGTACTTGTTGCAGCATGGGAAGTCGAGCATGCGCTGACCGCGGCCAAATTCCTCGCCGTCGGCAAGCGTCTGGGGAAGCTCCTTGTCGAGTGTCTCGGGTAGGAAGAGAGCCAAGATGCCACCAGCTACCCCTATAGAGCCGAGCACGATAAGCGGCAACGATGGGTTGATGGCCGCCTGAAAAGAAAGCACAAGACGGTCACAAGATGGTCAAGAAGAAAGATGCTAGTCTAATCTAACCAGACTGATTTGGTTTAGCAGTTTGTGGTATAATAGGTCGGTACAGGCAAAATTTGGACGGAAAATATCAGATAAGCCACCAACCATTACTTTCAGCAAAGTTATGTTATAAATTGCTACATCATAGATTATTTAAAAAAGGTTATATTGGAAATTGTTTTCCTTGCTGGAAAATGTTTACCTAACCCAAATTGCCTCCGTTGTTGATCAAGAAACAATAGATAACTATTTTCATTAATTTAAAACAAAACTATAAGCTTGATAATTTTAAACACGTATCAGAACTAGTTTGAAGGTGTCCTGAAAATGTAATCCAAACAAACACATAAAAAATAATTGTATTTTTTTTTCGGTAAGTCAAATTGAGTCTTCGAATAGCTCATTCGCTCCCTTAGCTCCTTCCACTCACCAACTGAACGATGAACGGCGCCAGGATGCTGGCAACGTAGCCCATGATGTGGATCAGTGCGACCCCCTGGGCCCGTACCACGGTAGGTAGCAGCTCGGCCGCGTACTGCAGCCCGATATTGTAGGAGATGTTGACGCTGAACCGACCCATGATGGCCAGCGACGCAGAAGCAGCGCCTTATGGACACGGACGAAGACAGACTGTCAGTTGTATAGTACTTGAGTTTAACAAATTATTTAGTGAACGTGCTATTGTTCCGTCCTTATGGATCAAAGGCTACCGCAGATAAAGCTGACACAGATATTCCACTGGCATCAAACTTAGAATTGCTACTAGTAGCGTTGAGTGTAGGTTATAGGTAGAGAAACAACGTCAATGTTACAGTCTCTGCGTGAAAGATGGGCGCCAAATGACTACCTTACCGACAAAAATTCAGAGTACCGGAACATCACGTTAAGTGGAGCCACTGTCGTCTGAATTTTAATTTCGATATTTCTCGTAGGTTAACTCGCTTTTAAGACTTTTTATGCTCAAAAAATCTCCATCAATTTTTACCTCAACGATTGATATACACTTAACGATATTAAAAAGCGAAAAACCTGCGATATATATCGAAATTAAATTTCATACGACAGTAGCTCCACTTAACGTGACGTTCCGGTACTCTGCATTTTTGTCGGTAAGGTAGTCATTTAACGGCCATCTTCACGCAGAGACTGTAACATTGACGTTGTTTCTCTACCTATAACCTACACTCAACGCTACTAGTAGCCTTAGGGGTAAAAAAGACCACAAAGTTGTACAACATTCCCCTCGCTACGGCAAAACAATGTAAAAAAGTTCTATATTAACCTTTACCAAGATATTTAAATGAAAAATAGTTTGCAACTTTCAGAGGTTGCCTACCTGGCGGCACTGTTGCAGCAAAAAGACTGAAGATACCGGAAAGACACATTGAACCGCACGCCAGCCAACGGCGACCCCATCGATCAAGCACTAGGGTTAGCAAAGTGTCTGCTGGAAGTTCGGTAGCGGCCGCTACAGTGAACGTCACGAACAGGTCCAAACCCAGGCTGCCAACGTTACGTACGTGGCCGTCGAAGCAGAGCGAGATTGCCATCCTGGAATTGGGCACGATGGGGTTAGATTGTGGCACTGTTGAAATGATATTGCAGTTACAGGTGTTTTGATGATAAAGGATGATCTAGTGTAAGAAATCAGGGTAAAACATGGTGCTGGCACTTCTGTAGTAGCCTGTAGAATCATCAAGTGGACCACTGGTTTAAGGTCCCTTCCGAAGGACGGTACAACGCGAACGACAGGATTTCTTCACAAGAATGGCAGGTCTTAAGTTTTCCAATCCCTCCAGTTCACTCCCGTACAGTGTGATCAAATTACCAGTATGTTCACCCATCCAATACCTGTCTGAGTGTAGTCATGCTTAACTTTGTTAGTAAAATCAGTGATGCATTTTTTGACCAATCAAGAAAAATCATGGCAAATTTTTTTTATACTTTCATTCGATTTTGTTCTGACAAATCATATTTTATTTGTGTTCTTATTGCCTTCAATTTTTACTCAGGCACACTCCACAATCATTTTCAAACCTTAAACACCTTAACTTCCTTCATATTTCCTGTAAAGCCTTGAACTATCGGGGTGCTGACTTACCAAATCAGGATGAGCAGGATCGTGATGTTTCTCAGCCTGGGACTCCTGAACAGGTCCAGAACCGAGTAACTCTTGTCAGCTTCCTCTTCCTTTTGCAGCTTGTAGCAACTCTCCTGCAAACATCGAGGACAAATTGTTACAGATATTTTCTCCTTTAGGGCGTTGTAGACAAACGCTATGTATAAGAATCAACAAAAAAAGTTTAATTTTTTTTAATGAAATCTGAAAGTTAACAACAGTTACAGAATAGGAAAACTTCAGAATCACTGAATGAATCATCTCACTGAATCTTCAGGAAATCTTCAAGGAAATCTTTATACATTTGACGAATTTTTGTCCTGTACATTGTGAATTGGAATTGTATATATACATAAATATCGACATGTCTCATGCCAAAAGCGGCCAATTGTGATAAATAAACAATTATTAGTATTTTTATTATTATTATTATTATTATTATTATTATTCATAAATAATTTTAATAAAAATCACACTGACATAAACGCAGTTAAACGCATTTTTTGGAAGTAAAACAAAGTTTCGGATTTCAGCCCTTTGTTCGAAATTATGACGAAAGGTAGGAAAACCAATTTTGTACACAATATAGTCAGCACCTTTCTCTAGGTATTGTAGTCAAAAGCAAGTTATTCTGAGCCAAGGGCTGATCCCTGGAATTATTTCCGTCACCCTATGCATTACTTTTTTTGCGGAAATCGCTAAAAACACAGCCTAGGATCCAGATAGAAAATAATTTAATACCACTAAGCACGTAGAATGTTGTAATCGATTTGTGGTCCAAATTTTAAATTGCCTTGTAAAAGTTGATTTTGCCAATTAATTGGCATTTGTATCATTGGAATTCATTATTAGAATTTTAAATCAGAATGCCAAGTAAAATATACAGAAACTGCGTAGCGCGGCAAGTTATTTGGGTGTGAATTTGAAAACAAATGTCCCTACTGATATGTGGAAGTGTGTTGTTTTATTAACGTAGGTCACCAAATGCTAGTCAAAGATTTCAGGTTCAGACGGGGTCAAACGTGATGCAAGGACAGATGATGCTCCTAGATTTCCGAATCGATACTTTAAAGGGGATATCAGAGTTTCCGATACGTGCAAAAAATACGAATAAACATATTAAAAAACTTTCAAATATGTTTGAAACAATAGCGCTAACTTTAAACTTTCTTCGCGAAAAATAGCTGCAAAATTACAAAAACAGAGTTTGCTTCTAGGTGGAGGCACCATCGTTTCGAGTGTTCAAACATTTCTCACTGATTACTCGCATTTGATACTGGTTTACGCTCAATTAACTTTTATTGAGGCTAGCCCATGGTATAAGGATAAGGCTAACCTCAAAGATTGATATGTATGTGTCGATATTTTGAGTCGTTGTTATTTAATTGTAGAGGTTTGTTGAAACGGACAGTCGCACGCGCCATCGGGTGGCACATACCGTTACCACTTTTACTCAATGGAATGTTTCACATCAACGCTGGCTCTCAGACTTTATCTGTAAACTCAATGGTAACCAATGGTAATACTTAAGATGGGGCTTAAGGCTGTTGGAGTGGGAACTTACTCAGGTTTACTGGATACAACTAATCGGCCAAACCACTCGTCCGATCGCGACGAAACAAAAACTAGGCGACTCGTCACACTATTGACAACAGATTGAATGTTTTAAAAATAAAAACTGTTATTTTGTCTTATAGTTACACGCGTTGTAAAAAAGCACGTTTAAGGCGTTTTTTCGGTGTTTTTTTTAGAAAAAAATTCTGGTTCTCGTAGAAGGTGCGGATCCCAAATTTCTTCAATCTGTTCTTCACACAACCAAACTTAAAAAAAAAAAAAAAAACACGCGTCAAACATTTTGAAAAATCTCCGCTTATTGTTTCCAGTTTTCAACTTTTTTTAGAACGGTTTTCCGTAAAATGTACACTTAAAGAGATGTTTTTAGTTGACGAACCAGAAAATATCAACCCAAATTAAAGAATAAAAATTAGATTTTGTTCCTAAGATACCCCAGAAAAAGAAGATGGAGGCACAATAACCCCCTCATGTCCTATCCAGGAAGTGGGCCTACGTTCCTGTGCAATATTATCCTGCTGATGAGGTCATCACAGAAGATGACCACTACCTGACTTTTTACACCTATCGACTCACTGTGAACTGCGTGTAGACGTGGGCTGGGATTTTCGTCCCGTTGATCTTTTCGAATTTCTTCATAACCTGCAACGCTCGCTCGATCTTGCCCTGGGACACCAGCCACCTGCAACAACGAGCAAGACTTTTGTTTTCAAACCTTCAACGACTTAGCTCCATCAACCTGCAGCTATGTTTAGTGGTTGCTATGGTTTAGTGGCCTGTTGTAAAAAAAAGTCAATCGCCAATGGAGTCGAATTACTTGGGCAGTAAGTGTATTGTGTGACTGAATGATCTTCAAAAGAGAGCACATCATTTCACAATTACATTGAGAGCAGCAATCAGCTTTAGTTCTTTTATTGCCGAGTTTATCCGAGTATAATTAGCTTTTATGAGTCTAACGAAGATTCAACAGTTACAAGCCATGGATATTCTGAGTTCGCCTGACCAAGGCCAGAGAGAGCTTCTCAATTTTACTTCATTGTCAATTTTCGTATTCTCAGTCTATAATCAACAACTATTGCAGCCAATAATTAAAACTAACAGTAGCTCGTGAGGTGAATGTTTCTTTACCAAACACCGCTTATATTCATATCCTCAAAATTAATTTACATATCCGTTTAAAAAAGCTACGGAGATTAGTTGACAACTGAAAAACATTACACCAACTTGTTGTTTGGCATTGTAGGTTCCCGACGACAAGTGATCTCAAACAACCTCAATTCAACCAGCTAATTGAAGTTGATGAAGTCAGGCAATCCATTATTGGCAACAGGTAGGAATCGCTAAATTCGAGCTGTCCGAATAATTTCAATAATAATTTTGAAAAATTTAAAACACGTTTTCAACCAATTTTTACCATTAAATTGGCAAAAACTACGAAAACCACAGAAACCACTGATGAAAGCATACGCTATTTTAGAGAACTGGAAATCAGTGACTTTTTAAGATGGCGGCCTTGCTTTAAAGTCTCTTTATGGCAACCGCTATCGTTATTTTGCGACCAGTGTCATCGACTCACCTAGCGCTCTCCGGCACAATCCATGGGGTAACCATAGCCAACACCAGTGGCAGAGATGTAGCCACGCAGAGCAGCCTCCAGTTGGAGATCCAGTAAGCCATCCACGGCAGGAGGCACGAGGCGAGAGTGAAGTACATTGCAATGGACATATTGGCAACGAACGTGCGCCACTTGGGTCCAACGTACTCGAGGACTGCAGACAGAAACACATTTGCGGTTTATGAGAGGCATAGGCAGGGTGGGATGGGACAGGGTGGGTTCTTGGCACGCTGCAAGCACAGCCATGGTGTGGTTCATACCCCACGACCTCCAGGCAAGGCTGGGACACGAGACATGGGACATGGGGGCAGGGTCCATGTTAGGCAGTGCGCGATGGAACAGGGTGGGTTCTTGGCACGCTTCAAGCACAGCCATGGTGTGGTTCATACCCCACGACCTCCAGGCAAGGCTGAGACACGAGACATGGGACATGGGGGCAGGGTCCATGTTAGACAGGGCGCGATGGGACAGGGTGGGTTCTTGGCACACTGCAAGCACAGCCGTGGTGTGGTTCATACCCCACGACCTCCAGGCAAGGCTGGGACACGAGACATGGGACATGGGGGCAGGGTCCACGTTAGGCAGGGCGCGATGGGACAGGGTGGCTGCTTGGCACGCTGCAAGCACAGCCATGGTGTGGTTCATACCCCACGACCTCCAGGCAAGACTGCGACACGAGATATGGGACATGGGTGCAGGGTCTACGCTAGGCAGGGTGCGATGGAACAGGGTGGGTGCTTCGTTCGCTGCAGGCACAGCCATGGGGTAGTTTAAAATTAAAAGAAAGTAGTATTCGGGACATTTATATCGTATAACCAAAGGTTATATAACTAGTCGTGTAGCGTAAATAGTTTTCCCACGTCATTCATCCTACATCGAACTTGAGGTCGGCCATTTTAGCATGGCCTTTCTCATGATGGACAACTAGACACGTGCTGTATAATAAAAGTCGCCAGTACATTTAATAAACATGTGGGAGTGCAGCGCCCCTGGCGACACTTTAGTCATCAACGTTTCTTCGCCTTCGATAGGCCAAGATCGGTTTCCTCCTTTCTCTCTCTTTCACTGCCGGAAATCAAGAGTGCGCTGCGCTCGCGGCTTGTACCGGTGATTATGCAACCAATACTTGCTAAGCACCGAGCAACGACCTTGACCATGTGAGAATCTAGGACAGGTGCACGCTGACAGAGTCATCACGCCGCGAAAGGTAATCGATACAAGTTGTCTCGCGTCGCTCCGGAATAAATCAACGCTGTTAAACGATTTATACTCTCTTCTATTACCACCGAGTTTATATGTAAATTCAAATAGTCACTCTCTGATTAGCAAATAAGTCAGCTGCACGTGGTAAAGGTAGGCCCCTTTCGATTGCCGCCCTTTTCAACAAACTTCTAGAATTACGATCCCAAACATCGATATATATATATCGATCGTTGAGGTATCGATGGAGATTATTTGAGTGTAAACTAGTCATAAATGCGAAAAATATTAGAGAAACAGCTAAATAAAATTGTTCAACACTCAAAACTACGGTGAGTCCATCTAGTAGCATTCTCACATTTTTTCGCGTTAAAGTAGTCATTTATCAGCTATTTTTCGTTACATTTGCGTTCATGGTAAAGCTTTAAATCTATTGAGATGCGTCATATAATTTCTGGGTTCGTTTTTGATTGTGATCATTTAGCTTTTCTCGTTGCTGACAAGGGCCGGCCACCGCTTAGCCTTGTCCCTTTGACATACTTTGCTGGCGCTGTCACTTAATTGGCTGTCGGTGAATGACAGGCTGATGATGAAGCTAGCCTGGCCTGGCAGGGAGCCGAGGTTTAACCCGGTGCTGGTACGCAGCTTGCTCCTGTCCAACAGCACCAAGGACCGGCCACCGCTTAGCCTTGTCCCTTTGACACACCGTGTTGGCTGCTTCTGTCCAACAGCACCAAGGACCGGCCACCGCTTAGCCATGTCCCTTTCACACACCGTGTTGGCTGCTCCTGTCCAACAGCACCAAGGGCCGGCCACCACTTATTCCTTCTATCTTTCGCTTGCTGGTTTCAGCTCCCTACTGGAACCACCGGAAAAACCAAAAACCCTGCAAATACTTGTTAGTTACGATTAATTTGCCGCTTTGTCGTAAGTTACTGCTAGAAGACAGACGATAAACATTTTTTTTAAATTTCTTTGTGTCAATAATAACTTTTACCTTAAAGTCCGCTACATTTTTCCCTAAGTTAGTGTTTTCCAAAGTATGGTATCCTGGGGTACGCGACACATTAAAGATTTTTATTTTATCTCAAGCTTGGGCAACCCCATGAATTGAATTTCTACGTCTTCATGCATTTTTGTCAACTGAATCTAACCAAAATTTCCTCAACTTTCCAATGGTCCAGTTTCAGACGGCTGCTACAAATGAAGACCCATCTGCGATTTGTTTTTGACAAGGGGTACTCGGTGCTACGAACATTTTAGAAGAGATAAACAGACGTTGAAAGTTAGGGAAACAGTGCTCTAAGTTAATGCTATCATCTTATATCATCTTAGTTCAAGCCAAATTATTTTGTTTGTTTTAAGCAAGGGGCCGGTTTTATTTAATTTAAAATGTGAAATAAGCAGGCCAACACAGGAAAACATTTATGAACTTAGCAAAAAATGCTGTGAGCTAGAAACCATAACCTCTTCAGCGAGACCCGCCGAGGCAAATGGCAAATGCAACTTCCATCGGCGTATGAGAAGGAACTGAGACGCAATTTCAAGAAATCAGGATTCGGAAAGACCTTCCGCATAACAAAGTTGCAGGATGCATCCTAGTTCTAACAAGGTGTGTCACGTCCTACACGCAGCTGTGCCATCAGCAACGCAATCCTATTGGCTGATTAAAGAGGTGCAACCAAAGCACCTTGAAGAAAATAAAATGTAACAAAAAAATGAAATATTGCTCTAGAATGTATTCATTATTCACCTTTAATTAAGGTCATACGCCTTCGTTGTTGACTCAAGCTCACTGCGCATAGCCTTTTTTTTTTAATTGGTAAAGTTGATTAACATCCGCGAATTATTACGGTTTTGTATCTATGAGATGGATTGTGCATCGGCGATGCGTGTGTTTATTGGCAAATTTTTCAAAGGTAGGACGAGGCTGAATGAAAATAGAGATCCGGCCAAGAAAGTGGAATAATTGCACACAATTTTTTTTTAGTAAATAACAATCGGCGATCGAGTGGAACGATATGGCGACTAAAATCCCGCAGCTCGTGTATATTATTTGAAATATCCTAGGGCTTTTACCAAGAGTAGTTATTAGTAACCCTGACATTACTGGCAGCAGCACTGCGCTAACTAGCACCACCATACCACCAGGCAGTGACCCCGACCTAGAGCGGCAGTATTAATTAGCACTATTTCCAGTGACTCTAGCTTCAGTAACGCTTCATGCAATTGGTTGCTTTGTCCTCACTGCACTGTGGTGATTAACTGAAACCCAGTATGCCGTCTTGATAATGCTACCAAAGTAGCACCTCCATAATACCGGTTGCTAGTGGTGCTGTATTCAACAAACTCTAGCATTGTTGAAAAGTGCAGCTCTAGGTCGGGGTTATATAATACCACCGGTCCTATTATGTAGCACCGTGACAGCACCGTCAAATGCTTCCGAAAATTGTAAAAATTGAATAATTATTAATAAATTAAATTGTATTATCTACTAGTATTTTTACCCGACTTCGCTCGGGTAGGAATAAACAATATTGTGTACCGCCAGGTCTTCAAATAACACTATATTGTCAATAAGTACTTGTTGTATGTCAGATAATTTTATATATTTATGTTAAATATTTTAATTTAACATTAGTTTCAATACACACTTCTAAGTCCGAGCGAAGCCGGGTAGCAATTCTAGTATTAAATAAGTATAAAGAAACTCGTTAATGTTTTAGTTATTATAATAACTGTAGTAGCCAAAGGGTACGATTAACTGGTTAGGTACTGGTTAATGGTTTCTACGGTTACTGTTGATTTTGGTAGTTATGGTAACTCGTTAATGAATATTTATGTAATTAAAACTAATATGAAATGTTAGCTCCGCAGGTCGTTCTCAAGCTGCCTTGGTTTTTCCATCTTAAAGCCCTTAGAAAACCCTTGGCCTAAAATCCTATCTTTTTGCCCGAACCACTTTCAGCATCGAATCGATTTTCACTTCCCCAATCGGAAACCTTTCCCGCAACATACGCGCCTGGTACTTCTTTTCACCGCTGAGCTCTGTGGGCGCTGACATCTTGTCGAATTCTGACGTCACTGGAGGCCAAAAGCAATTCCATTTTCCATTTCCATTCCGTTTTACCCAGAGCCTGTATTTTTTGTATTTTACAAAAAAACTCAAATACCTCCATAGTAACCGAATCCAATAGATCAATTAGATTGATTGATTTTTGTGTTAAACGAAGCACTGTTTTGACAACGGACCCAGTGGTACTGGTCTAATGGTTTCGGTGAATGAGTGGGTGATAATGATGAAAGTGACCTAGCCTTACAGGGATAAGGGGAAACCCGGTGCCGGCACGTAGCCTATTCCTGTAGACGAACACCAAAGGAACCACCAACTAAACGTCCCTTCCGAAGGACGGTACAACTCGAACAACAGGATTCCTCCACAAATCCATGCTGTCGAGAGGTTGATAAGCAAGGCGAGTGAAGTTGCTGTACTAACTTTCATCCCTCCAACCTCTCTCCCGAACATAACTGATCATGTGTCTGATTGTCATCCATTCAATAACTGACCCAGCGCAGTGTTGCTTAACTTCTGGGCTCTCATGGAGTTCAAAAATTGTTCAAATGTTTACTTCAAACGCGTAGATTTTCTCCAAAATATGAACTTGATTAAAATACTTCTTAGGGGCAAATCCAGTTCAAATAGTTTTTTGTCAAAACCAGTGCTAAGGTTAGATCAAGTAGACATGAGTCTAAAAACAATCATCCTATATGTCAATACCAAGAGTTGCCATATACCAATACCATAAACTATATATTGCTATAAAAAATAAATAAAAAAATGGCATCTCTAATTAACTTTTTACCCGTCTACTGGAATCCTGACCAAGGTTCCTTCTCAAACGACGCCAATAACGAAATCACTTCCCGTGTGCACTCTTCGAAATTATTAATATCAAAACATTATTGTTGCTTGTTGGTTGCCTGGGATCCTCAGATTAAAATGAACGGCCGGCCACCCAGTAATCAAGCAATTAGACAGTAAGCGATCACGTGACAGGCCTTGGAGTCCGGAAGTCTGGCAAGCATTTCATTGATCTCTCAGTTGCATGAACTTGAACCTTGAGGAAAGGAAAGTGAATTACTGCCCAATTAATTATAGCCATGTGCGCAGGCGAGATTGTTTGCTGTTTTAAACCGCGACAAGAATCGACCAGACGATGTTACAAAATAAAAATTCTTGAAGTAGAAAAAAAATTACCGCCGATCGTGTTTTGTATTTGAGACAATAAAAAGTTGACGTGTCTTGCTCAAATAAAGGGAATTTGGATTTTGAAGGTTTTTCCTGGTTTGACGGTTTCTCGGTATGGTTTCAGACATGCTTATCTAACAGGGAAGTTGCACAGACACTGAAAAAGTTGGCAGGTAATTTTACAATCTGCATTCTTAAAATCTGAACCCCTATCTATTTTCTACAAATAAAAACTGAGACAAAGAACAAAGTATGTGTGCATGCTTTTGGTAGAAAGTAAAAGTTATAACCTTATTTAATTAATATATCTCATAAATCAATTCAATATTTTAATGTATAAACCCAGAGGCATACCATTTAATTGATAGTTCATTGATTGATTTATTATTCAACGACGCACTGTTTTTACAACCGGCCCTGTGGCAAATGGCGTCGGTGAATGAATGAGTGATCTTGAGCAAAACCTAATTTAGAAGAGGAGGAGATGGTTCCGGTAGCCGGCATGTAGCCTACTCCTGTCGAAGAGCACCAAGAGAACCACCGGCTTAACGTCCCTTCCGAAGTACGGTACAACGCGAACAACAGGATTTCTCCACAAATGCTGTCGAGAGATTGTCAAGCTAGGTGAATTAAGTTGCTGTACTAACTTGCATCCCTCCGACATCTCTCCCGAGAACTGGTAATGTGTATGATGGTCACCCATCCAATACCTGACCCAGCGCAGTGTTGCTAACTTCGGTCATCTCACAAAAACTGGTCCAACTAAAATCCATGATCCAACTCACCCAAGATGTACATCATCGTGAAGCAATTATCGAACGCCAAGCCGACAAGAAATCTGCAGAGGCAAAACGACCAGAACGACCCGCAGAGAGCAGTGGCACATCCAGCCAACAGCCCGATAGCGTTAGTGCCAACCAGTGCAGGTATCCGGCCGTAGTGGTCGGCGGTCCAGCCGAAGATCAACCCTCCCAAGATGGCGCCGAAGAAGAAGAAGGCTTGGGCGATTGAGCCAAGAGTCGAGTCGTCGCACACCCAGCCGAGCTGCAAGCAGATTTATGTATTTTTTAGCATTTAAGGTTAAACCATCTGATTTATTGGTTCTTAGCGCTTATTTTTAACCTTTTTCGATTAAGACACCAATTGAATTGACGAAAAAAATGGAAGATGTCAATAGGTGAAGTCACTATCATTTCAAAAAAAACTATTTAGTTATTGTTCCCAGATTATTCACATTCGAGACTGTTTTGCATACAATTAACCTTAATTCATGTGATCCTGCTCGATTGATAAACACGCATCAAGATTTCGAGTAATTATTATTTGACTGTAGAGGTTTGTTTAAAAGGACGACTGCAAGCGCCATCCGGTGGCTGCTTCCGTTACCACTTGTTGCTGACTTAAATGCTGTTGAATGAGTGAGTGAACTCAAACTAGAATGGGAGAGAGCACCAAATGGACACCTTAAATAGCACCAAATGGCATAAAAGTGCATCAAAGGGACCACCGGACTAACGTCCCTTTCGAACGACGGTACAACGCGAACAACAGAATTATTTCACAAATCCACATTGTAGTGTGGTTGATAAGGAATATAAATAGATAAATAGGAAAATGATACGGAGTTTGCTTTAAGCAATGTTTTAGCTTTTTTATTATTAACAACACTATAACCGTCTCAAAAATTGATGCCCAAACGCGGACTGGAGCCCCGATCTTCACCTATCGCGGGTGTTGCTCTGAACCATTGAGCTACTTGGACACTGGCTTTTTGAGACGATTTTAGTGTATTTGATGAGAATGACAGATCTCCAAGGAGTAGAACCATGAGGCTGTGAACACTCACAGTCACTCTGATTCTAGTGACGCTATATCACGTAACAACCTGTCAAACTCGAGTAACTCCAATTTGACGTTGGATTCGTTGCTGTTGGTCTACTCACCTCGGTGGCGATCGTTTTGTAAGGGACGTCCGTATATTCGAAGTCCCACCCGTAGCGACATTTCACCTTCTTCCAGCTTGCTTCCGGAGTCGTCCTGTTTTGACGGATCATCGCTGCGTAGTCGACGTCATACATGTGACACTTGTCGGGCTCACCAGACTCCAACAATGGGATCGACATTTTCATCCTGAAATATTAAAAGCCTCGTCAAACGCTGCAGAAATAGTCACAGTTGAATCACAAATGGCTCAAAAATAAAAACAATTACTACATTTTATCCGCTTAACATATACATCGCTTAGAGAGAGAACATAATTTTCCGGCAGAGGCACCACTGTCGTTTTTGGGTGACATTCGGGCCAACTGTCATTTTTAAAAGCACTGCAAGTTACTTTTTTTTCGGCAAAAATGGAGGATGCATCTGGGTGAAGTCACTGTCCTTTCAAGTGTTAAAACAATATATTATTTATAACTAGTTCATGCTCAATTAATCACAATGAATGGCAACTTCAACGACTGTTAGGTACACATGTTTCAATAGTATGAGTCGTAATTCTTTAAGTTTAGGGATTTGTTAATAAGAACGACCTCAAGCGCCATCGGGTGGCACCTACCGTTACCACGCGTTTCCGGCCTCGTTTGCTCAGCAGAAAGTTTAACATAAACGCTGGCTCTCTGACTATACCTATAAACTCAATTGTACTGCTCAGTTCCACTGGAGAGCACGCATTTGAAAAATTCGTTTGATAATCGATCTAAGATTATTTAATTTGTAATTTTTATTCTGCTATTTAAAAAACGATGATATCTGTGCCCCTTTCTCTTTACATACACAGTAGCCTACATGCTCATTTTTATTTCACTTATTTCTAGAAGTGCCAATACGTTTGCTGAAAGATGCCAAAAGTGGTCATCAAAATAAATCTCACGCCATGTTTTGATTTCTAAAGTAACCCTCACAGAAGGTTACAATGACAAGCAATAATTTTATTCGAATAACACTTTTACTTTCCTGTGAATTCATAAAAAAAGCCACATACAATGCATCATCACCGCTATGATGTAAACTATAATGTGGCCTACTTATATTTCGATATAAGTTTTATCTCTGCAATGTTATTCACGTTAAAAAAACCGCGCCGATTTCCTAATTGCATGTGGTTAATTGGATTTTAACCTTCACTAACGTTCTGCACATGACGTTGTTACGAAATTTATTTTCATTTCAGGATCCAATTGTGAAAAGCGAGCGCGTGACTATGGTAGCGCTGGGTCGACCACAATGCCGGGACAAAATCAATTCGAGACGTGATGACCGTGCGTATATAGATGCATTGACTTTATATTTGGGTTAAAGTCAACCCTCGTGGCATTGGTTCAGATGACAAACGTGATTAAATCAAATTGTTAACAACACTACAACCGTCTCAAATATTTATGCCCAAACGCGAATACAATGCAATACAATATAGAATAATACAGGAACGAATCCAAAGTCAAATTGGAGTTATTCAAGTTTGACATTTACTAGAATCAGAGTGACTGTGAGTATTCACAGCCTCATGGTTCTACTCCTCGGAGAACTGTCATTCTCATCAAATACACTAATCGTCACAAAAAGCCAGTGTCCAAATAGCTCAATGGTTCAGAGCAACACCCTCGATAGGTGGAGATCGGAGTTCGAGTCCGCGTTTGGGCATCAATGTTTGAGACGGTTATAGTGTTGTTAATAATAAAATAACCCGCGCATTGCAAGCGTTTGCAATTTAAATAAGATTTCATCCTAAATATTTAACTGGTAGTTATATCTTAGGTTATATCTTCTGGGCATTGTAAAACCGACCCTTATACTTGTATAGCTAAATGTGGAACACTTGTTTCTTAGGTAATCATAATTAAAAGCCAACTGGTAAAAATTAATACCAATTATTACTAATTGGTAAAAAAAAAAGCTCTTAAAATAACTCGAACAATTTTTGACCAATAGGAAAATGGCGGACATCAGTGAAGATGATTTGTAATTTTTTTTAAACGACAGTTAGCCCATGTCACCACAAACAACTGGTGGCGCCTCTGTCGGGAAATTATGTTACCTCGCTGAACAGAGCTAATTTGAAAAGAGTTGAAGATCACATCGCCAGTTAGGCTAGCTAATAATCATAGATTTTTTTTATCGAAAGGTGCAAATCTGTTACACAAGTTTCCCACCACTATGAAATTGATGAACATGATACGATATCAATTTTAATAATAACAGCAATTAATTTCACAATTAAGCAATTTGTTCATGTTTTAAACGTTTTGTTAATTGAATTATACTCGTTCAGGGTTAGATACTTACATGACATCACGCTGCACGCTGAATGCATGATACGATTTCTGCGATGAAAGCGGACAGGAAGTAAGATTGGCACATTAGAGGAAACTATAACCACACTTTGGCCCGAGATTGTTCCCACAGCGATACGCAATACCCCGGTTCCTAAATAGCAAACGCTATGTGTTTCTAATCTTTTCTTCTTCAAGGCTCAAACTGATTTTATTATTATATGCATATTAACAGTGTATTCCGAAAACGCGTGCGCATAGTTTGCAACAATGAGTTTTTGTTAATTTTTAAAAGTCAAAATTATCCATGAAACATGTTATCTGTCAGAATTGATTGATTGGGCTGAGTGGTCGAATGTATTGCGTTGCATTGCAATTTCTGGTTTTACAGTTTTTAGACTCATGTCTACTTTATCTAACCTTGGGACTAGTTTAGAAAAAAAAAACTATTCTTAGCCGAGTTTTTGATTGTTAAGTAAATAAGTAAAAAGCCAACTTATTTTCCCGACATTTTGTAACTTATTCCAGTTACTTCGTCATTGCTGTAATTTTATTATTTCATAATTTCATTTCATCATCTATTTCTAGTGTTTACTACAAGGAAAGAGGGTAGTTATGTGAGTTGGAAAAATGGCGTAGATGCTCAAGTCAAGATAGGTTGAAATTTCGACTCCAAACATAATAAAAACGCATAAAAAAAAACCGAAAACTTGAAATCTTAACACACAGAGTTTTTGGAATGTACCATACATTTCTTCAATTCACGATAGGACCAAAATCTGGACCTCAGTTACTTTTAAGATCTGTGCATGTGGGACTAACCTTTCACTAGAAAACGAGACAAAAAAACGGTAACAAAAGGATTAACATAATTTAATGATATTTTCTAGAATTTTAATTTTATATCACCTTCAACGATTCGATTAATATCTTTAGAAAAGCCATTCGCTTGGTTTTCAAATCTGAACTCTGTGTCGACTTTGAGAACTCTCACAAAAGAAACGTACCTGCATTTACCATTTAATACTAATTGACAAGTGTTAATAATTCCCACAGAGAATCCTTGAGAATTTAGTTTCAAATTGAACAAGTTTCGATGTTTGAAAGTTGTTAGAGTAGTGATACTGACTCGTTTTGACAATACTAATTTTATATGGATTTTAAAGAGCATTATTCGCTTATAAACTCATGCCTTGAGCTGGACAACAGCATGGACTGCAAGCTTTGTTTGGCAAGCCATGTCTCGAGCTGGACAACAGCATGGACTGCAAGCTTTGTTTGGCAAGCCATGCCTTGAGCTGGACAACAGCATGGGATGCAAGCTTTGTTTGACAAGCCATGTCTTGAGCTGGACAACAGCATGGGCTGCAAGCTTTTTTTGGCAAGCCATGCCTTGAGCTGGACAATAGCATGGGCTACAAGCTTTGTTTGGCAAGCCATGCCTTGAGCTGGACAACAGCATGGGCTGCAAGCTTTGTTTGGCAAGCCATGCCTTGAGCTGGACAACAGCATGGACTGCAAGCTTTGTTTGGCAAGCCATGCCTTGAGCTGGATAACAGCATGGACTGCAAGCTTTGTTTGGCAAGCCATGTCTTGAGCTGGACAACAGCATGGACTGCAAGCTTTGTTTGGCAAGCCATGTCTTGAGCTGGACAATAGCATGGGCTGCAAGCTTTGTCTGGCAAGCCATGTCTTGAGCTGGACAACAGCATGGGCTGCAAGCTTTGTTTGGCAAGCCATGCCTTGAGCTGGACAACAGCATGGGCTGCAAGCTTTGTTTGGCAAGCCATGCCTTGAGCTGGACAACAGCGTGGACTGCAAGCTTTACATGCTTACATTTTTTACATTGTTTACAATGCTTAAATTACATGTATATATTGCTAAAACCTAAAAATGAAAATAAATCGAACATTTACGAAATTTGGTTTCGAATAACCGTGGGTTAAAAAAGATAAAAAATCATATTTGATATCCAGTAACTAAATTTAAATTTCACTAAAACACTTATTGAAAATCAATCTGCTTAGCTGAAATGTCTATTAGATGTTAACTAAGTTTAATTAAAAACGGCCGCTAAATAATGATGCGAGAAAAAATTGTCATTTCCAATCAATTACCTCATTAGTCGTACTAGAAGAAAATAACGACTGTCAACAAAGAGTTTGCTCGCGGTAATGGCAATGAATTTCAATTGGTATACAAATCGATTTGTTGCAAAAGTGCATTCTGTGATGACAATACGTTTTGCACGACGCAATCGCCGGAGATGCACTTTTGATAGCGATTAGAAATAAAAATGCACAACCATTCAACTGTAAACGTCAACAAAAATCTGAATCTGCTATTTATAGCAATTAGAGAATAGAAAACTTTAAAACAGATATGAAAAAAAAAATTACTTTAAATAATAAACATTTCAACACTATTTAATACAGATGACGAAAAGCAAGTTTCCCACAATAAAGGAAAGGATTTTCCATTTTAAACCTACGTAGTGTCCACGAGTGAAATTTTTTCCAATGTTTTAAAAATGATTCAATCTATAATTTCATAACACGCTTTTTGTTATTTGAATGTACAGGAAAATTGTACGGTGAACAGGTACTGAAGGTTGCTAAATGTTATTAATTACAGGGGAAATTCCTGAAGTTTAAATTTGTTTGTCAATTTTAATTAAAATTTGTTCGAAAAATGGATTGCTTGAATCCAAAATTTAGATCGTCTTGCCACGGCTTAATTGGGCCACTGGCATTTGCTTATCAGGGGCGGTCTTTGTTATAAGACGCTTTCCATTGGTTTCCTGTTTAACTGTTGTTTATTTAATTTTGAATCTCCCTTTCGTCATGACTTTTTTTTGATTTATCAAGTTTATTGATGTAATCGCGTTTAATAGATTTGTGTTATTTTTTTCCTAGGTCGCATTGTTTCGAGTAGATATAAGCTGACCGCACTTTTTCCCCAAGCTCCCTCAACTGAGGTGTGTACCAGCTCTGTCAGGTCTGACCTAATTTCTTCGATACCTGGTACTTTAGCAGGAACGCTCTGTTGAAATGATAGTTAAATATTGTCATGAACTCGATGCGCATTTCATTTACCTCCGTGCACACGAATACATTATCCCAGTTTGCCTGACTAATCATCATTGCAAAATATTCACAAGAATCCTTTTGAAAGACTTTTTAGGTGCTTTCGAAGGTGTGTGTTTTGGGGTGGTATTGGTATTTCATGTTCGTATCTGCGAATGGTGATCAGCAATGTATAGGTCCAAATTCAATGTTGAAATGATAATTAGATCAGTAAAAATATTGCAATGTACGAACTTGTTTGATTAGTTATTGTGGTCGGGTCGTTTGTTGTTTTCTGGAGGGCAAATGAGTCACAGATCTAACAGTAGGTACTTCTTTACCTGGTCCTGGAGTATTAAAGCACAAATTGAAATCAAATAAAGTCAGAGAGCCAGCGTTAATGGTTAATCTTCCTGCTGAGAAAACGTGCCGGCAAGACGTGGTAACGGTAGGTCCCACCTGATGGCGCTTGCAGCTGACTTTTTTAACACGTCTTAACAACTAAATAATTAAGACTTAAAATACCATTAAAGGTAAATCAATCGTTTGGATTAGCATTAATTAAGACTAATTGGGCAAAAACCAGTCTCAAATACGAGTAATCTGAGAGAAATAAAGAAATTAAATGTCTTAACACTCGAAATGACGGTGTCACCTAGCAGTTTCATTATCATTCTCCATTATTGTCACGGTCAAGTAGTCATATAACAGACATTTTTTCGCGATGACAGTTTAGCATACGCGGTATGGTTGGTCTAATTTCTTAGATCTTGGAAGCCACAGTGCCTCGTTAAGCGGTGAGTAACTTGAGAAGTTTATGACAACAAAACGTGATCCCGTGACAACAACCAACAGGTTTAGACGGCCGTCAAATGACAACAAACGAATCGGCAAAGTAAACAAAACACCAATGAAAGCCTAACAAAGATTTAGTGGCAATCTTTACTGTTCTTTCAAGCGTAAAAGATTGTCAACTTTCTTGTGAAGTAATTCAGTGTGGAAAAGACAGGAGAATGGACCCAGTGCTGGCGCGCCGGTTGCTCCTGTCCAACAGCACTAAAGACCGGCCACTGCTTAGCCTAGTCCCTTTGACACACTGTGTTGGTTGCTCCTGTGCAACAGCACCAAGGACCGGCCACTGCTTAGCCTTGTCCCTTTGACACACTGTGTTGGCTGCTCCTGTCCAACAGCACCAAGAACCGGCCACCGCTTAGCCTAGTCCCTTTGACACACTGTGTTGGTTGCTCCTGTCCAACAGCACCAAGGACCGGCCACTGCTTAGCCTTGTCCCTTTGACACACTGTATTGGCTACTCCTGTGCAACAGCACAAAGGGTCGGCCACCGCTTAGCCTTGTCCCTTTGACACACTGTGTTGGCTGCTCCTGTCCAACAGCACCAAGGACCGGCCACCGCTTAGTCTTGTCTCTTTAACACACTGTGTTGGCTGCTCCAGTCCAACAGCACCAAGGACCGGCCACCGCAAAGACTTGCCCCTTTGACACACTGTGTTGGTTGCTGTCCTTTTTGCTCTGGTATATTGGCTGTCACCGAATGACAGGTATGCTAGTCTAGCCTACAATTGAGCAGTGGGTCAACCTGGTGACAGCGCCTGCTCCGTATAGAGTCAATCGACGGAAGAATTGCACCCCCTCCAGGTAGACTTTTGGATGCAAAGTTTGGCTATCTACATAAGCACTATCCACATCAGTCAACTGCAGATGGGGAAAAATAGTCGCATAGCACAAGTCGACGCTGTATAATTATTTAAAAAAATGAGTTTTAAACAAAGTTCGGCGGAATGAGTAATACTTCGGTGCTGATACTTTTCCATTTTGTTTGGGCATCTTTTTTCATCCATCCCGTTGAAGCGAAAATGTGTTAGCTTGAATTTGTTTACGTGATGAGTCATTCTCGTGGGAAGAGAAGCGTTTTTGCCCCAATAAAAGCAAACATAAATGACGAGATTGTTTGTTCAGGCATGCGCAGCCATTGCAATTCAATGCCGAGTGTAGAATTTGATTGTCATTCTTGTAATATAGCAGCAGCTGTTCGATTGCCGATTTAGAAAATATTTCTGGCCAAGTTAGTCATCATCTCTTGGTTTTGAAATCAATTTTCTTGTATGATGCGAACCAAAAACTCAGGTGCTTTAATTTTTTTAAGTGGTTCGTTTGTAATTGGTTAGTTGTAAACATTTCATTCCGTCTCGAGTAGTGAATCTAAGCTAAGTTGATAACTCACATTACTTCTCTCACCCCTTGCCGTACCAGTAATAAAATTGCAAAGTGAGATATTGGAAAACACATCCCTATCAATCAATTCTGATAGCTAACATGTCTCATAGGTAAATCGTGGTTTTCGGGTACTCTGTAGAAAGTATGATATCGTTATTTTAACCCCCCAAAAAGTTGACTAAGACTCAACTCTTGGTCAACTTTCTTCAACTTTGAGTTAAGCGTTTTACCCACAGAAACATCTGAATTTCACTGCATGTAATTGGAAGTCGCTATGGATATAGTTTCAACTAACACTTAAAATAAGGGTAGAGCCTTTACAAGACATTAACAAACGCGAACAAATTTCAATTCTGTCAGATATTTTTGACATCTGTGGCACTTATCGCTGGAACAAAAATTACGCATTTGTATAGTAAATTGATTGCGACAAAAACGGAAGATGCTACTTGAAATTGAAATTTGTTATTTCACTCGCAGATTACTCGCATTGGGACTTTTTTACGATCAATCAATCTTTATTAATGACTACCTCAATTTTTTTTAAACATGTATCAATGTTTTGAGCCATAATTATTCAATTGTAGAGGTTTTTTAACATGGTTGGCCGCCAGCGCCATCGAGCGGCAATTACCTTTAACACGGGCTACCAGCTCGTCTGCTACATTAACGCCGGCCCTCTGACTAAACCTATAAACTTAATGATGGAATTATTTCATGGTTTACTCACCTCTGGTCCTTCGTGAGCCCACTCAACTCCAGCGCTGGCACCATGCACCAATGCTTCTCAGGTGTCAACGTGATGAAAATCTGCGTAAAATAAACGAACGCGACGAAGAACGCAAACGGCGCCAAAAGCACGAACAAAAGTTTCTGGTAAAGTCCGAATTCGCCCATATGCGGCAAAACATCGTCAAAGTCGATCATTTCTCCGTCGTAGTCGCCGCTTTTCTTTTCGTCTGGTGACATTTTATCGGATGAGAAAACGACGCCGTCCGGTGCCGTCTCGACTAACTTCGGTCGCAGAGCGTCGTCTTTTTTGTCAGCGGACGAACGTCTTTTACTTGAAGTTGAACCGGAAGACAGACGTCGTTTACTTGAAGTTGAACCGGAAGACAGACGTCTTTTACTGCAAGTTGAGCCGGAGGACATGCGACGTTTATCGTCGCTGTTCATATCCGTAACATCTTCGGAGAGACGTCTTTTTGTCTCATTTTGGGCATCGTCGTGTTGCGTACCAGAGGCTAGGTCTTGTTGGTCTTCGGTTTTGTTCGTCAGCGGAGCATCGTCAAACTCTTGAGGAGCTGGACCCATGGTGATTCAGTCTTAAATTAGTAATTTTTATGTCTAGAAGAAATTTGCGTAGTTGAAACTGGATCGCATTGTCCGTTTTCGAAAATTGGCTTTTTGAAAAAGCAGTGCACCTTGCGTTTTGTGATGCACGCAACAAAGGATTTTTTTTTTGCGGAAAAGTTTGACTGAATTCCTATCGGCGTAATTTATTCGATAAACAGGTTTTTAAACTTTTATGTGGTTCTGATTCACTGGTTAGCACTCTTGTTTTAGTTTCCTGGCAATACAAAAATGCTTGCTCATGAATAGGAACAAAAAGGTTGCAATGCAATAAAGACGCAAAATCGATCGATTTGATCTTGAAATGTTGCCTGTACACACAAATCTGCAAGTTCAACTTTCACTGTTAACTCAACTATCCGCACGAAATAGAAAGACCAAAAAAAAAAACCGTTTTGTAGCCAAACGTAACTGACTCTTTCTGTACGCGAATATCCACGACAATATAAAATACAAAAGTGGAGAATAAATTTGACGTCTTTATCGTAGATTCAGACGTGATGGTAACTAGAAACTGACTGACATAAGTAATGCCATGTTTAGCATTTATACTTACCACTATCTCGGCGTTAACTTAACGAAAGGAAGTGGTGGGGGCAACGGCTTATTTCGTAGGAGAGGGACAGCGTGAGGAAGGTCAGACATTTTCTAAGTAATTACTTCGCGGTTGTTGGATATTTTTACTTGTGTTTTGAGTGTAAAGGATTTTTTTTTCCCAACGAATGCCGCCAAACGTTGGGTGGTTGATGAACCATGGTTGACAGGGTTTTGACAGTTTAGATATGCTTCGACTATGAAGGCAGTTTTACACGGCCAATTATTTGATGGTATTCTCGTTTTTTAGACGTTTCGGTTTATTGGTATCGATATAAGTCTCCTTTTTTTTTTTTAAACAAAATCACGGAACTAAATCATGTCAATTTCAAAAAAAATTCGGCAATCACAGAAACGAAATAATAGGCCAACTAACCTAATTGTATGCAAAAATTCGGAGAAACAGTGCAATAGGCATAGAACGTAGACAAAGTCTGCTTTTTAAAAATGGGTGAAATGTGCAGAATATGGGAAAGGGAAAATTTGTTTAAATGAGCGTAGCGAGTGAAGCAAAGACGACGCTACACGGTTAAAAATTTGAAGTTTGTTTTTTGTTTTGTTTTTCTGTGTTTGTAAAATAACAAATTGAGAATAGCAAGAAATATTCAAAATTCCTCAAATCGATGCGCTGCGTTTTTTGTTCAAATTAATCGGCCAGAAAGTTTAAATTTTTTTAGAATTATCTGTGAATTATTTCACAAAACTGAAAAAAATATATATAAACCAACGCCTAAATACTTGACGAAAATACGTGCCGGTACTGGATTTAACCTCCTCCCTTCTAGGCTAGGCTAGGTTCATCATCATCCTCATCATCATCCACTTAGACGAGGCAAATGTCCCAGGGCCCGTTGTCACACGACACATCAATCAAATCAAAGCAAACCTTTGAATTCCAGTCGAGTTCTCCATAAAACGCAAGAGGGAATCGATTCTTCAACATTTGTTAACGCGTTTCAAAGAAAAAAAAAAGGTTTTCTCTTTTCAAAAAGTGTCGGTATTTTTTACAAAACGCTCATCTCTCAAAGCGACCAGCTCATACAACAAAGTTATCACAGAACTTTTCAATGCAATGAAAGATAATTTCCTTGTCGTTCAAGTACGGTTGAATGGGTAGGTACACAACTAAAACTAAATACTCTTAATTTGGCGAACCTGTTCAAATGACCTCAGGCAAATAGTAGCCGCATAACTTCAATCTTTCCTTCATATACTTCTGGTATTTCTGTCTGTAGTAATTACTCATCTTCTACAGCTGTGTGTGTGCGTACAGCTCGTTTCGCAGTATTTCTAAAAGTATCCTCAATTAGTTTCCGTACGTTTGAAAACGTAGTGGTATCCCCGATGGAAATTCCGTACCACCTCATCGTCTGCAATCTAGATTTATTGACTTTGATAATTATAGACCCAGAAGACTGTGGTCAGAGTTGTTCTAAAATTTAAATAATAACGATGATGATGTCGATGTTGCTGTCAAATGCTGTGCCTATTTGGGGCGTATCCGTCAAAATATGATAAAACATTGATTTAAATGTTGTATTTTATTTATTTTGATTGTCAAAATTATTATTTCGGACTAAGTCATATACTTTTTTAAGCTTTTGATCGGAAACGGTCAGTGCATGGTTGGACTGGAGCGAGAATCACACAGACATCGTTAACACGTGAGTATATCAAATGTCACCTTTATTGTAAGGTTTAGATTTAGATGGCTTTTAGATTTAAATTTAACATTAATTTGTTATGTTATTTTGATCTAGATCTTTATTCAAATAATAGTTATAATTTTACCACTGAATTAAGGTAGAGAGAGCGTTAAACCTAAAAAAAAAAAATTTAACAGTATTATTCCTGTCACTAGTAAATTAAACCGAATGGTTTGGCGTGTTGGAAACACCGGTTCTCGTGAGATCACCAAACATAAGCAACACTGCGTTGGGTCAGGTATTGGATGGGTGACCATTATACACATGACCAGTTCTGTTCGGGAGAGAGGTTGGAGGGATGAAAGTAAAGCAACACTGCGCTGGGTCAGGTATTGGATGGGTGACCATCATACACATGACCAGTTCTGTTCGGGAGAGAGGTTGGAGGGATGAAAGTTAGTACAGCAACTTCACTCGCCTTGCTTATCAACCTCTCGACAGCATTGATTTGTGGGGAAATCCTGTTGTTTGCGTTGTACCGTCCTTCGGAAGGGACAATAAGCCGGTGGTCCTCTTGGTGCTCTTCGATAAGTGTAGGATGTGTGCCGGTACTAGGTTTTGGCTTCTTTCATCTAGGCTAGGTTAGATTCATAATCATTATCATCCATTCATTCACCGACGTCATTAGACCAGTTCCAAATGGTTATGTCAAAACACTGCTTCGTTAAACCCCAATAGTTTAATTATTATTATCCATGTAGAATTTTGTTGGCCCTCTTTACTTTTGTTTCATATAATCATTTACCTAAAATAAAACCGAACTCATGGCACTTAAAATTTTTAAGTTAGGTTGCACTTTGGTAATATGGCACGCAGAGCAATGCTTTTTTTTTGTCAATGTGGGTATGATTTTCAATAAGGAAAAAATTAGGTGAATTTTGCGATAAGATTTATGGTTGACATAAAAAAAATTTAAAACCAGGATTTTTTCATAGAAATGGGCAACTTTTTTAAAATTATGTTAGTTTTTGAGTAATCGATCTTGATTATTTTAGTTCGATGCATTTAGAAAGCCTGAATTAGGCAATTGTTTTGATTTTTTGTGGTTCTTTAATCTTTGGTTATAGGAAAATTGTCAGAACTGCTTTAACCCTTGGTAAAGTAACAGGTACAAGTTACGAAACGTCGGGAAACTTAGTTGTTCTTCACTTAGCATTCAAAACCCATTTTAAAAAGTTTTTGTCATAGTTCAACCCTTACCTCAAATGACGGTATTTTCGAGTCCAGTCATCAGAAAACCAATTAAATCTCAACGGTCGGCTATGTTCCGAGCTGATACTTAATAAATCAGAGAAAATCTCATCAGAAAGTCGATCACTACACTGCAGTTAATACTATTTTATAATTCGAGGTAAACTAGACGATGGAAGTGAAGTGAGTTTATGACAGGCAAACGGAAGCAACTTCACCTTGACAAAATGGGTGCAAGCCCTTTACACATTGCCAGACGCACGTCATTCACGAGCAGCGACAACCATGTACCTACCTTGAATGACCGCTTTATAAAATTATTCTACAATTTTGTTATCTAACTATAATCATAAACGAATCATATAGATAAACAAAACGTATGGATGGAAATAAAGTAAATGGATTTACGAAACAAAAACCTTCGATTCCACAGCCTTGTGAATTCTACATTACTCCTTTTGACTGATTTTATTTCGAAGAAAAACATGAATTTAAAAAATATCTTCTAAATTCTTTCAGCACCAACTGTCAGTTAGAACTCGCGTTAGAATTTCGCATGTTTTGCGCTGACTTAGACCGGATTTTACCAACATTTTCAACTATTAGTTGAAATTCTAACTCACAGAAATATCTGCATTTCACTGCATGTGATTGGAAGTCGTCATGGCAACAGTTTCAACAAAATGTTCAACTATAAGTTGGATCTCTAGCTCATAGAAACATCTGAATTTCACTGCATGTGATTGGAAGTCGTCATAGCAACAGTTTCAACAAACACTTCAACTATGATGATGGTTTTTAGACTCATGTCTACTTGATTTATCCTTAGCACAAGTTTTAAGAAAAACTATTTCAACTGGGTTTTGAATGCTAAGTAAAGGACATCTAAGATTTCCCGACGTTTCGTAACATATACTAGCTACTTCTTCAGAGGTAAGAGCAGTCCTGACAATTTTCCAATAACAAAAGAACCACATAAAATTATAACAATTACCTAGTTCAAGCTTCCTAAATGCATCTAAATAAAATAATTTAGGGTCAATAACTTAAAAACTAATGAATTATGTATTTTCTGAAATAAATCCCGAACACATTGGCGTTTTTTACTGACTAACCAATTATGTGTATGGAAAAAACGCCAATTTTTCGAGGTTTTCCTAACGTTATGTGATACAATCAAAATTTCCTTATTCATTACGTTTAGTTCTTAATCTACCTATCCAAATATTTTCTTCTGGATTCTTTGTGTTGATTTCTTCTGTCTCCTCACTGATATTCTCTATTATATTTTTCTGTTGTAAAATTGTTCCCCAAGCTCTATCTAGTTGAAAACTATCATCTCTATTGAAGTTATTGGGTTGTTTTTTTAATTTCTATTGCTTCTCCGACTTTTCTTGTGAATTTCCTATCATCTCGACATAAAATCCTTACCGTGTCTGTTTTAATGTTCTCTCCGTGTTCCAACACAATTTTCCTAATTAGTAAAATTAGTACTAATTAGCACGAGAGTCAAGGAACACGACAGACACATAAGATTACCAAAACAATCTAGCTGTGTTGGGGAAAAACGATCAGACACTTAAATCAATCAGCTTGTGCAGAACACGGGGATGAGTTTCAACACCACATTCATACGATCAACGCATACAATTGCGGACATAATCTCCAATCAAACAACATAATCGTATCACCGTATAGTTAAATATATAAATATAAATATATAAATGTATATAAATATATTATATACATATAATATATATTTATAAATATAGTTAAATATAAGCATAGTTAAAGCGTAACCACGTTTCTTCTGGTAGTAAAGTTGTCAACACCATGGTATCAACCACTGAAAATCTATGAACACCGTCTGTGATTGGTTAATCATCTTTTTTTTAGATCCGTTACCTGTTTTTTTAATTATATGCAATTACTTCGGGAACAAGTTCAACGTGTATAAACTCCTAACTGCATTTCATTTTTTTTTTTGCCCATTACTTAGCCTTTTACAAGCTTTATGTGATTTTAATTTATTACACAGTACAATCTTGCACTTGCACTAATTGATTTTACAACAAGTCCTATACTCAGACCAATTCAAACAAGATCTATACCTTGTCGATCATCATGAAACGACCGAGCACATCGATCAACGCATACAATTGCAAACAACATAATCGCGTCACCGTAAATCGGACCTGATTCGGAATACATCTGGCACACGTTCAATTCGCATAGATCACTCGACAATTGCGATTCGCTCATTACGAGAAACGTCCGTTTTAATTGTACAGATTCCCAGCCAAATGAAACGTTGGGCATCAGCCATTAGAATGGCTGAGGTCTTTCCTATTGAGGTAGAGGCCATCTCGCGTGCTCACATCACACACTCACACGAAGACCAGCATACGTGGCTCAGCGATTTATACGGCAATTACCTCTGAGCTGTAGCTAAAAGTCAGAGATATTGTTACGTTGATCACGTGGTTTACGTGTGATTGTGCGAAAAATGTGCAAGAAAACTCACACCGCAAATGTGATGACCTTGCCCAACCTTTTGCAGTTCGACTTTGCAGAAATCTTGTGTGATCGTTAGGGCTAGTGTCTTCCTGGCTTAGGAGGATAGATAAACTACTTAAAAGGGGTATTGGACCCGGCATCGGTCAGTTCATCACAATTTAATAGTAATGGGTGGGTGAGACAAGGGTTGTCATGGCAATCTAAAACAAGTAACCCGTGCCCGGCATTGGGCAGTTCATCACAATGTAATAGTAATGGGTGGGTGAAACAAGGGTTGTCATAGCAATCTAAAACAAGTAACACGTGCCCGGCATCGGGTAGTTCATCACAATGTAATAGTAATGGGTGGGTGAAACAAGGGCTGTCATGGCAATCTAAAACAAGTAACCCGTGCCCGGCATCGGGCAGTTCATCATAATGTAATAGTAATGGGTGGGTGTAACAAGGGCTGTCATGGCAATCTAAAACAAGTAACACGTGCCCGGCATCGGGCAGTTCATCACAATGTAATAGTAATGGGTGGGTGAAACAAGGGCTGTCATGGCAATCTAAAACAAGTAACCCGTGCCCGGCATTGGGCAGTTCATCACAATGTAATAGTAATGGGTGGGTGAAACAAGGGCTGTCATGGCAATCTAAAACAAGTAACCCGTGCCCGGCATTGGGCAGATTCATGATAATATAACACGCACGGGTTACTTGTTTTTGTCCCTTTTTCAAGGGTTCTGCAAAGTTCACGTGGTTCTCTAGTTATCCTAGGCGCTGACATGAAAGGAAAAGGGAGTTTACTTATTAAATAATCTATAATTTATCTTTGTGGAAGCACTTTCTAATCTAGGTTAATCACCTAGAAAAAAAAAAGATGTTATAGGTTATGTATTGCTATTGCAATGGCTCGTTTTCTTTTCAAGATTGGTTCAATGGTTTCTATTTGAAGAACAAGGACACTCTGGTACACCTATAGGTTACTGACAGGAATAATACTGCAAATTGAAAATATACTCAAAGTCAAAGTTTAAAATATCTGTCAATAAAATATTTCTCTCGATACTTGCACATGGCCAGAGATCAAATTTTTTTTAAACCCTCCCTTATAGATTTTAGCGGACATTGCTTAGCACGCCTTCTTTAACATTGTATTTGTTGTGTTCATTGTGCAATGTTTGTACATATTTTGATTCATGGTTGACATGTAAGTAATTATGGTGTCCATGATTATCAAGATCCACACCCATTTGGTTTTCCTGTTTAAAATACTGTAAGCCGCACATTTTCCGTAATAAAACTGTTTTATATGATGGTTTTTAGACTCATGTCTACTTGATTTATCCTTAGCACTAGTTTTAAGAGAAACTATTTGAAATGGGTTTTGAAATTTCTAGGGAAACACTAGGGAAATTTTAGTTGTCCTTTACTTAGCATTCAAAACCCATTTCAAATAGTTTTTGTTAACACTTTTTTATAGATTTTATTCAAGTTTGTTTATTGGTTGGTTGGTATTTTTATCCCGTGTTAATGTAATGCTTTTCACCTCAACATTTTGATACACGTTTTTTTTTCGCATCTATAGAATCAAAAAGATTGTTAGCATTGACAGCCTCATAGTTTAGAATCTTTCAGATCTGTCAGCACTAAAGTTTTTGCCAAAAATGTCTGCACTTTAAATGAATCTCGTTGAAATGATGCCAATGCCTTGATGCCAATGTCTGATTGCAGCTTTATCATCTCGATGTCCGACTCCCAAGGAGATAGTGATTTGGAAAGGAAGAAACCGTCGAGTCTTTCGTGCCGAACACCAGATGTCCTGGCAGAATTTACCGAATTAAACCAAATTGAAGAAGATGGAGTCGACTGCAGTAGGTAAGCTATTCCGAGTATTTGTGGTTAACAGCGCAGTTTTAATTCCCAAACGATACTAAAATAGGCATATCCAGGTGTCGACCTATTGCACCTTGAGGTGGGGGTGCCACTCAAAGTTTTACGTCGTTCCCTAAAAAAAAATATTTTTGACCTCTCCGATAGATGGCGTTATTTGCAATTTAGTTTTGCTTCACTGCACCGCTGATCATTGGATGGTGTTTACTTCTTATTGGCTTCATAACTTAACGCTAAATTATTATGAACTGGTTAAACCCACTGACTGCAAATAACCTGGTCTTAGATCATAGGATCTAGCCAATTGATGGAATAGACAATCCATTGTTGGTAACAGCTGAGAGTCACTAAATCGGACATATTTTTCTGGTACAAATGTTAATTTTTGAATTTTTGAAACATATTTTTAACCTATTTTGACCATTCAAGTAATTTAATTACGAAACTACTGATAAAACAATTGGAATAGTACGGGCTTTTAGAGAAAACGCAAAATCAGTGACACTCAAGATGGCGGCACTTAGCTTCAAAGTATCTTTATGGCAACCGTAATCCAGAGTATTAAAGATCAGTGGGTTAACCTTACCCCCGGTTTCAATCACCAATTCAAACTTATTTATCTTATTTATTCAGTGGCGCACCGACTTTCGAAATTTCACCAGAAGCCAACATCGAGCTGCAACAAACGATCTTGGAAGTCGGCCTGTGCACCGACGGAAACTACAGACTTTCCACGATTTGCACCCGTTACGTAGAGGCGCTTAACGAGAAGCATCGGCTAGCGCAGCAGTTACGCGAGGAAAGAGCTCTGCGAGCCAAAGTACTTGAAACAAAGAACCGATTGGTATCCGTCTGCAAGAGGCTGCAAGAACAGTCCGTGGAGTTGCGCAAAGAGAACTGCTCTGATGAAAATGAAAAAAGACCGAATGAGGAACACGTTGTCATGAGGACACATTTCGGAATGGTGAGAAAACATAGGGATTTTGTGAGATTCGTTGAAAGAGACTTGAAAAATGGTGAAACCGGCACGAAAAATGAATCGGCACCCGAAGAAAAACTTCAGAAGACACGTTCGCTGCATTCTAAAAGCACTTTGAAAGAAACTAAAAGTGTTGAGAACTGCGAAAAGATATCTTCAGAGAGTCAATTGATGCAGGGAAATTCTTATAAAATGCCTTTAAATGTGATTTCGGAGGTAAGTCTCGCCGAGAAGAATGTTGATCCCAATGAAGAGGTACAAGTGCCTAGGATTGGCCAGCTCTCTTTCGTGGCGGTGTCCCAATATGATATCCCGCCTATTGAGCAAATATGTCAGACCAAAAAGATCGGTGTATCGTGGGCGTCCACTGATTTGACAAGGAGGTGATCAGGCGTAACTGAAACTGATGGAAGTTTAAGATTTAAATATGTCAACTTCAGTGGCCAAGAAATTAGAAGCATGTGTTGATTACTGAGTGGTTTGCAGGCAAGAGTGTGCATGCCAGGATTTCCCTTTTTTTTACGCAACAATATGTCTGATTTCTTATAGAGCTATTCTAATAAATGAAATTTCCGTAACTTTGCGCAAGAAAAGCCTTGGCAATTGTCATACGCCTATTATTTATGACCACTTCTATAGTGAACTATATTCCAATAATCCGTTTTAAAATTCAAGAATATCAAGCAGAAAGAATAAGTAACTAACTATATAAACTACAACGGAGCGGACACTCGCCGTCGCCTCTGTGCTGGACATTCCGTGACAGGGTGCTTGTTTCGCTCCACGCAAAGGAGTGGACACTCGCCGTCGCCTCTGTGCTGGACATTCCATGACAAGGTGCTTGTTTCGCTCCACGCAAAGGAGCGAACACTCGCCGTCGCCTCTGTGCTAGACATTCCGTGACAGGGTGCTTGTTTCGCTCCACGCAAAGGAGCGGACACTCGCCGTCGCCTCTGTGCTGGACATTCCGTGACAGGGTGCTTGTTTCGCTCCACGCAAAGGAGCGGACACTCGCCATCGCCTCTGTGCTGGACATTCCGTGACAGGGTGCTTGTTTCGCTCCACGCAAAGAAGCGGAGACTCGCCGTCGCCTCTGTGCTGGACATTCCGTGACAGGGTGCTTGTTTTGCTCCACGCAAAGGAGCGGACACTCGCCGTCGCCTCCGTGCTGGACATTCCGTGACAAGGTGCTTGTTACGCTCCACGCAAAGAAGCGGACACTTGCCGTCGCCTCTTGATATATCGTAACAGGGTTTTTTTTGCTGCTTCTGAACTTTTGTTTTTAGATAACGCTTCTCAAGAAATGATAAAAAGCTAAAAACACTGGTCCTCATGAGATCACCAAAGTTGAGCAACACTGCGCTGAGTAAAATGTTTAATGAGTGACTAGATACACATGACCAGTTCTATTCGGGAAATAGGTATGAAGGAATGAAAATTAGCACAACAACTTCATACCCCTCCATTATCAACCTCTCAACAGCATGGATTTGTGGAGGAATCCTGTTGTTAGCGTTGTACCGTCCTTCGGAAGAGACGTCAACCCGTTAGTCTCTTGGTATTCTTTGACAGGAGTAGGCTACTTAATTGTCGGCACCAGGTCCCTCGCCACCTTCTAAGCTTGGTTAGGTTCATCATCTTCATCATCATCATTATCCACTCATCAATCGACGTCAATAACCCATCGCAATTGTACCCGATGCCAAAACAGTGTGACTTTAAAGGCCACACTAACGTCTCAGAGCAACAACAAACAGATAAAAATCCTTACTTGCGATCAGTGAGTCATAAAGACGGAAAGAACGTTTAAACCGCAAGAAGTTGCAAGAATCGAAGGAAGTTTTGGTTTCCGTTCTCGCCGCGAAAAGAGAGGAAAGAGAGTAGAGGCTGGAAATCACGATATCTGCTAACAGGCAAACAGGAACGAGACGAAAAATGGGATGCGTCATGTCTACCGACGAGTTTTAGAAAAACATTCTACCTCCACGTTGATATTACACTGTGTACGCAAAAAATGACCGCCAAATGACTGCTTTACCGCGACAAAAAAGTATGATGCTACTAGGTGGTGCCACCGTCGTTTTGAGTGTTAAAAAATTTAATTTCGTTATTTCTCGCAGATTACTCGTATTTGAGACTGGTTTACGCTCAATTAAACTTCATTGTCGCTTAGCTCAACAATTAATATACATATATTGATATTTTTAGCAATTTTTATTTCATTTGTAGTCTTTTTTTTTTTAAGATTCCCGAAAGCGCCATCCCTATCATGTGTTACCGCGGCTCGTTTGCTCGGCAGAAAGTTAAACATTGGCGTTGACTTTTCTTAAAAAATTAATAGTACAAGCCAGAAGCTAGCCACTGAATCCAGCGACGTGTCGTGGAATAACATCAAGGAGGTGATCACTAAGGCCAAAATTAATTAGTTAATGAATTATTAAATAATATTTTTTGGGACTTCGGCTCATCTTTTTAAACAGCAATGCGTCGTTAAACACAGCAACAAAAAAACAGTATAGCCAAACGCTGCTGCTGCTGGCTTCAATATAAATCTTCAGCGTTGCTCTTTACTAAACCAGTGCGTCGTAAAACACAATATAAATTATGGTATACACATGTAGATTTACATTTAAACGTTTTTTATCCGATCACTGATAATAATAATAATACCTTCGTGACATATGCCGCCTAGGAAACTTGCGTTTAATTGCTTTTATCTGCTAATTAGATTCAATTGATTAACATAAGTGCTAATTGACACGCGATTAGTTTCCATGGCGACCGTGGAAATTGTATTTAATGCAACAATGCAACGTCAAGGATGCACATTTAAAAAGCGCTACGGTCGGCCGCTGAGCGGGACGACGTTTTGATTCGGATATCAAAACGGTTATCAGTAAAAGTATTCCGTGCACAGGAACGCCATTTTTGGGTTAAAACATTAGAGGAGGGGTGGGGGGGGGGGGGGGGGGGGCAGCATTTATATATGTTTGCCATATAAGGAGTTGGCAACAAACGACAACAAACCGATAGGATATAGATATTTTTTTTAAATATTTTTTTATTTATATTGTCTTGAAAAAAACTTGAAATGTTGTACAGACAGTCATAAAATAAGAAACATAAACAAGATGGGTACATATTCATACACATAAATACGTTTAGAAGAGTGAAAACGAATTTAGTTTGTACCAGCTGTCAATTCTATGGTTGGTGAAGGAAGGAATCATCGAGACTTGGCAACTTTTGTCCAAGATGTTGACCACTACCGTCTCAAAAATTGACGCCCAAACGGGGACTCGAATCCCGATCTCCACCTATCGCGGGTGTTGCTCTAACCAGTTGAGCTCCTCGGACATATGCTTTTCGAGGCGATTTTAGTGTATTTTATGAGAATAGCAGTACGTAATGTAATACCCGTGCATTGCAAGCGTTTGCAATTTGCAAATGCTTGCCAGCACCATTCAATCATCAATTAGCACTTTTTGAGCCGGGTCTCTTTCATAAGGGAGCACAATTTGACAAACAACTTCCTACAAATCTTATTAATGTCGACAGCCTCAAAGTATTTAAAAGGAATGTTAAATTGTTTCTAATAGAAAAAGAACCTAACCATTGGACTGACTTTAACCAAAAATATTAGATTTGTGTCCGTATGAACGTTATATTATTATTAGTTGTTTGAAGCATAACGTGTAACCATGTATACTGCGAAGAAAATTATTATTATTGTTTTATTATTGAAGATCACAAACATTTTCGTTCAGCGAATTAAGAACACACTTTTTCGGTAGAGGCGCCACCGGTCGTTCTATAGGGTGACATGCGGCCCAACTGTCATTTTTTTAAACATTGCAAATCAACTTCGCCGATTTCCGCCGCTTTCCGTTTGCTCTTAAACTATTTTTGTACACCGATTGTTTGTTTTTCGAGTTATACTTTTTACCAAATAGAACAATCTTGGGAATTATTTTGCAGTCATTATCAGTATTCTGAAATCCTGCATTTGAAATTATGACTGAAATTTCATTCATAAGTTGGTAGCAATGCTGGGGGGCATATTGAGGTCGGTATTTTTGCTCACGGACCAGTTGGATTTTTTAATTTACCTGTCGTTAGGTTAAAACCAGTGTCTTTTTTGAAAAATCGACATCAAAAATTGAAGATCCAATACAAACTATAAAACCTAAGACAAGCTAAAAGATGCAGAAATTACTTTCGAGAGCCGGAAACACGTTTAACCTCCGGACCAAAACAGTTAAAAATAAAAAAAAAAAAAAAACGGCAATAATTCAAAATTCCACTCTTTTGAAACCGAGTGCTTTGAAAATAAAAAGCTAGCTCTATTTTGTTATACGACGTCCTTGATCTAAAAAAAAGGTGTAATAATTCATTTCTTTTCCCCCGCCCCGCCCCTCCCACGGTGATTGTGATTATATCTTAGTGCAATTTTACGCTGTGAAGTTCTGGTACACCTGACATGACCTAGTGATGAATGTATTGCAAGTAAATTACACGCTAGCTTTGAGGCACTACCATTACCCTAGGTGTTCCCGTAGGAGGTTAAAGTGGTGAAGCTCTTATTTCTAGTAGGGGCTAGATGAACCTATAATACACCGAGAGTTTGAAGGGGCGACCACTTTAGGGCGTGATTAGAAAGCGATAAGCATGCGTTATCGTAGTGATCGTATAGTGAGTTTTTTTCGTAAAAAATCGGGTACTTTCAAAATTAGGTGCTGCTATTTGAAAACAATCTAGTAATTCCTTAAAAAATATTTAAAAATCAGGCAAGAGCCAACGAAAGTTTCTCCAACATATAGCACCAATAGAAAAGGAACATGGAAATGTGCGACTCTAAAACTTTGAGACACGGTTTGTTATAATATTACCAACATATTCTGAAAGTTTGCGAAGGTTTAGAATACTATGAGATTTTTTAGGATTTTTTAGCACACTGAAAAAGTAGGATAGAGCAGAAAAGAAGACTAAATCACCACAAAAGAACACAACTCATGTATTTTTTAAGGACATTTGATCAAAGACTTGCAACAAGCTCATCGTTTTTTAAGAAATCGTAAAAAAAAAAAAAAAATTTATTCACCATATCCGTGCTTTTATTTTTCTTAATTTTCGTAACGCTACAACAATTCTATTAATGCATTGTTAAAAATTAAAACTTCTTTTATTACGTCAACCGAATTGAAATGATCCGAAAATTTCACGTTTAAGACCATTGCCCTTCAAGGTCTTGTTTTCAAACAAGGAAGTATCCCCCAGGATTCGATAATGACCACTCGATGCAGATCACAGCGGCCATCTCAGGGTCTTCTTATTGTTATTTCACCGATTTACTCTGAGTATTCCACGATTCACGATTTCGAAGACTTGTGTCGAAGGTCAATATTAAAAATCAAAGCCAGTGGCCTTTAATTTATTCTCCGCGGGTTTCCGTGGTTCGTGATATTCTTTCAGTCAAATCGTGATCAATAAATGCGTTTACTGTTGATGATTGCATCCCTTTCTCGTTTATGTCTAGTCTTATGTTTATGTCTAGTCTAGCCCGTGAGAGAAGATACCAGCACAAGGACTATCCCCTGCATTGCTACAGTCTAGCCCGTGAGAGAAGATACCAGCACAAGGACTGTCACTGCATTGCTACAGTCTAGCCTGTGAGAGAAGATACCAGCACAAGGACTGTCCCCAGCATTGCTACAGTCTAGCCCGTGAGAGAAGAAACCAGCACAAAGACTGTCCTCTGCATTGCTACAGTCTAGCCCGTGAGAGAAGATACCAGCACAAGGACTGTCCCCAGCATTGCTACAGTATAGCCTGTGAGAGAAGATACCAGCACAAGGACTGTCCCCTGCATTGCTACAGTCTAGCCCGTGAGAGAAGATACCAGCACAAGGACTGCCCCTGCATTGCTACAGTCTAGCCCGTGAGAGAAGATACCAGCACAAGGACTGTCCCCAGCATTGCTACAGTCTAGCCCGTGAGAGAAGATACCAGCACAAGGACTGTCCCCTGCATTGCTACAGTCTAGCCCGTGAGATAAGATACCAGCACAAGGACTGTCCCCCAGCATTGCTACAGTCTAGCCCGTGAGAGAAGATACCAGCACAAGGACTGTCCCCTGCATTGCTACAGTCTAGCCCGCGAGAGAAGATACCAGCACAAGGACTGTCCCCTGCATTGCTACAGTCTAGCCCGTGAGAGAAGATACAGCACAAGGACTGGCCCTTGCATTGCTACAGTCTAGCCCGTGAGAGAAGATACCAGCACAAGGACTGTCCCCCAGCATTGCTACAGTCTAGCCCGTGAGAGAAGATACCAGCACAAGGACTGTCCCCCAGCATTGCTACAGTCTAGCCCGTGAGAGAAGATACCAGCACAAGGACTGCCCCCTACATTGCTACAGTCTAGCCCGCGAGAGAAGATACCAGCACAAGGACTGTCCCCTGCATTGCTACAGTCTAGCCCGTGAGAGAAGATACCAGCACAAGGACTTGTCCCCTGCATTGCTACAGTCTAGCCGGTGAAAGAAGATACCAGCACAAGGACTGCCCTCCAGTTTTGCTACCAATTTTATGAATGTAATTTTTAGTTGTGATTTTAGACCCGGGATTTCAATTTATCTGTTAATTCTGTAATATTTCTAAAATGGTTATTTAAGGTAAACAAAACAAACAGATATTTGATTTAAAAAAAAAACATTCTGGCACGACAAAAGCTTAAGAGCAAAAGGAAAATCACGGATATAAGCGAAAATTTGTTATTTTTTATTTTTTTAATGATAGTTGGCCAGCATGTCACCTCAAACGATCGTTGCCGCCTCTGACGATATTTTTTTTCTCTCTCTGAACGGAGATACTCCGGTTATGATGAAATGTTCACAATATATTTTCTTGTTCTGAGCTTGGCGTAAGACTCAGAGCACGTTTAGCACAAAAAATTGTAGTTAAACCTAAATTTCAGAAATTGTACAAATAATTGTTGTCTCTAGAGCTAGCAAAATTGTCTCGATATTTTTACACTAATCTATCAAAATTTATGCAGCAAACTTTTAGCTTCGTACCTTCTCTCGTTTACTTTGTCTTAAAAAAATTAAGTAAACAATTTTTAATTGACTTACCACATTGTGGTGGTGTAATAATTTACGCTCATTTACAACGCAAAGCCCAGTAAGATTGACATAGCGACAACTTTTGTTACTTCCATGCACGACGGGTTGCCAAACACCAAGGCGCTTTCCTACTTTGAATTGCCACAATATTACGCGATAAAAATCCATTGCAGATTCAGTATAACAATTTTCTTAACTCCTAGATAAAGTGAGGGTGAGACATGCAGTGAAAGACAACTATTTACAATGGCTGCTGGTTTTACAATGTTCAGTTCAGTTAAAAGTTATCTGGCGTTTGGCTGTCACATAAAACATAGTTGGTACCACTGTTCAGTTCGCCATCTTTGGAGCCATATTCACAACGCTCGCGAAATCAGCTGTTTTGTTGTTTACTCGCGATTCAGTGTTATTGTAGCTTGGTTAGGTACAGATTTAATTAATATGTCCGGAAAATCGCGAAGTGTGAAATTCTCCAATGAGGAGTGTCTAAAATTGACTGACATGGTTGTAAATCATGCAAAAATTGTCGAGGATAAGTCGACGGATGCCATCACTTGACAAGAAAAGGTAAGCTAGGATGCAAGTTTATTTCGTAGTTCCGCTTGTTCTTAATTGGGACTCGTTGTATAATGTTTCTAGGGGAAGAGTGGGATTTCGGATCGGTGTCATCAGGAACGGTTTTACAGCATAACCCGAGTCGCCCAGGATCAGGCCATCCCAAACTCTCAATAATTATTGAAGATGGCTTGATCATGGGCAGACCCGGGCCATAGTGTAACTATGTCCATGATAATAATAATAATTATTATTTTATTTATTCAATGTGAACAATTACAAAATTTTTATTTGAACATGTCAAACTTAAAACAACTTATACATTAACCTAACTACCGGTAAACCACTTAGGGTATCGTCCTTAAAGAATTCTTCAACCGAATATAGTTGTTAATCTATAAGAAACTCTTTTAGCCGGGTTTTGAAGGCGACGTCCTTTAAACCTTTAATGCTTGCGGGTAGGCTGTTGTATCCTTTGGCCCCAGCATATAAAGGTTTTTTTTCGTAAATTGTCAGGGTGTGTGTGGCCGTTCTGAGGTCTGCTTTTCCTCGCGTGTTGTGTTCGTGCCCGCTGCCGTTGGTGGTGAGAGTGTGCCGATTCTTTCTCGTCAAGGTGATGGTGCTGTAGAGGTAAAGCGCTGAAACTGTCATTAATCCTAGAGTTTTGAACAGAGGTCTGCATGGGGTTCTGCGATCCACGCCCATAATGGCTCTAATGGCCCATAATGGCTCCTAGATGTGCAGCTGATCGTCGCGGATGGTTTGGATATTGAGCGAGAACCACCCTTTCCGGTTACGATAGGACTCGGCATTGTCTCCTCGTAGGGTTTCAGTAAGAGCACTGCTAATTTTCACTCCCTATAATCTTGATCAAGGCTGGACAACTTTAACAAATCTTACTAATCAATGGTTACCAGTGCTTCCTAAGTGACGTTCAGCCGTCACTTGTACCACGTATACCGTCTTGTACCAAACTTTGCCCTAGGCGTTATTAAATTCACGTTTAACTGATATTTTAAACTTTCTACATCGATTACGACTTATCTGTTAGGAATGTTGTGAGATTGAAGAAAAAATTTGCTAACTACTAGTCCAAGCAAACATTTGGGAAAACAGCACTTTTCGACCGTGTTCTCGTGAAGTTTCCATGTCGAAACGCCAAGAGGAAAACATTTCTCACAAGACACCTTGGTAGAACCAACAATGAGAAAAATAAAAAATATTGCCAGGCATAATATATGTTCAACTTTCTTGTACTTGCACACATGAATTTTTTAATATTTTCGTACCAGACTTCTTTCTGTGTAGCTCGCTGCAGTGGTAACAAGCTGGTTGCGGATTGGTTCTGAAAATAAAATCGTTGGGGAGTGGATAGGCTAGCCGACGAGGAGGGATTTTGTGGGGGAAAGTTAAACAGACAAGACAGACAGACAGTTAAACGGCCGTTAAACAGACAGTTATACGTCAAGAAGTAAGTATTTTCAAGTTTAAACATTTTTGCCACACGAGATCCCGGAAACTAAAAAGAACTGGATAACATCGTCGTTTTTAGGGTAGTTTTGTTTACTTTTGTTTTGTACGTTTTAAATTATACTTCTAGTTTGCAATGTATGTGCAAATTTAAATGTATCATGTAAAAACTTCTTTAACAAGTTACTTTAAATCGAGTTGCAGTAATTACAGATGGCATTTAAATCGGGCGTGTGGTGTGGGAAAACATGTTCTTTTAGAACGTAGGGCTTCAGTTCAAATGTTGAAAATTTATATTAACAGCGCAAACAGCAAGTTTAAAAGAAAGTAATAAATCATAATTAATATAATATACATTTAATTAAAAGTTTAAATGTTGTTCATAAATAACATTTAAACTTGCTGCTTGCGCAGTTTTTGGTTCGCATTTTAAATTTTTATAAAAATGGCTTGCTGATAATCACCTTGGCAGCTTTTGGATGAAATCTTATTTAAATTGCATACGCTTGCAATGCGTGGGGTATTTTATTATTAACAACACTATAACCGTCTCAAAAATTGTAATATTGATGCCCAAACGCGGACTCGAACCCCGATCTCCACCTATCGCGGGTGTTGCTCTGAACCATTGAGCTATTTGGACACTGGCTTTTTGAGACGGTTATAGTGTTGTTAATAATAAAATACCTTGCAGATGTCAATAATTCCATACAACCAACGCTTATAGATTGAAACACGACAATACGACCTGTATTTTAAATTAGTGCCCCAAGAGGGAGGAAGACGGTGCCCCTTCAAAACGCCAGACACTAACGTGCGGCATTGCGCAATTTGTCCAGAAACGTTCTTTGGGAGTCTGTACCCAGGGGCCAGGGACCTGCAAAGATAAGATGAGCAGACCACTGGAGAGACGTTACTGAAACGCGGCACGAGCTATAAGTTTTCGAACTACACCAGGATAAGTGTACCGCAAAACAATCAGCTCAGAAGGGCTTACTAAAGAACGCAGTGTGTTTGCTAATAAGAAGCATTGGGCCCCAAAATAGCTGCCTTAATAAAAATATATTGTGAGTTCATACACTTTAAACGTTCGCGATCGGATCGAAATGATCACTTTCGCTAAATAACGTGTGTGTTTGTTTGTTTGTTTGTTTGCACCCTAGCGGCTAAACGCCTGCTCTGATATGAATGAAATTTAACTCTTCACCAACCCTATCTACAATCCCAATCCCGTTCTGTCCTATTTTTTTTCCTATCAATTTAAATTCAAGTCCATTATTTCCTCTAATTTTCACCTGCAATTCAGGTGAATTTTCACCTATCAATTGGCCCCCAAGAGGATTTATACATCTACGTTAACCTTGCTAACTTTTCTTGTTTGTCTTAATTCTTCCCAATTTAATTCTGAAATTTTCTTAACAATACTTATACGTGCTTATACACATTTATGTCTGTTATTTCAATTTCTTCCTCGTTTTGTCTCTATTTTGTTCTCTCTTTACGTTCATCATCCTCGTAGATTTCTATTTTCTCATCAATATTTCTTTCTCCCATACAATTCCCTTCCTTATTTACCTCATTTCCACGTTCATTGTTCCTATTGCCTTCATCATTTTCCCTTATTTTTCAATTAATTTATCCAAAAGTTTATTTTTGTTCCAACAAAGAATTATTTTCTTCCTAAGAAATAAATTTGCCGCTTTCAGACCTAAGCAATTCACCATTGTATTTTAAAAGCGACACTGAGAAATCACTGAGAAATTGTAGCCTCGTAAAAATCCACATGGTATACCTCGCTGAGCGGAGTCGATGCATTGTCCGTTTCAAAGATGTTTACTTATTAATTCCCTGAATAAGATATATTACATAACAGTAACAGGTCGATTCGCTACAGAGAATAAGTATCAGGGTTTTCATATGGACTGGAAAACTCGTGTACATTTTGTTGTACGATAGGAACTATAAATTGCGTGCAAGTAAAAGAAGGGAAGCAGCTCGACTGCTATTCAACCTTTATTGAATATAAACTCTTGCTAAAGATGTTGATGTCAGTTGATGAGCGTAGCGAGTGAAGCCCGCTTACCAGAGAAAAAAATCAGCTGTGTGTGTTTGTGTGTGCGTGATTTTTTTTTGCATTTTTGTTCACTCTCATACGCCAAACACCTGCTCCTTTTTCAACAAAAACTTACTGATTTTGGATTTTTTTTCACTCAACTAACAGACGGTATACGGAGAAGAGTAGAGAAGGTATACGGTACTCAGAGAAGATTAGGGTCGTCATGATAGCGGATAGCCATGGAAAAGGCATGGAAGACATCCTGAGAAAATTATTAGGTAATAATTACACTGTGAAGGTTTACTTTATGTCTGGTAAAACACTCATGGAAATTGCTGATAGAGCATGCACTGAAGCCAATAAATTACAAGGGCAAGATTGGATCATAGTAATGGGGGGTACGAATGACATCAGCAACACTCTCGATTCAAGGGGAATATCGTCTGCTATAAGTAAGTTAGTAGCTGTAAGCAAGAGGTGTAAACTTGTGATCAACACCATCCCTATGAGATCTGACGATTATATGAATATTCAAGTAAAGAAGGCGAACGCTATTATACATCGTGCAGTAAACAACTCGATAGACAAGTGCACACGCTAAAAAAATTGGAGTCAAAAACCACTCCAAAAGAGTCAATTCTCACTCTTCTAATACGACAAAATGTGCCCTCTCCTTTGGGAGTGGAACTCGCTCTTTCGAATGAGTCATCTCATTTCACTCTTTCATTGAGTGAAATATTTGGACTCCATGAAAGGATCATTCTCACTCTTTTAAAACGACAAAATGTGCCCTCTCCCTTGGGAGTGGAACTCGCTCTTTCGAATGAGTCATCTCATTTCACTCTTTCATTGAGTGAAATATTTTGACTCAATGAAAGGATCATTCTCACTCTTTTAAAACGACAAAATGTGCCCTCTCCATAATGAGTGGAAGTCATTCTCTCGAAAGAGACATTTTATTTCACTCCTTTAACGAGTCAAAAATTTCGACTCTAGTTTCGAAATATTCGAAAATTTCCTGGGATTGCAATGCTCCAAAACGAGTGAGTGAAAGAATTCATTGGAATCCTGTAAAAAGGATAATTTCGTACGCCTTGATAGACCTGTCACCTGAAGTTGTTTATTATTTTTCGCTAGATGCTCGTGTGCATGCATTGCTGCATTGCAAGTGCATCGCATGATCGTACATTTTACTCCTTACGTGACATTTTTATTGTAGTCATGGGCAAGGTCTATCAAGCTGTACTTTTTGAAGGTGGAAATATTACAACGAATTAATTTCGGATCATAAAAATATTTTATTGAAAACAGAAATAAAAATTGAATTTTAAGCAGAAAAAATGGGTGAAATTATGTATTGAATTTTTTAAATTCCACAATGAACTCTCTATAACTGAAATTAGAGGTCAAGAGACAAAATTTAGAGAATGCAGATCGCCACGATTAAATTGCAATTTCAAGAGAAATTAACCGATTCATCATTAAGTATAGCAAGTACAACTGGAAGTAGAGTTCAAAATGCAGACATAAAACCAACTCTCTATAATGAAATTAGAAGTGAAGAGACAAAAATCAGAGAGAACAGATCGCCATCGATTAAATTACAATTTTAACACAAATTAAACAATTCTTTGAATGTTCTCAAGGTCAGAGAAATTCTCATTTAAGTAAACAAATTTATTGAATTTATTTAAACTCTTTTTGTGTGATATACTTATCTTAAATAGTTTAATACTTTAGTCATAACTCCTAGCATATTTCAAATTCCAAGCGATCTGGGTAGCAATACTAATGTTCTCATAAATTTTATATTGTCATATTGTCATAAATTTTAATCAATTTGAACGTTCAACAGGGACGCGTCTAGCCCTGCTGTAGCCGCAAGGTTGCTTGACTTAACATTCATTACATACAGGCGAGTTTCGACAAAATTGTAGAAACGTATCAAGTTCGATGGGTATGCTACATTAAAAACATAGAACGTTTTAAACAACAAGTCAAAAGCCCTTACTGGGCACTTGCCGACTGCGACATGAAATCTATCCGCGACGATAAAGTAATCGCCTCCCTCCTCCAGGCTGCCAACACACAGGAGGAACGGTTGGACCTCTCCCCCCCCCCTTGCGTGCTCGCCTTGACGAAGGCGATAATGTCTGCCCCTGCCTGAAAGTATCGACATTAAATTAGAGCTTGTTTTAATAGTCAATCTTGTAATCAGTGTGACGTTGCTGGACAGGTGTGAGGTGCATGATATATCTTATCATGGAGAAGATACTTCAAGCTTTATTTACAGTGACTTATTTAATTTTTTTCACAATATCCTATTTAGTGATGACTTTAATTTAATAAACTGATGGGTTTGGGAAAATTGTCAGGATTTTTACAAAATCATACAGTGTAGACACGCCATTATCTATTACAATTTATGAAGCCAAAATTTTGAAGAGCATCATTTTATAGCGAAAGTAGAAACAGTCAAACTAAACGTACCTTAACAAACCGCAAAAGAGAGTCGTTGGGGATCGCCGTTCCCTTTTCAAGTACTGCGTCGCCAGAAGTTTTTTCTTGCTGGCGTTGCATGCTGGCAGCAGAGTCGCCAGAAGCAAAATTGCTCGAAGATCATCTGCAAATGTCAAATTACCAGTGGAAATTATTAATATTCTTATTAATAATCGATTATAATAATAATCGATTAATAATAATCGAAATCATAAAACATGTGGTGTTATGCTTACCATTTGCTATTTTTTTTTGACATATTGAAGGACTTGGGTTTGAATTGTTCGCAATACTTCAGTATCCGAGAAGTACAGCTTTTTCGGAACTTCGATAAAAAGTTTGTTGACTTGCTCTCTTCCATTCGGTTGAATTCGCGATTTACCTGAAACAAGTAGGAAATGATTGGACTGCAAGGATTATAAGAACGTTTTATCAAAGAGTTTGCTGTTTAAAAGTATAATGCGTGCAGCGTACCTGGTTACTATCAAAGTCGATCAGCCTAGGGTACTTCCCAATGATGTCAGTTATGGAAGGCGAATTCTCGTTTATTTCTTTCCTCCTCATTTCAAATGTATCGTCCATAAGATCTTGGATTTCACCTTTTGTCGATTCATCTGGTTTAGTAAACTGCATCAGAGTTACCTGTAAAGCAAGCGTTGAAATTTACCTATAAAAATCCAAGTACCTCGTGTGCAATTCAAAGTTTGATCATAATGTTCTATTACCTTTGAAAGCATTTGCCAATTCTTCCGGAATTCCTTTTTTGATTAGAAAAAGTCGAAGACCTTCCAAGTCCAAATTCATAACACATTCTTCCTCCATGGCGAGTTGCGACACGCACTGATCACTTCACTTCAAGACCGAGGTAGCTACTGAATGAAAGTTAAAAATGCTCCGAATCGACAGTTCGCTGGGTAGTAAGATATGAGTCACACTCTCATAATAGTTGAATGACTGTCGAAATGTAGATTCAGCATTTCTCACGTAAGCTCCAGCCACTGCTCCAGCCTCAATCCGGAGTTAACCGCTTCCTTTAATAAGTACCCGATACCCTGCACTCATTCCAAAGAGCTAATTCTGTGCACTCCTTGTCAAAGAGTGGGAAAACAACACATTTGGGAGTCAATATTACAGAAAACCACTCTTTCAAGTGTCAAATTAGACGCCACTCATTCAAGGAGTGAAATTTTCACTCCAAATTTTTTAGCGTGCAGTAAGAACATAAGGTTGAACTTTCTTGATAGCAAAATGTTAAACACTTTTGGAACACATTTGAGCCGCGATGGCGTTCATCTGAACCATAATGGCAAGAAAATGTTGGGTAAAACAATTGTTCATTTCTTACCAACCACAGTATTGGTTAAACCAACTGCTATGCTAACAGGGTTGGAAAAATGGCTGACACAAAGAGAAGTTACTATTAAAGGCACGAATACGCAGAAGGGTAAAGTGTCGGGCCAGGAAACCGAAACTTTTTTAGACAAGTGGGTGAAGAAGGGGAAGTTGAAGTAGGGCACATTATGGAGCAACAGCAGAAGGACGGAAGCAAGCGTAGCGAAGAAAGACTGGTCTTATTCCATCAAAATATTAGAAGTATCAGAAGCAAGATGCTGGAAATAGAGAACTTATTAGACGACTACATGAGTCTAGGGAGTAGATTGGATATCCTATGTTTCACTGAACATCATCTAACTGAAGATGAATTGTATTTCCTAAATATAAATAATTATACCTGTGTATCGGCCTTTTGTCGGAAAACGTTTAAAATGGGTGGTACTGTAATCCTAATCAGAGACCCTTTAGTCAATTGTATGAAGGAAAGATTAGACATAGTTAAGTTGAGTGTTGAAAAGGTCTTTGAATGTGCGGCGATAGAACTATGCAGAAAAGACGATGTAAATTTGATAATTGTATGCATTTATAGATCCCCGCGAGGGGAATTAGATAGATTTTTAAACAAACTCGAACAGCTGTTATCACTATTAGTCAATGGACAAAATAAGCTCGTGATTTTAGGGGACTACAATATTGACCTACTTACGGCAAGCCCACATATGCGAAGGTTCATGGAGGTCATCGATTCTTTCAATATGAAGTGCACGGTCAAAACCCCAACGAGAATAACAGGGCAGAGTGCTTCGTTAATTGATAATATTATTACGAATGCTCAAACAGATAGAGACAGTATAGTATGTGATAACGGATTATCCGACCACTGTTCACAGGTTCTGGATATCCCATGTAACTCAATCATTGAAAACGAGAAGGTTATACACAAAAGGATGATAAATGTTAAAAATCAGGAGGCATTTAATGCAGAGCTAGATGCAGCAGATTGGAGTGCGATATATGCCTCTGAATCACCCAACGACCAATACGACGCTTTTAGTCAAATATTCAATGTATGTTTTAAGAGGTGTTTCCCCTTGAAAAAAATGTGTATAAAACATAACTACATAAGAGGAAATTGGATCACTAAAGGCATAAAAATCTCATGCAAGCACAAAAGGGATCTAGTGAGTTTGACCAAACATTTCAGCATGTACCAGGTTATACAAACATTCTCTGATACATACAACAAAATACTGAGGAGAGTTATAAGTCTTGCGAAAATAATGGAGGTGAATAAAAAAATTAAAGAATCAGATAACAAATCTAAAGCAGCATGGCAAATCATAGATAAGCGAATAAATAAAAACCGAAGTCGGGGAAATTTAAAATACATAGTAAAAGATGGGCAAGAATGCTGTGACCCTAATATTATATCTGATACTTTCAACAAATACTATTCAGGCATAGCGCAGGAAATTACTAGTCACCTAAGTAGTTCAACTTTAAATTTTAGAGAGATGCTCCAAAACAGCACAAGTGTACATAAATCTATTTTTATGGCACCAACCTCGACAAAAGAAATTAACAACATCACAGCGCAACTGAAAAATAAATGCTCTAGCGGTTTGGACGAAATATCCACAACGGTTATCAAAAAGAGTATCGGCCATGTAGCAAGTCATCTGAGCTATATTTTTAACAATTGCATGGAAAATGGGGTGTTTCCGGACGAGTTAAAAAAGGCAAAGGTAATTCCTATTTTTAAAAAGGGAGATCCTAGAGTAGTTGCCAATTATAGGCCAATCTCGATACTGCCGGTATTTTCAAAGGTTTTCGAATCAATAATCAAATTGCGTATTACTGATTTTTTCAAGAAGCATGATGTTATCTCAGATTCACAAGGTGGTTTTACAGCAAATAGATCCACAAGCTATACGATAAATAGATTTCTATCTGAAATAATTGAGAGCATCAAAAATGACCAATCGACTGTAGGCTTTTTCTGTGACCTCACTAAAGCTTTCGACTGCATGGACCACATCATCCTCCTGGAAAAATGCGCCCATTATGGAATTAGGGGAGTGGCTCTCAACCTAATTAAATCATATCTAGAAAATAGGTCTCAGATTGTGGAAGTTAAGCAGCTTGATAGATATGGGATAGAGAAAATATTCCACTCTAAACCGGAAGGAGTGAAGATTGGGGTCCCACAAGGGTCAATTCTAGGGCCACTGCTTTTTATCATTTTCATAAATGATTTACCACACAATGTTAAGAACGCGGAACTGTACGCTGACGACACTAGCCTTCTGGCAAAGGCAAAGAAAGGTGATCTACATACACTAAAACAGGAAACCGAAAAGAAAATAACAGATGCAACATTGTGGTTTAGTTGTAATAAACTTATACTGAATAACGCTAAAACAATATCAATGTCCTTTTTGATTTCTAAGGAAGCTAATGAAGCAGTTACGCCCATAGTAAACAATGCAACAAATGTAGTAATAGAAAATGTAGAAGTAGCAAATTTCCTAGGTCTTATTATAGATAATAGATTAAAGTGGGGTTGCCACATTGATGCCCTGGCAACTAAATTAAGTAGGGCACTGTTCTCAGTAAGGTCAATACGAAGAATTTCGGATATCGATACAACTAAGTTAGTTTATTACGCTAATATTGAATCTAGAATAAGGTATGGCCTTGAGTTTTGGGGTAGCACTCCAAAAAGCAGGAAAATTTTCGTACTTCAAAAGAAAGCTATAAGAATTATGCTTAACAAGGGAAACCGAGTTCATTGTAAGCCTCTTTTTCGAAAACTGAATATATTTACATTATATAGTTTATACATATTACAAATAACAGTGCAAATTAAAATACAATATGACGGACTGCAGAAAGTTAAAGATAGTCATCAACATTTCACCCGAAATGGAGACAACTTGAATGTTAGTTTATGCAAAATGTCAACTATGCAACTGTCACCTGAACAGATGGGAATCAAGATTTTTAACAAACTCCCAATAAATATAAAGCATGCAGCATCAACGAATATGTTCAAAGAGAGAATAAAACTGTTATTGATGGATAAAGCATGCTACAGCGTCAAAGAGTTCATTGACTGCTTAGAATAAGTATTAGAATAAGTATAAGTAAGACGAGCTGTGCAAATACTGTGACTATAGATTTAGATTTTTATATTTACAATTTTACAATTTTATATCTACAATTTTATATTTACAATATTAATGCATTTAATGTATGTCTGTAAACCAGCATCTTTGTATGTTTTATGGTAAAATGACAATAAACTACTACTCTACTCTACTCATAGCCTTGGGGTTCAAGTCAAGTCAGGTAAATTGTCGACACCTGACAAGATAAACACTGATAAAAAACCTCCTTACTTTAGGTAAATACTCTAGGACTTTGCAAACGGACCTTTACTAGGACCCAAATAGTAAGCTCGATGACAGCAATATGGAGTAAGGGATTATTGTGGACCACTATCTTCGTTCGAGCGAACACTCGCTTGCAGTGCAGAATTTCCGTGTAATGTTGCTTTCAACGTCGTGTGGCAGTTGTAGGCAAGGTTGATAAGCTGAAAAAATAATATATCCAGAAAACAAAGGTAAATTATCAGGTTTATTATGTTTTAGAAAGCACTGGAAGGAAGCAAACGTGTTTACGAAATTCTAAGATATGTTTTATTTGTTTGGTTCACTAACAATTTTCACCATTAAAATTCACGGATTAATTATAATTAACAGAATCCACCGACATGCACACTTTTTTATTTAGTTTCAAATATCAATGGTATGCCCGTCAGCTGAAAGCATATATCTTTTTTTTTAGTTTCGGCTGCAACCCTTCCTCAACTTAAGAAAAGTATTCCGTATACCAGCATCACTTTACAAGAAGTTGTTGTTTATAAAGTTAGTAAGAAATATAAGTGAATTTATCAGAATAATTATTCAAGTTCCAGCATTCCACCACAGTGGAAATTTAAGCACAGGTGTACCAGTTACAGTTATAATTAATTGTCTCAATCAAACATAACCATCTGCGGTTATAGGAAATCAAGGTTAAAGAAAAAACCAGAAAGTCGTGGACAGTTTTATGTTGGCGATTAAATGCAACTATCATATGCGAGTATACTTTTTAGAAAACGTTAACACTTAGAAATAAGTAAATATTGTAAAAATCCTTAAAAGTAATTTCCATTTTAAATATGACCGAAATTTGGGATGTTAATACATGTATTTTATTGTCTGTGACCACGGAAATAAATCCTTAACTACTAGTTAACTCTGAACTAGAAATTGTTAAGCTAGCATTTATTTCTCGCTTTATGTTTGAAGTTTTTAACGGATGGGAGTTGTAAGAAAATATAATTACCTTTAATAATGTCTCGTGGGTCATCGGAATTAATCCAGCAGCTTTGACGAACACCGGCTGGTTGGCACGAGACATGACGATCCTCATCGACTTCTTGAAACTCTCCGTCGAGGCAAACCAGTCACATTCGTACACGGCGTTCCGCACGAGCTCGCTCTGGGGAAAGAGAACGAGGCGTTGATCTTGCTTAAAGTTGTGCTGCATAAAGGCCATATAAGTGTCGCGTTCCAAACTTTGTTAACATACTCGGCCAGTAACAAATCATAATAATTAGACATAACCATTTTTTGGTAAGCCCGATTGTCAGTTTCGGAACGCAACATTTGACGACTTTCCATAGCTGGCTTTAAGCGATTTTTTTAAATTAAACAATTTTAAATCCTTATTAATGCCAGTTATTATAAATGTATTTAATTAAATTGTGCAAAAATATTGGCCGTTTCAATATAACATGCGCAATATAATTAACACAATCCGATAATTTACGAGGCGCTCATGCGTAAAGAAAAAGAGCTTCACAAATGGCTTTATCTCGGAAAAATCATACTCACAAACATCAAACAAATAAAAGATGGCCACTTCAAACCCTTGTGTAACTGAAAGAAGCACCGTGTTAACGAGTAAGCACAAAGCAGTAAGCACGAATTAGAGCGAAAAATTAAAAAGCAAAATTTCTAGTGACTAGCAAGCTGGTGGTGCTTCAGAAAAAAAAATTAAGTACCACAGTAGATCACGCTTAAACAATGCAGCATATATCTTTTTTTTATAGCACATTGGTAGCATCGAAAAATCAACACTCTAGGAAATAATCCATCATACGTACTTCTTCGGTGATTAAGTCTGCAAGGAAACAACAGATACCCAGTTCCACGCAGAGACATCCAACGACCACGGTATACTGGATCACAAACTTCAGGTGCTCTACGCGCCGTTCCTAATAATAAAAGCTAGGGATAAAGGCGGGTAACAAATTCGCTGCATTACAGTAGTCAAACAAATGAGCTTTGTTACTATCCTATAATTGTCGTATTTGCATGCTAGTTACGACAAAATTTCAAAAACACTCTGTACACTGTACACTATCATGGTTTTAAGATTCATGTCTTTTGAACATCAGCACTGGTTAAAAAAAAATATATATATATATGTGTATAAACTGTTTAAATACTCAGTGAAACAGCCAATTTTTACGACGTTTCGCAAAGTGTACCTGTTATAATTTAAAGTATAAAACCACACGGCTAGATTCTTGTTTAAATCGCAGAAACTAGCAATCACCAGAGTGCTCCCATGTCATAATCATAGAACATACCAAACTTTGTAGGTATTGACGTAGTTAGATTGATTTTTGATTCACAAATCAAAGATTTAAGATTCTAAGATTCCGAGAACTAAACATACTTTTTTTTGTGCAGTTCATTAAACAAAACAAAAAACAGCTCTTTCTGTGTCTGAAAGTATATGAAGCCTATTTAAGCTATTTGCTTGTGCGTGGTTAAAAAAATACAAGAATTGTCTGTAATGTAACAACCTCTTTCTCGACGGCGTCCGTAATTTCCTCGGACTCGACAGGATCGATGCTGGCAAAGAATATGAGCGCCAACAACGAAACCACGCTGACAACGATCTCAGCCACCAGAATCGGGCAGAACAACACTTCTACCTCGTGAACCAACCTGAGGGCTCACGTTGGGTGTTTTAAGTTTAGTTTAAAAAATATTTATGACAGTAAATAATCGGAGAAGTCCCTGCGTTTAGTTTTAGCGTTGAGTGTAGGTTATAGGTAGAGTTTCAACGTCAATGTAACAGTCTCTGCGTGAAAGATGGCCGACAAATGACCACCTTACCGACAAAAATGCAGAGTACCGGAACATCACGTTAAGTGGAGCCACTGTCGTATGAATTTTAATTTCGATATTTCTCGTAGGTTAACTCGCTTTTGAGACTTTTCATGCTTAAAAAATCTCCATCAATGTTTACCTCAACGATCGATATACACGTAACGATATTAAAAAGCGAGTAACCTACGAGAAATATCGAAATTACATTTCATACAACAGTGGCTCCACTTAACGTGACGTTCCGGTACTCTGCATTTTTGTCGGTAAGGAAGTCATCTTTCACGCAGAGACTGTAACATTGACGTTGTTTCTCTACCTATAACCAACACTCAACGGTTTTAGTAATGAGATCTAAAAGAAAAAATAGGAAGTCTAGTGAGAGTATGAAGTCTTCTAATTACTATCGAAAAGTTCCGAGGAGTCTGCTAAATTATCGTTAATTTCGAAGTAAAACCACCGGCTGGATCTCCACTGTTTCATGCAGTAGCAAAGTTTATAAACTGTTAGGCCCTCAGCCTAACTTAGCCTTAGTCTTAGTACAGGCCTTCAGCCAGCTTAGTGTAACTTAGTCTTAATCTTAGTACAGGCCTTCAGCCGGGTATATTCTTCTTGTGCAAGACTGTACCTGTTTAGGGGTAGTATATTTGTGTGCGCGACCGTACAGGTACCGTTAGCCTGGCGGTCGACGAGAGTCGTAGAGAGGGCAGTGTGAAGTGTGTGTTGTGAGCGAGTGGAAGGTGTAAAGATTGTGTGGTTATTTGGAAGATTAAAGATCGTTTATAACGTGAGCCGTGTTGTTATTGATAGGAACCCTAGAACCTATTAAAACAAAGGGATTACATCTGTTTGTTGGCCTACGATTTCTCTTAATCCATCAAAATGATGGCACAGTAAAACCTAGTAAACAAAATCTTGCAAGAATCTGAATTTTTAACTCCCCAAACCTTCCGTTGTGTATGCATTTACTCTTAACACTGCTCAACCAACAGAAACTTTTAAAAATAACTATCTTTTGTTTCGGTCTAAGGGTAGTCAAAGTCGCATGCTAACCAGAGAAAAAAGAATAAATATAATCAAAACTTACTAACCTTATGCTCTCTTGATAACGATAAACAGCTTGTTTCAAAAGGAGAGTCATCTCCTCTGCGACGTCCTTGGCCTCGACACTAACCACATTTAGCTCCAGTGCCTTTTTTTCTAGAGTTTTGGCTGCTAAAGGTTGTTGACCGCGTCCCACTTTTTTCTCCAACAATTTGATGCCCGCAACATTTTTCTTTCGACATCGTTTCACATTCTCGACGGCGTCCTCTCTTAATCGTGCCAAGTCCTCACTAAGCAGCCGAAACTGGCCGACCAGCTGCATAAAAGTTGCACCTAAGAAACCACTTACGCTGTTGTTGGCCGACACAGCAATCGCAAGTGTGAAAATCCAAAGTACAAACAGGATTTCATACGTTGGTGACGTGTACGGATCGGTGGGGAACCAGACTCTGGAAGATGAAATTGAGTTTCGTAAAACGTGCTTTGAACGGGAGCAGAATATCTGCTTGTTTGTCTTACCAAGTTTATATGTTCACAGACGTACAATCACCGGGCCGCAAAAATCATTAACCAAATCCGTTTAAAACGCTTTAAACGACGTTTAGGGGTTATTTTAATCTGCTCTTAGAGTTAGATTTACAATTTCTGGTTGAAAAGACAACTGAATCATATTCATGGCCCCCGCCAAGCAGACTCTTTTGCTCGGAATTGCTTGTCTGTCCTGACATAGTGAAACTTGCCACCAAACACAAATCAAATTAGCTCCACCAATTGAAACTTACAGATATTTATATCGAAGCCGACAGCGCAAGTGAGAATTGGGTTACATTCCAAGGACCTTTGCTAGTTCTTACTTATTTTGGCTCCGTTAAGCCAATAATATCCCAGTTTGAGTGTAACTAATAATTGCAACCGGAGAATTATGATAAGAAATCCATTCCGAAATGTCTGTTACCATGGAGATGAGTATTTTACTGGCAGTTATCGTATTAAATGCACACAGTTAAAATTACCCTGAATGTGGTTTAACTCCACTGAGACTCGCAAGAGATCAGTGAGCAGATATATCAGATGAGAAGCCATCAAGTCAGGACGCAAATTTTCCGATTTGCCTGAAATGTTCTTAGTTACCTGGCAAAGTGTTTCCTTTTGACAACCAATGGCGGTATCAGGGCACTGTAGCCAAACTCAAACTGCACGACGGTGACGACAGTGACCATGACAAAACCGTTGATCCATTTCTGAATGTCAGCGACTATCTTCCGTTTGTCGTCGCTTGGTTGACCGGCCATGTCCCGACGTCTTGACGCCACGATACGAGACGTTAACTTTTCGATTTTAGCCCCACGAAAGAGGAAGCATCCTACCTGAAGATGCAATGAATAAAAACTTGTGACATTTTTCACTCAATTGGTTGCAATTTTCAGTAAGGATACAATTTTGCAATACTAGTTTCATTTGGGAAACAAGTGAGCAGTTTCTATAACAGCTCGACACATGTTTGATTAACAGTTGAGCAAGGAAAAATAGAGCAATTGTTCCTGCAGTAAGAACGAACAATGTGGAAACACATCAGTGTGCTTTGATTATGATTGTCTTTGCTTTAACTGGATGTTAGTATTTACATATCTCACTGCATTAAAAAATGCTTCTTGCAAACATACTAAAACTTAGTTGAAATCTTATTTAAATTGCAAACGATCGCAATGCGCCTTGCAATTTGCAATGCAATGCAATGCAAGAGTTTGCAATTTAAATAAGATTTCAACTAAATACAACGTATCGAAAGTCAAATTGGAGTTACTCGAGATTGGCTGGTTGTGACGTGGTATAGCGTCACTAGAATCAAAGTGACTGTGAGTATTCACAGCATCTTGGTTCTACTCCTTGGAGATGCGTCATTCTCATCAAATACACTAAAATAGTCTCTAAAATCCAGTGCCTAAGTAGCTCAATGGTTTAGAGCAACACCCGTGATAGGTGGAAATAGGGGTTCGTGTCCCCGTTTAGGCATCAGTTTTTGAGACGGTTATAGTGTTGTTAATAATAGTATAAAATTCAAAAACTTAACTTTGTCACAGTTAACAGTTCCAAACAACCAACGCCTATGCACTCGCACATGGCAATGAGATCATTCGATGACGTCAACGCTCCAAGCGGGTGAAAGACGATGCATGCAAGTGATCCAAAAACCAGTGTGAACACAATGCCGGCAGTGCGCATTCTGTCCAGGAATGTTTTTCTGGCGTTTGGATCCAGCGGCCAGAGACCTGCAACGATAAGTTGATCGTACCAATTGGGAGAAGTTACTCTGAAGTCACTCCGCAGATTCCTCCGCAAGATTCCTCCGCAGGAATTCCACAGGAATTCAAGATGGCGGCAGGACAGGTGGACACGTGCAAATCGCTCCGAGAAAAATTAGAATTACTCAGTGACATGGTGATGTGTGACTTGAAGAAGGAGTGTGAAAAGTTCGGGATACCTAAGACAGGCAAAAAAGAAGAGTTGGTGGATAGACTGAAGCTGGGAATTGAAGAAAAATTAGAAAAACTGGAAGAGGAAGGGGGCGGATCCACTGTAAGTAAGCTAACAACAACATCCATGATTACGCACTTACAAGCTATTCTGAAAGAAAAGGAACTTCTTATTACGGAAAAGAATAAAAGAATTAAGGATCTGGAAGAAATAATTTCCCTACAGAAAGCTAGAATAAAGGATTGGGAAACGAAAATCTCAGCTGAAAGCTTAGCAAAGCAAGCCTTTAGTGAGCAACAACAGATATCAGCACAGTCAACCGTGGGGATGATGGTGGCGCGGCTAGAATCACCGATGAGAGGTGTATCACAAGGTCAACCCTTTCGTCGAAATGTAGGTCACCAGGTAAATCCCAACAACCTCGGTGCGGACAATAATGAGGAAGTAGCGGAAGGAACATCAGAGGTGAATAACACGTCAACCCAAACAAACAGATCTGATCTATATCGTAGACTGTTGGGGGGAGGCAAAGAAGCGAAACCATCAGACACAGAAGCCGATAAAATGAAAAAAGAAAAAAACAGCCAAGTTTTAATATTCGGGGACTCGATGATCAGGGGAGCCGGAAAATTCTGCGAAAATGAAGGCTGCGAAGTCCATGTCTTTCCAGGAATTAGAGCAAAGGAACTAGAAAAGAAGATAGTAGAGAGGAAAGAAGAGTCGCTCGATCCTAAAGTCATAGTTGTCAACGTGGGAACGAACAATATGAAAGCTCGGACTGGAACTCATCTGATGGTAGAAATGGGAGAACTTATAGATGAAGCGAGGAAAGTGTACAACAATGCAAAATTTGTGATAGGTGGAATTGTGTATCGGGATGACATGTACTATACAACGATAGACAAACTGAATGACAGCATCAAATGGATCTGCGAAGAGAAAGATGCTGTGTTCTACAACCCAAATATGAGAATTTCAGGAAATGAGGCAGCTAGAGATGGGATTCATCTAAACCATGCGGGGGGAAGAATTTTGGGAAAGCTCATAATGGAGGAAGTGGAAAAGCTGCTTCACACGGACACATAGCAATCACGGGTACCCAAGTACCCAAGAGTAGTACCCAAGAGTAATCAGGATAGTAAAACTAATAAAACAGATATCAACATTTTTTACCACAACATATGCAGTCTGCAGAACAAAATTGAAGAAATTGAGTTATACATGGATATGAAAACAGAAACAAGATATGACGTAATGTGTCTAGCCGAAACTTGGCTAAAGGAAGGACAGCAAGAGTCCGTCTCCATTCAAAATTTCACGCTCGCAGCAAGTTTTTCCAGAAAGAAGAAAATAGGTGGTGGCGTAGCCATATACGTGAGAGAAAACACACCCTGGACCTTCACACGAAGAACCGACATTGAAGCAATCGGCGAAGAATCGACTTTCGAGGTGAGTGGCATCGAGATCAAAGGAGAAACTTCAACAATCATAGTAGTTCTTTATCGAACCCCAGATGAAAAGAACTTAGACAGCTTTTTTAAGAAACTGCATGGTCTTCTTTCACGCCTAAGCAAAGAAAAAAAACCAGTGTCAATTTGCGCAGATCTAAACATCGACATACTGCAAGAAAATAAAAAGAAATCCCGGCTCGTAGACATTTTACTTGAATTTAACATGAAAGCTCAAATAAAAACGCCAACAAGAGTTTCAGCATCATCATCAACTGCCATCGACAACATCTTAACAAACTTTAAATTAAAATATGACCCGAAGATAGAAAAGACAGCAATATCTGACCATTACGGTCTTTCTTTTGTCCTACAAATTCATGAAACTAAAGAAAACGTGAAAATCCCGGGGTTTTACAAGAAAAGACTTATAACGACAGACAAGCTAAACGATTTCACAAGGGATATCGAAATTCAGGACTGGACAGCTGTCTGCCACGGGACAACGGTGGACGAGAAATTCGCAGCATTTCAAGAAATCTTCAACTACCACTTCAATAACAATTTCCCTAAAAAAACTTTAAAAGTAGGCCCTGGGAAAAATACCCCAAAAAGAACATGGAAAATTACGCCGGAGATAATCGAAGCAAGCAAGAAGAAACGACGTCTGTATCACCTGAGCTGCAAAAAAAATGGAAGTAAGCACAAGGAAGAACTGAAGAAAGCAAGAAAATCTTTAAGATCCTTAATCAAAGCCGAGAAGAGGAAACAAAACGACAAGTCGATCGCAGAAGCTGAAAATAAAAATAAAGCATTATGGGACATTATAAACAAGTGTAGAAATAAATCGGTGTTAAGAAAACCAAAAACCATACAACTCGTAGTCAACGGTATAAAAATCCTGGGTAATCAAATAATAGCCAACCAATTTAATGACCACTTTGCGACAATCGCGGAATCTATCGTCGACACTCAAGCCATAAAAATACCTGAATGCATGAACCTAATTAAAAACGCTTGTCCTGAATACGCTGGGCCGGAATTCACCCTTACGCCGACAAATGAAAAAGAAATTATCGAAATTATTACGAATCTAAAAAACAAAAAATCAACAGGGTGGGACGAAATTCCTATTAAAGTCATAAAATGCGTAAGCACACTAATAGCAAAACCAATGGTTGATATATGCAATTTCTCTCTAATGACAGGGACATTCCCTTCTGCGGCAAAATGGTCAATTATTAAACCCCTTCATAAGAAAGGTGCGGACACAAATATGGATAACTACCGTCCAATTAGTCTAGTTACAAACTTCTCGAAAATATTTGAAAAAGTATTCTTGGTTAGGCTTCTAAGCTTCATTAAAGCCAATGGCATTTTATGTAAAAATCAGCATGGGTTTCGGAAAGGTTTTTCAACTACAACAGCAACTACCTGTCTGGTACAGACCGTAACCGAATGTGTCGGAAACAAAAAGGCAGTAGGTGTTATCTTCTGTGACCTTTCAAAAGCCTTTGACACCATTAACACTTGTATCCTAATTATAAAATTAAATTTCTATGGCATAAAAGGGACTGCATTAAAATGGATCAAATCATACCTCTCGGAAAGAAAACAAAAAGTGAAACTGAATTTCAACGATGATGGTTCTGAATGGATAGCAAGTAAACACGGAATCCCGCAGGGGACCTTGCTGGCGCCAATCCTTTTTAGTTTATATGTTAACGACCTGGCTTATGCAGCGAAAAATGTAAACACGGATGTAATTTTATATGCGGATGATACGAGCTTAATAGTCGAAAGTAAAAATAGAAATGAACTGCTAGCAAACCTAAAAAGCTCTATCAGCAAGGCAGAAAGATGGTTCAAACCAAACCAACTGAAACTTAATCACGATAAAACCAATATTGTTATTTTCACGGGGAAAGGAAGCGCAAGCGAAACGGAAGTGATATGTGAGGGCAATACTATATATACCAAAGATACTTGTAACTTCTTGGGCACCACAATAGATCACAGACTCATATGGAAAACCCATGCAAATAATCTTAGCTCCTCACTTAGCTCGGCCTGCTTTGTTTTATCCAACCTGACCAGTCATGTAAACAAAATCACCGTCAAGATCGCTTTCCACGCGCTGGTCCAAGCTAAAATTAGATATGGTATCATACTATGGGGTAGTTCGCCATCAGCTGAAAGAGTTTTTAAGAAGCAAAAAAGGGCTTTAAGAATAATCGGAAATTTAAGAAAAAGACAATCTTGTAAACCACTTTTCAAAGAACTTCAATTTTTAACTTTGACATGTATTTATATATTAGAACTGGTTTTATTTGTATTAGACAATATAAGTGATTTCAAGAAAAATTCCGATATTCATAATTTTAACACAAGATCCAACTACTTTCGCAAAAATAAAACTAGACTCAACATTGCAGAACAAAGCCCAAAAAACATAGGAGTTCATATTTTCAATTATCTTCCGGACTGCATAAAAACGCTAACTGAAAAAAGGTCAGTTTTTAAAGAACAAACGAAGAGGTTCCTCTTAAATCATGGTTTTTATACTCTTGACGAATTTCTAGCATCAAAGGATTGTAAATGTATTTATTGTGTAGATTTTATCTGTATAAATTGACTGTACATATGTATTAGGTTTTAATTTTTCATCTCGATGTATTTTATGCACATTCGGACCTTTTTTCATGCTCAAATTATGTTGCAATCCAACTAATGAGTGTTTCTGTAAAGAAATTGAAAAAAAAAAAAAAAAAAACAAAACAAAACAACAACACACAGTATTCTATTTATGCTGACAAGAGTGTCTTACTTTCGCAAACCGAGGGATTTACGAAAAGATCTAAACAGAGTTCAATCCTAAATTTCTAGGCTTCAACGAATTTCAAGATATTACACTTAACGACTTAAAAACTCACCGTTGTACTGCAATAGCAACACTGAGAGATCAAAGTCTTGATTCTCACGTAACCTGTTCACAATCTACATGGTCGTAGTTTGATCGCAGCTTGCTTGGCCGAGTCTGTGGGAAAACGAACGAGGTCTGTTTCATACGTGTTCAAATATTCAGGGCCTGAATAAAATATCTTGTATATTGCATACATGTGTATTCAATGCATAACAAAGCTTTAAAGACGAACAGAAATATAGTTTACTAACACCAAAGAAAGCTTTTTTTTCAATTTAGCAGCAAAGGGAGCTAAACTAGTCATATTTTCTTACCTGCCATAGTCTCTTGTCATATAAGCTCACTAGCCAAAATTTTAGTCATATTATATCGCCAGCTACAAACTCTAGTCATACTACAATTGTAATAAAACGACAAGTTGTTTTTAGTCAACGGAATAACAATTTTTAACTCCAGTAAATGCCAAAATGTTTTCGAAGCATTTGATAAAGTAACAAAAAAGAAAAAAGCGACCGGATTTGATCAAATTTCTGGCCATAGTTTTAAAGCGTAACGCCATTTTCTAAGTAGAACCACTTGAATACATAATAAATTATTCTTTTTCAACTGGCACATTTTCGGATAAAACTAAGAAAGTAGTAATATGTCCACTATATAAAAAAGGGAGCCAAAATTTAATAGAACATTACAGACCCGTGGCGATTCGTTCATTATTTTTAAAATCTTTGAAAAATTTGTCTGTAGTAAATTAACACACTTTCTATAAAAATATGACCTAATAACAGAAAGCCAGCATGGATTCCAGAAAAATAAATCAACAATAACGGAAATGTTTAGCTTTATGGGTCAATTGAATAATTCTCTGGTCAACAAAACATCAGGCATTGGATTGTTTTACGATTTCTCCAAAGATTTCAATATGGTCAACCACAGCAACCTACTAGAAAAGCTAAAATCATTTGGTATATTAGGAATAGCAAATAAATGGATTAAATCTTACTTATATAAGAGAATTCATCTAACAAAAATTACAAATTCACACGGTACATTCTACTCAAGTGAAGCAACCATAAATATTGGTGTCCCACAAGGCTCCATAATAGCACCACTATTTGTAGTTAATACTACTCAATTTTTAATTAATGATCAAAGCAATAGCCATACAGAAACGTAGAAGAACAATAGAGCAGTAAAATAATTATCTGAATGGGAAAATGCCAATGAATTGTCCATAGATAAATCAAAACAGTATTGATACGATTCCACCCAAAACAATCTGCATCAAAATTCAAGCCCTCTTATATTCCTAAATGGTAAAAAGCATTAAATCACAAAACAAAACATTGGCGTAAAAATCGATTGTTTATTCTCATGTTACCCGCACATTGATTCACTCTGAAATAAATTACTTACGTGTTCATTTCAAATGTATAATTTCAAATGCATCTTGACCTTTTCTACTTTACGAACATTGTACTGCGCATTTTTTGAACCTTTACTGTTATATGGGATCATGATATGGGGTCAAGCATCAAATGGGCACTTGGCGCGTTTAAAAAAATACAGAATAGGATAGCCAAAACTATGATACCTACCAATAACCTATACGTAAGTGATATGATTCCAAAAGATAGATATAGATATTGTGAACTCCTTTCAATCGACGTTCTTTTAATTTATCGCCTCGTATTAAAATATTCTTTCTCTGATGAATTCAAGTGTGTTCGAAACCCATCGTGCCAACACTCGTCTCCAACTAAGCCCACGTTTCAAAACTCCCCTTTACATCAATAAATAAGGGAACTCAAAGTATGACTACTGTCACGAAATAAGAAACAAAAATATGAAATAAATAATTCAAGTTCAAAGAGGGGAAACAAAAAGAAACTGTTCCAAGGCTACACACGCACATATTTTGCTTTGTCTTGCTGTTATGCTTTAATAAAGCATTAAAGGTGTTAGCAGATGTGACATTTCTCGGACAACAAAAGTATCTAATTGTGATTATTATTATATACTTTTTTTTATTAATTATCATTATTGTTATTTTTGGTGTAGGTGAAAACGGTTTTGCTCTGTTGATTAGGTTTTTTGGTCCTAAAAAGGACCGCGTCGGCGGTCGACGTTTCACCATCATCCACCTACATCATTCACCTACACCATCATCTACCGGCTCTGAACCCCTTCGTCTTAACATTGTTATTTTTGTTATCTAGAATCTATAGGTACCATTGTAGTTATTGTAATATATTAATTTATTTCTCGGAGTTATCCTAAACTCTTAAATCATTTATTAATTAAGTTAATAAATTGCTGATTAATTAAATGCTGATTTAATAAATTGCTGATTGCTAATAAATGAATTGCTCGTATAATTTATCTGTATTTTAATTATTATTATTTGGGATTTATCGAGGCTAATTTATTGTCATGGATAATTTATTTAAAGGTTCACACCTGGTTTACTACTCTATCAAACCATCCAAAATGACTTAAACACGCGTTTTTATTTTGTATCTAGTTTTTATGTTAACACTATTGACAAGCCCGATGGGCTCCGTAGAAGTTCATACTGAGGACATTTGTATTTTAACGTGTGTGCGAAATAAATAAACATTGAACAAAAAATCAAAAGTCCAAAATAAAATGTTCTGAAATTTATAATAATTTGGATGTGGTTTACAATAAAAGAAACGCGCAAATGTAAAGCTGTTAGTAAATGTTGTTTTGCGCCAGGCAAGCAATTTAATCACGAATAACCTTAACAGCAAGCTCAATGACAGCAATGTGGAGTAAGGAATTATTGAGAACCGCTATCTTCGTTCGAGCGAACACCTTGCAGCGCAGACTTTCCGTGTATTGTTGCTTTTAACTTCGTGTGGTACTTGTAGGCAAGGTTGATAATCTGAAACAATAAGATACCCAGGAAACAAAGGTTTGTTATGCCCTCAGAAAGCACTGGAAGGAAGCAAACGTTTTTACGGAATTTTAAGTTTTTTTTTTCTGGTTTACTTATCATTTTTACTATTAAAATAAACGGATTTAATTATAATCGACAGAAACCACTGACTTATACACTTATTATCTTTTTTAGTTTTAAATATCAATGGAATGCCCGTCAGCTAATTTTCTTTTTCTTTTAGTGTGGGCTTGCAACCCTTCCTCAACTTAAGATAAGTATTTCGTATCCCAGCATCACTTTAAAAGAAGTTGTTGTTTATAAAGTTAAAAAGATATATAAGTACACTTTTTAGAATTTGTATTCCTGTTCCAACAACCCACCACGGTGGAAATTAAAGGACAGGTATACCAGTTACAGTTTTAATAATCTTCTCAATCAATCATAACCATTTGCGATTTTAGAAATACATGGCTGAAGGAAAAATCATAAATTCGTGGACAGTTTTATGTTGGCGATTATATGCGACTAATTATATGCGAGTATACATTTAGAAAACGGTAGGTACCATGTAGAAAGAAGTCAAGATTGTAAATATGCTTCTAAGGCAATGCCCAGTTTAAATATGACCGAAGGTTGGGATGTTAATATTTGTCTGTTATTGGCTATGCCCACGGAAATTAATCTTTGACTGGCAGTTAACTCTAAGCTAGACACTGTTAAATCAGCATTTTTTTCTCGTATTATGTTTAAAGTTTTTAATAGGTATGAGTTTGAAGGAAATGAATAAATTCAGCATCAAGAATACAGATGCTTGACTGTTTCAAGCATACAGTTCATGTCTGTGCCGAGAAAATGAGAAGAAATGAAATACGAAATGTCCCATTTGTAAAAGCAATTACTACATTTCATGAAGGTTCCGTTTAAAACCCGAGTATAGGAACTTGCTATCAGGAAAATAAAACAAGTCATAATGGCCAACTACACAGTCTTCCAATTATTTTTAAACATACATTTTATACGAAAGCGGTGTGATCATGTCATTTTGTTCAATTTCATATTTGACCATTATATCATTGTCATAAATCATCGTTTTGCAGAAGCGTCGTAAACAAGTTACCAATGTTACGATAACCGGTCAAAAAGCACCCGGATGTAAAACTGAAAATACAAATATCTGATTCGCTCAAACAATGGAGCTACGTCGTTTGCGCACAGTTTTTTTTTCAACTGGAAAATGTGAGTCTTACCATTGTTTGTGCACAGAATAAACTTACCTTTCAGTTCTGGGAGATTTTAGAAAGATCTATAAAACTTGTATTCAAATATATTTAATCACTTTCTTTTAAGTAAAACGCAGATGTAACAAAATCAAGAAAGTGTTTTGTGTCAACACGCTTCAAAGAATTTGCCAAATATGGTGAACAAGTTAATTATATTTTAGAAATAGCTTTATCCATGGACTGCAGTGCTCAAGGCCGTGTAGTACGAATAGGCCAGGTGGGCGATCTGAAAAAATACCCGGTAAAGAAAGAAGCGGAATGATATTTAAAGTTCTGTTTGTAGATCAATTAAAGAACATGGCTGAAAACGGGACTGTTTTTCACAAATCTACTCGTTGAAATTTAGCTGGGAGCAAGGCTTTAGTGCATTCAGGGTAAATAAATAATAATAATTTCATAAATATTTGAAAAAAGTATGTCCCAACTATCAACTACTTTAAATTTTCTTAAGACTGTCCTAACAATAGCACTCTCAAAAGCTTAAGCTGTTAAAACAAGATAAAAGAGGTTTTAGAGCCTCGGAGTTTGGACTTTTAAAACTGGTAGTAGAATTAGTTTCATTGCGATTGCGACATTCTATTTTACAGGCAGTGAAATTTGAGTGTTTCTTTTGATTAGAGCTCAACTCAAAGAATAATCATTTATAAATACTGGAATTCAGGAGTTAAAATGAGTTTAGGGAGTTTAGAGAAAAAAAAATACCCGTAATAATGTCTCGTTGGTCAACGGAATGAATCCAGCAGCTTTGACGAACACCGGCTGGTTGGCACGAGACATGACGATTCTCATGGACTTCTTGAAACTCTCCGTCGAGGCCAACCAGTCACATTCGTACACGGCGTTCCGCACGAGCTCGCTCTAGGGAAAGAGAACGAGGCGTTGACCTTGCTTACAGTTGTGCTGCCTAGAGGCCACATTAGGGTCGCGTTCATAAACTTCGTGAATATACTTGGCTGGTAAACGAATCATAATGATAAAATTTCGTATAACTGCAACCGTTCTAAGACCTACTGTCACAGCAATAATGTTACCAAAATAAAATAACCATTTTATAGTTAGCCCGATTGTAAGTTTTGGAACGCAACATTAGCATTTTTTTATTAGTTATACAATTTTTAAGCCGTATTAATGCCAGTTTAATTTATTTGTCCAAACACATTGGCCGTTTTGCAATGCACCAAGCATGTAAATAAAAGATTCGGCACGACTATTCTTTACATTCTAATCTTCTTCGCATCGCTTTTGGTCGTGTTTATTTTTGCGATTTTACGATCGACTCAACGTGGGTTCGATCCCGCTTAAAATTTCCTGACAAGATCTTAAAATGCTGGGTTCTTACTACAATAGCGCTGAGGTTAACCTGTTTTCGCAAAAATGTCTTGCCAATGACTTCTTTGCTGAAAAAATTGAGGATGCTTTTAAGTTGAGTCACTGAGGTTTTGATTTTTAAATAAGTTCATTCCCATTCTCACAGATTACTTGCATTTAAAACTGGTTTACCCTGAACGAATAGTTTACTTTGTTGACCTCTACTAGTCATAAGGCGATATTTTAAGTCGTTATTTTTTAATTGCTAATTTTAATAATCGGACTGTTGCAAGCGCCATCGGGTGGCAGCAACCATTACCACGAATTCCCTGCTCATTTGCTCGACAGAAAGTTTAACATTCACACTGGCCCTCTAGCTTGACGTATAAACTTTATACTAGAAACTTATTTGAAAATGGTGAACGCATTTGAATCGCTTCTGAAAACACATTTGAAAAATGGTGTAAAAAAACTGCCAACGACTTTTGAAATTGCCGCCATGACGTTAGCTGCTCGTGTGGAAATTTTGTTGAATGGGTTTGCAATTGATTAAATTATCCTATTTTTGTTTTTTTAGAACCAATCATGGATAGCATGTATTTATTTGCAAGCATGTAGAAAACTTTGAATCACGAGAAAAAGAAAAAATCTAACATGCGCAATCTGATAATTTCTGAGGCGCTCTTGCGTAAAGAAAAAGAGCTCCACAAATGGCTTTTTTCTTGGAATAATCAAACTCACAAACGTCAAACAAATAAAAGGCGGCCACTTCAAACCGTAGTGTTACTGGAAGAAGCACCGTGTTAACGAGTTAGCAAAAAGCAGTAACCCCGAGTAAAAGCGGAAATATTAAAGGCACTATTTTTAGCGACTTAAGAAAAATAAATTGAATTTTAAAGTACTATCGTTGAGTGTGCAGGTTCTAGATAGACAAACAACGTCAATGTTACAGTCTCTGCGTGAAAGATGGCCGCCAAATGACTACCTTACCGACAAAAATGCAGAGTACCGGAACATCACGTTAAGTCGAGCCACTGTAACATGAAATTTAATTTCGATATTTATAGTAGGTTACTCACTTTTTAATATCGTTACGTGTATATCAATCGTTGAGGTAAACATTGATGAAGATTTTTTGAGCATGAAAAGTTTCAAAAGCGAGTTAACCTACGAGAAATATCGAAATTAAAATTCATACGACAGTGGCTCCACTTAACGTGATTGTCCGGTACTCTGCATTTTTGTCGGTAAGGTAGTAATTTTTCACGCAGAGACTTTAACATTGACGTTGAAACTCTACCTATAACCTACACTCAACGGTACTACTGTCGCTCACGCTTAAGCGATACCGGATATATATATATATATATATATTTGTAGCTTATTGGTAGCATCGAAAAATCAACACTCTAGGAAATAATCCATCATACGTACTTCTTCGGTGATTAAGTCTGCAAGGAAACAACAGAAACCCAGTTCCAACCAGAGACATCCAACGACCACGGTATACTGGATCACAAACTTCAGGTGCTCTACGCGCCGTTCCTAATAATAAAAGCTAGGGATAAAGGCGGGTAACAAATTCGCTGCATTACAGTTGTCAAACAAATGAGCTTTGTTACTATGCTATTTGTCGTATTTGCATGCTAGTTACGACAAAATTTCAAAAACACTCTGTACACTGTACACTATCATGGTTTTAAGATTCATGTCTTTTGAACATCAGCACTGGTTTAAAAAAAAGACTATGTAAAACCGTTTTTAGTGCTCATTAAAACAACTTATTTTGCGACGTTTCACAATGTGTACCTGTTATTTTATTCAGTGTGAAACTACACGGGTAGATTCTTATTTAAATCGCAGAAACTAGCAATCACGCTTGTCATAGTCATAGAACATACCAAACTTTGTTCATATTGACGTAGGTAGATTGATTTTTGATTCACAAATCTAAGATTCTAGAACTAAGAACTGAACCAATTTTTTTTTTTTAAGTACTTCATTGTACAAAACAAAGAAACACTTCGTTGTTTGCAAGTAAATGAAGCCTATTTAAGCTATTTTCCTGTGCGTGGTCAAAAAAATAAAAGAAATGTCTGTAATGTAACAACCTCTTTCTCGACGGCGTCCGTAATTTCCTCGGACTCGACAGAATCAATGCTGGCAAAGAATATGAGCGCCAACAACGAAACCACGCTGACAACGATCTCAGCCACCAGAATCGGGCAGAACAACACTTCTACCTCGCGAACCAACCTACGGGGCCACGTTGGAGTCTTAACATTTGGGGTAAAAAATAGTTATGACAGTAAATAATTGGAGACGTCGCTGCATTTAGTTTAATTAATGCGATCTTAAAGAAAAAATAAAGTAATAGGTATTTTAATTGCTAGCGAAAAATACCAAGTGACGTAACGTGAAGTAACGTTAATTTCGAAGTAAAAACCACCAAAACGCTCTCCACTGTTTCATGCAGGAGCAAAGTTTATAAATGGAATTGCATCTGCTGGTTGGCCTTCAATCTCTCTCAATCCATCAACATGATTGGAGCGTAAAACATAGTAATTTTTTTTTTTGCAAAAACCTGTATTTTTAACTCGCCAAACCTTTCGGCATGCATGCATTTAAAAATATTATCTTTTGTATCAGTCTAAAATCAGTCAAAGTCGCATGCTAACCAGAGAAAACTTACTAACCTTATGCTCTCTTGATAACGATAAACAACTTGTTTCAAAAGGAGAGTCAACTCCTCTGCGACGTCCTTGGCCTCGACACTAACCACATTTAGCTCCAGTGCCTTTTCTTCCAGAGTTTTGGCTGCTAAAGGTTGTTGACCGAGTCCTAACTTTTTCTTCAGCAATTTGATACCCGCAACATTTTTCTCTCGACGTCGTTTCACATTCTCGACGGCGTCCTCTCTTAATCGTGCCAAGTCTTGACTAAGCAGCCGAAACTGGCCGACCACTTGAATCAAAGTGGCACCTAAGAGGCCACTTACGCTGTTGTTGGCCGCCACAGCAACCAAAATTGTGAAAATCCAAAGTACAAACAGGATTTCATACGTTGGTGACGTGTACGGGTCGATGGGGAACCAGACTCTGGAAGATGAAATCGAGTTTCATAAAACGTGCTTTGAACGGGAGCAGAATATCTGCTTGCTTGTCTAACCAAGTGAATATGTTCACAGACGTGCAATCCCTTGGCCGCATAGTTCATTAACCTAATACCTCGATTTCACCAAATCCGTTTAAAACGCTTCAAACGACGTGTAGGGGTTATTTTGAATCGGCCTTTAGAGCTAGATTTACAATTTCTGGTTGAAATGACAACTGAATCATTTTTAAGGCCCCCGCCAAGTAGACTCCTGCATTTTTTCAATTTCTTCGGGATTGCTTGTCCGTCCTGACATGGTGAAACTTGCCACCAAACGCAAATTAATTAAGCTCCACCAAGTGAAACCTAAATATTTTTATAGCGATGGTAACAGCGCAAGTGAGGAGTGCTATAAACCTTCGCCAATTTTGACTTATTTTGGCATCGTGAAGTAAATACTATCCCAGTTTGAGCTTAATGTATAGTACTGAGGGCTAGCAACCGGAGGATAAGATAATCAAATTAGTTCTGAAATTTCTGTTTTTATGGAGATGAGTCTTGAGCTAGCAGTTACCTTCTTAACTGCATCCAGTTAAACTAACCTTGAGTGTGATAAAACTTGACTGAGACTCGACAGAGATCAGTGGGGAGACCTATCAGATGAGAAACTATCATTTTCCCATCTCGTCTGAACTGGCCATAGGTACCTGGCAAAGTGGCTCCTTTTGGCAACTACTGTAGGTATGAGGGCACTGAAGCCAAGCTCAAACTGTACGGTGCTGACGACAGTGACCATGACAAAACTATTGATCCATTTCTGAATGTCAGCGACTATCTTTTGTTTGTCGTCGCTTGGTTGACCGGCCATGTCCCGACGTCTTGTCGCCACGATACGAGACGTTAACTTCTCGATTTCAGCCCCACGAAAGAATAAGCATCCTACCTGAAGAATGAATCAAAACTGAACAAGACATTTTTACACTCAATTGGTTCAATTTTCAGTAAGGATACAATTTTGCAATACTAGTTTTATTTGGGAAATAAGTGAGCAGTTTCTTTAACAGCTCGACACATGTTTGATTAACAGTTGAGCAAGGAAAAATAGAGTAATTGTTACTGCAGTAAGAACGAACAATGTGGAAACACATCAGTGTGCTTTGATTATGATTGTCTTTGCTTTAACTGGATGTTAGTCTCTACATATCTCACTGCATTAAAAAATGTAATTTTAAAACTTTTTGATACTAAACTTTGCCACGATGAACAGTTCCAAACAGCCAGCGCCTATGCACTCGCACACGGCATTGAGATCATTCATTGACGTCAACGCTCCAAGCGGGTGAAAGACGATGCATGCAAGCGATCCAAAAACCAGTGTGAACACAATGCTGGCAGTGCGCATTCTGTCCAGGAATGTTTTTCTGGCGTTTGGACCCAGCGGCCAGAGACCTGCAACGATAAGTTGATCGTACCAATTGGGAGAAGTTACTCTGAAGTCACACAGTATTTTATTTCTGCTGACAAGAGTGTCTTACTTTCGCAAACCGAGGGATTTACGAAAAGATCTGAACAGAGTTGAATCCTAAATTTCTAGGCTGAGCCACTGGTATTTATTTTGTCAGCTCAACGAATTTCAAGATATAACACTTAACGACATAAAAAAAACTCACCGATGTACTGCAATAGTAAAACTGAGAGATCAAAGTCTTGATTCTCACGTAACCTGTTCACAATCCACATGGTCGTAGTTTGATCGCAGCTTGCTTGGCCGAGTCCGTGGGAGAACGAACGGGGTCTGTTTTTAAACGTGTTCAAATATTCAGGGCCTGAATAAAATATCTTGTACATTACATACAGGTGATTTATTCTAGAACAATGCTTCAATTGCGGTGTGAATATACGACACGCACACCAAAAAGTGTTTATTTTGTTCGATTGCACGATGATGGCGACTGTCATCATCGTTCGCGCAGGAGAACGGGGTCACCCAGGGAGTCGTTTTGAGTATCACGTTGTTTGCGATCACCATCAACTCGATTGCGTCGTGCTTACGCTCGCCCGTACGTGCATCCCTCTACGTTTGTGACTTGGCTATTTTCTACTGAACGGGAAACCTGAACTTCGCTCAGCGTCCGCTTCAATTGACAAGCAATCGATATCAAAATTTGGCTGACCTAAATGGATTTAGGTTCTCGTTCACAAAAACAACATGTTTGCACTTCAGTCGATACCGAACTTCCCATCCTCAACCTGTCTTGTATTCATCGAACCAAACTTTGCCATGCGCATAGTCCGCTCGCTTTCTCGGCTGGTCTTCGATGACAAACTAAACTCAGATACTGGCCACCATCTCTCCGCTAGCTTTAAACAAAATGCCTCAAGGCAATGAAGATCTTAAAGATCATAAGAGGTGCGTCTTGGGGAGCCGACAGAACGTCCATACTTCGACTATACCGCTACCTCATAAGATCGAAGTGGACTTTGGCTGTGCGGTCTGCGCTTTGGCGAGAAAATCCTTTATAAGAATTCTCGACCCGGTGCACAATGCTGGCATTAGGTTATGAACCAGTGCAATTAGGAAAAGTCCTGTCCCTAGTCTTAACTGCGAGTCAATAGAGGCCCCGTTGGCGACACGGCGTGACTACCGACTTGGAAGCTATATATCCAAGCTACGTGGTTTGCCCAAGCACCCATCATTTCAGCCCGTCTTCAGAAGGCCCTACCAGGCAGGAAATGGCACGCGGCAATGAGTCACAAGACCTGTGATCGATATTTTATAGTAATTACTAAGTTTGATGAGGGAGCTAAACTTTTTTTTTGAAAGTAATGCAGCAAACGCCATCGGTTAGCACCCGCCATTATCAGGATTTTTCGGCTTGTTTGCCTAGCAGACTTAACACTAACGCTGGCCCCTCTGACTATGCCTTTGAGCTCAATGGTGTTAGAATTTGAAGTTAAATTTAGGACAGGATGTCTGGAGGAAAGAAACAGGTGGAGTGAGGAGATGGAGAAGATGGGGCTGAAAATAAGTCATGAAAAGACTGTGGAAAGAAAAAAAAAGACATCCAGAGAAAGAGTGGGAATATATTTAAAATAAATGGTACTAAAGGAGACTGAATCATTTACACACCTGGGAAGTGTAATAAGTAAGAAAGCAAATATTTATGATGTCACAGACAAGCTAAATTAAGATGTAAATATAATGTACAAGTGACTTAATCTCAATAAACTTAAACTTATCCAAATTCAAGTGCAAAGTACGGTATGTCAATGTGTACAAATGTCTATACCTTCGTAAGTATAATAGGACAATAAAAAACAACAACAAAAACAACAACAATGACAACTAAGGTGGCTGGCAAGAAAGATTGTAATAGAATGTAAGGAATGTAATAGTACTATTTTATAAAAAGAATTAAAGAATGTAATAAACTGCAAAAATTTCGAAACAGAGCAGCAAGAATAATTTTGATAGCAAGTTGGTTCTCAGACCACAGAGAAAAGTTAAATAAAATTCAATGGAAAAATGTTTAAAAGTAAAATTTTGAAATAGATGTATGTACCTAATATTATATTTAAGATCCTACATGGCAAGATGCCAAATAAATTAGTTTGTTTTTGCGATCATCTTATAACGGTGCCTAGAAGATTGTAGAAACGTGCTGAATAAGATTAATCCAAGTTCGAAACTAGCTTGTTTTTGACAAGTTCTCTTTGAGACAAATTTAAAGGTACAAGAAAAACACGTAAGTCGCTAAGAATGTGCAAATGATTTTGCATTTGCTTGATCATATGCCCAGTTTTACGCAACAAATGTCCTAATTTAAATTTTAATTAATGGTTTCGCGATGAATGACCATGATCAAAACTCCAAGACCGATGTGTACTAATATTCTAAATATATCATTGAGATTTACAATAGAAAAAGGTCGAATGTAAGTCGGTAAGGTCCGGTTTTACAAAAATCTCGCCTCCTAGTTGAAGTGTTAGTTGGAAACCATTGCCATGGCGACTTCCAATCACATGCAGTGAAATTTAGGTGTTTCTGTGAGTTAGCGGTCCAGTTTATAGTTGAAAATGTTGTTAGAATCCGACATAAGTAAATGTAGGAATGTGACAGTAAAGCAATTAAATCACGACTACTCTTTCGTAGAGAAAGTGTTAATCTCATAAAGTGTGTAAAAATAAAGACACGTTTGAGAAAGCGATGCGAAACAAGGCTAGGATTTGGTGTTCTGCGTTCGATTGTTCGTTTACGGCGAGGAATTTTTTTAAAATTTTGCCTTCAGCGTAGTGTAGTAAGAGTAGCCAAGGTTGGTGATCTGAAAAAAAAACATATCCAGTAAAATAAGGTAGCAAAATTAGGAATGCTATGACGTCTAAAAGTACTGGAAAGAGGCGACAGTGATCACCTGTTTGTGGAGTGAGTTTTTGCACAAACTTGAGTATTAATTTGCTTTTTTACAGTTTTTGAGTTATTATTTTCAAAAGTTCAGAAAAGTCTTTCAATTGACGCCTAATGGTACTAAGTCGAGATCTCCAAGTCCACAGAAAAATTATCGCTCTTTTTGGGGGTGCATTTTGGTAATTTTATAACTTTTTGGCATTCTTCTTTGCTTCGCATGTACACCTCTTTGGACTATTTTAGTATTAAGGGCACTATCAGGGAGGAAATCTTAAATTATGAAATACACTTAATTTGTCTTTACCCTGTTTCACAGATCCCATGATTTATTTTTAAAACTTTACAACGCACGCTTTACGTACTTGCTGGCAGCCGTTGTCGTTTAAACACTAGCTACTGCCAATATTACTGACCAGATGATTTGCTAATAACCAGTCTACCTCTTGGACCCAACACCATGCCTCTGTCAGCTGTTGATCAGCAATTTATTGACTTGTGGCTCATTATTTTGCCACAGTACATTGTTGTGCCACAGCACATTGTTGTGCCACAGCACATTGTTGTGCCAAAGCACGTTGTTGTGCCGGCCGTTATTACATGAATCGACACTGACAAAGGCGGAAGAAGCGAGTCTTCATATTAAACTGATAGTTAATAAGTCAGGAGAACGTATTTCAATTCTAAGGTGTTCAGACATATAAAAACGTATTCTTCTCATAAAGTACGTGAACCAAACCAGTTTTCTGACTTATACAAGTTATTCAAAGTCTCCAGAGGACTTATTTAGAAGCTACATGACTTCTAGCTCCTCCTCCTCGTGTCTTTCGTTGGTCTCTGGTCTGTTCGACCAGCTATCACTCCTTTAGAGATACCAACATTAGCAAAAATATGTAACGAATTGTAAATATTCCTTTTATGGCTAGTTAAACAATGTTTAGCTAAACAATGACTGCAGGCTGGGAAGTAACAATAAGCATCTGACCGGCTGTAACCATGGAGATGAGTCTTTAGCTGACAGCTATATTTTTAACCGTGCAATTCTTAATTCAATTATTTTTGGTTTCTAGTTCGAGTCTCTGGTTTTGGAATATTTATAAGTTTTTTATCGGTTGGTATTTTGAGGAAATGTTCATACCGATAAGAATGTCTCGTGGGTCATCGGAATAAATCCAGCAGCTCTAATGACCACCGGCTGGTTGGCATGAGACATGACGATCCTCATGGACTTCTTGAAACTCTCCGTGGCGGCGAACCAGTCACATTCGTACATAGCATCCAGCACCTGCTCGCTCTGGGGATAGAGACGTTGAGATGTTAAAAATGACTTTGAGTGCTGTGGTGACCGAGGAGGCTGGAACATCATTCTTTTGTTTGAGCTCAGATTTAGCAGAGAAGGCATAGGGAGTTTTTTCTTTGCTGGCAGCAAAACAGAAGAACAATGTTCCAGTCTCCTTGGCGGTGACTTATGAGTTTGAGCTGTCAGTTTAAAGAGTTAAAATATGAAACCACGTGAACCAAACAATAAGTTTAATGATGAGGTAGGAGAATGTATTGACTGTTTTAACTACGTAGGAATGTTATTTGATCTAAATCTTATTTTTGCAGCAAGAAAACTAGTAAAATAGAATAATAATCAGAAGAAAGTAAAATGAGTAAGAAACTTCAAAAAGTTAATTTGATTAATTTGAAAATATTTGTAAATTTTTAAAAAGTATCAAAAACTTTTTAACGAATTCACTTAAAAACGCTGCAGGTCTAAGTTGAGAACACAAAAATTTGCTTCACCCGCTTTTCTCGCTACGCTCATCATAAAAAAAGTACAGTGAAAAACCTGATTAAAGCAGGACAACCTCATAGTGGGTTAATCCTGAAATTGTCGGCGCCAACGTCGGTGTCATTTTTAGGACCAAAATTGCATCAAAACAGACACAAACTGTCAACTACACCACCACTAAAATGTAATTGTCCGCCTTATAATTACAAAAGTCACCGTACCTCCTCAGTGATCAAGTCCGTCAGGTAGCAAAGTAAACCGAGCTCTAAGTAGAGCACTCCGACGACGAAAATGTACTGCATCATAAATTGCATGCGCTCATTGCTCCGTAGCTATAACAGACAACCACGTGATCGCAACTCAAGCCACGCTGACAAGCGAGGAAGAAACAATTTGGCCACATTTTTCATATAATTTTACTCAATTGTGGGTATAAAGATAGGAAGCCTAATTCTAATTCTAACCTAAATTCAGAATTCCCAGTTAAAACCTTTCTTTTTTCAAAATAAGATTTCGTTTCGCTAGCTCAGCTCATCAACAGCGCATTCGCCTTGCTTATCAACTTGCCGACAGCAAAGCTTTGTGGAGGAATCCTGTTTTTCAAATTGTAACCTCTTTTGAAAGAGACCTTAAATGCCGGTGGTTATTTGCTGCTGTCTACAGAGGTTATATGATAATGGGTTCTCCCTGTAGGCTATGTTTGGTCCACCGTCAATCTTATAATCACCAACGCATTCGATTTCAGCGAAACGAGAACATTGCAGATAGCCCGTCATCAAAACAGTGTGTCGTCAACCATATAAAATCAATGAAAACAGCTTAGTTTACTTGTATAAATTCGTTGAGCTTGATTTGCAACATAATGAAATGGGCAAAGATAGCAAACAAAAAAATTTGCCCGGTCAAGACAATTGACTTTTTTTCTCCAAGTCGAAATAATATTTTTCGTTTAATCTTGGCTTAAACGAACCAATCGGATTGCGAACGAGTCGAGTGAACTCGAAATGTGTAGTCATGAATGCGGAACCGGAACAAAGAGAACCATAAAGGCAAAAAAAGCTGGCAAAGACCACGGACCATGGAATCATTTTTTTCACAACAATGGTTTGTTTCGCTTGCTCAGCTCATCAACAGCTCATTCGCCTTGCTTATCAACTTGTCGTCAGCATAGCTTTCTTTTCTGTTTCACTTCTATATTTTTCTCTTTTTCTCTTTTAACTTTATTTTTAAATTTGTTATTAATTTCTATCGACGATTTAAATAATTGCTAGTTTTCTAGTTAGCTGTCACACTCGGCTGCCATGCTCATTTTAAACAAGACCACAGCTGACCACAAACTTTTGCTGGAGTGGATCATTTCAAACGTTCGTACTGTTAGGGTTTCAACACATGTAATGAGCAGATACTAATGTAATGTATAATAATGTAGCACATGTAATAAGAAACAGATTTAGCGCAACAAATTTAAAGTCTTCATCTGTGTAAACTAGGATGTCAGTAGAGCCGATACCTCCTTCTCGGCGGCGTCAATATCACCGGACGTGGTGGGATTAATGGTGGCAAAGATAATTAGCGCCAGCATCGAAGCAACTGCAAAAACTATTTCTGCCACCAGCGTTGGAGCAAATACCGTTTCTAGCTTGCGTACACACCTGCAATAAATTGCGACACATGATTGCAGTGAAAGACGAAAGGGGATTGATTAATTAAAAAAATGTGGTTTTTCGATCTTGCTAAACCCCCATGAATTAGAATTAGAACAAAAAATGGTTGTTGGCACACAATTGTTAGTTAACTAAGGTACAAATCAGGTCGTAAAATGGAATCAAATTCAACCTAATCAATTAGATGAATAATAAAGGTGAATTAAAGTTTTCCTGATGTTCTGATACGATGTCATGCTAACTAAGCGTCGTTCATTAAAAAAAATACTTAATAACACTGTGATTAATTTTCTCGGATTCTGAATTTGATTCCAGTTTTAACGTGATGATAAAAGAATTAACTAATGATCACAATCTTAACAACACACTGTCACTGGTCTTATGGCGTTTTTAAATGAGTCGGTGGTCTCTTTGATGCTCTTCGACAGAAGTATGGCTACGTGACGGTAACGGGTTTCCCTCCTCCCTCTAGACTAAGTTAGGTAAGTTACCATTCTCGCCATCATTTACTTATAAACCAAACCGTTAGATCTGCATCACAATCCTCGTTAACGTAATTTTACCCGAAAAATAAATGAATCGATACTAGGATAGTTAATCAAATTCATTATGAAAAAAAAACTTACCGAACGCACTCTTGATAGCGATGCACATAGCTTCCTAAAAGCTGGGACATTTCCTCATTGACGTCCTGATCCTCAACATTAACCACATCTTGCTCCAGAGCCATTCTTTCCAGAGCTTTGGACGCCAGAGATTCTTGCTCGCTTCCTAGCGTTTCATCTAGCGACTCTATATCCTCAACGTCTCGCTGCTCACGACGATGTCTCACATTTTCGACGGCATCCTCTCTTATTTGTGCTAAGTTATGACGTAGCAGCCGAAACTGGCCGACTAATTGCATTAAAATGGCGCCCAAGATGGCATCTCCAGAAACGATTGACACAGAACCGATAAAGACAAAGATAGTCCAAAGTGCGAACAAAATTTCATACGTTGGCGATGAGTACGGGTCGATAGGGAACCAGATTCTGGAAGAAGAGAAAGGTATCTGTGTGACGCGTGACTCGTGGTGTGATATTGCCTTGGATATTTGTGTTTGAATGTTGATTGTGGCAATTGTTTTGCTCTATATTGAGTTGATCTCGGACCATGTCTGGTACTGATTTTTTCGTCGGCGATGGCACAGTCGCCATGCTGAATTCGAAGGATATCTGCACCATCGCAGACAAAACATTAGCTCCAGCTATGAACCTTTTCAAGACCGAAATCGACGTTATACAGATACTCCACAAATATTATTTAATTTGTGGCAAAGTCTTTCAATGGAGTGCGTTGGCTCCCCAGTATGATATTGAAGATATTGAAACAAACAAACAAAAGAAAAAAAGAAATTTTCTTCCTTTGGTAGAGAACTTGTTTAGTTTAGTTTTTTTGTTAATGGATGTTTTGGGAGATCCTGGAAGATTGTCAATACCACATTTGGTTCCGTGCTGGACTATCTTTGTAGCGCTATCCTTGGTAAAAATTAAGTAATTCATAGCATAAATATACTATTACCTGCCAAAGAGCTTCCTTTCAGCAGCCAATGACGGTATGAGTGCAGAGCAGCCAACCACGAACTGCAAGATGACGATGACTGTAATAACTACAAACCCGTTAATCCACCTCTGAATGTCAGCGACTATCTTCTGTTTTTCTTCGCTTGGCTGTCCGGCCATGTCCTGTCGTCTCAACTCGACGATACTGGCCGTTAACTCCTTGATTTGGTGCCGTCGAATGTAAAAACATCCCACCTGTAGATTAAACAACAAATCTACTATTCCAAGATACTCAAGTGTTCGCTTGGATGCCGCTCAGCTTACACCAAAATAAGTTATTTTAAAAATGATCTTAAGTCTGATTAAAAGGAGCTTGTACTTGCTAATTTAAACTTTTCTCGTTGATTATTACTACTACCAAGCTAAATACCCGAAAAAAGGACTTTAAAGTATAAAATCCTTGGTGAGATATTTCGACGCATGGAACCTCCGGATAACCAACGATTAGAAGAACCCATATTGTCAGATATCATATTATTTCAATTTTCTCGTAAAATGCAGACATTTTTTAAAAACATTTTTGGACAATTCCTTTGGATACAACAACCGAATTCCCAAAGGTATTTAATTTGGTTGACGTTTGTCGCATTCGCGTAGGTCGCTGCAGCGGCAGCTAGGTGGCATCAGAATCGTCGGGAATGGGATATGATAGGAAGAAAGTTAGACAGAGAGAGGAAATGACAGAATGGCAAATATTTATTTCCTCAATGGGTGCTGACATTCTCGTTCTTAGAGTGAAACATTTTCGCTGCAATTGACCGCCGAAAACTGAAGTAATTTATTAAAAAACTCGCCAATTTCTGCGATTTTGTCAATGAATGTATTTTAGGAAATTGAATTTTTCCCTTGTAAATGCCCTTTAAACCAGTGACTTTAAACCGAACAATTGCTGTAACTCTTGACCAAAGCTCGACATGACCATTTAATCGAACTTGTCCTGGTCGATGAAATATTTATTGCACTAGAGATAAGGGACGAAATGTCAACATTGATTAAAAACATACCTCAATTCTAGATGCTGGCGCCGCTCTACGTGCGAAATTAAGAACGTGTTACGTGCAAAAGAAAATAATTAAAAAAACCACTGACCTTGAAAAGTACTACAAATTCCAAACAACTTATGCCTATACATTCTAGTACGACATGATGATCTCTGTCTGACCATAGTGCTCCTAGAGGGAGCAAGACGGAGCCAGTCAAAACATCAGCCACCAAATTCGTCACAATGGCGCCACCGCGTAGTTTGTCCAGGAACGTTTTTTTGGCGTTTGGATCCAGCGGCCAGAGACCTGCAACGATAAGATGATCTGACCAGGCGAGAAACGTTGCTGAAAAGCGGGTGGTGCTAAGGATTTTTGAACTAAAAAAGCATGAGTGGCTACAATGCTTACTCTGAGCTTCTGGGGCCTTTCTATTCAGAGTTTTTTGTTCCTGATTTTTTTTGTACATGCGTAAGGTGTCGTTCTCGGTAACACACAATATGACATCATATATATACAGACAGGGTGGTACCGTGGTGGTAAGACTTCAAATTTCTGAAAAAGTGTCCTGCAAGAATCTATGTGAAATATTTCCGCCACTGGGTTACGGTTTCCCATCTCAATAATTATCATCACACATTAATGCAGTTGTAAACGCACGTGTACCTAGAATTCTTGTAGAATTGTTTGATGATTCACAATCCCCACCAGTCTTTTCAAAAACAGTAGGGATCAACCTGTTTGGTAACATTTTTAACATGGCCTCCCCAGTCTAGTTCATTATGTATCAGTTATCCAAGAAATGTCTTTTTGCAATCCTTAAATCCTCAAATTTTACCATGCATGACCTTTACATGCCATGTACACTGTTGATTGATTCATTATTGGTTTTTATTGACGCTCTGTTTTGACAACTGGCCGTGCGACACTAGTCTAATGGCGTCGTTGAATAAGTGGATGATATGAAGATGACGATGACCCTAATCTAGCCTAGAAGGGAGGAGGGGAAACCCGGTGTCGTTACATGAATACTGTTTTCTATTCATTAACAACGAGTTTGTTCTGATTACATCAAGATCTCTTATGATCTGCCATTGCATTTTCCAAGTTGGTGTAAGCTGCCCTAACGATATACATAGTCGGATATAGTTATAAAATAATATGGACATAATTAGCGAGACAGTTGCTCTTTCATGCAGGCCAATATATATATATATATTTATATATATATTTTTTTTACTTAACTGTCTTTTGTATAACTTTAATGTGCACGCACTTTTTTCTGCCTTTTAAATATGATTTTATCCACATATTTGCTTATCCCACCCAGTGTTGTCAGTTTCGCGTGTAATATAGCGTGATCGATACTGTTAAATACTTTTCGTTAGTCGTAAAATATGCTTACCGGATGACTTTTGTGTTCCAACGCCAGTAGTGCCTGATATATACTGCTGTGATGGTAATCCACGTTGAAATATTTTTTAAGCGTTTGGTTCTTTACGAAATTTATAATTCTAGCAAACATTGCCAATTCCATGATTTTGAAGAAATTTGAAAGAATAGCTCCTGGTTGATAAATTACAACTAAGTTCGGATTGTCTTTCTTGAATAGCGGGATTGATTTGGAACTTTTTAGCTTTTATGGGAAAACACTTTACTCAAAGTATTTCTTGATTAAGTGCACAATTCTTTCCATGATATAGGTCGCTAAATATTTAATTATACTTCCCGGTATCTCGTCGATGCCAGCTGAATGTTTATTGCATACCTTGTTTATGATTTTTAAACATTTTTTTTGTAACCGGTCTTAGAAATATGGCTCGGTTCCTGAGCATACGGTCAACAGTTCGACAGTCTAATCACCTTTTCTTAAAAATGAGCACGATATCTTACCGGTAATCGCCTTTCGTCTTTTTTCTCTGTACTATTCACTAATAATTTAGCCCTTGTTTTATCTGATCTGCTAAGGGTCTTGTTGTTTTGTTTATTTTACTGCTTTGATTGCGTGCATGTTTCAGATTAGTTCTGTCTTCAAGTATTTTGATTTCGCGAGCACATCCTTGACTAACGCCGCTTGAGCTTTAAGCTTAATTTTGTACCATTTGTATAAGAGGTCCTTCCCTCCTTAGGTTCGTTACATTTGGGTGAAGTAAGCAATCCACTAATTTACATTATCTTCATTGCTTACATTTTTTATCGACAGTGCGACGTAATAAACTTACCAATGAACTTTAAAGGCAACACTGAGAGATCAAAATCTTGGTTCTCACGCAGCTTCTTCATAATCCACGTAGTCATTGCTTTCTTCGTGGAGTCCTTGGTACGAAAGACAAATGGGTTTGTTCTAGACGTGTGAAAACCTAAAGGTACTAAATAAAATATCTTGTATACTGTATCGATTGTTCATGGACGAAAAACATATAGTAGCTGTTGCATTGCTAAAATAGCAATAAACCTGCTTTAAATTTTATGAGACGTTGTCTAAGTTACGCAAGTGAAGAAATCAAAACAAAAGGTTCCAAGAATAGAATCGTGATTCGACTAATACTTGGAATTCACGGGTGCTGATTGAGACCTTTCACAATGTAAGGAATTAACCCCGAGAAAACGTTTGAAGAAAGGGTTTCAATTAAACATGATCCCACTCTATCTCACTCTTTAATAAAAGTCGTGAATGTTTGCCTGGGGTCACGAGTAACGGTAGTTCGTTCGTTAGCTCGATCGTTCTGTGGCATTTTTTACACAGAACGTGTGCATTGACATTTAAGCCAATTCTCGCAAATTTTGGCCAAGTAACATTGGTTGATTCGAATTATAAATTGAACAAGGAGTGTCAGCAAAAAAAGTAAAATGCAATACGAAAACTCTTTGTTGGGTAAAAATGCAAAAAATCGCAACCTAAAACCGCAGGATTTTTTTTTCAACATTTAAAAACGTTAAAACACAACTTTAAATTGAAAGTAGCATCAAAATGAGCGTGGTTTCGCTACGTTCCTAATGGTACCAAAATCATGCCGATTAAATGCTCAATTTTTTAATATCAATATATATTAAATCACCAAAGAAAGAAAAAAATTGTTATTTCCATTTTTTTAAGGGGCGGGGGGATGATTATTTGCGGGTTTACTGAGAGGCTAGTTAAGAATAGGTTAGGTTAAGTTAGGTAAGATAAGGTTAGGTTGGGTTGGGTTGGGTTGGGTTAGGTTATGTAAGGTTAGGTAAGGCAAGGGTAGGTAATGTACACAAAGGTGAGGTTAGGATGGTAAGGTTAGGTGAGGTTAGATTAGGTTAGGTTAAGTAAGGTTGGTTAAGATTATGTTAGGTTAGGTTAGGTTAGGTTATTTTATGTTAGGTTAGGTAAGGCTTGGGTGTGTAGGGTGATTGTAGATGACTTTAGTATTAGTTAAGTTTTGCTTGTTATAGTACGTTAGTAAGAAACAACAATAAAATTTAGCCGATTTTTTTCACGTTTTTACACACAAAACTGGCTTAAAAGTATCATCAAAATGAGCGCGGTGTTGCCACAGTCTTAGATGTATTAAAGACCAACCGAAAGTTGTAATAGCTTCGCTAATACTTAATAGTATCTTTGCGGGTCTGCCTTTTTTAATTCCACTGTCGTTGGGACGTGTTACTTTCTGGAAAGGGGTGGTGGGGTTATAAACAGGGTATTATATTTTTTCATCTTCAATATATTAGATATTGTCAATATTTTATATTGTATAATGTATTATGTTGATTAAATTATTAGTGATTGATTAATTCATTAATAATTAGAGTCTCACCTTTTCATGAGACAAATCATAACCTTTGTTAATAGGTATGAATAGGCACGGAAAATTGAACGCAATTTTCCAAACGACTATATAACCAAAAAACTGATCTCAAACCCTGTTCAGCGCACGTTTAATGTGCAAAAATGTATATTTTAAATAGCCTTGACAACTGTTATTAATTGCACAGATCTCACGCCAAAATACGGAAGCACGTCAATAAGATCTTTTCTTAACATAAGTGCTCCTAGAGGACAAATTATTGTGCCTGTCAAAACATCAAACACCAACGTCAAGACAATTCCGGCATTGAACAGTTTGTCCAGTAAGATTTTTCTGGCGTTCGGATCCATATTTTCATATCAGTGGCGAGATGTTGTTGTAAAGCGGCTCGATTTATGGATTTTTGAACTATATCAGCATGGGTGTCTACAATTTTCGCAAACCTTTAGGCTTAGAAGGCAGGACTTTTAACAAAATTGAGTGTTGGATAACAATAATACGTGCGCTGCAAAATGACTGCTATGAAAGTATATAAAGAGGTCATGCACGTTTGTAGTTCCCACGCTACTCATGCCTATGTCTTATTACATTGTTGGTAAAACCATTGCTACCCAAAGAGTATTATGCGTACCTCCTGGGGTACGGAGAGAGTTTAGTGGGGTTACGCTCTGCACTTTTCTGGAGAGCTTCACATAACTCTACCTATATTTTTATTTTAATCATGACCAACCACTTGAAATAGGACCGATCGAAAGAGATTCTTTTCTGTCCTATACCTACTTTATTCATTTTACAATAGATTTACAATAGAGAATGGTCGAATGTAAGTCGGTAAGGTCCGGTTTTACAAAAATCTCGCCTCCTCGTTGAAGTGTTAGTTGGAACCATTGCCTTGTGAAATCCAGATGTTTCTGTGATTTAGAGGTCCAGCTTACAGTTGAAAATATTGGTAGAATCCGATATAAGTAAATGTAGGAATGTGACAGTAAAGCAATTAAATCACGACTACTCCTTCGTAGGAAACGTGTTAATCTCATAAAGTGTGAAAAAAAGAAAGACACGTTTGAGAAAGCGATGCGAAACGAGGCTAGGATTTTGTGTTCTGCGTTAAAATATTCGTTTACGGCGAGGAATTTCCTTGAAATGTTGCCTTCAGCGTAGTGTAGTACGAGAAGCCAAGGTGGGTGATCTGAAAAAAAAAACATATCCAGTTAAATTAGGTAGCAAAAGTAGGAATGCTATGACGTCTAAAAGCACTGGAAAGAGGCGACAGTGATCACCTTTTTGCGAGTATGTTTTTGCATAAACTTTAATCTTTATCTGCTTTTCTACAGTTTTTAAGAATTTCTTCTAAAAAGTTTAGAAAAGTCTTTGAATTAACGCCTTATAGTGCTAAGTCGAGGTCTCCAAGTCCACAGGAAAATTATCGCTCTCTTTAGGGGTGCAATTTGGTAATTTTGGAACTTTTTGGCGTTCTTCTTTGCTCCGTTTGTACACCCCTTTAAATAAACTTAATTTGTCTTTACCCCGTTTCATATATATCCGCTTCACGTACTTGGTGGCTGCCGTAGTCGTTTAAACACTAGCTACTGCCAATATTACTGACCAGATGATTTGCTAATAACCATAAACCAGTCTACCTGTTGGACCGAACACCATGCCTCTGTCAGCTGTTGATCAGCACTTTATTGACTTGTGGCTCATTGTTGTGCCACAGCACACTGTTGTGCCACAGCACACTGTTGTGCCGGCCGTTACTACATGAATCAACGCTGACAAAGGCGGAAGAAACGAGTCTTCATATCAAATTGATAGCTGATTAGACAGGAGAACCTATTTCAATCCTCAGGTGTTCAGACCTATTTAAACGTATTCTAATCATAAGTACTTAAGTGAACCAAATCAGTTTTATGACTTATACAAGTTGTTCAAGCTCCCCAGAGGACTTATTTAGAAGCTACATGACTTCTAACTCCTCCTCCTCGTGTCTTTCGTTGGTCTCTGGTCTGTTCGTCCAGCTATCACTCCTTTAGAGAGACCAAAATTAACATAAATATGTAACGAATTGTAAATATTCCTTTTATGGCTAGTTTAAAATGTCCAGCTAAGCAATGAATGGAGGTTGGGAAGTAAGAATAAGTATCTGATCGGCTGTAACCATGGAGGTAAGTCTTAAACAGACAGCTAAATTTTTAACCGTACATGGAATAGATAGTTCTTATTCTTAGTAACTGTTTTGAGTGTCGCTGTTTTGGAAGTTGTATTAGTTTTTTATCGGTTGGTATTTTGAGGAAATTTAAATACCGACAAGAATGTCTCGTGGGTCATTGGAATAAATCCAGCAGCTCTGATGACCACCGGCTGGTTGGCACAAGACATGACGATCCTCATGGACTTCTTGAAACTCTCCGTCGACGCAAACCAGTCACATTCGTACATAGCGTTCCGCACCTGCTCGCTCTGGAGAAAGAGACGTTGAGATGTTAAAAATGACTTTGAGTGCACTGCTGTGGTGACCGAGGAGGCTGGAACATCGTTCCTCTTTTTTAGCTCAGATTTAGCAAAGAAGGCACAGGGAGTATCCCCTTCTTTGCGGGCAGCTTAACAGAAGAATGAGGTTCTAGTCTCCTTGGTGGTGACTTAAGTGTTTGAGCTGTCAGTGTAAAGAGTTTAAAATCGAAACCATGTTAACTAAACATTATGTTTGAAGATGAGGTAGATGAATTTGTCAACAGTTTTAACTACGTATGGATATTATTTGATGTAATGTGATGTTATTTTGCAGCATATATCATATATGTAACGTAAAATTAAGAAGAACATTGAATCCCTACGTAGAATTGATAAATGCATGTATTTGGAAACCGAACTTTTTACTTATACTACTGGTATAACACCACACTTCAACTTTTGGACATTTCTATTATTTTAAGCAAGACAACAAGACTTTCTAAAACAACAATTATGACAAAATAAAGGGACGAGGATAGTATTTAAATGTCTAAAAACAGGTCCCATAAATTACTTACTAATGGCACTGGGGCAGATAGATTTATAAAACTACATATTTTTTAATATAATTTGTTGTTTGTTTCAGCAAATTTTCGTAACCTTGCCCCAGTATTTTTTTTCGTCTAATTTAAAACCAGGGATATGGATGATTACTACACTAGAAAAAAGAACATGCTATATTTAGAAAGTGTGAGTAAACGTGCTTCTGTAAAATCACGGTTTTGTAACGGGGTGAGTTATTATAATGAATTACATTTGTAAAACCCCTGTCATGGAAATCGTTAAAGATCTACAAAAAGTGCTTACAAAATCTGAAAATTTTCGGTGTCATGGAAATTATATCTTCAAATTTCAAAAACGATGTGTCTGTTTTTCTTTAAATCCAAGAAGTGCATTTATAATATACACAAAAAAAATTTGATTTTTAAAAATTAAAAAGAATATTTAAATGAATTCGCTTAAAAGCTCAGGTTTAAGTTGAGAACATAAACACTTGCTTCACGCGCTTTGCTCGCAATGCTCTTTTAAAAGAAGTAAAATGGTAAACCTTCTTAAAGCAGAAAAACCTCAATGTTGGTTAATCCTAAAATATTCGGCGCCAACGTCGACGTCATTTTTAAGACCAAAAGTGCATAAAAACAGAAAACAGCCTTCAACTACACCACCATTAAAATGAAATTGTCTGCCATATAATTACAAAAGTCACCGTACCTCCTCAGTGATCAATTCTGTCAGGTAGCAAAGGAAACCGAGCTCTGTGTAGAGCACTCCGACGACGAGAATGTAATGCATCAGGAATTGCAAGTGCTTATTTCGCCGTATCTATAACAGTAAACCACGCCAGTGAAACTCAAGCCACGCTGACAAGCGAGGAAGAAACATTTTGGCTACTTTATTTACATAATTTTACTTGAATTGTGGATAGAAAGATTAGAATCTTAATTCAGAATTCCTAATTAGAATCCTAATCATAATTCAGATTTTTTTTTAAATTTTTTCAAATTGTAACCTCTTTTGAAAGAGACCTTTTGCCGGTGGTCATTTTTCTGTTGTCTACATAGCTAAGCTATATGATACTGGGTTCTCCTTAGACTATGTTTGGTCCATCGTCAATTTTGTAATTACCAACGCATTCGATTTCAGCGAAAGAAGACCTTCGGGGATGGCACGTTATCAAAACAGTGCGTCTTCAATCATATAAAATCAATGAATAAAGCTTAGTTTACTTGTGTTAATTCGTTTAGCTTAATTTGCACCCCAATGATATGGCCAAAAATAACAAACCAACATTTGCCTGGTCAACAAATTTGACTTTTTTTTCTACAAGTCCAAATTTTATTTTTCGTTCAATCTTGACTTAAACGAACTAATCGGGTTGCGAACGAGTCGAGTGAACTTGAAACTTGCAGTCATGAATGCGGAACCGGAACCAAGATAACCAAAAAGGCAAAAAAAAAACTGGTCGTGGCCGAAGATCTTGCGATGCAGCCACTTTCCTAGTGGAGTCGTATTTACTATAAATAAGTTATCAATAATTTCTTTCACAACAAGAAATGGTTTCGCTTTCACAGCTCATCAACAGCTAATTCGCCTTGCCTATCAGCTTGTCGACAGCAAAGCTCTGTTATATATTTATTTATTTTGTATCGTTTTTATATATATCTTTTAATTTCTTATCAATTATTATCAACACTTAAAATAATTGCCAGTTTTCTAGTTAGCTGTCACAATCGGCTGCCATGCTCATTTTAAACAAGACCACAGCTGACCAAAACCTTCTGCTGGTGTGGATCATTTCAAACGTTTCTACTGTTAGGGTTTTTACACATGTATTGAGCAGATAATAATATAATGTATAATGATGTAACACATGTAATAAGGAACAGATTTAGCGCAACAAATTTAAAGTCTTCATCTGTGTAAACTAGGATGACAGTAGAACCGATACCTCCTTCTCGGCGGCGTCAATATCAGCGGGCGTGGTGGGATTAATGGTGGCAAAGAAAATTAGCGCCAGCATCGAAGCAACTGCAAAAACTATTTCTGCCACCAGCGTTGGAGCAAATACCGTTTCTAGCTTGCGTACACACCTGCAATGAATTGCGACATATGATTTCAGTGAAGTTAAACTTTTCCTGATTTTGCAATCTGATGTCATTCTGACTTAGCGTCGTTTATAAAAAAATGTGCCCAACACTGTGAAGAAATTCTCTCGGATTTGAAATTAGTTACCAGTGTAAACGTGCTGATAAAATAATCGGGATGCCTTCGTTCGTTCCTCCTTTCATTTGATCAACCCGGTATTTAAATAAAAAGCCAAAACACTGTATTGTCGTTTGTTCCTTCATCGTTTCATCTACCCGGCAACAGATTAAAAACAAAATACTGCAATGTTGTAACTTCCTCTTTCAAATCTTTCACCTAGGTCGCGATTTGCAGTTGTTCCTCTTCGCAGATATTATATTAATTTTGTCAGTAAAATTGTCGTTTGTTCCTCCTTTCATTTGTACTACATTATAAATTGTCTTGACTCTAAAATGAAAAAAGAAGCAGATTATTTGCGTTTCATCCTCCCTACGTTTGTTCCTTCATTCTAAAGCAAAATCTAAAACACTGCATTTTTATTTTGTTCCACCTTTCACTTTTTCTTCCTTTTTACCATAATTTCCTCTTGTTATTTCTACCCTCTGGATGATGTAAACTTCGTCAAATCCTGCAATAAGTTGTAAACGCAGACGCACAGCCAAAATTAGAATGGAGGAACAAACGTAGGGAAGATAAAACGCAAATAATAAGTTTCGTTATTCGTTTTAGAGCCATACGGTTTTTAAGGTAGAACAAATGAGAGGAGGAACAAACGATAAGTTTACTAAAGCAACTTAATATAATATCTGCGAGGAGGAACAACTGCAAATCACGCTCTAGGTGAAATATTTGAAGAAGGAAGAAACGACATTGCAGTATTTTTACTTTTTAATCTGTTGCCGGGTAGATGAAACGACGGAGGAACAAACGACAATGCAGTGTTTTGGCTTTTTAATTTAATACCGGGTAGATCAAATGAAATGAGGAACAACCGAAGGCATCCCAAAGAAATAACTAGTGATCAAACTCTTAACTGTCGCGTGCACTGGTCTTATGGCGTCGTTAAATGAGTCTGTGGTCTCTTTGTTGCTCTTCGACAGAAATATAGAGTACGTGACAGTACCGGGTTTTCCTCCTCCCTCTAGGCTAGGTTATGTTGGTAACCATTCTCGCCATCATTCACTTATAAACCGATGCAATTAGACCAGTATCACAAGACCCGTTATTTTCCCAGAAAATAAATAAATCGATACTAACGTTTTGCTTAGGGTTATTAATTAAATGTATCATGAAAAAAACTGACCGAACGCACTCTTGATAGCGATACACGTAGCTTCTTAAAAGCTGGGACATTTCCTCAACGACGTCCTTATCCTCTACATAAACCACATCTAGCTCCAGAGCTTTGGACGCCAAAGGAACTTGCACGCTACTTAGCGTTTCATCTAGCGACTCTTTATCCTCAGAGTCTTGCTGCTCACGACGACGTCTCACATTCTCGACGGCGTCCTCTCTTAATTTGGCTAAGTTATGACGTAGCAGTCGAAACTGGCCAACAAATTGCATTAAAATGGCGCCCAAGAGGCCATCTCCAGAGACGATTGACAGAGTACCAATTAAGAAAAAGACAGACCAAAGTGCGAACAAAATTTCATACGTTGGCGATGAGTACGGGTCGATAGGGAACCAGATTCTGGAAGAAGAGAAAGGTATCTGTGTGACGCGTGACTCGTGGTGTGATATTGCCTTGGATATTTGTGCTTGAATGTTCATTGTGGCAAATGTTTTGCTCTGTTTCAGACTATGTCTGGAACCGATATTTTCGTCGGTGATGGCACAGTCGCCATTCTGAATTCGAAAGATATCTGTACCATCGCAGACGAAACATTAGCTCCAGCTATGGCCCTTTTCAAGACCGAAATCGACTGCATACAGATACTCCACAAAGAATCCTTATTTTGTGTCAAAGTCTTCCAATGGAGTGAGTGGGCTCCGCAGTATGATATTGATAAAATTGCCTTCCCTTGGCAGAGAACTGATTTATTCCAGCTTTTTTTGCTAATGGATGGTTTTGGGAAATACCGGAAGAGTATCGACACCTCATTTGGTTCCGTGATAGACTATCTTTGTAGCGCTATCCTTGGTAAAAGTAAAATAATTCATAGCATATATATACGTTTACCTGCCAAAGAGCTTCCTTTCAGAAACCAATGACGGCATCAGTGCAGAGTACCCAACCAGGAACTGCAAGATGACGATGACTGTAATTACTACAAACCCGTTAATCCACCGCTGAATTTCAGCGACTATCTTCTGTTTTTGTTCGCTTGGCTGTCCGGCCATATCCTGTCGTCTCAACTCGACGATACTGGACGTTAACTCCTTGATTTGGTGCCGTCGAAAGTAAAAACATCCGACCTGAAGATTAAAGAACAAATCTTCTACTCCATGATACTCAAGAGTTTGCTCGGTGCCACCCAGCTTATACCAAAAATCACTTATTCTAACAATGGTCTTACGTGTTATTTAAAGGGGCTTTTACCTGCTAATTCAAACTTTTCTCGTTGGTTGTTATCACTTTGCTAGGAATGTGAAGAAGCTTAAGAAAAAAAACTCTACCAACGAGTACAAGCTAAATACCCGAAAACAGCACTTTAAAGTACAAAACCCTTTAACTAAAAATAACTTTAAAGTATACAATCCTTGGTGAGATATGTCGATCAATGGAACCTCCGGATAACCAACGAGTAGAATAACAAATATTGCCAGATATAATATTTATTCAATTTTCTTGTAAAATGGTCATCTTTTTTTAACATTCTTGGACAATTCCTCTGGGTACAACATCCGAATTCCCGAAAGCATTTAATTTGGTTGAAATTTGTCGCGTTCGCGTAGGTCGCTGCTCGGCAGCTAGGTGGCATCAGAATCGTCGGGAATGGGATATGTTGGGAGGAAAGTTAGACAGAGAGAGGAAATGACAGAATGGCAAAAACTTATTTCCTTAACGGGTGCTGTCATTCTCATCCTTGGAGAGAATCATTTTCGCTACATGCGACCGCCGATAACTGAAGTAATGAATTTAAAAATCGCCAATTTCAGAGATTTTGTCAATAAAGGTATGAATTGAATTGGATTTGTAGTTTAAAGAAGGTGTGCACATTGATTTTTTTTATGTAAATGCCCCTTTTAACCAGTGACTTTAAACAGAACAATTTCCGTATCTAAAACTCGACATGACCAATAAATCGAAAGTGCCCAGGGTGATGAAATAATTATTGCACTAGAGATAAGGGACGAAATTTCAACAATAAATAAAAACACTCTTTAATTCTAGATGCTGGCGCCATTCTAGGTGCGAATTTACGAATGTTTCACGAGAAAAAAAATCAAAAAAATCACTGACCTTAAAAAATGTTACAAATTCCAAGCAACTTATGCCTATACATTCTAGTACGACATGATGATCTCTGTTTGACCATAATGCTCCTAGAGGGAGCAAGATGGTGCCTGTCAAAACATCAGCCACCAAATTCGTTATAATGGCGGCATTGCGTAATTTGTCCAGAAACGGTTTTTTGGCGTTTGGATCCAGCGGCCAGAGACCTGCAACGATAAGATGATCAGACCAGGTGAGAAACGTTGCTGAAAAGCGGGTGGTGCTAAGGATTTTTGAACTAAAAAAGCATGAGTGGCTACAATGCATACTTTGAGCACACAATATGACATCATATATTTACAGACAGGGTGGTGGTAAGACTTCAGATTTCTTAAAAACGTATCCTGTAAGAATCTATGTGATATAATTCTTCCACTGGGTAACGGCTTCTCAACAATTATCATCACTCATAAATGCAGTTGTAAATGCACGTGTGATATTCTTGTAGGATTTTTTGGTGATTTACAATCTCTACCAGTCTTTTAAATAACAGTACGAAGCAACCTGTTTGGTAAAATTTTTAACATAACTTCCCCATGGTCTAGTTCATTATTTATCAGTTATCCAAGAAATCTACTTTTGCAAAACCTCTCCAATTTTTTACCTTGTATCATTGCATTAACCGAGCATACATCTATGAACCTGGATGGGAGGACGTCAACCTGCTCCTTCAACCACCATCATACTTATCCCGACAAGATCACCATCACAAGATTAAACAGCTGCAACCAAGAACCAACGTCGGGAAGTTCTGCTTAGCCGCAGAGGGGATACGATTGTGGAATAATCTACCGGGAAAAGCGGTTATACCACTACCGAATAGCTCCAGAAATAATATACGGACAGCCTTGCAACAACCGATAGCATTTTATACTGAATGAAATGCATGTCAAAGTTTTGGAAAATAAATAAATAAATAACCATATCAGTTAACTCTACTCAGTTTTTCACATATTTCCTTTAAATGACATGCACACTGTTGGTTGATTAATTATTGATGTTTAATGACGCACTTTTTTAACAACTGGCCGTGCGACACTATTCTCAAGGCGTTGGTGAATAAGTGGATGATTATGAGGATGATGATGACCCTTACCTAGCCTAGAAGGAAGGAGGGGAAACCAGGTGTCGTGATATGAATACTGTTTTCTATTCATTAACAACGAGTTTTTTCTGATTACACCAAGTTTTTTCTGATCTACTGTTGCATTTTCCAAGTTGGTGTAAGCTGCCCAAACGATACACATAGTGGGATATAGTGAAAAAATAATGTGAACCCAAGTGGCGAGACCCTTGCTCTGTACGGCAGGCTAATATTTGATTTTTTGAACCGTCTTTTGTTTAATTTTTATGTGCACGCACTGTTTTCTGCCTTTTGAATATGATTTTATCCACATATTTGCTTATCCCACCCAGTGTTGTCAGTGTCGCGTGTAACATAGCGTGATCGATAGTGTTAAATGCTTTTCGTTTGTCGTAAAATATGCTCACTGTATGACTTTTGTGTTCCAACGCCAGTAGTGCCTGATTTATGCTGCTATGATGGTAGATCTACCCTTTGTCAAATTATGTTGACATATTTTTTAAGCTTATGGTCCTGTACGATATTTATAATTCTTACAAACATTTCCGATTCCATGTTGCTGGAGAAATTTAAAAGAATGGCTTCAGGTCGATAGTTTGCAACTAAATACGGATTGTCTTTTTTGAATACCGGGATTAGTTTTGAATTTTGTAGCGTTTATGGGAATAAACCTTGCTCAAATGATTTATTGATTATGCCGATAATTCTTTCCATGATATAGGTCGCTACATATTGAATTATACTTCCCAGTATCTCGTCAATGTCAGCCAAATGTTTATTGCATACCTTGTTTATGATTTCCTAACATTTATTTTTTGTAACCGGTGTTAAAAATATGGCTCGGTTCCTGAGCATACGGTCAACAGTTCGACAGTCTCATTACCGTATCTTAAAAATGAGCACGATATCTAGCCGGTAAGTGCTATTGACAAAACTCTTTAATTATTTAATTATTTTTTTTAACAAAAACATTGTTTTAACAATTTGTACACAACAATATCTATAACATACATAGCCACAATAAAAATGATAAACCGCCTTTATCCCTTTACTCCTTTACCATGCCTAAATATGATTTAAATTCTTTGACGCTGTAAAAGGCATTCTTGATTAACACATTTTTGATTTTAGTCTTAAAAGTACATGTTGTCTGGTTTTTTAAAAATCATTTGGGAGAGCATTGAACAGCTGTTGACCTAAAAAATTAACAGTTTTTTGGCCTTTCACCAGAGGCTGCATGTCAATGTATAATTCGTCTTTTTTTCTCCTGATCATTCCCTAATAATATATCCCTGGTTTCATCTCTCTTGACACTATTTATTTTATTAGATTCGATTAACTCCCATGCTGATTTTTCTCTGTTTTTAGCTCAGCTAAGGGTCTTGTTTTGGTATTGTTTATTTTACTGCTTTAATTGCGTGCCCATTATAGTTTAGTTCGTTTGTCGAGTATTTTAATTTCGCAAGCACATTCTGAACGAACTCCGCTTGAGCTTTAAGCTCAAGTTTGTACCATTTGTAAGTGATCTTTCCCTCCTTAGGTTCGATACACTTTTGTTACAAAGGGGTTGATACTTCAATAATATTTTCATAATGATAATTTTGAATTCCAAGTACATTTCATCAATCGTGATCTTTCCTTATAATTACTTTCAATTGGCAAAACGGATTTTAGTTAAAAGCAGTGAGTTGGTTCATCTCTAAACGATCGTTACGCAATATTAGTTTTAATCTAAAATTTATTTTTTTATTCTTTGACCGATAAGATTTGGGAATGACAGTCTAAAATTTCATCTGGAATTCTATGGTGATATTTTATTCCATCTATAATAGTAAAACACTAATATTACTCATTTTTACATACGTGTTTGCGTAATCTGTGCAAATATTGTCAATACACGAGCTAGATTCAGCTGGAATACGTGTTGGTTTTTTAATGAGCATTTAATTAGCATTCTTAGGTTATACGACATCATCAAATCCGTCAATCTATTTCTATTTTGATCCTGCTTTTCTAGAAAGTAAATATTAAAAGCTTAACAAATTACAATCTTTGTACCATCGCCATCAGTTGTTAACAGGTGAAGTAAGCAATCGACTTATTTACAATTTCTACATTGTTAAAATTTATTATCTACAGTGCGACGTAATAAACTTACCAATATATTTTAACGGCAACACTGATAGATCAAAATCTTGGTTCTCACGCAGCTTCTTCATAATCCACATAGTCATTGCTTTCTCCGTGGGGTCCATGATACGGTAGACGGGCTTGTTCTAGACGTGTGAAAACCAAAGGTTAGGTTTAGAGGTCATTTAAGAGTTCCATTGCCAAAGTAGCAATATGCCTACTTTCAATTTTATGAGACGTTGTCTAAGTTACGCAAGTTCAGAAACCAAAACAAAATATTTCTTGAACAGAACCATGATTCGACTCATACTTGGCCCGGACATAAAGGCCGATCTGCCTCCTTTACGTCATGGGATAGGTCTATGAGAGAATAGTTCTCATTAGGCTTGAACATGACCTGTAAGAGGGGCAGGGCCAGTCCGACGACCAGTTTGGCTTCCCAAAGACCGATCTACGATGGACGCAGTCCGCCGAGTCATCCATTTGGCCACGGAAGAAGAGGCAAATTGGCAGTCTTACCGGGACAAACCTGTAAGTTCTTTGATCGCCTTCGATGTGCAGAACGCTTTCAACTCCGGACCATGGCCCGGTATCATGTCAGTCTTGGTCAGAATGGGGATACACTCACACAATACCACCATCGCGAAGAGCTACCTCTAGAACAGGAATTTGGAGGTGAGTCCGGGCCAGCAGTTTGAAGTGTCCTGCGGAGTGCCGCAAGGCTCCATCCTGGGGCCGACGCTGTAGAACTGCTTCTACGACGAGATGTTAAGGTCCAGTATCCCACGCACCGACTTGCTGGGGCACGCAGACGACCTTGTAGTGGTTGTCACAGCCAAGAGGAAGACGGACCTAGAGGAGCATGGTAGCCTAGTTCTAGAGAAGATTCTCGAAAAGGCGGAACTCAAGGGCATCACCATCGCGGCCCACAAAACGGAGGCGATCATATCATGAGGCAGAAAAAACGTATATACAGTGACTATACTTGACGGCGTGTTCCGGTACTCTGCAATTTTGTCGGTAAAGTAGTCATTTGGCGGCCATCTTTCACGCAGAAAGTTTAACATTCACGTTCTGTCTCTAGCTATAATAATAATAATAATAATAATACTAATAATATAACCTGCACACTCAACAGTTATACCGATTGAAGCGACATAAAGGTAATGAGTCGCACTTTTAATGTGATATTGGTGCGTGTGGGACTCGTGTGGACGTGTGGGACGAGGCGGTGATAGTGAGAGTGTGTACACGAAGACCAGGCAGAAAAAATAGCAAAATACGAAGCGGTTCACGACATTAAGGAGCGTGCGACTGGACAGCGACTGACTGGTGTCATCACTATATACAAGTAAGTATTTTCTTGCGTTTGCATTACAATCACCATAGACTAAACAGTCTTAAATAATGCTATTTATGATAACGCATTATAGTGCGATTTTTTCCTAGTGTTATGGAAACGTACATTTTTCAGGCAGCTCGTAAATCTTGTAATCTAGTTAACGTAACCAAGAGACTTAAAAGGGAGTACCACTTTTTGCCCACTTTGTAATGTAATTCTGCACTACCGAGTCAATAAATTAAGGGCTTATCCTACAAACCCATAAAATTAACATGGTAATAAATTTAATTCTGTAAATTTGCCACATATTTGATTACTTAACAGCTATTTTGATTGCAGATGAGCCTTTATTGTCAGTTAAGTCTATTTAAAAGATACAATTAAAAGAGTATGTACTCTTTAGAAAAAGGGGCCTACCACACAGCATTCTTGTAACTTTAACTTACAAATAGCAAGTGCAGTGAGAAGTTGTGACTGATCTTACAAAAAATATAAATAATTTAACTATCGTATCTGGTTTTTTTTTTAGCTATCTCCTACCTGGATGAATGAGGAGGCTCCGAAAGATGTGGACTCCTGTTATTTTGTCTTATTGCCATTGCTTGAAGCTCTCGGACAAAACTGAAATGAAAGACCGCTCAGCCATTGCCTCTGGCGCTAGACTGTGCACAGACACAGCAAGTTTAAAACAACAACTAAATTTTATTTATTTATATTATTAAAACAAAAAGCAATTATTTTTTCAATCGTAAACAGTTTTATATTGTCTATCAGATATTTACTGAATTGAAGCAACGTTTTTTTCGAGAGCCTGCATTATTAACTTTACTTGACATTTAATACGAGGTGACTATTTGTACATAAATGCGCTGAAACCAAAGTTATTAAAACTTTTTGGTGACTAGATCAATATTATATACATTATTCCACTTTCACATTTTCCTCTGTCTTGTTCTGTTTTCATATTATGCCCTTTTCAACCCACATTGTCCCTCATAACTATATTAAAAAGTCATATGTATGTCCTATTTACTTGTACTCTTGTAAGGTCATTCTACATGCCATTAATCATAGGTAGTGCACAAAGCCTTAAAGAAAACCTAATACATTATTAACGACTAGAATGATTTAAGTTTTTTTTTATAGGTGACATTTAGCATGCATGTAAACACGTTTTTTTTAAAGATTTATTGGTAGCAACAAATTTATATTACACAAAGAAATCAACTTGAAGTTGTTATTAAACAACTAATTAATAATACTGATCCCGGGACAGGTAATACCATCTCAATATTGTCAACATATTTATAAGAGACGCAATGCGCTACAAAACCTTAGCACTCCAGTGTGTAGCGTCTGGGGCGAAGACTGAACTGTCGTACTCTGCTCTAGTGTCCTATAGCTTCAAGCAATATCAAGAAGACAAAATAAAAGGAGTCCACTTCTTTCGGAATCTCCTCGTACACTTGGGTAGGTAAACTAGGTGTTACTTAGTATAGTATTTTCAATGTCCAATGTCCAAATGTTGCTCTCTTTTGCAATCACGCCGATTGGTAATTACATTATCACTACGTACTCATACGTACCTACTCGTACGAAATATTTCGAAACCGGATGTAAAATAATTTGGTTTGCAATTCCGTTCATCTTGCATCCGTTTAAGATCTTAGAAGAAAAAAACAGACCGAAAAAGGTTTGCTAGTTGGGCTTCTAGGGCAAACTGTACCTACTGTTAACACTATTTATATTATCTATTTATATTTTATTTGTCGTATGTTATATGTTTATTTACTTTTATAAATAATTTTCACTGAACATAAAACAAAAATAATTGAAGCCATGAACAATAATAATACATAAGTGTTTTGACGTTATTATGGAAGACCTGAGGTTCTAAAATGTGCGCGTATACACCGCACCACCATTTCAAGATGACCAGCTCGTTTGGCTAACCGACTTCAAGACAAAATTATTCAGTTGCGTGATACATAATTAGTTCTTCTTTGTTTTGCAATAATGCGCTTTATTTTGCGTGGTTGTATGAAGTCGTACACGTATACATTAAAAAATGCATTGCATTCAATTCTTAAAAAAATGTGATTTTTAGTTGTGGGCTGTATTGTTGGTTATATAAAAGACTAGCAGAACCCGATGCCTAACGGCACCTTAAGATTTTGAGGGAGTGGGCATTTTGATTTATATTTTACTTGACTTGAAGCATATTTTAAAAAGTTTTCGAAATTTGTCAGATGCCGTTCCAAAAGTTTTAAATAGGGCCACAACCTAAAGTGCCAAACAACACCTAACAATATTGTTAAATACCATACAATTCCATAAAATACCATAGAATACCATAGAACTCCATAGAATACCATAGAATACCATATAACTCAATAGAATTTCATAGAATATCATAGAACTCCAAAGAATACCATAGAATACCAAACAATATCATAGAATACCAAAGAACTCCATAGAATACCATAGAATACCATAGAATACCATAGAATACCATAGAATACTAAATAATATCATCGACTACCATAGAACTCCATAGAATACCAAAGAATACCAAACAAAATCATAGAATACCAAAGAACTCCAAAGAATACCATAGAACTCCATAGAATACCATACAATATCATAGAATACAAAAAAAATATCATAGAATACCCTAGAACTCACTAGAATATCATAAAATACCGAACAATGTCATAGAATACCATAGAATACCATAGAATACCATATAATATCATAGAATACCAAAAAATATAATAGAGTACCATAGAACTCAATAGAATACCATAGAATACCATAGAATACCAAAAAATATCATAGAATACCATAGATCACCAAACAATACCATAGAATACCATAAAATACCAAACAATATCATAGAATACCATAGAACTCAATAGAATATCATAAAATACCAAACAATGCCATAGAATACCATAGAATACCATAGAATACCATAGAATACCATACAATACCATACAATACCATACATTACCATACAATATCATAGAATACCAAAAAATATAATAGAGTACCATAGAACTCCATAGAATACCATAGTACACGATAGAATACCATAGAATACCATAGAATACCATAGAATATCAAACAATATCATAGAATACCATAGAATACCATAGAATACAATAGAACTCCATAGAATACCATAGAATACCATAGAATACCATAGAATACCATACAATATCATAGAATACCAAAAAATATCATAGAATACCATAGAACTCCATAGAATACCATAGAATACCATGGAACTCCATAGAATACCATAGAATACCATACAATATCATAGAATACCAAACAATATCATAGAATACCATAGAACTCCATAGAATACCATAGAATACCATAGAATACCATAGAATACCATAGAATACCATAGAATACCATAAAATACCATAGAATACCATAGAATACCAAACTATATCATAGAATACCATAGAACTCCATAGAATACCATAGAATACCTTGGAATACCATAGTTTACCATAGAATACCATAGAATACTATAGAATACCATAGAATACCATAGAATACCATAGAATATCATAGAATACCATAGAATACCATAGAATACCATAGAACTCCATAGAATACCATAGAATACCATAGAATAACATAGACTACCATGTAACACCATAAAGTACTATACAATATTAAACACTTCCATAGAAAACCGTATTAAACTTAGATTGCTTATTTGGATTAGATTTGATAAAACTGCACTCCGTCATTAATGACGTTTTGAATTTAAATACCTGTTGAATAATCACGGCATCCTCGAAAATAAAATAAGTATCCACGGCGTCCTGATTCGATGAAAGATATCTGTCAAATGTTTATCTTTGATCTGTCAATGTCACTTTAAATCTAGTTTTGGCAAAATTATCAATAAAAAACTAATCAAGTGTGTTTTGTTTGTTTAAAAACCCTATTTAATGTGTAAAAGACCTGCAAAGAAAGTTAGGATTGTTATTGATTTACATATTTGTCACAAATATCATTGATGGCTTGGAATCAACTGTGTGATCTTGTCTAGGCTGGGGATGGAGAAAAATCGTCGTATTTTAAGAAATTTCTTGTCTTTCGTATACTATTTACAATAAATATCTTTAAATATGTTTACAAAAGATTCCAATAGTTGTGTTAATAGATTGTTTAACTTTCCAAACCTTTTTGACGTGTAAATAACCTCCACAAGAATGCCACGGGCTTGTCAAGTGGCTATTTTTCATCTTGCTAGCCAAGACACCAACAATATTTTTGATACTTTACTATAATAATGCTCTTTAAAATCACCGTGAAAAAGACGTAGTTGGATTAAATCCTGAATAAAGAACCAAAATAAGCCAATTTCACACGTTTTTCCTTCAGTTCTAGAGATTTTGAAAAGAATTTGACATTGACGTTGACATTGACATTGACGTTTGAATATCCTGAATGCACTGCCGCAAAGATAAGTTTAAGAATTCGTTCACCCTGCAGTGGTCAAAAAACCAAACAAATGAATGCATCTGTCAAACTTTTTGCAAAATTATTTCTATTTCACTTAAAACGAACGTAAATAACAGCGTTTGTGCTCAATTTCTTCAATAACTTTCATAGGCATGCATAAACAGTATTACCAAACTGCTGCAGGTCATTTAAAGGCAAGTTTTGAATGAAATAAAAATCGAACTGTGAGACATGGCTCCAATTTTCCTAGGCAGGAAATTTCAAACATATTTATCGATATTGCACCAAAAAAACGTTTTCAAATCTCCCTCAAAGTGTCACAATAGTGTTGAGATTTTAATTTTGAACAATTATAACCTAATTGCACACGTTTTCAACCAAATTTCGCAATTTAAATCAACATGTACAGAAAAATGTTACCCCAGCTGGTCAGCTGGTCAGCTGGTCAGATACAAACTAAAAAGTTGAACATCGCCATTTTAAAGCTTTTATATAAGGTTAATGTTTTCAAGATATTTATCGCATGTCTTTTATTCGACATGCAACAAAAAAACGCACACTTGTAATTAACAAAAACTATTTGAAATGGTTTTTGAATGCTAAGTAAAGGACAACTAAATTTCCCGACGTTTCGTCGGGAACTACTAGTTACTTCTTCAAGGGTTAGAGCAGTCCTGACAATTTTCCGATATTAATTATTAATATAAATATCAATAATATCAATAATTACACTTGTAATAAATTTTAACATAACTGTAAAATCAGACCAATACATTTTAGATGATTTTATAATTTTATAATAATAATAATATGAGTGAATAGGATTAGACTAATAATAACCCAGTGTAACTTAAAACTATACTATGTTAATGTCCACAAACAATTGTAAAATACACTAAGCTGGATAACGTTTCGTGTCAAACTCGCTAATATATGATCATTTTAATTTTGTTACGTTACTGGATTATTGATTTCTACAAGTTTCTGGCCTCGTTAGTCAACCAACGAACATCAAAAAGTCCCAGAAATAAACGTCGTATTTGCTCATTTACTGCAAGGAATATCTACAGTTGTAATGGTTTTCATCTGTCCTATCACCATCTACGTGGTTTCAACGACAAACTTAAAAGCACTGACGCAAACAATCGGAATGTTATTTATAGTAGCAACGATTGCATTAATGTCAGGTTGCGCTAATGTATCGCGTCAATCTTTTTGACGACGCAATGACTGCACTTGAAACCATGATACATGCCGCAAGCCACCAATCAAAGCAACCAGCGAGTCCATAATCAAAACTCCAAGACCGATGTGTTATAATATTTTAAATATATCGTTGTGATTTACAATAGAGAAAGATCGAATGTAAGTCGGTAAGGTTCGGTTTTACAAAAAATCTCGCCTCCTAGTTGAAGTGTTAGTTGGAAACCAGTGCTATGACGACTTTCAATCACATGCAGTAAAATGTAAATGTTTCTGTGAGCTAGCGGTCCAGCTTAAAGTTGAGAATTTTGGTAGAATCCAACATAAGTAAATGCAAGTATGTGACAGTCAAGGAATTTAATCAAAAATAATCCTTCTTAGGAAACGTTTTAATCTCTTAAAGTGTGTAAAAAGGAAAACACATTTGGGAAAGCGATGCTAAATGAGGCTAGGATTTGGTGTTCTGCGTTCGAATGTTCGTTTACGGTGAGGAATTTCCTTGAAATATTGCCTTCAGCGTAGTGTAGTACGACAAGCCAAGTTTGGTGATCTGAAAAAAATATATATCCAGTAAAATTAGGTAGCAGAAAGTAGGAATACCATGACATCAAAAATCACTGGTAAAGGTGATTTTTTTTACCTATTTTCAAGTACCTATGTTTCCGCAAAACTTGAGTCTTTATTTGCGTTTTAAAGTTGTTGGGATGATTTGACTACATGAATCAACATGAATCAACGCTGACATAGGTGAAGGAAGCGAGTCTTTATGTTAAATTGATAGTTGATGAGACAGGAGTACCTATTTCGATCCTAAGGTGATCAGACCTGTTAAAACGTATTCTTCTCATAAGTTACTTCAGTGAACCAAATCAGTTTTCTGTTTTATACAAGTTCTTCAAGCTCTCCAGAGGACTCATTTAGAAGCTACATGACTTCTAACTTCTCCTCCTCGTCTCTTTCGTTGGTCTTAGGTCTATTCGACCAGCTATCAATCCTTTAGAGAGACCAACATCAAAAAAATAAAATAACATACTGTAAATATTTTATTATTTTTAATATTATTAATAAATAATTATATTACATATTATTATTATTATATTATATATTAATGTTTTATTAATAATAATAAAATATCCCGCGCATTGGAAGCGTTTGCAATTTGAATAAGATTAATTTCTCGCTTTTCGTCATGTTTGTGAACTGCCGCAGACAATGCGGTGTAATACGAGTAGGCAAGTTTGGTAATCTGGAAAAAAACAAGTCGAAAAAGGAAGCAAAAAGTAAAACTCGAGCCAATGACTTCAGTGGTGCTTTGCCGGAAGAAGGTGTGCACACTATATTTTATAAACCTATCGTTGGTGGGGGGTGGGGGCGGGGGGGCAGGAGCAAGTAAATACTGAAAATCTGGACATTTTGAAATTACTTTAGTAGATTGGAAATAATAAATGCTTTTCTGTAGTTTTGGAAAGTTACGGAGTTTTACGGAAAATGAAATTACCCCTAGGAATGTCTCGTGGGTCATCGGAATAAATCCAGCAGCTCTGATGTACACCGGCTGGTTGGCACGAGACATGACGATCCTCATCGACTTCTTGAAACTCTCCGTCGAGGCGAACCAGTCACATTCGTACATAGCGTTCAGCACCTGCTCGCTCTGGAGAAAGAGACGTTGAGATGTTAAAAATGACTTTGAGTGCACTGCTGTGGTGACCGAGGAGGCTGGAACATCATTCCTCTTTTTAGCTCAGATTTAGCACAGAAGGCACAGGGAGTGTCCCCTTCTTTGCGGGCAGCAAAACAGAAGAATGAGGTTCCAGTGTCCTTGGCGGTGACATAAGTGCTTGAGCTGGCAGTCTAAAGAGTTTAAAAATGAAACCATGTTAACTAAACATTAAGTTAAATGATGAGGTAGAAGAATTTGTGGACATTTTTTACTACTAGGGATGCTATTTGATGTAAATCTTATTTTTGGAAAATAAGTGAAAGAAAAATCAGAAAAGAAAAATCAGTTAGAAACTCCAAAAAGGTAATTTATATTATTAGAAAATATTTTTAAATTTTCAAAACGTTTCAAAACGTTTAAAACGAATTTGACTAAAAACGCAGCAGGTCTAAGTTAAGAACACACAATTTTGCTTCACCCGATTTGCTCGCTACGCTGATCATAAAAAAAGTAATATGGAGAATAGGATCAAATCAGGACAACCTCATTGTTGGTTAATCCTGAAATTTTCGGCGCTAACGTTGACGTTATTTTTATATCCTAACTTGCATCAAAACAGAGAACAGCCACCAACTTCACCAACATTAAAATGTAATTGTCCGCCTTATAATTACAAAAGTCACCGTACCTCCTCAGTGATCAAGTCCGTCAGGAAGCAAAGAAGACCGAGCTCAAAGTAGATTGATCCGATGACAATAATGTACAGCATCTGAAATTGCATGTGCTCATAGCGGTCTCTATAACAGACAACCTTGCCATTGAAACCCAAGCCGCACCGACAAGCGAGGAAGAAACAATTTGGCCACATTTTTCACGTTATTCTACTCGAATTGTGGGTGCTAATGTGTTCTTATTTTCTGATAAAGGTAGGGATCCTTATTCAGAGCACGATGAACCAAATTCAAACATTCTTTCACACAAGCACACTGACACATTTTTTTCAATAATGGTTTGGTTTGCTTGCTCAGCTTATCAACAGCTTATTTGCTTTGCTTATTAACTTTTTGACAGCATAGCTTTGGGAAGAAATCCTGTTTTGTAAATTGTTATTTCTTTTGAAAGAGACGTTATGCCGGTGGTTATTTTGCTGCTGTCTACAGAGATAGGCTATATGATACTGGGTTTTTTCTAGCGCAATGTTTGGTCCACTATCACTCTTATAATCAACCACGCATTCGATTGCAGCGAAATGAGAACATTGCCGATGGCCCGTCATCAAAACAGTTTGTCGTCAACCATATAAAATCAATGGAGAAAGGTTAGTTAACTTGTATCAATTCGTTGAGCTTAATTTGCAACATAATGAAATGGGCAAAAATAGCAAACAAAAAATTAGCCTGGGTAAGATAATTGACTTTTTTTCTAATCAATTTAATAACAAATTCAATTAGTTCGTTTAAGTCCAAAAAGGATTTGGACTTAAACGAACTAATTGAGTGGCGAACGAGTTGAGTGAACTCGAAACTCGCAGTCATGAATGCGGAACCGGAACCAAGCCAACCTAAAAGTCAAATAAACTGGCAAAGACGATTGCGATGCAGCCACTTTACTAAAGGCATCATATTTACTAAAAAAAATTGTAATTTTTTTTTTACAAGGGTTTGTTTCGCTTGGTCAGCTAATTAACAGATTATTTGCCTTGCTTATCAACTTGTCTACAGCATTAGCATAGCTGTGTTTTCTTTTAAATTTCTTTAATTTTAATTTTTAGCTTTCTTTTTATTTTGTTATCAATTACTATCAACACTTCAAAGAACTGCCAGTTTTCTAGTTCACTGTCATTATCGGCTGCAATGCTAATTTTAAACAAGACCACAGCTGACCACAACCTTCTGCTGGAGTGGATCGTTGCAGCGTTCCTACTGGAAGGGTTTCAACACATGCATTGAGCAGATAATGATGTAATGTATAATAATGTAACACATGTAATAAGAAACAGATTTAGCGCAACGAATTATTTAAAGTCTTCATCTGAGTAAACTAGGATGCCAGTAGAACCGATACCTCCTTCTCGGCGGCGTCAATATCACCGGACGTGGTGGGATCAATGGTGGCAAAGAAAATTAGCGCCAGCATCGAAGTAACTGCAAATACTATTTGTGCCACCAGCGTTGGAGCGAATACCGTTTCTAGCTTGCGTACACACCTGCAATAAATTGCGAAAAATGATTGCAGTGACAGTCGAGAATGGATTGATTCATTGAAAAGTGTGGTTTTTAGATCTTTCTTAACCCCTATAAATTCAGAACTTTACGAGGTCGAAATTTTGTGGGTAAAATAAAATGAAAAACTGGTCTTATTGCGTCGTTAAGTGAGTCAGTGGGCTCTTTGATGCGGTATAGACTACGTGACGGTACAGGGTTTCCCTCCTCCCTCTAGGCTAGGTTAGGTTATTTGTCATTCTCGCCATCATTCACTTATAAACCGAAGCCATTAGACCAGTATCACAAGCCCCGTTAACTTCGTTTCACCCGGAAAATAAATAAATCGATCTTAACGTTATGCCTAGAATAATTGATCAAATTCATCATGAAAAAAAAACACTTACCGAACGCACTCTTGATAGCGATACACATAGCTTCTTAAAAGCTGAAACATCTCCTCAGCGACGTCCTTATCCTCGACATTAACCACCGCTAGCTCCAGAGCCATTCTTTCCTGAGGTTTGGACGCCAAAGATTCTTGCTCGCTGTTTAGCGTTTCATCTAGCGACTCTTTATCCTCAGCGCTTTGCTGCTCACGTCGACGTTTCACTTTCTCGACGGCGTCCTCTCATATTTGGGCTAAGTTATGACGTAGCAGCCGAAACTGGCCGACTAATTGGATTAAAATAGCTCCCAAGAGGCCATCTCCAAGAAAAGATGACACCGTACCGATTGAGAGAGAGATATACCAAAGTGCGAACAGAATTTCATACGTTGGCGATGAGTACGGGTCGATAGGGAACCAGATTCTGGAAGAAGAGAAAGGTATCTGTGTGACACGCGACTTGTAGCGTGATATCGCCTTGGATATTTGTGCTTGAATGTTCATTGTGGCAAATGTTTTGCTCTGTTTCAGACTATGTCTGGTACTGATTGTTTCGTCGGAGATGGCACAGTCGCCATTCTGAATTCGAAAGATATCTGCACTATCGCAGACAAAACATTAGCTCCAGCTATGTCCATTTTGCAGACTGAAATCAACTTTTTACAGATACCCCACAAATATTCGTTATTTTGTTGCAAAGTCTTCCAATGGAGTGAGTGGGCTCCGCAGTATGATATTGTTAAAATTGCCTTCCCTTGGCAACTGGTTTATTCTAGCTGGTTCGCTAATGGATGATTTTAGAAGATTTTAGAAGATTGTCAAGACCTCATTTAGTCCCGTGATAGACTATCTCTGTAGCGCTATCCTTCGTAAAAATAATTAATTCACATCATAAATATAGTGTCACCTGGCATGGAACTTCCTTTCAGCAACCAATGACGGTATCAGTGCAGAGCGGCCTACCTCGAACAGCAAGATTCCGATGACTGTTAGAACTACAAACCCGTTAATCCACCTCTGAATTTCAGCGACTATCTTCTGTTTTTCTTCGCTTGGCTGTCCGGCCATGTCCTGTCGTCTCAACTCGACGATACTGGACGTTAACTCCTTGATTTGGTGCCGTCGAAAGTAAAAACATCCCACCTGTAGATTAAATAACAAATCTTCTACTCCATGTTACTCAAGAGTTTGCTTGGATACCACCCAGCTTACATCAAAATCACTTATTCTAAAAATGGTCTTACGTCTTATTTAAAGAAGCTTTTACCTGCTAATTTAAACTGTTCTCGTTGATTTTCATTGCTATGCTAGGAATAATAACAAGATTAAGAAGAAAAAACTCCCATTGAGCACAAGCAAAATATCCCAAATATCCTGGGGGATCAAATATTTGTCGCTATAGAGATCAGGGACGAAATGTGAACATTTAATATATACACGCCTTAATTCTAGACGCTGGCGCCGTTCTACGCCTGAATTAACAAACGTTATCTGTGCAAAAAATATATATACCTTAAAAAATATTACAAGTTCTATGCAACATATCCCTATACATTCAAGCACGACATGATGATCTCTGTCCGACCATATTGCCCCTAGAGGGACCAAGATGGTACCAGTTAAAACATCAGCCACCAAATTCGTCACAATGGTGGCACTGCGTAGTTTGTCCAGGAACGTTTTTCTGGCGTTTGGATCCAGCGGCCAGAGACCTGCAACGATTAGGTAATCAGACCAGGTGAGAAACGTTGCTGAAATGCGGCTCGTGCTATAAATATTTGAACTAAAACAGCATGAGTGGCTACAATATATACTCTGAGCCTTTATAGCCTTTCAGTTCCATGTTTTTTTTTATGATCTTTTTCGTACAATCGTACGTTGTCGTTCTCGGTAACACTCAATATTACATCATATATATATATACAGAAAGGGTGGTGGTAAGACTTCAAATTTCTTAAAAATTGTCCTGCAAGAATCTATGTCAAATATTTCTGCCACTGGGTTACGGCTTCCTATCCCAATAATTATCATCACTCACTAATTGAGTTGTAAACACACGTGTACCTAGAATTCTAGTAGAATTGTTTGATGATTTACAATCTTCACCAGTCTTTTAAATAACAGTAGGGAGCAACCTGTTTAGCAAAATTTTAAGTATCGCCTCCCCAGTCTAGTTAATTATTTATCAATTATCTAAGACATTTCTTTTTGCAAAACCTCTCCAACGCTCTTTCCTTGTATCATTACATTTTACCTTGCATATATCAGTTAACTCTAGTCAATCTTTTGCCTCTGACCTTTACATGACATGCACACTGTTGATTGAGTAATTATTGGTGTTTATCGACGCACTGTTTTGACAACTGGCCGTGCGACACTATTTTAATGGCGTCGTTGAATGAGTGGATGGTTATGAGGATTATGATGACCCCAACCTATCAGCCTAGAAGGGAGGAGGGGAAACCCGGTGTCGTTACATGAATTCTGTTTTCTGTTAATTAACAACGCGTTTTTTTCTGATCACACAAACGACTCATATGATCTACTGTTGCATTTCCCAAGTTGGTGTAAGCTGCCCTGTGGGATATAGTTAAAAAATAATATGAACATAAGTGGCGAGACACTTGCCGTCTGCGGCAGACAATACTTAATTTTTTTCTTCGGACTTAACTGTTTTTTTTTTATTTTTATGACCACGTATTGTTTCCTGTCCTTTGAATATGTTTTGATCCACATATTTGCTTTTCCCACCCAGTGTTGTCAGCTTCGCGTGTAATATAGCGTGATCGATACTGTTAAATACTTTACGTTTGTTATTAAATATGCTTACCGGACGAATTTTGTGTTCCAATGCCAGTAGTGCCTGATTTATGCTGCTATGATGGTAGATCTACCCTTTGTCAATCCATGTTGACATATTTTTTAAGCTCATTGTCCTATACGATATTTATAAGTCTTGCAAACATTGATGATTCCATGATTCTGGAGAAATTTGTAAGAATAGCTCCTGGTCGATAGTTTGCCACTATGTACGGATTGCCCTTTTGGAACATCGGAATTAATTTAAGCTTTTTAGCATTTATGGGAATACACCTTGCTAAAAGGATTTATTGATTATGTGAACAATAGTTTCACTTCGTGGTAGCTTCATATTGAATTACGCTTTCCGGTATCTCGTCGATGCCAGCTGAATGTTTATTGCATACCTTGTTTATGATTTCTTAACATTTATTTGTTAAGCACTATATCTAACCGGTAATTGCTTTTCGTCTTTTTTCTCCGGACTATTCATTAATCATTTAGCCCTTGTTTTATCAGCTCTGCTAAGGGTCTTTAAGGGTTTTTTTTATTTTACTTCTTTGATTGCGTGCATGTTATAGGTTAGTTCTGTCGTCAAGTATTTTGATTTCGCAAGCACATCCTTGACTAACTTTGCTTGAGCTTCAAGCTTAATTTTGTACCATTTGTAAGTGGTCCTGACCTCCTTAGGTTCGTTACATGTAGGTGAAGTAAGCAATCCACTAATTTACATTATCTACATTGCTTACATTTTTCATCGACAGTGCGACGTAATAAACTTACCAATGAACTTTAAAGGCAACACCGAGAGACCAAAATCTTGGTTCTCACGCAGCTTCTTCACAATCCACATAGTCACGACTTTCTCCGTGGAGTCCGTGATACGGAAGACAAATGGGTATGTTCTAGACGTGTAAAATCTAAGGTTCTAAATAAAATATATTGTATACCCCATCGACTTTTCATAGGCTGTAACCATAAAATAGTTTCTTTACCAAAATATCAATTTACGTACGTACTTGAAATTTTATGAGGCACTGTCTAAGTTACGCAAGTGAATAAATAAAAACATAAATTCCTAGAAGAGAACTTATTTGACTTATACTTGGAATTCACGGGTGCTGCTTGAGACCTTTCCTAATTTAAGGAACCAACGTAAACCCTTGAAAAACCCTTGAAAAAGTAACAGATAAAAGTTACAAAACGACGGGAAATTAAGTTATTCTTTACTTAGCATTCAAAACACAGTTCAAATAGTTTTTGTCAAAACTAGAGCTAAGGTTTAATCAAGTAGACATGAGTCTTAAAACGATCATAATTGGTTTAGGTAAGGTAAGGTAAGTTTAGGTTTGGTTAGGTTTTTCTAGGTTAGATAAGGTTACTTTACATTAGGTAAGGATTGGTTAGGTTAGGTTCTGGTTAGTTTAGGTTAGATTGGGCTATTTTAGGTGAGGTTAGGTTAGGTTCGGTTAGATAAGGTTAAGTTAGTTAATGTTAGGTTTAGTAAGGCTTGGTTTTGTAGGGTGAGGTAAGGTGAGGTAAGGTGAAAACTGCATCTGTTTCCCCTCGTCCATCAACTATGTCTGTCAAGTCTTGGATCAAGCCCGCTAATTGAGTATCACAAGAGTGGGATTTTCTGAATCCATGCTGTGCTGAGACTAGTGTGCCTTTGGTATCGAGCTCGTGTCGAATATATTTAGAGATTAGGGTCTCTATAACTTTACACACACTACTTGTCAGACTGATAGGCATATAGTTTTCTGGTTTGTCTTTGCTCCCTCCTTTGTGTATGGGAATAATACACGCTTGTTTCCAATCTAATGGTATTTGGTGGTGGCTTATGGAGATTTGGAATAGTATCAGTAGATAAAGTGCAATCTCTTTACTTGCTAGTTTAAGGAAGTCATTACTTATTTTTTCCAAACCGGGGGATCTGTTTTTCTTAAGCCCCTGTACTACTCTCGATATACTTACTGTCCCAACTCATTGAAAAACTTTCACTTTCTCCATTCTTTACCTGACTACTGTCAAATTTTTCTCTCTCTCCGAACACGCTTGCATACTGTGAGTTAAACATTGCCGCTATTTCTAGATCTGAGATTGCCTGTACATTGTTTTTCACTAGCATGGGTATCTTGTTAACGCTTCCCTTCTTTTGGTTTATGTATTTATAAAATTTATTCCAGACTTGCCATTTTCCTTCTTTCTCTAGTAAATTCTTCATATAGCTGTTTAGTGCTACCTTCTTAAGTCTAAATAGTTCTTGGGATTTTTCCTTGAATACAATGCTATTACATTTCCTATTTCTGTAAAGCCTAGCACATTTTCTCTTCAGCAACTTTATTTTTGCAGTATAATAGATAGGGTCAGGATTGCGTTGCAACCTTTTAGTTAGGATGAACTCCTTTTCTGCCATTTTTACAATGATTTTGAATTCCCGCCAATAATCCTCTACATCGTCCGTCTCTAAGGACACCCAGTCATTAAATGAATGTGCAAGATAGTTTCTAATTCCCTGGACATCTGCTTTTTTGTAGTGTTTAATTATTTTTGGGGCTCTAGTATTCGTGACCCCCCCTTCCCCACCAACCCGGATTTCTAGTATAACAGCTTTGTGATCGGATATACCGTCAACAGTGTCACAATACTTGATCGCTTCCTGTGGGTGCACTAGGAATATGTCCAGTAAGTTACATTTGTCTGCTGTGCATTGCCTGGTCCCTTCCTGAACGGCCTGCACCAAATCGTTGTTGTGTATAAATTCCGTCAACAAGTCTTGTTCTCCCTTACTCCCTAATATGGTTCCATCCCATTTTATCTTTGGCATATTTAAATCTCCGACTATCACAGTAGTAAAATTTCCGTTGTAGCTACGGTACCTCACGTACTACATATCAAGTTTATCTATAATCCTTAAGTCCTCTCTAGGAGGTCTATTTATATCAATTATTTGAATGTTTGTTTTATCACAAGTTACTTTCACTGAGATCATTTCGTATGTCTCGTCGACCCACAGTCCATAGTTTGGTAGTGTTGACTTCACTGCTATGAAGACGCCTCCTCCTCTGCTTCCTCTGTCTCTTCTGTGGACGATGTAGTCTCTTCCAAATACTTCGTTGTCTGAGATTTCTTCATTCAGCCACGATTCAGTACCAATTACCACATCTGGGTTATGGATGTCGATCAGATGTTGGTATTTAACCCCCTTATCAATAATACTCCTACAGTTAACTTGGAGTATTGTAATGTTGAGTGTTGTTTTATATTTCGAGCGGTCGAGCGATGGACGAGGATCAATGATACCATTTCGCAATGGCATCATTGAAGTGTTTAGAAATTAGTAGAAACGCGCTGAATGTGATTAATCTACGCTCGACGCTAATTTTTCACTGACGCTAAGTTTCTTTTCGTTGATAATTTACAGGCTTTACAGGTTTTCCATAAGTCTCTTCACAATCCACATGGTAATAGTTTCCTTTGTCGATTTCGTGTGAAAAGGAACTACGGGGTTGTTTTTGAACAGGTTTAATTATTTAGGACCTGAATATTTTATAGCACTTACTGGTGAATTCTCTGCCGGACACAAGTATCTGGGTATTCATTTCAACTGTAATATGGGCTGCAAAACACGTGTCGATTTGCTATCAAGAAAAACAATACATGCTCTAAATCTTAAAAGACGTTGTCCTTTACGCAAAGTTACGCAATTTGAAAAACCACAATAATGGTAGAAATTGATCCATGATTTGCTTGCTGGTTTCAGCTATCCTGATGAATCGCTAGAAAAACGAAAAACCCTGCACAAATAAATATTTTATCAAAAAGAAATAAAACAGGAATTCTCAAGGTTTAGTTTTATATACATAATTTTAATTTATTAATTCAAACAGGTTTATTTAACTTTAGGCATGTGACTTGACGGTGCCAAATCATTTTTCTTCTTCTTCATACTTTTTTCATACTCCTTTTCATACACCAACTCTTCCATACTTCTTTGTCTAGCCAGCTTCTTTCTCTTTTACTTCATTCCATTCCCCTCCCTTTCCTCCACACCTGCTTGTACTTTTTGTATCCATCTTTCTCTTGGTCTTCTACTTCCCCTTCTCTCATATTCAAAGCTTGAAATTTTCCTTAGAAATCTTTCTACAGATCCATTCTAATAATTCTTATAAATTTTATTTAACAGCCGTCACTATTTTCTCTCTGCCCTAATCGCCGTTTAACATTTGAACCGTGTGTTGCTGTGCTAGTGCTTGTGCCTATATGCTTGTTGTTCAATCAACTGTGAGTAGAGGAATGTATGTATGTCACTCAGCATAGCGCTTGATAACACCGTCCTGAAACTACATTAATTGTTCAGTTTAAATATTACTAAAAAAAAAAGTTAGCAGCTAAACGCATGATTAAATTTCTCGCTTTTCGTCATGTTTGTGAACTGCCGCAGACAATGCGGTGTAATACGAGTAGGCAAGTTTGGTAATCTGGAAAAAAACAAGTCGAAAAAGGAAACAAAAAGTGAAACTCGAGCCAATGACTTCAGTGGTGCTTTGCCGGAAGAAAGTGTGCACACTATATTTTATAAACCTATCGTTGGTGGGGGGGGGGGGAGGGGGCAGGAGCAAGTAAATACTGAAAATCTGGACATTTTGAAATTACTTTAGTAGATTGGAAATAATAAATGCTTTTCTGTAGTTTTGGAAAGTTACGGAGTTTTACGGAAAATGAAATTACCCCTAGGAATGTCTCGTGGGTCATCGGAATATATCCAGCAGCTCTGACGTACACCGGCTGGTTGGCACGAGACATGACGATCATCATCGACTTCTTGAAACTCTCCGTCGAGGCCAACCAGTCACATTCGTACACGGCACTCCGCACCAGCTCGCTCTGGGAAAAAAGACGATGACCTTACTTAAAAACTGGAGTCAGGGCTATTATTTATCGTCTGGATGCTAAAGGACTTTCCTAAAAACTCAAAAACTCGTTCCAAAAGAAAAAGAAATTACGCAAGGAACGAGAAAAATGTTGAAGTAGTGAATTTCTCAGTAATTAACTAACAAGTTTTGAACAATCTTTGGGTCCCATCACAGCTTTCAGACTGCAAAAGCGGTCGTCTTAGCCAGTGTTTCCCAAAGTGTGGTACGCGAAAAGTTTAGTGGGGGTACGAGCTACACTTTTCTTGAGGAAAACTTTCTGGAGAGCTACACATATTTCTGAAACACCTTTTTTTATTTACACCATGGACAACGCCACAAACTGAGTTTTTATGTTTTTATGCATTTTGTAACCAATTTTTTTTCAGCCAACCAACGGCATTTTTATTTTTAGGTATTTTTAAAAGTGCTGAAGTTCGGACGGCTTCTGCGCATGAAAAGTTCGAGATAACATTAGGAAAAATTTGAAAAATTTCCTGTCCTAGACATATTTTATTCATTTGCTTACAGCTTTTCAGGTTTAAATTTTGGTTCTGTTTATTTCTTTATCTTCTTTTATTTTGATTTGATATAGGACTCATATACGATTAAAGTTTTTTTTTACGAGGGATACTTAGCGTTACGAAAATTTTTGAAGGGGTTCACAGAGTTCGAAAGTTTGGGAAACACTATTCTTAGCTAATGTTGAGGTCTATCACCACACCTCCTCGGTGATCAAGTCCGTCATGTAGCAGAGGAAGCCCAGCTCCAAGTATAGCGCGCCAACAGCTACCGTGACTTGCATCGCGAGATTCTGATGATCCAAGCGCCGTTTCTGTAGCAAAATAAGAATGGCAGGACAATTGCAGAGTTAAGGTATTCAAGCAAACCACATGCTTTTGTGTCCATATTTTTAAAAGCAGAGGACTAAGAATGCACAAAGAGATAACTACCATTGAGTGTAAAGGTATCTTTAGAGGGCAAGCTCTAATGTTTAGCTGTCTTCACGAACATTGGCTTTCAAATGACTAATTTAGCAAATTAAATTGAAAGAATTCTTCTCTGTGGATTCACCGTCAGTAAGAGTGTTCAGAATGTGTATTTCATTACTTCTCAAAGACTGGTCAACGCCAAAATGCATTTATCTATATTTTAGTCCTAAGTAGTCAAACGACAAACCAGTTGGACCGATACCTCGATATAAACAGCGTCAATAATACTCTCGGAAGCGATAGTGTCGATCTCGGCAAAGAAAATTACCGCCAACAACGCAATAACAGTGACCACAATTTCGGCCCATATCAGCGGGGCAAACAAAGCCTCGACCTCGTGAACAAACCTGCAAGGAAACCAAGAAAGAATACGTTTCGTTGGATGCATACTCCGTTACTCGCACGTTGGGCCTTGCCGTTAAGATTTTTGATTAGTTATAATTTACAACTTTTATTAAAACCATATTTACAAGTTATAACACCCCTGCGGTAATTTTTCAGCAACGACACTTGAATTAACTCTCACTACAATATATGGCCAGCGATCCTTCATTCTCATCAAATGCACAAACATTTTCTCAAAAATGGCATGACCAAGTAGCTCAATTGATTAGAGCAACACCTGCTACGGGTGGGAATCAGATTTAAGTTGCAGTTAAGACATCAATATTTGTGAGGCTATAAGTGTTCATAATAATAAAATCATCAACCTCTCTTCGGGAAAAAACTGTTCCTGAGTATTTGAGACAAGTGAAAAATTAAAGACCTGACCTGGCACAGTGACTCTTAACTGCCATAATCGCAGTCCTGTCACAGTTTATATTTTGCATGATTTCATCTTCGTTGTAAATCTTAAGTCAGTCACTGTCTGTGACGTTATGTAACTATGGATCTGTCATGCCGGAGGATAACACCAAATCGACCATTAAGTCACTTACCGAACAGTCATTTGATAGCGAGAAACACACCCAGCCAAAATGTGTGTCATCTCCTCAGTGACTTCCTTGTCTTCGACATTAACCACATCTAGCTCCAGAGCTTTTACTTCCAGAGTTCGGACCGCCTTTTGACCGCTTTCTAGTAGTTCCTCCCGCGACTCGTAATCCACAGCATCTTGCTGTCCACGACGTTGTCTGACATTCTTGACGGCGTCCTCTTTGATGTGTGCCAAGTCGTGTCTAAGCAGCCGGAACTGGCCGACCAATTGCATCAAAGTGGCTGCCAAGAGGCCATCCACGCAGTTGTTTGCCGTAACCGCGATGGCAAGTGTGAGCATAAAAAGTGCGAACACGATCTCATACGTTGGCGAAGAGTACGGGTCAATGGGGAACCAGAATCTGGCAAAAGAAAGGTTTCGTGAGAGCTAAGATGGGGTAGAGGATGGTAGGGGTAGGGGGGGGGGGTGTAGGCGTTTCGATTAGGAGCTAGATACTGGCTTAAGTTTGTTCTACCAACATTCTATCTGTATAACAATTACAGAAATATTGTTGCGTAATCTCATGCCCGCATAGATGGCTACTCTTGCCGGGCAAGATTACGCGACAATATGCTCTCCTTGTGCTGATTTATTAAAATCAATGCGTCAGCACTTTTGTGTCAGCGAATTTTGATTGCCGACTGTGACATATAATATAATGAGAACGTCTGAGAACGGGTGATGCAGACTGAATTGCTGATGACGCCATCTTTTGTTCAAGTTTCGGGTAACTCGAGATAAAGACGAGAGCAAAGCCGGACAAAGTGCTCGACTTTTAGTCCCGCAAGTTTTTAGAAGAAGATTGGACCCCTGGATGAGGCGGTATTCAGGTAAAACATTCTTTATTTTGTGGGTATAACGACGCACTGCTTCGACAACACGCCAGGTGGCTCTGGTCTTATGGCGTTAGTAAATGAGTGGGTAATGAGGGTCCTAACCTAGCCTAGAAGGGAGGAATGGAACTTCGGTATCGGCACGTAGCCTAATTGTGTCGAAGAGCACCAAGGGGACTAAAACACTTCCCTTCCGAAGGACGGTACAACGCTTACAACAGGATCACTCTACAAATGCATGCTGTCGAGAGGTTGATAATCAAGGTAAATAAAGTTGCAGTTAACCCTTTCATGGTTACTTTTTTTTTGAAAATTTGTTTTATATTTTTTGTTCATTTTGTGATTGAAATAATATTTTAAAATTTTTCAATATTATTATTGTATTCGTATTGAGCAAAACGGTTTAATATAAGTGATGCTCTGTAGTCAAAAATGTAAATCCAAAAAACGTTTCACAGCAATTTTGAAAAATGGGAAAAAGTACTCCCACTAACCACGAAAGGGTTAAATTAAACTTAACATCCAGCGGTTTCAATGATAATACTTACAAGATACGACTGCATTTTTTACCTGCACAAATATTTTCTATTTGCTGCCATTGACTGAACGATGGCAACGACGGCCAACTCGTACTGCAAGCTGACGGCGAAAGTGAGTGCGACAAACGCGTTGATCCACCTTTGAATGATGGCGACAATCTTCTGTTTTTCTTCACTTGGATGATCGCCCATGTCTTGACGTCTCGAAGCAACGACATTGGACGTTAACTCCTTCAATTTTTCCGCTCCGAAAAAGAGGCATCCTACCTTTAGATGCAAGAAAACGACTCTTGCCACACTTTGGTACATAAAGGTTTTGCACTTTTTAGTTAAACTAGGGAGAAGTTGGCCTCCTTGTTGATGCTCCTGTTTGACAGCTCCTTGTCGATTATCGACCATATTAGTGATCTTGTAGTATGAACAATAAGAAAACTTTAATGACGGATTCCATCTAGTTATGACCCGTTACATCTGCACATTACCATCACACATTAATGAATTCTGTAAGCCTAGATATAGTGAAACAAGTCTACTTTGCACATATACAATCACTGCTTATGTATGGAATTCTGCTTTGGGGTGATTCCCCTCACACAAAACGTCTATTCATATTGCAAAAAAGAACAATACGGTACCTGACCAGGGCCAGCAGCAATCCCTGCGCCTTAGTTTACATAAAGGACTCTTGCAGGCCTCTATTCACCCGCTTTAAAATCCTAACCCTGCCCTGTCTCTACATCCGGGCTCTAATAATCAACACTGCACAGAATCTATGCACATTAAAAACAAATGACATGATTCATGAACACAACACCAGATGTAAGAAAGATATAAGATTTAAATGCGCCAAGTCTAAGACATACCAAAGCCCACTGGTTCTTGGAGCCAAACTATTCAACGCCCTACCAAAAGATTTCAAAACCATGAAAATAGAGGTCTTGCAACAGAAATTAAAAGAGTATCTAATAACAAAATGTTTTTACTCAATAGACGAATACCTTGATTCTGTATGATGTACTTATTTATAGGTATTTATTTATATTATATTTATATTTGTATATTTTATTTTTGTATTTTACTGACGTATTCACATCCATGATCAATCGAATAAAAAGAAATTATTATTTTTATTATTATTATTATTATTATTATTATTATTATTATTATTATTATTATTACACCTTATCTTGTAAACTCCCTAAAACTTACCTTCGCAACGGTAATTATTTCCAAGGATGCAACGAGTATACATTCGACCATGGCATCAAAATCGTTGCTTGACACTAGCGCTCCCAGGGGGAGGAAGATGGTACAGTTCAGAGCGCCAAACATCAACGTTAGAACAATGCCGCCTTCACGCAATCTGTCCAGAGTCGTTTTTCGGGAATTTTTAGGCGGTGACCATAGACCTACAATGTTCCAACATTAGGTTTAATAGTTTAGTCAGATTTCCAGCGCTAATTTTAAACATTCTGCTACTAGGCACAAATAGCCTAGTTGCTGACGTGCCGCCAAACCCTACAATAATAATATTAATAATAACATTCTGCTAAGAAAACGAGCCGGCACCATTGGTACTGATGGCAGATGTCACCCGGTAATGCAGGCTGCAGTCCTTTTTGACAAGTATAAAGAAATTAAACTACAATTAAATTAAATACTAAATTTAAATTTAGTAGTTTTTAAATTTACTACAAATTAAATTTTAAACGACAAATTAAAAAAAAAATCCTATATATCAATAGTTCATTTTGTAGCATTAATTGGTATAATTTCAGTGTAATCCAGTATAAAAGCGTAGAACTCCACAAATCAATCAATCGAACCCATCGGCCTAGCTGAGTTCTAGCCAAAGTGTGGTACGCGTACCCCTTGGGGTAAGGGAAGAGTAAAGTGGGGTTACGTGCGGCACTTCTTACTCGAGAGCTTCACATTTCCAAAATATATTTTTTTTATTGTTAGCTTGGGCAACCCCGCGAGTTCAATTTTTACGTTTTCGTGCATTTTTGTCACCCGCTAGCGATAATTTTCGCAGATTTCCAATTGTGTTGTTATTATATGTTCGTTATCTTCAACAATTTAGATAGCTGTAAGCCCAGAAGTTGTGTAAGGCAAATATTATCACTCAATTATCACTCAAAAGTGGAGCTAAAATTTGGAGGCTGCTGTGCACGAACAGTGCGATTTAAACAGAACACAATTTTTTTTTCTCTCCTGGGCCTACTTTATTTATTTGCTTAAAGTTTTTAAGATTTAAACTTTGTCAGTTATTAAAAGAGTTGGTCTATATGACATAGAACGACTTATTTTCTATTATTATTTTAATTTTAATGTTGATTTATCAGGATTTATTATTTTAATAAAGCTCAGGTCGCAAGTTTGAGACACTGACTGGCCTAGAAGGTAGCTAGCTTTTTTTACCAGTTGTCAGTGATCGCGAGGGTCTGGCAAGAAAATACTGTTCTTAATCATTGCTAGCAACCTTGTTAGTGTGATTCGACAACGATTTTAGAGACAGGATAAAAAATAAATAAATATTTTAAATACTGCAAAATAATTTTTAATTACTTCTTCAACAAATTGAAAATAATATATCTTGCCATGACAAAAGCTTACGAACACAAAGAAAATGGTGAACACCAAAGGAAATTACTTATATTAGTGATGGACCATATAGTGATGTTCTATAGTTATATTATAGTTATATTTAAAAATTATAGTATGATAATTCATTAATCAAGACAACACTAATTGACGTTACTATCAACATCAGAGCATTATACGCTATATATACTAGCAGTACCCGCTGCCTGACGGCCGCTTTAGATTTTCAGGGAGTGGGCATTTTGGTCTAAAAGTTTCTCGAGTTTTGTCCGATGCCCTATCCAAACCCTCTAATGGGACCACAACCAAAAGTGCTAAGAAAATGCTTAGATAATTGAGTTTTATTACCTTACGACTTGATGAAGCCTTTTGCCTCTTCGCCATTGCCCTATGCCCTGAGGGCATACCCGATGGCCAGTTTATAACTCAAATATGGCCCTAGGCTATAACCTACGTCATGAGCCCCGGGATCGAACCTGGACATTATTGGAGCTTGCATATATAACAGTACCCGCTGTGTAACGGCCGATGTTGGTGTTAAGGGAGTGGGCAAGACTTAACATTTTGATCTAAGAGAAACCTTTTTTTTAATTGCTCGAGTTTTGTCAGATTTTCTGTCCAAAGCCTCTTATGGGACCACAGCCAAGAGTAGGTACTAAGTAAATGCCAGGAAAACTAAGTTGTATGCCCTTAGGACTTGATTAAGTCTTTTGCCTAACCAAGCCTAAGCCTGTTACAATAGTTCTTGCAGATTATCGATTGCTGACGATCAAATATATCGATATATATATTGATATTGCAATATATCAAGAGATTGATATTTATCGATATATCGATATTGTTTTCATCCCGAACACAAACTGTATTTTTGGTGATAGTTGACCCGCATGACACCCCAAAAACATCCGATGGCGCCTGCGGGGGAACACTGTGCTTCTCGATCGAGTTCAATTATTCACAAACTGCTGTCGTGAAGATTCTGAATCTAATGCATTACCAAACGGGCAGCGACTCGATAGTAAAAACGATACTGACCTATGAACTGTAGCAGTCGGATGGTGAGATCAAAATCTTGATTTTCACCGAGTTTTGTTACTAACCACATTCTCGTAGCTTGCCTCACGAAGTCCACTGGAGAAAACGGTGGGGTCGGGAGCCTTGAAAAATCGTTAAGGAACAAATGACAATGTTTGGAATAATACTTACTTCGCCAAGTAACGGTTTATTCAACGACAAACTAAAGAAAATACCCACTTCATAAAATATTTATCATTTCGGTGAATAGAATATCAGTCTTTTATATTTTTAAAGTTCACGGAAAAATATAGATCCCATAAAATGTTTTTTTATTTTTTATTTACAACACTATAACCGTCTAAATAATTGATGCCCACACGGGGACCCGAACCCCAATCTCCACCTATCTCGGGTGTTGCTCTAACTCATTGATCTACTTGGACACTGGCTTTTTGAGACGATTCTAGTGTATCGTGTTTTAGTGTAGTGTGTTAGTGTATTTGATAATACACTAAAATCGTCTCAAAAAGGCAGTGACGAAGTAGTTCAATAGGTTAGAGCAACACCCACGATGGGTGGAGATCGGGGTTCGTGTCCCGTTTGGGAATACATTTTTGAGACAGTTATAGTGTTGATAATTTAAGTAAATACCCCGCGCATTGCAAGCGTTTGCAATTTAAATCTGATTCTCAACCCATAAAATAGTTTTTTTATTTCGGTAAATAGCACTATCATCATATCATATATTTAAGTGTATTCCATTATCTTTCAGAAGCAGCTATCAAAAGCTCCAGAAATTACAAAACAAAGCGATGAGAATAGTTACAGGCAAAGGCAAAATGACACAAACAAAAAAACTGTTAGAAGAACTGGACTTAATGAACAAACAGGAGACAACTAAATAAAATGTGCTTAATACTAAATAAAAGGACTGTGACTTTAAATAAAAGTATAAATCTACTGTAATGAAGTTTGACTTAAATGTAACTCGGACTAAATCGAGATCATTGATAAAGAAGCTCACTCTGAACTCTATGCAACCGTTGATTCATGGATGCTACACGGGTTGCCTACCGTCAAGGCTTTTCCAACCGTCAAGGTAGGTTTGTAATACTCTTAGAGAAAAGAATATAGCTTCGGTAATAGTATCTTTGCAGGTAAATGTCTACCTTTTTGAATTCCACTATCGTCAGGACGTATTGCTTTCTGCATATTTTTCAATATATTAGATATTATCAATATCTTAATTAGTATAATTTATTGTGTTGATTAATTGATTATTGATTGATTAATTAATCAATAATTGGGGTGTCACCTTATCATTAGACTTTATCTGGAGTATTGCGGGTCAAAGGGATAGACTCAAACGAGTCAACCAACGCAAACATACGGCAACCATGCAACAGTTGCCGTACAGTGGTGGCGCCGGGTTTCGAAACTGGTGTCCTGAAATTGGTCGATTCATAAGAGTCTTGGACTGTACCAACATGACCACGTGTAGTTGAAAACAACCGCCGCCGCCGCCGCCGCCGCCACCGCCGACGCCGTCAGATGCTCGTCATCACACTTGCTCGGTTTGGTCCGAGCACTGCCATCCTGAGACAGAACCCGCCATTGTTTACTCGATATATCAGGAAACCGCTCACGACCATCCAGTCCAAAAAAAAATCTGATAGGTTTTGAAGCCAAGCAGCCAACATTCCAATGAAGAGGTATAGATAGTCCCCCCCCCCTTCATTTTTGTGCAAATAAATACGAACCAATTTTTTTGTAAAAGTTAGCCTTTTTTTGTCCAGGGCTGGGCCAAAAGATAACATTTTCACAGATCGATAGCTTGTCTTTAAGTCTATCTTCTGTGAAAAATTCAAGGAGGTACCCCTCCATATTCACGCAAATAAATCGAGGCCTTTTTGTTGTTGTAGTAAATGTTAGCTTTCTTCAAAGCTGGGCAAAAATGCTGTACTATGACAGTTAGATAATTAAATAATTAAGGGGCTTTATTTTACAATTGTAAAACAGTGAGGAATATAATGGGAGTAATTCTACATGGCAATTGCGTTATTGAAGGCGTCTCTTGCTTTGCACATTCGTCTTGAAAAAGACGGCAAGAGATTCTTTTCTAAAATATTTTACCAATACGAGGCATTTTTTTAAAACTTTGCTAAAAAAAAAAACACGATCAAACTGAAAGGTAGAGAAAAGCAAAACACGCTCGAAATAAAATTTATTTGCGAACACCACGATGACGGAACCAGAAACTTACAACCTTTCAAATACTTCTAAGCAGTCGAACTTATGGGCAGTCCTTGTGCTGGTATCTTCTCTCAAAGGCTAGACTGTAGCAATGCTGGGGACAGTCCTTGTGCTGGTATCTTCTCTCACGGGCTAGACTGTAGCAATGCAGGGGACAGTCCTTGTGCTGGTATCTTCTCTCACAGGCTAGACTGTAGCAATGCAGGGGACAGTCCTTGTGCTGGTATCTTCTCTCACAGGCTAGACTGTAGCAATGCTGGGGGGCAGTTCTTGTGCTGGTATCTTCTCTCACGGGCTAGACTGTAGCAATGCAGGGGACAGTCCTTGTGCTGGTATCTTCTCTCACAGGCTAGACTGTAGCAATGCAGGGGACAGTCCTTGTGCTGGTATCTTCTCTCACAGGCTAGACTGTAGCAATGCTGGGGGGCAGTTCTTGTGCTGGTATCTTCTCTCACGGGCTAGACTGTAGCAATGCAGGGGCCAGTCCGTGTGCCGGTATCTTCTCTCGCGGGCTAGACTGTAGCAATGCTGGGGGGCAGTTCTTGTGCTGGCATCTTCTCTCACGGGCTAGACTGTAGCAATGCAGGGACAGTCCTTGTGTTGGTATCTTCTCTCCCGGGCTAGACTGTAGCAATGCTGGGGGGCAGTTCTTGTGCTGGTATCTCCTCTCACGGGCTAGACTGTAGCAATGCAGGGGACAGTCCTTGTGCTGGTATCTTCTCTCACGGGCTAGACTGTAGCAATGCTGGGGACAGTCCTTGTGCTGGTATCTTCTCTCGCGGGCTAGACTGTAGCAATGCTGGGGGGCAGTTCTTGTGCTGGCATCTTCTCTCACGGGCTAGACTGTAGCAATGCAGGGACAGTCCTTGTGTTGGTATCTTCTCTCCCGGGCTAGACTGTAGCAATGCTGGGGGGCAGTTCTTGTGCTGGTATCTCCTCTCACGGGCTAGACTGTAGCAATGCAGGGGACAGTCCTTGTGCTGGTATCTTCTCTCACGGGCTAGACTGTAGCAATGCTGGGGACAGTCCTTGTGCTGGTATCTTCTCTCACGGGCTAGACTGTAGCAATGCTGGGGACAGTCCTTGTGCTGGTATCTTCTCTCACGGGCTAGACTGTAGCAATGCTGGGGGTGGGGGGGGGGGGCAGTTCTTGTGCTGGTATCTTCTCTCACGGGCTAGACTGTAGCAATGTAAGCAATGTTGGGAACAGTCCTTGTGCTGGCATTTTCTCTCACAGGCTAGACTGTAGCAATGCTGGGGATAGTCCTTGTGCTGGTATCTTCTTTCACGAGCTAGACTGTAGCAGTGCAGGGGGCAGTCCTTGTGCTGGCATCTTCTCTCACAGGCTAGACTGTACCTATCTGGTATTATTCTCTAAATGGTCATTGCTAAAAGAGGGTTCATTTTGGTCAAAAACTACTAGAAACCTTTCGCAATCAATCGTAGACAACGCAAAAACGAAAGCCCTTCGACATGATTAGTGAAGCTAGGTCATAACAGATTCTTGTTCTGCTGTCAGGCCTACCTTGTTAGTTAGTATACTCTGCGTACCGCCCTCGTGGCAGATTCACCTACCCGTTGTGGAAGACTTGTTAATTGACTTGCCGAACACCAGGTGGCAGGCACGCCCAGATGGCTTACTCGCAACCGACTCCTGACTTTCCTACTGACTGACCGAATCCCTGACAGCAAGGATTGGGTTTATTGGGTTTATAGTTAATTATGAATCTCACCGCTAATGTAAAACTGTCTTCACGAAAATGACTGACCTACAAAAAAATATATGCTACTAGAAGGTGTCAATGTCGTTTCAAATGTTAATTATTGTAATTTTTTATTTTTCGCTGATTCTCGCATTTAATACTGGACTTTGCTCAAACAATCTGTGTTAATTTTTTGGAGATTATGGTTTTTAGAATCATGTGTCCTTTATATAACCTAAGCACAAGTAATGAAAAAACCTTTTTAAACTGGTTTTTTAATGCTAAGTAAATAACAACTAAATTTCCCAACGTTTCGTTACTTGTACCTGTTACTTTATCAAGGTTACTTTATACTTTACAAACTGTAAATGTAACATATGTAACTAGGATTAGTAACAATTGTATTTAGTATTAGATACATTTAGTTATTTGTTAAACAATTTACTTTGTAAACAAACAAATAAAAATCAAATCAAAGTCCTGACAATTTTCCGATAACAAAAAAAAAACATAAAAAATGTAAAACAATCACCTAGTTTGTCATAAAGAAATGCCGCAAGCGCCTCGGGCGGTCACAAAAGTTATTAGGTGTTAAAGGATTGTAGGAGGTTCAACATTAGCGCGGGACCCATGGCTATACCTATAAACTCAATGTTTAAGCGCAGCAATAAGTCTCGGTTCTCTTTCAATAAAAATATAGGCTCCTCATAGTTTAACTTGTGCCGCCTCTTCTCCTTTTTAGAACAACAGCACAAAAAAACGTCAGACGGCCCCCACTTTGAAACCGGAAACCAGTTAATTGGCAGCGTGTGCCCATTGTATCATATCTGGGGAGGGGGGGGGGGGATGTTCACCCCCGTTGACTGGTGGCCACATGTCATAACATATCAGTGGTTATTGGTTATTAATACCTAGAGAGATCGCCTTTCAGCGCCATCCAATCGTGACCTTTAGGGTGGGAAAGAGCAGGGGGGGGGGGGGAGTTACCCTCCGGACCCCCCACTCACTGCCACCTTCACAGAGGGTGATAATGAGAATGTGAACTAATTATTTTTCAACGTCGATTGATTTATTGAAGTAATTATGTGGCATGAATGATTGGATTGTGAGCATGATGGCGTGTAGTTTTTTTTTTGTATAGACATTCTGTTAGTTTTACAATGCAAGTGCAATGCACTATGGAATCCCTGTAAATATACTGTTATTATAGTTGTAATTGTGATTTCTTATAAACACTGCACTAAGTAATACAATTATTTCACTTTAATTTGACATTAATCAAAAATGGTGTTGTTTTATTTGGTTTGTGGTGTTTATCGTTGTACTGATTTGACTTCAGGCCCTGTCGCTCCGCTCTAATGACGTCGGTGAAAGAGTGGATGATGATGATGAACCTAATCGAGGCTAGAAGGAAGGCGACTACTGGCTTAACGTCTCTTCCGAAGGACGGCACAACGTGAGCAACAGGATTCCTCCACAAATCCATGCTGTCGAGAGGTTGATAACTGATAAGCAATTCGAATGAAGTTGCTGTACCTTTCATCCCTTCAACGTCTCTCCCAAATGACGGTCACCAACCCAATACCTGACTCAGCGCAGTGTTGTTTAACTTCGGTGATCTCATAAGAACCGGTGTTTCCAACACGTCAAACTATCTTATAAGAAAGTATGATTAGTCCATCTGATGTGGCGTCGCCAAAATTTGACCGTTGGCCAGAAGTTTGCATGCTTCTGAGAAGGTCTGTGGTTGGGTTACGCAAGGTGCTGAGTTTTTGCTCGAATTCTGCACGAGCCGTCGAATTAACATTCGAGCAGAATGCAGCGTAGAGTTAAAACCACCTCTCCGAATGATAATAAGTCAATTAAAATTTATATAATAACCGAGCTGTAAACGCATTGTATCACCTGTATTCGAGAATAGATAAGTTACAGTGGAAATGTGTATCGCTTTTTATTTCGCGTTGAAGGATGCGCTTGTCTCTTGTAATGTTTTGTTCATAATAATCAACATCCTGCAAAATGGAAAGCTTAAAAGAAGATCTCCGAGATTAAAAGTTGGTTTTATGTAGCACTGGTTATTATTTTAGTAAAAATCGATTTAAATGTATCGATGAAATCGTTTGTAACGTTAGAGATTTCTCTTTTTATAGCCGTTAAAAAATGCATGAACTAAATTTGGAATATTATATAATTAACAGATAAGTAATAATGCAAATGGAAAACAGTGTTGAATTAGCATCCTATTCCAGAGTTTCTAATAAATCGGCTTCTTGCCCGCTTGTATAGGGATCCCGTCTCCCACCCCACGAAAGCTGGAACATGTTTGCCAGGATAGCTCACTTGTGGAGCATCCGACCAGCAATTGGAAGGTCCCGGGTTCGTGTCCCAGTTCGGTCGCACATATTACCAGCCTTGTTTCCTTGCCAAGTAAAATATTATTAAATTATAGAGGTATGCGACAATTTTTTTGGGGATATTTTAACTTTCTTCTTTTAGCCTTATTGGTATACGACAACGTTATTTCCTTCAAAATAAAAGCACAAAAAAGCAAACTAGATATGACTGTTGCACTTTTCCAAAAGATACAAATATTTCATCTTTCATCACAACTCTGTTTATAATAATCATAATAATATATTTTTATTCCTTTTGATCACATGTCAGATAGTATAGGAAAGTCAAGACAAAGTCATAGACAAGAATTCATCTACGGTGTAAAAACAATAACACAATAAAAAAACTCTTAAGAACAATTTCAAATTGTTTGTCATGTACAATAATTTTTATATTGTTGGGGAGATTATTAAAAAATAAAATACCCATTACAGCAGGGCTTTTGTCTCGTTGACAATGTTTGAATTTGTATTTACTTTTACATCTTATGCTGCTAAAATCAAATGATATAATTTTAAGATCAATTGCATAAATAATAACACTATAGATGTAAATGCACGTCAATGGTAAAATGTTGAATTTCTTAAATAATGGTCTACATGTATCTTTGTAAAAAACTCCAGCTGTGGTCGGATTGTGACTAGCATCCGCCAGGTATCTCACCGCTCTTTTTTGTAGGATTGCACTGAGTTTGCTCAGTTATTTACCTACAAAAATGTTTTTGGATTTCCATGTCTCGAGCATTGTCAGCTGGATCAAGACAAAACAGAGGAACGATATCTTCAAGATCTGGATTATGCGTGAAGTCAGCTGCCCCGTCATTTGCATTCGGCCACGCTTATATTGATTCAAAACTCGTACGCATTCTAATTATTCTAATTAGCTACAAAAGAGAAGCCACCTGTGCGAGGATGCCTCGTGCCAGGACGAATGTCCTTAGGGGAGGGACTTCCGGCAGGATGCACACGGGCTATAGAGAGATCCTGAAGGACAACTGTGGAAATTTTGTCGCGTGGTAGACTGTGAACATAAGATTACTTAATTTAATACAGAATTTACCAAAAATGCAAGATGCAAAGGTATAAAAAAGAAATGCAAGGTATAAGATGAAGTCACAGTCGTTTCGATTTAAAATTGATATACGCTTAAGAAATCTTTAACAATGCTAACCTTAATGATGGATTTAAACGGATCGAAATTTTTAGTCGTAATTATTACAGAGCTTTGTTAAAAAAGACGGTTGCAAGCGCTATCGGGTGGCACTATACCGTTACCACTTGTTACCGGCTCGTTTTCTCAACAGAAAGCTTAACATTACCGCCCTCTGACTAATTTCCTATAAACTCAATGCTTGTCATTGTAGTGATATTGCCAATGCACATTTAACAAACACGTTAAAAAACGCACACATACAATTTCAATCAAAGTAATAATATTACAACTCTATTATACATATGTATTGAACGTTGATCATTAATTCTGGCTTGGCGGGCAACGGCCAGTAGTCAATGGCACAACATTCCATGAGACAGCACCATTGCGTCAATGGAGCGGAACGGTTCTGCAGTAATAGTTCGCGAAAAGGTCAACTGCAATTTTGCATTTGATTTCTTAAAGAAGTCAATACACGATGTTTGATTTTTTTCATTTTCTGCTGATTTCTCATTCATCCAAAAGCACCCTGTCGCGGAATGACCAGCACAGAGGTGACGGCAAGTGTCCGCTTCTTTGCGTGGAGCGAAACAAGCACCCTGTCACGGAATGTCCAGCACAGAGGCGACGGCGAGTGTCCGCTTCTCTGCGTGGAGCGAAACAAGCACCCTGTCACGGAATGTCCAGCACAGAGGCGATGGTGAGTGTCCGCTCCTTTGCATAGAGCGAAACTAGCACCCTGTCACGGAATGTCCAGCACAGAGGCGACGGCGAGTGTCCGCTCCTTTGCGTGGAGCGAAACAAGCAGCCTGTCACGGAATGTCCAGCACAGAGGCGACGGCAAGTGTCCGCTCCTTTGCGTGGAGCGAAACAAGCAGCCTGTCACGGAATGTCCAGCACAGAGGCGACGGCGAGTGTCCGCTTCTTTGTGTGGAGCGAAACAAGCACCCTGTCACGGAATGTCTAGCAAAGAGGCGACGGCGAAAGGTCGCTCCTTTGCGTGGAGCGAAACAAGCACCCTGTCACGGAATGTCCAGCACAGAGGCGACGGCGAGTGTCCGCTTCTTTGCGTGGAGCGAAACAAGCACCCTGTCACGGAATGTCCAGCACAGAGGCGACGGTGAGTGTCCGCTCCTTTGCGTGGAGCGAAACAAGCAGCCTGTAACGGAATGTCCAGCACAGAGGCGACGGCGAGTGTCCGCTCCTTTGCGTGGAGCGAAACAAGCACCCTGTCACGGAATGTCCAGCACAGAGGCGACGGCGAGTGTCCGCTTCTTTGCGTGGAGCGAAACAAGCACCCTGTCACGGAATGTCCAGCACAGAGGCGACGGCGAGTGTCCGCTCCTTTGCTTGGAGCGAAACAAGCGCCCTGTCACGGAATGTCCAGCACAGAGGCGACGGCGAGTGTCCGCTCCTTTCCGTGGAGCGAAACAAGCACCCTGTCACGGAATGTCCAGCACAGAGGCGACGGCGAGTGTCCGCTTCTTTGCGTGGAGTGAAACAAGCACCCTGTCATGGAATGTCCAGCACAGAGGCGATGGCGAGTGTCCGCTCCTTTGCGTGGAGCGAAACAAGCAGCCTGTCACGGAATGTCCAGCACAGAGGCGACGGCGAGTGTCCGCTCCTTTGCGTGAAGCGAAACAAGCACTCTGTCACGGAATGTCCAGCACAGAGGCGACGGCGAGTGTCCGCTACTTTGCGTGGAGTGAAACAAGCACCCTGTCACGGAATGTCCAGCACAGAGGCGACGGCGAGTGTCCGCTCCTTTGCGTGGAGCGAAACAAGCAGCCTGTCACTTCACCTCTAGCTGGCATAAATGGCCTACAGGTACCTGCCAAAGCATCTTATATATTGAACTCTTGATGAAGACATTTCTCACGTTTTAATCTCGTTCTTTCTCTTTCCATCCTTCACACTCTTCACCTTTCATGCTTCGTCTTGATTGACTCGTTGCGATTAATCAAGACTGACTTACAATCGTTTCCAGTCAAGACCGCGGCAGCGAGCTGTCAAAACACTCAACAGGCAGATTCGCACGGCGAGACGGTATTTACTTTTGTCAGTGTCAAGCTAGAGCCTGTCATTAGACTGTCATCGAAACGTCATTACTGACAGTGACACTCGAAGGATTGTTTCTATTTACATTATCAACGGATAACGTTTCATTTATCAACCTGGCACTTATGTAGCCTGCATAAGTTTTCCAGGATAAGTATGGTAAACAACAGCCATATTGTGGCTTAAACTAGGTTAAAAACTTAAATTAATTTAGATGATTTATTTAGCTTGAAAATTGGTAAATTTCACTCAAGCAAAAAACAAAATATTGCTACCTACACTAATCGGACGCCTGGATCTTTACGCTATAAAAGGTTTTTTAGATAAAGTTCAGAGCTAAACCATAAAGGGATAGATATATATATTTAAATTTTGACATGATTTATTATAAAATTAATTTGCTTTTCACCTTACTACTTGCATCAGGGCCACTAAAACGCTAGCAGTCTGGCAACATATCATAATATCATAGAGTTTATAGGTATCAGAGAGTCAGCGTTAATATTAAACTGTGTGCTGAGAAAACGACGGTATGTGTCACTAGACGGCGCTTGCGACCGACCATTTAAAAAAAAAACCCAAAAATAAAACAATTACGCCTCAAAATATCGATATAAGTGTATCAATCGTAGACGTACAAGCACTATTCAATATGAATCAAATGCGAGTAATCTGCGAGAAATAACGAAATTAAATTTCTTAACACTCGAAACGACAGTGGCTCTACCTACTAGCATCCTCCACTTTTGTCACGGTAAAGTAGTCATTGTGTGGCATTTTTTTTCACGAAAGCAGTTAAACAGAAGCGTTAAGGCCGGAAAATGCGGGAAACCTTATAAAATACTAATTTTTTGCGACGAACAATGTACTTGCGCTTTTTTTCAATGAAATCTCCAACTGACCACGGTCGTGTTGTGTCCACCGTGACATTAGAACGTTTAGAAACAGATTTGTCTGCACACAATCACTGTTCGTGTACCACGAGTTTTAACTGAATCGAATGGACCTCTCACCACCTCGTTAAGTTGTGGAACAATGCGAGATGAAAGGAAGTAACATGACTGCTTTTAAACAGATTCATCTCGGCTTGTTGCTGTAGGGAAAAAAAATCCTAACTATGTCTGTGCGAAATAGGATTTAAATTGCAAACGCTTGCAATGCGCGGGGTATTTTATTATTAATAACAACCGCTCAAAAATTGATGCATCAATTTTTGCCTCAATTTTTGAGAGGTCATTAGTGTTCCTAAAAATAATTTAGCTATTTTTCTGTTTTGTTGCTGAGTATTTATTATTTGTCAAATCGTCAAAATGCAGTTCAGACTAAGCCCATGTTTTGACCAAGTGATTTTAAACGAAATACAACAATGGCAGACCTAAATGCAGTTACCAATGCTGTATTGTTTATCCCAAAAACTCAAGTGCTTCGAATTCAATAATTGTTCTTTGTTCGTGTGTTTTTAGAAATCAATAATTACCTGTGAAACTTGTCAGCTGTCAGAATTGTTTGGGCGTCGTTTCAATATGCTTTGAAATTGTATTTCAAATTTAAATACTTGCAATGGGGGTAGCAAATGTTATTATTAAAAGTCCTGAGTTCGTATCCCAGTTCGGTAGCTTTGCCATGCAAAGCCTGCTGGTTTTAGCTCCTATGCGGAAAACCCAGGGGAAACAAAAAAATCTTGCAAAAATCTCTTCCTTGCATTTCGTCGACCAATTCAGTCGACCAAATGTCAAAATCCAAAAACCGACTTAAATATATTTAAAACATTTGGCCATTTTGGATATGTTGGTCCCAATTGTTTGGTTTCGCACTTTCTTTTTTTTTTTCATTAAAACCCTATCAAATAAAACACACTTTATATATATATAAAGTGTGTTTATATGTACTGTAGTTACATATATGTAACTACAGTACATATATGTACAGTGTATATGTAGGTCTATGTAGGCCTATATACAGGCCGTGACTATTTTAAAACTGATTCGAATGACTTAAAATTTAAAAGGTAAGCCTGTCTAATCAAACTACTTTCTTATAAAAATGTATCAAAGATATGAGGACTGACCAGAGGTATTGAATGCCTGAAGAGCACCTCCTAAGATGTTTTTCACGAACCTGGATAAAAAAATGAAGACTTTTGTGGCATCTGCTATTAGTTAAGCAGTAGCCGAAAATTTAGTTATCGTGAGATCACCGAAGTTAAGCAACACTGCGCTGTGTCAGGTATTAGATGGGTGACCATCATACACATGACCAGTTCTGTTCGGGAGAGAGGTTGAAGGGATGAAAGTTAGTCTTACAACTTCATTCACCTTGCTTATCAACCTCTCGACAGCATGGATTTGTGGAAGAATCCTGTTGTTCACGTTGTACCGTCCTTCGGAAGGGACGTTAAGCCGGTAGTCCCCTTGATCTTCGACAAGAGTAAGACTCCGACTTTCTGCCACCGGGTTTCCTCTCCTCTCTTCTAGGCTATATTTTTCCATACCACTCATTCACCTGCGCCATTAAACCAGTGCTACAGTACCAGTTGTCGTCGTTAAAACATTGTTAAACACTTAAAAACTATCAATCAATCATCAAAAATTACCAACATTGAAGATTCTACCAATTTAACGCCAGCAAAAACAAAGAAAAAAATTTAGATGAATCAGCAAAAAGGCAATCCGTACCAACAAACTGTAATAGAGATCATTTCCTTCGATAGCACTGACCATCACAGCTGTCATGGCCATTGACATTGACGTCTTCCTAAGGTGACCAGACAGAAGTTGTACACAAACGTTTCTTCTTCTTACCTCTAATCATGATCACTACTTGCCATCTCTTTCCTTTCCATGCTAATCTATTTTCAAGAGGCATGACAACACAGAACATAATACGATCATATGGTTTAACAGTTATGACTCGATTTGAATTCCAATTTGTGTACGATTTTTACCTGTGATTGAATTCCTTTAATGACGTGATGGTGCTTTTGTGTAGGAGGTGTAGAAAGGAAATGAGTTGGCCAACGGGAAGCTAAGGGAGTTAAAGGAGCCTTGATTTATTGTTGTTTTTTTCTGATACCAGTAAGCACTTTGCTGTCGACAACTACCAAGACTTTTGTTTTTGGTTACTAATTGTCGGTGTGGTAAACAGTCCCAAAAATTCGGGTGCATTTAAAATTCAAGAAGAAATTAGAACTAATAGAACTAAAATTAAGAAACTAGAAATTACGTTTATCTTTTTCGGTGTCAACATTTCAACCCGACTCGATTTGACAATCTAAACTGTGTTGCTAAATTGCGTGCCTCTCACCCCCACCCCTTCCCATCAGGTGAACATCAGAAATAAAATTGCAGTTAAATATATTCGAAAAAAAACCCAACCAACCAATTCTGACAGCTAATGTTTCAGGAATAATATTAACTTGTATAAATGCGTGAGAAAAGACCCATTTCTATAAATTAATGCACCAGATTTTTTTTTTAATACACCATACCAAACTTTTTGTTATTAAAATTGATTTAGAATTTATAAGAGTTTTTCAAACTTTCCGGGACAGAATAAACAGCTGTTCAAGGCATCTTTTCTTGCTAATAAAAAAGGGGACAATTGCAAATTGTTTGAATACCTGTTCCTTGAAGTTGTATTCGATCTTTCACGTCAAATAAATACAAAATACACATTTCACACTCACACAAACACACACATAGACAGATAAGTAATATCGAACGATTGTTTGAACATCAGAGTAATGTAAGTAAATCTAGGTCGAACGAACTAGTCTTTGGTCGTAGATAATGCATTTCTTTGCTACCTTTTATAGATTCCATTTGTGGTGCATATCATTCCGAGATCGCTTCCTGCTGCAGTAAAATGCATAGAAACTGAGACCTTCCTTCATAAAAGCAGATGCTTCATTAGAAGCTTCTCTATCCAGTGAATAACTATAAGAATAATACACTTTTACAATCATTAGGCACGTTCATGTGTAGATTAGAATTATTCAAAACAGCTTTGAATATATTTAAATTTAATGTATATACACTCTACTATAATGTTTCACTAACCAATTTTATGAAAATTGGTTTAACTCGTTGATGATGCCGTGTTATAATTTTGACTAGTTTCAAATCCACTTTCATCCAAATTGATTACATGCTTGCATTTCTTAAACAATTAAAACAACTAAAGTGTATAATTATCAATAAATATACTACCTCAAAAATAAATTGTAAAAATATAGGTTCCTAAAATCTAGATTTTATCGCCCATAAATCATAGTTCAATAAATAAATAAAACTATTGCATAAAAATATATATATACCAAATGCACTTTTACAAAGTTAGCCCAAAGCAACAAAATACATGACCCACATTTTTTTGAAGTGGGTTTTGAATGCTCGGTGAAGAGCAACTTAATTTCCAAAATTTTCGTAACCTGTACATGATGTAACTTTATCGGAAAATTGTCAGGACTGCTTTCACCCTTGATAAAATAACAGGCACAAGTTACAAAATATACTTTTCCGACAGAGGCGCCACCGGTCGTTATGGTTTGAAATGTGGGCCAAATGATATATTTTTTAAACACTACAAACTATCTCCGCTGATGTTTCCCGCTTGGCTTTTACTCTACAGCTTTTTCCATACGAAGATATTTTGTGTTTTGAGCTTTTACGCGAATTTTCTACCTTTTATAACAGTCTTGGGAATTATTTTACAGGCATAATCAGTATTTTTAAATCCCGCCACTGAATTTATAACTGAAATGTCATTCATAAAATGGTAGCAATCCTGTTGCCCAGTCCTTGTGCTGGTATCTTCTCTCACGGGCTAGACTGTAGCAATTCAGGGGACAGTCCTTGTGCTGGTATCTTCTCTCACGGGCTAGACTGTAGCAATTCAGGGGACAGTCCTTGTGCTGGTATCTTCTCCCACAGGCTAGACTGTAGCAATGCAGGGGACAGTCCTTGTGCTGGTATCTCCTCTTACGGGCTAGACTGTAGCAATGCAGGGGACAGTCCTTGTGCTGGTATCTTCTCCCACGGGCTAGACTGTAGCAATTCAGGGGACAGTCCTTGTGCTGGTATCTTCTCTCACGGGCTAGACTGTAGCAATGCAGGGGGGAGTCCTTGTGCTGGTATCTTCTCTCACGGGCTACACTGTAGCAATGCAGGGGACAGTCCTTGTGTTGGTATCTTCTCTCACGGGCTAGACTGTAGCAATCCTGTTGCCCAGTCCTTGTGCTGGTATCTTCTCTCACGGGCTAGACTGTAGCAATGCAGGGGACAGTCCTTGTGCTGGTATCTTCTCCCACGGGCTAGACTGTCATAAACGAGTTGGGTTATTAACTGAATGAAATCTCAACGAAAAAACGCGATTTATCTATAATTACTTTACAATGAATTCAATAAAATTCTCAAAATCAAAAAGCGAAACAAAAATCCTAAAAGCTAGTCACAAAATCGGCTTCATCATCGTCATCCGCCCTCCGTTTCGCCCTACCCAACAAATCACACAACGCCGATATATAAGTCTGAGCCATTTGCAGAGTTTCAAACTTGGACAACTTGTGATCTTCACCAAGCGACGGTATCACCTCTCTAAGCTTGTCAAACGCCTCATTAAGTCCATTCATTCTTCGGCGTTCCCTTGCGTTCGCCGCCAATCTTCTTCGTTTAACCACAGGCGAAGCCGGCCGTTCACCAGTAGACAAAGTCCTCCTTCTGTTCCCGGAAGATTTCTTGCCTTTCAACCATTCTTTACTCTGTTTACCAGCGAAACTCTTCGACTCCGACAAATACCCCTTTTCAATGTAACCAAATTCGTTGTTCCGTACTCCTAGTACTCGAGTTTCATTCCAGTTCAAACGTTTACCACCACAACCATCATCTAGACTGAAATCAGCTGATTTTGTTCCTAATCTCTCTGTAAACTTTTCTGGATACACATGTTCATACACAGGAACGTCACTCACAGCTGGTTTTGTTTCATATTCCTGTTCATCCCTCCAGGAAGGGACTCCGTTGAAGACAGGCCACGTATCTTCTTGCTTTAAAACGATATTGTTATTGCTTTCCAAAACGCCACCGATTTTCTGGAATCTTCCCGATTCCATTCGAGCGTTGTGAACGAGATCATACAAGTACTTGCTTTTGTCGTCGTCCTCTATTCTGTATTGGTGGTTGTCTTGTATTTCTTGTTTGTAATCTTCGAATTGAAGGTAAGACTTGTCTCTGGGTTTTGCCTCGACGCGGAAAAGGGTTTTCTCGGCCGGTCGCGGGTGGAGAGGCGTCGAAGATGGGACTTCTTGGTCGTATCGGAAGAGTCGCCGTTGAGAGGGCGCCATTGAAGAGTCCATTGCGTGATAGCTGACTGTGGCGAGATCCATGGTTCGAAAATTAATTTAAATTAAACGGTTATTTACGTTATTTTCCTGTCAGATACAGAAATTTGGCGTATTTTTGGCGAAAATGTTTTAATTTTTTCCGTGCAGACATATCTTCTAGGGGACAACCCTGCTTTTTTCAGTTTTTTCCCCAAAATAATTGTTTATTTCTTTGTAGAATCACCGTTTCGCCACCTAATAAGCACATAAAATTGTAGCCAATTCATTGAAAAAAACTCGTGTCCTATTCTTGCGGCTTTGCAGTAGACTTGTTGATAAATTGCAAGCGAAATTGGCCCTTAACGCCGCGTCGTTTACCTTCTGTTCGGCACGAAAATAGCGAATCACGTTTCGCCGCGCGTCGAGCAAATCTTCACGCTCGATCTTCACCACGACTTTTCCCAGAGCAAGATTCAGGGAAATTGGCGGCGAGTTTTTCAAAAGTTTTTTCTTGAGAGAGATTGTAGATTTATTCTAAACACACAGAAGATCACTTCTATAGACTTAAACCGTTCGCAAAATTGAAATAAAAATACTGTAAAAAGTTCAAATTAAAAATTCTCAGGTCAAACATTCAAATCATCGGTCGTTTGGCAATAAACTCATAAATTTGTAGCAATTGTCTTTAAATTTAATCATAAGCCCGCTTACAAAGCGATTTCACTGTTCTTTATAATAAAACTAAAATAAATTAAAAAAAAACGAAAATTCACCGCTTTTCCAAAAATATTTGTTCTATTTTCTGATTTTTCACAACTTTATTTTGTCATAATCAACCGCTTTTCTCAATCGATCAACAAAATCAATAACAAAATCAACTTTTAATCAATCCACACGCGATGGTGACCACTCTGTCACACACCCACTTTGAGTCGAAACAGATGAAAACTGAGTCCAAAAAACAGGAGCCACCACGAGCTGTTGCCTTGGTCACGTGCTCTCGTGGTCTTCTTCGTCCAATCGCGCTCCGAAAGGCCGAGTGATCATCACACTGCACGTTACTTTGTCCATTCTTGCGTCGGAGGGGGAAACAGCTGACGGATCACCTGTTGCGTCGATCTTGGCGTTGCTTTGCCATCGAGACGTTTTTGTTTCGTAGGTTTCACGTGTTTGACGAAATAATTTTCGGGAAAAATAGTTTGGTTTTTAGACTCATGTCTACTTTATCTGACTTTAGCACTATTATAAACCCTTGATAAAGTAACAGTTACAAGTTACGAAACGTCGGGAAAATAAGTTGTTCTTTACTTAGCATTCAAAACTAATTTATTTATTTTTTTTTCAATAGTTAGATATTGAAGCGATTTTACACAAGAACTTTGTGGTCCTTGGCTTTATAAAGCATCCCAGATTTAAATTATCTTGAGAACTTAAAATAGAAAATATATATAAATATGTTTATGACGTTTATCAATCCAAAATTATTGAGACTCCACTTCTGATATCGATTTTAAATCGACGAATTGTTGTCGAGTTATTAAACTTATGATTCAGAGATGTAATTAATTCAGTTCAAAAATTTAAATATTATGCTTTATCTAATTATAATTTGATATGCCAAGATACTAATACGAAAAACAAAAAAACTTAATTGAACAAAAAATCTTTTGATTTGAATTTACCCTCAGGTGACCTCTTCGCGGCTGTAGACTTCAAAAATAAAAACAAAAATACGAAAACTTTTCTAAAGTCATGGGCGCCAACATTAAAACATAATAACGACATTAACCGAATCTAATCTAGGAAAAATCATGCTCGTGCAGTTTAAAGTGTAAATAAGGAGATGTAAAACTGAAAAGCAACGAACTCTGAAGGCAAAAAAGTCCACCACCATTACTCGAATCAAACCTAAATTAGCGTGCATCTCGCCTCTCCAAATTAGGAAGCCGCCTCTGAAATTCCTTTTTAGCAAACGTGCTACCATAACCAAAAACCGCAATAACTCACAATTAATCGTCATTCACAGATGAACATTTTCAACGTGTAAAACCGTTACAGATTACACTGCAAGTCCATTTTCTTTTTCTTTTTTGCTTCCTCGTTCAAAACCCAAAATATCCAGAAGCCCCTGGTGTGATTTCGTGAAACCATCTTTTAAAACAATGATTCGACCGTATTCTCTAGTCGGCGGTGGAATCGCTGAGGCATCTGTCAAATTAGTTGCCCTGTTCTAACCATGAGAACATCACGATCGCTCGCGGGCGACGCGGCCCTTCCAAATAATGATTATGATGATGATAGGTACGTCACTTGAATCAATTAACTACTTGTCATTGTCTCGCAGTGCAATTGCAGATTTAATAGTTCTCGGTTTGACCGCAAATAATTAAGGTTGTGGTTGTTGAAAGCAAGCCGTGAAATTACCCAACGGTTTCAATTGTTTTACAACATAATGATTTTGCTTTATAATTTATTGATTTGTTGGGTTATGTTCTCTCACGACAACCGTGTGGTTTCAGTAAATGTTGAGATGATAGCCTACCGTAGAAGGGAAGAGGGGAAATCCGGTACTGGCATTTAGGCTCATATCAAAAATTACATCAGTAGGACGTTTATATAGTAAACGGTTATTTAAAAAAAAAATTGCGAAAAACGTTTGCCGCCAAATGACTGATTTACCGCAACAAAATTTGAGGATCGAGATGGAGTCACCGTCGTTTCGAGTGCTATGAGATCTCATTCCGTTATTTCTCGCAGATTACTTGCATTTGAGACTGGTTTACGCTCAATTAATCTTAATTTATTCTTATCTCTACGGTTTATTTACATTTATCGATATCTTTAGTGGTGGTTTTTTTTAATTGTTGAGGTTTGTTAAAATGTACAGCAGCGAGTGCCATCGGGTGGCAGCTTTGACAATATAGAACCACACATTGTATTAGATTAAAAATAAATGTATGTTAATTGAATTCATTTAAGTCACATTTTAATTTAATGTAATAAACAAACAAATGTCATGAAACAAAATTTAATTTAATAATTTAAACTTTAGTTAGATGCATTTTATAGGATGTCTGAACTATAGGTTATCTGGAAATTGTCAGGCCTGCTCTAACCCTTGATAAAGTAATAGGTACAAGTTACAAAACGTTGAGAAATTTAGTTGTTCTTCACTTAGCATTCAAAACCAAGTTTAAATAATTTTTTGTCAAATTTAGATCTAGATCGTGAATTCTGCTGAATTCTGCTGACTTCGGTCACCCTGTTGACTATTTATTTCTGTTGGTAAAGTAGTTATTTAGCGGCCATTTTTCGCAAAGTAAGTTTAACATTAGCGCTATTGTAGTTTGCTATCACGATAAATGCGTCTTAAATCTAAGGGAGGGGCGAGGGAGGGGGCAGAGGTCCAAGAACAACTCTACGGTGAAACTTTTAACAACCATGTCACTTCCCAAATATTTTCGAATTTCATCAATTATTCCCGTATTATTTCGCCGCTGCTAGACGCACCGCAAGTTAATTTAATTGCTCATCGTCTTCTACGATTCTAGAAATACATAACCTTTTCCCAACTGTCACCAGATAAAACTAACCGTTCAGATTTCCTGATAATCCTTGGGGTAGAACGGGGTAAGAAAAATTCCAGTGCAATATCCTATATAATACAGATTGATATCTTGTTTCGCTCAAGTTCTAAATTAGAAAGAGACCTCCGGCTTCGCTACTTCATTAGCTGAGTTCTGTCAAGATCATCTGCAGCATCTTAAACCGTGATCTGAGAACGTTCATCATAAACGAGATCTACCAAAAACTTGCGCTCTGTCATTAGCTAACGGTAGAGAAGTAACCTCAGATTAAAAAGTTGTGGAATTTCACACATTTCGACTGAAATAAAGATGAATGACGAATGGTTTCGAGCGAAACGTACCTGTAGGGTAGCTATTAGGTACAATGCAAACCATTGAGGGTTCATAATAGAATACAATAGTATTTGAAGGCGGTACTACTACTAAAAGAAAAATCAGAAGTATTATCTTTACGACCATGTAGCGTTGATTTGAAAATGTCTTCACGAAAAATGACCGTTAGATGCTACTTTACCGCGACAAAATGGAGGATGCTTTTTAAATGTAGAGTTACAATTAAAAATGGCAGCAAGCTCCATTGGGTGGCACCTACCGTTACCACGTGTTGCCGGCTCGTTTGCTCAGCAGCAAGCTCCATTGGGTGGCACCTACCGTTACCACGTGTTGCCGGCTCGTTTGCTCAGCAGCAAGCTCCATTGGGTGGCACCTACCGTTACCACGTGTTGCCGGCTCGTTTGCTCAGCAGCAAGCTCCATTGGGTGGCACCTACCGTTACCACGTGTCGCCGGCTCGTTTGCTCAGCAAAAAACCTTAACTTTAATGCTCGTGCTATGACCATAGCTATAAACTCAATGGTTTTACACATTTCATACATTTTACATATCTCTATTTTCTGTTGATTTCTACTGTCAAATAAAACAGCACTGAAATCTGAACTTATCGTGAACAAATTGCCTAATTTTTGTTGATGTTCAAACATCCCAAATATCCAAAGTTCAAAAATGTTAAGTTACTTAACCCAAAATTCCGACCCTACATTCAAATTATTCGACTGAAATTTCCACCTTAAAAATGAAACATTATACAATTTATAATACAATTTTCAACATTAAAAAAAAAAAACGAAACACAATCCTGTACCTACTATTAAAATATATATATCTATACTAGTAATAACACACCAAACAGCATTAACACATAACTTAGCCGACGCTTTAACATTCATGAGCCACAAATTAAAGAGGGGGAGCAATAATAATTTCCAAGATAGTATAAAGTTGCATCCGTGCTTGTCTATTACTGTATAATTTACATTTAAATATGTGGTACACCCCCTCCACTATAACCCCCCCACCCTCTTTCTGGCGTGTGCCTCAGCAACAGCTGGCTATTAGCTTGTAATTACCCCCTCCCCCTCTCACCATCTACCCTGACCCAAGTCTAATAAAAGCCCCATGTGCATTGTTTGCTGTGACATCGGCAATTGTATTACCGAAACCCGCTTCCTTTGCCACAGCTCTTAATGTTAACAAAAAGGTTTTCTGTGTCTAAACTGTATTTGAAATTGAGAAAAACATTTTCACGGTTTAGTATTTATGAAGGCTAGCAAAATGTAATACAATATATATTTAGCCGTTGTTTATCATGCCGAATGGTTTGGCGTGTTGTTAACACCGGCTCTCATGAGATCACCGAAGTGCGCTGAGTCAGGTATTGGATGGGTGACCATCATACACATGACCAGTTCTGTTCGGGAGATAGGTTGGAGGGATGAAAGTTAGTACAGCAACTTCATTCGCCTTGCTTATCAACCTCTCGACAGCATGGATTTGTGGAGGAATCCTGTTGTTCGCGTTGTACCGTCCTTCGGAAGGGACGCTAAGCCGGTGGTCCCCTTATTGCTCTCCGACAGGAGTAGGCTACATGCCGGCACCGGGTTTCCCCTCCTCCCTTCTAGGCTAGGTTATGTTAGGTTCATCATCATCCACTCATTCACCGATGCCATTAAACCAGTGCCTCATGCCTAGATGTCAAAATAGTGCGTCGTTAAACACCACAAATCAATCAATTAATCAAATTATTTATTAAATTATTTAATAGTTTAACAAAGAAGCTAATAAAGTTCTTACACGCCAAACCGTTCGGTGGTCACCCATTTAATATCTGAACCAGCGTAGTGCCGCTCAACTTCGGTGATCTCACGAGGACCGGTGATTTCTATTCGCCAAACCGTTCGGTGGTCATCCATTCCATGACTGACCCCAGTGTTTCCAACAAGCCACGTTGTTCTCAATATTGTATGTAGGATAGAAGTGGCTTGTAATTTTGGGGGTGGCATCGCATATTTTTATATAATATAACACCTGCTTAAGACATGGCTTGTGGTGAAGATCATTAATCTATAGGGGTCACTGTTGGGGGAAGGAAGTTCGTTGTTTTTTCCAAGACCGGCACGCGTTGGTTGAGATGCGATCAGGATCGGGCAAGTGAGGTAAATTTAATGATCGAGTGAATAAAGAATCCCTCATTTTTCTCCAAGAAAAGTTAGGTTTCAAAATTAATCTAGAAGTTTACCCGTTGTGTAAAGCTACGTTGGTAAAGATCACAGATATATTGCACAGTCATTGGAACCCATGAAACATTTGTCAGTTTTATACATGTAAATAGTAATGGCTCTCAAAATGGAGATGAATGCTATCACTTAATCACGGAATTCGACATCTGCACAAATCCACGACGAGCGTCTCGATTTTTCTAACGGGTTCAGGTTCGAGCCCGGGTCTACCGTTTTCCAGCTGTTCTTTAAAATGATAATTAGCTTTTGCTGACGATGTAGTTAACCGAAATGCACATGTGCATTAGACAAGGTGAGACAAGGTGAGGTATTTATTTATATTTTATTTTTGAATAGCAGACCGCCAAGGAACATTGAACCGCACTGCCATTGCGCTAGTGTTAAACTGTCTTTGCGAAAAATTGCCGTCGAATGACTACTTTACCATGACACAAATGGAGGATGCCACTAGGTGGTGTCACTGTCGTTTTGAGTGTTCAGACATTTTATATTGTAATTTCTCGTATAGATTGCTCGCATTTGAGACTAGTTTACGCTCAATTAAACTATATTAATAGATATGCATCCATCGATATTTTGAGTGGATATTTGAGTTGTAATTGTAGAGTTTTGTAAAAAAGAAAGGCTGTAAGTGCTATCGGGTGGCACCTACCGTTACTACCTATTGCCGGCTCGTTAATTACTCAGAAATTTTAACATTAACGCTGACCCTCTGACTATAAATCTATAAACTCGATGATTAAATGAAGAAAATATCAACATTTTTGAAGCAGGTCTATTAAATTATTTATGTTAGTCATCGTACAAATGGTATTGGCATTTTTTTTTTTGCAAGACGTTCTGAACTCAATGTGAATTGTATACCAACCAAAAGACCTTTTAAATATTTATCTGCACTCCTTGGAAGAAAAAAAGGGGGAAAGAGAACTGATTGCATCTAATAAAAGGAACCATGCTCGTTTTTTTCTATCGATCTTTTTTTCAATTAAGTTAGCTTTGAAGGCGAATCGATCAAACACGCATTACCACATACATGTGCTTCTTTCTCATCGCCGAACCAGATTTCTGGCAATTCTACAATTGGATACAGTTAGTCTTATATGCATCTGTTGATAGCAAATGGAATGAGAATTAACAAAATTTTGGTCTTTTGCCACGATATTAGACGTACACACAGATTTTTCGATACAAAAGTAAAATCCTGGGCAGCAAAATGGAAATTAGAGACGCATGTGTCGAACAGAAATTTTACACTCGTGCAATCTGCTTGGAAATGCGAATGAGTATCAGTTTCAATTTATATTTTATAACAATTTTGCATTGTTGAAATTCAATAATGGAACTATGAAAACATAAAGCGGTGGTCGGCCCTTGGTGCTAATGGTCATCAGTAGGCTTTGTGCCGTCACTGAGTTCACACTCGGCACACGGGATATCCCAGCCATGTCCTAGACTAGCTTCATCATCAGCCTGTCATTCACCGACAGCCAATAGACCAGTGCCACAGGGACAGCGCCAACACAGTGCGTCAAAGGGACAAACAAGGCTAGGCGCTGGCCGGTCCTTGGTGCTGTTAGACAGGAGCAGACAACACAGTGTATCAAAGGGACAAGACTAAGCGGTGGCCGGTCCTTGGTGCTGTTAGACAGGAGCAGACAACACAGTGTATCAAAGGGACAAGACTAAGCGGTGGCCGGTCCTTGGTGCTGTTGGATAGGAGCAGCCAACACAGTGTGTCAAAGGGACAAGGCTAAGCGGTGGCCGGTCCTTGGTGCTGTTGGACAGGAGCAGCCAACACAGTGTATCAAAAGGACAAGGTTAAGCGGTGGCCGGTCCTTGGTGCTGTTGGACAGGAGCAGCCAACACAGTGTGTCGAAGGGACAAGGCTAAGCGGTGGCCGGTCCTTGGTGCTGTTGGAGAGGAGCAGTCAACACAGTGTGTCAAAGGGACAAGGCTAAGCGATGGCCGGCCGTTTGTGCTGTTGAACAGGAGCAATCAAACATGCTGGCACCGAGTACACTCTAGCTTCCCTTCTAATATTAGCACATCATCATTCACTGACAACCAATAGACTGGTGCTACAGGCAAGCATCTACCTAGTGTGTCAAAGGAATATCCCGACTCACAAGTGTATCTGTTATTCAAAACAAACATATGCCTGACTGAATATTGCATCCAAATGAAAGAAATCAATTAATAATTTAAACGATTTTGAATTAGGAATGTTTCAATTTGACAATTGGCTAAGCGGTGAGCGACCTTACGTAGTTTTAAACATCAGATACCTGGTAATGCCGGTTGCACCCTCGTCTCTCTTTTACCATCAGCACCCCATCAATCACCGACAACCAATACACAAACTTAGCGCACTAAATAAACACAAAAAAATCTAACCAACACCACATCCTAACAGACCTTGCGAAAAATTCCCTACCATCTTACCTCACAAAAGCTACAATGACAAATTACCAAATTACCACCAATGGTTTTTTGGTAGCCCATTCAAAATGATCGTAATCATCACCAATTTTACCAGCGCCTAGCATTACTATCTCTCTGCATAAGGTAAACGAACTCGTGTGCTTTTAGATACGTACTAATAGTGGCACGATTGCCTCAATATTAACGTATATAACCATGGCATTCCCGTTGATGAGTCAGCAGTTTTACATAGCTTCTGTATGTCTGTAAACTCTGGTGGTCATCTCGTATCCTTGAACGTGCAATGTGGACTTATAGCAATTTAATTGGCGTTTTCGAGTCGTTCACACCACGGTAGCACATGGTCAGAATCAGGAAGTGTTGAAGATGTTCTCATGGCTTTCGAAATGATTTGGCGTGTCTAGTCAAATTTGAAATGAGTAGTGAGTGAAATATGAGATGCTATTTTATTCTTGAAAGGTTTTTTTTTTCGCTGTGATGGCTTGGCTTGTAATTTCGTAGCGCCTATCGTTGTAATTGGTGGGGTTTTTTCTGGTGGATAGTGCGAAATGGCGACGAGTAATGAGTCGATAGTGACATGTGTGAGAATCAAAGGAGTTGGTTTACGAAAATGAAGGTACGTTTTGGTAATCCGCTATTTCAAATCTGTTGTGTTATATTTTGAAGAAGATTTGAACTAAAATCAAGAAATGTAAACCAAGAAATCAACATATGAAGACGATTGACAGCCATCTTTTTACTCGACTCATCACTAAATTCGATGAAAATTCCCAGTGGTCATCTTTTATAAACCAGGCAAACCATTTGAATACTTGACCCCACAAAAAAAAATACAAATAATACTACAAAACAGCTAACCAATTGTACTGGAGACTTCTACGAACTGATAAATTGCTGGACATCAATTACCTTATTTAATAAATAATTGCGCTCCGTACTGTACATTAAATTGTCCCATTATAGCACCCTATAAGCAATGGCAAGCGGCATGTATTCAGTAATTTATTGAAGTCCGATGGTTCCTAAATTTTAGGCGCCATGTGTTTGTGGAGTCAAAGATTTACATCATGATTATAGCATCACAGTTTGTTCTTAATACGATGCTACTAAAATATGTCGTCAACTTATTTTCGATTTGTTGTGTGTTTAGCAATATACTGTTTCGAACACGGCGTTTGTTACCGGTAATCAGTGGGTGATAATAGGGATGGCAAGAATGTTTTGACACAAACTATTTAAACTTGGTTTTGAATGCTAAGTGAAGAACAACTAAGTCTTCCCGACGTTTCGTAACTTGTACCTGTTACTTTATCTACGGTAAAATCAGACCTGGCAATTTCTCCGTTAGCACAAGAACCACAAAATATTAAAAGAATTGCCTAGTGTATGCATCATAATTGCATCTAACACAATTAAGCAAAGCCAACAATTGAAAAAAATACCATATATATTTTTTTAAATTACCCGAAATTGGCGTCTTTTACTTAGGTTGGGTTTTACTGAAATGTTCAACTATAAGTTGGATCTGCAGCTCACAGAAAAATCTGAATTTCACTGCATGTGCTTGGAAGTCGCAATGGTAAAATTTTGTACTAACACTTCAAGTAGATGTTGAAATTTTGGTGAAACTGAAATTTACTAACCAAAAAAAATGCTGTGTGGAAAAGTTAGGTTGTGTTAGGTAGAGAAAGTAAAGTTAGGTAGGTAGAGAACTTCGGTTCTCCACATTGTACCGTCCTTCGAAAGGGACTTTACGCCAGTTATTTTCCGGTGTTACCTTACCTAAGATAGACTTTGTATACCTAGATTTATCCGCGCGGTCTTAATAGCAGAGGGTGGCAATAAAACTAAATGTGCCCCGTGCCATTCTTCTACCTGGTGAAATATGGAGGTGTGCGCGTCATAAAACCACCCCATGTGGCCGACCATTAGGTGATCCCGTTTCGGCACAAGAGCTGAGAGTTATGACGTCCCTTAGTGCGTCACTTTAAAGAAGCTGTAAACAAGAAGTTTATGAGATTCTTGACTCGGAATTGCGACTGTTTTCGTTTGTGTTCAACTGTTTTAGTTGCATCATTAATTTAGATTGCTTCAGGCAAGCCCTCGAGTGAAGATACCAGAACACGGACTGCAATGCTACAGTCCAGCGTGTGAGAGAAGATACCAGCACAAGGACTGTCCCCAGCATTGCTACAGTCTAGCCCGTGAGAGAAGATACCAGCACAATGACTGTCCCTGCATTACTACAGTCTAGCCAGTGAGAGAAGATACCAGCACAAGGACTGTCCCTGCATTACTACAGTCTAGCCAGTGAGAGAAGATACCAGCACAAGGACTGTCCCTGCATTGCTACAGTCTAGCCTGTGAGAGAAGATACCAGCACTAGGACTGTCCCCTGCATTACTACAGTCTAGCCAGTGAGAGAAGATACCAGCACAAGGACTGTCCCTGCATTACTACAGTCTAGCCAGTGAGAGAAGATACCAGCACAAGGACTGTCCCTGCATTGCTACAGTCTAGCCTGTGAGAGAAGATACCAGCACTAGGACTGTCCCCTGCATTGCTACTGTCTAGCCCGTGAGAGAAGATACCAGCACAAGGACTGTCCCCTGCATTGCTACGGTCTAGCCCGTGATGAAGATACCAGCACAAGGACTGTCCCCTGCATTGCTACAGTCTAGCCCATGAGAGAAGATACCAGCACAAGGACTGTCCCCTGCATTGCTACAGTCTAGCCAGTGAGAGAAGATACCAGCACAAGGACTGTCCCCTGCATTGCTACAGTCTAGCCCATGAGAGAAGATACCAGCACAAGGACTGTCTCCAGCATTGCTACAGTCTAGCCCGTGAGAGAAGATACCAGCACAAGGACTGTTCCCAGCATTGCTACAGTCTAGCCTTTGAGAGAAGATACCAGAACACGGACTGCCCCCCAGCATTGCTTCCAACTAATTTCAGCTATGATTTTAATGATAGGATTGCAAAAGATTTATTTTATTCGTAAAATAATCCCCAAGATTGTTATTATCAGAAGAAAAATTCTTAGAATAGTTTGAAAAACAGGACATGAGTGTTTCACAGCAAATTGTTTGTCTTCCTGTTTAATTGACATTTTTTTGTTTGGTATTTTAGCTTATTGTGGTCCTGACTTCGGTTGTTTAAACGTGTTTAGAGTTTGTACAAATTATGTCACCATATATGTTTTCCTTCCAGCTGGCTTAACATTTTGGCAAAGAGAAAGAAATGTTAGAGGAAGTTAGTGCAGCAAACAAAACAAATATTTAGGTACTATAAATTTTCATTTTTTATGTCTTACTTTTAATATTTGGTGATAACAATGTGGCTAGAATGCGCAAAAATCAGTTACCTTCTTAAGAAACTTTCTGCACAAGCTCGCACACTCACAGAAAACAATTATTCAAAGTCGATGATAATCATGTATTTGTTAATATATTCTTTAATCAGTAGGTACATAAAAACATATCTACTTGATAATGAGAGTGACAAACCTCATTCTAGTTTTGAAATTTGTCAAAAATGTCATAGTTTAAACTCGTCTAGGTGCCAGTCTTTGGTCACTCATTCAATAAAACACAACTATTTGCTGGACTTTAAAAAACTGGCCCTAAACTGAAAAATGCATGTGCCATTAAAAAAAAGCTTATTCTAGTTTAAAATAGTTTCCTTTATTCAGATATTTCTTTCAAATTTTGTTTCGGTAATTTTCTAGGATATTCAAAATAAAAATAACATTTCACTAAAATCAATTATTACTTACCAAAAAAGAGATCTCCTATTTTTCCACTAAACGCAATCCCCCGTCTTTTTCTTCAGTAGCTGCGTTCGTGAAATTCTTCACGGACAGATAGTTCACACGGTGAGTTCTTTTCTCATTTACGAAGCTTTAACACGATTGCACCTCCGAAATGTTAAGTGCTCTATGGTCACGTGCTACGCTGACGGGAGCTGAGAGATCTCAGCGTAGATTTTAGCTAGGCACGAGTACTTTTCAATTAGCTACATATATTATCTGTCTTGATGGCTTAAAAGCCATTCCTTGCCAAACGCATCGCAATTGAAACTTGGCTTGTGCTATTAAAGATTGCAATTCCTTTGCTAGGAAGTGAAGTGAAGTAAAAAGGTAGGTACTACCATAACCCTAATGTTCACTGTCTTTGCTAAAAATGCCGCCAAATGAATGTCGTCGTTTTGAGTGTTAAGTAATTTAATTTCGTTATTTCTCGCAGATTACTTGCATTTAAGACTGGTTTACACTCAATTAATCTTTAAAGATGCCAAAAACAACTCTTATTTTAAATATGGATCAATATTTTGAGTCGGAATTATTTAATTGTAGAGGTTTGTTAAATAGGACGGCTGCAAACGCCATCGAGTGGCACCTAGCGTTACCATGTGTTGCCGGCTTGTTTACTCAGCAGATAGCTTAATATAAACGCTGGGACTCTGACTTTACCTATAAACTCAATGATATTGCACTATGAGATAAAAAAATTATCAGGTTCTTGGAAAGATATTTTTTCAAAAAAATTGAGAACATATTACTCTGTAAGTAAATCAAATTGTCGTACTTGTTCGAAATTGATAATTCGATACGTTTCCTGATATTTGTGTTAACATAAAAAATATTTCTGTCGATACTTACAATATGTGATGTTTAAACACATTTTAAACCATCACATCATCAGCCAAAAAGAAAACATGGTATTTCGATATTATGCTTTTTAGACTCATATCAACTTTATGTAACCTTACCAATAGTTTTAACAATCGCTAAGAAGAAGAAAAAAAAATTGTAATTTTGCATGTAATTGTTATAATTTTATGTGGTTCTTTTGTTATCGGAAAATTGTCAGGACTGCTCTTACCCTTGACGAAGTAACAGGTACAAGTTACAAAACTTATGTAAATTCAGTTGTTTTTCACTTAGCAAGTTTTCAAAGTATTTGTCATAGAATGTCGATTTTGAGATGATATTTGATACTAATTTAAAAAACAGCAAATCTGTTCAATGCAAAACTGTGTATAGACATAGTAAACTAATTGACACATAGTACAAATGTATAAATCTAAATTTAAAAAAAGATAAAAAAAATAAAAAAAATATTCCCTAACAGACTTCCTAACACTGTCCGTTCCGAAAAAACCAAAAGGTGGCGCAAAGAAAAACAATATCAAATCAACTCTGACACCTTTTTACACCGTTACGTATCATCATCATAAAAACATCAATCAAAAATCACCGCTCTAAATCGTCGACAGCTCATCAAAATCTGGGTCAGACTTGTTAGTACCGCGCTAAGGGTCCAACACCCTTAATATATGGTTAGCCTCATCAGCTCGGGGTGCGATTAAATGAGTGCGTAGCCTTTATTTATCCGAACGATGCCGCCAAGCAAACAAGATGTGCTTTAAAAAAAAAACAAGGAGACGCCGCAAAAGGATTTTTATTTATAAAAAAAGAGAAAACTCGTCCACATCCATTGTTTGAGTTCGCGGTTTAATCATCTATAGTATAGTGTAACCCAAAAACTAATGTTCGTTTATTTCCTTAGTGGGTATTATATTCACTTATTTGTAGATGTCAATTTTTACCTTTGAACCATGCTAGTTGTGAAAATCGATTGATTTGGCTGCGTTGTCGAATGTATTGCATTGCAATTATATTTCTTGTGTTTACCTGATGGGAAGGGGTGATTGTAGGTTCGTAAGTTGGCAACACAGTTTAGATGTTCAAATTCAAATCGAGAAAATGTTGGCACAAAATGAAACGATGAACGAAACGAAACACCTTCCTAATTGATCGGCTAGTGGAATTTAACGACGCACTGATGGTGTTTAGACTCATGTCAACTTGATTTATCATTAGCACTAGTTTAAAAAAAACTATTTGAAATGTGTTTTAAATGCTGAAGACGTTGCTTGAAGACGTTTCGTACAACGCGAACAACAGGATTCCTCCACAAATCCATGCTGTCGAGAGGTTGATAAGCAAGGCGAGTGAAGTTGCTGTACTAACTTTCATCCCTCCAACCTCTCTCCCGAACAGAACTGGTCAGGTGTATGATGGTCACCCATCCAATACCTAACTCAGCGCAATGTTGCTTAACTTTCATCCCTCCAACCTCTCTCCCGAACAGAACTGGTCATGTGTATGATGGTCACCCAACCAATACCTGACCCAGCGCAGTGTTGATTAACTTTGGTGATCTCACGTGACCCGGTATTTTCAACACGACTAAACACAATGCGACTTTCCATAATTGAAAACATTAAAAACCAATGCACTTGAGTTTTTGGGACGAACCATAAGACGTCTACAGTTTTTTTTTGCTTTCTGAATCTTTGAATCATTATAAGCAATTTTGTTTGTGATAAAATATATTGGCGCGATACAAACGTCATTGTTTAGAATGAAACCTCGAAAAATGTAATTGAACAAATGACTCGGTGCTTTTTCTTTTTGGGTCCAGTACCTAATTACAATCACAGTGTTAGTTTTACCAGACTTTGACCGATTGTAGGCTTCAAGTGATTGATCTTTTTACGCTGTTAACAAGATCTTGTCGGATTTGCAGGAGACACTTTAAGGAGAACTGGATTCAAACACAAAGAGATGATTAGTAATTGTTTGGATTTTAAATAATTTGACGAAATAAATATGTGTTTTATTTTTTAGCAATAGAATATGGATAATTAGAGATGCAGCATTAACGTTATACTTTCTGCTGAACAATCGAGCCGGCAACAATTAGTAAGGATAAGTACCACTCGATGGCGCTTGCAGCCATCCTTTTGAACCTAAAATTGTTATGATGGTAAATTGGTCATTTGGCGGTTATTTTGTTGAGCGAAGACAGTTGTAGCATTAGTGTTAGGTTAATACTGTACAATTCTAAATCAATATTAGCATTGAAAGAGATAATTAGAGGATTCGCCCTAACTTTTCGCCCTTCTATCGCCCTTCTATCGCCCTAACTTAACAACAAATATGTATCTTATATAAACAAAAAATGAAATGTCTTACTAGATGATTTTTTTCTTTCTTTCCTTGAAGTCTAAAACAACTTCTTCATCGAGAAATTAAATGTATTTTTATTTTATTTTATCCCAAACACCCAATGCTGACCAGTAGCTCAACGCCAGTAGTCCCCATCAGAAGTGGTCAAAATTTACGAGTCTGCTTAGAGCGGTTCCTAGCTGAGAAACGTTTATCACCTCACCTTTGCCATAAGTGAATTGAGACTTCGTTACCTGGCTATAAAATCTGTCTGCTTTGAGATTTACAATTTCAATAGGTTTAGCAAAAAGGTGCTGAGATGCTGCAGACTTTCAAGTGTGCTTGGTGTCGAACGATTTGTGAGAAAAACACTAAAATACTACCTGACTGGTATTTGCTTTTAGCGCGATTCCTGATTTCATGTTTATACGCACAAATTTACGCTACTGCGTTTTAGTTTGTGAGTGGGCAAATAAATTGTTTCCGTTGACGTTCGTTTAAACTATTGACACATTCTTAACTTTAATATAATTGTGAAGAAATAGGATTTTACTAAAACAACTTTCCTGTACATGCATTTAATTATTATTGTTGGGATATGATTTTGAAGACTTTGGCTTGGTTCGTTCATAAAGTTCAAACAAAAGCTAGTCTGCACGGGCGAGAGGTTAGAGGGATGAAAGTTAGGACAGCAACTTCACTCGCCTTGCTTATCAACATCTCGACAGCATGGATTTGTGGAGGAATCCTGCTGTTCGCGTTGTACCGTCTTTCGGAAGAAACGTTAAGCCGGTGGTCCTCTTGGTGCTCTTCGACAGGAGTAGGCTTTTCTCTTTTAGGTTAGGTTAGATTTACTGTCAACCTTATCATAATTCACGCCATTGAACCAGTGCGACAGGGCCTGTTGTGAAAACCATGCATAAAGGATAAAGAATTGGTTTTATCCTACTTTAAAATGATCATTTAATGATATGACTCGATAGAAGAGGAAATTTTATATGGAAAATAGTGCGTGAGAATGGGGATACGAACCCGTAACCTACCGATGACCGGTCGTGATGCTCTAACACCTGAGCTCGCCAGGCACACAATTCACATGGTAGGACCCAGGGTTCAAATCCCGGTTCGTTCGAATATTATTCCAGCTTTTCCACTATCTAACGTCGCTTGCTGGTTTCAGCTTCAATGAGGAAACACTAGAGTAACTAGTCTCGATGAGTTTTCATCGTAAATATGTTTTTTTATATAAAATGTACAGAAAAAAACACAGCTTTTTTATGAAAAATCTATGAGAATTTTCAACGAGGTAGACTTGGGGATAAGTTGTTTTTTTTCTTTACCAAAAGAGCAAAAAATTATACTTTAAAAAACCACACAGTTCTTTTTATCCATATTTATATAAGAAACCCTTAAAAAAAACAGTGAACACTGAAAGTTATTATGAAAATAAATAAGATTATAGCAGAGAGAAATTGAATTTTTCTTAAGAAAACGAACTATTCCGTGACAAATCGCTGTCTGTCCAATTCCTCAGACAAAAGAAGACCAGTAGGGTTGGTCATGGATACGTGAATACCACATGCCTAGAGCTCGATAATTTTCAATAGAAACATAATTGATATGCGGTATCTGGGAGCTTTTGTACAGGTTGTTGATAATTGTTTTTCTTTATAAAGAACATTTTACAAGACATGTTATGGCTAAATATATGTTGTAGTAAAATTCATTCATCAAAGTTTAGGGGTAGAAGAATATTGAATGAAATCTGAATAGAGTTTGAAAAAAAAATACTAATAATTTGATTTTTTGCCGCAGGGCCAGTTGTCGTGAAACATTGAATGGGATCCACGAAGCAGAAATACATTTTAAACCCCATCAATTTGGTGGTACCTACCACTAAGGTAACAACCACTGAAAATCTGGAATATTTGACTTTTCTATGTGGATCCGGCCCATAAAAACCATCGAAAAAGAAAACTGGAGAAAATGTGGTTCATAAAATTAAGGAGTGTACGGAAAGGAAACTATAGGCTGGAAAAATGTGCTACCGATCCGGGATACGAACCCGGGACCTCCCAATTACCGGTGCCAAGTGTAGGTACTTTTTTTTTAATTTAAGGACCAACCAATTTGACTGACCGCTCAGAAATCAGATTATTTAATTTAAAATTATTTTCAACTTTTTTTTTTAGGTTTTTCTGTTGCAAATTCTTCTTTTGAATACCACCATTGAGTGTATAGGTTGAGTGAGAGAGCCAACGTTAATGTTCAACTTGCTGCTAAGCAAACGAGTCAACAACCCGTATAAATATCGAACCTTGTTTATCGATCGTTGAGATAAGTTTTAGTAAAGAACAATTCAGCGTAAATCAGTCTCAAATACGAATAATTTAGGAATCCTTAATCAGGCGAAATTGAATGTATTTTGAATGAAGATTCCTTATTACAACTTATTACTAACAATAATAATTTCTGAAAATCATCGTAAAAACGCCTCGAACAGGCTCTATTACAACGCGTGTAACTATAAGACGAAATAATATTTTTGATTTTGAAAAGCGTCAATCTGTTGCCAATAGTGTGATGAGTCGCCTAGTTTTTGTTTCGTCGGGATCGGACAAGGGGTTTGGCCGATTAGTTGTATCCAGTAAACCTAGATATAGACCTGAGTAAGCTCCCACTCCAATAGACCTGAGAAAGCTCCCACTCCAATAGACCTGAGTAAGCTCCCACTCCAATAGACCTGAGAAAGCTCCCACTCCAATAGACCTGAGTAAGCTCCCACTCCAATAGACCTGAGTAAGCTCCCACTCCAATAGACCTGAGTAAGCTCCCACTCCAATAGACCTGAGTAAGCTCCCACTCCAATAGACCTGAGTAAGCTCTCACTCCAATAGACCTGAGAAAGCTCCCACTCCAATAGACCTGAGTAAGCTCCCACTCCAATAGACCTGAGTAAGTTCCCACTCCAATAGACCTGAGTAAGCTCCCACTCCAATAGACCTGAGTAAGCTCCCACTCCAATAGACCTGAGTAAGCTCCCACTCCAATAGACCTGAGTAAGCTCCCACTCCAATAGACCTGAGTAAGCTCCCACTCCAATAGACCTGAGAAAGCTCCCACTCCAATATACCTGAGTAAGCTCCCACTGTAATAGACCTGAGTAAGCTCCCACTCCAATAGACCTGAGTAAGCTACCACTCCAATAGACCTGAGTAAGCTACCACTCCAATAGACCTGAGTAAGCTCCCACTCCAATAGACCTGAGTAAGCTCCCACTCCAATAGACCTGAGTAAGCTCCCACTCCAATAGACCTGAGTAAGCTCCCACTCCAATAGACCTGAGTAAGCTCCCGATACAACTAGAGAAACCAAAAATCACGAATGCTTTTAGTTACATGACGGTATTATTCATTCTGGGTAGCCAAATTGTAAAATACATACATACAAAATTGCTTACCTCTTCCTCCGCTTCGGTCAGTGCCTCCTGAGAGAGATTACAAACCAATCGAAAATCGCAATAACAAAAAAAAAACGTTTTCACTTCCTTCTATACCCCATCCCATTCAATAGACTCTTGAATTCAACGACTCCTCGCGGAAATCACTCTTTAATCATTCAAATCTCCGATGAATGCTGTCATAAACTCATGTATACCATTCGTTGCTGCACAATTAATTTTTAAAAATCAATTTGCTTTATATAACATAGACGATTCGACATCACGAAAATGATTTTATATTCAAGAATCACAATATTAATCACCGTAGATAAACTATTATGCACCATTCACTGTCGCTACCTGGCGATGGATGAATGCCGTTAGTGGTAAGAAGGTGATTAGTAATCCTCTTCAGGTTTCCTAGAATCAATTGAATGCAATAATCGGTATCAGGCTTCGAATAATTGTGACAGGGGAACGTCTTTATCATCGTATTCTTCGTGTTGTTGCGATCATCCATCTTCGTATTTTCTTCAGCAGCTGTCTTAGTGCAGTGGTATATGTTGGAGTTCCTTGACCATTTTGTATTTAAGAGACAGTTGTTTTGATTTTTTATAGGGTGGTTTTATGCTACCACAGATTAAAATTATTTTTCCGATATTTTTGACCCTTTTTTGCAAAAACAACTTAGGATTTTTGAGAAATGTTTTGCAGTGTGAGAATTATTTTGTTATTTTGTTATTTTTTATTATTAATATTATTAAAGAAAATGTTGAATGAATCTTGCTTAGTTGATGTTTAAGGGAGGTTTTAGGCCAAAAGTGATTTTTCTTGCTTAACCGATATTTTGAAAGATTTGAACAAAAAAAATATGTATACATTTGAATTTAAATTTGGTGATGAGCTTTGTCCTGTCACATATATATATTTTTTTAGCGGCCTTCATTATTTTCTCTCTGTTCTAATCGCCGTTTAATATTTGAACCTGGAAGGACGGGGTTTAACTTTTAAACTGTTATTTGGAGGTCAAAGTAAGAAGTCACATTGATATTTTGTTTGTATTTCCAAGTCACCAAATATTCTGTTTCGAAGCAAACAAACCGTTTATTAAAATATAATTGATTTAAAGCAAATTATTCCGCCGGCCAAAATCACATTTAAACGTCGTTTAAAAAAGTTTTATACGGAGCTGGTGAAATTGGCCCAAGTCTTGTCTCAATTCTAAGGTCTCCATTTGAATTGATTTAATTAAATAGAAATACTTTAATCTATTTTAGCAAGGTTTTTTAATCTTTAGATAGGATTCACTAACCTAACCATCTTAATCAGTCGGTATTTGTGAATAAAATTAAGAAAAAAGTCAACAATACACAATCTAATTAGCGATTGACTAAATAATTAGTGTAGTTCAACGACGCACTGTTTTGAAAACAGACCTGGGTCACTAGTAAATTAGGCGAATGAATCGGTAAGGATGATGATAAGCACGATGATGAACCGTACCTAGAAAAAAAGGAGGACAAACCGCTGCCAGCACGTAGCCGAAGAGCACCAAGGGGACCACCGGCTTAACGTCCCTTCCGAAGGATGTTACAACGCGAACAACAGGATTCCTCCACAAATCCATGCTGTCAAGAGGTTGATAAGCAAGGCGAGTGAAGTTGCTGTACTAACTTTCATCCCTCCAACCTCTCTCCCGAACAGAACTGGTCATGTGTATGATGGTCACCCATCCAACACCTGACCCAGCGCAGTGTTGCTTAACTTCGGTGATCTCACGAGAACCGGTGTTTCCAAACCCGAAAAAAACCATTTGGTGCAACAGATTGATACAGAAGTCATAAATAAACTCAATGGCAAGGCATGATAAATAGATGTAAATCAATTATCATTTAAATATACTTTCAAAGTCATAGAACTTCAATACAACTCACTTAGAAAAATTACCATCATGCAAAAAAGCCACCATCCATGCAAATCGACCACATGGTACTTTCTGAGCTAAACTGGATCATAACGGGCAATTTTTAAACCTTAATATAATAACGTCACATCATCTACCATAGCAATGTCATCACATATGGCCGTCCAGCGCAATATGGTTATTCATGACCACTTGATAATATTTGCATCTCTTTCTCACTAATATAGCACTTTGTATAGTCTCTTTCCTTGTCTGGGTATGGGGAAAAAAAAAGGAGGCTGGTAGTCATGAAAACTATCACAAATTCGTGGTTTCTGTCCGTTTTAGGTCGGTAAAATCACCATCTGGTTACCTAGCGGCAGTTGCTTTATAAAACATGAAACGCACAAAAGATGTATCCATTTTTATTTCGTTTTATTGCTCTTTTTATGCGTTTTTTTTTTTTAATTTTTGTAAAATTTAATAATAAATGTGTTAGTCATAAAGTTAGGACAGACAATACGGTTTATATGACGAGATTATTGTTCATTGTTGAGTTTGTAGACGAATATCTTTCTGGATTTCCCCGATGTCGGCTAGAAATTGCTGTGTTCTTTTGGTTTGATTGCCTTTTAGTAAGAATTTCTGACAATTAGAAGCGTAAATGGTCCGTACTCTCATTTAGAAAATTGGGTTTGACATCATTATAATAGTAAAGAAAAGCATTTTAATTGATTTAATTCAAAATGTATTTATGATGCTCAAACCAGTTTGATTTTGATGCAATTATACTAATTAAACGAAACCAAACCAGTTATTGTTTTCGCAAATTAAAAAATTAAAAAATCGGCTTTTCTTGGGACAACTTTTGACAGACATAAGTTATGATTTTTTTTTGCTTGAGAGAAGTAGTCACAATTACCAAACTTTTAAAGCTACCCTACGACCAACTTCTTCATGCTGTTCTCAGCGATTTGGTGTGTTGATTTGAAGAAACACCGGTTCTCGAGATGAACCCGAAGTTAAGCAACACTGCGCTGGGCCATGTATTAGATGGGTGACCACCAAACGGTTTGCCGTGTTGGAAACACCGGTCACCGAAGTTCAGCAACACTGCGCTGGGCCAGGTATTAAATAGATGACTCTAAAACATGTTTTAACACAAAACTTAAAAAACATTGGGGAAGGGGGCATCCCCACTAATCCCACCCATGCGCATTGTCGTCAAACGCATGACAAATGACTGCGTATCAGATGGCACGTATCACGCGTACGCCAAGCTTGAGCGTGCGTACACAACAGATGGTAAAGCAGTTAGCTACTTAGCCTGCCACGCGTAGGTACCCAACGTTTGTTCGGCTAGAGTGACTCCCTGGTCATATCACGCTTCGCTGAACCCTGGGCCTGATGTCATAGAGATGGGTAATAAACATAGGGTAACGTCCCGAAAACTGATATGACTGATTTGTGGTGTTTAACGACGCACTAGGTTTTGACTACGAGCACTACTGCACTGCCACTGCACTGGATGATCTTAGGCCCGGTATTACAATATGTTTTAACTCTGAGTTAAGCTCTTAACTCTCAGAAACAGCTGAATTTCACTGCATGTTATTGGTTGTTGCCATAGTAATTAATTTAACTCTCACTTTATCTAGGAGTTAAGAAAATTGTTATACCGGGAATTAGTAAACCATATTTACTAGATGATTCGGTGTTGGCATGTAGTCACTTCAGTATAAGAGCACCAAGGGGCCCGCCGTCTTAGCGTCCCTTTCGAAGGACGGTACAACACGAACAACAGGATTCCTCCACAAATCCATGCTGTCGAGAGGTTGATAAGCAAGACGAGTTATGTTTTATTATTATTACCTCGATATATTTTTAGCCTTTTTGCCGAAGAAATCAGTATGAAAATTAACCAAAAAAATATATAAATGTCTGGCATCAATCTACATTTTAGAAATGACAATATTTTGAAAATCCAATCCCGCGCTTTTCGCCAAGGAATCTTTACACCAGCATAATGACACAAGAGGGAAAGGCATGCCAGCATCATTCAATCTTCGATCAGCACTTTTTGAGACGGGTCTATTTTTTAATGGTGCACAATTTTACCAAAAACTGCCTACAAATTGCATTAATGTAGACAGCCTCAAAGTATTTAAAAGAAAAGTTAAATTGTTTAAAAAAAAAAAAAAAACTTTTACCATTGGACTGACTTTAACCAAAAATATTAGATTTGTGTTTTTATGTAAATTTTTATTATTAGTTATTTTTATTTTTTATTCTTATAGTTGACGAAGCATAACATGTAATATTGTATACTGCGAATAAAAAGTAACAAGAATTATTCTTATTATTACTATTATTATGATAAATCCCTCCATTTCTAAATAATTAGCCAGCAAGACAACCGGCTTCCAAAAAATTTCATAATTTAAGATTCTTGAACCTTATAACTATATAGAAAAAAACATGTAGGTATCAATCTACGCAATAGAATGGGGAAAAAAACTAACTTCCCCTAAAAAATTGTCTTAGCACTTACCAGTACTGCAACGAACTTCATGATCTTTCCCCCCTCCACCACCACCTATGTTAATAACAAAACTAACTAAAACGTTACACATTGAAATACTCAATGCTATATTTGGCATGCCTATTCACAGCAGTATGAAAGCTCATATAAACATTGCCTCATTAACACACTGCTTAACAAAGATATTTGGAAGTACACTGACCTTTCAGGCTTGCAGTAGTTATTTGCAACTGTCTGAGTCAATGGTAACGAATAATAATGACCTGTAACCTATAAAACCAGAGACATTACCAATGGTTAGGTTAGTTCGTTCCCAAGCCTCGTAGCAGAAGCTTGTTAAGTAGACTCATAATCAATCTGCAATAGAATCAGTTAATTATTGTTAGTGTTTTAGTCAAAAGTATTTTGGCAAACAGAATGGGGAAGAAATTTTACATTCAGAATCCAGAAACGGGTATGGTACTTGACGTGAAGGGATCGTCGAAAGAAAAGGGAGCGGACGTGATTATGTACACGTACAACGGTGGAGATAATCAGCTGTGGAAATTCAAGGAAGGGATGCTCTACAGCGTCAATAACAAGGAGTGAGTAACCTCTTCGGTAATTTTGAGCTACACCGTGCACTTGGGTTATTTAAATAGTCCTTTTTTGGATTTCCTGTGAAATTTTGAGTCGATTATGGATTGCTTGACGGCTAGTTTAGTAGATATTTAGGAAACACTGATTTCTGTAACGTAATTTAAGTCCCGTAAGAGTCCGATGTCAAATCCGTCTTGACCACAGATGCTAAAGTAACCCTTGGGTCTCTTGAGAGTCCGTAGTAACATAATCTGGACACAGTAATTACAAACTAGAATTAATACCGAAATTCTTACCATAAACGTTGTCTAATAAAGTCAATCGATTTGGAATTCCTTAAGAAATCAAAAAATGTTTGTTATAACGCGATCAAGGCAGTAGTAGCAGTGTGGTATGCGTAAAACAAAGGATTGACATTTATTCTTAAATCGACTAAAATTTTGTTTGTTATTGATTAACTTTCTTATAAAATTACCCATTAATCGTGTATGTATGTCAAGAGGATATCAATTTGCTAAACGTGTTCCAAATAATAACTGTAATATTGATAGATAAATACCCTATGTGCCAAAAAACATATGGTATCATACGTTCAAATTCATTCACTAAAAAATTAATGTATTCTCAAAACGAAATGGAGCATAGTATTTCTTTACCTGTCACAATTGTTCTGTTACTTTTCGCGTAGAATATCAGATTTCATGTGACAGCGTAAGCATAAAGTTTATAGGTACAGTCAGAGGGTCATCGTTAATGTTAAACTTTCTGCTGAGCAAACGAGCCGGTAACACTCGGTAACGGTGAGTGCCACCCGATGGCGCTTGAGGCCGACCAAAATCGATACATGTATATCAATCTTCGAATGTCAAACTAGTTTCAAATGCGAGAAATAACGAAATGACGGTTTTTTGTTGGGGTAAAGCAGTCATTTGACGGGCATTCTTCGTGAATACACTTTTACACTATCGCTCTGGTATTGTGACTTTATTTAAAAACCTAGGTTGTCTAACACATTAATGTCTGTATTTCAGTTTAGTGCTGGACATAGATGAACCCAAGAAACGTCTCTGCACGTGGACTGCGCACGGCGGTCCCAATCAAATGTGGACCTCTGACGGAGTCAGCCTGGCAAGCCACAGCGGATTCGTCCTTGACATCGCTGAAGGTTCAAAGGAGCCTGGTGCCAAAGTGATTCCGTTTCCATTGCACGGGGGCAACAACCAAAACTTTGTCCTAGTCGAGAAACAAGACTAAAGATAAATACTCGTTTTAGAAGTGAATTATAAATATTATATGGAGCGTTATCGGCAGTGAAATTATTTTCTTTTCGTGATTATTAGAGATTCGTAAAGATTCTGCTTATTTGCTGAAATCTGATTTAAATTACGAATAATTACAAAGCGCGTGGTATTTTATTATTATTAACACTTATAACCTTTCAAATATTGAAAATACCCCAATCTGAGCATCAAATTGTAGATTATTAGTGTTCCTAATGTTAAAATACCCCGCATATTGCAAGCGTTTGCAATGTAAATAGGATTTCACACATTTGAACGCATCCAACGTTAAATTCTAGTTACTGGAGATTAAATGATTCCACTTATTGAATTGTATGTTTAATTATAGATACTTAAATCTCAGGGAATCCAACATTTTCCAATTCATAAATTTGGCCCATGATTCATAACGCAGTAATAAAGACGACACCATAAAAACCTTTGAGTTTCATTCGTTGTTCATATGTAGAAAAAATAATTTGACGGTTTAACCCATTTTACCGCAAATACTTATCTATTATACTATATTTGTTAATAAATACCATGTTCGTTCGATCTCGCAATGTTTGTACAGAAATATTTCCTTAATCCCAGTTAATTCTAGCATTTTAAGCCGCAATGAAACTCGACTTATATGTTAAAAAAATGATGGACCCAAGGACAGGTAAATTGCGATTAGCCAATATCGTTCTCTAGTATCTGAAAGACGTCAAGCGTTTTATCGGTATTTTATTGCCCAATTAATGTTTGTGCGTATGTTTATTAATTATTCATTCTATATATGACAATTTACAAAAACCTTAATAAATACCCACATTAGCATTGATTTTTGTGGGAAAGTTACGATTATTTTCAACAACATAATGATACGGTTTTTCAAGATGGTAAAATAGTCACTCAAAATGCATGAAAAAATATTGGTCAAGAAAAACTATTTGAAATGGGCTTTGAATGCTAAGTAAAGGACAACTAAAATTTCCCTGAAAAATTGAATTTCCCTGAAATTTTAGTTGTCATTTACTTAGCATTCAAAGCCCATTTCAAATAGTTTTTCTTAAAACTAGTGCTAAGGCTAAATCAGGTAGACACGAGTCTAAAAACCATCATAAATATTGATTCAGTTCGTTCGTAGAATCAGTTGTAATTATTATATTAATGATTAAATCATAAATATAATTCTGTGTCGTCATCGATACACAAGCACTGGTTTGACATGGACGCTATAGCCGGAGAATGTGTCGCGATGTCGTCATCGACACACAAGCACTGGCTTGGCATGGACGCTATAGCCGGAGAATGTGTCGCGATGTTGTCATCGATACACAAGCACTGGCTTGGCATGGACGCTATAGCCGGAGAATGTGTCGCGATGTCGTCATCGATACACAAGCACTGGCTTGGCATGGACGCTATAGCCGGAAAATCGGAAAATGTGTCTCGATGTCGAATGGTTAGATGTCGCATTCAATGCATGGTTAGGTGCATGGTGCTGGCCACTCGAAATGAGCATATATATTTTTGTTTTTGTATCCAATTTTTTGCGAAGGTCAAAAACTGATGTGTCCCTTGAATAGGGTTTTAAATGTCTGACTATGACGTGTTTACTTTGATTATGGCTTCAAGATTAATGATATGAAATGGGCGTGTCTTTTCGACAAGTATGATCTGATGAACGAAATTAGTTCTTATCGCTGATAAGGTGAGCTACAGCTATCAATTCTCAAGAATAAATAAATATTAAGAACGTGGATTAGTCGGGAATTTCGCAGTAAAATCGTCAATAGAGCTGATAAATTTCTAGTATAAAACCGAGTGTAAGCCGTGTCAGTATAATTATAAAGTTTGCAGCAGTTTCAATTGCTGATCTCAAGAGAAATCCGTAAGTGAATATTTGGCGATCATCATTAATTCTTTTTACATAGCAATTTGTTTTTGATAAATAGTTATCTTTTGACAGTCATTGGACCAAGCATTTGGACTTTTTGGCTGGATACACAAAACTTAGTTGAAGCTTAGCCCAAATACATTTTGGGATAAAGTTTTAATCACCACGGTAATTCAACCCGAGACACTCTGGAAATTTTAATATAAACGTTAATTTTCAGTCCTACCACTATTTCAGTGACACGGTATTTTCAGGTGCTTCAGTGACATGTTAAATTTCTAACAGACTGCTAAAAAATAAAAAATAAATCTTCTGATTTGCTGTTAATTAACAAATTTACGTAAAACCAATGGTAAAATTGGAGTTGCTCGAGAACGAATAGATCTGACACAGTATAGAGTTACTGTAGTGACTGTGAATATTCAAAGCCTCGTGGTTCTATTCCTTGGAGATCCGTCGTTCTCATCAAATACCCTAAAATCCTTTCAAAATATATTTGTCCAAGTGGTTCAATGGGATAGAACAACACCCGTGACAGATTTTCCACCATTTTTTGAGAGGTTATCAGTATTTTTAATAAGACAATTTTTTGCCCATTGCAATCGTTTGCAATTTAAAGAAAATTTCACAATTAACGGACTGTTAGGTCCTTAGTAGACTACTAAAAAACGGCGCTTGAAATAAATTTGTGACAATTGAGTATAATTAATTTCACAAAAAGGTCAAAATGATATATTTGTTTTTATGTCGCAGGTAATCTGAATATGGGGCGTACATATTATATCGAGCACGTGGGCTCCCGTATGGTCCTTGACGTGAAACAGAACAAGGCTGAGAACGGGGCCAGTATCGTCCTCTTCAGTTACCACGGTGGCAGCAACCAACTCTGGACGTACAAGGATGGCATGCTCCACAGCGCTCTCGGCAACGGGTGAGTTACAGCTTTTTGAAATGAAACGAAGGAGAATGTGCACGAGATTTTGAAAGGTGAAATATCAGAACAGAGAACTTGTTTGTCTTGAATACTTATGAAGTAAAACAGGCTTAAGTTGCGAAATTAGTATGAAATTTTGTTGTTTTCATTTAGCATTAAAAACCCCACATTTATTTTCATTTTTATCTCAAAACTAGTGCTAAGTTTAGTTATAGTAGACATGAGACTAAATACCATATTGGCAATAGCGTTTTTTTTTGTCTCATTATCATACCTACACATGACCATTTCTGTTTGGGAGAGAGGTTGGAGGGATGAAAATTAGTACAACAACTTCATTCGCCTTGCTTATCAACCTCTCGACAGCATGGATTTGTGGAGTAATCCTGTTGTTCGCGTTGTACCGTTCTTCGGAAGGGACATCAAGTCTCTTGATCTTCGACAGTAGTAGGCTAAGTGCTTACACCCGGTTTTCCTTCCTCCCTTCTGTGGTTCATCATCATCCTCATAATCAACCAGTTCCACAAGACAAGTTGTCAAAACAGTGTGTCGATCAATTAATCACATTGAATTCAACATCTTATTTTCAGCCTCGTCTTAGACATCAACCAGTCCAAAGGCAAGCTTAACCTGTGGTCCGGTAACGGAGGTGACAACCAGAAGTGGACAATCAACGATGATTTCACCATCACCAGTGCGTCAGGAAAAGCGATCGACATCAAGAAAGGACTTGTGGAGAGTGGAAATAAGATCATTCCCTGGGACAGGCATGGAGGAGAGAACCAGAAGTTCCGACTGATTGCAAAGAATTAGTTCGGCATTCGGAACTTAAATTCTGAGCAATATTAATTCAAACAGTTTATGGGAGAGGAGCTAGACTGGAAAAATGTGAAACTGAACCGGGATACGAATCCGGGACCTCCCAATTGCAGGTCGGATGCTCTACCAACTGAGCTATCCGTAGACACATATTCCAGTTTTCGCCGAGTGGGATAAGGATCCCCTTTTTATTTTTTCAGTCTAGCTCCCCTTCCACCCATCGCTTGCTGGTTTCAGATCGCCCGTGGAATCACCAGAGAAAAAAAACCCTGCAAAAAGTATTTGTATACATTATGTAAATTTGTTGGTGTTTAACAAATTGTAAAACTTGTAAAAGATTGTACTTAAATATTTGAAAAATAAATTTCTATCGAATTTTTAAGAGAATTTTGAGTCTCATATTGTTCCTAATATATGCTAATTCTGTGCTGCTCATCGTCTATGTCAAGCTATCTAATCGGTGGAGTCTGAAAGTTGAAAATTTGATTTCGTTCTTTCTATCAGATTACGTACATTTGAGACTGGTTTACGTTCAATTAATCTTTATTAATTGCAACCTCAACAATTGATAAACATGTATTGGTATTTTGGGTAACTATTATTTAATTTTAGAAGTTCGATAAAAAGGACTGCCGCACGCGTCATTGAGTGGCACCTACCGTTACCACTTTTTTGCCGTCTCGTTTGCTCAGCAGAACGTTTAACATTACCACTGGCTCTCTGAATATATCTATGAACTCAAAGTGTACAGCCAAACTGTAACGGACTTGCTTGTGCACCGAACAGTTCTAAAACCGTTTCAAATTTACATTCAGCACCAAGATGTCTTTAAAACCATGCTTAATTCAAAAGTGTACGCCATTTTTCGACGAGTGGCAAAGATGATTCCTCCCCATAGCTCCACCGAATCGACCACGTGCACTTTTCGGTGGCTATCTTTCGGCTAGTATATATTCATTAGTCAGATCGCCGGGAGGAGATTATCATTCGCCTTCTGGCGTTTTGATTGATTGTCTGATAGGAGAGCCACCGAGCCAGGTGGAGAGGGTGTGAGGTCACCTGCCCCGTGCCGACTCAAAGTTCCCCAATGTTTCGTGTTTAGTTTAGTTGAAGGTTTTGCATAATGCATTTTCTTATTGCCTCTTGTACGACAATGCACTAAAGATAACGTTTGCACCTTGATGACAAAGAGTTTGGTATTATAATTGGGATGAATAGTTGTAACCTTAACCATTTGTCGTGAGAGATGTCACCCATCCAATATCTTGTTCCAGTGTTGCTTAACTTACAAGTCTTTTTGTTTGTTTCTATTCCGTGAAAGAAAATATCGATTCAAAGCCTTTAGAGCCATTTTTGCCATTAAAGCTTGTGGAAACTATTAAATACATATGGTTTTGATATGGTATGTTCTCTCACGGGCTAGATTGAAAATCTACACAGTAATTTCAAAATAATTTTATCAGCAATCTCACTAGGATTAAAATATAAATTGTACAATAAAAGCCAATTAGCTTAGAGAGAAAGACAACCATTAATTTTAATAATTGTTTTTTATTTGCGTTAGTAAGTATTAACTACGTAACTTTGCCATAAAATTAGTATAGCAATTGCCGTTTGGCCCCAAATTGATATATCTCGGAAGTGCTGAGTCGTTTTTGAGTTGTTTAACGACGCATTGGTCCTTCGACGGAGGGCCAGCGCTAATTTTAAACTGTATTCTCTAAAAATGAAGCCAAATGACTTCTTTACGGCGACAATAATGGAGGAAGCTACTAGATGGTGTCAATGTCGTTTCGAGTGTTAAGAAATTTCATTTTGTTATTTCTCGCAGATTACTTGCATAAGGGACTGATTTTTGTTCTATTAATATCTTACAATGTTTTCAGATCTTCATGGATTATTACCATGACGATAACAGCTTTACCCCAAACATTTATCGGTGTTTTGCTTTGATCTGGCTTCAGAAAGTTTAACATAAACGCTAGTCCACTGACAGCATCTAGAAACGCGATGCTTCTCAATCCTACCACCGTTCGCATTACAGGTAAAAGCGGAAATGCACTTCGTCTAGATATCTCAATTTATAATTGGTCGCAGACAGCAAATTACCTAAATAACCATTAAAACGTGATCGACTCTAATCGTTAACTAATCACCTCCTGCCAACTTCACGTCTCAATTATCTGGGCCGGTGCAGGAGAGTTCAACTCTTTGCTGGCAGCTCTTTGGACAGAACCAGTGTGTTAAAGTGCAATTCAAGCAGAAAGTAAGATTTTTTCATCATAGATTATTCTCAAAATGTTTCTCCAACTACAGGGCTACCATTCTTCAAATAATATAATTAAAGCCTAAGCTTTATAGATGTCATCATTATGGTTTTTAGACTTATGTCCACTTTATCAAACCTTAGCACTAGTTTTGACAAAACTATGTGTAACTACTGGGTTTTGATTGCTAAGTGAAGAACAACTAAATTTCCCAACGTTTCGTAGCTTGTGTCTGTTACTTAATCAAGGGTTAAAGTCATCCATGTTCACGTTCCTACGTGTCGGAAACGACATTATTTTATCATTTTAAACCATTTTTTTCTAGAGATTTTCTATCCTTAACTTTGGAGATGAAATGCTCAAATTCGGATATGTTACAGATAAAGGATTACAATTTGAAAACATAAATTTGTTTCGAAATATTTTTTCCGCTTGCCAAAATGAACCACAACAAAATCTGCACATTTTACCAAAGTTCAGGACAACTTTATGAAAAATTAGGTGCATTTAAAAAAAATTGTCAAACACGTGCAGAGCAAAAATACTAATTCGATTGGTCTATAAGGTCCCAGACGAATTTCAAGTAGCTAGGGATCTTTCCCCGATTGTTCTTCTTATGAAAGGGCAGTTCTAGATGCTTGAATTTAGTGCAGTAAGACGGCAAACATCCTTCACCTTTGCCCATCAATCATTCTGCCGTTCGGCAAACGATTACAGAGCCGCCACGCCACGCAGTAGTCGGGGTAATGACCAGACTTCTGACATACGATGCGTCTCAATCAACGCATTACGCACGGTAATTTTACGGGTTGATGGCTACAGTAATTGTTATTAGTAACATTAGACGCCTTGTGAAAACAGAAGGGATGTCAGATAATTTTAACTTCAAAATATATTTTATACACTAATTTCTCTTCGTCTTTTAAAGAGGGGTAGTTTAGTGTAGCAGGGAAACTGCTCCTAAATTACCAACTTACAGTCTAGCCCGTGAGAGAAGATACCAGCACAAGGACTGTCCCCTGCATTGCTACAGTCTAGCCTGGGAGAGAAGATACCAGCACAAGGACTGTCCCCAGCATTGCTACAGTCCAGCCCGTGAGAGAAGATACCAGCACAAGGACAGTCCCCAGCATTTCTACAGTCTAGCCCGTGAGAGAAGATACCAGCACAAGAACTGTCCCCTGCATTGCTACAGTCTAGCCTGTGAGAGAAGATACCAGCACAAGGACTGTCCATTAGCATTGCTACAGTCTAGCCCGTGAGAGAAGATACCAGCACAAGGACTGTCCCCTGCATTGCTACAGTCTAGCCCGTGAGAGAAGATACCAGCACAAGGACTGTCCATTAGCATTGCTAAAGTCTAGCCCGTGAGAGAAGATACCAGCACAAGGACTAGCAATGCAGTAGCAATAGCAGACTAGCAGTAGCAATGCTGGGGCCAGTCCTTGTGCTGGTATCTTCTCTCACGGGCTAGACTTTAGCAATGCTAATGGACAGTCCTTGTGCTGGTATCTTCTCTCACGGGCTAGACTGTAGCAATGCAGGGGACGCATTGCTACAGTCTAGCCCGTGAGAGAAGATACCAGCACAAGGGCTGCCCCTAGCATTCCCGTGGAGATTGCCGTCATTGCCGTCTTTAGATGAAATTTGATTTAAATTGCAAACGCTTGCAATGTTCACTACATACAATCCCCTACATTGCTACCAACTAATGAATGACATTTTAGTTATTATTTTAGTAACGGGATATCAAAATATTTATTACTTTATTGCTTCTAATTTCTAAAAATGTTCTTCTGTAGCAATTCTTGTTGTTTCTTGCTGGTTCACAGGAGCTTCTCAAAAGAGCTTCGCAATTTTCATGAAATCTTTCATATAAACCGACACCTTGAGCATTTTCAAAATAGAAAAATGAAATTGCAAACTTCTTTCGCGTTTTCCCATCGTCTTGCGATAAGATCGGGGGCGTGCGCCAAGCAATTATTTCAGCCAGGTAATTACGTTAGAGAGACGATCGCGGCAAATCTTTCGAGCTAGAGGCTTAGAGGTAAGACGATACGGCAGAAAAGGTGACGCCTCCTAAGATCTGGCGGAAAGATCTCGTTCGAAAATCACGGCGTTGCTTCAAACAGCAATAATTAAGCGGAGATTTTCTTAAGGATGGTGTTCTTGAAGGAGTGTTTACTTCTTGAACTGAAATATTACCGAGTATAATTTTAGCTCTATTTCCATGAATAAAAATACAGATTAAAATGTCCTCATTTGCGGTCCTAAATCCAGCAAACACTGTTCTAAAATTCCAGCAAAAATTGTTCTAAAATTCTAATTTTTTTTTTGGCTTCTGTAATTTAGATGGAAGGATTTTCACTACCTCTTAGTAACTTTGACTGCCAAATAACTATTATTGAGGTGACATTTGGTGGGCATTCCTATTTTTCCATTTCTCCACAAAAGAATGGAATATCTGTGCAAGCTTTATCTGTGGTAGTCTTTGCCCCATAAGGGTGGAATATCTGTGCAAGCTTTATCCGTGGTAGCCTTTGCCCCATAAGGGTGGAATATCTGTGCAAGCTTTATCTGCGGTAGCCTTTGCCCCATAATGATGAAATATCTATGTAGTCTTCATCTTTAGTAGAATGCATTTCTCCACGGCTAAGTTTCAACAGAGTCGAGGTTGTCTGGATCGAACAACTAATTAGCAACATGATTAGTGATTATCTCTTGATTAGCCTCTTAATTGCCCACGTGACATCGCGAGCAAACCTTTAATCGCCAGCTTAAAATGAATCACGACCGCAAATTCACCTGACTTAGTGCATTTACGTGAGGTTTGCGTGGCTCTCACGTGAACCTGTCGATATACGGCCTGAAGTCGAACCCCGGGTTTCTCAATCCCGGGTTATTAAACAAAAGATTTTTTATTTTTTCGTGGTGCCTGTCTCTCTGACTGGGTTTTTGTGTAGAGAGCGGTTTGAATCCGTGGTCACCCATATAATTTCTGAATCAACGCACTTGTTGCTTAACTTGAATCTCTTCTATCTCGACCAAAAGCAGAATTATTATAGATTCCTATAAAGGCGGTCGCCCAACCAATTCCCTCTTCAACGCACATGTTGCTTAACTTGAAACTCTTCCAACTCGACCACTAAACGAACCAATAGAGCTATTTACAGAGCGGTCACCCATTCAATACATTACTCAACTCACGGGTTGCTTAACTAGCAGCATGCCCCGCAAAACGGGATGCCAGGCTAATCTTTAAAAGCACTTGAAACTCAAAAATCAGCGAGTTGCATACTTGAATCATGCTCGCTGTAGAAGCTGTCTATTTGCACAAAGTATTGCCGTGATTCTCGGCTGCATTCCGCGGCTCATGACCACTTGCCAGCAATTGTCGGCGCGACTTGCATCGTTCTTGTTGCTAGCGTCTTGTCGGGTAATTGCTTCTTGATCGGCGGCCTCCTTCGAGACGAAGTCACGGCGTTCAAGTGTATTGGGGGTGTACATTTTGTGGGCAGGGTCGCTAGCACAATATTAGTTGGTCAGAACCTGGCAAAAGTATACCCAAATTTCTAACTAGAAAAAACATATCACCTCTTGTTTTTTTTTGTTTTTTTGGATTGTCATTGCCCGTATTGACCTTTTCGGTTCAAAATAGCGTCAAAACCGTTTAATTTGTTAAATTTTTGAAGTCATCTTTTTTTGGGTCTGAGTTTTTTGCTGAAGTTGAAGATTAATTTAATTGATTAATTACTTAATTCAATAATTCATACTTTGATTCTGATATAGATTAGTGGTGTTTAGCGACGCACTGTTTTGACGACTTTGAAAGAGTGGATGATGAAGAGGATGATGATGAACTTATAACCTAGTCTATAAGGAAGGAGAAGATACCCGGTGCCGGCAAGTAACCTACTGTCGAAGTGAACCAAGGGGATCACCGGTGTAACGTCTCTTCCGAAGGGCATTAGAACGCGAACAACAGGATTCCTCCACAAATCCATGCTGTCGAGAGGTTGATAAGCAAGGCGAACAAGAGACAATCTTTGGCCTAACTCGCTGTAATGTTAAAATCCCTGGCATTGGGTTTACAGATTCAGTAAGAGACCCAGTGCTAGGTACTGTTGTGAACTGTTTTTGCGAAAACTAACCACCGAGATATTTTATTAAATTGAAAATTGTGGTCGCTTAAAGGTATATAATATCACCGACATTTCGACCATAAAAAATATTTTCTTTCGTTATTTCTCACAGATTACTGGAATTTGAGACTATTTTTCGATCAAGTAATCTTTTATAACGTTATCCTCAACGATTTATGCAAGTGACTCGATATTTTCAGTCTTAATTATTTCGCTGTAGAGGTTTGTTTAAAAGTACAGTCGCAAGCGTCATCGGATAGAAATAACCTGGATAGAGCATAGGATCCAGCCAGCTGATCTCAAATAACCTGAATAGAGCAAAGGATCCAGCCAGCTGATCTCAAATAACCTGGATAGAGCATAGGATCCAGCCAGCTGATCTCAAATAACCTCGATAGAGCATAGGATCCAGCCAGCTGATCTCAAATAACATGGATAGAGTAAAGGATCCAGCCAGCTGATCTCAAATAACCTGGATAGAGCATAGGATCCAGCCAGCTGATCTCAAATAACATGGATAGAGTAAAGGATCCAGCCAGCTGATCTCAAATAACCTGGATAGAGCATAGGATCCAGCCAGCTGATCTCAAATAACCTGGTTAGAGGATAGGATCCAGCCAGCTGATCTCAAATAACCTGGATAGAGTATAGGATCCAGCCAGCTGATCTCAAATAACCTGGATAGAGTATAGGATCTAGCCAGCTGATCTCAAATAACCTGGTTAGAGGATAGGATCTAGCCAGCTGATCTCAAATAACCTGGAAAGGGGAGTGCCAAATCTGGTCGAAAATTTGACCAGTCGAAAATTGAACGAAATAAAACGAAAATATTTCGAAAATTGAATTATCAATTTAAAAGCCTTCAAAACTCAAATTTGTACGAGAGAAAAAAAGGGGGCCTCTGTATTTTTTCAAATGCTATCAACATAAAAAAGTGAGCTCGAGAAAAAAAATTGTAAGCAGCTAAAATTCTTTTAAGACCCTATCTCCCATAAGAGCCAATTTTTCAAAGTTTTGACCAGTTTTATTTTCGGACAGTCAACTCGTCGAAACTTTGAATTTCGGCCATGCCCTTATGCATCGGCTCCTATGAGAGTTTGGGGCTTAGAAGATTTTTTCAATTAATACATTTTAAAAACTGGTTGAAAATTGAAACTTGAAAAATTAAAAATTGGTTAGTTTCATTATATGATCAAAGTTAGTACAGCAACTTCACTCGCCTTGCTTATCGACCTCTCGACAGCATGGATTTGTGGAGGAATCCTACTATTAGCGTTGTACCGTCCTTTGGAAGGGACGTTAAGCCGGTGGTCCCCTTGGTGCTCTTCGACAGGAGTAGACTACGTGCCGACACCGAGTTTCCCCTCCTCTCTTGTCATCACCATCATCATAAGTCCAGTGCCACATGACCAGCTGTCAAAACAGTGCGTCGTTAAACCCTTACAATCAATTAACCATCAAAACACTACAAAAAAACGCACCAATCACACAGCGCAAATGAAAACTGACTCAAAACAATTCGGCAAATTGTGCATCCCTGAGCTGCACATCTCGCTCGTGACGTCACACGGCAACAAGATCCCATCGATTGCTCTCGACGAATTGCCCGACTACAATGCAAACACTTGACGGCGCCGATCCGAACATTCTCAGCTAATTCACTGGTCGCCGCGATCGGCTAGAGTACCTGTCGTATCAACTCGAAATGCGGAGCCATTGGTCAAGGCCAAACCAGAATAAGGACACATTTTTCAGTGTTCCGTTAAGAAATTCACAGACAGTTAAAAAAAACAATTAATATTCTCTGATTAGCGGTTGCCAGGCAAATAAGAAATAACCAAAATGATAAGGTGATGGAGTTTCTGGTGTTTCCAGTAGCGGGCTGAAACCAGCAAGCGGAGAATGGAAAATTTAGAGCTTGTCAATACGATCGACTCGGCCTATTCCTTTCTTAGGGGATCACCTATCCCACCCCGAAAAGCTGGAATGTGTCTGTCCGGATAGCTCAGTTGATAGAGCAGCCAACTGGCAACTGAGAGGTCCCAGGTTTGTTTCCCGGTTCGGTTTTACATTGATCTAGTCTAGCTTCTTATTCAAAGGAGTGATAGATTCATTGTGGGCCACTGAAAAACTAGTCCTTAGATCTTGTATGCTTTCAGTGGTTCGTTAGCAGCCTAACAGTCCGTTAATTTGTTATTTGTAACAGACAATCAGAAGACGTCCTTCGATTGTGAACAATAAGTTATTTAGTGAATAACTCTGAGTTACAGAGCTAATATTAACCTGTATTTGCAGAAAAATACCGACTGTTCGTCTATAATTTACTGCGACAAAAGTGGAAGAAGAAGCTTTTAGTTAGACTCGCTGTCGTTTCGAGTCTTAAGAAATACAACGTTGTTATTTCTCGCAGATTACTTGCATTTGAGACTGGTTTACGCTCAATAAATCTTCCAACGATTGATTTGTATGTTTCGATATTTAAAATCAAAATTATTTGACTGTAGGTGTTTGTTAGAACGAACTGTCGGAAGCGCCATCGGGTGGCACCAACCATTGCCACGTGTTGCCGGCTCGTTTGCTCTGCAGAACATTCAAGATTATCGTTAAGACCGATTTTCCCAAAGTTGAGTCTGTTACTTCTTCAAGGGTGATTGGGTTATTTATAACTTATTTACGTACCTTAACAAAGTTGTTGAAATGTTTTTTCAAAACTAGTGCTCAGATTAGATAAAGTAGATATGAGTATAAAAACTACAAAAACAACTATCTCCATGGCGATACATACTTTGCGATACAGGCAGTGTAGCCACTGCACGGAGAACAGCGCCGGTGCTGCTGCGTCGGTGACAAAGTGCACTAAAGTGCGGTGTTTGCAGTTGGTAACAATTAGAGGTGTAATCAACTGACGTCGAGCTGGACCGCATTTCATCGGCGATCAAACGAGCCGTGGACAAGGTCACGTGACACGATTCGCGATGAGATTCCATGTCACAGTGCTCTGAGATTCTCGCATTTTTTCTAAAGTTTCGTTAAATATTACTGTAGGAGTATCATCTTTTGTTCTTTATTCCATTACAGGGTCCTCCGCAAGAGTCTTCCGGTATTTTCTGATTAATGAATGTTCGTTCAATACATAATTTGAAGATGTATGTGCAAATTTCAATAATAATATGACTGAATTTTAAAAACTCCAAAAGGTAACTGAAAGTGTTTGTAAATTTTGCATAATTCCACAGCTTTTAAACCAATTTTTCTGAAATACGCAGTAGGTCTAAGTTTAGAAGACAAAAATGTGCTCTGCAAATTTTGTTCTGATAAGGGCTGGCGTTTGGGATCACACGAAAACAAACAGCGATAAGGAGACCTGTGGCACTGATCGAAAAGCATTGGTAAACCAGCGAGAAGAAAATTGAGAACCCAGCCAAGGAGAGATACCCGGTGCCTGCACGTAGCCTACTCCTGTATAAGAGCACCAAGGGGACCACTGGCTTAACGTCCCTTCCGAAGGACGGTACAACGCGAACAACAGGATTCCTCCACAAATCTATGCTGTCGAGAGGTTGATAAGCAAGGCGAATTACATTGCTGTACTAACTTTCATCCCTCCAATATCTCTCCCAAACAGAACTGGTCATGTGTATGATGGTCACCCATCCAATACCTGACTCAGCGCAGTGTTGCTTAACTTCGGTGATCTCACGAGAAGTGTTGTTTCTAACAAACCGAATCGTCTGGGAATTATTCTTTTGTTTAAACCATCATTATTATTTATTTTAGATGGTCTGATTTCATTTGGTCCAGAAGCACCAGAAAACCACAAAACATTTTTTTGTATTACTACGGCAAGGTTATGATTTTGAGACTCGTGTCTACTTTACCAAACCTTAGCACTAGTTTTGACAAAAACTATTTGAACTGGGTTTTGAATGCTAAGTGAAGAACAAATAAATTTCCCAACGTTTCGTAACTTGTACCTGCTACTTTAAAAGTTACGAAACGTTGGGACATTTAGTTGTTTTTCACTTAGCATTCAAAACCCAGTTCAAATAGTTTTTGTTAAAACGGCAAAGCTAGTATAACCTCTGGAGCAGCCCAAATTTTTTTTTGTCATTGAATCACATCTTTTTACATCTGATTTTTGATTGGGTTTAGTTTGAACATTAACTTCGTGCCCTCGGCAATCGCCGAGACACACTCGATGTCAATTATTTTTAATGCGGTCTACGATTTCAGGAAATTGACAAATTCAAGCCGACACCACCAACGGCCAAATGGAATTAAATTTGTCCCGACAAACGATACTTTGTCTCCAAGTACCTGAGCAATTTATGCCGATTTCAGTTTTAATCGAGATCTGATAAAAAATCAACCGTTTACCCGCAGGCATTGTAAAACGCTCCAACCAACCAGAATCACTTTTTTTTTTTATATTTGTGAATGTCTCTGCGTTTTATTTTTCAATTTTAACGTTACCAATTAGATTTTCATCTTAACTGACTACTTTTTTTTTGGCGCCAGCCAATTTCTGGAGCGAGCGAAGCAAGCTAAGCGGAATCCCCCAAATTTCCATCCAGGGAAAAAATATGCGCTTTTTCATCGACTTTTTTTTTGTTTGCTACGAAACTACAGACCCAGTTTTAATTGCACTTTTAGGACTCCCTCAAAAAATCCCATTAGTTAAATCTTTTTATTTGTTAAATTACCTAGTTGTTTGTAGCTCTTTTGTTCATTGCTGAAGCTAAAGATAGTTCCATGATTGATGCAATTTTCTTATGTTGATAACTGGTGTTTAACGACGCACTGTTTTGACACGCGCGTTTAACGAGCCATGTGGCAAGGTCTAATGCGTTAGTCCATAAGTAAATGATGATGTGAATGATGATAAAATTAACCTAGCCTACAAGGGAGAAGAAGAAACCTGGTGCCGACTGGTAGCACCAACTCCTGTTGAAGAGACCACCGGCTTAACGTCCCTTCCGAAGGACGGTACAACGCGAATAGCAGGATTCCTCCACAAATCCATGCTGTCGAGAGGTTGATAAGCAAGGCGAGTGAAGTTGCTGTACTAACTTTCATCCCTCCAACCTCTCTCCCGAACAGAACTGGTCATGTGTATAATGGTCACCCATCCAATACCTGACTCAGCGCAGTCTTGCTTAACTTCGGTGGTCTCACGAGACACGGTGCTTTCAAAACGCCAAACCGTTCTGAAATTCTAAGCGAAGGCGACGCTCTAAATAAATCAGATTTCATCGAATAAATCCTTAGCCAAGAGCTCATTTTTTAAGTTGTCTAGTCCATCGCGTGATACCACCCCTACTTCAACACGCAAAGGGTCAAACTTTCAAAAGCAACCCTTAATTATCACAAAAAAAAAAAACGGTCCTTTTGTGCATGAAAACTCTGGCAAGAATTGCTTTCCTGGAGCAGTACTCGGGGTGGTGCCGAGAACGATTAGGTAAATGAAGGAAATAAAACTTTATCTTCGAACACAAAGAATATTTATTCTACAGAACTTCGATTTCAATTACTGGAATTAATTTCAAATATTTGTCTGGTCTATTTGAGAGAAAAAATAAAGGAATGATTTTATAAAGTACTATTACACAAAGAATCAAAAGCTTTTGCAGATAACGATTTAAAAAAACGAATGTATTGTAGATTTCATTATAAATTAACCCCTGAAGGTCCCTCGTTGCCGGCTTAGACAAAATTCATTACAGTACTCTACCCTCTTTACTTCTTAGGCCCAGTATGAAAATTTTCTTTACTTCTAGGCAAAGTGGGAGTTAACTGTTAAATTAATTGCCATGGCAACAACCAATAGCAGAGAGCGAAAGTCAGCTGTTTCTATGAGTCAAAAAATATTATAATACTGGGTCTAAAGGCTGGTTTAACAATGCAAGGTTAAATAAGTAACGCGAGGTTAAGATTAAAATATAAGTGTCTGTGACTTAGGAGACGAGACTTTAAGAGGCAGTTATCTGTTTATCCGGAATCGTTAAAAAATTGGCGGTGACCATAACCTAACTATGTGGAAGCAATCTAATAACGACCTCGCGTGGCCAAGCATATATTTCCCAAACTGTTTCTTTAGTTTCGTATTTCAAATGATTTTGGCAAGTATTTAAATTGTGTTGAGTACGCAGATTTGATTGATTTTTGATGAGCGCTACGCTCGCTCGCTTCCAGCGAAGTGAGTGAAGTGTAATCTTCAATTTCCCTTAACCAACAAAAAAATTGCTTATGTGTGTCCTTTTGTTCGCGTTCTAGTGACCAAATGCCAGCCCCAATTGAAACGAAAGAACTGTAAGAACACATTTTTGTGTTCTCAGCTTCAACCCCCTGCGTTTTTTCAGTCCAATCGGTCAAATATTTTTTAGACTATTCAAAATTTACAAACATTTTGTCTTTCATCAAAACTTGCAACGATGTAAAATACATAAAAATTAAGTAGTGGCAAAGTTTTTGAACCTGTTTCTGTGGTTTCCTCTTTTTTTCTGAAATTTTCTGTTTAATTTTCTCAATTTTGGCTGTTTTGTTTTTATATATAATCAACGCAATGAATCGGCTGCGCATTTTATCAGCCCCTAGTTTAAGGAAGCTCTAGTTTAACTCTAACAAACCTAATTACAGAACCATTTTTGCAACTTCTCATTTAATTTTTCATTTTGGGTCAAGCCGAATTTAGCTAGAATTGTAAATATTGTAAACATAACGCCAAACATTTTATTTTAATCTCAATTGCTCCGTCAAGTGAAAAGATTCCATTGCCTAACGAATTTTACATCATAGTAACAGTTTCAAAAATCGACAAATTTGGGTAAGCGCCTTGTTTACCTAATGGGTGAGACCTAAGCAAGAACAATTTTATATAGATGAAATCTTATTTAAATTGCAAACGCTTGCAATGCGCGGGGTATTTTATTATTATCAACACTTATAACTTATAAACCGTCCCCGTTTGGGCATCAAATTTTGAGACGGTTATAGTGTTCACAATAATAAAACAATTTTATAAATTATATTAAATGAAATAAGTGTGATTGTTAGCACTTAGCATGATTACATAGTTATTGAGAAGTACTTAAAATCAGTTATAATAGCAAGTAAACTAAATGATACATTTCCTTTTTCGTTGTAGATCATCACAATAGTTTTTAGAATCGGATGGCAAATTCAATTAAAACCAGTTTAAAAGTTATACCGATTGTAGGTAAATCTGCCTGCGGCTACTTGATCTTATAATTAATAGAATCTAAACGCATAGTTAGTTTCATGGAAATTAAAAGAGAAAAAAACTGAAGTGAGATTAAATTATAAATCACTATACGGAGAGCTGAATAATGGCACTGATTTAGTCCACGCGTTGTCGTTTCTGCAGATGAATTTAATAACGAGATAATCAAGTGGTTTTACTTCGTCGACTGCCGCCGGGAACTTGACGTCCGCTGTAGGTTGGTGCAGAGTTTATTATTAATTCAATGAAGCGATTTAAGACCGTAGCTTTTAATTATTGATATTACCAAAGTTGATCGAGATATTGCCATCGGTGGGTTGTCGAATAAAGTGCCATTTAAAGATGCTTTGTGTTGTTTTTTCGAAATTAAAATTTGTCGCGTACATTTCCCCCAGTTATGATTTTAGAGTTAATTTAATAAATGTCGATTTATGTTGACACAGTTTTGAGCAAAAGTGATCAAAATGTACGCTTTTTTGCTGGGGAACCCCATAAAAAAATTAATTTTTTCGATCACTAGCACCCAGTAGTACATTGGACTGATTGAAAAAAAAAATCATATCTTGTATAACACTTGTTCTCTTTCCAAAGGCAATAAATACAAAATATATTCAAATCACAATTAACGATCAGAAACACCAGCACGTTCACCAAAGCAATTTGTCAGGTTTTGAGCAAATTCCTGTGCTCTTTTCGCGTTGATTACGGAATGACCAGCACAGAGGCGACGGCGAGTGTCCGCTTCTTTGCGTGGAGCGACACAAGCACTCTGTAACGGAATGTCCAGCACAGAGGCGACGGCGAGTGTCCGCTCCTTTGCGTGGAGCGAAACAAGCACCCTGTCATGGAATGTCCAGCACAGAGGCGACGGCGAGTGTCCGCTTCTTTGTGTGGAGTGAAACAAGCACCCAGTCACAGAATGTCCAACAGAGAGGCGACGGCGAGTGTCGACTCCTTTGCGTGGAGCGAAACAAGCACCCTGTCACGGAATGTCCAGCACAGAGGCGACGGCGAGTGTCCGCTCCTTTGCGTGGAGCGAAACAAGCACCCTGTCACGGAATGTCCAGCACAGAGGCGACGGCGAGTGTCCGCTCCTTCGCGTGGAACGAAACAAGCACCCTGTCACGGAATGTCCAGCACAGAGGCGACGGCGAGTGTCGACTCCTTTGCGTGGAGCAAAACAAGCACCCTGTCATGGAAAGTCCAGCACAGAGGCGACGGCGAGTGTCCGCTCCTTTGCGTGGAGCGAAAAAAGCACCCTGTCCCGGAATGTCCAGCACAGAGCCGACGGCGAGTGTCCGCTCTTTTGCGTGGAGCGAAACAATCATCCTGTCACGGAATGTCCAGCACAGAGGCGACGGCGAGTGTCCGCTTCTTTGCGTGGAGCGAAACAAGCACGCTGTCACGGAATGTCCAGCACAGAGGCGACGGCGAGTGTCCGCTTCTTTGCGTGGAGCGAAACAAGCACCCTGTCACGGAATGTCCAGCACAGAGGCGACGGCGAGTGTCCGCTTCTTTGCGTGGAGTGAAACAAGCACCCTGTCACGGAATGTCCAGCACAGAGGCGACGGTGAGTGTCCGCTTCTTTGCGTGGAGTGAAACAAGCACCCTGTCACGGAATGTCCAGCACAGAGGCGACGGCGAGTGTCTGCTCCTTTGCGTGGAGCGAAACAGGCACCCTGTCATGGAATGTCCAGCACAGAGGCGACGGCGAGTGTCCGCTCCTTTGCGTGGAGCGAAACAAGCACCCTGTCACGGAATGTCCAGCACAGAGGCGACGGCGAGTGTCCGCTACTTTGCGTAGAGCGAAACAAAAGCCCATCACGATACGTTCAACACAGAGGTAATAACATAAGTCCGCTTCGTCAGAAAACTCCATTCTTTGGTAAAATTAGAATAGAATATTTCTCTCCAAGAAACAGTCGCCGATCTCTGCATACCTTACGGCACGCTCTGAATAAACGGATCACGTGAACAATCTTCTAAAATGATAATCCATCACCCGAAGCGAGCTGTGCGCTACCGATTCACACGGTATCGATCACCGAATTGGCGTCATCAAAGCCGCCCCGTGGGGCGATCAAACCCCTCCTTGAGCCCTAAAGGCTGGCAATACCTGTTTTTGGGCCTCAGGACCCAAACAAGGGACCGTGCCCGCACTTGTTGCGTGTCTCACGCGTGCGTTATGGCCGGCCATGGAATTTGCGTCGAATGCTCACTGGCCATGGGTAGCACGTGTGTTTTGGAAATTTTATTGCCTATTGTTGACGCATAATTTCGATCGGCTTGTGTCTGTTTTGATGCTTGTTTCTGGTGTCTTGTTTCTAGTTTCGCTCCACGCAAAGGAGCGGACACTCGCCGTCGCCTCTGTGCTGGACATTCCGTGACAGGGTGCTTGTTTCGCTCCACGCAAAGGAGCGGACACTCGCCGTCGCCTCTGTGCTGGACATTCCGTGACAGGGTGCTTGTTTTGCTCCACGTAAAGAAGCAGACACTCGCCGTCGCCTCTGTGCTGGACATTCCGTGACAGGGTGCTTGTTTCGCTCCACGCAAAGGAGCGGACACTCGCCGTCGCCTCTGTGCTGGACATTCCGTGACAGGGTGCTTGTTTCGCTCCACGCAAAGGAGCGGACACTCGCCGTCGCCTCTGTGCTGGTCTAAGCCTCTGTGTTCCAGTTTTTTAGTAGCTCGTTAAGCTATCAGCAGGCCGTTAACAAAGAAAAAACTTCTTCTGATTGTTTGTTGCTTAGCAAATAGGTAATTAACGAATTGTTAAGTTATTATCGAACTACTCAAAAACTGTGATATATCTGAACTATCAAGGGATAGTAATTATTAATATTTTCGCATCTTTGGCCAAATTTTCACAGGTTTTACTAATATTATTGCATAATTGCTGTATTTTCCATTCCTTTCCTAGAGAGAACACTTGGAAATTTTTTATACTATTTGTTGTTTGTATGGCGTTAAGGAGTTAACATTTATCGATGCAAATAAGACATGAGTTCATTTTTCAGACCTTTACTGTTAAGTTCATCCAAGCAACCCTTCGTTCACTCGCAGTGATCCATATTTTTATAGCTGAGGTCTCTTGGGTTGTTTATTTATTTATTTATTTTTTATTTATTTAATTTATTGTCTTTAAAACATTGTACATGTTATGGGACAGTCAGTTATATACAAATCAAGCATGCTATACTAGCTGCTGTAAAACTCATTAATAGAATAAAAACAATTTATGATAAAATACTCCTTCAATTGACCTTTGAGCTTAGGAAGCGGTAAACATTTGATCGACCCAGGTAGAGCGTTAAATAATTTGCTCCCATTATAGATGGGGTCTTTCGTATAGATGCTCAATCGGTGTGATTCGGTTCGAACGTCTGTTTTGAACCTAGTGTTATGGTCATGAATGGTCTCATTAGTACGACTCAAATAGTTGTTCTCTATGCAGTACATTATGGTATGATACATATATAAACTAGGTAATGTTAACATTCTGAATTTAATAAATAAATTTCTGCAGGAATCTTTATAAAATACCACAGCGCACGGGTTCAAGCTGGCCCGTTCCATGTATCTCAGTGCACACTTCTGAAGGACAAACAGTCTCTTGGCCTGGTATCTGTTCCCCCAGACGATGACACCATATTGCAAATGTGATTGCAGTAGTCAAAAATATATGAGCTTCACAGTATCAATATTCACTAATTTCATCATTTTGCCTATAAGATAGCATGCAGAGGCTACCTTGGCACATACCGATTCCACGTGGCTATCCCAGTTCATTGCACTATCAATTTTAATACCTAGGAATTTAGTTACTTCGAGACTATGGATTGATTTGCCGTCCAGTCTGATAAGAGGTGAACTTTCCATAGTCATTCGTTTTGTGCTGAATTTCATTGCAGCAGTTTTTTTTTTTTTGAAATGGGTCAAGACCCGGGAATTCTTAATTGACTACGGTACCTTCCCACGAATCACAAGTTTGCAATGCTTATCAGCATTGAGTTTATAGGCATAGTCAGAGGTTCACCATTAGTTTTAAACTTTCTGCTTAGCAGACGAGCTGGTACCACGCGGTAGCCGTGGTGGCCGCTTGCCAGTAACCATACTAGAGATTGGAAAAATATTACAATTTTGCTCAAAATTATTGAAGCTCTTTATTGTTAACTAACAATAAAGTTCTTTGCCGATTGCAAGCATTTGCAATTGAAATGATATTGAAAAGTGTTGATGTTTGATTAACAATTTCAGAAATAAATGACAGTTTTTAAAACAAAAAAAAAGGACGCACTCGGTAGGACTCGAACCTACGCTCCCAGAGGGAATCTGATTTCTAGTCAGACGCCTTAACCACTCGGCCACGAGTGCTTCTGTGAGACGGGACCGTTATTGATGAATTTGCTAAATATAACTTTCACCTTTCGTTGTAGCGAGATTCGTGTTTAACTTGGTTATGTACTGCGCTATGTGTAATGAAACTTGGCAATAATAATTAAACTAAATCTTTTTAAAACTATGCCCTCTTTTACTTATTTGTACGCTGTTTAGTATTATCTGTCAAAACTTACGGCAGAATTTGACATTACATTGAAATCAATTGTTTTATGTCTGAAGCCAAATGTAAAAATTACAGAAATTAACAATGATACTACAATTAATTAAAAAAATATGTATTTATTTATATCAAAATTACCTTTGAACCACCCTGCTTGCCCAATTGATTTGTAAAAACAATTTTATAATCCTTAAATATACTTTGTTATGTAATGACTGCTATATGTTGTCGTAATCAAATCTGGTTTTGATGTTTTTCGATCGGCCATTTGATTAGCTACTTTTCTAGCAAAATCATTATGACATTCATATTAAAATTTGTCATTTTTTTCAAGCTAAAATGCGTCTCTATACAACTGTTAAAACTTTATAATAAATATAGATTCGAATTAGATTTGTACTTCACGTTGTCTATTTAAGAATCAGCAAACAATTTGGCAAGCTCCAGGGTGCAGCATTCCAAACATAGATTATGCACCAAATAAGTAAACTCCTGAATCACCCTTTTTGGTTCCCACAGAATAAACTTAAAATAGTTGCCGTTTTTTTTTTAGCCCTCTCTCCATGACTCCTGTTCCTTATGCCAAAACCGCCCGCAACGGATCCCCCCCACATAAACCACCATTACATATTACAACAAAAAAAAACGCATATCACCCAATTGCTTTAGGCGAACACCTTACTGGATTTTCTCATGACTTGCCGCCTGTCGGAATGTACTCCACTGGTTTAGCATAGAATAGCATGCATATGTTTCAGCCTCCACCCGCAACCGTAGCCAAAGCCAAAGTTTTCGGGTATGGTCAGGCAAATCCTGATATTTAAATAGTAAAAATGACCGACCATATCGAATTTAGCCAACAAGTAAACACACAAATATACTCCAATCTAATAACCAAAAAGAGGTTAAGTTTATTTATATTTTATTGATTCATTGTGTTTAATGGCGCATTAATTTGGCTGTGGGTTCTGTTGCGTTGGTCTCATGGCTGGCAGTGAGTGGATGATGAAAATAGCAAATAACCTTGCCATAACCTAGAAGGGAAGAGGGAAACCCGGTGCCGACACGTAGGCTTCTCCTATCGAAGATCAAGTGGACCACCGGCTTAACGTCCCTTCCGAAGGACGGTACAACGCGAATTACAGGATTCCTCTACAAATCCATGCTGTCGAGAGGTTGGTAAGCAAGGCGAGTGAAGTTGTTGTGCTAACTTAACTTCAATCCCTCGAACATTTCTCCCTAACTGTACTGTTTAGGTGTAAATAAACGTATACATTTGGTGTTTTAACCTGAAAATTCTTGCCACATTTCAGCTACAACCTCATACTACTACAGCGCTGATGTTAAAATTTCTGTCAAATGAATACTTTACCGTGAAAAAATTGAGGATGCTACTAGGGTCACCTTCATTTCTTGATTATTTCTCGCAGATTCCTCTCATTTAAGACTTGAAGACGCTCAATTAACATTTATTTATGATAACCTCATCGATTGATATGTATGTATCGATATTATAAATGATAATTATTTAATTGTAAAGGTTTGTTATATAGAACGACCGCAAGCGCCATCGGGTGACACCTGCCGTAACCGCGTGTCACCGGCTCATTTGCTGAGTAAAATAATTCTTATAGGCAAGTTCAGTTAGAAGAAATTGTAGATTTTGCTGCAAAGGTGTCTTTCTGTGTTAATCTTATGGGAAAAAAAATTATTACCAATTTGAGAGAGAAGCACATAACTTAAATTCCCCATTTTTGTCCTATCCAATAGAATGTTTAGCTTAAGACCTGAGATATCCGAAATATTTCAAAAAATCACAGCTGAGAAATTACAAAGGTTTCTCGAGAAAAACAACATAATTTTAAAGACAATATCGACAGCAAAAAAAAAACGTAGCTCGGCTCCTGAAGGCAGAACAGGCGTGTTTGTTGGAAATCACGTCTACCTGTGCAGGTTGCTGCTGGTGGTAATTTATTGGTAACCAGTGATGTTGGTAGCACGCTTCGAGCACGAGGCCTCAAAATTGAGACCCCCTTTTTTTTCCTGGTCGAAATCTTGCGCACGTCAATTCAGAAATACCTGTCCGTGTGCTTTTAAATTAAACTATCGGAAATTATTCTTTTGGTAATCGTATCTCTCTGGCACGAATATAATTGAAATTATGATAATGATCTAAGGAATCATGAGCAATTGCGTTTTATTTTTTCGCTGTGTTGTTAAAATTTCAAATGCCACTGGGTATAAAAATAAATGTCGGAAAACGTTTTTAAAATGTAAAAAAAAATCGTCAATATTGTAAAAATTACCCGATTTATTTTAAAATCATCGTTAAGAACATTTCCATGTATTTTAATTTCATAAAAATTACAAAAAGGTAATTAACCTTGACATGCCGATAATTAGTTTCTGTTTCAATACGTTTTAATGTCTGTCAACTAGAAAAATTCCTTCAAATCATTTTTCTCACCAGGAGCGGTCATCCACACAGACCGACTCAGCGCAGTGTTGCTTAACTTCGGTGATCTTATTAGAAGCGGTGTTTCCAACACGGAAAACCGTTCGGTGGTCACCCATCCAATACATGTCCCAGCACTGTGTTGCTTAACTCCAGGGAACTTTCAAAGCCCGGTGTTTCCAACACACCAAACCGTTCGGTACGATTCCAGGAATTATTCAGACAAGATGCCGATGGTTTCTTAAAGAGTTATAGCCGATAGCAGGGTTCGAACCCACGTCTAGAAACAGAAGCTTTCAAGCTGCTCAACTCATTATGCATTTGTGCCTCTGTTTGCAATTTATATTCAAAGGCCAGTGAGATTTAAATGAAATTCTTGTTTCAAACCGAAAAATCATTTATTGCCTTTCTAAAAAGACCATCTGCAGAGCGATATGAAACGAATGAATTGATTATTTACCTTTCCAGGTAGCTCGCGGTTTTATTGGGTTTAATTAATTTCATTGCCATATCGGAAGATAGCTGGTGTTTTATAGATATTTAATAATTAGACATGAAGTGACCTTCGTTCTAGAATTAGGAAATAGGAAGAATTCAAATTTGGGGTAAAATATCGTTTTTTTTTCACACAATAATTAAAATTTTAATATAGATTTATTACGTTCGGTTTAGTTATTTGAAACTTATTACAAAAATAGCATACAAATCTATTGCATAATTTATTAAAATATGGATTCGTTTCCTATTTTATTACACATATAACAAGGATTTTCTCTTTAACCTCACTTTTCGATCATAAATTGACATCGACATTCTAAAGTAGGTACACATAAATAAACTATAAATAAACATAAAATAAACGAGATCACAATTGCGTTAAATAGTTCTGTACATGAAAATCAATTAGAATAAGTTATTTAATTCCTAATTATCAGATATTTATGCTGATAATTGTACAAAATCAGTACACGATTTTTATAAATATAGTTCACAAAATATAAATGATTGTCAGTAATGGTTGATGATATGGTATGTCCCAAAAATTCATGTGCCTTTATTCTTAGAAATTGTTCTTTTTTCAGTCATTTGTAAAGGTCTTCATTTGTAAAAGCCTCTGATGTTAGCTGTCAGAATTGATTTATGATGCTTCGTTGTCCAATATCTTACAATGCACTGCAATTGTATTACTGATGTTTACCTCATGGGAAAGGATGAAGGTAGGTAAGTGAGTTGGTAACTTAGGCTAGATAGCCAAATCGAGATGGATGAAAAGACCTAATTTTCAAAATTTGAAGTGGAAATTGGGTTTTTGTTTGATTCATCTTTATCTTGTTAGGTTTCAAAATTTCTACACATCTTGACTCGACCATCTAAGCTGTGTTGCCAACGCACTGACCTACCCCTTCCCATCAGGAAAACACCAGAAATAGAATTGCAATGCAATGCAATATATTCAACAATGAATCAAATCAAGAAATTCTGATAGCTAATCAATTTTAACATAAATACTTCTAAAAATACGTATACCCATATTGAAAAAACGATACACTTGAGATTTTGGGATACGCAATACCTTAAAAAATACCACAATATTATTTCAATATCATTCACTAAATCAATAAATCAAAACAATTAAATAAAAACTAAGTCAACTATAAATTATGTCAACGTAACAACGTCACGTCTCACCACGTCCCATCAACTCATACAAAGCCGCAATGTAAGTCTGTGCCATCTGCAAAGTTTCAAACTTTGACAACTTCCTATCATTACCCAAGGAAGGCACAACCTCTCTCAACCTGTCAAACGCATCGTTCAAACTATTCATTCGTCGTCTTTCCCTGGCATTAGCCGCAAGTCGTCGCTTCTTCACGATCGCCACAACTCTGGTTTTACCATCGCCATCATCTGTCCAATCTCTACAAGTATCCGAATTCCAATCTTTTCTACAATCACCCCAAACGCCTTCCGAATTACTCCAATCTCTTAAAATCGTATCACTCTCATTCCATTCTCTGTCATCACAACGTCTTTTAGCACAATTTTCGTATTCCGTAGCGCGAAACGTGACGTCGTCTCGTCGCCATTGACAGTCTGGTTTGAGCGTCGCGACGTCGTACGGCGCCGGTTGAAAGGCGTCGAAATCGTCTGTTTTTCTCAAGCCAAGTTTCCAAGGGTCTGTTTTTGCTGTGTGCCAAGTTGGTGGTTGTTGATTTCTGGGACTCGGATATGAAGATGCGTAGACGCTGTCTGGGCTTGAAGATGGGCTGAGGAAGCCGTCTGAGGCGTCGGAAGTTGCTGGTCGGAAGTTTGGGCGTGTTGCCAGACGTGACATCTTGCAGCGATTCGGTTTAGATTTTGTAGTTTTGAGTTTTGTTCATTTTTGATGATGGCCGCATTTGAAGAGATTTCACTGTATTTAAAAAAAATACATTCGAAGCTTGATTTAAAACAAAAAATGAAAACCAAATTTAGCTTAATTTTCTTCTTGTTTCGTTTTGGTTTTTGGTTTTATAGAAAAGACACATAAAATGACTGAAATGTCCGTTTATTTTTTTCAAAAAATTTAAATACTTTAACGTAGGTTTCACTGCCCCGTGATCATTACAGGGTAATAAATGACAATCAACTGTCAAAACCAAAATACATTTTCTTCCGGTAACTAAAAACCTAACGAGATGTAATTTGAAATTCGGATAATTTTAGCGACAAAAACAAATATCGTTTAAGTTCAGCGCGTGTTTATCTCTTGGATGTTGAAGACCTACTGACTGCAGAACGTGGTCCATCGGAGGCTGTCGGTCGGCACGTTGCTACCTGCTCTCAATTATCTCACCTGTCCAATCGGCTGGCTGGGAAGGTGGTGAAAGTGGGGGCATCCAATCAGTGCACTCTGGCTCCTTGTGTTGATCATGTGTACGCACCCTGACCCGAAAGATTTGGGGAAGTTGCTGCCAAGTTATACGGGCACTGAATTAAATATTTGGTATGAAACTTGATTTGAGTCGAAACTGATTGCAACAGGTAGATTATTTCGTTATTTGGAATTACTTATAACCTCTCAAAAAATTTGACTTTTGCCATTAATTTAATCATTGAGGATCTGTGAGTGTAATTATTCTAGATTTACCTTACAGTCACATTTTGGGGAAAAATTATATTACAATAATACCTTCAGATGAACTATGTGAAAAATAGGCCTGAGGCTCAAACCATAAGAACTTAGGTACCGTTTTACAATTTTTTAAATTTTAACTGCCAGTTAAAGACCCATCGCCATGGTAACAGCCAATCAGATGCATCTGCTATTTTAAACTTTCTGTTGATTATTTAGTGTCATTCTAAAACTGGCCCGAAGACATTGAGGGCCGTTGGGTGATAACAAAGTAATCCTTAAATTTATGAAGTTAAGCGCAGAATCTGTTTTGTGGATTTGACCCTTGGAGTTTTTCGAGCTGCTTCTGCATGAGTTTACAAAAATTATCTTTGATGAGAGTTAGTTCAACTTCACTCGCCTTGCTTATCAACCTCTCGACAGCATGGATTTGTGGAGGAATACTGTTGTTCGCGTTGTACCGTCGTTCGGAAGGGACGTGAAGCCGGTGGCCCCCTTGGTGTTCTTCGACAGGAGTTGGTGCTACGTGATGGCACCAGGTTTCTTCTTCTCCCTTGTAGGCTAGGTTAGTTTAGGTTCACCATAATCGCCATTATTATCCCTTATATCGTGGCTCGTTGTCGAAACGATGCGTCTTTACAGTTTAAACACTACTCATAAATGAATAAATATTGGGAAAGAATAAAAAAAAAATTTTTTTTTGAAGACACCATTGATTAAAAATATATCTCATGCATCTTTCAAGATCTTTTCATCGCGTGAATTAATTGGCCAGCCAGCCAAATTCCAGCTGTTTTTAAGCTCGTTTATCATTAATTTATGCATCGACATCCTCATTTTGGTCTAATTTTACTCGAAATTGAAATCCATTGTGGTCGAAGCATAGCATCAAAGGAAAAAAATGACAATGATGGCTTGTTATGCATATTTCATGAAGAATTTGCGGTTCTTTTTTTGTGAAATGTAAAATGACAGTTTAAATTGAGACTACGATATTGAATCAAATCGTTTTTACGCGAGCTTTTTTAAGGAAAATATAATTAATCATTTTCAAGCCATCTGATTGGTAACCAAAGTTGCAAAGTAAAAAAAAAAATGTTTCGGTCAATCGATCAAAAATATTAAATTAACACATTTCATTGCGACTCAAATTCACGGTTAGAAAATGGGGGAAAAAACCAATATTTCGGAGAGTTCTTTTGTGAAATTTTGTCACAGCATGGAAGTAAGACAGATCTCGGAAAACTGGAATCTTTTGCGACTTTCATCTTTCTCACTCATCATCGTCTTGCTCGGTTGCTAAAAAGATTTTTTATTATTATTATTAAACTATTGTTATTACAAAGATCAATAAATTGATTTACTCAATTGCTTGTTCATTTTCCCTATACTTTACCGATTAGTTCACCTTTAAAACACAATACTTAATGGTTTTCGATACAGCATTTGCCCGGTTCTCATATAACAAAAGTTAAGCAACACGACGATGATTTCGGCTAGTGGATGGGTGACCCAGAAAACAGAACGCGTCCAAGGTTGTAGATTATAGGTTAGTTTTTAGTGTATTTGGCCAGATCTTCATAACAGAAAGGCGAATTAAAGAACTTATTGTTCTTTAGGTTATTATTGTTGACTTAACGAACGCAGTTTTTCAAATGTTTCATCATTCGACCCTTCGATTACCTATGAAATGTTATTGTTCCACTCCAATTTGACACAATGTCGCCACCTGTCATTAATATCTAAAACTAAGCGCTTAGTTTCCACATTGACTGCCAGAGTTCTGAGAATTTCTACCGTACTTCTAGCGCACTCTACACAGGTCCGAGTGAACTAATTACCATGTACCATGCAGGCCAAAGCAGGCAAACAAAGTGGCAGGCAGTTATTGGTAAACTAGCTTGTCTGTGAGGCTGTCGTCTTGGAATCGATGACAGTTTCTCGAGAAAACACCTAAAAATCGTTTAAGTGACCATTTGATCTCAAAGAAGTGTATTTATGTGATCTCAGGGACTACTCTACTTCATTACGTAAGTTGACAATCAATTTCGGTTTCATTTAATCGTTTTCTAAGTTGCATCCGAGATTTTGATCCATTGTTCTCACATTGAGATAAATCAGGCATTGCGTCAGATGCGTATATCAACAGGCTACTTCATGATCTGATCGATCTTGATTTTCAAATTTGTTAACATGTTGAAATGAATGCGTAGATATTTAGTTAAGGTTTTGGTGTAATACAATCCGAAGCAAGTGTGAAATGCCATGCAGTACATACTGAATCCCAAACTTATTTCCAGTACGTATACATAAATAAAATACCTACTAATTGCAATTAAAGATAGGTAACATCTATGTGAGAACTTGTCTTCTTGGTGGATGGGCTTTAAGAAGATAATAACAATGATCTTTATTCCTTCAATTGGGTACATTCATTTTCTTCATTTTAGTTTTTACTATGGTCAACGGCATTTCATTTGATCACGTACGAAAGTAAAAATCTCTAAAAGTATTGTAATATCATGCAATATCTATAATAGATCAGCAAAATTGTCTTTGCTCTTTGTCTTCAGAGATATTGGTGATATTTGTGGCTATCTATAGGTGCGTAACGGTATCGTAACCTAACTGTACATGCGTGATCATGTCTGTGCACGTGCTGCCAGAAACATCAGGTGATGTCTAGGCAGAAACAAACTGCGTAGAAGTTATTGTAAAAGCATTGTTGCGTTGAAGCGGACCCCAAACTATGCTCAAACCCACCTTGCCAAATCAGTCGTCACTGGGTTACTGATAATTCTTGGAAACCGAATTAGGGTTAGCGAGGTAACCAACGTGATAGTGCGTCACCAACATGTTCCGAAACACTTTTACGTTTTAAACCCGGGAGTCGTCTTTGGAGCGGCGAAAGGATTAATTCTTCTGCACTCTTTTCGTTAAGTAATCAGAGATGTGACAAATAGATAACCGTTTATGGTCGTTGAACTTTGCTCTTTTTTAGCTGCACTTGTGAGTGGAACAAGGAAAACTAGCTCAAATATTGTCACAAAGAACCGTAGGAATCTGAAGTGGATTCTCGGTAGGTGATCGATAACCGCTTGGCGAAGGTATCATTCTTTTGCGAATGAGTCACGTAATTGAAGTCGGCAATACCTTGCATGTCGATGGTATCATTTTTTTTTATCTTTTGTGTGACCATCGCAATATTATCGTGGCTCACTTAGAAATAGTCGATTGATGAGAAAAATCAAAGATGAATTTCTTTAAAGAAGATATAATTTTGTCATCCGGCAGATTAACCCAAATCCAGAGCACAAATCTGAGTTTCTCTTCTCTTAAATTTGGGGGTTACGTTATCACCGTCGTAACCCTTCAAATGCGGAAACATCCTCTACGATTGGCTGATCATCTTGGATCCAGACCCTGAACATAATGAAATATCTACTAAACACCCAAAATTCGTCTCTTTTCTCTTAACAAGTCAATTACAGAATTTCACAAAACTACAAAAAACGACCAAATATACAGCGATTAATCATCACGACGCACTAGATTGTCAGAGCGTATTGAAAAGACAAACTGACGCTAGCTAACCAACACTCTTATATTAATTTATTGGTGGAATCAAAGTGCAATGCTGCTCATACTTTTGCGTTGCAACAGCTGCCCATTTACCACAGAAAGAACGAAATGTGTAGATAGCAGATTGGCGTAAGTAGGAAGACGTCAGCACTAGTAGACACTCAGAAGATAGCAATGTGTGATTGGTCCTGACCTTGTAATGCAAACAGCGAAGGGTATATAACTGAAACTATACTAGCCCGAACATTGGCTCTCTGTCTATATACACTCAAAGACATTGGGTTGCACAACCTGTCGAGGGTATTTTCAAAGGCGCATAACCAGATAGCAAGCAAAACGTTATTTTTTATTTAACTGCAAACGTTGAATTTCTAGCGAGAATCGCTCTATTGTAGAAGATATGCAAAATATTTCTTTCATCGCAGTTCACCTACAGATTGATTGGTGGAATTTAACGACGCATTATTTTGACAATGGGCCCAGTGGCGATGGCCTAATGGCGTGGGTGAATGTGTGATGAACCTTACCAAGTTAGAAGGGAGTAAAGGAAACCAGGTGCCAGCACGTAGCCTACTCCTGTCGAATAGCACCAATGGGACCACTGGCTTAACGTCCCTTCCGAAGGACGCTACAACGCGAACAACAGGATTCATCCACAAATGCATGCTGTCGAGAGGTTGATAAGCAAAGGGAATGTAGTTGCAAACTTTCATTCGGCAAGCCTCTCTCCCGAACTGAACTGGTCATGTGTATGATGGTCACCCATCCAATACCTGAACCAGCGCAGTGTTGCTTAACTTCGGTGATTTCACGAGAACCGGAGTTTCAAACAGACAAATAGCTTCGACTGCGTAATAACTTTAAGAACAATTTTTTGATATATTTTATCGTGACATTTAGTTGCGTTTAGAACTGGACTAGCAGAATCAAAACTTGTTTATTGCGAAGTTACATCCTAATCAGCTGGTATCTATGCTACGTACAGATTCCTTTTCAATTCAGAACTGATAAGCATTGATAAGTAAGGGAGAGGCCCTCTGAGAGGAATCACACAAGGTGAATGAAATGCAACCCAATGGAAATGACATGAGGTAGCCAGAAATAAAGCTCATTTTTATCTTTTCAGCTGATAACCTATAAACAATTACCTAATTTGCCTGTTTGTTTCCTTGACTGCTTGTCATGGCGATGCATCGTTGTTATAATTTCTGTAATTAAGATTATTCGTTGGGCTTTGGTGAAGTACCCTCCTACCTTGTATGTGGTCAGCATCGCCAAGGCACACTTGCCTTGACTTCATAACTTTTCACTTCATAATTACACTTCACTTCAGATTCACCACTGTGAATGGGGGCATGTATAAGGGGGCATAAGATCCTCTCATAATTTGCCACTTTCCTCTCTGTCTGGCAGAGAAATACAAGTGCAGAGATTGTGAATAGTTTTTGTTTGAAGTATGCAAGTTGAGCTAGAGATTAAAAGTTGTACTGGGGTTTACAGACATTGAAGAAAAAAATGTTGTAGTTTTTGCACTTTTTGGATATTTGCCTCAATGCACAGATGACGAATTAGGTATATATTATTTTAAGTTTTATATTTAGGTATATTTAATTGTATTTTGTATTTCAAGTATCATTTGTGCTATCTACAATTTGCATACAAGAAAGGCACAAAATAATATGGCAAACCATTTTAGCAGAAAGCAAATGTCTAAAATAATTTACTTTGGACAACAATCACATTTTTATATGATTTTCATTGTTACTGGTAAATTTGAGTAAAAGTCTTACATTTTAAAAAACAACCACAGGTTGGCTGGAAAAACAAATGTGTTGCTTAAAAAGTTAAATTTTAAAAAGACAACATCTACTACACTTAGGTTTTTCAAACGTATTTCAAGTTTCGTTAAAGTGCGAACAAGGACCAAAAAGAAAACAAGTGACTGTTTGTGATATTAAAATTTAAGATCTTGCTTGTCAACTACTTATTCTTGTTTCGTGGTTCTGCTTGCAGCCAGTTTTACTTATGCCTGGATAGCACGATGAACTCTCTAAACGACAACATCGCGCTGCTCTCTGAAAACGACAACGTTGTCGACAACACCGGCCAAAACGTCAACAACAACGGCGACTCCCGGCTCACTTCGAGACGACCAAACCGTAAAACTGTTCCGCTTCTCGGCGACGGCGACTTTGTTGCTGAGAAGACGAAACTACCAGACACACCACAGCGGTTAGTGGTCTTCTACTTTCACAATTTCAACTGATTTCCATTGACTTTGCATAAAAGGATTGAAGCTAAATTTATAAAAGTTTTGAAATAGGTTGGCACACCTATATATTCAATGCTTTATAAGTTTTTAAACATTCCCAGCTGCTTGACTAAGTTCCGGTTTTTCAGTGACATGTTAAGTAATTAACAGACCGTTAACAAAGATAAAAAATCTTCTGATTTGCTGTTGCCCAGCAAATAAAAAATTACCGATCAGATATGTAATGCAATTTAGCCAATCAGAAGATTTATTTAGTTTGATAAAGGTCTGTTAATTTGTTAACGAGGCACTGAAAAACTGGCACCAAGTGGTAGTTCAGTTATTTCAATGGTATTGTCAAATAAGATGCATTCGTAAAATTTTCTTTTGACAAACAGTAATAGTGAGAATGGTAATCAAAAGCAAAAGGTTGATCAATATGAATTCCTGTCTTAAGAAAAACTATTTGAACTGGGTTTTGAATGCTACTAAATTTTAAAGGGCTACTAAATTTCCGGACGTTTCGTAACATATACTAGTTACTTAGCATTCAAAACCCAGTTCAAATAGTTTTTCTTAAAACTAGTGCTAAGGATAAATCAAGTAGACATGAGTCTAAAAACCATCATAAATTCCTGTCGTTAGGAACCCAACTCTGAAGACGACATCACCTTCCGTCGACGAAGACATGGAAGTGACAGAAACTGGCGCTACAGACAGACCGATTACGATCGAGCCGAGGGTGAGGAGAGTTTCTGACGTCATCGACTGCATCGGCGAAGGAAACAGTGCACCGAGTTCTCCAAGGAACAGAACCTTCTCGGACGCACAGTGAGTGAACGCGCTCACCTTGTCACGGGCTGGCGGAGATACCAGTTTTCTATTTAGGTTATGTTGAGGTAGTGATAATGATTCGGTTTTTACTGGCTTTCATAGATGTATTAGTTACTAATATTGAATGTCTGACTTCTCTCACTGACGTCCTTTAGCAAAACTTCCACTTATATATTATTGGAATATGAATACTAGCATGCAAGTACCTACCGATTTTTAGTAATGACTTTGAAATTTGAATTAAATATTATTTTCTATGATACTTGGTTAATTCAAGAGGTTTCAATTGATATCTATTGGAACTTTGTTTCAAGTTATTTTCCCAAACTTGACCTTGTCCTTCATGCAAAATAATATTGTGAGTGTATCACCATATTTCTAATCATTTATTTTATTTAGCCGGTGTTTTTGTTTGGTAACTGGCAAATGAGCATTTTGAAAGCCAGAAGATATTGCAATGTTATTTTATCAAGTCTAGTTTTTTTTTATTTTTATTGGTATTGAATCCACTCCTTGTTTTGGAAGTTGTTCCATTACTGAGTATGCATCTAGTCTAGCTAGTACCAAGTTAAAATATTGAAGGCTGCAAGTAACTTGAAGTAATATCTACATGTTCTTTGATACAATTGTGATTCATGTTAGAAACTTGCATGTTTTTATTGCCATCATTCTATCAAAGAATTCTTGTGCAATTTTAGGAAACTACCAAGGCACTGGTACTATTTCTTGATTTTTATGTAACTGAAAGTTAAGTGCATCATGAAATTCCATTGATAAGATAGTTCATAATAGACATAAACTAATTAGGTTGCCATTAATCATTAGTCTATTACACCACTTAAATCAAGATTGTATTTATGAATCACACTGTTTACTTCACTGCCCTTTCTTTGGAACCTCACAGGAAATCTCCAACGCGTTCGATCATGGAAACTCTTCCCGACTTCCTCACGAAGGCTCCGACAAAGCCGGTGGTCAGGGACAGCGTCGATGCTGCCGTGATGACGTTTACTCCCGATGATATGTCCACCGATGACCCTAGGTGAGTCCAAATCTTGCAAGAATTCATTGCTCCATGTACATTGAACATCACCTTGGTTTCTGGTTCTGCTCACAACGCTATTCCTACGCTTGTTAGGTAGCAGGAGCGCGCTTTAAAAGCATGCAGGCCAGCACTGCTTAAAGGCAGAGGCGAGTCGTTAAATTCATTGTTATCATTCCTTAAAGGTTCAAAGACCAGTTCATACCTGGATCTAAAAATGTTGTATTCTAAAAGTTTTCTAAGATGGACATTTTTGTTGCCAGCTAGGAAAAATAAAAAGTATACAAAATCATTCAGAACTTCTGTGCAAAATTGTAGTGGCTCAAAAGGGTTCAGGACTTGACCTATAACTCCAATGGTAAAACCGTTGTCCGTTGCAGCCGTCAAGACGTGGTCGCGATAATGCCTACCGAACGCCATGCGACGGAGTACAATATGAACCACCCGCGACGAGGCAAGGCGTACATCTTCAACCACGAGGAATTCGACATCGCCGGCTACAGCCCGCGGCCGGGCACGGACGTCGACGCGAAGAACCTCGAGGCAACCTTCGTGCAGCTCGGGTTTCAGGTGTCCGTCTTTCACAACCTGGAGCACGCGGAGATTAAGACATACATCACGCAGCGTGAGTCGGATTTAATGTATTTTGGATAATTGATGCTTGGGAATAGGGAACTACGTTTTACTGAGGTTTATTAAAAAAAAATTAAGTGTTTTGGCTTCTGCATTTTTTTGTGAGATTGATTTACTGATGAGTTGCAATAAGTAAGGAAATTTTAGAGTTAGGATTAGGTAAGATCTATCATAATTCATACGTTAACAAGGCAGCAGACAAAAATTATAAATTTCTGTTGCAATCCTTCCTAGCAGTCAGCTATTTCTACCTGAGTAAATTGTGTTTCTTTCTTTCCTCTCCCCTAATTCAGTTAAGATTACAGTTATTAGACTTACTTAAAAATCGTTTGCTATTTCTAACCTCTTCCTTTGTGTTACAGTGCGTGATGAGGACCACAGCGATGCGGATTGCCTAATGATTGCAATTCTCACCCACGGCATGAAAGGCGGTTTCGTTCTTGCTCGAGACGTTCCGTATCCGATCGACTCGTTGTGGCACGCGTTCAAGGCCGACCTCTGTCCAACTCTGGCTGGGAAACCCAAGATATTTCTCGTTCAGGTCAGTGTTTAACTGAATTTACTTAAAAGCCGTTAGTGCCTGCCAGCTGTGCAACTGTGCAGATTTTCCAATTTGTAAAAAATGAAAAGTTTCCCTCCCTGCATTTGGATCATTTAACTTAAAGTTCAAAGACTTAGTAATTGCTGATTTATGCAAATAACAGCAGCCTGAAGCTAATGATTATTTCTGACCTTTCTGACTTTCTGTGACAAAAACAATATGTATGTGGAAAAGAAAAGAGGAAATGTGGAAATGCAAATAAATAAGAAGGAAGTGGCCAACTGCAACAGATAAGGTAGGTATAGCACTTTGGCTGTTGCCTTGTTTACAGAAGATAAATTTGGGCATCAATTTTTGAGACGGTTAAAGTGTTAATAATAATAAAATACCCCGCGCATTGCAAGCGTTTGCAATTTACATAACATTTCATCTAAAAATACATCAGACCATCTCGCCAGTCAATTTTCATTATCGATCATCGGCAACAATCAAAACATTGAATTCTCTTCAATTTTTTTTTCATTGTTAGCAACACTAACAACCTTTCAAAATGTGGTTCCCCAACTGGGGACTCAAACCCCGATCTCTGCCTGTTGAGGGTGTTGCTTTAACCAATTCAGCTATGGCCTAACATTGCATGGCCGTGATTTGTGGACATAGCTATTTTCAGAGGATTTTAGTGCACTGGATAAAAATGACAGATCTCCAATGACTTATCATAAAATAATCTTTCATAATCATTCTTTCAATCTCAAAGACCCAGTATACCCAGTTTAATCTTGTTTTCTTTCCTACTTTCACCTTTCCCCATTTATTAACCGGTCTCTTAGCACTCCTTTAAGTACTTTTTTTAAATACTGTTACCTCCTTTAAGTACCTTCAAGGTACTTAGGGGAAAAGTTTTGCGAAGCGAGCTTTCTAAGCCGTGACCTTCAATTACAGGCTTGCCGAGGAGAAGCGGTCGACCCGGGGGTGCACATGATGCGTAGCGGTCAGCGAACTGAGACCGACTCGGCGTGCGCTGACTACAAGCTCCCGTCTTTTGCCGACTTCCTCGTCGCTTTCAGCACGGTGGATGGTAAGCACTTGCCTTTATATATAATTCATCTTTGCTGGCTGGTGCATGTTTAGTCTTGCCTGTGATAAACAATATCATGTCAAAGCCTTCTGTGTGAATTTGTTCCCACTGGCAAAAATGGCTGCGTTGGGCTCAGACGTAGTATCTTCTTTTATGAAATGGTCAGTAGTTGGCTTGTAGATGAAACCTTGGGATAAAGGTGCATTGCAAAGATTTATGGAAATGCAAAATTTATGAAAACAATGCAAAACATTTTTAATATTGACCTTTGAATCTAACCAATATGCCGTAATCATACCTAGTTGTTTTTTATTGATTTGTTGGCATGGGATTGTTGGTCGGTTAACATTCAGTAGGTTACTATTATATAAAAAAAAAAACTGTCATATTAAAATTCCATACCAAGAATAAAGTTTTAGTATATGGTGCAACCATTGAGTTTGCAATGAAGGTGCAACTCTCAACTGTTTTCCTTCTCCTTCAAGGTCATTACGCTTGGCGCAACCCAGAGTCCGGAACGTGGTTTGTGCAGTGTGTTTGCGCCGAGCTGCGCGAAGCGGCGGGCGAAGTTGACTTGCTCAAGGTCAGTACAAATAAAACACGATTTACCACACTTGCCATCATCAATCATCCATCGCCTTGCCGTCAGCTGTTAGCGAGCTGTCATCACTATTTTATAATACAAATTTAATTTCTTTCATAAATGTTCTTTAATTAATTACATTTATTTATTATCTCTTGGCCTTGACAAAAGCGGGCTTAAGAAATACACCTACACCAGGTTTCTTCTAAGATCTTAGTCTTCTTTTCAATGTATTGTTTTCCTAAGTTAGGAATCCTAACCTGCTTTCAAAATAAAATTTCACAAAATCTCTGACACAGCCATTTTGCAGAATACTGTTAGACTATCATTAGCATAATGTTTTCTTTTGTTATGTTTTTAATGTTGCTATTCTAAGATTGGCTAAGGAAAAATTCACTGCTGACACAAAATGACAAAAATTTGTGCGGTGCTCAAATCAATAGTTAACAAATTTTTCTTTCCTTCAGCTGATGACAAGAGCGTCTAGACGAGTAGCAGTCGACCACGAATCATTCAACGATCTTAACCCTTGGCAGCACGCAATGAAGCAAGTGCCCTCCGTGACAACCATGCTGATCAGAGATGTTTACTTCCGCCCGAAACCGACAACGCCCGCCAAGAATTGACCACCGTTTTATTAATAGAACATTTTGCGGTTAGGATGCGAATCTGTTTGATTTAGGCTCAGCGACTCGACGATCGGCATGTGATGTGACGGTTTTACTCTTAGTTACCGTTCGGAAGACTTGTAATGTAGTTTTGCTGATGTAAAGCGATGTATTGTGATGGTAAAGATCGATGCTTGTTTTACTTTTAGCGGATTTACATTCATGTCATCGGTGCTGAGATTTAGAGATTGGAACGAACTAGTTCAATGCGAGGTGATTTCTGTTAATATCTTCATTAGGGTTCAAGTCTTACGTGCATGTAATTTTTTGGACTTTTGTAAGAAGTAGGTTAGACCAGTGGACAAAGGAACCTTGTTAATAAATGATATTAATAAAATCGAATCAGAATAGACTTACCGTAGACTGGAAATAGGGGATTTCAATTTCCGACAAAAATGACAGTTAAGTTGTCAAAGAGAGGTTAAATCCATGATTTTTTTTTTACGAAAAATTTTGATCAGTTCGAATGAGGCAATCAAAAGTTTTTAAATGCTTCCCTGTCGCCTAACTTTTGGTTAGTCTTCCAAAAAAGTGACTTAGGTTCTATGAATTCGTCGCATCACATCCTAATATTCTGGTTACGAACTTTAGGTATTTTGAACTCTTTGTGTTGCCATATCAAGTGACGATTCATATCATGGATCTAGAATTAGTATTGATGTTATAATTAATTTACTATTTACACCTTTATTGGTTGATCTCTATTATCTCAGATTTATATTATGTGTTCAGTTCAGGTGACTTTCTGTTAATTAAGTATGGCAATTTGCCACATGCCTTAAAAAGCATTTTGTGATGAAACTTTGCGAATGGAATTTTGATATCGCTTTGGAAAAGTTTTCCCGACGAACAATTTAAAATCTGGGCCAAGTGCTACTTATAACTGCCGAAACAGTCTTGCTAATATAAGATTTTCTAAAATATACCTAGCTTTGGACTTGTCAGTAAGATTTTGATACAGAACTTTTATCACTTTCAAGTAAATATGCATTTGATTATAAAGTAACACACATGCCTAAATCCAGCGATTGATAACAAAAATATTGTACCTACATTTGAAAATGTAAAGATTATTAATTTTTGGGCTATTGGTATTTATGCGGTAAGGTTTTAATAATATATATTTATATTTATTAATTGCCAGTTTCTTGTGGACTTATCTGGTAATTTAAGTGATAATTTGCAATTTCCCATGGCAATATCTAGAGAACGTCTTGTTATGCACTAGAATCACTTCATATTTTTAGTCTGTTCTTTATTTTATAGACGTAATTGTTTACTGTATGGAAATTTTCTACTTAAAAATCTATTTTTGATTAATTATTGTAACTAATGGTGTTTTTGACTGGCTGCCCCAGTGAACCTCAGGTATGCACTGTGGGCGATCTGCGTGTTTGACTGGGCATGTGACTACCCCAGTGCAACTTTCACGTGTTCGACTGGGCATGTGACTCTGTCCCAGTGCAACTTTCACATGTTTGACTGAGCATGTGACTCTGTCCCAGTGCAACTTTCACGTGTTCGACTGGGCATGTGACTCTGCCCCAGTGCAACTTTCACGTGTATGACTGGGCATGTGACTCTGCCCCAGTGCAACTTTCACGTGTTCGACTGGCAGAGTTGCTCGCTCTCGGGTCACTCCCGGTGTACTTTTCTTGCCCCGAGAATTTCGACAGTGCAATTAGTAAACAAATAAATGCACTGACAGCAAGTGATCACGTGTTCAGGTGGGAGCGCTCTCACTCGGAGCTGGTTAACCCGGTGGAGAGCATGAGTCATCGAGCAAGTTTAAAAACTGCCCTGGTGCAGACCAGTCGAAAACAGCATAAGAACATGATTGTATAGGACTTCAGAGCCAGTGGGCATTATGAAATCACATACCAGTGAATTTTGTTAGCTCTCTTTGTTTACACATATCTACTGCTAATATTCCCAACAGATGCTTTCCGTTAAACCACTGCCATGCGATCAAACGAGTCACGTCGTTTAGTTTTCTGATTGTTAACCAAGTTTATTGTGCCACGACTTTCTATGATCTCGTGAGTTTTTTCACGCTCAATCTATTAGAAATTGTATTTTACTACAATTGTTTTTGTTGACTTTGGTCAGAAGAATCGTTTGGCAGTTTGTGAAAACGATTTTGGTTACTTTTGGCAACACTTATGCAGGAGGCACTTGCCATTTAACTGAAGATACATTGCTCTGGATTGCAGCATTATCAATCAGGATTTTTTCTGATTTAAAGTTCATTGTTAAACAACCTTTTCATTGTTTTTATCGTTAGTAACACTATTAACCTCTGAAAACATTGGCGACAAGCCAGGAACTCGAAGCCCGATCTCCACCTACAGTTTAATTTACCTAGTTGGGCACAAATTTTACTTTTGCTGAGGTTATTAGCGTTCCTAAAAAATACTCTGTCCATTGCAAGCATTTGCAATTGAAATCAGACGTCGCAACATTTTATTTGTTTTATGTCCTTATCATTGCCATTCCTTTTATTTAAGTTTCTTTATCCTATAGTTGTTATTAAGTATCAAATTATTTTCTCGTGTGTTTGAGGCTAGGCCATTTCCGTTGCATTGAATAGCCGGCAGCCGCTACCATATCTTATCTTTGGTAAAGGTTTAGTATATCTCCAAACTTTTCAGATGCAAATATTGTCTATTCGGGATACATACCTTCAAAAATCCAGCACACAGCCTTACATCAACATTTGCCTTATCCTGAAGACGGTAAGACAGAATTTGCTTGATGTCTTGTCTAATGACGACATTTTAACCTGTCTCGACTAACCCATCAACAGAACTCCATTGCATCGTGGAGATATACTATGCTGGGTGTATTTACTGTAGGAAAGGCTTTTTTCACACATGTATTTATCATATAGAATGTTATTGATTTGTAAAAATATTTGTTGTATTTAATAAATAAAACCTGAGATAAAATTATATAAAATGTCTAGTGTACAGTAATTGAAGTTCTAAAATTGTTTCAAAGCAGGCATATCAGGTCCTATGACACAGATATAATTCCTTGGAGAATAAAATTGAAAAACTTTGTAAACCAAATGAGTTGCCACTTTGGTTATACTTCAAGTGGCAATTACAGATATCTGTAAACGGAGTTGTCGCAATTCACAAACAGGCCCCCGATGTTACTATCAAACTGATAAAAACAAATGCACTTGATAAGTTGCAGCGTACAATAAACAAAGTAAACCATTTTATCAGCTTAAATATATTTTAAGTTTACCGTACAATGGTAGCAGCCAAAAATAAGTAGAACTAATTTTTAGACTCATGTCTACTTTATCTAACCTTAGCACTAGTTTTTACAAAAACGATTTGAACTGGGTTTTGAATAATAGGTGAAGAACAACTAAATTTCCCGACGTTTTGTAACTTGGATCTGTAACGTTATCAAGGGTATCCGTATAAATCAAGGGTTCGGGTTAGAGCTCTAACCCTTGATAAAGTAACAGGTACAAGTTATGAAACGTTGGGAAATTTATTTGATCTTCCCTTAGCATTCCATTAAATTAAAATTTATTTGTCGTAGGATCATTTACATTTGATATTGACATTGTCAAGTTTAAAAACATTCAAAACCCAGTTCAAATAGTTTTTGTAAAAAAGTAGAACTAACTTCCTACTATCACACTTGACTTAGTTTCTGGAACATTAGAATAATAATAGTGTATGAATAAAAGGTACTTAAATATTTGACTGGATAATATAGCATAATACCACTAAAATAATGTAAGTATTATCTTATTAGCAACGCTAAGGATGCTGACAGAAGAACCTTTGACTTTTTTCACTACTGGCCAAATAATAATTCTAATGACAGTTAAATCTGCACGCAAGTTTGTGCTGGTAAAATTGCTAAAATTATGAAAAATACTTTTATGTAATGTGGGCACAAAATAAGAATATTACCCAGATGCAATGAGCATTGTATGATAAAAGTAGCACTCTCATATTCCGCCGAAAATTCGAAGCGTTTCGTTAAGAACCAAAAATGAGCCTCGTTACCGATATCACAATTTGTCACCTTCCGTCGATCACTCTTGTAATCAGCATTTGTGCGTTTCTCGACTGCAGATCACAGCGGCAACGGCAGGCTAAGGTTTTCTTCGTCTCCATCCACCTTGAAACAAATAATATGTTAGTCACAATTGTATGTTTTGATGACATAACCTTAACTTAACGTACCATAGCCTTGCCATAATTTGATTGCATAAAAAGACGGCAAACTATTGGAGTTTTAAGAGCAAACTGCTGTGATCTAGTATGGTCATACTTTAATGCAGGCTGTGTGATTACTGATTGGCCATTTCTTTACAAGGATTCAAATTCGGAAAATACTAAAACAGGTCTCGTACCCTAGAAAAACAGCATAGGCGGTGGCACAATCAAATGAGCAAATGATACCTAGAGTTACAAAGGATATATAATTTAAAAAAACTGCTTTCAACCTTGATGAAGTAACAGGCACAAGTTTCAAACATCAGACAAATTATTTGTTTTAATAAGCAGTCAACAAATCAGTTTTGAAAAAGTTTTATTTTTTTTAAAACCAGTGCTAAAGTTAGATAAAGTAGACATGAGTCTAAAAGCGATGGTACCCCGATTTTGATCTTGTAATCGTACCTTAGAGAAGGGATGTTGCAACAGGGACAGCGCCGTCGCCCGGTTTCGTGGATCGTGGCACAAGCACAGCGAGAGGAACTCTGCTCCCTCAGCGCTAAGCGAGTCTGGCACGGCTGGAGTCTCTCCCATGCCAACTTTGAACATTATCTGGTAGTTTGAGTCAAACTCTGCCCATGGCCGCTGAAACAGAACACGTGAAATATTAGGCAAAAGGTACAGTCTAGCTAGTGAGAAAAGATACTAGCACAAGGACTGTCTCCAGTATTGCTACAGTCTAGCCCGTGAGAGAGGATACCAGCACAAGGACTGTCCCCAGCATTGCTACAGTCTAGCCCGTGAGCGAAGATACCAACACAAGAACTGTCCCCTGCATTGCTATAGACTAGCCCGTGAGAGAAGATGCCAGCACAAGGACTGTCCCCAGCATTGCTACAGTCTAGCCCGTGAGAGAAGATACCAGCACAAGGACTGTCCCCATTATTGCTACAGTCTAGCCTGTGAGCAAAGATACCAGCACAAGGACTGTCCCCCAGCATTGCTACAGTCCAGCCCATGAGACAAAATACCAGCACAAGGACTGTCCCCAACATTGCTACCACCTCATAAATTAAACTTAATGAATAAGAAATTATATTCAAAAGTAAAAATCTCAGAATTATTGAGTTGATAAACAATGTTGACTTTTACATAATATTCTACCTACTCCTGTCTAAGCTTTGATTCCCAAGCCCGATATTAAATTTGAGAACAAGAACAGGGACAGAAGTTGGTAAATTGTTTAGAGTCGTACCTCTCCGGACGCCATCTCCACGACCACGCAGCCGACGGACCAGATGTCGACCGCACGTCCATGACCTTCGCTAGTGGTCTTCATGAATACCTCGGGCGCCATGTACGCTGCAATAGTAGAATCAGGAAGTCGGCACAAAAACTTTCAAAGTTGCCCACAGTTAAGGGGTTATTTTAAGCCAAAATTATACACCAAATTAGTTAGATCTTTCTTTTTCAAAATGTGTTGCAACTTAAAATGTGTGACCTTCTCTTTTATATCTGGTGTCAGCTAGAGGTTTCCCAGATTCAAATAAGTACTATTTTATGTTTTAAATAAGCATGAGTAAGCCTAACGGCTGAAACCAAGTAGATGAAGCGATGAAAGTAATTACCCTGAGTGCCAACGAATCCCTGCAGTTCTCCAGGCACGGTGGTGTGCGCCTTGATCTTCACAGCGGAGCCGAAATCTCCCAACTTCAGGCAGTTGCCTTCGTCCGTAAGGAAAATGTTGGCGCCTGCATCGAAAAAAAACCAAAGACATTCAATATCTATCTAATAAGAACCCGAAATGAAGTATATTACGGTGACAGACCTCTTAAAACATTCATTGAAAGGCATGTAACAAATTAATTTCACAGCTTAAAACATTTCCAACGTCAAATTGGAGTTACTCGAGATTGAATGGATGTGTCGCAGTATAGCGTTACTAAAATCAGAGTGACTGGGAGTATTCACAGCCTTGTGGTTCTAATCCTTGGAGATTTGTCATTCTCGTGCACTTAGATCCTCTAAACAAGGCCATGTCCGAGGTTAAAGTCCCCGGCTGGGGAACAATTTTTGAGAGGTTATTGGGTTCCTAATATTTATTAATTATTATCCTACTCACTCTTGACGTCGCGGTGAACGATTCCGTGGCCGTGCAGGGTGACGACCGCGTGCAAGAGTTGGCGTGTGTACCGTCGGATCAGCGCCTCTGGGAGGCCAGCTTCGGTGGCGCCCGCAAGGCTTTCCAGCGTGCCTTCCGCACAGAACTCCATGAAGATCAGCATCTCCTCCTGGGTTAGGAAAACCATCGTTTCAAGTGGTTAACATCACTTCCTCCTACAAAAATCTAATAGCAACAAATTTGGTTCCCATCTGAAATCTTAAATGGGTTAGATTTATGTGACATGTTTGAAATACTGCCGTCTTTAAATTGTTCCCCTTTGGAAATCTTGTACATTTTATTGTGGGCATGCAATTGGTATTCAAGAATTTCGACGCCGGCACACAGCCTGCTCCTGTCCAACAGCACCAAGGACCGGCCACCGCTTAGCTTTGTCCCTTTGACACACTGTGTTGGCTGCTCCTGTCCAACAGCACCAAGGACCGGCCACCGCTTAGCCTTGTCCCTTTGACACACTGTGTTGGCTGCTCCTGTCCAACAGCACTAAGGACCGGCCACCGCTTAGCTTTGTCCCTTTGACACACTGTGTTGGCTGCTCCTGTCCAACAGCACTAAGGACCGGCCACCGCTTAGCTTTGTCCCTTTGACACACTGTGTTGGCTACTCCTGTCCAACAGCACTAAGGACCGGCCACCGCTTAGCTTTGTCCCTTTGACACACTGTGTTGGCTGCTCCTGTCCAACAGCACTAAGGACCGGCCACCGCTTAGCTTTGTCCCTTTGACACACTGTGTTGGGTGCTCCTGTCCAACAGCACCAAGGACCGAACACCGCTTAGCATTGTCCCTTTGACACACTGTGTTGGCTGCTCATGTCCAACAGCACCAAGGACCGGCCACCGCTTAGCCTTGTCCCTTTGACACACTGCGTTCGCTGCTCCTGTCCAACTGCACCAAGGACCGGCCACCGCTTAGCCTTGTCCATTTAACACACTGTGTTAGCTGCTCCTGTCCAACAGCACCAAGGACCGGCCACCGCTTAGCCTTGTCCCTTTGACACACTGTGTTGGCTGCAAGGTTTTGATATACAATTGTGAAAGAAAAGAGAGGTGCCTTACCCTGTGTATTTCTACACCATAGTAGCGAACCAGGTGCCGATGGTGGATCCCCTCGAAGATGCGCAACTCTTCCGCCACCCTGCGTATCGTGCGATGGTCGTTTGGTTGCAACGCAATCTCTTTCACAGCCATTAGCTCGCCCGTCTCGTTGTTAACAGCCGTATAAACCTTGCCGTACGAACCTTGGCCTGCAATCATCGGGATGAACGGATTAATGAGAGGAGCAAAACCAATAATTTCACGAGCCAAAAATGACAAAATTGTAGCTTTTGTGTTTTTTTGTTTGGACGCTTCCATCCACAGGGTGAAGAATACATTTTTAGAATCATTTTGTGTTCTTTACATAGGAATCACAATTTACAAAAATTTACAAATGCTCCGGAGCAAATACTATACATATTTAGGAGTATGTATATCTTACTGAAATAAGGCATGTCTGATGTTTTTGACTATGAACGTCTTTGGTTGGAAATATAATAATTGATAAATATGCAAAAAGTACTGATTTAAGAGCGTTGGTTAAATTGGCCATGAGTTGGCGGCCAAAGAAATCATATTTATAAATACCTCTGTTTGCAAAAATACATGCACCCAGTCTTTAGATGAATTAATATGATAAATCTCACTCGTAACTTTTTTTAGGGGTTCTAAAAACTAAAATACATTTTCATCTGATAGGATTTGAAAACCCCAGCATATTTAAGGGTAACCGCAAAATTAATAATATGTTGGGGTCAAATGTTCTGAACTAAGATCCTAAAAAAAGAGCAGTACTTTGGCAAAAGGCCACGTCAGAACAGATGTGGGTGGAAATAGCTATCGGGCGACGCGCCAGAATAACTTGATTACTGGCAAACTGTCAGGACGCCAGCGTTGATCTCACACTTTACACATAAACATACAATTTAGAAAAAAATTGAAAACTATAATTATTGCGTGTTCCGTAGCAAGAATTTCAGGCAGATGGAAACGTGGCCAGATTTTTTGGTAGACGTTTACTAAGAAGTGTTGTATTGAAAATAATATCTGCGTGATTGCTTCACAAGCAGCATTTTGCTTTGAAAAGTTGTAAATATTAAAATCTTTGTAACTAGCTAGGTAGTACCAAATCGACAAAAAGTTTATATCGTAATGAACTAAACTATAGTTTATACTAAAAATTCAATTTCCCATTAAAAAGAAACAAAACATATTTAACTATAAATAGTTCAATGTAAAAACAGACCGTATTGATGCTTAAAAAAATCCATGAAATATAACGTGTATCAAAAACGATCTCCAATATGCATAGCATCTCACTAATCTGTCTGGCAATGCTTTCCGCCATTGTCGAGTCGGGTGGAATCAAACTGTACCCTGATAAGACCAGCATTTCCCCAACTTCGACTCCCGAAGAGGTCACTATAGACCGGCCTGATGTTGCTTCCCTGGCTACGCTGCAGCGAATCAGCGAGCGGCTTTCCGTTCTTCAAGCGTTGGATGAACAGCAACTCAGACGGTTGGAGGCATTGGAATACAAGTAAGATTCACAACTTATGTTTTTCTGAGAAGTTCTAATATCTTTATAGTACCAAACTATTTTAATTAAACATATATATATACAATTATTTATAGAATCAGCGTACCCATTCTCTTCAATTCTTCCATTCACATGCCCTCCTTAATCCATTTCCTAAAACTTTTCACATTCTCCATCCCTTTTTCATCCATACCACTCTTTCTATAATACCACTCCCTTTCTTTCCTAATTTGTTTCCTATCAATTTAAATTCATGTCCATTTTTACCTCTAAACTTTCCCTTCTCTCATCTACCTTCGATCTTTTTCCATGCCTTCGATTTAAAGATTTAAATTTATTTAAATGGACTAAAATGATTTGTATATTGTAAACATTAGATTTGGATTTAGGTTATATTTCATTTTTATTTGTATTCATACATGTGTTAAGCTTAGCGCTAATGTTAAACTGTCTTCGCGAAAAATGGTCGCCGAATGACTACTTTACCGCGACAAAATTGGATGATGCTACTAGGTGGAGAACTAAGCCTTAAAACACTAAAAGATAGAATCAATATGCATGATAAGTTGATTTAAAAAAATAATCAAACACAATGCTCCGGGTTCGACAGTGAAAACAGAGACTGGCTTCGCTTGTTCCAGACTGACTCGGCTCGAGGTTCAGGCCCAGGAGCGTTCGGAGAACATCCGGTCGGAACTGAAGGAAGCCAGCCGGCGCATGCAACAGGTGGACTGGTCCGTAAACAAGATGGACGCTAATCTTGAGGGAGTCAAAATCGAGACGGCAGGTGGGTTTTGAACATATCCATATATTCTACTTAGGGAGAGTAAACACTTTCCCAGCCATGGCATAAGAGCCAGAGAAAACTGAAGAAAATACTAAAATTATCTCTATTGCTCGTAGCTTTTCTTTTCTTTTCTCCAGATTTAATCATCCTACCAAGACATTTTGTTTTTCGAGCTAGTATAAGAATTTTTCCAGGATTCATAAGAATCTTCAAATTTCTTTGCTGGCGTTTTTAGAGGGTTAAGAGGTGCAGACCTAATTTTTTTTTTTTTTCTTTGCATTTGGGTTTAATACGTTTTTGTTTTCAATATTTAAGTTTAACTTTTCCAGTTTCTTAAATTTCCCACCATGAGCCCTGGCCCAGTCGGCTCATGCCAAATAACGAGAGGTCTTACTTCTCACTGCCAAAGTCGCAAACAAATCGTGTTGCAAACTTCTGCAAATCACAATCTAAGGTTATTTTAATCCTCAACAACTCGTGCGTTTTCTTTGCGAAAGGGCTACGCCAAGGTCAGGAGTCGATTCGCAACCTGCAGACGCGCGATCCGAGCTCTAGTGACGACAGCGACGGCAAACTTCGAATCATATCAACTACTTTATCCGGCATCCGTGGATCACTGGCTTCTCTGGGACGAAGCTACAGCGCGATCGCAGCCAACCTTTCACTAGTAGCCAACAAGACAAAGTGAGATCTCATCGATGCGATATGACCTCTTCTAAAATTAGGAACGCTAATATTATGTACATTTTCATTTTCGAGCAAGTTTGAAACCAACCTTGTATAGACCAGCCATAAACACCATTAATGTTAGTGCATGTGATTGAAACTTTGGAAGTTGCTACAACAATTTATTGAACAACCATTTTAATTATGAGTGAAAAAAAATTCAAAGCCAACCAAAACAATTGTTTGTATCACGGTGTAAAAGTTGTGCCAGACCACGTCGATGCTTTCAATAACTTCAAGCACAAAACTCATACAGATTTTGCAAGAAATCCATTGTATACCCACTATATGTGAATAATAATATATAAACACAAATATGTAAATATAAATGGAATTTTGACCAACTTTTGGAAAACTACCACACCAAATAAACAACCTTATCATTTGCCAAGACAGCTTAATATAAAAATCCAGACTAGCTGCTTTCTTGCCCACATGGCACTTCTTTTGCCTTGAAGAATAGATCGCTCACTAACGTACAGTCGTATTATTTATAAGTGCATTTCAACTACTTTGATTGGAATTCGAAAAAATTCAAATAAATTAATAAAATCTCTGCATCTGTTCCCAGGGCCATTTCGTTGTCACAACATCAGCTCGTGAGCAAGCAACATCTGACGGAAACTATCTTCGAGCTCCGGGCCCCGCCCGCTCCGCTCTGTCCCCTGCGTGCCCCCCTCGAGGAAGTGCCCCTCGACTGCTGGGGCGTGCAAAAAGGTGGAGCTACGCATTCCGGAGTCTACCGGATTCAGCCAGAACGTTCTCCAGAACCGTTTTACGCGCAATGCCAGCTGGAGGAATGGGGTGGGGGATGGACAGTGAGTGCAGAAACAGGACGATAAAGGTAGCCCGTATAGAAGGGAGCCGAAGGTGAACCTAATACTGGCACGCAGTCTGCTTCTGCCCAACAGCACCAAAGACCGGCCACCGCTTAGCCTTGTCCCTTTGACACACTGTGTTGGCTGCTCCTGTCCAACAGCACCAAGGACCGGCCACCGCTTGGCCTTGTCCCTTTGACATACTGTGTTGGCTGCTCCTGTCCAACAGCACCAAGGACCGGCCACTGACCACTGCATAGTCTTATCCCTTTGACACACTGTGTTGGCTGCTCCTGTCCAATAGCACCAAGGACCAGCCACCGCTTAGCCTTGTCACTTTGACACACTGTGTTGGCTGCTCCTGTCCAACAGCACCAAGAACCGGCCACAGCTTGGCCTTGTCCCTTCGACACACTATGTTGCATTCTTCTGTAATCTTTTGTAATTTGTGTTCTAGGTGATTCAACATCGTGACGAGGGCCTGGTGGATTTCTTTCGCGGTTGGCAAGACTACAAGCATGGCTTTGGAAACCTGGCCGGGGAGTTCTGGCTGGGACTCGGCAAAATTCACCTGCTCACAGATTCGAAGGTGACTGAGCACAGATATTTCATCCAGGGTTCAAATTCCTACTGTGGGGAATTTACTTTGCCCCCCAAAGATTTATGGTATTTTCATTGCCTACGAGCTTATAAGTAGATTGGTATTTTTCTGATAGATAACGTTATATTTGCAATGAACTATTGCTGCTGTTTATCGAAATAGTTTTCTGTCATAAACTTGTCTGATGGGATCCTGTGACCGATTTCTTAACTTTTAGCAGCATTTTCTTTAGCATAGCCGTTCCCCATTAGGATGACTTATCGGTAAAATTTAACTACTTTATAAATAAATAGTAATTAAATAATAAGTAAACCATTTTGTGAATTTCTATCAACAATGACAATATCAGTTTCAACTTTCAATGCTAATGCATTAAAATTTTGTATTTTAGTAATTATATACTAATGGACTAATTGGATATATTAATCCACGAGTCATTGTCCCCTGACAGGTTCAAGAACTACTGATTGAGATGCAAGACTTTGAGAAAACGTCAGCATTCGCTCGATACTCTGCGTTTGCGATCGGCACCGAGATCCAGGGCTACCCAATAACTGTGCTCGGATCATACAAAGGGGATGCAGGTGAATCGAACGTGACAGCGTCGGTAACGTAACCAGCTGGCCTAGAACCTTATTCCGGAACTCATTTTTCAGTGGAATGGAATGAAATGGGATAGAAGTCTTAATTCCTTCAATTGTTAACATTGAAAAAGTTATCGTATTCATCTCATTTTGTTCCATCCCACTAAAAAAAGTTACAGAAAGTTACAGGACACCTGTCCTGGCCTAAAATAAAGACGAGGTTGAACCCAGCTAACACTTGAATCCCAAAAGCTTGGTCTCTTGGTAAGACTAACTTTTCTGCCCCATCCAAATAATGGAGAGGTTAATTTTGGAATAGTTTTAAACACTTGTATTACAAAGCTTAAATAAAAGCCATAAATTTGCAAATTTTTACTTTTAGGTAACACACTACATGGTGTGTACCTAGCTTATCACCTGCTTAATGTAATAATGGTAATTATAAATTAAAAACAGGTACACCTGACAGAGTGGATGGTCTTTATTGCCAAGCTTCAGTGATGGTGATTGACCATTTTCAGAACTAGAACTGCCAGTAAAAATGGCAGTCACACCTTCTTACGGTGAATGTTACTAGAAGGTTGAATCGGCACGTTTTTTATAACTCTGGTACAACCTAAAAATTTTTTTTTTCAGGTGACAGTCTGACCCACCACGCTGGCCATCGTTTCTCCACCCGGGACCTCGACGTCGACCAATGGGAGGACGGGAACTGCGCGGAAACGCACGTCGGAGCCTGGTGGTACGTCAGTTGCGAGACCGCAAATCTCAACGGGAGGTATTTTGACAGCGGGCAACTTCCGGAAGACTACGAATATCAAGGTGATTATAAGTCGTGGTTGTGGAGAAGATGGAGATTTTAATTCGGGTTTTGAAAAAATGTCGCTCCTAACATCAATAACTGTCGCTGCAGAAAGATAGTTTTTGTGGTTTTTGTGGTTAATGTCCTTGAATGATACAGAGAAACAGAATTGCCATCCGATTCTGGGCTGGACAACAAAATAGATCATAGTAAAATTGTGTAGCTTGCAACAAACTCTGAAGTTTAAGAAAAGATACATTTGGAAATCCATACTGGCTGTATTGGACGAAATAAAATAAAAAAAATTTGAAATTGAATAACTATGAAAAAAAAGTGAAATTTCTCTTTAAATTTCTTATCAAAAACGTCTACTAAAAACATCTTCACCACTTCGTTGCCGTGATTCATTAGTCATATTAGTAATTAAAAAAGCTCGTAATTGGCAGTACAGTTTGAGAATTTGTCTGCCTACAAAATGAAACGGATAATTCCACATCACTTTCAGGAATCTACTGGCACGACTGGCACGGTCCGACCTACTCACTGAAAACCGTGCGGATTTCCGTAAGGCCACGGCAAGAATCAGCAGGCGACAAAACCGCAGAGAAGAAAATCACGTGAAAAAGCTCAACACAAAATTATTACGATGCTTATGTATTGGGAATCCTAAGCATGATTTCCAAGCCAACAAATAAATTAAACATTTTGATTGATTTGTTGTGTATACTGAGACTGTTTTGACAACAGGCCACTTGGCACAAGTGTAATGTGTCTGCGCTTAATAGTGGTATTCAGTCATATCAAACCTAAAAAAAAAGAAGTGGACCAACCAGCTTAATATCCCTTCCGAAGGACGGTACAACGCGTACAGCAGGATTCCTCCACAAATCCATGCTGTCAAGAGGTTGATAAGCAAGGCGAATGAAATTGCGGTACTTACATTCATCCCTACAACCTCTCTCCCGAACATAACTGGTCATGTGTATGATGATCACCCATCCAATACCTGACCCAGCGCAGTGTTGCTTAACTTCGGTGATCTCACGAGAAACAATGTTTCCAGCACGCCAAATCTTTCAGTGGTCACCCATACAAATAAACCCAGTGATAAAATGCAAATCTCACCAATCTTGATGCCACGTTGCCAGCCGAACGTAACCGATCGCACCTTGATGTGGATCTTGTCGCGGACCTCGATGTCTGTCACGGCACCGATCAGTTCACTGCCACGCAGTCTCTCGTCAAGCTCCGAGTCAAGTCGCGAGATGGCCCCAAGGACTCGATCCTCGCGGCTTTTGGCTGGCAAGACAAAGAATCAGCTGTCAAAAACTGCCTCAATTTCAGTTCAGAACCATATGCTATTAGGTTTAGATTTTGATAGCATACTTCTACAGAGAATATGTGTTCCAGGTATCTCACACAAATTAGAAGAAAACTTAATTTTTTTCTCCTATACAATAAACACAGATAGCCTTCAGATTCCTTTGCCCTAAAATGTACCAGCTGCCTTTTCCCCGGTCCACCCTGGGTGTGCATCGGAAGCAATTTGTGATTTCGACTGGGCATGTGACTCTGTCCCAGTGCAACTTTCACGTGTTCGACTGGCAGAATTGTTCGCTCTCGGGTTACTCCCGGTGCAATTTTCTTGCTCCGAGAATTTCGTCAGTACAATATGAAAATAAATTGATGTACTGACTGCTAGTGATCATGTGTTTGGGTGGGTGAATCAAGGGTTTAAATCTAAGACAAGTAACCCATGTCCGGCATCGGGCAGTTCACGCTCGTACTCATGTACCCATTACTAAATGGGTGGGTAAACAAGAGTTTTTAAATCAATCTCAAAAAGGTTCTGATAAATCTGGTACAGATTAAAGCTCCTTTATACAATCCCGCTTATAATTACCGATGTCCGGCACAAAAACGCTGTGCGCCAGATGTCCGTTAGGCGTAGTTTCGTCGATAGAACCGCCCCCCGACGGGGTCCTACGATGACCGAGGCTGCTTCCTGACCTCGACGTGCGGAACTTGTGCCTCAGCGGCAGCGGCGACCGAGAGCAGTCTATCGAGTGGCGAGGAGACGGGGGCAGAGGAGACGGAGGCTTCTCGACAGATGGAGGTTGGCCGACCACGTGCGATATACAGCAGTCCATTGATGTCTTCAGCTCCTGAGAGAAAGACAGGGAGTTGTGTTTGTGCTCACCACCAAAAACTGCAGTTTGCTCACAGACTCTTTTTTCATTGCTACTGAGTTCCACTTTTTTTACCATTTTCCATGAACCCTTGTTCGTTTCATTTCTATTTTTTTTTTTCTTGGAATAATAATAAATATCATGGAAATACATAAAATATGCATACAATACACACTACTCTTACAAATTTATCTGACAATGACAACGGCAATATGCCACAAAGTCTCAATTTCCGTTATTTCTACTAATTTTTCAAAAAAGACCCCATGCAACGCTAATTTTCTTTCTCCATAAGGTGCTCTCGCTGTCTCTTTTCTTCTTCACCGCAGTCAATATCCAGCCTCTTGTCACGATATTACCATTAAACACACACCACTTACATGAGGCAACTGACAATTGACCTCAAAGTCTTGTTCATGACTTTGAGATTTTAGGAAAATTTAGGAAAAGTAGAATTTTAGGATTTTTTTTTTGTTTTAGCTAGGTTAAGGACAGGAATGTTACATGAACCGACCTCGAATTCAGCATCACTTAGGTGCTCCGTGTGCTGCGGCTCGCAAACGGTCATAAGGAAGTCGAGTCCCTGCGCGGCCCACCGCGGACGGATGCCGCGACCCTGTTCGCATCGTTCCCCGACGAACGACATCCACATCCGCGCAAACTTGACGAGTCGCCGCGATACACCTTGCCGACACTCGCCGGTAGCCATTCGCTGCACCTCCTTGTGGTACTGGGGGAGCGAGGCGAGTTAAATAAGGAAAATTAGATTTTTGGGCTTAATTTTGGGAACTTAAAAGGCTAAGTAAGGTAAAAAATATTTAGGATCTGTAACCACTGCGTAGGGGAAAAAGTCATCAACAAATCATTGAGTATTGATTTAGTCAGAGAGTTAGGGGTAATGTCAGACTATCTGCTGAGCAAACGAGCCGGCAACACGTGGTAACGGTAGGCGCCACCTGATGGCGCTTGCGGCCCTCCACAAGCATTCACAATAAAATTATTATGACTAAAAGTATCAAAAATGTGAACCAATTGTTAAGTTTAGCATTGATTTAGATTAATTAAACGTAAACCAGTCTCAAATGCGAGTAATCTGCCGAAAATACCAAAATGAAATTTCTTAACACTCGAAACGACAGAGACTCAGCCTTGTAGAATTCTCCTTTTTAGTCGCAGTAAATAGGCATTTGGCGGTCGTTTTTTGCAAAGACAATGTAACAAATTATAGTGTTACGGTAATGTAGTATGATAGCATGTATGGTCATAGTAGTATGGTCCACCTTCAAAAAGGTGGAGATTAAAGAAAACCACGAGTGGCATCGGGCAGTTCATCACAATGTTACATAACAGTTAGGAAGGTATCCAATGATGGTCTGCAAAATTCTTGGTTGCTTAACATTCCAGCAGCCGATCCGATAATAAAAATGCACTAACTGCGGGGAATCAACTTCAAACGGATCACAGAAATAAATTCATAACAATCGAAATTGTTATCCGTAAACATACCGGCCCCAGGTACAAATCACGGCATGAATAGCCCGACCTACCTCGAAGCCAAACTTGTAAGCCTGGTGCAATATCTCGCGCGTCCGCCCGAGCAAAGCCATCTTGTCTGATTCGTCTGCTGCGCTGAAACAATCGCACATCTTCTCCATCTCCCGGATAGAGTGCGCCACCGAGCGGCACAGAAGCAGTGCCTCCATCTGCAAGCAGGAAGCGAAAACATTTAATTACTCGACCGGTTTCATGCATTAGATGTTGGAGAACGTGAACACACCTCCGCTTAGGACTTGTCCTGCATTCCCTTTCCCTTAATGCACAGGAATTTTGTTAATTGATTAAAATTAGCCGAAAGTGATCTAAGGAACCAGGAGTTAGCTTGTAGCCTGTTCCTGTCCAACAGCACCGAGGGCTGGTCACCTTTTAACCTTGTCCCTTTGACACACTTTGTTGGCTGCTCCTGTCCAGCAGCACCAATGACCGGCCACCGCTTAGCCTTGTCACTCTGACACACTGTGTTGGCTGCTCCTGGCCAACAGCACCAAGAACCGGCCACAGCTTAGCCTTGTCCCCTCGATAAACTGACAAGAAGATTTTAAATGGCATTTTCCATGCAGCTCCTCACCCTTCGAGCTTAACTGTCTTCCTATGTGGTGGTCACCTACCCAAGAGCTGACATTGCCCAATGTTGCTTAACTTAGATGATCGCAAAAGTATTGAGAATTCTTCAAATTTAGTCCAAACGTTCGACAGCAAACTAGAATATTTGCTCCTAATAGGAACGCAAGAGAAGTAGTGATTGCAAGATCCAGCTTCCGCATGGGTGGGTCAAGGCCAAGCAAACAAGCTCGTGAGATCGCCAGCTTATGAAAAGTTTTGATTGATTTTTATTTTTCACGGCGGACTGTTTTGACATCTGGCCATGCGGCACTGGTCTAATGGCGTCGGTGAATGAGTGGATGATGATGATGATGAGGATGATGATTAACCTAACGTAGCATAGAAGGGAGGAAGGGAAACCCAATGACGGCAGGTATAGCCTACTCCTGTCGAACAGCACCAAGAGGACTAACGACTAAAGGTCCCTTCCAAAGAACGGTACAACTCAAACAGCAGGATTTCTCCACAAATCCATGCTGTCGAGAGGTAGATGAGCGAGGTGAATGCCATTTCTGTACAAACGTTCGTCGCTCCAACCTCTCTGCCGAACAGAACTGGTCATGTGTATGATGGTCACCCATCCAATACCTGACCCAGCGCAGTGTTGCTTAACTTCGGTGGTCTCACGAGAACCGGTGTTTCAAATACGAAAAACCGTTTGGCCTGTGAACGGAAAGTTTAATAGAATTTGGTCGACAGCGAAGACTTAAGTTACCTTTTAATTTAGCCCTAGCTGACCCGAATACTAGAAATGTATTGTGATGACAGCCACGTGGTTCGGGATACGAGGTAACTCATTGATCTCTATTTTGTAGCGTGGATGGGTGGTCAGAGAAAACTAGAGAGGGATGTGATATCGGCGACCATTTTCACGAAACAACAGCCATAAACGTGATTGATTTGCTGTGTTTGACGACGCACTGGTCTGATGGCGACGGTGAATGTGTGGATGATGATGATGAGAATTTGATTAATCTAAGCTAGCCGAAAATAGCACAGCTCACGTAGTACTTGACCTAGCACCAAGAAGACTATCGACTTAATGACCCTTCCGAAGGACCGTACAATGCGAAAAACAGGATTCCTCCATAAATTCATGCACGGCTTGTCTTTAAAAGCGTCATCTTCATCTTCTCTTGAAGATGACGAGCCGTGCATCGTCGAAACGTCGAGACATTAGGCCCTTTTTAGGACCGCAAACCTCCTCAACACAGAGCAATCGAATAAAAACAGAAATTATTATTATTATTTTTATACCGTAAAGCACATCTCAGTATCATACCACGGCTCTGAAAACAACCACGGAACCAAGGTGAATGAAGTTCCTTTACTAACTTCCATCCCCTTTCCCAAACAGAACCAGTCGTATATATGATGGTCATCCATCCAATACCTGACCCAGCGCAGAGTTGCTAAAATTCGGGTGTTTCCAACACGCCAAACCGTTCGACCGAGAAATCCACCATTCCACAAGTAAGCATAGAGCTCGTTGCAAGATGCGTCGAGCAAAACATGTGGGTAGAAAGTAATGTAAGGTAAACGATTTTCCTTACGTACCCTGCCTGACAGGACTCATGTTGCGTTGTCAGGAAGCTTGCAATGGACAGAAGAAAATGTAGTGAAATTACCATGCTTCATTGAGCTATAACAATGCTCCCTGTGGTCAAAATGGAAAATTGGCTGTATGGGAATGACAGGTTAGATGATGCTAGTCTGGCCTGGCAGAGAGCCGAGGGTAAGCCCGGTGCCGACAGGCAGCCGACTCCTGTCCAACAGCACTAAAGGCCGACAACAGCTAAACCGTGGCCCTTTTACACACTGTGTTGGCTGCTCCTGTCCAACAGCACCAAGGACCGGCCACCGCTTAGCCTTGTCCCTTTGACACACTGTGCTGGCTGCTCCTGTCCAACAGCACCAAGCACCGGCCACCGCTTAGCCTTGTCACTTTTACACACTGTGTTGGCTGCTCCTGTCCAACAGCGCCAAGGACCGGCCACCGCTTAGCCTTGTCCCTTTGACACACTGTGCTGGCTGCTCCTGTCCAACAGCACCAAGCACCGGCCACAGCTTAGCCTCGTCCCTTTGACACATTGTGTTGGCTGCTCCTGTCCAACAGCACCAAAGGCTGACAACAGCTAATCCGTGGCCCTTTAACACACTGTGTTAGCTGCTCCTGTCAAACAGCACCAAGGACCGGCCACCGTTTAGCCTTGTCCCTTTGACACACTGTGTTGGCAGCTCCTGTCCAACAGCACCAAGGACCGGCCACCGCTTAGCCTTGTCACTTTGACACACAGTGTTGGCTGCTCTTGGCCAACAGCACCAGGGACCGGCCACCGTTTAGCCTTGTCTGTATGACACACTGTGTTGGGGCTGTCCTGAGCTGGCGCTGTCTCACTCAATGAATTACAAAGCGTATAATAAAGTTCCCCTAACCCAAAAGACGGCCGAAGATGAATAGAATGTCCTAACAAGGACAGCCTGAGAAGCAAATTAGGTAAATATCGCGCGATACGCTTATTGTTGGAAATATGGCTATGACGGTTGATAATTGTATTCTAACGGACAATTATTAATCAACATTCAGGGTTTGGCGTCTCATATGCTGGGATAATGATCCTTCATGTAAGAAATCTGGTGTGTAAATTTTTATTCTAGCTTGATGGGTGTTCAGGTCTTAGATGTTCATGGATTTCCTCCTAAAATAACCTCGATGTCGAACCCCTTGTTTTTAGGTGGAGATTCGCCGATAATTCTCTTGTATTTATCTATAAACTTTCCGCAAAGCCACTGGTGTTACGCTTTATGTCCGAGATTCAGTTTTAAACAAGCTTGAAGTTTTAGTTCTTGTAATTTCCAAGAATTGACATGCAGTTCTATTCATGAGAAAAACACAAATAATTCCACGATGCAAAACTCTTTTAGTAAATATCTCAAGTGCCACCTGTCAGATTGTACTGCCATAAGCAGTTTGTCCCCAGTTCTCTGACATAGCACAGCCCCTTCGCTGATGACGCATGGCATGTCAACCTGCGTGGTGGTTTGCGTCGTAGCCTGGACTATTTATTGTCCTACAGATCCTGAACTCTTCGACAGTCGCGAAGGCACTTCCTGCTCTGAAGGACTTGTTCGTGGCGATCTCTGGAAAGGCTGACTTTAAGTTGGAGGCTGACATTCGGTGAGATATCTGTGGTGGTGATTGCCAGAAACGCGGACTAACCTCACTCCCAAGTTAACATTAGTTTTAGTAGAACGTTTTTTTTTTTATTGAACTACAAATAACACGATATCAGACAATAAAAAAGATATAGCTTTGGTTAGTGTAAAAATTCTGCACATGTGTTTATAAACAGATATTCATAAAACATACCAATCTTGTAGACTGATTGAGCTTTGGCTGTGACTTTGGTAATTAGATATGATATTTTTTTTAGCATTTGGACTATAAATTCCTGTCATACTAAGTAGACATTTTATCTTTCAGTACCTACACGCTAAAAAATTTGGAGTGAAAATTTCACTCCTTGAATGAGTGGCGTCTAATTTGACACTTGAAAGAGTGGTTTTCTGTAATATTGACTCCCAAATGTGTTGTTTTCCCACTCTTTGACAAGGAGTGCACAGAATTAGCTCTTTGGAATGAGTGCAGGGTATCGGGTACTTATTAAAGGAAGCGGTTAACTCCGGATTGAGGCTGGAGCAGTGGCTGGAGCTTACGTGAGAAATGCTGAATCTACATTTCGACAGTCATTCAACTATTATGAGAGTGTGACTCATATCTTACTACCCAGCGAACTGTCGATTCGGAGCATTTTTAACTTTCATTCAGTAGCTACCTCGGTCTTGAAGTGAAGTGATCAGTGCGTGTCGCAACTCGCCATGGAGGAAGAATGTGTTATGAATTTGGACTTGGAAGGTCTTCGACTTTTTCTAATCAAAAAAGGAATTCCGGAAGAATTGGCAAATGCTTTCAAAGGTAATAGAACATTATGATCAAACTTTGAATTGCACACGAGGTACTTGGATTTTTATAGGTAAATTTCAACGCTTGCTTTACAGGTAACTCTGATGCAGTTTACTAAACCAGATGAATCGACAAAAGGTGAAATCCAAGATCTTATGGACGATACATTTGAAATGAGGAGGAAAGAAATAAACGAGAATTCGCCTTCCATAACTGACATCATTGGGAAGTACCCTAGGCTGATCGACTTTGATGGTAACCAGGTACGCTGCACGCATTATACTTTTAAACAGCAAACTCTTTGATAAAACGTTCTTATAATCCTTGCAGTCCAATCATTTCCTACTTGTTTCAGGTAAATCGCGAATTCAACCGAATGGAAGAGAGCAAGTCAACAAACTTTTTATCGAAGTTCCGAAAAAGCTGTACTTCTCGGATACTGAAGTATTGCGAACAATTCAAACCCAAGTCCTTCAATATGTCAAAAAAAAAATAGCAAATGGTAAGCATAACACCACATGTTTTATGATTTCGATTATTATTAATCGATTATTATTATAATCGATTATTAATAAGAATATTAATAATTTCCACTGGTAATTTGACATTTGCAGATGATCTTCGAGCAATTTTGCTTCTGGCGACTCTGCTGCCAGCATGCAACGCCAGCAAGAAAAAACTTCTGGCGACGCAGTACTTGAAAAGGGAACGGCGATCCCCAACGACTCTCTTTTGCGGTTTGTTAAGGTACGTTTAGTTTGACTGTTTCTACTTTCGCTATAAAATGATGCTCTTCAAAATTTTGGCTTCATAAATTGTAATAGATAATGGCGTGTCTACACTGTATGATTTTGTAAAAATCCTGACAATTTTCCCAAACCCATCAGTTTATTAAATTAAAGTCATCACTAAATAGGATATTGTGAAAAAAATTAAATAAGTCACTGTAAATAAAGCTTGAAGTATCTTCTCCATGATAAGATATATCATGCACCTCACACCTGTCCAGCAACGTCACACTGATTACAAGATTGACTATTAAAACAAGCTCTAATTTAATGTCGATACTTTCAGGCAGGGGCAGACATTACCGCCTTCGTCAAGGCGAGCACGCAAGGGGGGGGGAGAGGTCCAACCGTTCCTCCTGTGTGTTGGCAGCCTGGAGGAGGGAGGCGATTACTTTATCGTCGCGGATAGATTTCATGTCGCAGTCGGCAAGTGCCCAGTAAGGGCTTTTGACTTGTTGTTTAAAACGTTCTATGTTTTTAATGTAGCATACCCATCGAACTTGATACGTTTCTACAATTTTGTCGAAACTCGCCTGTATGTAATGAATGTTAAGTCAAGCAACCTTGCGGCTACAGCAGGGCTAGACGCGTCCCTGTTGAACGTTCAAATTGATTAAAATTTATGACAATATGACAATATAAAATTTATGAGAACATTAGTATTGCTACCCAGATCGCTTGGAATTTGAAATATGCTAGGAGTTATGACTAAAGTATTAAACTATTTAAGATAAGTATATCACACAAAAAGAGTTTAAATAAATTCAATAAATTTGTTTACTTAAATGAGAATTTCTCTGACCTTGAGAACATTCAAAGAATTGTTTAATTTGTGTTAAAATTGTAATTTAATCGATGGCGATCTGTTCTCTCTGATTTTTGTCTCTTCACTTCTAATTTCATTATAGAGAGTTGGTTTTATGTCTGCATTTTGAACTCTACTTCCAGTTGTACTTGCTATACTTAATGATGAATCGGTTAATTTCTCTTGAAATTGCAATTTAATCGTGGCGATCTGCATTCTCTAATTTTTGTCTCTTGACCTCTAATTTCAGTTATAGAGAGTTCATTGTGGAATTTAAAAAATTCAATACATAATTTCACCCATTTTTTCTGCTTAAAATTCAATTTTTATTTCTGTTTTCAATAAAATATTTTTATGATCCGAAATTAATTCGTTGCAATATTTCCACCTTCAAAAAGTACAGCTTGATAGACCTTGCCCATGACTAAAATAAAAATGTCACGTAAGGAGTAAAATGTACGATCATGCGATGCACTTGCAATGCAGCAATGCATGCACACGAGCATCTAGCGAAAAATAATAAACAACTTCAGGTGACAGGTCTATCAAGGCGTACGAAATTATCCTTTTTACAGGATTCCAATGAATTCTTTCACTCACTTGTTTTGGAGCATTGCAATCCCAGGAAATTTTCGAATATTTCGAAACTAGAGTCGAAATTTTTGACTCGTTAAAGGAGTGAAATAAAATGTCTCTTTCGAGAAAATGACTTCCACTCATTATGGAGAGGGCACATTTTGTCGTTTTAAAAGAGTGAGAATGATCCTTTCATTGAGTCAAAATATTTCACTCAATGAAAGAGTGAAATGAGATGACTCATTCGAAAGAGCGAGTTCCACTCCCAAGGGAGAGGGCACATTTTGTCGTTTTAAAAGAGTGAGAATGATCCTTTCATGGAGTCCAAATATTTCACTCAATGAAAGAGTGAAATGAGATGACTCATTCGAAAGAGCGAGTTCCACTCCCAAAGGAGAGGGCACATTTTGTCGTAATTGACTCTTTTGGAGTGGTTTTTGACTCCAATTTTTTTAGCGTGTACATCAATTTCACGATTTTGTCACTTACGCCAAATTTCTTGAGTTAAATCGAATTTATTTATTTGATTGAATGCATCCAATTAGAATTTTCATTTTTCATTTTTAGGGAATTGAAATATTTTATTCTTAGTGGAACTGGAACTGGAAAAGGTTTTGTATTATTCAGAAGTTCAAAACAATTTAAAATCAGAATTTCTATTCTTGAAAGTTCTGTCTGGCGCTGCTTTATGTCTCATGAATGAAGAGACCTGTATTGGACAAGAGGTCACATGCCGATTTAGACTCTTTGCAGATGACTGTGCACTCGACACAAAAATTAGGGACGTACAGGATTGTGAGTACAAAGAGACCTAAATAACATATGCAATTGGGTACAGATAAAAACAAAATTAAGTTAAATGAAAGTAAAAGTCAATTAATAAAATGTACGAACAAACGCCGTCCAAACCAACAGAATTTCACACATACCGTAAACTCCACACGACTAGCAGGGGTTGAAAATGTTAAAATCTGTGAGTAGTAATAAATATCAAATTAAGCTGGAGGCCACACATAGAAAAAAATAGCTAAAAAAGGAACAAATAGCCTCAATTTTTTTAAGAGAAACCTTCGGGGAAGCAGTAGAGAAATACACGACATGGCCAATAAGTCCCTATTCAGGCTGATTCTAGAGTATAGCCAGCACTAGCTGGGACCCTCACGATAAATGCTTAATAAACCTGGTGGAAAAGATGCAAAGATGAGCAGCCCGGAGAGTGCTAAACAATTTTTTAAAGGGAGCAAAGCCCCACTGCTATGATAGAGGAGCTGAACTTTTTCTTTCACAACTTCTAAGCAAATGGATTTGATCCTCCTAATTTTGCAAGCAACTAAACCCTAAAGAATTTCTCTGATAGCATTTTCAATTCGACCCGAGTTGGTGGACCGTTTTTGCTCTAAAAGAGTTGGGACTGTCATGACCAGATGAAGCTGTCAGAGCCAACAATTTTTACCAACAATATTCGGAGCAAGAAATGCGAAGGTCTCGAGAAAATGGTAACCCGAGAGCAAACTAGCGGGAATGTTGATCTGATGCAGAATCACAGTGGCTTGAAGACTTCACTCGTTTTTTTATCTGGTTATGTTTGACCAAGAAAACTGCAGAGAAACCGAGTGAAATCTACTTGTAAAAATGCACCCAAATGCTCCTGTGGATTCCATGTTATACATTTTAATACCAGGGTACAAAAAGTTTTCGTAAATTGGCACCTTCAAGTATTTATTACCAGTTTTGCAAGTTAAATTTTGGAAGAGATTGTATGAAAATGTATCAACAATTTTTCAAAGCATTTCAAACTTTTTTTGTAAGTTTCTGTTTTCTAGTTATCATTTACGTTAACAACTTAATATGCTCACAAAACAATGGCAAATAAAACAAATGAACTGCCAAACTTTCCCCAGTGTATGACACAAGTTTTGCGCCTCTTTCTAGGAGGCGCTACCGAATTGACGACACCGAGATGTCCAAAACCAAAGAAAGCCGCGCTGGTGTTTCGTCCAAGGAGGTCACACAGATAGACCTCCTTGACTGGTCGAGTCGGGTGGTCGAGTCAACTGGTTTAGATCAGTCAAGCAATTGGGGACACCTAGAAGAAGGAGAATCGCCAATCGCTGGGATCGCCACAAATCACTCATTTATGATGACCATCTACAACAAACTTGACATAAATTACTGGAAAATAAGCGCCAGCGTCAAAGGACGTCAGATATTCACAGGCCCGCTCAGTAACCGCATGGTAGAATTGGGACGGAAACTAGATGCTTTGAAACCGATAATCAACGAACTTGGCCGGAAAATCAACTCTGCCCAACCACGAACGCGACAGATGATTTTGAATTGCATTATGAGCGAAGCGAGCAGCTTTGGTTTGCTGGTAGAGGAGACCTGTAATACCCCAAACGAAGAGCGCTTGGATCTCGTTCAGTTCAATTTGATAGGTATAGAGCGTATCAAAAGTCTGGAGGAGAAGTACGGACGTTTGGAGCTCATCAAAGTGAGGGCATCTTCTCTGCTCGAACCGAAGCTAGGCCTGGAAGTTCAGAACGGAGCTGGCGTCTCAGATTCCAGCCAACAGCCGAACAAAGTCATGGTAATGGGAGACATGGTATACGATCTCGTTGATCACCTACGTAAATACACCACGTTCCATATCTGGTTCCTGCCAAAGATCAAGATGAGAGCAATGGAGATCATTGTCAGACAAGAAAGGAAAGATGTTCACGCAAACCTTGACGAAATCTTTCTGTTTGCCGGCTCGACGGACATCCGTAATCAGGTCAAGGCCGGCGATATGTTGACCGATTTAAACAACTTGCTGGTGGCGATCAAAGAAGTTTACGGTGTCGGGGTGAAAATATCGGTGTGTCAGGGGCCAGGGACTGCGGGCGTCATGCAATCAGAGAGGCAGGTTTGTTATAGGTTGGGGGTGAGATGCGTAAAGGTTTACCCGGATATCAGCGTGCCCAGCCGTGCCATGTTGGTTGCTAATGTCACGCACGCAATTATGAATGCTCAACAAAGACAGGCACGTTAAACGTTGAAATTTTTAAAAAATGCTGATAATTTTTCCTATATTTTGATGGTTGATGATGTTGTCACCTACGCAGCTAGACATACCAATTTTTATTTAGCACAACTTAGCCTTTTTACCTATAATTATTACCTGATATCGCAGATAAGCGTACACAGGTGAACCATCCGTACGACTACACTTGTTGTTTAGAAATCTTCCCAAGGAATGACACATATCAAACCTGGTCCTAACTGCTTTCAATTGTAGGCAAGGAGAATTTCGTAAAACTTTGCAGGGCTTTTTAGAAAAACTATTTGAACTGGGTTTTGAATGCTAAGTAAAGGGCTACTAAATTTCCCGACGTTTCGTAACATATACTAGTTACTTCTTCAGAGGTTTGAGCAGTCCTCTGAAGAAGTAACTAGTATATGTTACGAAACGTCGGGAAATTTAGTAGCCCTTTACTTAGCATTCAAAACCCAGTTCAAATAGTTTTTCTGAAAACTTGTGCTAAGGATAAAGCAAGTAGACATGAGTCTAAAAACCATCATTTGCAGGGCTTCTCTAGCTCAGGACAGAATATCTGCGCTTGCATGTTAAGTACTTAAAATGCATATTACTATAAACATTTCTCATTGAACATTATGTAACATTTTTTTTTTTTTGCTTTTTAACTCACCATTAATTAATCATGTCTAGCTTTCTGTGTTAACTGGTCACAGGCTTAACACAAATTTTATGCAATACACTTGCATAAAAACTCAGTGTCAGCCTAATTTATTTGTGTAACTTGTATGTAGCTTTAAATGTGGACATCTACAAGAAGCAATGTAGATCTACCATAATTTCTTCATCCAAATAAGACAAAAAGCACAAAATTATAACTTGTTTTTTATTACAAGACGTAAACTTGCAATTTATGTTTTGCTTGCCACGGCTATTTAATTCTTAAAATCCTTAAATACGTGTAATTTTATCCAAATCAAACATTTACAATAAAATATGCACTGTATTTTTCTGTGTATTATTCAATTACTTTGAATCTAACCTAAGCCATTGCCCGAATGCACCTCCCAGATCTGCACCTGGTTTTAGATGCAGTGGGGTGAACACGTGGATACGCTCCCATGGTTACAATACCAGTTTAATCGACTACCTAAACCACTCCTAGTTGAATTCTATTCTTCAACTTTATTCTGGACACACCTTGGTAACCCTGGAATAGGTATACACTGCATGCACAGCATACCCTGACTACACATTTATGTATCAAAATTTCAATATTTTATCTCGCTTATCATTGTGATTTTTGGGGTTTAACAACGCACTTTTTTGACAACGGGCCGTGTGCCACTGGTCTAATGGCGTCGGTGAATGCCTGGATGATGATGAACCTCACCAAGCCTGAAAGAAAGGAAGGTAAACCCTGTGCCAGCACGTAGTCTACTCCTGTCGAAGAGCACCAAGGCGACCACCGACTTAACGTCCCTTCCGAATGACGGTACATCGCGAACAACTGGATTCCTCCACAAATCCATGCTGTTGAGAGGTTGATAAGCAAGGCTAATGAAATTGCTGTACCAACTTCCATCCTTCTAAACACGTGTATGATGGTCACCCATCCAATGCCTGACCCAGCGCAGTGTTGCTCAACATTGGTGATCTCACAAGAGCAGTCATATCAAACACGTCATAGAAATAAACCCCAGCGTACCTTGAGCTGTTGAATAGCGTCCGCAACGTCTGAGTTGGTGCACGAGCTCTGCACGGGGTCGTCTTCGAGGTCCTTGCGCAACGTCTTGGCAAACGCAACTGCCTTGAGAGCGCGGCAACGGACGGCCGCGCACAGCGTTTGTAGGTCGCGGCAAACGGACAGCATGCAGTGCCTGCGCAGACAAGGTTGTTCGTTTGGTATTGGTGGATCGATTATTGGGGTTTAACAAGGCACTATTCTGACAACAGACCCTGTGGCATTGATGTAATAGCGTCGGTGAATGAGTGGATGATGATGAACCTAAACTAGCCTAGAAGAGAGGAGGAGAAATCGGGTTCCGGCACGTAGCCTTCTCCTGTCGAAGAGCACCAAAGGGATCACCAGCTTAACGTCCCTTCCAGAGGATGGTACAACTCGAACAACAGGATTTCTCCACAAATCCATGCTGTCGAGAGGTTGATAAGCAAGGCGAGTGAAGCTGCCGTATTAACTTTCATCCCTTAATCCTCTCTCCCAAGCAGAACTGAACCAGTGTTGGCAAAACACCAAACAGTTTGTAAGATTGCCAACGAGAGCAATTGAAAAAGTTTAAGAGAATTTTGTGTCCACCTGGTAGACTTTATGTTTCCAGATTATTATGAGCTTATCTGAAAATTTTTAACATCGATTTTGACTGGGGGCAAATGTGTCTATACCAAACACGTACAACACTGAGCTTCTAAAATAGACAGCACCGCATGTCGCTATGGAACGTTAATGGAAAATATTGTCGTGTGGTACTTTCACGTGTGACGTACTTTGAGGAGCAGTCGTCGTCGACGCAATTGTCGCAGACCTCGAGGTTGGAGCGAAGCTGGTCGACAGATGTGCTGAGGAAGTCACCGATCGCGTTCAGCATTCCTCCGGCCATGTGGCTGAAAAATAATGCGACTTTATTATGAAATTCTCTCAGAAGTTTGATTCCAATTGTGGAGTGAAAACCCGTTGATATTTTATGACGTCAGAGTTGCCAGCTCGATTTCACTAAAATTGAGCAAAAGTCTCCATTTTAAAGGTCAAATTCATTTTTACTGACCTTACGATATTTGTGGTATTTGTGGTATTTTGTGTGGTATTTATTCTAAAAGACACAACATTCAGTTTGAAGCTGTCAATATTTGTCCATGTTGACAGAGTCCCACAGAGGTTGAATTTTTAACATATGATGGTTTTTAGACTCATGTCTACTTGATTTATTTATTTAACTTTACTAGTTTTAAGAAAAAATATTTGATCTGGATTTTGAATGCTAAGTAAAGGGCTACTAAATTTAGTAGTAAATTTAGTTTTTCTTAATTTTTTAACCTCTCATTAAATACAATCAGTTAAAACCAATATCAGATTCTGAGCAGCATTGCTTAACTTGAAGGCAAAAAATGGGTATTTATATAAACCAAAAAAACAAGAAAACAGTAGGAATAAAAAATGTTAGAAAAGGAAGCAAAATAATGGAATGGATTACGAATAGAAAAATAAAGAATGGATAGCGAACAGAAATTTGGATTATATACTCAGAACATTTGAATGTAAAATTTACCGATTTTGGCAGAGCCATTGTTTGTGAACTATTATACCGTTCCATACTTCTAGAGCTTGGACTCACCAAAAGCTGGTCGCCGCAAAAGTTCCGCCGTTGTTGATTCCTAGGCAGGTGTTCTTAACGTATAGCCACTCTTCCTCGAGCAGGTGCTTCTGGAAACGTTCCTACCAAATAAAACACACCCGATTGTTAGGAGTTGTCGTACTTCATAGTCGCTCAGTTAAACACGCAAGCACAGATATTCCATCCTGGGCTAAAATTGTTTCACTAAACCTTGTGGTAAACGAGCACGAAGAGTTTTACCCAAAGCATTTCATTCACCTTACGATACGTTCAAACCTTTTGCGTGAAAAGCAATGTTGTCGCACGGCTTAATACCGTAACAGTTTTCACTTTCATTACCTTCCCTCTCATTTCAACACTGAATATGCTTACGTACTCCTAGGGCAGGTATCTTAGATACCAGCAGCAATTACGTTTGTGAAGCCAATCCCATATAAGGATGGAATATCTTTGCAAACTTTATCTGTCCTAGCAATACCTCATAAGGATGGAATATCTGTGCAAGCTTTATCTGTGGTAGCCTTTACCCCATAACGATGGAATATCTGTGTTAGCTTTATCTGTGCTAGCCATTACCCCATAAGGATGGAATATCTGTGTAAGCTTTATCCGTGGTAGTCTTTGCCCCTTAAGGATGGAATATCTGTGCAAGCTTTATCTGTGGCAGTCTTTACCCCATAAGGATGGAATATCTGTGTAAGCTTTATGTGTGGTGACTATTGCCTCGATGGTACATCACAAGCCATATCCGTGACACACAAAAACACCAATGCACCTGCTGCACCATGTCGATCCACTGCTTCAGATAGTCGAGGTAAACACGCAAAATGTCGGCGACGCTGTCGTCGAAGGCTGCCACCTCTCCTCCGAGCCTCTCGTCGGACGCTTCGTCCGAGTGCCATGCGACGGCACGCATCAAGCGCAGGAAACGGCTGCGGTGGAGCGCGGCGATCGCCAGGCCCTCTTTGAGCTCGCGCATCAGCTGAAGACATGGTACGATCGTAGGGGGTTATTGGAAGACAATTGATGCTCGATAAAAACAATTAGAACTAGGTTTTGAATAAAGTAAAGAACAACAAAATTATCCAAATTTGTTCGGGGTTTTATTTCAGAAAATACAAAATACGTTTGTTTTTTAGTTTTGACCCTGATTGTTTTATTTAGATGCATTTAGGATGCTTAAACTATGTAATTGACAATTGTTATAATTTTCTGTGGTTCTTTTGTTATCAGTAAATTGTCAGGACTGCTCTTACCCTTGAAAAAGTAACTAGTAAATATTACGAAACGTCGGGAAATTTAGTTGTTCTTTGTTTAGGATTCAAAACCCAGTTCAAACTTCAAATAGTTTCTGTCAAAACTAGTGCTAAGGTTAGATAAAGTGGACATGAGTCTAAAAACAATCATATTAATGCTTGATGTCTCTACTACCAACCTCTTCTAGCCTGACCCCACCCACTGGATCTGCCCATATGATAGCAGAATTGAGAAGTACTGTCAGACGATTTTAGCATCTCCATGGCTACCAAACGATGAATCTACCATTGAACCTCCTATGCTAGGCCATGATATACCCGTGGTAACATTAGATAGCAGAATTGAGAAGCTCTGTCAGGCAATCTCAGCATCTCCATGGCTACCAAACATTGAATCTACCATTGAACCTCCTATGCTAGGCCATGATATACCCGTGGTAACATTAGATAGCAGAATTGAGAAGCTCTGTCAGGCGATCTCAGCATCTCCATGGCTACCAAGCGTTGAATCTACCATTGAACCTCCTATGCTAGGCCATGATATACCCGTGGTAACATAAGATAGCAGAATTGAGAAGCTCTGTCAGGCGATCTCAGCATCTCCATGGCTACCAAGCGTTGAATCTACCATTGAACCTCCTATGCTAGGCCATGATATACCCGTGGTAACATTAGATAGCAGAATTAAGAAGCTCTGTTGGGCAATCTCAGCATCATAGCTACTAAGTGTTGAATCTACTATTGAACCTCATAAGCACAAACATATTTAGTGTTTTCAACCCTAACCAAGCGCACCTGTCTAATGCTGAGCACCGACGGGTGTTCCGGCTTCTGCTCGAGCCGCATCAATAGGAATTCGTGCACGACGTCGAGCGGGATCCGCGCCAGGAAAAGGAACGCTGATCGGTACGACGGTACGTTCAGCGCCTGCGTCTCGGCGCTCCAGAAGCCATAGCGTCGAGTCTCGAGCGCCTCCGCAAGGGGCACTGTCTCGCTTGCCGGCCATTCTGCTTGCAAAGAAGAGAGCTGTTAACTTTGTTCCAGTCCCTTTTGCTAATTTTGCTGAGATTAATTTTTTTACCACTTTTGCCATAAGGTTTTCTCAAAAGGATGAACTTAATGTGAATTATCTACATGTGGATGCCTTTGCCCAATAAGGATGAAACATCTGTGCAAGCTTTATCAGTGGCAGCCGTTACCCCATAAGGATGAAACATCTGTGCAAGCTTTATCTGTCCTAGCCTTTGCCCCATAAGGATGGAATATCTGTGCAAGACTTATCGGTGGTAGCCCTTGCCCCATTAGGATGGAATATCTGCGTAAGCTTCATCTGTGATGTTATCTATATTTTGCTGACCTTGGCTGCTTTCGTCAAACTCTTCCGACGAGCACTTCTCCAGCGAGATCATCGACTTCATCAGCACGCACGTGTGAAGGCTTTCCAAGAAAGCCAGCGCCTTGCGAAGCCCCTTCGTTTTCAGCACCTGGAAAACCGACCCGACGTCACTAAAATCTCCAACTTGGTTGCATCTTTCCAATCGAGAGTCGTGACATGTACAAAGCATCAATGAACTCGATGAACGAGCTAGATATCCTAAACCCGTGCATCTCTGCTTCTCTAGCACCCAGCTTTATGAACTCCGGAAGTTAAATTCCTTTATGTATTCCAGTGTTTAGGCACTAATAACCATTAAACTGTAATAGGAAAGACAGTCTTGATTTTTATAATCGTTGTGACATACCCAGTGGCCACGATATGGCTAAATTTCAAAGAACGCTTAATTTAAAACAAGGTCCAACTGTTTTAGTTCGTAGGCCAAAGAAGTACCGTAAAACCTTGTGGGGATCTATTACCCTAAGATTTCACTTAAATGTTTAATTCAGTATGGAATATCTGCATAGGCTGTACATAGAAAAATCCGTTTCAACAAAACCTTTCTACGCACCTCCTCAATGTACTTCCGATACGGATTCTTGTCCGACGGTTTCGCCGGCGCCTCCGGCCGTCGTTTTCGACAATCCCCGCTGACCTCCGAGTCCCTCGATGACGAAGTGCCGTGCGAAGTGTTCGAGTTGTTGGAGTCGGACGGGCTTCCACCGGCGCCGTCCACGTCGAACTGAACGACGTGGCGGAGCGGGTCGGGACGGGGACGCACTCGTTCCTCCACAGAGCTGCTCCTGGAACGGATACATGTTTTATGGTATTGTATTTGATTGTTAAGGCATTCATTTTCAAACTAATTGTTGACAAACGCTATAAATACAGGGTTTTTGGTTTTTCTGGTGTTTCCATTAGGGAGATAAAATCAGCAAGCTACAGATGGGAAGGATCCAGACTGGAAAAATATGCAACTGAACCAGGATTCAAACCCAGGACCTCTCCATTGCCGGTCGGTTGCTCTACCAACCAACCGGGCACACAGATTCCAGCTTTGCCCGGTGGGATAAGTGATCCCCTCCAGGGGAAAGAGGCAACTCGTATGGACGAGTTAGTAGCAACTCTTGGATGCTAATTCAACGACTACAGTAAAGATTGGTCCATCACGATTCTGCGAATTCCGTTTTATCTATAGAAGATAGACGGGACTTGAAAAATAATGTCGGATTCGAAGAAAAGTGCCAGATCAATCTGAACTATGGCTGTTGAATTACCATCCTTGAATTGCATAGTACTCATCAGCACATGCTCCTTCATACGTAGTACAGTAATACCAGGTTTACTCAGGAAATTATCACCCTAGACAAAACCTCGGGTCCTGTCGCCTAGAATAGCAGGACCTAGAAAGAAGAACACCTGGAATCTCTGGTTACCTGGAATACGAGTCAGAGAAGTCAGTTCCGACCCCCGAGCTGTCTTCTTCGTTTCCGACCACCGGCCAAACTGTGCGCATGTCGACGCTCATCGCGCTCAGCATCAGCAGTTTGCCGAGGATTCGCAGCTGCAGTCGATGATGCTTGGTGTAGTTCAGCCAGAGGCACATGGCCTTGACTCGAGAAACAAACTCGGTGCATTTGTACAGCGGGTGTTGAACCTACAAACGACGAAACGTTTATTAGGTTCTTTGTTTATTGCCGTCTGACAAATTACGAAGCAATTTTATAGTTTTATGGTTATTGGGGCTTAACGCCGCACTGTTTTGACGTGCTTTGTGGTACTGGTCTAATGGCACCGGTGAATGAGTGGATGATGATGATGAACCTAACATAGTCTAGAAGGGAGGAGGGGAAACCCAATGCTGGCACATTAGCCTACTTCTGTCGAAGTTTACCAAGGGGACCACCGGTTTAACGTCCCTTTTGAAGGACGGTACAACGCGAACAGGATTCCTCCACAAATCCATGCTGTCGAGAGGTTGATAAGCAAGGCGAATGAAGTTGCTGAATCGATGCGGACGATCTAGAATTGTGACTGAGCTAGTAAAAACGTAACGTCAATACGGCCCGGCCCGTACAGTGCCTCAACACCCAAGAATAAACAGCAACAACATTGTCCGCTCACCGCAAACACTTTACTGGACGGGTACAAGGCTTCGACCGCTTCGAGACGATTCAGCAACGCTTCGATCTCCTTCAGCGCCGACTCCTGCGCGTCATTGCAGCCGTGACAGAACATCGAGCGGCAGCCATCGCAGACTATCTTGGAGTGCTGACTACGAGGGATGCAGACTTCGCAAGGCATTCCTGGAACAAAAACCAAGTCGGTCAGGTATAGCCTCAGAACTAAAAGATGAAGAATGTAATGAATTCAAACGTTGTCTTAAGCTTCATCTTATTGAACATTGCTTTTACTGCATAGACAAATTTTTATACTCTGACTTTCTTATACAACATTTTATATTCTTGTGGAATAAAATTAATTATATATTATTATTATAAATTACTGCACGGCAAACTGACACAGGTATTGATTGATTGATTTGTGGTGTTTAACGACGCACTGTTTTGACATCTGGCCATGCGGCACTGGTCTAATGGCGTCGGTGAATAAGTGGATGATGATGAACCGAACATAGCCTAGAAGAGAGGAGAGAGCACGTAGCCTACTTCTGTCGAATAGCACCAAAGGGACCACCGGCTTAACGTCCCTTCCGAAGGACGTTACAACGCGAACAACAGGATTCCTCCACAAATCCATGCTGTCGAGAGGTTGATAAGCAAGGCGAGTGAAGTTGCTGTACTAACTTTCATCCCTCAAACCTCTCTCCAAAAACAGAACTGGTCATGTATATGATGGTCATCCATCCAATACCTGACTCAGCGCTGTGTTTCTTAGCTTAGGTGATCTCACGAGAACCGGCGTTTCCAACACGACAAACCGTTCGGTACTTAACGCAGAGGATTGGGACCAAGTTTCCCTTTAACAAAACAGAGCTAAAGTCTGTATTTCCTAGTTCAGCAATGTGAAATCTGATTTAAATTGCAAACGCTTGCACTGAGCAGAGTACTATTATATGATTATCCTTGATACGTCCTTTCAGGCAGATAGTGTGCGTGCATGGAATCGTCTTCCAAGGGAGCTAGTGGATCCCATCGCGGACAATGTAATAAATTCAAAACTCAAATTAAAATTCTAAAAGTGCAATTGTATTTAAAGATGACATTAAGATGTAAACTTTGTAACCGAGTTTAACATGTGACTCAAAACAAATGTAAACAATAAATAATAATAATTAGATATTGCTCTCCCAAATATCCTAAAAGAACAGACGAAATTGAATTTTAAACATAACTTAAAAAGTTATTTTAAATAAGGATGTTTTTTTTTTATTCAGTGAATGAATGTTCAGATATGAACCCATTAAACGCAAGAGAAAATATCTGTGTAAGCTAGATCTGTGGTTTGAAGCTGTGATCCAGCCGCGCACGAACCTTGCGTGGCGCATGCTTCGCACGGAGGCTTCATCGAACGGTGCGGACAAACGGCCATCGTTGCGGCGCAGCAGAGCGTTTCACCCCGCAACACATCGCAGCGCGACGTCTCCGAGCCGATCGCGCTGTCCGCGCTGTGGTTCGAGCTGGCAGACGAGCCCCGCGGTTTACGAACAAACCTGAACGGGTGCAAAACCGAATCAATGATACAGTTCATTTATTTATTTATTGTTTGTTGATCAACAACAGAGGCAAGTATACAAGTGTGATATATTGAATGATGACAATACTGGGAAATTATAAACAGAACGAGACATAAAAAATAAAAACATAAAACATCTTTACGCATAGTGTCTATTGCTTTGCATCGTGTTGAAGCGTAGAAGCGCAGAACATATTGCGTACAAGCTTAGAGTGTCTATTTTAGTTTTTTACCATCGTGCACAATACAGAAAGCATGGGAGGAAATCAGAAATTATTTTGTCGCAATACGTAATGACTAATGGAACATCAACACTTGCTAAAAACAGACTGAAAATTTAATGAAAAATCTTTCAATCTTTGTCATTTAAAGGACGTTAAGGAATAAGATTTATTTTAACTTAAGACGGTAGTTTCAGGCACTCTACGTTGTATCTAGATAAATTATTTAAAAGATAAAATTGTGATCTATTGATTGCCTAAGCCAGTTCAAATAACAGTAAAAAAAAAACAACGCTTGAAACTAAAGGAAAATATTATTTTCCTAGAGTAACATTTTCTTAGCGTAACTTATAGATTTTGGAGCGCCTATTTTGTATGCCTATTCAGAGAACATATCTTTAAATTTATATTTCAAAATGTACCACTATATTCTTATCTTGATGAGCCCGTTTCCGCAAAAAGAGGTGCATAATTACGGGGTGTCAAGCCGGTTGTTCTTTCCCCCTCGATACAGTAACAGGTAAATGTTACGAAACATTACGAATACAATTACGGCTTTATTTACGGCACTTAACACTCATTTCACAAAATTGTTTGTTTATGAAGGTCTTAAACCTATACCGAGTAAAATTATTTTGCTACGTACTGGTTGCTTCGTTCAACATAAATAAGAATACGCAGCCTGACGGAAACTAACCTGTACGCCATGATTTCGGTGAGAAGCGGTTCTATGCCCTCGCGCGCCCGGCAAAGGAACGCATCCTGCTCGGTGGGCGTTCGACTGGCGTGCCACGCCTGCAGTTCCAGCCAAATCAGGTCCTTGAGCTCGTTCTGCCAAAGATGCTCCTCGCGGCTCAGCTGGAAACATTCAGCGTCACATCTCACATCTTGCAATATCTCATTATTTGTCATAGAAATCAACACAAAATTATATCGATTCATCTATTCTATCTGTTTTCAGGCACGTAGTCAAGATGTCTTAATAACTGAACGGTTTGGCATGTTGGTAACACTGGTTCTCATGAGATCACCGAAGTTAAGCAACACTGCGCTGAGTCAGGTATTGGATGGGTGACCATCGTACACATGACCAGTTCTGTTCGGGATAGAGGTTGGAGGGATGAAAGTTAGTACAGCAACTTCACTCGCCTTGCTTATCAACCTCTCGACAGCATGGATTTGTAGTTATCCTGTTGTTCGCGTTGTACTGTCCTTCGGAAGGGACGTTAAGCCGGTGGTCCCCTTGGTGCTCTTCGACAGGAGTAGGCTACGTGCTAGCATTGATTTTCCCCTCCTCTTTTCTAGACTGGGTTAGGTTAATCATCATCCACTTCTTCACTGACACCATTAGACCAGTGCCCGTTGTCGAAACAGTGCGTCGTTAAGCTCAGTAATCACTAAACTAATTGGCACCCTGTTCTCTGTACTCACTGTTCGCTTTGGATTGTTCTTGTCTCCCTGACGTTCACCATTCCCCATCCGAATGAGCATCGCGAACGTGTGGTAGAAGTCAACGCGGTCGGGAGCAGGTTCGGTCCCGGTCGGAGTTTCGCGCTCGGACCGTTTGAAAGCTCGGCAAGCAACCAGCTTTGAGGTCAGGCTCATGAATCGGTTGCAAGTCTCAACCTGGGGGCGGGCAACGAACGAACATGAAGTCACAGGTGAGGAAAGGGGAAATTAAAGTTTGATAAAAATGGTTGTCTAGATTTAGTTATAAATTCTTAGTAAGTTTGTTTTGCTTGAATTATTTCTTACTGAATTTAAAGAAATCGTATGAGAACCTAGTGGCTCTATGTATAGATATTAGATTTTAATGCAGAATTTCTCATTCACAGTATCTCATTATCCATACAAAGTATCGATAGAAAAAATATTATTTTTACATTTTCATAACTTCCATATAAAAAAATTTGCCAATGGGATGTACAAGCATTTTTATAGCAAACACGCTGCTTCTATTACAATCATATCATCGAGGTTATAGGTATTGTCAAAAGGTCCCGGAACGACGGTGACTCCACCTAGAAGCATCCTCTATTTTTGACAGTAACAAAGTCATTTGGCGGGCAATTTTTGCGAAGACAGTTTGTGGTAGTTTGCGTTGTGGTAGTACGGACGCCAATAACCAATTACATTTGTATTTTTAAATGACAACAAATAAAACAGATATGGAGAATCCGAATGTTACATTTCATCGTGGATCAACTCTATTTGATGAATTGGCAAAAAAAAATGCAAATGAATGAAAATGGCATGCTGGCTGAAATGCAAATATGGGTTCCGTAACCGAATCATTTGTATCTGTATTTGTATCTCCTTGCCGATTACAGCTCGTCACTAGTTCGAGCCATCTATAGATCGAGTCACTCTTTCAGGCTCGGCAGTCTTCACCTTGATTCCTGGCTGCGGCATCATCAGAGGTAGACTTTCTGCACGGTCGTCAGCCTCGTTGCCACCGGCTGCAGCTCTCGGCATGTCTAGCTTGAGGTCCCTCTCCGAGCCACGAAGAAGCTTCATGCTTCGTTTATTTACGCCACGTCCACCCAATACCGGCCTCTCTGGAACAAAAATTGGGGTATTCAACAACGTTTCAACAAAGTTTTCACATATGTTTTCACAAAATGGGCTTTGAACGTTATTGAGCTTAGGGAGCTGAAACCAGCAAACAAAGGATGGCAAGGGAACTAGACTGGAAAGTTATCAAGCTGGTAGCAACTTCTATTTTGTGCTGTAATCCTAAAAAAATTGTAAACATACAACTTTCAAACATACTTATATGCAGGGAACATTGTCTTCAAAAGTTACTTATCTTCTTTCTTTCCTTTTTCATGCCAAAAAAACTGTGGAAGTTACTGTGAAACTAACCTGAACTGGCACAGGCTTCGAAACATTCTCACTTGCATCATCCTTGAAGTTGATAAACTTGTACTATTCATTTTGATGCTTTATAACGTTTCTAAACTGATTCCACTTACCAAGAATTAAATTTCCAGTGTAATTGGTTACTATTATACTCTACAGAATCTTGTACAAATATTTCTTTCTTTAATTTACTCTCATTGGCATTTCCATGACCACACTCATGCAGAGAAACTATTTAACTTTACATGCAAATTGCAATTCAAGATACAGAAAAGTTACTTGTTTTCTATTATTCCTAACAAAAACAGATGTTTTGGTTTGAAGATAAGATCAAGACACTGATAGGAAACTTACCTAACACCGTCAACAAGGTCATAGGTAAATATTGTAAGACATGTGGATAAAAGTACATGAACTGTGATACTCATAAATACTATTAAGTATTTAGTTGTTTACAAACCTCATGTATCTACAATTGATGACAGAGCAACTCACCAATTTCATGTTGTGGTGAAGACAAGTCAGACTTCTCGATAAGCTCTGCAAAATAAATACTGTCGAGAGTATTTCGTCTAGTTGCCTTCGGATGAATTACTTTGCAAGCTGCCTTCATTAAACCAGATCCACTGCAAGACAAAGCATCAGAAAATGGTTATTAAATCTGGCTAGGTACTACATGGTTCAAAGTAGCAAATCTCTAAATGTTATCTTTAACTTACCTTAACTGGTCACTTTTTGCTTTACGTTCTCGCTGTCGCCTCGATATCCTTGTTCTCGGAGGGGTGCTGCCATAATCTGCATACTCGCTGAGAATGTCGTCATTGAAAAACCGTCTTCCTTCAAAGCTGCTATCAGGGGAATCCACTGCAAGAGGACTCCGAGTGTTCTCCATTGGATATCGCAGTGGTACTCTGTGGCAATGTATTAGATCGTTCAGTCGAGACATTGCCAAGGGCACACGATTCACAACTCGGTTATAGTAGCACAGATTTATCTACAACGCTAATTAAAATTAACTTTATCTTGAAGCCGGCATTGCATTTAGATACACCCACTCAATACACAACATCTCATGTGGAAGTCTATCACGTGCCTACATGAGTAGTGAAAATGATGCAAAACTGACCTTAGCCTTCAAATATATCAGACACTTACCCGACGTTTTCTTCATCGTCCGAGTTGAAATTGATTTCTATCCCGACACGAGTCTTCCAATCATCGTCTGCCATGATAATGACGCTAATTAATGAGTTTATTTAATGAGATAAAAATAAAGATAGCACTTCGCAACGTCCCACGCAAGCAGATAGGTAGACACAAGTGGATTTTTGACATCCGCTAGTTAGGTTTCTTTGTTGGCAGGTAGATGGGGTGGGGCAAGGTCTCCACACATTTTTTAGCAGAGTCTTGTAGCAGTACAGATTCTAAATAAAACTTCTAGATTGGCTCGTACGCAAACAGATTATTTTTGTTTATTGCGAGTAGTGTAAACATGTGAACAAATAATTTATCTTAAGTAAGAGTGATGAACTCTCGTGCTATGCTGTTATTCCTTTCCGAAGATCTAAATTACACATGGTACCATAGAATAAGGATAAGTTGAACATCCTTATTCTATAAGGTGCCAAAAAAATTCAAGAGCATACACTTCCAAACATCCAAAGTTTTGTGTCCCCAAACTCTAAGTGCAACAAAACTCCTGTCCATTCTCCAAAACCAAACTACAACCATTCTCCTGATTTAAAACTAGTATTGCAAGCTGTAATTTTGGTGAGAGAATACTTGTAAGGGTAAAGTTCCCCGCAATGTCTTACTTTCTTGATTATTTCACTCGAACTTTCAACAGCCCTAATCCAATAATGGAACGCCTGGTTTTAATATTTACTAGCTGGCTGGATCCTATCCTCTATCCAGGTTATTTGAGATCAGCTGGCTGGATCCTATGCTCTATCCAGGTTATTTGAGATCAGCTGGCTGGATTCTATGCTCTATCCAGGTTATTTGAGATCAGCTGGCTGGATTCTATGCTCTATCTAGGTTATTTGAGATCAGCTGACTGGATCCTATGCTCTATCCAGGTTATTTGATATCAGCTGGCTGGATCCTATGCTCTATCCAGGTTATTTGAGATCAGCTGGCTGGATCCTATCCTCTATCCAGGTTATTTGAGATCAGCTGGCTGGATCCTATGCTCTATCCAGGTTATTTGAGATCAGCTGGCTGGACCCTATGCTCTATCCAGGTTATTTGAGATCAGCTGGCTGGATCCCATGCTCTATCCAGGTTATTTGAGATCAACTGGCTGGATCCTATGCCCTATCCAGGTATTTGAGAATCCCTGCGATACAGAAGTCACAAAATGAGAGTGAACAAGTTGGGAAACATACCATTCTTTACAAAGATATAATGCCCCTTCCTTATAGGTAAAAATGATAATAATAGAGTAACTATGTTATAGACAACTATTTAGTTTCGGTGTATATATTTTTTTAATTTATTTACTTTCTTATATACGTTGTACTGAACTTGGGTACAAAGTTTAATTTTGGAAAGCTGAGATTTTTTTTGAGAAAAGGACCCTGTTTTTCCATAGCTTACTCCTTTATCTTCATACTGATTTCATACAATCTTCATAGAACAATATCTTCATACCTAAATCAATCTAAATCAAAAGTTCCTGAAAAATGTGTCTAAAGATCACTAGACATATTTTCCTATAACATATACACCAAACCGTACAATACCTGATCCAGTATCTTTTATTTTTAATTATGTGAAACCTGTCTTCCGTATAGGTCGATTTAATCTGAAACCTATCCTACTTTCCTCACAATCAACTGGTTAACGTACCTAGCCGCATTATTATTTTTCCTTCAAATTCCATTTCATTTTGACAATACAATTGGCAATCCATCATCAAAATAAGTGAACTCTCTTTTGTACTGAAATATCTCTCATCTTAAATTACTGGCCGCTTCAATTTAAATCAAAACCTAATGATAACTACTCTAACTAACTATATCTGCTATTGTACCTGTCGCATGACAATGACACTTGTTATTTTGTCATCAATCATAAAATATAAACTTGAACGAATTTACAACTAACACTTTCTAGTGCAACTCGATAATGCGTGCCTATTGTAACATAACCAGCATCGACTATGTAACTTTTTAAGGTTTTGAACGAAATTATTTGACAAAAATCAGTGTCGCGTGGAAAGCAAAAGTAATATATCACCGGACACGGTATTTGGAATCGAGTTGGTATATCAATTATTAGGTGTATAACCTGGTAATTACGTAAGTTATTTGGTAGAATTTGAATGATTGAATGATATTTAATAGTAATAACGACAGGAAATTCACTTGTTGCAATAGATTTTTGCCAAATTGAGGCACAATTACACAATGCGACGATTTCGCACTATTTTTTTTTAACTAACTGTAAGAAAAATTAACAGGAAATACTTTTGCGGATTTTAGACAAATATTTCCAGAGATTTTCTGGCATAACGTTGGAGTTAAATCGCTAAAGTTTGGTTATTTTCAGATATAAGATTTAAATTTGGAACAACAGGGTCCTTTTTTTAATATTTTCTACGCTTGCCAAAGTTAACCCCAAAAAATTACACTTTTCACCCAAATCGTTAACAGCGCTTCTGATAAATGAAAAAAATTTTTGGGGAAATACATCTAATGAGCCAAAACTAAATCCTTTATCTGCAATTTACTGGAACATTATCTTTCTCATCCTAAAGGTAGAGTCATAATATTTCTGTAAAAATTGGTATGTTACTAAACAGGGTAGGGTAAAATAGGGAGCTGTTCTATGTGTGGTTAACAATAACGCCTTTATCTAATAGAACAATGGCTTCTAAATGGGAAACAATACAAAAAAGGGAAATACCCTTTTTTCCCATTTCAAGATCCTTACTCAAGATCACCTTGAATGCAAAATTCTTAGGGGCTATGACCCAAACCTTTCATTTTCCCTTTTTATTATTTACTAAAATGGAATGTTCTTTTAAGAATATCTTTTTCCAACCGGTCTCATCGAAAACGCTCCATTTCACCTGTATCTCTGGTCACCCATCTGAAACCGAACAGAGTGATTGTTGCTTAACTTCTAGAAAAAAAGTTTTAATTTGCAAGTGTGAAATTGCATGCACACTTTCGGAATGTTACTTAAAAATCTCGATCAATTTGAGTCAATTATCGTAACTAATTAGTACCTACATACACACATCCAAAATTAACATACATGCATAATTACACTTTTAATTTCATCAGACTTCAAAATTCACCATCGTCAAAATTTACAAAAATGTTACTTACCAAACTCTTTACTTTTTAATTGATCTCGTGCACATTCCCGTATAAAAAATAAAGAAATTTAGTGCGACACACTTAACAAATAACCTTCGTCTAGATATTAATTGTTACACATCTAATTACGCAATTATTTGGCGGTTGTACTGCTGTTTAACGTACCGTCATAGTGGGAGTCAATGAAAGTGTTACCCATGAGGGCCTTGAGTGGGGGGAGAAGGGGGAGTTGGTGCCATCAATGATTTCAGGACGTAGCTTTGAGTGAGTCAGTAGTGGAGTTTATAGTGAAAGGTACACATCCTGCATTTTACCAGAAGGACTATAACCTATCAACTCGGAAGAAGCCAAGGACTGTAACATGACAATTTCATCTCAGGTAAGAAAATAAATAAAGTCTCAATGATGCAGCCTCGAAATTTAAGGTGCAAACAATCACTTGTATATGTATAAATAATCACTTCACTTTAATGTATGTAGTTTATGTCAGTTAAAAAGTAAGTAGCTGTTTGATTTAATTATGGTTTGAGGTTAGGGTAATAGTTATGTAGTCATGCCCGATATATATATTTGAATATGCACATTTTGAGTGTTCTTTTACAATGTACTATAAAATATATCGATAGCATAGTTACTAAGCAGTTTTTCATTTGAAAAAATATTAATTTCATAACTGTACAGAAAAGAAAATGTGTTCCATTATTTGAATTTGAAAAAAACGGAAGTTGATTTAAAAAACAGATATGTTGCATGAACGTTAAATGACCCCAATTATGCTTGCAGAGTTGTGTTTATCTTTAAAAGTGTTGCCAATTTGATAAAAACTTAATCCACGACAGAATTTACAATCAATCAGATACTAAAACGCCGAGAATTAACAAAAAAATACAGTAAATATCGATCGAGTGCACATAAAAGCTACAATTGTAAACCTACGTACTGACGTCTAATTCTTGGTGAATTGCATGTGTGGATTTATTATCTACCCACCGTTAAAATACCAAAGAAACCAATTCTGAATAACTTAAATCATGTGAAATCACAAAATCATGGACTGTCACGAGATACCAATCGGGCAAATCAAATCTCAATGACCGCGAATAAAACCAAAGTAAACCAAACTGAATTCGAAGATAAATTTGGAAAGTGAATCTAGAATGATCATCCAGACGACTCGAACTTAAGAGTTGTGTCTTTATTTATTAAAGATATCTTTTTTTATAATCTCATCGTGAGTTTTCTCTCTATTATTATAAAGCGTGCTCAATTCCAAATAAATATACACATACATTATATAGATAAGCAGGTGCATAAGATTAGGTACATACAAAAACTAATTTCTATCATCACTTTGAGGTTATAACAAAGATTAAGCATTCACAGTCAAAGACATATGGTTAGCTCGGGCAAAGTACTCGAACAATAGCACCTTGTGGCACTAGGTCAATTGATGAGTATGATTATGCTAAATATGACCACAGTCTTCTTTGAGGTATGTCAAAGTGGAACATATGTATACACTCTTAAAACTTGATTTCTAAAACCAATTAGTGACAGATCTTCGAATGGGCAATTACTAATTCCAGTCTAGTACTGCGTGAAAACCATAGAATGCGAATTAGATAGGCGTTTTTTTTTTTTAGGTCAACAATCAATTAAGTGCTTTAGATTAGTATTTAGAATTTGGTGAGAAATTTCTCCTTTTATGAACGTTTCCATCCCATTGGACATGGGAAATGTACTATAGTAAAAGATTCATGGCCGTTTAATACCTACAGATCTTTCAAGATGTCTTTGCAAGTTTAACTTTTTATTCAATCTTTCAATCGTTTTCTTTCTGTGTGCTCGCTTATGACTTGGCTCGCTTTCTAGTCTTTGAAAATCGTTTTCAGTCACTGTGGATTTTTCTTGCCAAATGTATCGATTAGCTTTGTTATCATATATGGTTAGCATCTTATTGCGCGACTTTGTTGACCACTGCGTGTTAATTTCTTTTCTTTTCATTGATGCAATGTCTCTACGACGAAATAAAAATAAACAAATTAAATTATAAGTATATTATACACTTTAAGCGTATTATTATTAAGTTAATTATTGGTAGAGTCAGAGAACCAGTGTTAATGTTAAACGTTCTGCTGAGCAAACGAGCCGGCAACACGAGGTAACGGTAGGTGCCACTCGTGAGCGCTTGAGACCGTTCTTTTTAACATACCTCTACAATTAAATAATTACGAATTAAACATTGATACATCTGAATTAATCGTTGAGGTTAGCATTAATAAAGTTAAATTGAGCGTAAACCAGTCATAAGTGCGAGTAATCTGCGAGATATAACAAAATTACATTTCTTAACACTCGAAACAACAGTGACTCCAGCGGAATCGTTTCTTTATAGCACTCACCGTTCGAAGCGAATGGTTTCTGAAAAAAAAACACCCTGTCACGGAATTTCCAGCTCAGAGGTGACGGCGAGTGTCCGCTCCTTGGCGTGGAGCAAAACAAGCACCTTCTCACGGAATGTCCAGCACAGAGGCGACGGCTAGTGTCTGCTTCTTTGCGTGGAGTGAAACAAGCACCCTGTCACGGAATGTCCAGCACAGAGGCGACGGCGAGTGTCCGCTCCTTTGCGTGGAGTGAAACAAGCACCCTGTCACGGAATGTCCAGCTCAGAGGCGACGGCGAGTGTCCGCTCCTTTGCGTGGAGTGAAACAAGCACCCTGTCACGGAATGTCCAGCACAGAGGCGACGGCGAGTGTCCGCTTCTTTGCGTGGAGCGAAACAAGCACCCTGTCACGGAATGTCCAGCACATGGGCGACGGCGAGTGTCCGCTCCTTTGCGTGGAGCGAAACAAGCACCCTGTCACGCAATGTCCAGCACAGAGGCGATGACGAGTGTTCGCTCCTTTTTGTTTATGTGGTCTGTACTTGCAATTAGAAATGTGACAAAATCGTATCTGGCTACTTAGAAATAATTCGACATGTTGTGTGAAAGACTGCGTAGCGTCGGTACCTGGTACGAACGGTAAGAATATTGGGGAAATCGAGCGATCGCAATTGCTACGACTTTTTACCCACAATTTCGCGCGTGTATTACTTGACAGCTCGGTGTTGGGTAATGTTTTCTCTTTCAATTACTCCGGCAGTAATGATTAACGTCTGCTATGAAAACTAAGCCAATACCGAACGGTATGGCGTGTAGGAAACACCGGTTCTTGGGAGATCACCGAAGTTAAGCAACACTACGCTGAGGCAGGCATTGGATGGGTGACCATCATTCACATGACTGCAGTTCTGTTCGGTAGAGAGGTTAGATGGCAGAAAGTTAGTACAGAAACTTCATTCGCCTTGCTTATCAACCTCTCGACAGCATGGATTTGTGGAGGAAACCTGCTGTTTGAGTTGTGCCGTCCTTCGGAACGGACGTTAAACCGGTGGTCCCCTTGGTGCTCTTCGACAGGAGTAGGCAACGTGCCGGCATCGGGTTTCCCCTCCTCCCTTCTAGGCTAGGTTAGGTTCATCATCATCCTCATCATCATCCACTCATTCGCCGACGCCTTTAGACCAGTGCCACATTGCCAGTTGTCAAAACAGTGCGTCGTTAAAACACCACAAATAAAATAAATAAATTAAGCCAATGGTAGGGTCAACTATAGCCCGACTATCGTTCCTTCAGGAGTTTTCTTTAAAAAAATATATTTATGTAAATTTACGACCGTTTTGGTAAGGGGATTATAGTACCTCAATCTTCATTTTCTGGGGGATCCAGAGAACAAAATCTTTTTTTTATTCTTTAATTGGGGTTGGTGTAAACTGTATCAAATAATAAGAAAATTTCCATTTTCCGTAAAATCCCTTCTACAATATATATATATATATATACAAACTGGATACAACCAGTATCCAGTATTTAAAATGGTTGGCTTGTGCATTTTTTCGTAGATAGTCTTAACAGATTTAAGAAATTTGGGATCCTCAGTTGCTACGAAAACTCTGATTATTTTTTTAAACACCGGAAAAATGCCTTGAACAGGCTCTTTTACAACGCGTGTACCTATAAGACGAAATAGTATTTTTGATTTTGAAAAGCGTCAATCTGTTGCCAATGGTGTGATGAGTCGCATAGTTTTTGTTTCGTCGCGATCGGACAAGTGGTTTGGCCGATTAGTTGTATCCAGTAAACCTAGATATAGACTTGAGTAAGCTCTCACTCCAATAGATCTGAGTAAGCTCCCACTCCAATAGACCTGAGTAAGCTCCCACTCCAATAGACCTGAGTAAGCTCCCACTCCAATAGACCTGAGTAAGCTCCCACTCCAATAGACCTGAGTAAGCTCCCACTCCAATAGACCTGAGTAAGCACCCACTCCAATAGACCTGAGTAAGCTCCCACTCCAATAGACCTGAGTAAGCTCCCACTCCAATAGACCTGAGTAAGCTCCCACTCCAATAGACCTGAGTAAGCACCCACTCCAATATACCTGAGTAAGCTCCCACTCCAATAGACCTGAGTAAGCTCCCACTCCAATAGACCTGAGTAAGCTCCCACTCCAATAGACCTGAGTAAGCTCCCACTCCAATAGACCTGAGTAAGCTCCCACTCCAATAGACCTGAGTAAGCACCCACTCCAATAGACCTGAGTAAGCACCCACTCCAATATACCTGAGTAAGCTCCCACTCCAATAGACCTGAGTAAGCTCCCACTCCAATAGACCTGAGTAAGCTCCCACTCCAATAGACCTGAGTAAGCTCCCACTCCAATAGACCTGAGTAAGCACCCACTCCAATAGACCTGAGTAAGCACCCACTCCAATATACCTGAGTAAGCTCCCACTCCAATAGACCTGAGTAAGCTCCCACTCCAATAGACCTGAGTAAGCTCCCACTCCAATAGACCTGAGTAAGCTCCCACTCCAATAGACCTGAGTAAGCACCCACTCCAATATACCTAAGTAAGCTCCCACTCCAATAGACCTGAGTAAACTCCCAGTCCAATAGACCTGAGTAAGCTCCCACTCCAATAGACCTGAGTAAGCTCCCAGTCCAATAGACCTGAGTAAGCTCCCACTCCAATAGACCTGAGTAAGCTCCCACTCCAATAGACCTGAGTAAGCTCCCACTCCAATAGACCTGAGTAAGCTCCCACTCCAATAGACCTGAGTAAGCTCCCACTCCAATAGACCTGAGTAAGCTCCCACTCCAATAGACCTGAGTAAGCTCTCACTCCAATAGACCTGAGTAAGCTCCCACTCCAATAAACCTGAGTAAGCTCCCACTCCAATAGACCTGAGTAAGCTCCCACTCCAATAGACCTGAGTAAGCTCCCACTCCAATAGACCCAAGTAAGCTCCCACTCCAATAGACCTGAGTAAGCTCCCACTCCAATAGACCTGAGTAAGCTCCCACTCCAATAGACCTGAGTAAGCTCCCACTTCAATAGACCTGAGTAAGCTCCCACTCCAATAGACCTGAGTAAGCTCTCACTCCAATAGACCTGAGTAAGCTCCCACTCCAATAAACCTGAGTAAGCTCCCACTCCAATAGACCTGAGTAAGCTCCCACTCCAATAGACCTGAGTAAGCACCCACTCCAATAGACCTGAGTAAGCTCCCACTCCAATAGACCTGAGTAAGCACCCACTCCAATAGACCTGAGTAAGCTCCCACTCCAATAGACCTGAGTAAGCTCCCACTCCAATAGACCTGAGTAAGCTCCCACTCCAATAGACCTGAATAAGCCCCGATACAACAGCCTTTAAGTTTTTTTTAATCAATTATGGCTTTGAAAACTTAAACAATTAAATTAAAAGCAAAAAAAAATTCAAAATATTTGTAAACCAATGACAACCTACAAACCAAAAAAAATCACTTTTAAAAGATTTGAATTTAAAATAGAGCAAAACTGACAGTCAAAATTTCGTATTTTTTTATAATGTCTGTAAATCATTAATGAAACCAAAGAATGCCTCGCTCTAAAAAAAGAATGGATTAAAGATATCAGTAATTTAAAGTAGTGATATATTCTACTAAATGAATCTATATCTATAGTCATAGAACCAGCATAATTGCTTGTCTTTCTGCTGAGCAAACGAGCCGGCAACACGTGGTAACGGTAAGAGCTTAAAATAAAAACCTCTACAATTAAATAACTACTCATCAAAATATCGGCACATGTCTATCAATCGTTGAGGTTAGCATAAATAAAAATCAATTTATAGCTAATACATTAAAGACCTAAGTCTTCCAAAGCTAAAGACAGCAAATTTTCGATCCCAGACCGTTTTTAAAACGAAAGAAATAGCAATTTAAGAAAAGCAGAAGCAAAATATTGATCCAAAATTATTTCAAACAGCAAATTTTCATCTGATATGGTTCTCACATTTAGAAAAACATCGTGCATTATTAAAAATTATGTCTAGCCATTAAATAAGTGCTTAAACAGTTTTAAGTCACCTACGCTCAGCAAAACAGTCTTTACAATCCGCGCCGCTCCGGTCTGCTGACGATATCGAACAAACTCGTGATTTTACAGCTACTTTAAAAAATATATCGGATAATTTTAACATTCTCCAGACATAAGACAACACACTTGGGTAAATTGTTATTTTATTTTCAAACAACAAAAAAATATCTATACATTCACCTTTGTAGTGAATTCATGTGTGTATTAGTATTGTCGTGATTTCTGACCATGCCGTTTACCTCGTTATACCAGAGCTCCACCCTTTTTTAATAACCAATGTAGTTGGCTGCCAAAAAGTTTTACTATGAAAGAAATTAAATATCTTAGATGAAGATGCTATCGATTGAGCGATTGAGATTAAGTTTATATAGGTAATTTCACCACTTTTTATTGGCTTAGAGCAGTTTTATGTGGTTTTATCTTAAATGTAATGTTGAAAAATGAAATGGTATCAAAACTGAACGAGTAGGAGCTATAAATAGAATTTTGATTAATTTAAAAAAAACTAATTTGATTCGTTTATGTTGGCCTGTAGGAACGTTATCAAGGTTTTAATCATGAACAGTAGATTTTTATTATTATGTGTTCCTAATAATAAAATACTTGCAGGCATTTTGCAAGTACAATAAAATGTCTCGGAATGCAACGTATCCAACGTCAAATTGGAGTTACTCAAGATTGAATGGCTGTGACGTGATATAGCGTCACTAGAATCAGAGTGACTGTGAGTATTCACAGTCTCTTAGTTTTACTCCTTGGAGAACTGTCATTCTCATCAAATACACTAAAATCCTCTCAAATAATTGGTAATTGCTACACCCACTCCAGGCGGAGGCCGGGGTTTGAGTTTCTGGTTGGGCACCAATTTCTGATAGGTAAGTAGTGTTAATAATAATAAAAAATATGGCTTGCCCATTTCTTATAAAAAAAATTTATGAAGTCCTTTTCAACTACCAAATCTTTCATCAAAATTCAGCCAATATCAAAAAGTAATATCTCACCCAGTGCCGTTTAACACGCGTTCAGCAGCTCCAAGGAGTTGGAGGATCTTAAAATCAATCTTTAAGAATGTCTTAAACTTTTTAATTGGTTTTGGTTTAGAAAACTGTCTATGAGTTGGCCGAAATGAGCCCGAAAATAGCAAGAGCGGGATATTTTCTTCAAAAGTTTCGAATGAGACACCCAATTCCAGGATGCACGTCTTAACTTTCTCTGAGGAAATATCTAACGCACTCGCCTATGAAAACTGTGGCGGGTACGGCTATAAAAATGTTACCAATTATTGAAAATTACCATCTTTCTTTATTGGCTGCACAGACAGCTAATAGGCAACATATGGATTCATAATTCGTGTCCTCGAAACTTTTAATTTTATATGTATTATTAAATTCCTCTGGTCACCAGTCTCATAAATGGATTTTTTATGGTGTTTATAACCCCACCTAATCTAAATAAGGCTAATATATTAGTTTTGGTAAAATTTCATTTTGTTCTATCATAGAAATCAAATTATGAATAGGAAAGGTTTCGATTGTAACGGTTTTTTTAAACGGACAACCGAACGCGCCATCATGTAGCACCTACCGTTACCACGTGTTGCTGGCTCGTTTGCTAAAAAAAAAAAAGATTAAAATTAGAGATAACCCACAACAATCTTAATGATATTATTTGTTCTTCGTTGTGTTTTACTAAAAATTCACTAATATTGTAAGAAGTTAAAGTATGATGAGAACATAAAGTACAATATATATTGCAGCAGACAATCATGGAAATCATGCAGGTGCATATTCCAAAATAAATTCACTATTGACATTGTAAATCGTTTTTCTTTTTATAATATGTTATGCATGTGTAATGCTTCTGTTGTATCATGACAACCCGTATTACGTTTACGGTTAAAAGGTAATGAAAATGAACTTGCTCAATAAGAACACGAATGAGGGAATATGTTATTACAAAACATGAAAGTCATACACAAATAGGTTGATGATGGTTACCCAATTACCTTGAAACGACAAACGATGGGCGTGCTTGGCTAGGTATTGTAATTTCACGGTGTAATTACAAAAAGTGTAAATTGCTGCATTGCAGATGTAAATAATGTTAATTATGACTTTTGTCATCGCATTACATTTGATTGTGCACTGTACGAATGGCCTTTAATTGAGATCAATTTATTCTGATTTGAAGTAAATCCAAAATGATTACCGTACGGTTTGTCGTGTTGGAAACACCGGTTCTCGTTAGATCACTGAAGTTAACCAACACTGCGCTGGGTCAGGAATTGGATGGGTGACCATCATACTCATGACCAGTTCTGTTCGGGTGAGAGGTTGGAGGGATGAAAGTTAGTACAGCAACTTCACTCGCCTTGCTTAACAACTTCTCGACAGCATGGATTTATGAAGGAATCCTGTTGTTCGCGTTGTACCGTCCTTCGGAAGGGACGTTAAGCCGGTGGTCCCCTTGGTCTTCGACAGGAGTAGGCTACGTGCCGGCACCGGGTTTCCTCTCCTCTCTTCTAAACTAGGTTGGGTTTTTCACCATCATCATCGTCACCAGTGCCAATAAGCCCGTTGTCAAAACAGTGCGTCGTTATTTAAACCTTAATTAAAAACAAAAAGGTAGCCTAAAAATATATCAAAATGTCGTTCGTAAAACGAGGATAAACCCTCGCATGCACATCAAAAATAAAAATAAAAAAATAGAGCAGCTAGTTAGTTTTTAGATATTGCTTCGCTCTCTTCTTATATTCACTAAGGATGGTAAGTGGTCGACATATGCTGTGCATGAAATGCAATTGACTATGCAATTGAAAGTAAAAGTAAATATCGTATCGATCAATCAATGCTCACTATTTTTACTCCGCTAGACTAATTGGCTTATTTTCTCAACATATCGACGCACGAGATTTTAGCACCCACGTATTTGCATTGTTCTAGAAATCTGATAGAGTATGGCAAATATTAAGATAGTTATCAAGTAAATTAATTGTTATTGACTTCAGAACAAAAGACGTCAGTGAGACAAAGTATGTACGGGGACCGCTTGATGTAATTATATAGCGATTAATAGGGTGAGAGATTTATTGTGTTTTTTTTTTTATCTTAACTCCAGTAAATTTGTGGTTAACGTTGTTATCACCATGGTAACAAGCACTAAAAAATTCGAAAAAACCGTCTGTGACTGGCTGATTATTTTTAAACTTTAATGCTACGGTAAACTCTACGTTGTGGCTACGGAATAATTTAACTTTTCATATGTTTGTGTATTTTTTCGTGTTTTTCAGAAATATTGGTCAAACGGTTTTATGACGATCTAAATATTTAAATAGGTACGTTCGTATGTTTCACGCTGTGACTCCATCTATATTCTTTACAACTCATATAGAGTAATGCTTTTATTTACCAAACATACCAAATGTTTAGTGCTTACTGAAATATTGTCTGAAAATTTGATAGCAAAAAAAACTTTTTGCTGACTTTTTTATGCGCTTTCCTGTAACAATTTTGTTACAATTCAATTTTTAGTAATATCTTTCAATATTATTTTTCGCGCTAAAGAATTAATCTTTGAAGAGTGTTTCATTCAATTTCCCATTTAACATCATATTCAATAATTCCGCTCGTTTCGATTTTTCCGTTTTTTAATTATATACCAATAAAAAGCAAAATTCATGCAACACACATCCCCACAAAAGAATCCCTTGTTCCACCGGGGAAAACTGGAATATTTGCGCCCGGATAGCTCAGTAGTTAGAGCACATGACCGACCCTGGGAAGTCCCAGATCGTATCCCGACTACGGTCGCACATTTGTACAGTCTAGCTTTCTTTCCACTCATACCCAAGAATACCCCAGTTATTCACTTATCAAATTCTTTCGTGCAATAAAATAGAAATCAAAAAAATCTAAAAAAACAGCCGTTGATTTTCTCAAATAAAAGCTAATATATTTCGATTGAATTTTTGAGATTGTCTACAAAAACTACCTCCATCTAGATTTGAACACGAAGAAAGATATGCAAAATTGAATGTAATACGTGTGGGCTGCAGTTATTGTCCCCGATGCCCATCCATGCAACGCGGTCTAAACCTAGAGCGTATGTGCACTATTGCCGCAGAAATTGGAAAACTGCCATCCTTTTAGCAAAATTATGCAACAAACTGCACGCAACTGCACTTTCTGAGACGGAAAATTGCGTGCACGATTGCATCTATGTGTGACATGACGTTAAACCATAAGTGACGCGATTGTTTGGATTGTGTAATTGAATTAGTTTTGGTTTTTGAATGAAAAATAAAATGTGCCTAGTGTCCTTGGAGTTATTCGAGTTTGACAGGTTGTGACGTGGTATAGCGTCACTAGAATCAGAGTGACTGTGAGTATTCACAGCCTCTTGGTTCTACTCCTTGGAGAACTGTCATTCTCATCAAATACACTAAAATCGTCTCAAAAAGCCAGTGTCCAAATAGCTCAATGGTTCACAGCAACACCCGCGATAGGTGGAGATCGGGGTTCGAGTCCGCTTTTGGGCATACATTTTTGAGACGGTTATAGTGTTGTTAATAATAAAATTTCATTTCTCTTTATTCATTTCGGTTAGTTTTTATCATTGATAAATTTATTGATTTATTGTGTTTCACGATTTTGATAACTTGTAGTAAAGCACTGGTCTAACAGTATCGTGGTGAATGAGTCGGTGGTAATCAGGAAGATGATGAGCCTAAAAGAGTAAACTGTGCCGTCCCGTATAGATAGCCTATAACACTAGTTGAAGAGCGCCAAGGGTAACCGGTTTAACGTCCCTTCCGAAGGACGGTACAACGTGAACAACAGGATTCCTCCACAAATCCATGCTGTCGAGAGGTTGATAAGCAAGGCGAATGAAGTTGCTGTACTAACTTTCATCCCTCCAACCTCTCTCCCGAACAGAACTGGTCATGTGTATGATGGTCACCTATCTAATACCAGACCCAGTGCAGTTTTGCTCTACTTTAGTGATCTCATGAGAACCGGTGTTTCCAAAATGCCAAACCATTAAAAAGTCCAACAGATTACTTACTTACCCTATTTGAAAAAAATCTGCCGTGTCATTACCGTAACAAATTATAAACAAAGAAATTAAGTTAGGGAGAGAAAACATATTTTTGAGCAAAGAGAGCCAGTTTTCTGAGCTTTTCTGAAGAAAGAAAAATATGAATTATGTTCAAATTTGAATGATAAACTCGGAAAATTCGCTGCCAATAGACTTAATTACTGTTGATCAGGATTATGTGTCGGTCTTGAATTAAGAGAGCTGATTGTAGGTATTAAATCTATTTGATTGAAAATACAAAAATAAAAACTACAAATTTCAAGTCGGTAGAGCAGCTTCTTCATCTGTATCTATTAAATCTGGATAAGATTTACTACCATAGTATTGGAAAGTTAGCCAACTCACTATAAAATGCGTCATAAATAAGTTAAATTGAGAAGTTACTCTCAATTATTGAAACACCTGACCGACCTTGTTAATGATGGCTCTTCGGAAGCAATAAAGAGCCTAGTTCGTCGATATTTCCTGTATTAATTGGATGATGAGTGTTCTTTCCTATACTGGTATATCTGGTTGAAATGAAGAAGAAATCTAAAATGCTTGATGGGATTCAACGACGCACTGTTTTGATAGCAGGACGCATTGCACTGGTCTAATGGCGTCTGTGAATGAGTGGATGATGATGAGAATGATGATGATCCTTACCTAGCCTAGAAGGGAGGAGGTGAAATCCGGGGCTAGAACGTAGCCTACTACTGTCGAGCACTGGGGACCATCGGCTTCACGTCCCTTTCGAAGGACGAACAATAGGATTCCTCCACAAATCCATGCCGTCGAGAGGTTGATCAGCAAGGCGAATGAAGTTGTTTTACTAACTTTCATCCTAAGATCAATAGGAATATCATCATATTTAAACGGTTTATGAAATCCATAATATGTCTAGAAAAAGACATTATATATTTAAAATCATAGATATATATTTTTTCAATGAGAAACATTTTAGTAAATGATAACATTACAAATTGTAACCTGTATACGGGGAGGTAAAAACGCTTGGTCTAGGCGTCTCATGGTATTGACTGTAAGTATGATAGACATACCAAAACGTTCTTACTCTCTCACTTTCAGAATTCAGAATGGAAAGAAATTTACATGACAATCAAAACACGCAGTCGAAAAAAAACAGAGACGAGGCGATTTATTGGTATTTTAGGAATGTGACACTTTCTCGAGCATTTCTTCTGCGCGCGATTTTCATTTTTAAATCAGTTGTTTTGTTGGATAGGTTGCATTTGAATAGCTGATGGTTACATACGTTTATAGAAAATCTTATCAGATAGGTGTTTAACGACGCACTGTTTAGACAACGGGCCATGGAGCACTGGTCTTACGGCATCGGTGAATGAGTGGATGATGACGAACCTTACCTAGACTAAAAAGGAGGAGGGGAAACCCGGTGCCGGCACGTAGCCTACTTCTGTCGAAAAGCACTAAGGGGACCACCGGCTTAACGTCCCTTCCGAAGGACGGTACAACGCGAACAGCAGGATTCCTCAAAAAATCTTTGCTGTAGAGAGGTTGATAAGCAAGGCGAGTGAATTTTTTGTACTACCTTCTATTACCTTTTTCTCTTTCCCGAACAAAACTGGTCGTGTGTGTGATGGTCACCCATTTAATACCTCACCCAGCTCAGTGTTGCTTAACTTCGGTGATCTCATCGCCAGAGTTTCCAACACGCCAAACCGTGCGGTTTCAGGAAGTTTTCTGGCTGCCGGTTACGCGTTTCCATAATTTCTTTTCCGTATTGCAGAAAATTGCTGGAATTGCGTCCTCCTATCCCATGGGAACCTCACCCTTCCCCAACCCTTCACGATTTACACATGCTCCAGACTCGCCATAACTTTGCATTTTAAGTTTAGTGACTCTTTATTATAAAACACTCATTAAAATACACCCACGACAATGAAACATGAAAATGCAGTAGCCATGAATCCATATAAAAATATAATTGCGAATTTCGTATGAAATAATAACAAATTACAGCGAGTACGCATAAATAATTTATGTCGTAGTCATAGATACACTGTTCAACACATTGTGTCTTAAGTTTTAATTAAAAAATCCGTGGTGTGCAAGGATTTCTAATAAAGTGTACTTTTCCGTTCTACAATGATTAGTACCGCCTTGGGTGAATCATCATCATTCTGCCCACAAATTAATTAAATTCACAATAACTCGTTATCAAAAACCTTGCGTTTAACCTATAAAATGTCAATCGATTACGAATAATAAGAGTGATTATTATCATAACATTCTGCGTCAACCTAAGTGCAGTTTTGTGCTACATTTTGATACCTTTTACATACTTTAATTCCAGGTAAACCTTATTCATTTCCCCTTCCCCACTGTCTTATGAACAGTATCCTTCGCGACTCAACGCTTCAAGCCAGCCAACTCTCGCTCTCTGGGCCAAGGCTACTCGACTCTAGGTATCGATTTTTGGCTGTTTGCTACGTCACAGTTCCTAGTTCATGCGTTGTACCTGCTTTTATTTCTGTTCGCCTGGTACTGGTCTGGTGTAAAATGGAATATGTCCACGTGCGAGTCCATTTCACCAACGTCGCCTTAAACTCGGCGTTTAAACTAAACGATGAAATTCATTTTTACAAGTTTGCTGGTAGATTGAAAAGTTTGGATGAAATTAAAATGTGAATACTTGAAACTTATAGAAATTTACGTTTCAATGTGGTGTTCTTATCAATTGTTAATTGTTTTATGAACAAATTTTTTAGCTGTCAATATTTTGCCTTTTTGCTTATCTCCGATTAGACCACTGATCTGGTACATTGACTTCAGTTTTAATTCGTATATAGAAACACTTTTAACACTACCGTTTGTATCACACTCTGCTCTAAAAAGTATTTTAGTCAAATTTAAAATTTAACCGAATTAAACCAAGTATTTTCTAAGTTTAACCTAAATAATATCGAGTCTTAGAAAAAGGAGTTTCTTTGAGATTAATAATTTGGCACTGCTGCTTTTACAGATTCAAACATATTGCTGAATCTCCAATGCTGACTATCAGAAAAGGATGAATAAGATGTGGATGTTTTAGAAAATGCAAGTGTCAAGTTGTCAGGTGTGCAATTAATTTCGAATATTGTCTTGTAAATTAAAAAAATGACAAGACAAACTTTAAAAAGTGGTTAAAGTAAAAAAAAAAGGAACCAAAACATAAATTAACTATGCCATTACTGAGTTTTTAGGTAACATTTACATCAATTGTTGAGTTTAGCATTAATAAAGATTTATTGAGCGTAATCCAGTTTCAAATGCAAGTGAGAAATAACAAAATTAAATTTCTAAACACTCTAAACGACGGTGACTCCACCTAGTAGCATCATCTATTTTTGTCGCGGTAAAGCAGTCATTTGGCGGTTAATTTTAGCGAAGTAAGTTTATCATTAGCGCTACGGTAGTGCGATACCAAAAACCAACAGAAAGCTCTACATAAAAAAAAAAAAAAAAATAAAGTTAGAGTAAAGTATGTTTACACGGCGCTCAGCGTGAAAGATTGTTTCTCTTTCCACTCATTATCTCGTTGAATTTCATTCCAGTTCGTGAGATCGCGTCCTTTGTTAGCGTTAATTAAGTAATCACAGGCAAATCTCCTTCGTGATTTAAGTCTCGAGTTCGAGTCCTGGTTCTTGTCATTACCTTAATTGCTAAGGTGTGAGCTTACTTCCTTTCATTGTGCTGTCATACCGTGGAAAACAATTCGAACAAAATCGAATCATTCTGGAAAAAAATTAGATAACTATACAGACAATACCTATTTTCAAATTTCGTTTTCCAATCCATAGAAAAATATCGCCGAGTTCATAGGTGATTATCAGAAGGCCAGCATTCATTTTTAAAGTATCATACACCAGGATCCATTAAAGAAACTATTAAACCGTTAGTGAGGTATAACGACGCACTGTTTTGACAAAACCTGTGGTATTGTTCTAATGGCGTCAGTAAATGAGTGGATGATGATGAGGATGATGATGAACCTAACTTAGCCTTGAGGAAACCTCATGCCAACACGCAGCCTAATCCTGTCGAAGAGTACCAAGGGGACCACAGGATCAACGTCCCTACCGAAGGCCGGTACAACGCGAACAACAGGATTCCTCTATTAATCCATGCTGTCGAGAGGTTGATAAGCAAGGTGAATTTAGTTGCTGTACATCCTTCCAACCTCTCCCCCAAACCGAACTGGTCAAGTGTGTGATAGTCACCCATCCAATACCTTACCCAGCGCAGTGTTGCTTAACTTTCACGACCTCACTAAGGACTGGTGTTTCAAATACGCCAAACCGTTCTGGTCACTCATCCAACACCTATCTACTATTTACTCCCATTACCAGGCATATTTTTATATGAATGGACAACGTTCTCAACGAATAACTTCTTTTCTCAGGTTTTCATTCTGAACTTGCCTTCTTGGCGTGATCAAGAATCCTGATAAGCCAAGTCACGAAAGAAAAGTGTTCATTTGTTTAGACGCCAAGTTAAACAAGCTTCAGCCGAGGTGTTGTGAATGTGATTCAAAATATCACGATTCACGACTTACTATGGCAAGACCAACCAATACAAGGAAAGTCGGCACATATTGTTAGAATTTAGTATTGCATGTTGAAGCTACAAGATTTCATTTACCGAATGGCAGTGCGTGATTAAGTGGTATCATTGAGTGTATAGGTATAGACGGCCAGCGTTACTGTTTAAATTTCTGCTGAGCAAATGAGCCGGCTAGATGTGGTTACGGTAGATGCCACCCGATGGCGCTTGCCGCCGTCCATTTTAACAAACTAATACAATTTATTACGACTAAAAATATATCGATGTACGTATTTCAATCGCTGATTATAGCGATTGAGCGAGTAATCAAACGACGGTGGCTCCACCTCGGAGCATTCTCCATTTCTTTCGATAAAGTAGTCATTTGGCAGCTATTTTTAGCAAAGACAGTTTTAAATTAGCGTTGTAGTAGTAGGAAATGTACTGCTTGCTTATAAAAATTCGGAATTTGTTTTGATTCTGAAACATACATTGGTTTCCCGGCGAACCGTTTTGCGTGTTGGAAACATCGGTTCTCTTGAGATCACCGAAGTTAAGCAACGCTGCGTTGGGTCAGGTATTGGATGGGTGACCATCATACACATAACCAGTTCTGTTTGAGAGAGAGGTTAGAGGGATGAAAGTCAGTACAGGAACTTTACTCGTCTTGCTTATCAACCTCTCGACAGCATGGATTTGTGGAGGAATCCTGTTGTTCGCGTTGTACCGTCCATCGGAAGGGGCATAAAGATGTTGGTGTTCTTCGACAAGAGAAGGCTACGTTCCGTCACCAGGCGTCCCTAACTCCAAGGCTAGGTTATGATCGTCATCATCCACTCATTCATCGACGCCATTAGACCAGTGCCACAGAGTTAGTGTCAAAACAGTGCGTCGTTAAATCTAACATAACTATTAAATCAACCATAAGTTTCTCCTTTTGCCTGAAGATTGTTCCCACTTCACTGGCACCAATATAACAAAAAAACATAGGAAACAGATTATTAAATAATAAATAAAATACGTTTCCTCAAGATCTTTTGCGTTAAATTCCAGTGTGAACAATGCTCATTAATGTTATGTAGCAGATCGATTTTTTAGCCCCATAAAACTTTTCAAATGAATTTCCGCTTTGTTCAACGATCTCCGTTAATACAAAATGAAAGTAAATTAAAGCCACGATCAACATAAAAATGCTTTCAATCTACTTCTGCGCCATGTCGATTTTACCTTCAGTTATTTCGATCTCATTGCGGTCGTTGATAATGAGATACTAAATTAGTGCAAATGATATCCAAGCCAATGGCTTTCGGAATCGTGGCCGGGTGATACCATCTTTACGATCATTAAGTTTTGTATTCCCTTAACGAGGAACACTGTATAGGTACCTCCGCAGGTACTTGTCAATGCTCTGCTAACCAACCGTTATATCGCCATATATATCTCAGTTAATGTACACAGCATAGGTTAAAGTTCTGCAGATTTTTTAAATTCTTTAACAGAAATGCTGAGCATTGAGCTTCTTTGCGTCTACTCTTAAATGAAGAGTCGCATTCTTACTGAAAAAAATCAAGACATGTCTGAGACAGAATACCATTGATGGTTTTTATATAGAGGGCCAGCGTTCACATTAAGCTTTCTGCTGAGCAAACGAGCCGGCAACACGTGATACGGCAGGTGCCACCCGATGGCGTTTACGGCAGTCCTTTTTAACAAACCTCAACAATGCAAAAATTACAACTCAAAATTTGGATACATGTATATGAATCGTTACGGTTAACGTTAAAAAAGTACAAATTAAGCGTAAACCAGTCTCAAATGCGGGAAATAACGAAATTAATTCTCTCAAAACTCGAAACGACGGTGACTCCACCTAGTGACATCCTCGATTTTAGTAGGTAAAATAATTATAAGACTGGCTTTTTTCGTGAAAACAGTTGATATTAGAGCTAGCCCTCTGACTACACAGTTGGTCGACAACACTATCGATGTATTCACCTCAACCACCAGCTATTAAATAAGCAAACTTAAATAATTACACTGAACCGTATTATATAACCACAAGGTATTTAGCCTGAGTCGACCTTGCCCGCAACCATTTCCTTATAAAGCTCTCTTTCTCTTTCCTGACTCTCTCACATGAGAGCAGCAAGTCTGAGATGTGAACTTGACATAGTTCCGAAGCATGCCTGTGCACCACAATCACCAAGGTCAGTCCTTCAGACGATCGTCACCGATCTCCGCTGCAGGTTTCCGGTTACTTAGGGTGAACGGTATCAGGAAGTGGCTACTGGCGATTCGTCCTTACAGATACACTTCCTGTTCGCGTCGTGTCACGTCGGCGAAGACGGAAGTCTTAACGGAAGAAGTGCGATGACGAATTCGGAACGGTTTAGGCTATTGATCGATTGATTTCTTTTTTTTTGGATTTGTGTTATTACTGAGCTTTTAGGTTAAGTTCAGTGAGAATTTTTAATTTTTTGCTGAGCTCACGAGCCAGCTACAAATGGTAACGGTTAAAGCCACCCGATAACATTTGTGGACGTTCTTTTTAACTGCAATTAAATAATCACGATTCAAAATATCGATATTTTTATATTAATTGTTAAGTTTAGCATTTAAGATTGATTGATCGTTTACCAGTCTCAAATGCGAGTAATCTGGTAGGAAAATCGAAATAAAATGTCTTAACACTCTAATCGATGGTGACTCCTCCTGGTAGCATCCTCCAGTGGTCATTTGGCGGTTATTTTTCGCGAAACGAGTTTAAAATTAGTCGAAATTAAATGCGTGAAAGAAATATTTAAGATTTTTTTTTTTGCAACACGATAGGTGGACACCCAAATGTCAATGAGTTTAAACAACTCAATGACTAACAGAAACAAAAAGTCAAAAACCTCAAACTCAAACTCAAGCGCATCGGAAAAATTTCACATGCCAAATTGCAATCAAGCGAATAGTCACAAATCATTGACCGAAATTGTCACCGAAGCTTTACAATTGTCTGTGTACTTACCAATCAATCAAGGATGCAAATTGCTCATTAAGCTTGCAATTATATCTGCATGCAAATGCATTGGCCTACGTGTGAAACTACATGCTTTGTTGGAAACCGTAGCCGTGAACTTTGTAAATCACTTCAAATTGTTTGGCTACTCACTCATGAGTGTGGATAAAGTATGGTTATGTTGTTCACATGTTTGTTTTGTGTGACAATGGGTGTCCTCTTCAGTTTGTACGCCATCTAGTGAGAAGAACTAGCACTGATAGACGAGGGATATAAAATATTGAATTAGTCTTCTTGTCTAGCTAAAGGCAGGACCTGGAAATATGGCAGCGGCAACACTTTTTGATCATTCAATCCCATTTTATTAGAAGATATCCATATGGTTTTAACAAATTTCAGACCAGAATTGAAATTTTTTTTTCTACTGGTAAAATAAGAAATAATGTCCAAATTCTATCACTTTTATGAAGTACAGAGTTGTTATACTCGTGGTAACGTAAGAAATCACCTGACACTATTTATTTTATTGACTTGTTGACTTGTGGCTCTGTCAGGTGATCTCATCATCTTCATGGTTACCAAAACTTGAATCTACACATTTTTTCTTTGCAAAGTTGGCAACGAAAATGACTATCTTGGAAAAATTTGAGTAAATTAGCAATTCTTAAAGATTTATTTAAATTAATACCCTGGAAGTAGTAGTAACTGATCATTCGCAGGTGTGTCAAAGCTATAACACGTCCAATTAACGATTCTTAATTTACAACTGAAACTAGTTTATCGTAGTTTTTTAAATATTCCTGCACCATAAACAATGCTTGCGTCAAACGCATTGCATAAAACTAGTCTAAGATCAAGGCGTGCGACATTGAATCGTTCGTGCCAATAGCCATACACCTCTCTTGGTCACCTTCGTCCGTTCGATTACACTGCAGCCATCTGAAACTTTTTAATTGTGACCAAACAAAAAAAAAAGTATGTAGAATGTACTATTCTAAAACAAAAAATGGTTCCCCCACTCTTTGCATGGCTGCATGCATCTTTTGGCGGTCACATCCTAGACCGTATAAATACTAACTGTCAGTTGCTTAGATTCACAGTTCGTTTTGTACAGCATTTCAACAGTATTGTAATTGTGTTTGATCAGTTCAAAGAAAATGAAGGTATATTGATTTTAAACATTTTTGTTTTTTTTTAATTTGCATGCAAGAATCGAAATAGTTCCACAGCCATGTTGATAACTATCGGTGAAATAACAATTCAACGGGCACTGAGAAAGAGTAAAAGTATGAAATTCGTGAAAATATAAACGTGTCTGTGTTGTTTTCTAATAGTTGCGTTTGAAAATTCTTTGGTAATCCGGTTCATAAATTCGATTCGTTTCGTAATTGCGTATTTTTAATATCTATCTAGATTTTGATTGCATTTTGCATTCGACCGACTTGTGTAGTATAAAATTGCCAGTGTATTGATTGTTGATTCCGGTAGAAAATTCAAATCATGTGTTTTTTAATCAACGGACACATTACGACATAATAACCCACTCCCCTGTCATGTGTCTCGTGTCCCAGCTTTGCTAGGAGGTCTAAGGGTATCAACCACACCATGGCTGTGCTTTCAACGTGCCAAAAACTCATCCTGTCCTAACCTTCCTAAAACCCTAATTTAGTATAAATTTTATGATACATAAAATCCGATATCCTTTCTGTATTACCAACAACATAACCTGCCTAACGCGAAGCTCGATTGCGTATTGACCACACGGATTTCGTTTATTTTCCAGACTGTTCTCTGTTTGGTTTTGCTGGCGGTTGGCGTGATGGGCCAAGATTATACGAATGATTTCTTCCTGCAATCGAACCAAGCGCCGAGACCGGCCAGCGGACGCACGAACAGAGGTAAACACTGCACTAGCACGAGAACCTAACCTAACCACTCCAAACATAAATAGATGTTAGGTCTTGACAGCTACGTTATAACTATGATTGTGACTCGGTATAGGGTTCAGACATTCAGGGGTTGTACGATGGTGATAAACATCTAACCTCCAAATGTGTGGGGGGTTACTCTCCGTTGTGGATACCGGACCTAGCGATACTCGAAACGAAAGGGAATTCTGAAAGAAGCAACAAAAGAAGGTTGGCTTTAGTTCTGAATAGATAATATCATTGCCCGAAAAATCTCATTCCCATTCCGTAAACTTGATTCAATTTTTGATTCGTGCGTACACGTAAAAAAAAAAAAGATAATTCATTTACACGCTTTCTTCGAACCGAATTATTTCTATACACTTTATTATTTTAAGTTATTCATGGCAATTTCTAATTAATGTTCGCTGTTTACAAATTTCTTACAATAATTAGCTGATTAGCTAAGCAGGAATCTCCGCGTACTTTATGCAGTAATGAATTCATTGCGATGGAACCAAAGACTGTGCTGCTACGGGTGGTTTAATTTCACACTAACTGCTCGATAAAGCAATTAGTGCCTCTATGATAACCTATTCTTATCCCGAAAAAGTTAAATACCTTCTTAGGTGGACAGAATCACTTTCGCTGAGCTTCTATGCTCTTCGTCATACCATAGCGCCAACTATTTTCGCGAAAAATGGCTGCCAAATGACTGTTTTACCGCGACAAAAATGTCGGATGCTGCTAGACAGAAAGACGAGATGGATACAGATAGATATAAGTGTATCGATATTTTGAGTCGTTATTTAATTGTTGGGGTTTGTTAAAAGTATGGCGAATAGCGTGATCTGGTGGCACCTACCGTTACTAAGTGTTGCCGGCTTGTTTGCCTAGCAGAAAGTTTGACATTAACGCTGGCCCTCTGATTATACCTATAAACTCAGCGATATTTTACTACTATCGATCAGGATATGAACGATAATTACAATTCCAAATGAAACCATTCGTGTATTCGGTATATCTACGCATAAATCGTTAATTTATTCGTGTGGAAACTTTGTTGTGATGTTTATCATTCACCTCGTAAGCTCTTACCGGCGTTGTAAATGTAAGTCTATATTTTTCAACGACACCTGTAATTAAATTCGAAATTCATAACAGTCTTACATGTAGTTCTCACATTGTAATTCGAGCTAATTGATGGCGCGCGGAGCGTTTATTCCAGCCTTTTAATTCTAGCTTATATTTCCTTTTTTTTAATCATATGAGTAACGGCTAAAATATCTCTTATTTTGAATGCACATCCGCTTTGACTGTCCATGTGTAATTCGATCGGTTGCAATGTTCACACGCCAATACTGTCTACTCTGTATTCAGGATTCTATTCAGGATTCTATTCGGGAATCAGGGTTCCGACCCCAGGTTTCTCTAGGGCGATTGATGCTAAAAGGTTTATGCCTGCTATTTTTTTTTTTGTAATTCTTATCCTGAATATACTTGTTATACCACAAAGATCTTTCAAGCTGCAAATAATTTTTATCTAAAGATGTAAAATCGCAAAAGTCATATTGCTTCGTGACATAAAGGCATGATGTCAAAGCTAGGGTAAGATAGTAGAAGGCGATTACAGGGATATGCCAACACCAACAAAAGAGCCCGTAAGAGAATATACCAGCAAAAAAACTGCCACCCAGAATTGCTACCAACTCATGAATGCAATTTTAGTTATGATTTCAGAAGGGGAATTTTAAAATACTTATTAAATCTGCAAAATAACTTCCAGGTTTGGCTTAATTGGTAGAGAAACTTAAAAAACGAAGCGTCTTGGCAGGAAAAACACTTTAAAGAACAGGGAAAATTGTAAACATATGTGGATATGGAGTGCAGTATTTTTTTTAATGACAGTTGGTCCTCATGTCACTCCAAAACGACCGGTAGCGACTAAACCGGAAAAGTATGATCTCCTGCTGAACGGAGTATAGCTAATTGACCTCGGAAACAGCGTTACAAGCCTCGGAAGAGATCTGAAGACCGAACGAAAACACGTAAATGTTTGTCTAATTTTGACCTTGCATTTTCAGGACCCGTTCTGTTCCCCACGTCACCGGAAGGAACGGAAACCAGCGGAGTCGTCGTCGGAGCTTCCGGTTACGGATTTGTTCAACCTAACAGACTCCGAGGTGAGCATCTTGTAGTGTCTTTGTCCTTTCGATTTGACCTAAACCTTGTTGTGAGAAAAGCTGCAATGCATCAAGCAGACTACGTTTCGGCATTTGCTTCACCCTCGGCTCCCAGCTGTTGGACAGGAGTAGTCAACACAGTGTGTCAAAGGGACAAGGCTAAGCAGTGGCCGGCTCTTGGTGCTGTTGGACAGGAGCAGTCAACATGGTGTGTCAAATGGACAAGACTAGGCGGTGGCCGGTCCTTGGTGCTGTTGGACAGGAGCAGTCAACATAGTGTGTCAAATGAACAAGACTAGGCGGTGGCCGGCTCTTGGTGCTGTTGGACAGGAGAAGTCAACACAGTGTGTCAAAGGGACAAGGCTTAGCGGTGGCCGGTCCTTGGTGCTGTTGGACAGGAGCAGCCAACACAGTGTGTCAAAGGGACAAGGCTAAGCGGTGACAGACCCTGGGTGCTACTGGTTTTTAGACTCATGTCTATTTAATCTAACCTAGCTGTAAGATAGGCCCAGGCTGCGTACCGGCACCGGGTTCGCCCTCGGCTATCCTTTAGGCAAGGCTAGCTAACCCTTCATCAACCATATTGTGCATACAGACAAGATCAAGCCACTTTCGTTGTCAACTTTCAATTTTGTGAAACAAAGATAAAACAGAAAACGCAATGGAATTATTACAAGCCCAAGGACAAGACATCCTCTCTTATGACATGATTACAGAATACTCGAGGTAAACGCTATACATTTATATATAGAAACAATTGAGGAGGTAATTAGGGAATTCAATCGCTGAGTGTAATTCTTAGTTTTCTTGTTAGGCTCGTTACACCCGCACTCGTTAGCGCACGCAATGCACGTCCTCGCATTACGCTCGATTCAATAATATTGCGAAAAACTGAGTAAGTTTTGTTGAAAACATCCCAAGCGAGTTCTCAAAATAAAGTTTGGTTCGCAAGAAGCTTGCCAGTTTCTTTGTTCCATTAAAAAAAAATCTTGCAGCGGTTTTGCTAAAAGCGAAAAAGTTTCAAATTTTCATTTTTTGAACAGCCTGGTTGAACAATTGCAGTGCCATTTAAAAATAGTGGTATAACTTATGTGTCGGGATTAATTAAATACACTAACTGAATTGTCAATTACATATTGTCATTGACAAAACCTTGCATGTTAAGGTTACAACTGGCATAAAGGAAGTATTTAGGGACTTTATTAGCAATATTTACAAGCCATACCGTTGTTGTGCTTGGAAAATATACAAAAACTGTATAAAAATGTCCGGTTTAACTTTTCGGCATTGTCTAGTACTGTAAAATCATTATGCTAATTTTAAAAGGCCCTCGAGAAAAATCGCTGCCAAATGACTGCTTTACCGACATTAATAGAGATTGCTTCTAGATGTACTCACCATCGCTTAGAGTGTTAAAAAACTTCATTTCTTAATTTCTTGCAGATTATCCGCATTAAAACGATGGCCGTAAGCGCCATCGGGTGACACCTACCGTTACAAAGTTTTGCCACATCTTTTCCTCAGCAGAAAGTTTAACATTATACTGTTGTCCATCTGAATATAAGTACAAACTCAACGCTAGTTAGTACAATTCTCTGAGAGCTTTAGAAATATCTTCTAATAAGATTAAAGTAACTGTTTTGACTGTTTTTCACGATGACTGATTTCTAAATTTATAAACATTTGATTTCTTCGGTTTCGTTCGCAATGAGTCCGTGTTTTCACGTTGATCCGATGAGAATTATGCAACCGGTTTTGTTGTTTTTTTTTTTCCAATCGTGTCGTGAAAAACTTCAAACCGAAATCGAAAGGAATTACATAAATATTTTGCCGTTAAAAAATCACGAGCATAAATTTAGATTGGGCGTATCCCGTTGTACTTTTTTTCGGTGGTCAGATTTTGATCTTAGGAGAAGGAGGAGCGATATGGTTGATTGATTTGTGGTGTTTAACGACGCACTGTTTTGACAACGAGCCCTGTGGCACTAGTCTGGTCATGAGGATCATGATGAACATAACCTATAAACTAGAAGGGAAGTGAGTAAATCTGGTGCCAACGCGTAGCCTACTCCTGTTGCATAGCTCCAAGGGGACCACCGGGTTAACGTCCCTTCCGAAGGACGGTACAACTCGAACAGCAGGATTCCCCCACAAATCCATGCTGTCGAGAGGTTGATAAGCAAGGCGTATGCATTTGCACTCACTTTCATCCCTCCAACCTCTCTCCCGAAAAGAATTTGTCATTTATATGATAGTCACCCATCCAATACCTGACTCAGCGCGGTGTTACTTAACTTCGCGACCAATTTAAAGCCAGATGCAGATGTATTTTAACTTGGTAATTCGCACAAACATATGCCATGGTTATTTTACCAGTGAATTTTATGAAACAGCATGATTAAAAAATAATTCTAAGTTGCTGAACCGCAGATAGTTTTACTTTGACACCGGAATCTCGTGATACAAAATGAAAAATGTCAAATATCACAAAAAAAAATCAATAATCGCCTTATTTTCAGTATCAAATCCCACGTTTTCCAAACATTAACACCGCTTACAACAATTTTCTCATCCTGCTTTTTTATTTTATTATTTCAGCCGGACCCGTCTTCCCCAACCCACGAGTACCTCAAGGCTTCCAGGTGCCCTCAGGGCCAAACTACGGTGGTTTCTTCTAGAATCCTAGGGCTCAGCTGATCAAGAAGTCACATCACTTATTTATCCTTCGCCATCATCAAATCTAGTATTAAATAGGCCCGGTTGAGACAATTTTAATTTTAACTGTACATCAATTACGGCTGCTCAACTGTCAAGTTAAGCTAAAGTGACGGTTACAGTTTATTTAAAAAAAATAGAACTTCCATTCAAAATGGCCGAAATACGTAGCCTTCTTACCCTACAAATTCTTATGGGTGAGTGAGCGCTGTTAAAAGGCTCTAGTGGTCATTCTACGTTGTTAAATTTGTCCCAACCGGCCCAAATGAGAAGGAGTTATTTTTAACGGGATGTGTTAATTAGTTGAGGTAAAGATGAAAGCTATTTTGAGAATATTTGAGTTTGATTTCTTCATTTGAATTGTTGTTCTCACACAAAGATGGCATTCTAAATAAGAAACTGTTTTCGCTTGACATTATAGAAAATACAGGTAAAAACAGAAAAATAACATATGTTTTTAGTTTATGTTTTATTAGTATCACCATTTCAAAGATGATAAAACATACAACTATGAGCATAGGTAATGATTTCGACTGTAATGGGAACGGTATAGCAGTGTTGAGAGCATTTTTAAGGTAGAATAAACGCTAGTCAAACATTCACAGGCATCTCACAAAACAAAATCAATATAATTTTTCAGCTCAAATTCAAACTTTCTTTGTGCAAACGAAGAGAAGATGAGTTTAAGACAACAAATCAGTAACTGCCCTGTCAGACAACGTGTTTAAATTATGCCCCTTTATAACGTTTGGTTAAAGAAATGTTTAAGAAATTAAATTTTTGCCTATTTTTTTTTATGAATCAATATTGTGTTAGATTGGCTTAACTCACCTCTCTGAGCAAACCTGGGAATAGATTCCCAGTTGTTTGTGCTCCGTACAAAACCGTCAATAACTAGATATCTTGTGAATCGTGAAAGTTTGAGGAAGTATCCCAGGTGATTTTAGCAATTAATATCAATATACTGTACATTTATGTGAAACATAATTACATCGTATAATTTATTTTTGTCCTACAACTATTTTTTAAGTCTGGTATTTAAAAAATAAAAATATGAAATAAAATAAAAAGTATACCCTTTTCATTTAAACTGATTCCCTTAAAAAACTCTGTCCCAAAAACTCGGAGAGATCTAATTTGCTTGCCTTTTTTTTCAGTTTTCAAGTGGTAAGTCTTCGGTTCGATTTGAGTTTATTTGGTCATGTGTTAAGATTTTAACTCGTCTCGACTTGACCATCTAAGAGCTTACATTCAAAGAGCAAAAGGATGTGGACTCTTCAAAAATAAAAATACATTATGATTACAAATTACAAATAAATTGCAAAAAAACAAAGACAATGTGTAAAACTAAAATACCTAAGATAGGCATGTGAAATACTGAAGTAACAACAGTCACAACTTTGTCCAATCTGAGAGCTTTGTCAAAATAAACCAGTGATCTTTGCAAAAACCCAAAAGCTGGAGTTTTTGGGGCAGCAAATATGCGTGTGCTGGTCCTAAACACTTGCTTCAATTGCTATGTAGTTTTGAGAGATGTCTCAAAAGGGTGATCAATATGTATTTTGGAAAAGATTTGTCAATTTGTATTTAAACATCGTTCTTACTTATGTACAGAAATTGCCATGGCTTTATTTTTAAAACAATTGTTCAATTTGTCGAAATTTTATCGAGTAGTATCTTCCCGCTCAAACGACCGACTGAAACCAAGTCAACCAATTTAACCGCATTTCGGAGAACATTGTCCGAAGTCGAACATCAAAAGAAAACGACAGCTGACTTCAATGAACATTTGAAATTCGCGACCGGATCGAATTTACTGTCCGATTATCTGGGTTACCAGTCCGAAGCATGGAAACGTTTTTACAATCAATTCACTCTCGGGCATAAAAGTAACTATTCGTCCGGTGAAGATCCATGCGCTTTTATTGCAATTACCCATATAAATGTGTAACTATAGCCGTAGACTACAGTGGCGTAACATCATAGTAAGAATCCGCCAGACAAAAATTGTCAAAATCCTAAAAATACTAAATTCTTTGTTGATTAATTGACTTCACCATTTAATGGTGCACTAGGATGAACTCTTGTTTAAACTGCAAACGCTTGCAATGCGCGGAGTATTTTATTATTAACAACACTATAACCGTCTCAAAAATTGATGCCCAAACGCGGACTTGAACACTTTTATTTGCATGTTATTTTGCATCAATTTTTGAGACGGTTATAGTGTTGTTAATAATATAATGGTGCACTGTTTTTTTGGTCCTATTATACCACTAATGTTTAAATATCTTCTCGAATGACTTCTTTACCTGAGCAAAAATGGAGAGTTTAGTTCGTAATTTCTCTTAGATTACTCGCATTTGAGACTGGTGTACGCTTACTAAATAATTTGATTTGAGATGTTTAAGAAAGGGCGGGTGCAAACGCCATCGGGTGGCACCTACCGTTACCACTTATTGCCGGCTCGTTTGATCTGCAGACAACTTAGTATTATCGCTGGTTCTCTGACTACAGTAATTTTAAACACAGTGATAAAAGCCATCGCCTAAAGAGGCACAAGTCAAAAACGAAACATTTTCTACCCAAAGAACAAGTAACCCGTGCCTGGCATCGGGTAGTTCATCACAATGTAATAGTAATGGGTGTGTGAAACAGGGGTTGTCATCGCAATCTAAAACAAGTATCCAGTGCCCGGCATCGGGCAGTTCATCACAATGTAATAGCATAGATTAAAAATCTATGGTAATTGTAATGCGTGGGTAAAACATGGGTTCACGGCAATCTAAAGCAGTTTTTTTGTTGACAAGCGAACCTGGGGCGTAGAATAGAGACGTATTTAACGCGAAAATCTGTACGAACCACACGCCACCATTCTCTGTCGCCTTTTCAAGAATACGCATTCCCATGCTGTACCGGTCCGTTGCTTTGAAAAGTGAAGCGGCCAACGACGTCCACAAAACGGTCGACAAAGAATAAGCCACAGCGGATGACCCAGATAACAATCGAAGCTTGCCGATAGAAATCCGGAAGAATTGAATGTTCGGGCAAGTTAACGACGAGACAAATTCGTTGTATGATAACTTTGCCTGATATCGCGATCGCCAGTGGGGAGTTCACAGTTGGCTGGGTAAAAATTGGTGGAACATCGACGTGGTTTGGAAGTAAGAGTTAGAAATGTGGTCGGTATTTACCGTTCAGTTATTGGCTGGGCATGGTTAGGGAAGGATCTTTTTTTAGTGATCTTCGAACTGATCGCGATCTTTTTATTCGATTGCGATCGGATTGTCCACGATCTTTTTAAAAAGATCGTTTTAAAAGATCAAGATCGTTTGCACAGTCGTTCCTTTTTTGGTGTTTGTTGTTGTACAACACTTGACAGTTGAAATTTGAATGTGGCAAATGGAAAATTATTTTCCATAGCTTTTAGTTTTCTTTCAAAGACCTGAAAGCGTTTCCAGGATTCCAAACAGTTCTTAGTTTAACTTTTAGTAGTTTTATTGATGCGTGCAAATGCTGCCTAGTATGTCCGCCGTGCCTGTCCACGACCAAAGCTTTTCTCAAATTGGGTCATCGAGATTCGAAGCCTCTTTATAGGCATTTTTGTTCCTGTTAAGTGTTTACAGGCTGTTAATTTTCTTCTTGTATTCTTGACTAACAGTCATATTTGGACTTCGCATCGTGTCCCTAGTATTTCTATATTAATATTACATGTTCAAAAAGTTTCATATTCTACCATTACCATGTGTATATATATTCAACTGCATTATTTTTGTACATAACAACAAACAAACAGCCCCTCCTAATAGCAACCCGCATGACACTAGGAAGACAGGAAACCTTCCAGTTCCCCTAGCAAAACACCATCTCTCAATTTTAACTAAAGGCCCTCTTTATGCTGGAGCCAAATTGTACAATGCTCTCCCGACAGAGATTAAAGCTAGCAGTGAGAATACTTTTAATTATAAACTAAAAGAATTTTTATTGTGTTACTGTTTTTACTCTACTGACGAATATTATGAAAAATGTAAATATTTGTAAATACATTTTATATCAAACGATGGGAATTATCCTGACTGTCTCTATATCTTTGTGATTCTTTGGACAATAAAATTATTATTATTATTATTATTATTATTGTATTTCCCAGTACCTATCGGTGCTAAAAATACGCTTTTTTCTAGAGATCACATGATATTTTCGAAAACGATCTTTTAAATGAACTTGATCTTTTGTTGAAACAAATTTGAATTTGATCTTAAAAAAAAACGATCGCGAAGATCGATTTCAAAACGATCTTCTCCAACTATGTGGCTGGGCTATTCTTGCATCTCAAAATGAGACGAGATTGTTGAAAGACGAATAGTTTAGTGAGTCCCAAATATGCAAACTTGTGAATTGCTTTTTTATACTTTTAATTAGCTATAGGAGGATATTTGTTTGATTCGTGATTTTCTTGTAAAGTGTTAATATTTCAACTTGTTTTGGACACGACAATCTCCATGTTGCCCTTTACTTCAACTAACCAATGACTAAAATAACTTGCACCTGGTGTCAGTAAGATTCACCTTCAAGTTAGAAAAAAGTCGAAATTAATATAAAAAATCAGAAAATTTTTTCTTACAAATATTTTTACTTTCAAATCCATTTTTTCCATATTCTATAACCTATTTTAGTTGTTATATCGTGATATAACACCAATTTCACACCAATTTCAGTTTTACCCACCTAGGTTTGGTAATCCATTTAACTCCAATGCAAAACACAGAAAATCACCAAAAAAACTAAACTGACAAAGACACACCAAGTTCTCTTCGTATCCTTAACGAATTTCTAACTCGAGTAAAATAGCCCTCCTATTAGCACCATGTTAATGTGTAAATTACTGTAAAAAACTATCAGTAAAATGGGCATGCATTACCGTGTATGCTCAAAAGTTACGACAAACAACTTCGTAATTTCTCGCAGATTACTTGCATTTCATCTTTATTTATGCACACAGACTTGGACCAATCCTAAAAACCCAATGGCATGACGTTGAGAATTAGCGCTGGTTGCATACGCACTTAACCTATTAACTCAAACCAGATCATTTGACATTGAGAAAGTAACTTAACCTTAAAACCAGAAAAAAAACCATTACATAAATTCCATCACACCTTTATTGATTAAAAACCGTCGTCACAAAACTCAAACACTATCCATGAAATACGGCTGGCCGCCGTTGGCTTTCCGCGCCGTAAGCAGCTCGCATCCGTCGTCCGTAACGAGCATCGTGTGCTCGAACTGAGCGGAAAGCCGTCCGTCGACGGTAGCTGCTGTCCACTTGTCAGGCCATGTGACGTCACGCCACGTGCCCGCAGACACCATCGGCTCGATCGTGAAGCAGTGGCCGGCCTTCATCACGCCGACCGCCTTGTTTTCTGTATGGAGTTAAGATAAAGTTACCGTTTTATTGTGTTAGAAAACAAGTCCGTGTTTTAACCCATGTACGGCAAGATTATAAAGATTCATGCAGACCGCTTTTTATGCAATTTGGTATTATAACTTTGCCTTGCCTCTAAATTTATAATGCTGTGATATATATACTTGATATCATGAATTTGACATCTGAACAAAATGAAACACATGAATATTGGACACCTAACCTGACCTATGTAATTCTATGGATACGTCTGCAGAAAAAATAACGAAGAGTTTTAAACAATAAAAAATTGGACAAATTGTAACTGTATCGTATTTAAGGCTTTAAGTATTTTAAGGCTTGACTGTCACCATAACATGTAAAATGTTTAATAATTGACAATAAACAACAATAATAAAGAAACTAACAACATTTTAAAGATTGACAAACATTCAAAATTCAGTAACAAAAGTCCAATAGCAAATGGCAATTTTTTTTACAATAAACTTTTATCAGATTGTCAACTGACTTACAGTAAGAATAACAAGAACGGTTTTAAAACAAATTTGAAAATATTTTTCATACAGCATGCCTATTATTCAGTACAGGAATTTAAAAAATTTTAAATGACGTAGACGACATTGACATTTGTATCGATGTATTATAGACATATAATTATTATTGTAAGCTAATTTACTGACTTGTCTAATGCCATATTGTACTGGTGAAATGATGAAATAAAGAAACTTGAAACTTGAACTTGAAGATACAATTTGGCTGCACTTTTAGCTAATAAGCAATTCACTAAGGTCCAGTATCACAATGTGTGCTTAGAAAAATAACTGCCAGTTACAGACTCATCTCCATGATGACAGCCAATCAGATCATACTATTTTCATCTTAACCAAATATTATCATTTTAGCTGGACATTATGAAACTAGCTCTAAAGTCAAAGACTTTTGGATCGAACAATGTCCAATCGGTACTGACTTGCATAGTGGGGAATACTAGGCGCGGTGTGGAACAGCCGGTGGATTCCGTGGCCGCAGTAACTCCGCACGACGGAGAAGCCGCTCGCCTGTGCGTGCTTTTGGATCACGTTGCCACACTCGCGGTATTTCTCGCCCGGTCGAACTGCAGGCAAATAGACATACAGGTGAGCCTGGATAAATTATAACCTTTTCAGGTTATTTTCGTGGTGATAATGCCACAACTGTCATGTACTTGGGAGGTCCCTGGTTTGGTCGCTACGAGTTAGATGATGAAAATGTCTGCAATTGGCAGGTTCTTGGTTGCTGGCTATTCTGGTGTAAGAGCCTTGTTTGTCCCTTTGATTATTGTCACCATATGTTGCTTTCGCCTAGCTAGTTTAAATGAAATTAGACCCGATTTGAATCAAAAAGCAATCTTCAATAAGCATGGAGTCTTTGTTAAATATCCCCCATTTATTTTCAAACACCTATACTCCGTTCGGTAAGAGAAAATACACTCTTCTGCTTTTGTCGTGTTAATATGTTTTGTTTTTCAAACTACTATCAGAATTTTTCTAGCAATTAAAACAATCCTGGGAATTCATTTTTAGATATACATGATATTTTCAAATTCCTCTACTGAAGTTGAAGTTCCCAAGTTGGTAGCAGTGCAGGGGGGCAGAACTTGTGCTAGTATCTTCACTCATTGTCATTGGGTGTAACTGTACAGATAGTACTAACTACCAACTAGGTAATTTCGGCACTGTTGTGTAAAAAGAGTGGCTGTAACTAACCAATCTCAATTGACTTAGCAAGGCACTCGTGTGTCACTTGGACCAGCTTCCGTGCTTCTTCAGAAACATTGCCCAAAAGAAAAGTCTCGTTGAGGTCGCCGTGAAAGCCGCGATGGTACACCGTCACATCAACTACAGAAACAAGGAAATCAATTTAATAATACACCATTGAATATCTTCTTCAAACATAATAAGAATATTAACTAAATTTCCAACCCACCGTTACAGATGTCTCCATCTTCCAAAGGCCTAGTGTCAGGAATACCGTGACAAATAACCTCGTTTACTGACGTGCAGCACGAACGAGGGAAACAGTAGTAATTTAGTGGAGATGGATAGCACTCTCTCTCGACGCAAGCCTCGTGAACTACTCGATCGACTTCATCAGCTGTCACTCCTACGGCTATCACTCTTGCCGCTTCGTCCAGAACCTCTCTTCCGAGCTGACACGCCACTCGCATGCCTAAAATAAGAGGTAAAAGGCTGACGATAATAGTTGTCAGAGGTTCACTTCACTACAGAGCATAAAGTTAAGATAATAAAAATAGTTAAAAGACCAGCAGTGTATTTGTTTAAAGCCAACCTTCAATTTCCTCTTCATTCAAAGCCTTGATCTGTGCGCTGTTTCGCATGGCTTGTTCGGAGACTGGCACCCCATCCGGGTGATCTGCATAATCCGGCCTTGGTATGTGTGAAGGCACAGTTCTAGGGATTGCCTGTTTGAATGGTCGAAGCCTCCCAGTGAAATGATAGTTTGGCCATGGATCGTATTCATCGTTGTCACCTGACTTGCAGCGAATTCCCTCTGAAAAATGTAGATTAAGATTTGTACAAGGTACACGTTTGAGGCATGCAGTAATACGAACTGCCTACTACTGAATGAGGACTTACTTGCAAGTTTGTGCAATACTTTATGAGAATCCCAATTAGTTTTAAAACAGACCTGTAAAAACAAATCTAAGTTAAACCACAAAAGAAAATATTGCCATGCTCAGCGGTAAATTTTTAGGTTATGTACCACGAAGGACGTAATATTGGTGTTCGTACCTGTGAACAAAAGTACGAGTCTTGTATACCTAGTTTCAGACATGTTGGGCATTGCAATTTTCCTGCTAAATTACAGCCCGGCGATTCACAAATCTTTCCATCACATAAAAGTTCCATTTAAACAATAGGAAATCGCACAGAAGTAACCTCGAGAATCGGACGACTTGGAAACCAGAGATGGAAACACGAGTGCAGCGCCACACAGTAGAGAAACAAAGTACCAAGTCTAATATTTGCTTTATATTTATCCGGTAGAGAGCATTACTTACATTGATCAGAAAATCTACAAATTCAAAAAACTTGTTTTAAAATATAAGTCGCGTAAGTATCAGATAAGCTTGTGTATCTTACGTCATTTTTCTTTCAACCAACACCTGATTTTCAGAATATTCTCAAAAATAATTAATGATATTTGCTCGTGTGCTTTGCTTCTGTGATTTTTATACCTTTCTTTATTCCATTGTCGCTTTGCGCCAGATATTTAATTTAATCTAATTAATTAAATACATTTTACATTGATTCTTTTATTTTCTACTGGTCTTCACCTAACACTGGGCTGTGAAACCCTCGTAATGCCGCTACAGAAATAAGCAAGCATTTATTTTTTATCAAAGTTGGTCAAACAATTTTCGGATATGAAAAAAACCCACAAAACTTTGCTGTCACGTTTGAAAAAATAACTTACTATTCGAAATTAAAGCTGGAAAGAGACTTAAAAAAAAGTGATTATCCTCACTATCGAATTTTCCATCCCTCCCTTTACTCTCCACCAAATTAGCGCGCCGTAACCCGTACTAGGTTCAGTCTCATTAGAGTAAACATCAAGAGTGCGGGTCCTCCTCCGAGATAGCCGAGCTTGCACTTTGAACCATATCCGCGTAATCACCATCCGTTCAAGGATCGGTGGCGAGAGCAAATAGGGGCGCCCTCTCTGACGGGGTATCTAAACCAAATGCCATACCAGGCGGCAGGCGGCTAGCGGCAGCTAGCTCGCAGTTGCGTTCAGGAAGGGTCGCGGGTCGGGTCGCGTCGAGACATGAACCCAGGGGTCGATGCGCGAGTGTACATGTGCGTGGAAGATTTTAACATCTCTGTGTGAGAAACAAGTTTTGGTTTTGTCTGTGTTAGGGACCGCGAAGATATAAAAAAAAGACGCAAAACATGTGTTGGCAAGATGGGACTTGTGAATCTTTGGTGTTGTTTTGTTTCGAATAGTTTTGATGGATCGGTGTTATTTTGTTTTTGAATTTTCCCACAAAGTGTATGCAGCAATAATGAAACCTGGCAGAAAATCACGAGAATTTTCGTTCGGCGGATTGTAAATACTTCTATACCGGCTACGGATATACCTGATTTAAATATAGATTCCCATTTTATTCACTTGATTTGTAGATTAGAGTCCATAACTTCAAGTCAGTGTCGTGTGAATTCCATACCGAACAAACTTTACTAACTCCGTATTGATAAATTTAAAAAAAAAAAAAATAGTTCAGCAAGTACAAAGGTATTTCAGTGTTCCCCGACTAAATTTAAAAAAATTCACAAAAATACTTCCAAATCGCAAGAACTTTCCTAAAATGGCCCAGTTTGCTTTCACCTTTTCGACGTCTTTATTTGTGATTCTGAGCGTAACGACAGCGACGCCGACAATCGGCGTCGGCCGCAACGTTACCGAAAGACATGTACAGAACGGACAAAGTTCCAAGTGGACCATCATCGCCCTGAGAGAACAGCAATTCACGAACCTGATCTCCGAAGATATCGACATGGACCCTTGCAAAGCAGGTGACTAATACTCGCAAACGTCTATGATGCATGGAAATACCTATGACCAAAAGTGTTTGTTTTTCCGTCGCCGCCAAGTGATTGGCCAGTACCGTTTAAAATCTACAGCTTATTTGAAATTTGAAATTACTCTTAATTTTCATAGCGTCGTTCATAGCTAGCGGTTGTTCCTGTTTATCACTGCCTACAGGATCTATCAACTGCAGTTGTTTCCTACTTACTATTTCTTTATTTTCTCTACAGTCAATCACATTTTTTGTTTTCTTTCTTACTGGAGAGATGACAGCTTTCAGCGAAAGACCTTCTTCACTGTAAATCTCTTCTAAATCAACTGGTCACAGTCTGCACAGGCTGGTTTTTGATTACCAAATCAGGTTACGTCAAGCGACTGAACCTATTCCATCACTAACCTAAAGTAACCCGGTATTTTATTCTTACTTCCTACCCTCTCATGTTTAGTATATTCTCTAAATGTATGACATGCAATATAGTAAATGGGTCAGAGACAGGTTCAAGTTCAATTGACCTAGCTACCGTCCGTATCCCCCTTTTTTTAATGCCACCGCTGGCTAGTTACCTAATCGCTGCTGTCACATGTTTCGGTAGTGTGAGATGAGATATGGAACATTGTCGCGTGCATGTACGAGATCTGACACGGCTGTAGTTTATACGTAAGGGCGTTAGCCGTTGTGAATCGCCATGCACTGTGCGTAACGAGGGAAATTCGGGACAAGGGTAGCAAGGCAAGGTTTTTGCCAAATTCTAGGCCGATTTCACTAACAAAGTGGCTTAAAAAAAATAGATTTTTGAATTATATGTGAAACAACAAATTTTCCTAACTTCCGCAATTTTTACCTGTTCATTAAGGGTGAATACAGTTGTGCCATATTGACGGAAACAAAACTACCACACACACACTATCTGCTCTGGTTACGAAAATATAGTTAAATATAGTTATAGAAAATAGTTTAGGTAAATAGTTTTAGTATTTTTTTTCTGCCAACTGTATGTCACATGCAAATTGCAGTTTTTTCTAGGAAAAAATGAAATAAATAAATAAAGGAAGAAATAATCGCAAAGTAAATGGAGTTTTTTTGTAGTGAAAATTTTAACTACATTAGTTTGTACTTTTAATTAATGAAATTCGTTTATAACAAGTTCCAAGTTTTTTTAGTTTTTTTTTTTTTTTGTAGTTATTCTGTTAACGGAGAAGTTGCTTAAATTACAAAACGTCAGAAAAATTGCAGTCTTTATTAGAATTCAAAATCAGTTTTGATTTTCTTTTAACTAGTGCTAAGGTTACATAAAGAAGACAAGTCTATAAACCCGGAGCGATTTACGTGTTCGACTGGTCATGTGACTTTGTCCCAGTGCAACTTTCACGTGTTCGACTGGGCATGTGACTCTGCCCCAGTGCAACTTTCACGTGTCCGACTGGGCATGTGACTCTGTCCCAGTGCAACTTTCACGTGTTCGACTGGGCATGTGACTCTGCCCCAGTACAACTTTCACGTGTTCGACTGGGCATGTGACTCTGTCCCAGTGCAACTTTCACGTGTTCGACTGGGCATGTGACTCTGTCCCAGTGCAACTTTCACGTGTTCGACTGGGCATGTGACTCTGCACCAGTGCAACTTTCACGTGTTTGACTGGGCATGTGACTCTGTCCCAGTGCAACTTTCACGTGTTCGACTGGGCATGTGACTCTGCACCAGTGCAACTTTCACGTGTTCGACTGGGCATGTGACTCTGTCCCAGTGCAACTTTCACGTGTTTGACTGGGCATGTGACTCTGTCCCAGTACAACTTTCACGTGTTCGACTGGGCATGTGACTCTGCCCCAGTCCAACTTTCACGTGTTCGACTGGGCATGTGACTTTGCCCCAGTGCAACTTTCACGTGTTCGACTGGGCATGTGACTCTGTCCCAGTGCAACTTTCACGTGTTCGACTGGGCATGTTACTCTGTCCCAGTGCAACTTTCACGTGTTCGACTGGGCATGTGACTCTGTCCCAGTGCAACTTTCACGTGTTCGACTGGGCATGTGACTCTGTCCCAGTGCAACTTTCACGTGTTCGACTGGGCATGTGACTCTGTCCCAGTGCAACTTTCACATGTTCGACTGGGCATGTGACTCTGTCCCAGTGCAACTTTCACGTGTTCGGCTGGGCATGTGACTCTGTCCCAGTGCAACTTTCACGTGTTCTACTGGGCATGTGACTCTGCCCCAGTGCAACTTTCACGTGTTCGACTGGGCATGTGACTCTGCCCCTGTGCAACTTTCACGTGTTCGACTGGGCATGTGACTCTGCCCCAGTGCAACTTTCACGTGTTCGACTGGGCATGTGACTCTGTCCCAGTGCAACTTTCACGTGTTCGACTGGGCATGTGACTCTGTCCCAGTGCAACTTTCACGTGTTCGACTGGGCATGTGACTCTGCACCAGTGCCAGTCGAAAAAGGCATCTAGAATTGGTCTTGATTACACATATAAATGTATATTATACTTGAATATATAGATCCATTCTTTTTATTTTTCCTGTTGTAAATCGTTTTTGCTAGCCATTTCTTTGACATTGACCATTCGGTGAATTATCCATCACTGTGATTTTGAAGATAGAAATTATAGAAGATAGATATAATAGATTGATAGATAGATAGAAGATAGATAGATGATATGATGAAGATAGAATGTTAATGTGTCAATATTGGAGATCGTCGGAGATGCTACGGACTTGCCTTGTTGAAGACAAAGTGCTTGCGTTTAATTAAGATAATTGGAAATAGAAGCGTAGTCTCCCTGTTCAATCATTTGCTTTGTTTCATCTTGAGGGTATTGGATGGGTGACCATCATACACATGACCAGTTCTGTTCGGGAGAGAGGTTGGAGGGATGAAAGTAAGTACAGCAACTGCATTCGCCTTGCTTATCAACCTCTCGACAGCATTGATTTGTGAAGGAATCCTGCTGTTCTCGTTGTACCGTCCTTCGAAAGGGACGTTAGCTTTCGGATAGATCAGATAATATATAAAAATAATTTAAACGACATCTTTTTTGCTTCAAAACAGGCGTAAACAATATTATGACCACGGCTATAAGACCACTTAATTGATATGTAATGTGATTGTGGTGGTTTTCTTGTCCTTGGTCCATCAAGGTTGATAAAAATGAACTTAAATTTAATTTGATTATGATTTGTGGTCGATACGATCTGATTACGTGGAAGAATAGACGCCGGTGATTGGAGCATAGTGAGTGTTTCTGGTTATGTATGTTTCAAAATTGGATGAGAGGCAAAAATGCTTGAACTTCATTTGAAACGTTAGGATATGGGACAAAAAGATTATAACACAGGGTAAGCTTGGTTTTTGGTAAAGTACGTCATTATATATGGTTTTAAAACAAATACGTACCGAGCCAACGATATGAGTAACATATATAAAAAAAATTGCATCTTTGACGTGCCTGATATTTGGTATTTCAAAGAAACCACATGACATTTTTGAAAAAAATTCATTTTATTCATGAGTGAACATTAAAAACCACACAAATTCAACATAAATAAGCAAAACAGTCTGGATCAGTAGCTCGTTGGTAGTTAAAGTGCAAAAAGGTGCATATAAAAGTACAAAATTTCAGGCCAAAAAGTTGATTTCTCTTAATGGTCGGCTGTTATTAGGTTGGCACTACCCGATAAAATACGGATAAGTTCGTAGGGTTGGGGGTGCAAAATTAGTGTTGTAGAATTTGTACAATGTTGTAGTTTGTAGAATTTGTTATAAAGAATTTGTAATTTTGGAATCTATGTTCAATCACTGCCCGTGGAAGTCTAAATATCTTGTGGCGTATTTATTTTCCGCATCCGTCCCACCTTTGGTTCGATTCAGATTTGCTTGAAAATTCCCAGAAACAAGAACGTAGCCAAACAAAACAGTGGCGTCAAATTATCTTGTCCAATCATTTAACTTTTCGTCTTGTCATGTTCCTACATGGCAATCTAATATTGTTAACGCTTTTAACATGCTAACAGGCAGTGGTGTAGACATGGGGAGGGGCAGAAGGGCACGCGCCCCTATTTTGCATTCAATACAGGAAACATTGCAGCCAGAACAAATACCAGGTGCAGGCTGCAGACATCTGTTATTTTTTGGAAAAATTAATTAGACTTACGAAATAATTGAGCGCTACCAAATTCGGTGCCAATCTGATTTTAAAGAATAAAACGATGCAAAATATATAAAGCCTCGAAAATAGGCCTGTTAAATAAAATCCACGCAGTAGTTCAAGCCAATAATAAAATTAAATGTATTAAATTATTGAAATTAATTTATGGGCATGAGAAATCTCCAAACAGTTTCAAATATTCGCTTAAAACTCATATAGTATTTCTCCAAAGAGCTTAATTAAATTTTTTCAATTTTTTTCGGTGTTTGCGTCAAGACCAAGACTCGACCTTTCCTAGGACATGAAATTAGAGGTCTCGTACTGGAAAACTAATCGAGATAGAACAAAAAATGCTGTTTAAAAAAATATTTCACACCCCTAATTTACTTTTCGCCTCTGGCTACGCCACCACCAACACAGACCGTGGTCGTGCACGGCTCCCCTTCTCCCACCCACCATATAGCAAGCCAGACCCATGCAGTCGTTACCCCCAGTAATCCTCTGATTAGATTCCGAGTCGTTTGCTCACTCTCCTCTCTGCAGCGTCCTGACAAAATCAAGTTTATGCATCATTATCCTCCCTACATCCGAATAACCTTTTTATTAATTACTACCGAAAACGGATAATAAGTAATAACTCACTTAGTTTCGGTTTATAACCACATGTAGTTATAGTGTGGTTAATGGAAGGGTTATATGCAAGCAGTGGCGGCTCGTGACTGTTTTTCTTGGAGGGGCGGCAGTAAAATTTCTCCCCCCCCCCCCCCCCCCCCCTCACCACCATCACCATAAGTAATGAACACTGTAGTAGGATTTCAATATTGTAACATTAAAATACAACATGTGATATTTAAAAAAAAAGTTATCATTGAATTCTTGCTGTCAAGTCACACATTGGATTAATTTTCATTGGACAAAAACGTACACTGTATGTGCAACTGGGTGGGATCAGAAATTTAGGCTAGTAAACGGTAGTACTATTATTTTGAAACTATTAATTGCCGTGGAAAATATGTGCGATCGTATGCATCGTTCTGTCTCACTCGCTCTCGCTGCTAGCTCAGCCCGGCGACTGGCCGAGGCTGGCCGAGGCTGGCCGAGGGCGGGTTTTCTGCTGCCCTCGCTGGGCTTGCGAGCGACGACAGGCGACACACGTTCAAGGCCATTTCCACGCACTCATAGCTGAGCAGGGAGGACGGCAACGCTCGCTGCCCCAAAGAGAGCAAGAGGTGGCGTTCATGCTCTATAGGCAGCGGACAACCGCCTACTGGATCGCAGCTCGTGCTGTCGGCGCGACGCAAATAGCGCGTTTTTTCGCATTTCGAAAGTAGCACCCATTTTAAAACACACAAAACGCGTAGAACAATAATAATAGTAATAACACTTATAATTATTATAATAATAACAATTATACTTTTATTCTGTCGAAAATGCTAGGGAGGGCAGCCGCCCCGCAGCCCTCCCTCACGAGCCGCCCCTGTATGCAAGGCTGTACGGTCGATAAAATTATAGGAATAGCAATTACAATTTCGAATACGAGTTTGGCGACGGATTTATCGCAATCATTCCCTTGGGGCTGTTGGGCAGAAGCAGGCTAAGTGACATCACTAACTTTACTTTTGGCTCCTTTCTAAGCTAAACTAGCATCATTATCATCCTGTCATTCACCAATAGCCAGAGGCTAGTGACAAGGGGACAGCGTCAACACAGAGTTGACCAGAATGAGCGGTGGCCGGTCCTTGGTGCTGTTGGACAGGAGCAGCCAACACTGTGTGTCAAAGGGACAAGGCTAAGCGGTGGCCGGTCCTTGGTGCTGTTGGACTGGAGCAGCCAACACAGTGTGTCAAAGGGATAAGGCTAAGCGGTGGCCGGTCCTTGGTGCTGTTGGACAGGAGCAGCCAACACAGTGTGTCAAAGGGACAAGGCTAAGCGGTGGCCGGTCCTTGGTGCTGTTGGACAGGAGCAGCCAACACAGTGTGTCAAAGGGACAAGGCTAAGCGGTGGCCGGTCCTTGGTGCTGTTGGACAGGAGCAGTCAACACAGTGTGTCAAAGGGACAAGGCTAAGCGGTGGCCGGTCCTTGGTACTGTTGGACAGGAGCAGGCTGCGTGCCAGCACCGGATTCAACCTCGGCTCCCTGCCAGGCCAGGCTTGCTTCATCCTCAGCCTTTCATTCACCGACAGCCAATAGACCAGTGCCATAGTTAAATTACAGTGTCATAACTCAAAGGGATTGTTTATTTACATTAGTTTCGGTATTTTAGGGATATTACAATTAAATAATGTGGTTCTTTAAGTAATTTAAAATTAAATTACAACCAAATAAAGTTGGTTTTTGTCTAATTATTACAATTTTACATCCAATAATGTACAATGTTAGCGGTGTGAACAGGCTGGTGGATGGTTAGCAAACTTGGCGAGTGAATTATTGATTCACTAAATTAGACTCACGCATAAAACGTCAGCCACAAACATACACAAGCAGTGATTGAAACTTGAGTGACGCGTGTCATTAACATTCATGCGTTGATAAAAAAAATCTAAAAAAGAAACTAAACAATGTGATGAGGGAGGGGAAAATCGGTGCGGAGGAAAATGTGGATTTTGTAATGCGATGATTTTATTGCCGAATTTGTATTACCATTGAGTGTAAAAGGATTGTCGGAGGGACAGCTTTTAAGTAAAATTAACTGCTGAGCAAACGAGGCCGGTAATCCGTGGTTATGGTAGGTGCTACTCGATGGCGCTTGAGACCGTGTTTTTCAAACATAAAAAATATAAAAGATTATGACTGAAAATATCGATAAAAGTATATCAAACGTTGAGGTTAGCATTAATAAATATTAATTGAGTGTAAACCAGTCTCAAATGATTAAGAAATAACGAAATGAAATTTCTTAATACTGGAAACGACGGTGTCTCCATCTGGTGGCAACTACCATTATTGTCGCGGTACAGTTGTCATTTGGCGGCCATTTCTTGCAATATAACATCAAGGCTATAGTAATACGGATTTTTTAAATTAAACCCGTTCTTTTTTTTAAAGATAAAATCAATTTGAACTTGCTGAATGATGGGAGAACACATGCACCTATTCGAAGAATGTTGAATCATATTCTTAGGCAAACTAGCAGTCGCCCTATGTTATGTAGCTTAACAGGGTCGCTGGCTATTCGTTGCTAGATTTAATATTATTGTCCTTTAATTCTTTGAAAACTATGCTCTGTATTTAAAACTTGGCGCCTTTTTTTGCTGTCGGTCACTGCATTATGGAAACTTTCCGAATTTTGAAGCAGGCACGATAAAAAATAATTCAAAAACAAATGACAGTATCTGTCAAAAGGTGGTCGTCAAAAATGTCTTAAAATCCAAATGTATTAAATGCGTGTCGATTCTCTAATTAAAATAACGGAAAACATGATTCACAGACGATAAAAATTATTTATTTTTACAAAAAGAGTTTTAATATCATGACGTTGTGTGATCCCGTTTGAAATGTGTCAAAATATATTAAATATAAAAACTACCCCTAATAAAATGTTATCTCTAATAAAAACTAATCTCTATTACCTAAACTTAAAGAAAATCTATTACGTTGTTATTTGCTTAGCAACAGACAATCGATAGATTAACGGTCTGTTAATTAATTAACGTGCCGCTGAAAACCGGAACCAACGAGCAGTTTTACGACGTCTAGTTAAAAAGATAACCAGACGTTAAGATGAACATAAAAATATCTAATTGGCTGTGACCATGAAGAAAATCAGAGTGTCTGTGAATATTCACAGCCTCTTGGTTCTACTCCTTGGAGATCCATCATTCTCATCAAATACACTAAAATCCTTTTAAAAATTATGTGTCCAAGTAGCTCAATGGGTTAGAGCGACACCCGCGATAGGCAGAAATCGGAGTTCAAGTCCCCGTTTGGACATCAATTTTTGAGAGGCTGTTAGTGTTCATAGTAAGGAATAACTGGCAGCTATATTGATAATTCGAGATTAAAAAACTAGTCATTTGAAAAAAAAATACGAGTCTGGGCCATTTCCGTTAATTGTTATCAGTGCATTTTTCCTCTGCAGTTTTCTCTTAACGACGTTAAAATTCGCAGACCATACAAATTACGCCTTTATAACTCGAATAGATGTTGCTTAACCGTTGGTTTTCCAATACTAATACTTGTGTGGGGTGTCAAAACGCAACGGAAGCTTTTCCCACCCCTTCAAGGCCTAATTAACCCTTAGCCTCATAACAGTCCCGATTTAAATACTTCTAGCCAATCCCGATGGCGTGATGCGATACCAGGCTTTAGCTTTGTAGGGGTCACGGTTTTCCTGCAGGCTAAAGCACATTTCCATGGCTTATGGAATAGAAAGGGCTTAGAGAAAAGTCGCCACATACACGTTGTCAATGCAGCATTTTCCCGATTGGAGGACTTTAGAAACACGTTAAAATGGCAATATTATTAAATCGAAATTCTGCCAGTGGATTAGGAACTTTCATATAGAACAAAGTTCAGTTTGGCATTTTGGACTGTCATGCTCTTCACCGGGTTAGCACCGGCTCCGAGCGAGAGCGCTCCTACCCGAACACGTGATTGCATATTCGGAATTCTTGGGGCAAAAAAAGTACACCGGGAGTGACCCGAGAGCGAGCAACTCTGCCAGTCGAGCACGTGAAAGTTGCACAGGGGCAGAGTCACATGCCCAGTCGAACACGTGAAAGTTGCACTGGGACAGAGTCACATGCCCAGTCGAACACGTGAAAGTTGCACTGGGGCCGAGTCACATGCCCAGTCGAACACGTGAAACACTGGGAGAGAGATACATGCCCAGTCGAACATGTGAAAGTTGCACTGGGACAGACTCACATGCCCAGTCGAACATGTGAAAGTTGCACTGGGACAGAGTCACATGCCCAGTCGAACACGTGAAAGTTACACTGGGGCAGAGTCACAAGCCCAGTCGAACACGTGAAAGTTGTACTGGGACAGAGTCACATGCCCAGTCGAGCACGTGAAAGTTGCACTGGGACAGAGTCACATGCCCAGTCGAACACGTGAAAGTTGCACTGGGGCAGAGTCACATGCCCAGTCGAACACGTGAAAGTTACACTGGGGCAGAGTCACATGCCCAGTCGAACACGTGAAAGTTGCACTGGGGCAGAGTCACATGCCCAGTCGAACACGTGAAACACTGGGAGAGAGATACATGCCCAGTCGAACACGTGAAAGTTGCACTGGGGCAGAGTCACATGCCCAGTCGAACACGTGAAAGTTGCACTGGGACAGAGTCACATGCCCAGTCGAACATGTGAAAGTTGCACTGGGACAGAGTCACATGCCCAGTCGAACACGTGAAAGTTACACTGGGGCAGAGTCACAAGCCCAGTCGAACACGTGAAAGTTGCACTGGGACAGAGTCACATGCCCAGTCGAACAACTGAAAGTTTCACTGGGACAGAGTCACATGCCCAGTCGAACACCTGAAAGTTTCACTGGGGCAGAGTCACATGTCCAGTAGAACACGTGAAAGTTGCACTGGGGCAGAGTCACATGCCCAGTCGAACACCTGAAAGTTGTACTGGGGCAGAGTCACATGCCTAGTCGAACACGTAGATCGCCCCCAGTTCACACCCGGGAAGCACCGGGGCGACCAGTCGAATACGACATAAAAGAAAGCGGATTTTGGGGCGCTTTTTGTGTTAACACAACACGCATATCATTCGGAAAATCAGCCATATTTAGTAAAAAAAAAAACTCTAGAGTGATGTACAATGAAAGAATATCTATGATATAGCATCTCAAATCTTATTTTCAGCAAGCCTTGGTTTAATTCTATCCATGGCGTTAAAGTCACGTACAGAAGGGATTTGAATAATTACTGTGAGGGAGTGCTGGAGATTATGTTACAAAATTCAGACTGCCAGTGAAGCGAACGGGTTCTTATAGTCTATTCAAGTTGCAACAAATCTTAATCCTATAGTTCATTTCAACTCGAGAGGGTATCGGGTAACGTGCCACCTAAGTGAGTAACCGTTGAGCTTATAGGTGTAGTCAGAGTGCCAGCGTTAATGTAAAACTTTCTGCTGAGCAAACGAGGCCGACAACGCGTGGTAACGGTGGTGACCACCCGATGGCGCTTGCGGTCGTCCGTTTTAACAAACCTCTACAATTAAATAATAACGACTCATAACATCGATACATTTTTGTCAATCGTTGAGATTAGTATTGTAACATAACAAAATAACTTAACAAAAGAAACGACGGTGGCACCACCTAGTGGCATCCTTTTTTTTGTCACGGTAAGCAGTCATTTGGCGGCTATTTTACGTGAAGACAGTTAAATATTAGCGCCATGGTAGTCAGTTTAATTGTACTGCTAGATGTAATGTTTATGACTGCTAGGTTGTTTTGTAGTGTTTAACGACGCACTGTTTTGACAACAAGTGCCCTTACTGCGTCGACGAATAAGTTGGCTGTAACAAACTTATCCTACACGTATACGCAAGAGGCATCAAGAACAAGAAGTCGGCTAATGTCAAAAAGCACTAGGGGGCGTCCGAAGGGTGGTAAAACGCGAACAGGATTCTAACAGGAGTCAATGGGTGTTTCCAACAGGCTAAACCATTCGGTGGTCACCCATCCAATATCTGACCCAACTCAGTGTAGCTTAACTTCCGTGATCTCACGAGGGCCAGTGTTTTCAACACGTCAGACCGTTCGGTTGTCACCCACCCAATACCTGATCCAGCGCAGTGTTGCTTAACTATGGTGATCTCACGTGAACCGGTGTTTCCAACACGCCAAACCTCGTTGTTGATGCTATTTTTGGTTCAATTCAGGAAATTGGTGTTAGTTTTGTTACGTTGACCAATTTGGGCAAAAAGACCACAATTACCCTTGATATTTGACAGCATATAAATTCGCCAAAAGACTTGAAAACATCTGTTCAAGATATTAATTTGGGTTTATTCTGGCTACTACGATAGCAAGAAATTATATTTGAGCCGTTTCTGTAAACTCACTAATGAGGTTAATAAAATTGGGTTGAAATACGCATGGTCGTTTATTCAGGTTGTGCTAGCGCAATGTAACATTGGCAAATACGAACTGTCATGAACAGAACACTATGTTAAAGATGATGATTATTTGGAGCTGAACGACGCACTGTTCTGACTACTGCGGCCCTGCGGCACTGGTCTAATAGCGTTGGTGAATGAGCGGATGATTATGAGGATGATGATGAACCTAACCTAGCTTAGAAGGGAGGAAACCCATTACCGGCAAGTAGCCTATACTACTGTCGAATAGCACCAATAGGACCACTGGCTTAACGTTCCTCCCTAAGGACGGTACAACGCGAACATCAAGATGATTTTTGGTGTGGAAACCGTTTGTGCTAATGATCCAGAAAATTGTTCAGTATTTTCTTTTTCTTTTCAATCCTTTCCGAAAACTTATATCAAATTGAATGGATTTTGATGAGCATGTGTGACGATAGTATGGTTGAATCGGTCATGTATATGAATCTATATCTGGTAAGTCAGGTCAAAGGCTGTCTGTCACGTCTGGGCACTGGCCTCTATGCCAGCTGATATGGTTGATATGGTCGCGTGGCATAATCAAGCAAGCAGCTTGTTAAACGAATCCCTGTAGGCATTGGGTTCCCAATTAGTCAGAGTCACTGCGCCAATGTTTAACTTTCTGCGAAACAAACGAGCCGTTAATACGTGGTAACGGTAGATGCCACCCGATGGCGCTTGCAGTCGTCATTTTTACCCTGTAAATTGTAAATGACGGTTAACTTGCTGGCTCAAAATTTTCAAATTCAACGTATAATTAGAACAAAAACAAATCCATAATATCAGCGATAGTTTCACACCGTAAACAAGTAGACAAAGTAACGCTTACAAAATATCTTAATTAGACTACACTTTAATTGCAATGCGGGTCATAAAGCGACGCAAATATCTATTTGTGTGTTTTGCAAAAACACAAGTCATACTCTTGGCAGTGGCGTTGGTAGCCTCATGGAAAGAAAGGGTAATAACAATGTGGTGAAACATTGAAATTTTTTTAGGTTAAAGTGCTTGCAGGTTTTGATATGTTTTGTACCCTGATGGTGATAATTTTTTTGTTGTAATATGTGTGTTTAAAGTATTTAAGTGTGCTCATTTCGGTAACAGAATGATAAAAATTATCAAATTTAAATTCTTTGCGTTTAAAGTGTTTCTGAACAACGAACACAAACAAAAAAGCAGTTAATTAACGTGTTAATTGCATCTATGAATCAGTTTCTTGCATGTAATTAAACGCCCTTGCATGAAACGTAGGGTAAGTTGTCTGTCTGCGTTAGAGAAACCTTATCTAGGCTTTACCTCGGTAGTCAGAAGCCCCAGGCTCTTGCAACTCACTTTGACTCATCGTTCGTGAATCATGGACTAGAAACACAGGTAATATTTTCGATCTTATGAGACAAAAAGGGGTTTCGACGTTATAGGATTCTACAATATGAGACGACACTGAGTCGAGAGGATTGAAAAGCTACGAATCAAACAAAGACATTTCTTAATACCACCTGACGACATTTGTACATGTGTTTTGGCATACATTTTACGGACATAAACGACATTACCACGTCACAAGAATTTTGTTAAATGCAAGTTTAGACATTGAAACATTTGACACTTGTTTTTTCAATTGTATTTCGGCGAAGTCTGACCTTTTTTCTGTTGACTAATTAGACAATCAGCAGCTGCGATCAACATTTTTTTTCTGCTAAAATTCCTATTTGCGTTTATATTTCGGAAGCCTTTTCATCTCAACTGTGTGAACATTATTTTTCCGTCGTATAAGGTATGTGTTTGGTAAGGTCATACCATTGGGCTTCCGATAAATTACGAGTCACAGTGCTGATGTTAAACTTGCTGCTGAGCAAACGAGCCGGCAACACGTGGTAACGGTAGATGCCGAGGGTGGCATCAAGATACGGAGATTCGTAATCTCGTATATCGAAGCATATTTTGGACCATTTTTCCTTGCTTGGAAAAGAAGCTCATCATCTTTTGATTTAAAATTAGTTGACTTGAAGAAAGTTAAGCAACACTGCGCTGGGTCAGGTATTGGATGGGACGTTACGCCGGTGGTCCCGTTGGTGCTCGTTGAGAGGGTCAACGTGTAAGCACCGGATTTCCTCTCCTCCTTCCTAGGCTAGGTTAAGTCTACCGGCATCCTAAAAGAACCTATTCAGGGCGTTTGTATCCAGTGTTTATGCATATATATTAATATTGCTTTTTTTAGAAAGTTTTTTGGAAAATTTGGACTTATAAAGATTTTTATAGTCAGGATGAAATCTTATTTAAATTGCAAACGCTTGCAATGCGCAGGGTATTTTATTATTATTTGAGACGGTTATAGGGTTGATAATAATAACATTTTTATAGTTGATGCAACAGTGTAAACCAACCCCAAATGAAGAATAAAAATAATATTTTGTTCGCTGGATCTCCTGGGGAAAGAAGTTGGAGGCGATACAACACCCTTAAGCCTACATCGCATCTAATCTAAAATATAGAAAGCCGTCGGCAATGTTTTTTTGGTATCCCCTTTTAGAAAACCATCTGATAATAGCTGAATAAGACTTAGGTCGGATGCGGTTCAGTTGGGGTCAAAGGTGAACGTTTAAAGCCAGCTAAATTAAAACCACGAAATCAGCTGTAAATAACATGCGATCTAATGTGAGACACATACTGAGTAAGATGAACTTCTTGGAATTGAAATAATTCTTGTGCCAATTGTACTGAATTCAGCTCTTTTGAACATAATGTTGCCGCTTATTTGTTGGCATGTCCGCCGGCAGTTCCCAAGAAGTTAAGCAACAATGCTAAAAGAAACTTTTTTAAATTGGGTGACCAGTGACCGTCATAACCTCAACAACATTGACGACTTATTTTTATAATAGAGTGATGAATGATTGATTCGTAGGAGGTAAATCTCGGTGCTGGCACGTAGTCTACTCCTGTCAAAGAGTACCAAGGTGACCACCGGCTTAACATCCCTTCCGAAGGACGGTACAACGCAACGAACAGGATTACTCCACAAATCCATGCTGTCGAGAGGTTGATAAGCAAGGCGAATGCAGTTGCTGTACTTACTTTCATCCCTCCAACCTCTCTCCCGAACAGAACTGGTCATGTGTATGATAGTCACCCATACAATACCTGACTCAGCGCAGTGTTGCTTAACTTCCGAGATCTCACGCAAAACCGGTGCTTCCAACACGCCAAACCAAAATACAAGATTGTTTTTCAATCACAACCTAACTCATGCATGGAATACAGTTTTAAATTCAAACTAAACGTACGAAGCGCACATCTATGTCGCGATATCAGTAGACGAAAATCATATGCTGGGGGCGTACTCGGCGGCATTGGATGCACTCGATTTCAGTATCTGTTGCTGGGGCGGAAATGCGCTCAAACTACGCTGTAAACTGCAATCGACCTAAATCGATGCACATGACAACGCTAAGTCCTTATGAATATAAGTATCGGTCCTTGGTGCTGTCGGACAGGAGCAGCCAACACAGTGTGTCAAAGGGACAAGGCTAAGCGGTGGCCAGTCCTTGGTGCTGTTGGAAAGGAGCAGCCAACACAGTGTGTCAAAGTGACAAGGCTAAGCGGTGGCCGGTCCTTGGTGCTGTTGGACAGGAGCAGCCAACACAGTGTGTCAAAGGGACAAGGCAAAGCTGTGGCCGGTTCTTGGTGCTGTTGGAAAGGAGCAGCCAACACATTGTGTCAAAGTGACAAGGCTAAGCGGTGGCCGGTCCTTGGTGCTGTTGGACAGGAGCAGCCAACACAGTGTGTCAAAGTGACAAGGCTAAGCGGTGGCCGGTCCTTGGTGCTGTTGGACAGGAGCAGCCAACACAGTGTGTCAAAGGGACAAGGCTAAGCGGTGGCCGGTCCTTGGTGCTGTTGGACAGGAGCAGCCAACGCAGTGTGTCAAAGGGACACGGCTAAGCGGTGGCCGGTCCTTGGTGCTGTTGGACAGGAGCAGCCAACACAGTGTGTCAAAGGGACAAGGCTAAGCGGTGGCCGGTCCTTGGTGCTGTTGGACAGGAGCAGCCAACACAGTGTGTCAAAGGGACAAGGCTAAACGGTGGTCGGTCCTTGGTGCTGTTGGACAGGAGCAGCCAACACAGTGTGTCAAAGTGACAAGGCTAAACGGTGGCCGGTCCTTGGTGCTGTTGGACAGGAGCAGCCAACACAGTGTGTCAAAGGGACAAGGCTAAACGGTTGCCGGTCCTTGGTGCTGTTGGACAGGAGCAGCCAACACAGTGTGTCAAAGGGACAAGGCTAAACGGTTGCCGGTCCTTGGTGCTGTTGGACAGGAGCAGCCAACACAGTGTGTCAAAGGGACAAGGCTAAACGGTTGCCGGTCCTTGGTACTGTTGGACAGGAGCAGCCAACACAGTGTGTCAAAGGGACAAGGCTAAGCGGTGGCTGGTCCTTGGTGCTGTTGGACAGGAGCAGCCAACACAGTGTGTCAAAGTGACAAGGCTAAGCGGTGGCCGGTCCTTGGTGCTGTTGGACAGGAGCAGCCAATACAGTGTGTCAAAGGGACAATGCTGAGCAGTGGCCGGTCCTTGGTGCTGTTGGACAGGAGCAGCCAATACAGTGTGTCAAAGGGACAATGCTGAGCAGTGGCCGGTCCTTGGGGCTGTTGGACAGAAGCAGCCAACACAGTGTGTCAAAGGGACAAGGCTTAGCGGTGGCCGGTCCTTGGTGCTGTTGGACAGGAGCAGCCAACACTGTGTGTCAAAGGGACAATGCTGAGCAGTGGCCGGTCCTTGGTGCTGTTGGACAGGAGCAGCCAACACAGTGTGTCAAAGGGACAAGGCTAAGCGGCGGCCGGTCCTTGGTGCTGTTGGACAGGAGCAGCCAATACAGTGTGTCAAAGGGACAAGGCTAAGCGGGGGCCGGTCCTTGGTGATGTCGAACAGGAGCAGCCAACACAGTGTGTCAAAGTGACAAGGCTAAGCGGTGGCCGGTCCTTGGTGATGTCGAACAGGAGCAGCCAACACAGTGTGTCAAAAGAAAAAGACTAAGCGCTGGTCGGCCGTTCGTGCAATTTGACAGGAGCAGGCTGCGTGCCGGTATCTGGTCCCTAGCTAGACCAGTGCCACCACCACCGACAAAACTCAATCAATCACTGATCAAGGAAAATAAATTTAATCAGATCTGAATCTAGAGGTACTTTAAACAACAATTCAGTTTCAGTTTTAATCGAACTATTCCCGATAAATTCATGTTTACCTATTACTGTTAACGGCTAACAAACTAATACTCTATTACGTATCGTAGCGGCACATTTCAAATACCTCCCCCGGTGGTTCAGTGGCTATCATTCACCCCCGATTGAATAGACAGTGCTCGACTGGTGTAGTACACCACAATGGTACATGATGATCGTATCGGATCGTTACGTTCTATAGTAAGCGACATTGTCAAGTCTTAATTAGTGGTATTATGTAGCTCGTAAATGTATACTCAGTGTTCGTGTCCGCTGTGTTGATTGCAACTCATGGGGTGTAATTACAAAATGACACAACCGTACACGTGTAATGAGTGCGTACAAGTTCCACAAATCGCGATCAAGGATGTATGTACTGTGTTGATTACGTATATTGTGGGTATTGAGTTTTATGTTTAGTCAGAGGACTAGTGTTAAAGGGGTTGTATCGCCTCCATATTCTTTTTCTGGGGGATCTAGGGGACAAAATTATATGTTTTATTATTTAATTGGAGTTGGTAAAAACTGTTTCAGCAACCGAAAAAAATTTTTAGTGCACATTTTCGGAAAAAACCATCTAAAAAATAATATTTATAAACTGGATACAACCAATAAGGGAGGCTTTTCAAAATAGTTGGCTCGAGTATTTTTTTGTTGTTTGGTAATGTTTACAGATTGAAGAAATCATCGGAAAAAGTCCTTGAACAGACTGTTTTACAACGCATGTACCTATAAGACAAAATAATATTTTTGATTTTTAAAGGCGCCAGTCTGTTGCCAATAGTGTGATGAGTCGCCTAGTTTTTGTTTCGTCGCGATTGGACAAGTAGTTTGGCCGATTAGTTGTATCCAGTAAACCTAGATATAGACCTGAGTAAGCTCCCACTCCAATAGACCCGAGTAAGCTCCCACTCCAATAGACCTGAGTAAGCCCGCACTCCAATAAACCTGAGTAAGCTCCCACTCCAATAGACCTGAGTAAGCTCCCACTCCAATAGACCTGAGTAAGCTCCCACTCCAATAGACCTGAGTAAGCTCCCACTCCAATAGACCTGAGTAAGCTCCCACTCCAATAGACCTGAGTAAGCCCGCACTCCAATAAACCTGAGTAAGCTCCCACTCCAATAGACCTGAGTAAGCTCCCACTCCAATAGACCTGAGTTAGCTCCCACTCCAATAGACCTGAGTAAGCTCCCACTCCAATAGACCTGAGTAAGCTCCCACTCCAATAGACCTGAGTAAGCTCCCACTCCAATAGACCTGAGTAAGCTCCCACTCCAATAGACCTGAGTAAGCTCCCACTCCAATAGACCTGAGTTAGCTCCCACTCCAATAGACCTGAGTAAGCTCCCACTCCAATAGACCTGAGTAAGCTCCCACTCCAATAGACCTGAGTACGCACCCACTCCAATAGACCTGAGTAAGCTCCCACTCCAATAGACCTGAGTAAGCTCCCACTCCAATAGACCTGAGTAAGCTCCCACTCCAATAGACCTTAGTAAGCTCCCACTCCAATAGACCTGAGTAAGCTCCCACTCCAATAGACCTGAGTAAGCCCCCACTCCAATAGACCTGAGTAAGCACCCACTCCAATAGACCTTAATAAGCTCCCAATCCAATAGACCTGAGTAAGCTCCCACTCCAATAGACCTGAGTAAGCCCCCACTCCAATAGACATGAGTAAGCTCCCACTCCAATAGACCTGAGTAAGCTCCCACTCCAATAGACCTGAGTAAGCTCCCACTCCAATTGACCTGAGTAAGCTCCCACTCCAATAGACCTGAGTAAGCTCCCACTCTAATAAACCTGAGTAAGCTCACACTCCAATAGACCTGAGTAAGCTCCCACTCCAATAGACCTGAGTAAGCTCCCACTCTAATAAACCTGAGTAAGCTCACACTCCAATAGACCTGAGTAAGCTCCCACTCCAATAGATCTGAGAAAGTACCCACTCCAATAGATCTGAGAAAGCACCCACTCCAATAGACCTGAGTAAGCACCCACTCCAATATATCTGAGAAAGCTCCCACTCCAATAGACCTGAGTGAGCTCCCACTCCAACAGCCTTATTTTAAACTGACTTTTAAATACATCAATATTTTTACCCGTAATTATTTAATTGCAGAAATGTGTTAAAAAAATACAGCTACGAACGCCGCCGGGTATTATCTTCCGTTTTAACCAATGTTCCCAAAACACCACGAAGCTAAAACCGACGTATCCTTATCTTGATCTGTTTTCATATATTTGCCAATCAAGTTCATCAAGTATTATCCAAACACCTGTTCACCTTTTCCACTTATTTTCTTTCATTACTAAATTGTCACATCTAATACCACCATTCCTCAAGTGCATTACACGTTTTCCATAGTTCAAACTGCTTTTGTTTCACGATTGTTTGGGTGAAGCCACCGTGATAGCGCAAACGTCGCAACCAGAGCCCTATTAAACTACTTGCTACCCCGCCCACAATCCTAACTACTTCTACATATTAAAGCCCCGTTAATCCAACCAGTAACCACAGGATGATAGGCACTAACAAGGGAGATGTCAACACCAGGTTACTTGAAGTTGAATCAAGTCTTAAACCAAGCTACCTCCCAGTTGTTTGTTTTGTTTTGTTGCATTGTTGTCCCAGATTGGTTAAATAGAACATTGGGTGAGTGAGTCACATATGTACAACTTATTTACAACGTTAAAGATTAAAAAATGCTCAATTGAGTAAAAGGCATTGTCGATTAAAAAGTTGTAATCTGATTTAAATTGCAAGCGCTTGCATTGCGTGAGATATTTTAATTTTAGGAACACTAATAACCTCTCAAAAACTGATGCCCAAACGGGGAATCGATCTTCACCTATCGCGGGTGTTGCTCTAACCAATTGAGCTACTTGGACATATCATTTTTGAGAAGATTTTTGTATTATAGTTATAAGTAGCTGTGAGTACTCACAGCCTCTTGGTTCTACTCCTTGGAGATCCGTCATTCTCGTAAAATACACTAAAATGTTCTATGGGTGACCATCATACACATGACCAGTTCTGTTCGGGAGAGAGGTTGGAGAGATGAAAGTCAGTACAACAACTTCACTCGCCTTGCTTATCAACCTCTCGACAGCATGGATTTGTGGAGGAATCCTGCTGTTCGAGTTGTACCGTCCTTCGAAAGGGACGTTAAGCCGGTGGTCCCCTTAGCTCTCTTCTACAGGAGTAAGCTACCTGCCGGCACCGGCTTTCCCCTGTTTCCTTGCTGGATAGGCTAGGAGCATGGCATTATCATAATCATCATCCAATCATTTACCAACGCCAATAGACCAGTTCCACAGAGCCCGTTGTCATATTAGTGAGTCATTAAACCTTACTAATCAATCATTAACAATAATAAAACAGTGTTAAATTAGTTAAAATATAATAATGCTGTACGAATTTACAATTAGTTAATGATAATGATTTGATAAAATAGCCAATAAAAGGAGAATTCAATAAATAACAACGATATTAAACAATAATAAAGTTATGGTCAACATCTAGCTTAGCTAATTAAGGTACCAGGTTTGGCATAATAACTGGTAAATGAGATTACGATTATATCTCTATGTGGCATATCCCTTTGTAACGCGGTTATACTGGGCATTTGATTTTAAGCTGATTACCATTACACTGGTCTGCGTTTAAAGTGGAGTTATGTCGTCGAAATGCTATGGTTTGGACTGGAGTTGATAGTAGGTACCATAGGTTAATGATAGTAGGTAGTTTATCGGTGACTTTATACGGCGCGGGAGATTAAAGCAAATTGTAGAATGTTCAGGGTGCGAATTGTCATTAAAATGTCTAGTTATACATCCCTATATAGCGACAGTAACGTATTATTTATGGTATGTGATTTTAACCTTCTGGCACAGCTACTGGCTAAAATCTACCATTTTTACTGGTGGAATAACGCTGGTAATTTGGAGTACGCCGATCGGCGTACTGATTCTGCAATTAGAGAGTGAAGTGTTTTTTTTTAATGGCATAAAAATCATATATTTTCATTATACCAGCTAACGATTATTGATTTTATTTATGTGGTTTGCGATGGACGCTTACACGATGGATTGCGGGCTAAATGTTGGCGCTACTATTGTGCCAATGTTAAACTGGAACCCGGCTAGAACCTCTTTTTTTATACTAGGTTCGGTGCAACATCATCCTCGTGCTTCGCCCACTAATAAACCAACGCCATTAAATCAGCGCCACATGCCCCGTCGTCTACTCATGTCTACTTTGTCTATAATCTTAGCACTAGTTTTGACAAACACTTTTTAAAATAAAAAAAACTATTTGAAATGGGTTTTGAATGCTAAGTAAAGGGCAACTAAATTTCTCGACGTTTCGTAACATATACTAGCTACTTCTTCAAGGGTTAGAGCAGTCCTGACAATTTTTCAATAACAAAAGAACCACATAAAATTATAACAATTACCTAGTTCAAGCATCCTGAATGCATCTTGATGCTCTAACCTCTGAAGAAGTAGCTAGTACACGTTACGAAACGTCGGGAAATTTTAGTTGTCCTTTACTTAGCATTCAAAACCCATTTGAAATAGTTTTTCTTAAAACTAGTGCTAAGGATAAATCAATTAGACATTATTCTAAAAACCATCATACTTTTAAAAATAAGTTTTGAATGCTAAGTAAAGAACAGCTAAATTTCGCAACGTTTTGTAACTTATACCTGTTACTTTAACAAGGGTGAAATCAGCAGTTTTTGTCAGCATGTCAATAAAACCATTTTAAATAGAATGACAACCTGTTTCAATCTCCAGATGGTTTCCTTGGGGACATCGTCTTACCAAACATCAAGTACGACTTGGAATCGAAGATGCAGCGAGCCAACAAGACGTATCGTGAAGTTTTGGACAAGTATAAGAAGGAGATCCTCAACGAGGGTCTCCAGGTCGAAGAAGAGGGATTGGTGACCTTCTCAGAAGGCAAGACGGCCTCCGAGGAAGACAACGCGAAGCGCCAGTCAACTCTGATTGAACCGGAAGTGGCCAGCAAACAGTTTCGAAGAAGGCGGAAGGACAGGTGCGTTATTTTAATTTGCGTTATTTTATAGAAAACTTTTTTTTACAAATTGGATTGACCACTAATGACCATAAATTGGGCCATTACCTCCGTTCGACAAAAGTATACCATGCTATACTTTTTTTTTTCAGTTAAACCTTTTATAAACCGATGGTTATTCTTTAAATTAGTAGAGTAATTAATATTTTCTGAAAATTAGTTATAAATCATAGATCATGTAGTCTTATGGAGTCAGCTATGTACTGGCTTCTACCGTAGTAGAAGTTTTTCATGCTCAAAAGATCTCTATCAATGTGTCCCTTAACGATTGATATACACATAACGATATTCAAAAGCCAGTAACCTACGAGAAATATCGAAATTAAATTTCATACGACAGTGGCTCCACTTAACGGGGTGTTCCGGTACTCTACATTTTTGTCAGTAAAGTAGTCAGTAGTCACTTGTTTTAGATTGCCATGACAACCTCTGTTTCACCCACCCATTACTATTACATTGTGATGAACTGCCCGATGCCGGGCACGGGTTACTTTAAGGGGTTTGCAAAGTTTTAGTTATTGACTTGTGTCCCCGGGCGCTGACAAGGAAAATTATAAAAGTGTAATAGTTATTTCTTCCTAGGAAGTATGTATTACCAGTAGCAGTAATGCCTAGGGCTTGTGCGTTACAGGCCACGTGACCGCGAAGGGAAAAAGGCGGACGGTGTCAAGAAAAAGGGCAAACGGCGTCGAAACCGGGAGAAAAAGAGGGAGGGAAAACCGCCCCCGGATGGGAAGATCGGTCTTTCCGAAGGACATACGACCAGACCTTCTGAAGGACACAAAGATGAGCGACGAGACACGCAAAGGACGTCAACTTTTCAAGATGCTTCCACGGTTAGTCCTTAGGATGGCATCTTCTCTCACGGGCAAATGCTGTGGACTCTAATAGCAATGCTGGGGGCAGTCCTTGTGCTGATATCTTCTCTTACGGGCTAGACTGTAGCAATGCAGGGGACGGTCCTTGTGCTGGTATCTTCTCTCACAGGCTAGACTGTAGCAATGCAGGGGACAGTCCTTGTGCTGGTATCTTCTCGCACGGGCTAGACAGTAGCAATGCAGGGGGCAGTCCTTGTGCTGGTATCTTCTCTCATGGGCTAGACTGTAGCAATGCAGGCGACAGTCCTTGTGCTGGTATCTTCTCTCACGGGCTAGACTGTAGCAATGCAGGGGACAGTCCTAGTGCTGGTATCTTCTCTCATGGGCTAGACTGTAGCAATGCTGGGGACAGTACTTGTGCTGGTATCTTCTCTCATGGGCTAGACTGTAGCAATGCTGGGGACAGTACTTGTGCTGGTATCTTCTCTCACAGGCTAGACTGTAGCAATGCTGGGGACAGTCCTTGTGCTGGTACCTTCTCTCACGGGCTAGACTGTAGCAATGCAGGGTGGCAGTCCTTGTGCTGGTATCTTCTCTCACGGGCTAGACTGTAGCAATGCTGGGGACAGTCCTAGTGCTGGTATCTTCTCTCACGGGCTAGACTGTAGCAATGCAGGGGACAGTCCTTGTGCTGGTATCTTCTCTCACCGGCTAGACTGTAGCAATGCAGGGGACAGTCCTTGTGCTGGTATCTTCTCTCACGGGCTAGACTGTAGCAATGCTGGGGACAGTACTTGTGCTGGTATCTTCTCTCATGGGCTTGACTGTACGCGTAACCAAAAACACATTTCTGTGATTTAATAAACAGAGTTTGAGAATGATTTTAATTTGAGTATTCCTTGTTACGCGTATGTATGGCTGAATATTGATTTTCATGATACAGCGCTAGCGAATTTTCTCTAAACACGTTGTTAATTATCTTGGTAGACCCGCTAATTGCGTCAAAGGGCGCCGTTCTGTCTAGTTTGCAAGCATGCTATCGATGTCTGTGTCCGTCAAACATGACTACTGTTCTCCAAGCACAGAACACAAAAGCCCACGAAGATGTTCAGTTAGATATAGATGGCTGATTTTGAGGCTAATGGATCCAAGTGGCTTTCTTTGTTGATCTTATGAGAGAAAACAAATAAATTTGCTCTAAATTTGTGTTAAAATTTCTCAGAATTTTACCTTTTCCACTGTGCAGAAGTATCCGGCAAAAGTTAAGACCACCTAAAATCTGTGTACGGTCAAATTAATCAGCTTTGGTTTGTTGTGTTTAACGACGCACTGTTTTGACAACGGGCCATGTGGCACTGGTCTAATGGCGTTGGTAAATGAAAGTGTGATGTTATTGGATTGGGATTAGAATAATAATTAACCTGTTTTAGGTGAGAAGGTCAGAGGGGAAACCCTGGGTTTTAAAGGAGGTGGAAATCTTTCATGTTTTTTTTGTTTTTTTTATTTACAACTGAACGCAGACTTAGTCTGTTGGACACGTCCAAACAAAAGAAGGGCGCTTTGGCGTGTTGTAAACAACGTTTCTCGTGAGATCACCGGAGTTGAGCAACACTGTCCTCGATCCGTTTTTAGGAGGATGACCGTAGCCAGATTCTCTATTCGGGAGAGAGGTTGGAGGGATGAAAGTTAGTACAGCAACTTCACTCGCCTTGCTTATCAACCTCTCGACAGCATGGATGTGTGGAGGAATCCTGTTGTTCGCGTAGTACCGTCTTTCTGAAGGGCCGTTAAGCCGGTGGTCCCCTTGGTGCTCTTCGACAGGAGTAGGTTACGTGCCGCAACCGGGTTTCCTCTACTATCTTTTAAACTAGGTTAATCATCATCTTCACCATCAACCACCTATTCACCGGCGGCTTTAGACCAGTACCACAGAACCCATTGTTGAAACAGTTCCAAAACGGTTACATAATGGTGTCAAAATGCTGTCGAATTTGTGGACGAATCATGCTGTTCGCATTGTACCGTCCTTTGTAAGGGACGTTTAGCCGGTGATCCTCTTGGTACTCTTCGACAGGAGGAGGCTACGTGCCGGCACCGAGTTTCCCCTTCTCCCTTCTAGGCTAGGCTAGGTTCATCATCATCTTCATCATCATCCACTCATTCACCGACGCCAATAGACCAGTGCCGCATGGCCAGATGTCAAAAAAGTGCGTCGTTAAAACCCACAAATCAATCAAAACTGTTTCATAAAGGTGTCAAAATGCTGTCAAAACTCTGTTAAAACTCTTTCAAACCCGTGTCAAAACATATCAACTTGCAGAGCGTCGGCGAGCGACGGTTGTCCCGCGTATCCCGGGCTGCCACCGCTCGCAAAGAGCGCGTTTGGGACTTTGGGGTGATTCCCTACGAGATCGACGGCAACTTCAGTGGCGCCCACAAGGCGCTGTTCAAGCAGGCGATGCGCCACTGGGAGAACTTCACGTGTGTGAAGTTCGTTGAGCGCGTACCTGCAGAGCACCCGAACTACATTGTGTTCACAGAGCGACCTTGCGGGTGAGTGCGAAGTCTTTATCGCAAATGATCTGGACAGCAGTTGTCGTGGAGAGACTTTGAAGCCAAGACCGCCATCTTGAGGGTCTCTGAGTTTGAGTTCACTCGAAGATCCCGTAGTATTTTTAATGTTTTCAACTTAAGTTTTCTTGGTTTTTTGTAGTTTTCAAAATTAGTTGAAAACGTGTTTCAAAAACTCTAAAATAGCCATGAAATCAAAAGAACACCGCGGATTTAGAAACCCTACCTGTGGACTGTGGTCAATAATGGAATTTCATTTTGATCAATTGATTGGATCCTTTGCTCTATCCAGGTTATTTGAGATCAGCTGGCTGGATCCTATGCTCTGTCCAGGTTATTTGAGATCAGCTGGCTGGATCCTATGCTCTATCCAGGTTATTTGAGATCAGCTGACTGGATTCTATGCTCTATCCAGGTTATTTGAAATCAGCTGGCTGGATCCTATACTATATCCAGGTTATTTGAGATCAGCTTGCTGGATCCTATGCTCTATCCAAGTTATTTGAGATCAGCTGGCTGGATCCTATGCTCTATCCAGGTTAATTGAGATATTTGCTGTTTAAGGCGAAAGGTCCCTAGCTTTTTGAAAACCTACTTCAAACTTCATAGACCAAAAGAATTTGTATTTTCCTTTTGCATGTGGTCGTTGTAAGAGCAGGGAATAATTATAAATACACATTCTTCTTCTGCTTAAATAATATTTTTCTTAGAAAAATGCAAGAAACAGTCCAAATTTCGCTGCCAAAAACTGGCCGTATTTTGTGGTAATTTTTTTGCAAAGACATTTTTTTGCGATGCGGTAGTACGGTATTAATCTTAATTGAAATGTCTATTCTCCACCACTAGTTGCTGCTCTTTTGTCGGGAAACGCGGCAACGGGCCGCAAGCGATCTCCATCGGCAAGAACTGTGACAAGTTCGGTATCGTCGTGCACGAACTCGGCCACGTTGTCGGCTTCTGGCACGAACACACGAGGCCAGATCGCGACCAGCACGTGGTCATCGTGCGGGACAACATCATGGGCGGTTAGTTACCTTCAAGAAACTTGTCTTAAATCTACGGGCCAATACATTTTACCAAGAATCTACTAAAAAATAAGTTTTAAGCTGTGAAATCGGTTCTAAATTGCAAATGCTTGCTATGCTTAAACTATTTTATTATTAGGAACACTAATAACCTCTCAAAAATTGGTGCCCCAACAGGAAATCGAGCCCCAATCTCCAGATGGTGGTTCGATTGTGGAGATCAGGGTTTAATTTTCCGTTTGGCCATCAATCTTTGAGATGTTAATAGTGTTAATAATAGTAAAAAGGTTCCAAAATTTTTAGCAAGCTTGTTACACTGTGATTGAGTGAAAATTCTTATAGAAGCTTTGTGGTTTTTAAATATGCACTGTTCTGAAAACAGACCCTGTATCTTGAATACGGCGGCGTAGGGTGATAAGAATGTAATGTTGATGATAAGATCGAGGACAGGAAATATGATCCTTTGATGAAGAACACCAAGTGGATGCTTCTTAATAACTTTGCTCCCTCTGAAAACTGGTACAAACTTGAACGACAGGATACCTTCGCAAAGCCAAGCTTTCGATACGTTGATAAGCAACGCGACTGATGCTTTTGTACTTACTTCGATCCCTGTACTAGTCATTAACTGGTTAGGTTAGGTTGAACAGATCTGGTCATGGATATAGTGGTCACCTATCCAATACCTAATCCAACCCATTATCTTCGGTTTCTCACGTGAGTCGTTGTTTCCTATTTGTCAGTTCCGTTTACTGCACCTTGCACCGGTGCTTAAATTATTGGCCACGTGATCATCGTCGTCTGATGATTTCAGGCCAGGAATACAACTTTAACAAGCTGACCGACGAGGAGGTAAACTCGCTGGGTCTTGCCTATGACTACGACTCCATCATGCACTACGCACGGAACACGTTCTCGAAGGGCACGTACCTGGACACGATTCTGCCGGAGTCGTCGCGACACGGGAAGAAGCGGCCAGAAATCGGGCAGCGGGTACGGCTCAGCGAGGGGGACATTGCGCAGACCAACCTACTTTACAAGTGCTACCGTAAGCTGCCATTAACTTTGTGAATTTAGAGTTCGTTTTCCTATTTTCATAATAGAGCCAAAATTATCAATGTTTTTTAGCATGGACAAAATCAAACAACTTTGTGGACTCAGTGATCTGCGAAGGAAAACTTTTCAAGAAACGAACAATTTGCAAATTATAACTTGTTTTGTCTAGCAAAGCTAGACAAAACCCAGTTTAAAAAGTTTTTGTCAAAACTAGTGCTAAGGTTTGATAAAGTAGACATGATTTTAAAAACCATAAAGTGCAAGGCTTACTTTATGTGTAGTTATTTACTTGCCTGAAGATTAAATTGCCTGAATGGGACTCCATTTTGAGAAAGAATTTGCATATATGCAAAAAAAATATATTTCTCTGCAGCATGCTTAGAATATTTTTGTTTAGGTTAGGTTAGATAACCTCAAGTTGTCTGCCACAACAAGCAACATTAAAAGCAATCTGGGCATTAGTACTAGTGACTTCACAGAATATTACCAAAAATAGCCACTAAAAGACGCTTGCTTTGCAAATTCTTCAATAAAAGACTTAAGCTGATTCTTCATTGGACATCGTTGCAGGTTGCGGACGCACGTTGCAAGACAACTCCGGCACCTTCTCGTCTCCACAACGGCCGTCAGTAGGCGGGGCGTCGGCTGCGTCACCTACCCCTGGTGACAGCGAGCGCTGTGAATGGCGCGTCACCGCCACACACGGCGAACGCATCGTGCTTAACATAACCGAGCTCGACCTTTTCGCGTCCGACAACTGCAAGACTGACTACTTGGAGATTCGCGACGGTTACTGGCACAAAAGTCCGGTGCTCGGTGAGGTTCCGATTTATGATTGATTTATTCGTGGGGTTTAAAGACGCACTGTTTTGACAACAGGACCTTTAGAATTGGTCTAGTGGCAAAGGTGAATGAGTGGATGATAATGATGATGATGATGATAAACCAAGCAAAGAAGGAAGGAGGGCAAACCTGATGTGGGTACAAAACCCCCATCAAATAGGAGTATTGTAGTTTTATTTTTTTTTTTTCTAGAGGTTCATACTTAAAATAATAATACCATTTATATAATGGAATTTTGAACTCTGCAAAATTAAAAAGCACCAGACAAAAGATTTTTCTAAGTATTAAAAAATAAAAAATTATAACCATTTTATGGGAATCTGACCTATCAGAAACAAAATTATCTCAAAATGTTTCATGGAATTAAATGCCAAACCCAGACAACACCACCTGTGCTCAGCAACAATAAACATTTGTGTCTTCAACTTCAGGCAGATTCTGCGGCAGCGGCAAAATCACGGAGGCGATAACTTCTTCCGGAAGCCGGATGCTCGTGACCTACATCACGTCTAACCGGAACAGCGGACTCAAAGGCTTCTCGGCCAGCTACGAAGGTAACATGACGTTAGCAACAGCTACGGCAGTTGCCAAGGTTTCAGCTTCGACAGGTATCGTTATCAGAAACCTGTCGTAGGATTGAATTAAGAGATAAATGGTACTGAATGAGTAACTACATTACACTTAAATCCAGTATTCTATACTGAAATACTTCTGCTATATTATTTTACCACGAGTATATCATGGCCTAGCATAGAAGGTTCAATGGTAGATTCAACGTTTGGTAGCCATGGAGATGATGAGATCGCCTGACAGAGCTTCTTAATTCTGCTATCTTATGTTACCACGGGTATATCATGGTCTAGCATAGGAGGTTCAATGGTAGATTCAACGTTTGGTATCCATGGAGATGTTAAGATCGCCTGACAGAGCTTCTCAATTCTGCTATCTTATGTTACCACGGGTCAGCTGCAATGGCCAAATATTTTTACTTCTTATTAAGGCAGATTTGCAGTATTTTCACTAACAAAAATTCAATCAAAGTATTAGATCATCGAGTTTAAATTTTTTTTGAACGCTTTAACACCAGATTTTGAACAAAATGTTCAGAATTTTTGAGCAGCATATCTTCTCTATTTAGAAGACTAACTTCAACTGAGCGCTCCTGGTGGAAACTTTTGTCCCAACTACTGCCACCATTACCTTAAGCTTTATCACTGGTACCGTAGAAAAAAATAAACTTTATCGAAGTAATACTTATTCTTTATCATACATCACAGTCAGTTTGGGATTGAAGTAGCAGAGATTGAAGTTAAGCAGCAGGTTGTTAGGTCAGACTTTAAATGTGTGACCATTAAACCTGAAGCCCATCATTCCACCAGAGATTCATGTTGGGTAAGATGGTGGTTTGGTAAGCTTTATGTAAATTCATTTGCTGTCTTTCATTTCAGCCGTCTGTGGGGGTGATCTCGAGCTGGGGAAAGGCGGTCATCTTGAATCTCCTAACTACCCCGAGGACTACCAACCTAACAAGGAATGCGTTTGGAGGCTCAGCGTTCCTGCTGACTACCAACTCGCACTCAAATTTCAAGCATTTGAGGTAGGATCCAACCTCTTCTACCTCCCTCACATACCCTTTCATTTCTTATCGAAATATTGTTAGGAATGGGAATAGGGTATAGACTATGATGGTTTTTAGTCACATGTCTACTTGATTTATCCTTAGCACTAGTTTTAAGAAAAACTATTTGAAATGGGTTTTGAATGCTAAGTAAAGGGCTACTCAATTTCTCGACGTTTCGTAACATGTACTAGCTACTTGACCCTTTGTACTGTAACCCTTGAAGCGAAGTAGATAGTACATGTTACGAAACATCAGGAAATTTAGTAGCCCTTTACTTAGCATTCAAAACCCATTTCAAATAGTTTTTCTTAGGGTATAGACTTGTTATGGTGAAGGATGAAAGGGAGAGGGAGCCAACTTAACGGGGAAGAAAATTAGTGTAGAGTAGTGCACTTGTCGAGAAATTGGTAGAAATTCCGATAATTTAGGCATTTTGGCGTGTTGCCTTCATCGTAGTTAAATAAGTTAGTAACTTCTATAGCTCCTTTAACAATGACGTTCTCTACCAATGGCAGTTATTTTGTATTTGACTAAATTTCATTGTCGTATTTTTCACTTTCAAATGTAGATGTTTAGAATTTCGAAGAGGCTTCATCAAAAGTTTGTGTTGGTCGCTAAAAAGTTGGTTAACTTCACAAAAAAGCAGTCGAATAACGCTCTTGCCCCGTTGCCGCCCGACTTAGATCGAGAACCACGACAACTGCGTCTACGACTACGTGGAGGTCCGTGACGGGCATTCCGTCGACTCTCCGCTGATAGGCATCTACTGCGGCTACAAACTTCCGCCAGACATCCAGTCGACGGGAAACAAGCTTCTCGTCAAGTTCATGTCCGACGGCTCGGTGCAGAAAGCTGGATTCGCGGCTACCTTCATGAAAGGTTACTCTCATTCCTGGAGATGAGTATTTATCAATGTAGCACTTTTTTTTCTTATTGTCCGATGCTTGTTGCTTTTTGTTGTTTTAAATGAAGACATATTTCTATTCTATGGGTTAGCCAAAATGTTTCTTTACGAAGTTTTGAACCCCAAGCTTCTTTAATAATTTGATTACCACCTGAGCTTTCCATATGAGCTTACTCATGAGTAAACTCATTGCTAGTCATCCCTATTACCCTATTACTTTACAATCAGTAGGTTTTTTTTTAAGTTTCTTTTTAAGTTCTTCATATTGCTTTTCTATCTGTAAATATTTTATTTTGCATGCAGCCTCTGGTATATTGTTCTCTGTGTATTGTTAACTATGTTGGCTATGAAGTCACTATAGAAAAATAAACAACACTAGACTATGACATTGCGTACAATTTTCTTTTCATCTCTCTGACTTTCTTCTTTTCTTGCTAATATATTCCTCGTAGTTTGCTTATTCGTTATTTGGGTTTAAAAGTTTTGTTCAAATGCCAAATTGGTTTTCTCTCGTTTGAACACATACAGATCCGTGCTCCTCTCAGGCAAACGGTTCACGCTCAATTTTGGTAATTAGGGTAACTGTACACAAATAGCGCTAATGTTAAAGTATTTTCAAGAAAAACGGCCGCCAAATGACTACTTACCGACAAATATGGCAGTATCTTCTCGGTGGAGTCATTGTCATTTCGAGTTTTAAGAAATTAATTTTCATAATTCTTGCAGATTACTTGCATTTGGAATAGGTTAATGCCTAATTAATGGATACTGATTCTAGCCTCAACGATTAAAAAACATGTATCAACATTTTAAATCGTAATTATTTGATTGTCAAGGTTTGTTTAAAAGGACGGTCGCGAGCGTTATCGGGTGGCATCTACCGTTACCACGTGTTGCTGGCTCGTTTGCTTACCAGAAAGTTTAACATTAACACTTATCCTCTGACTATGCGTATAAACTCATTGATAGATAGAACTCTAGAATTTAGATCCTTCTTTACTCTGTTTTCTTTCTGCTATTTTCTTCTTTTTTTTTTTTGTCTCAGTAGTTCGCTAAAAACACTTGAATAACATTCACTAGCATTTTAAAACTATCCGTGCTTGGATTGGATACAAAAAATAATGTACTAATTTCCTTTCAATGTCAATCTCATATCATTTTTAACGAAAAATAAAATAAAAACATAGGCTGCCTCACGTGACTGAATTGTCTTATTTATGTCCCGTCGTGGAATGCTTTGGCGTTGCAGAGTTTGACGAGTGCGCGCTGCAGAACCACGGCTGCGAACACAACTGCACCAACACGCTCGGCGGCTACAAGTGCTCGTGTCGTATCGGCTTCGAGCTGCACTCTGATGGGAAGCACTGTGAAGGTAGCCAGCATCATTTCCTCTATGTAACAGCACAAGTTCCAGTTAATCTGGGAAAATACATTTGCTGGCTTGCCCTCATGTGCATAAAAATGTTATTTAAAAATCATTTGTGTTCAGCTGGACAAAGCATCAGCAGCTAAAAACACATCGAGAAATTTCATGGTGTTTTCGACTGGCTTGCACCAGGGCGGATTTGAAACTTGCTCGATGACGTAATGCTCTCCACCGGGTTTTCACTAGTCGAACACGTGAAAGTTGCACTGGGGCAGATCACATGCCCAGTCGAACACGTGAAAGTTGCACTGGGGCAGATCACATGCCCAGTCGAACACGTGAAAGTTGCACTGGGACAGAGTCACATGCCCAGTCGAACACGTGAAAGTTGCACTGGGACAGAGTCACATGTCCAGTCGAACACGTGAAAGTTGCACTGGGACAGAGTCACATGCCCAGTCGAACACGTGAAATTTGCACTGGGACAGAGTCACGTGCCCAGTCGAACACGTGAAAGTTGCACTGGGGCAGAGTCACATGCCCAGTCGAACACGTGAAAGTTGCACTGGGACAGAGTCACATGCCCAGTTGAACACGTGAAAGTTGCACTGGGGTAGAGTCACATGCCCAGTTGAACACGTGAAAGTTGCACTGGGGTAGAGTCACATGCCCAGTCGAGCTTGCAGAACGCCCCCAGTGCACACCAGGAGTGCACCAGGGCAGCCAGTTGAATATGCCATGAGATTTGGGTTTCTCACTCAAATTTGGAGCAAATTCAAATATTTTCTCTCATAAGATCTCAAGAACTCATTTGGATACCTTGCCCCAAAATCTATCTACCATAATCTAGGAAGCAAAATGCTGCTTTCTAGTCCTAGTATATACCATACCATATTATTACTTTCACAGGATTTTTGGTTTTTCTGATGAATCCACATAGTAGCTAAAACCAGCAAGTGAATAATTAAATGTAAGCCAAGCTAGAAATAATTTGCACAATTTTCTAGCTTTGTTTATGTTTTTTTTAATTTGTCAAAATTATATTAATTTTTGCCCTGGATGTAGATGCATGTGGAGGCGTTTTTGAATCGACGAACGGCACAATAACGAGTCCTTCGTTCCCCGAGATCTACCCGGCCAACAAGCTCTGCGTGTGGGAGATCTTGGCTCCGCCGCAATACCGCATAACGCTCAACTTTACGCACTTTGACCTCGAAGGGAACAATGTGAGTGTGTAAAAAAGCGACAAGCTTTCCAACATTGCACCAAATATCTCTACTGTGAAGCCAGAAAGTATTTTTAATTTTTCCGTTTGCTGCCAAACTCACGAAGCGCACTGATTTGACTTGAGTGATAGCAATGATCCTACGAAATACATTTTTGTGAAACGTTGGTGAGCAGGATAGCAAGGTAGCTTGGACTTACCGTGAGATCTCTCAGAACAGAACAAGTTATGTCTAAATGTTCTCATAATCAAATTCTGACACTTTAGACGATTTTTATGGTAAATTTCTACGGTGGATTAGTAAATGGCTTGTAACATTTCTTACTTACAAATAGGTGCCCAGAATTAATAGATAAAACCATGCACAAAATAAACTTTTAGTTATTTTTATTTGGGATCGAAAACATTTATGCAATAATTACGGGGACATTTTGTATTCATTCAAGTACCTATCTTCTTCTTTCAAAGGACTAGCACGACAAACAATTTGAGTAAAGACTCATAATTTAACAACAAGCGTACGATTTCGACTGAACTTTGCTTTAAATCACCAAAACTTTATAATACCTAATTAAATTAAATTAAGATTTATTATTAGATTAGATATTTATTTTATTTACCAATTTAATAAAATAACGCTTCCATACCTATGCAGCATGGCTTGTTAACAGCTTCCACTTTGCTAACACGCTTTACAAATATTTTGCTGAGCCCAGCTTCGCTTTCCTAGCGCTGTGACGGAGCCATCAACGAAGAAGACTGCGTCCTCCGCATAGACAAGGTATCGACTTCAAACCCCAACCAACGAACTATTTGGTGCTTGACTCTTTGTTGTAATATTTTCTGTTTAATTGTTTCGGTGGTGATCTGTTGGGGTATTGGTGCTGGTCGGAGAATTTTTCTTCATCTGCATATCTTCGATAATTTTTGTTATATCTGCCTACGCACAGATGTTTTTCTTGATTTATTTGTTTACTGTTCCATTGTCTGTGGCTACCTGAATGCTTGGTGTAGGTTACATGTTATTTGGTTATTTATTTCATTCCATTCCACAAATCGAATCTCAAAAATCTGCAAGGTAGTTTGTATTCTTTGGCAGGTGGACCTTATCTTACCTCTTCTGGAAATTTTTCATTTCACATTTCAGCCGAGGAAATCATGAAAATGTAAGGGAAAGTGGTTTACCTTGTTAAGATTGACGTTTTCTTTTCTACTTCTTTTTGTTAATATATTTTATACTGTAAATAACATCAAATCAAACCAAACTCTCTGCCAACATACTCACCTAACCTCAAAACTGCAATCATTTTGACTGCTTGCACGACAAACCCAAGATAAAAATATATAACTTTTGCTCTCTACTGGCTCACAGGTCTTCCAGCAGCAATGCGAATACGACAGCGTATCAGTGTACAGCAAGATGGGCGAAGACACCCTGCGCAAGCACGGTGGCTTCTGCGGAACCAGGCTGCCTCCACTCATCACATCAGAAGGTTCAGCTCTGCGCATCGTCTTTAGTTCTGACAATTCCGTGCAGAAGTCGGGCTTTGGAGCATTCTTTCTTACTGGTCAGTGACAGTTTTGCAATAGTTGACAATTGAGTGTGAAATGTAAGATTATTGGGACAAAAATGCCAGTAGTGCATAGGCCAACCATGATGTAAAGCTTTGTTTCAAAATGATCACTGGGAACACTAATTTAATGGATATCTAATGGATATTGAACTATTAAGTAGTTAATCATCCACTCATTTGCCAATATCATTAAACCAGTGCCACATGGCCCATTGTCTAAACCCTAAGAGAAGTACCTACTATACCTATGTCATTGCATTACTAAAAGTGTTCTCGAAACCCGGTAATTTCCCAGACATGGACGAGTGTGCCTCCAACAACGGAGGCTGCCAGCACGAGTGTCGAAACACAGCTGGCTCGTACGCCTGCTGGTGCCACAACGGCTTCACGCTGCACGAGAACGGCCATGACTGCAAAGAGGGCGGCTGCAAGTACGAGATCGCGGCGCCGAATGGCGTAGTCTCGAGCCCCAACTACCCGGACTACTACCCGAGCCGCAAAGACTGCGTTTGGCATTTCACCGCTACGCCCGGCCACCGTATCAAACTGGTCAGTGGTTGGTCCAATCGAATCAACTTGTTTCATTAATAGACAGTTTTATTATGTCTGAATCAAAAGATTGCTGCCTGTTGAATGCTCATCTCCATAGTCACAGCCAATAGAAACTTATATTTTCATCTTAAAACTCAGGTTGATTGATTAACTGCAAAAATCTGTTTCTGGAACTTGAAAACATGATCTTTTGTAAAAAAAAAGCTTTGGTCCTTTCAGCTAGAGAACTTGCTTTTCTTGCAGAGGCATCACCGGTCACTTTAGGGTGACATGCGTGCCAACTGTAATTGGACTGTAACCGCATTTTACAATACAAACCGTTGCAGATGTTCTCCGAGTTTGAACTGGAGCCGCATCAGGAGTGTGCTTACGACCACCTAGCAATCTACGACGGCTCGACTGCAGACGCCCACACGTTGGGCCGGTTCTGTGGCTCGAAACTCCCGCACCCGATCCTCGCGACCGGCAACCAGATGCTGGTCGTGTTCAAGTCGGACGCTTCGGTGCAGCGCAAGGGATTCTACGCTGCGCACGCCACATGTGAGATCCGAAGCTTGCACGAGTGAAACCATTGTAATCTTGCTGATTTAATTATTTGATTTTACTTTTGATGAGCATAGAAAATCTTCAATTTTATTTCCCCTTAAAAATAACTTTTTTTGCGTTCTATCTGCCAAAAAGCTGCTCTGGTTTTGTTGCGATTTTCAGGATGCCTTGTCTTGTTCTCAACTTAGACCCACTACGTTTTTCATTAGGCCCCTCTGGCTCCCTTCACACTCCCTCTTTAAAAAAAATGAAAAATCAGAGAGAAAAGAAACTACGCTTATTACAACGCAACTCAAATTGCATTCGAGAAGCCTTATAAATTAACCAGAGCTGTGCGAATTCAATTTGAGTTGTATTATAAAACGAGCATAGCGATATTGTAGCAAAACAGCCAAAATTCACAAAATTAAGCTGGATATTTGTGAATTAAATAAAAAAAAAACTTACAAGCTCAAAAACTTGACAACTACTTAATTTTGATGTATTTCACATCTTTGCAAAGTTTGGTAAAAAAAATATCAAACACTTTTGGCGGTTCTACCTCTACCTATAACCTGCGCACTCAACGGTTACGCTGAGGTAACGAATTAACGTCAGGTTCGTATTTGAAGCTAACTTTCTGTCTCTATTTAAAGCGTGTGGCGGGCATTTGACGGCCGATGGCTCAGTTCGCCATCTGTACTCGCACGCAAAGTACGGCGATCACAACTACGAGAACCGCGCCGATTGTGATTGGGCGATCGAGGCAGCGCCGGGAAAGAGCGTACACCTCACGTTCCTGACTTTCGAAGTTGAGGTGAGATCGAAGTCATGGCGAGGACACGAAATTGTATGGATAACATTCAATTTAAAGCCAATTTTACTTTCAATTTAAGCCGTAAACGTTGTAATTTTTATCCTATGGCTCAGTGCATTGTTCCTTAGCAGTGATGTTACCGTAAGGATGTCAGAGAATACACTTAATGTTGCTTCTATGTGACGTTGTTGCTTCGTTAACCGAACTATCTGGGCTCGTATCTAGGACGAGCAAGATTGCGGCTACGACTTTGTTGAGGTCTACTCCGGCCTGGACGCGAGCGGCATGCCGTTCGGCAGATTCTGCGGCAATTCGGTGAGTGTATTGTTTCATAAGACAGATGGGTTCAAAGCAAGGCTTTGATCTTAGTGTAGGTCACGATTCTGATTTGAAGGGATTGCTTTTCGGTCGTAAAAATAAACTTGGCATTTACCAGCGATTTAACTTTATTTTTTTTAGAGCATATTTTCAATCTGGGAAAAAAAATAAGCACAACTTTATTGAAAAACTTCAAAATTGGCAAAGTGTGGTACACTCATTAAGGATGTCATTTTGCCATTTTCACTTTCAATATCAAAATTTAAAGCTAAGGGCAAAAGCTTGTAAAAGGTTTCAGGAAAAGTTTCAAAGGCTGTGTTTATGGTAAAAATTATTTGAATTGTAGACGGTTGAGAATGTAGACAAAAACCTGGATCAGTGTTAGGAAGAAGTTAGGAAATTGACTAGTAAAGTTAAAGACGTACCACGATAACTTAAGATAACAGAATAGAAAAACTCTGCAAATTGATCTCAGCATTCACGTGACTTATAAAGGTTGAATTCTTTATTGTACTCCCTGTGCTTGGTTGAATTTTTTTATTTTCAAAGTTACATACACAACGTGCAAAATTAAAAATATTTCAGTTGAAGGTTCTATTTTCAATTTTGTTACTGTCACAGGCTTTACTTAACCTAACCTAAAACCAATGGATATTCCCATCTCAACAGAACCCTACGGACATAATCTCGTTAAACGAAGCCCTGCTCGTTCGATTCCGCTCGGACGATTCGATCGTAAGCAAAGGCTTCTCCGCCGCGTTCGTCGCCGTCGACCAATCGAGCGACGAGATGGCGTCAGAAATGTTTGACAGCGAAGATCTAGACCACGAGGAAGAATGAACTGCGGTTACCAAAGACGGTGCGATTCAAACCGAGTAGCGAACTGTGTGTTTTTTTTTTTAATGTGACCTCAACGTCGACATTGATTTGGCGCTTTTTAAATATTTGGACTTTGAGCCACTAGTGGCATTAGCCGTTATAAGTGTAAACTGTGTTTAAATGTTTAGTGTATCTGGTCAGCACGTTTTTAAAGTCGCTGATAGCAAAGAAATACTCAGATGAAATGCATTTAGCAAGTCTGTTGAAAATAATAATCTGATAGGCAGTAGGTTCGTAATTAAGATGTAGTTAGGATCTTGTCAAGCTTTATGTAAATTTAAATTTTCTGATAGTTTATAGTTGATAGCCAAATGTTTTTCAGCTTTTTTCCAAGTTTTTTTTTTAAATTTGACATGGATCTCTCTGACCGTGGTAAGCAAAATGGAAAACAAGATGTCGATTTAATCAATTTGGACGCAAGCCTCTCAAAAATGTGTACCGAGTTTTTTTCTCGTTAAGTTATGCATTTTTGAGAAGGCAGTAGTACTTAGCTAATAAGATACTGTGCGTATTGCAAGTATTCACAATTAAAATGAGAATTAATTTTTTCAAAGATCTTTAATGTACCATTTTTTTAATGCATATTTATTTCAATGAACGGTAGTATTGACAAAACTGACTCATGCAGTGCAACCTTGCACATTTTGTCATGCCCCAAAGTTAAACATGTTTATTCTGTTTCTTATATGTTTCCTAGCAATTTAATTAAATTAATGTACTTTTTTAGGCACGGCCAACATTTTATCAGAAAGTCGAAGAGATTTTAGAAGCAAAGTCTGGTGAGGTTATAATGACACCAGGGACTTGTGGGTATCATTGGTCTTGTGTTCCTGTTTAAAATACTTGGCAAAACCGTTTTGAAAGAAAGTTGGATTTGGCTGTTAGATCAAATAGCGGTTTGTCCAAACGTCATGCAAGATTTCAAGGCAGAATGCATGCTTTACCCGTTAAAAATTATTTTCAATAATTGTGTAATATGTTGTTCAAATTGGTTGAAATTATACTTCGATAATTTGGCAATCAAAGTTTGTATGAATAAATTCTTCAAAGAAACACGACTTGACTATATTCAGTGTTACCCTACAGCCGTAGGGCAACCTACCACCTAGCTGCTACTATTAACCATCGGTTAAAGAGCTTCTTTACTGATGGTTTAACCCTAACCGCAAAAAATGGCCACCAAATAACTACTTTCCGGAAAGAAATTGGAGGATGCTTATTTGTGGAGTTGCCATCATTTCTAGTGTAAATTATTTTACTTTCTTATTTCTCACAGATTACTCGCGATTAATAAACTAATAAAGAAATCAATATTTTGAGTTGTAATTATTCAATTGTAGAGGAATATTAAAAAGGACAGCCGCAAGCATCATTCGGTGGTCTTCACTGTTACCCTGTGTTACCGGCTCGTTTTTTCAGCAGAAAGTTAACGCTCACCTATAAGCTCAATGGCATCGTTGGCAATTAACTTGCCGTGATACAAAAAGCACCGCAAAATCCACATTTTTCCATGCACCGCCGCCATTAGTATCTGTGTTGACCGTTGAGTCACAAGTGGCCTAGCCTAGCAGGCAGCCGAGGAAAGCAAGGTGCGGAGAGCTGACATGACACCTAACTGTCATTGAAGTGTACCACACATCAGCAGAGACCGTTGACCAGTGCCGTAACCCGGGTTTCTAATGTTTGCTTGAAATGGGAATTAGTGAAAACCACAACCTGACCTCTCATTACACACGAAATGACATGTCTCTCGTACTGTTTTATGAAGAGGGACAGATAATACAAAATATACATCCCTGTTATTAAAAATAATATTCGACACCCACAGCTTAAACCCCCCCCCCCCAAACACAGCCGATATCTGATAACTTGATAAGGGAAGGTGATACGTAGTGGGTTGGATTTAGTTTTTTTTAGTTTCCTCATTCACAGTAGCTGTAAATGAAGGAAAATTGTTATTATACATGCATTACAGTAATTAGAACAACATGTGTTTTTTCTAGAATCATGCAAGCATTTGTGGCTGAAATATCTGAAGTGACCCACAATATACCAGTTGACTTGCCATGTACCAACCCATATAGCAGGTTATATTTGCCATGACTGAATATCTCCAAATTCTTCAATACAAGCACCACTTAAAAACTGGACAACAATGTAGTTAAGATCAACAAAAAAACACTGTAATTTTTTGAAAATATTCTTTCCAGTCAGGTGGCAGATAAGTTTGATAACCCACTATAGACCGTGACCTACTATGTACCACCTTCCCCTACTCATCATAACCTGTTTAACCTTTGTAACATTTGATGATCATGTGATCTCGAAAATTGAGCAATTATGTCATTGTATTGTTATTGCAATTATTGTTATTGAGCAATAGAGTATTATTAATATGACTTTTAGATGCATGTCTACTCTTACTCTATCTTACCTTAGCACTAGTATTGACAAACGCTCTTTACACTGGGTTTTGAATGCTAAGTGAAGAACAACAAATTTTTCCCCTTTTGACCATTTTCACTCTTGATAAAGTAACAGGTACAAGTTACGAAACGTATGGGAAAAATTATTTGTTCTTATTTTAGCATTCAAAACCCTGTTTAAAAAGTTTCGTAATACTATTTCATATTTTTTAAATTCGTAAATCTTCGTATTTTTCGTATTTAAATCGTTCGAATCGTGTCAGTATAGGTAGGTAATTAGTAAAAAAAATAGTAATTGTAATTAATGGTTATAGTAGTAAACGTTTTTAGTTATAATTGGTCCTAATACGTATATATCTAGATCTCCATAAGCCATAGATGCACACCAAAGAATGATAATAAAAAATAACAAAAAACAACACTTGCAGCTACGTACAGAGATGGTGATAATCTCGACGAAGAAGATCGCTCAAGTGTGCATTTTAGAATATTCATGTAAAACAAGAACTCAAAACTGAAATTACCATCATCAGCACGCCAAGTATTTACAAGTATGCCAATTAAAAATCAAACCCGCGCAATGCCCACAGTTTTTTTTTATTTTTCTAATTGAAAAATTACATCCCTCACAATATACAACGTTCATTGAGTGTAAAGGGCGATAGGGGAGAGAGGGACGGGGGACTTCAAACAATTTTTATTAGCCAGCCAGATCCTTTTTTTTTTACCAAGATATAATTAAAACATCGTGCTGCTCGATCACGTAATTAGCACTCTTCGGGTTTTTTTTTTTTTAATCTCGAATGTTTGCCTTTGACTTGATATTGCCTTCGCCCCTTGAACTTTGAAAACCAAAATTATTTATTTTGAACGAATATATTAACAGCCTTCTTTTTTAAATCTTGATTGGATGAGTGAGGTTAAATTTTGGCCAGAGCTGTTTGATTTCTGTGTGATTTCTTTATTGGCTACTTATGCGAAGTTAATAAATACTTTGACAATATTTAAGACAAAATACTTTGCCCATTGCACCATTTGCAATTTAAATCAGATTTTAAAACAAACGTATCCAACGTCAAATTGGAGTACTAAATATCAGTGGTTAATTTTCTAAAAAAAAATGTGGGTGGACGCTTGACGATCTTCTTTTTTGTGTGTAGGGGGGGGGGTAGCTCTTCTTGTTTTCTGTAAGTAAATAGTGGAATCATTGGTCGATAGTTGTGGTTTATTGTCGGCAAAAAGACTTTGTTTTACTCAAATGAGACTTACCCGAACTCCGAAGAGGACGCAACCACCCTACATGAATTTGAATCCATACGAATATTATTTGTTTCAGTAAATAACTTGTAAATTACCCTCAATTTGTGGAAATTTCTAAAGAAATGAGAGGCGAACAGTACAAGTGACTGACGGGGTTTTTAAAACAACAAGGCACATTCCTGGACGACAAAGGAAGGGGAAATGGTAATTCACGGAAAGTTAGTGCGCGTGGGTTACCTCGGTCAACCTAAATTTCCCTGCTAGTGCCATTGTTTCTTCCTGGAAATGAATTGTTAAAAATATCTATCAACTAACGTTGCTTACCTCTGCTCGCACGAGGAGTTGGGGGTAGGAATTTCAAGGCAATCCTGCTAACATCTTTTGACCAAAACATTAGCCCGAAACAACGGGATCGGATCATCGGCAGGAATTCTGTCCAACTTTTAAATCGCAAGTTTTTACAAAATAAAACGGTGTATCGTCTGCACTCTGAGTAAATTAGAACAGCGCATTGACAAGGCAAAATTAAAATAAAAGCCATTTCGAAAATAATTGGGTGGGTGGACGCCAAAATTAACCACTGCTAACGATTGAATGGTTGTGACGCGGTATAGCGTTACTAGAATCAGAGTGACTGCGAGTATTCACTACCTTTTCGTTCTACTCCTTGGAGATCCGTCATTCTCATCATATACACTGAAATCCCATGTCAAATTAGCTCTATTGGTCAGAGCAAAACCCACGACAGGTGAAGATCGGGGTTCGAATCCTCGACTGGCCAGCACTTTTGGGGAGGACATGTTCCAATTGCAAGCATTCGCAGTTTAAATCAGATTTCGCAGCTGATAAAACATTCCCGCGTTTTATATAGATTCAAATAATCGATCACTTTGAGAATAAGAATCACTAAAAAACAGCGGACACACAACCAGCCAATCGACAAGAAGGTAGCGTTGGCCATTACTCGTTAACTGTGTTAACTCTAATAAAAACGACTGAAGAAATAAATGGCCGCTTTAAACTCTGAGTATATTAATTTATTGAAAAGCAGTTTAAATTACAGTAAACAAGTTTACTAAATACTGATAATATTGAAAACATACTTAGCGTTGCCACTTATTCTTAGGGTACACCCCAAAAAACACAGGTGAATTTGATTTTCAATTTTTCATGTGGAAATCAGGAGGATCTTTGTTTGATTTGTTTAGGTGTCTCGACTCGACTATCTCAATTCATGACGGCAGAAATATATTCCAATGCAATACGTTCGACAATGCAGCCCAATCAATCAATTCTGACAGCTAACATGTTTCAGAGGTAAATATTTACTTCTACATAAGCGTGAAACCTATTTTTATAACTCGAAACACCTAAGTTTTTGGGATGTACTATACTAAATATCTTAGCATCACTAATAAAAATTAATCTAAATTTTCTTCCACTACCAAGGCAATAAACTTCATTTCAGAAGATGGTGTTAGGTATTTAGTTTAACATTGGTAAGAAAAAAAAGAGAAAGTTGAAGGAATGTGAAGACGCTTTACCGGTGAACGGAAAAACATTTTCTTTAAGCCGTTGGCTTCTTGTACACGTAGCTCTCAGCACCGCCCCGACCGAAACCTAAACAAAAGAAAAACCGATCAACATTTTCCTTAACTTGGCCCAAGTTTTCTAAAAATTTCAAAGTAGGTGCGCTCAAAACTGATCTCTAATAACCCGAATTCGGGCACCATAGAGAGACTTTGAAGTCAAGACCGCCATCTTAAGAGTCCCTCATATTGTTTACTTTCAAATAGTCACGTGGTAGCCTTTGCCCCATAAGGATGGAATATCTGTGCAAGCTTTAACTGTGGTAGTCTTAGCCCCATAAGGATGGAATATCTATGCAAGCTTTATCTGTGGTAGCATTTGCCCCATAAGGATGGAATATCTGTGCAAGCTTTATCTGTGGTAGTCTCTGCCCCATAAGGATGGAATATCTGTGTAAGCTTTATCCGTGGTAGACTTTGCCCCATAAGGATAGAATATCTGTGTAAGCTATATTTGTGGTAGCCCACCCATAAGGATGGAATATCTGTGCAAGCTTTATATGTGGTAGTCTTTGCCCCATAAGGATGGAATATCTGTGCAAGCTTTATCTGTGGTAGTCTCCACCCCATAAGGATGGAATATCTGTGCAAGCTTTATCCGTGGTAGACTTTGCCCCATGAGGATGAAATATCTGTACAAGCTGTATCTGTGATAGTCTCTGCCCCATAAGGATGGAATATCTGTGCAAGCTTTATCCGTGGTAGACTTTGCCCCATAAGGATGGAATATCTGTGTAAGCTTTACCATGTTATAGCCTCTGCCCCATAAGGATTAATTTTAATTTATTAAATGATTGGCTTTTCTTTTTAGCCATTTACATAGTTTCACACTACGTACTTGCAATCATCATCATTCCAGCATGGAATATTTGTGTAAGCTTTATCCGTTGTTGTGCTCATGTAATCACGGCATAAGAACGGTATGCTCACCTCCCGGGCCGAAGAGTGCAGAGTAGCAAGGGTTATTGCAGTACGGCTTCCCCTCGTGCTCGGCGTGGCTGCCTGGAGTCAACGTCTTGTTGCACTTCTCGCAGCGAAGACACGCAGCGTGCCAGTCTTTGCCGAGCGAAGTCTTCCTCTCGGCTGTAACAACAGAGACAATCTTGGGGTCAGTTGTTGCTCAAGCCCTGGTTTAATTGGTAGGGACATTTCGATTCAAAATAGCTGTCATTGGAATTAATAGGTTTAGTCGGAGTTCCAGCGCGAATTTTAATCTGTTTTTGCAAAAAAAATATAAATAAATAAATACCGACCGAATAAACAATTATTCCAACGAAAACGGTAGTTTTCACTAGATGGAGTCACCGTCGTTTCGAGTATTATGAAAATTAATTTCGTTATTTTGCGCAGATTAGCCGCATTTTAACTCTATTATGCTCAAATGACTTCCGCAACTCCTCGCCTATAAACATTGGAATCAGAAATATCAAAAATAAAGCACTGAAATAAGAAATCAGCCGGTTTTTTTAGCGTTTCATAAATAATTTGTACTAATGAACCGCCTCTCATCATCATTTCTTTATCATCATTGAGTTTTTAGGTAAAGTCAGAGGACCAGCGTTAATGAATAAACTTTCTGCTCGTCAAACGAGCCGGCAACACGCGGTAACGGTATGTGCCACCCGATGGCGCTTGCAGCTGTACTTTTTAACAAACCTTATAGTTATTAAATAATTACGACTAAACCTATCGATGCATGTTTAATAGTCGTTGAGGTTATCATAAATAACGATTAGTTGATCGTAAACCAGTCTCAAATGCAAGTTATCTACGAGAAATAACGAAATAAAATTTCTTAACACTCGAAGCGACGGCAACTCCGTCTAGTAGATACCTCGGTTTTTTGTCGCGGTAAAGCAGTCATTTAGCGGCTATTTTTCGCTAAGACAGTTTAACATTAGCGCTATGATAGTACGGTATCAATACGTTCCATTCAAAAGTGGCGCCACCCCAATGTCGCTCGATCCCGGGACGCTGGCTCCACGCATGGAGGGGGAAAGAGAAACGTCATCTCCGCCCGTGCGACCCAGTTTCAGTTTGGCCCGTAGCTACTACTTGACAGCAACAGGGTGCAACCACTCCACAAAAAGGCATCCAAGGGAAAGCGTTCTCAACCGTCTTCGTTTTGAACAGAGGTTCCGTAAGTATCACTTTATTCTCATTCATTGTTAAAACATTTGTAATCTTGCGACGCTCTAACTTGGAGAACAAGTCACTTGTTGACGCGTGCTGTTTGTGAATCCGGGATAGGAGGCAACCAAATTGTTTCCTAAATATATTTCGAAGGAAAGAAAATTTAACGTATCTAATTTCGTCGCTATAAACCTACTAGAAAGTTCAGATTTTGTCTGTTTTCTCAAATGTTAAGCAGGTTGTACACGTATACAAGCAACATTCTTCATTTTTCGTTGCCTTCGCCGCGGAATCCTACTATTCTGAACTAAACTACTATGTGGTTGACGTTACATCTCTTCTCATTCCAAAATAAGTGTCAAACATAACCTCAAAACGTGCCAATCGAAATTTTGCATCTCCAAAATGGATTCGAGAATCGATGCCAGAGCGCATGATTGTGACTCCAGACAGAGCGGATAGAGTTTGTCATCCCACTCTGCAGACTTTATCGATTTCTCGTGCAGTTAATAATCGGTAAGTCTAGCAGACAGATTAGAACCATTCCTGGTATTTACGTCTCCGATTGCAGTTCAAATGGATTTACGAATCATAATTTAAGTAAGTTGTTGCGTGATTTTGAGCTAGGTCTAATCGGCACCAGTCAGATTATGTCAGATTAACTTGTTTAAAACTATCTTTTATAAGAGCAGGACTTAATCTTCTTGTAAACTGAGTGTTTAATTAGTTTGTTGTGTTTAACGACTCTCCGTTTAGACAGCTGGACCAGTGGTCTGGCGGCGGTGAATGAGTAAACTAACTTAGTTTAGAAGTGCGGAGAGGAAACCCGGTGCCGGCACGTAGTCTACCCATGTCAAAGAGCACCAAGAGGACCACCGACTTAAAGCCCCTTCCGAAAGACGGTGCAACTCAAACAACAGGATTCCTCGACAAATCCATGCTGTCGGGAGGTTGATAAACAAGGCGAATGAAGTTACTGTACTAACATTCATCCCTCCAACCTCTCTCCCGAACAGAACTGGTCATGTGTATGATGGTCACCCATCCAATAACTGAACCAGCGCAGTGTTGCTTTAACGGTGATCTCACGAAAACCACACTAAAAATATTTGAAATAGGAAATGCCACCTTAATTTTTATTGAATATTAACTTGGCATTTAAATCCACAATGCGTTAAGAAAGCGTTCGCCTACAAGGAACAGTTTGGAGGCAAGCCACTTATTTATTTCTTCCATTTTCCAGCCGCACACCTGCACCGTTATGGAGACCAAAGACGCAAACCCGGAGGACACAAACGAAGAAAACCAACCTCGCCCGCACCCGAACGGCGAACCATCCCGTCTCAATCCCTATTCCCTATGTTCCTCGCTACCCGGACCTTCTACCCAAACCGCCAGAAGATTGGGAAAACACTTCCCTCCGCCAAGATCAGTCTATCACCATCAATCCTACCAACAGGAATATGGCGTACAAGTTCCCCATTGCCTAGAAAATCAGTCCAGATTTAGATGCTGTCCTCTCCACCCTGATTCATGTTGCTTTGGTTATGGACCCGTTGATCCACGTACCTTTAGACCAATGCCTTGGGTGCCGCCGCCGCCGGCTCAGCAACATCCACATGCGGCACCGGAAGTTTTAGAAGTGGTCACTTTGGATTCAGGTGCGTCTTCAACTGTTTTAGCGAAAAATGGTTAATCGGAACCACACTACATTAATGCACTTTTTAAATTGAATTAACGTTATTTTGGTGGCTATATTGATTGTAGAGTAGACTTTAGAAAAATTTGTAAATCCCTGCTTTTGGTTAAAAGATGACGGTACGAAATCTGATAGAAATCTGCACCATCGTCTTGAAACCGGCAGCCATAACGGTGTTCCAATTTAATTCCGAAGCATCCTAAATAAACTTTACTTATGTTTTAGACTCATCAGCAGTTTCCAGTTGTAGCGACGCCTCGTCAATGGAAGATGACCCTCCTGAAGAGCCCTCGTTTCAAAAAACCGACACAATCGAACCAGACAACCAAAACGAATCTAATTCAAGCGGGCAAGAACCAGTGCCGCCCTCGCCAGCAAGTCTACCGCGTCGTCCGATCTGGCCGTTACCAGACGGACCCATCAAAATGGCGTCAAATATCAGTGTCCTTCGACCTCTGGTGGAGACCAAGAAACAAGCACGGAAGTACGCGCGATGGCAACGAGCGAATAGGAGGGAGAATCGGAGGATGAAACGACAAAAAGCGACTGAGAATAAGATCTTAATTCCGATCATACCGGCTAACGATACGTCAAGGTGAGCCGTGCTTTTGGTTTTTTCTAAAGAGGCCTTTGGTTTCCACATCGCCATTTGTTCCGTTGTTAACATTGAAAAAATTTGCTTATTTTATCACATTCTATCACTGAACAAATTGCAGAATGGGGGTAACCATTAAGCCAGTAGGCTTTGGCGGCAGGTCTCGAAACGTCAATTAGGTACAGGACGTCCCGAAAACGATTTTCAAAACTTACTGGTAGTTACTGGACCTAATTCGCCCTGTAGATTTTACTGGAGGCTAAGAGCCAGTATATCCAGTAAGGTTTGGACCGCAATGAAGGTGCCCATGCACCCCGTTTTCTGGTCATACGCCGTTGTTTTAGCATTCATGTTTGTGGTAAGATTTTTTTTTTTTTTTTTTAATAACTTTAAGGTCACCGACAAGAGTTGGAGTATCCAGCTGTCCATTCGTAGCCTCATGGTTCTTCTCCTTGGAGATCCGTCATTCACATCAAAGTTACGAAAGTCCTCTCAAAAAGTCCATGTTCAAGTAGCTCAATTTGTTAAAGCAAACCCGGAGATCGGAGTCCCCAGTTGGGCACCAATATCTGAGAATTGTTTTCCTAATAACAAAAAATATCTGTCTTTGCTGTAAAATCCATAATTTTATTTTCAATATCTTTTGCTAACTTCAGGCTTCTTATAATTTTTTAGCGAGGCATCTGACGTGGACATGGGAAGTGCAGTTCTTAGTGATGGGCCAACGCAAGATACAGTTCCTACTGCAGATTACCAGGGCAGAACAGACCAAACGGAGTCCTCTGGAAGACCAAGGTTGACTGCTGCTGGCGCTTTGGCACAGACTGAAGAGTCGGGCAGTTCGGTCACTCTACGACGAAGCGAACGACTATTGGGCCGAGACGTGGCATCCGTTACGGAACCGCAGCCGTCGACTTCGGCGGAAGATACTCCTAGGTCTCAACAGGGTGGAAGTAGGGATGAATAATTTGGAAGATTCGTTCTCTTCAACAATGTTAACGGTGGTAATGTAAATGCAAGTATTAGTAGGTTCCATGTAAGTTAAATCGTGTTTTAATTGCGGATTGTCGCAATCGGCAGAGTATTTTAATATGAACACTAATACCTAAGAGAAAGGAATGAATAGGGTAGATCTTTATAGACAACGTTAGGTTTTCTGCCGGTTTAGTGGAAGTTCTTTGGAATCACACCATGATCGCAGCAGTCGTTTGGGGCACTAGCAGCTGGCGATTGATGCATTTAGTGGCACCCCAAGCAACTACATGAGACGCGTTACCGACTCGCCACAGGCTATGTAAGAAGATGCAGTATATGTGAGCCCATCGACGAGCTCGAGATGGCCTGATAGCAAAGCTAACACTCATTAGAAAAAGTGTGTATATGCTTTCAAAACCTTCCATCAATATCTTCCATCAAACAGCTCGTTATCATAAAAGAAATCATATATATCACGGAAAATGCACGCCATTTTCGTGTATAGAATTAGCCAGAACGATATCCGCACGAAAAAAAACACTTGCGCGGAATTTTGGTTCGAATGGGCCCGGCCATTATTATAACCTTTCCGCACACATATAATCAATGTTAACACAAACAGAAAAATTTGTGTTCGCTTTAAAAATTACTTTTATGCTAGATTTTTAAGATGGCCGCAATTAAACGCACAATTAACGTTAAGTTTAATGGATATACGTGTTCCAAATGAAATGTGTGTATACCACGTCCTAAAAACAAGGGGTACATTAATTTTTCGAGTTTTCAAGTGGCTTTGTTCGATTCGTGTTCATCTTGTTGGGTGTCAAAATTTCAACCCATCTCGACTTGACCATCCAAGCTGTGTTGCCAACTCGTGTAACTACCCCGTCAGGAAAACAATAATTCCAGTTGCAATGTAATACATTCGACAACAGGCTTATAAATCGATTAATTCTGACAACTAACATGTTTTGACCAAATGCTTGAACAAAGACCATCTCTTAAAAATCAATGCATTTGAGTTTTCGAGACACTTTATACTAAATAATTACGTTACTGTGTAGTGCAAATTTAAAATGTAAATAACGACAAAAATCGTCAGCTGTCGTGTTTACTCTGAACGATATAATTTTTTTGTTTCCTATTGCCACTCAAAATGGCAATCAACATCTGTTATGCTTTAACAATTACTTACAAGAAAGCTATGTCCCCTACAATCATTTCCTACAAGCAGAGCTACAAGTGTAGAGAAACATATATTTCGATACGACATAACCAACGCATCGTTTAGTTATCAAAAACCAAACGCCAAAAGCCTATTTTGCAATTAAATAATTTTCAATGCATGGAACTTTCGCGCCTTTGAATTAAAATAGTTATAACAAACGGCTGGCTTTGTTTATATAAAATAGCTTAAAAATCGGATAATATAACTCATAGGTTTCACCAACGGTTTAAAAATAATCTACAGTAGGTAATGATGGCTGGGTGATAGTAACACATTTAATCAATGTTTCTGACTTGATAGTTGACTCGATATTTGATTTAAGGAGGATAGAGCGGGTCACACAGAGGAGGTAGAAATTCAAGCAAATCCATTTGATTACAGCAGGTAGTGATATAAATACCCACATTTTAAGTTAGAAAAGCTTTCTTTTTTAACTCAGATTTTTCCCTCGCTTGTTCAAATATACATTTAACTTAAACAAATCCTAACTCTTGGATATAATTGACCAAAACAGAAACGAAACAGAGTTCCCTTGACCTGGCAGAAAAATCTCCGAAATTCTAAAATCTAGAATTTAATAAGACCCAAACGTACTTTCAAAAACGACTGCGGAGCAGCGTACACTTATTTAGTGATGTATATTTATCCAAATGAACGATTAAAATTAATGTTATGGATGTTAAAGGCTCAAAAAAAGATGTTCATTAATTATTTTTCATTTTAGCAGGAGCAAATATTGTATCCTGAAGGTGTGGGTTATTTGCATGAGCTGTGTACCGGAAGCGATCCACGGACATGTGACTCTGCCCCAGTGCAACTTTCACGTGTTCGACTGGGCATGTGACTCTGCCCCAGTGCAACTTTCACGTGTTCGACTGGGCATGTGACTCTGTCCCAGTGCAACTTTCACGCGTTCGACTGGGCATGTGACTCTGCCCCAGTACAACTTTCACGTGTTCGACTGGGCATGTGACTCTGCCCCAGTGTAACTTTCACGTGTTCGACTGGGCATGTGACTCTGTCCCAGTGCAACTTTCACGTGTTCGACTGGGCATGTGACTCTGTCCCAGTGCAACTTTCACGTGTTCGACTGGGCATGTGACTCTGTCCCAGTGCAACTTTCACGTGTTCGACTGGGCATGTGACTCTGTCCCAGTGCAACTTTCACGTGTTCGACTGGGCATGTGACTCTGTCCCAGTGCAACTTTCACGTGTTCGACTGGGTATGTGACTCTGTCCCAGTGCAACTTTCACGTGTTCGACTGGGCATGTGACTGCCCCAGTGCAACTTTCACGTGTTTGACTGGGCATGTGACTCTGTCCCAGTGCAACTTTCACGTGTTCGACTGGGCATGTGACTCTGCCCCAGTGCAACTTTCACGTGTTTGAAGAAAATAAGACATGCTGTTTCAATATACAATGTGCTGGTTGCAGTTTTCAGAGAAGAGAAGAAGAGATTGAAGAGAAGAACATTTTGTATGACATGGTTGAAGGTTAAGAAAATTAAAATAAATGTGCTCCTGCTATTTTGGTATATTTTCGATGCAGAGCCTCGGCACGTGATATAATCTGGTTCTTGTCTCAAATCCGTCCCAGGCTGTGAGATGTAATGAAGATACTGGCAAAGTTAAAGAGAAAATGAGAAAATGTGGACAATGATGAAGGAAATTCTTGTTTATTCTGATTATTATTCTAAAGTGTTTGTAACCACATCTCTGTAAAGAAAATTCTGAAAATCCTTTTTTTGTATTGTATTCGTATGACCCTTTCTAGCACCGCATTTGACCCTTCCTTTTATTTGTGACGTTTAACGACGCACTGTTTTGAAAACGGGCTCTGTGGCACAAGTCTTAAGGCGTCTTTAAATGAACAAGTAATGACGAGGATGATGATGAACCTAACTTAGGTAGAAGACAGGGAGGGAAACCCGGTGCCGGCACGTAGCTTACTCTTGTCAAAGAGCATCAAGAGGACCACCGGCTTAACGTCCCTTCCGAAGGACGGTACGACGCGATTCTTTACAAATCTTTTACAAGGTTGATAAGTATGGCGAGTTCAATTCCTCCAAGTTTAGGATGGTTCCAAGTTTAGGATGGTTCCAAGTTTTCAAGTGGCAATTATGATTGTCTTGGCTTAGAGAAAGGAATGATATTGGTTCGATTGACCCGTCTCGACTTGACCATATAAGCTCAGTTGTCAATTCTCACGTATGACGTACCTACTTTCACCCCTTGGTATCAGATGATCCAGTGATTGTTTAAAACAACCCAAAAGCACTGGCATTTGGCAACGAAGCTCAATCAATCAATTCTGACAGCTAAATTGTTTAAGAGGTACATTTTTGAAACACTAAAACAATATCAATTTGTCTTTCAGTTAAATCGATCCAAGAGTTATTTTCATGAAATTTCTTCATAAGACGGTCGTGTGGCAAGCACATACCATTCCTTTTTTGTTCCAGGAAAATATGAAAATTTTGTTCCACGCCTGTAGTCATGAATCATATTAATAAAATATGTTGTCTCTGAAAATTCTAGATGAGAGTTCGTCTTTTTGGCCTTTTACTAAAATATGGTTTCTAGTTATTCGGTTCTTACAGCTTACAGTGGTGCATGCAAGAGAAATGTCATATTAGTTGTCCAGAAACATCGAATAATTCCAAGTTTAATTTCACTTTGTAGCAACTTTTTAGACGGTGATCAAAAAAACAACGCTAGTACCACACTTGTTTTTAGATGTTTTGACACGTGCAAGACTAGGTAGACGGATTGATTTGTGGTTGATCGTTAAGTGGGATTAACAACGCACTATTTTGAATACGGGCCCAGCGGTACTGGTCTATTGGCGTTGGTGAATGAGTGGATGATGATGAACCAAACTAGTGTAGGATGTAGGTGGAGAAACCCGGTGCCGGCATGTAGCCTACTCCTGCCGACGGGCACTAAGGCAACTTCCGAAGGACGGTACAACGCGAACAACAGGATTCCTCCACAAATCCATGCTGTTCAGAGGTTGACAAGCAAGGCGAGTGAAGTTGCTGTACTAACTTTCATATATCCAACTTCGCGACCGGGCATGTGTATGGCGGTCACCCATCCAATACCTGCCCAGTGCAGTGTTGCTTAACTTCGGTAATATCAAGAGAACTGGTGTTTACAACACGCCAAATATTTTAGTAGATGACGGTTGATCGTCGTGAGAATTATAAGTCGATGAATTAGCCCTATTACCAAAAGATGGTCTCTCACTGTGTGTAACCGGTTGTTTCGATTTACGGTCTTGTCGACGGCGTATTCATACTTCATGGTAATGCTGAAAATTTTTAATTATACCATCTTTTTCTGTACCTGTAAACTTCTTTTAATTCAAAATCGTTGAAGATATCTTCTCTCACGGGCTAGACTGTAACAATGCAGGGGACAGTCCTTGTGCTGGTATCTTCTCTCACGGGCTAGACTGTAGCAATGCAGGGGACAGTCCTTGTGCTGGTATCTTCTCTCACGGGCTAGACTGTAGCAATGCAGGGGCCAGTCCTTGTGTTGGTATCTTCTCTCACGGGCTGGACTGTAACAATGCAGGGGACAGTCCTTGTGCTGGTATCTTCTCTCACGGGCTAGACTGTAGCAATGCTGGGGGACAGTCCTTGTGCTGGTATCTTCTCTCACGGGCTAGACTGTAGCAATGCAGGGGACAGTCCTTGTGCTGGTAACTTCTCTCACGGGCTAGACTGTAGCAATGCAGGGGACAGTCCTTGTGCTGGTATCTTCTCTCACGGGCTAGACTGTAGCAATGCAGGGGACAGTCCTTGTGCTGGTATCTTCTCTCACGGGCTAGACTGTAGCAATGCAGGGGCCAGTCCTTGTGTTGGTATCTTCTCTCACGGGCTGGACTGTAACAATGCAGGGGACAGTCCTTGTGCTGGTATCTTCTCTCACGGGCTAGACTGTAGCAATGCTGGGGGACAGTCCTTGTGCTGGTATCTTCTCTCACGGGCTAGACTGTAGCAATGCAGGGGACAGTCCTTGTGCTGGTAACTTCTCTCACGGGCTAGACTGTAGCAATGCAGGGGACAGTCCTTGTGCTGGTATCTTCTCTCACGGGCTAGACTGTAGCAATGCAGGGGACAGTTCTTGTGCTGGTATCTTCTCTCACGGGCTAGACTGTAGCAATGCTGGGACAGTCCTTGTGCTGGTATCTTCTCTCACGGGCTAGACTGTAGCAATGCAGGGGACAGTTCTTGTGCTGGTATCTTCTCTCACGGGCTAGACTGTAGCAATGCTGAAGACAGTCCTTGTGCTGGTATCTTCTCTCACGGGCTAGACTGTAGCAATGCTGGGGACAGTCCTTGTGCTGTTATCTTCTCTCACGAGCTAGACTGTAGCAATGCTGGGGGCAGTCCTTGTGCTGTTATCTTCTCTCACGAGCTAGACTGTAGCAATGCAGGGGACAGTCCTTGTGCTGGTATCTTCTTTCACGGGCTAGACTGTAGCAATGCAGGGGACAGTTCTTGTGCTGGTATCTTCTCTCACGGGCTAGACTGTAGCAATGCTGGAGACAGTCCTTGTGCTGGTATCTTCTCTCACGGGCTAGACTGTAGCAATGCTGGGACAGTCCTTGTGCTGGTATCTTCTCTCACGGGCTAGACTGTAGCAATGCAGGGGACAGTTCTTGTGCTGGTATCTTCTCTCACGGGCTAGACTGTAGCAATGCTGAAGACAGTCCTTGTGCTGGTATCTTCTCTCACGGGCTAGACTGTAGCAATGCTGGGGGAAGTCCTTGTGCTGGTATCTTCTCTCACTGGCTAGACTGTAGCAATGCTGGGGGAAGTCCTTGTGCTGGTATCTTCTCTCACGGGCTAGACTGTAGCAATGCAGGGGACAGTCATTATGCTGGTATCTTCTCTCACGGGCTAGACTGTAGCAATGCAGGGGGACAGTCCTTGTGCTGGTATCTTCTCTCACAGGCTAGACTGTAGCAATGCAGGGGAGCAGTCCTTGTGCTGGTATCTTCTCTCACGGGCTAGACTGTAGCAATGCAGGGGAGCAGTCCTTGTGCTGGTATCTTCTCTCACGGGCTAGACTGTATCAATGCAGGGGATAGTCCTTGTGCTGGTATCTTCTCTCACGGGCTAGACTGTAGCAATGCAGGGACAGTCCTTGTGCTGGTATCTTCTCCCACGGGCTAGACTGTATCAATGCAGGGGATAGTCCTTGTGCTGGTATCTTCTCTCACGGGCTAGACTGTAGCAATGCTGGGGACAGTTCTTGTGCTGGTATCTTCTCTCACGGGCTAGACTGTAGCAATGCAGGGGGCAGTCCTTGTGCTGGTATCTTCTCTCACGGGCTAGACTGTAGCAATGCAGGGGACAGTCCTTGTGCTGGTATCTTCTCTCACGGGCTAGACTGTAGCAATGCAGGGGACAGTCCTTGTGCTGGTATCTTCTCTCACGGGCTAGACTGTAGCAATGCAGGGGACAGTCCTTGTGCTGGTATCTTCTCTCACGGGCTAGACTGTAGCAATGCAGGGGACAGTCCTTGTGCTGGTATCTTCTCTCACGGGCTAGACTGTAGCAATGCAGGGGACAGTCCTTGTGCTGGTATCTTCTCTCACGGGCTAGACTGTAGCAATGCAGGGGACAGTCCTTGTGCTGGTATCTTCTCTCACGGGCTAGACTGTAGCAATGCAGGGGACAGTCCTTGTGCTGGTATCTTCTCTCACGGGCTAGACTGTAGCAATGCAGGGGACAGTCCTTATGCTGGTATCTTCTCTCACGGGCTAGACTGTAGCAATGCAGGGGACAGTCCTTGTGCTGGTATCTTCTCTCACGGGCTAGACTGTATCAATGCAGGGGATAGTCCTTGTGCTGGTATCTTCTCTCACGGGCTAGACTGTAGCAATGCAGGGACAGTCCTTGTGCTGGTATCTTCTCCCACGGGCTAGACTGTATCAATGCAGGGGATAGTCCTTGTGCTGGTATCTTCTCTCACGGGCTAGACTGTAGCAATGCTGGGGACAGTTCTTGTGCTGGTATCTTCTCTCACGGGCTAGACTATAGCAATGCAGGGGGCAGTCCTTGTGCTGGTATCTTCTCTCACGGGCTAGACTGTAGCAATGCAGGGGACAGTCCTTGTGCTGGTATCTTCTCTCACGGGCTAGACTGTAGCAATGCAGGGGACAGTCCTTGTGCTGGTATCTTCTCTCACGGGCTAGACTGTAGCAATGCAGGGGACAGTCCTTGTGCTGGTATCTTCTCTCACGGGCTAGACTGTAGCAATGCAGGGGACAGTCCTTGTGCTGGTATCTTCTCTCACGGGCTAGACTGTAGCAATGCAGGGGACAGTCCTTGTGCTGGTATCTTCTCTCACGGGCTAGACTGTAGCAATGCAGGGGACAGTCCTTGTGCTGGTATCTTCTCTCACGGGCTAGACTGTAGCAATGCAGGGGACAGTCCTTGTGCTGGTATCTTCTCTCACGGGCTAGACTGTAGCGATGCAGGGGAGAGTCCTTGCGCTGGTATCTTCTCTCACGGGCTAGACTGTAGCAATGCTGGGTCAGTCCTTGTGCTGGTATCTTCTCTCACGGGCTAGACTGTAGCAATGCTGGGGACAGTCCTTGTGCTGGTATCTTCTCTCACGGGCTAGACTGTAGCGATGCAGGGGAGAGTCCTTGTGCTGGTATCTTCTCTCACGGGCTAGACTGTAGCAATGCTGGGGACAGTCCTTGTGCTGGTATCTTCTCTCACGGGCTAGACTGTAGCGATGCAGGGGAGAGTCCTTGTGCTGGTATCTTCTCTCACGGGCTAGACTGTAGCAATGCTGGGGACAGTCCTTGTGCTGGTATCTTCTCTCACAGGCTTGACTGTAGCAATGCTGGGGACAGTCCTTGTGCTGGTATCTTCTCTCACGGGCTAGACTGTAGCAATGCAGGGGACAGTCCTTGTGCTGGTATCTTCTCTCACGGGCTAGACTGTAGCAATGCAGGGGACAGTCCTTGTGCTGGTATCTTCTCTCACGGGCTAGACTGTAGCAATGCAGGGGACAGTCCTTGTGTTGGTATCTTCTCTCACGGGCTAGACTGTAGCAATGCAGGGGACAGTCCTTGTGCTGGTATCTTCTCTCACGGGCTAGACTGTAGCAATGCTGGGGGCAGTCCTTGTGCTGGTATCTTCTCTCACTGGCTAGACTGTAGCAATGCAGGGGACAGTCCTTGTGCTGGTATCTTCTCTCACGGGCTAGACTGTAGCAATGCTGGGGACAGTCCTTGTGCTGGTATCTTCTCTCACAGGCTAGACTGTAGCAATGCTGGGGACAGTCCTTGTGCTGGTATCTTCTCTCACGGGCTAGACTGTAGCAATGCAGGGGACAGTCCTTGTGCTGGTATCTTCTCTCACGGGCTAGACTGTAGCAATGCAGGGGACAGTCCTTGTGCTGGTATCTTCTCTCACGGGCTAGACTGTAGCAATGCAGGGGACAGTCCTTGTGTTGGTATCTTCTCTCACGGGCTAGACTGTAGCAATGCAGGGGACAGTCCTTGTGCTGGTATTTTCTCTCACGGGCTAGACTGTAGCAATGCTGGGGGCAGTCCTTGTGCTGGTATCTTCTCTCACTGGCTAGACTGTAGCAATGCAGGGGACAGTCCTTGTGCTGGTATCTTCTCTCACGGGCTAGACTGTAGCAATGCTGGGGACAGTCCTTGTGCTGGTATCTTCTCTCACAGGCTAGACTGTAGCAATGCTGGGGACAGTCCTTGTGCTGGTATCTTCTCTCACTGGCTAGACTGTAGCAATGCTGGGGACGGTCCTTGTGCTGGTATCTTCTCTCACTGGCTAGACTGTAGCAATGCTGGGGACAGTCCTTGTGCTGGTATCTTCTCTCACGGGCTAGACTGTAGCAATGCTGGGACAGTCCTTGTGCTGGTATCTTCTCTCACGGGCTAGACTGTAGCAATGCAGGGGACAGTCCTTGTGCTGGTATCTTCTCTCACGAGCTAGACTGTACACATTACTGCAAAATTTTACACTCTCTTTTAGACTCAATTGTCACGTGTGAAATATATTTATGTAATGCATTCCTGGGCTCAAGTGTAAAAAAATTACACCAAATAAATAAAATTATCCGGGATTGTTAGTTTAACTTCACCGTACCATATATCCCTTTTAATTTTTTTTTACTTCTTCCTTTTCAAAACACCGGGAAAATGATCAGCACTCGCATTGAGCTAATTCTGGTCTCGTGAGATGATAAGTCATTACACATTAAGCAGAGTAATAATTTGCTCGAGTGTCATTAGCCGAATTGCAGTGGGCCGTGGAGCGCACCACTGCGCACATAGAAAAGAAATGCGTAGTCGTTCAACGGTGCAGAAATGGTGCAAAAACGAAATGTGTGCGGATGTTTTTATTTTTTATTTCAAAGAATTCTTCTTTGTTATTTGAAATTTCTTCATTGTTTGAAAAGCATGTGCTCGGTGTGACAATGCCAATCAGCTGATACGCCACTAAACCGAATCACTGTCATTAGTTCCTCGACGATTTTTAATTTTTGAGTTAGTTTCGTGAAATATAGTTGAGATAAGTTCCTTTATTTGGTAGTGAATCCTCTAACAATAGCAAAGTTAAGTAATAGAGAAAAGACAGATTATAGGGTAAAATAATCGAAGGGGCTTCGTTAATCAATCTCATGAAAGAAAACATTCAAATTTGGAAAATCTCAACTTCCATTTCCCACTAAAAATTTGCCAGTTTCCTAATCGACTTTGGACTTAAAGAAAAATTTGTTTCGCTTAATTTTTTTAATTTTTTTGGGTATTCTGCAAAAAAGTATGATGAGGCAGCAACGGGATACGGCAACGGCACTTGCACTAGATTTTGAAAAAATCAAGAAATAGTATTGATATTAGGAATAAAAAAACCTAAGTTCAAAATTGTCTACCCTCTTATAACTGCCAAGATCCCTTTTGTCCTGCTATTTCCAAACAAAACCTTCAAAGAGTTTTCTAAAACAAACGTTCTCTAGATCCAAAAACGCCATATTAAAAAAAATATATACAAAAAAATGCCATGCGCTAACGACGATATCACTAATGAATTCCTATAGATTCAGTACGGGACTCGGATGAACAAGATCACGGGAAAGATCATATGGAGTGCATTGATGACTAAGCCGAGTTTTGTGCTTATAATATGGAAGCATTTTCTTTTGTTACCTCCTACCCTAGACCAAGATGCAGACGTTCATAAGGGGGACCTGGCAAGCATTGTTCTAAATATGTTCTCTATGCTCTAAGCGGATAGAAAATGCAACGGTCTCGAGGTAAATGGGATGGCATAGAACTGCATAGAAGTGCATGTAGAGCGTATGTGCATCTGATTTTATGCACTGTAATCAACTTAAGTCTTTGTGCAATAAGGTACTTCTGGTAATGATACGGGCTGTACCGCCTTAAGCCGAATTTCCAGAGATTTGGCATACTTTGGCGAGTTAAATTTCTTTTGGGGACATGAACCAACCATTTAATTACCCATTAAAAAATCTGCATTTTTAATTTCACTACGACTTAGAAACAATAGCCCCTTATTGCCAAGATTACGGTGCAGAACATTTTAGAAAATTAAGAAAATAATTTCCTAAACTAAGTCTAATGCTGTTTTCGACTAGCCAGCACCGGGGCGGGTTTGAAACTTGCTCGATGACGTCATGCTCTCCACCGGGTTTGCACCAGCTCCGAGCGAGAGCGATCCCACCCGAACACGTGATCACAAGCTGTCAGTGCATTCATTTGCAACCTGACAAAATGTATTGTTACTTTGCAATGCAATTATATTTCTGTTGATTACCTGACGGGAAGGGTTGGGGGTAGGTACGAGAGTTGGCAACACAGCTTAGATGGTCTAGTCGAGACGGGTTGAAATGTTGACACCTGACAAGATGGACATGAATCGAACAAAGACCCTCCTGATGGGAAGGGGTGGGGGTAGGTACGAGAGTTGGCAACATAGCTTAGATGGTCGAGTCGAGACGGGTTGAAATGTTGACACCTGACAAGATGGACATGAATCGAACAAAGACCCTCCTGATGGGTAGGGGTGGGGGTAGGTACGTGAGTTGGCAAGACAGCTTAGATGGTCGAGTCGAGACGGGTTGAAATGTTGACATCTGACAAGATTGACATGAATCGAACAAAGACCCTCCTGATGGGAAGGGGTGGAGGTAGGTACATGAGTTGGCAACACAGCTTAGATGGTCGAGTCGAGACGGGTTGAAATGTTGACACCTGACAAGATGGACAAGAATCGAACAAATACCCTCCTAAATTTGAAGTGAAAGTTGTTTTCACTATGGTAACAACTCATAATAGCTCTGAAACACCCTCTAGAATTGGCTAATCATTTCTTATTTCAAAGTTACTTAAACACCTCTTTGGTGGTCCTACAATGAGTTTTTTGAACGTACCATAGTACCACTGGCAGGCACAAAAGTCAACAAACCTAAGAGTGCAAGAATCGTTTAAATTTCAAAGTCTGTCAACGCACCTCGTTTCGTCACGTGCCTAAATAGGAAACAAATTCGCTGCACGTGGAATGTTTGTTTCGATAACAATGGACCGTTGTGGTCTTCAACGTCATGGACAAGGGCGGGGTGAGGAGGAAATCTTTGGGTGCAACCGGAAACACATTCCGAAGACCACGCACGACGCGCTTGCGTAGACACAGACGTCCGTGATGAATTTTAATTTAAATTGATAAGAGTTTTTTTACTGTAAAACTGAATGAACAGCAAATACTGTTGTGCTATCTGATTTAAATTGCAAACGCTTGAAATGCGCAAGGGTGTTTTATTTTTAGGAACGCTAGAAACCTTTTTAAAAATTGATGCCCATACTGGGACTCGAACACCGATCGTCCCCTAGCTCATCAAATGCACTAAAATCTATTATGTAGCTCAATTGTTTAGTGTTAAGAAACACTATTTGAAATGGGTTTTGAATGCTAAGTAAAGGGCTACTAAATTTCCCGACGTTTCGTAACATGTACTAGCTACTTCTTCAAGGGTTAGAGCAGTCCTAGTGCTTGTGCTAAGGATAAATCAAGTAGACATGAGTCTAAAAACCATCACAATTGGTTGGTGCAGGGGAAAATCGGCGTTCGAGTTCGCGTTAGGACATTAATTTTTTGAGATGGTAGTAGCATTGTTGAAGTTTAGCAACCGAGTTTAAAAATAATTAGCCAATCACAGACTGTGTTTCCAGATTTTCAGAGATTGGTGAACAACTTTACCCACAAACTTAACGGGGCTTTTCCGGCCCATGTTGTTTTCGACTGGCCAGCACCGGGGCGGGTTTGAAACTTGATCGATGACGTCATACTCTCCACCGGGTTTGCACCAGCTCCGAGCGAGAGCGCTCCCACCCGAACACGTGATCACTAGCTGTCAGTGTATTCATTTGTTATACAATTGCACCATCGAAATTCTCGGAGCAAGATTGTTTAGTAAAAGTTCAGTTGGATAATACCGTGTACCAGCATCGCACCAATCAGATGTTGGTCATGTTGATGAAAACAAAGTTAATTACAGTTTTTGTATTGCAAGGTATGTACTAAACTTAGCGCTAGTGTCAAATGGCCACCATATACCTACTAGAAAACATGTCGGTTTTCTGATAATTTCGAGTAAAGTTGTGGCAATAACGCTAAGTATGCAGGATACCAACGATTAACAAGCATATATGGGGGTTCATTACATTTAAAAAAAAAACACACACACATTTTTGCATTTAAAATAGTTTTCAATGTGATGCACTTCCTGGAATTTATGTATTTAATTAATTTACATTTCTGAATTTGTTATAATTTGTATTTATTTTTGACGTCCTGTAATTACCGTTGTATTTATAGGTATCGGAGGACCAGCGTTAATGTTAAATGTTCTGCTGACCAAACGAGCCGGCAACAAGTTGTAGGTGCCACCGGATGGCGCTTGCAGCTGTTCTTTTAAGCGATTAAATGACCTATCGACTCAAAATATCGATACATGATACATGAGAATTTGCTAAATTGTTCCCATGGCAGTCATATAAAAGCATAAAATGGCTGGCATAAAATGGCATAGAAGGTTCAAAGGTAGATTCAACGTTTGGTAGCCATGGAGATGCTGAGATCGCCTGACAGAGCTTCTCAATTCTGCTATCTTATGGTACCACGGGTATATCATGACCTAGCATAGAAGGTTCAATGGTAGATTCAACGTTTGGTAGCCATGGAGATGCTGAGATCGCCTGACAGAGCTTCTCAATTCTGCTATCTTATGTTACCACGGGTATATCATGGTCTAGCATAGGAGGTTCAATGGTAGATTCAACGTTTGGTAGACATAGAGATGCTGAGATCGCCTGACAGAGCTTCTCAATTCTGCTATCTTATGTTACCACGGGTATATCATAGCCTAGCATAGGAGGTTCAATGGTAGATTTAACGTTTGGTAGTCATGGAGATGCTGAGATCGCCTGACAGAGCTTCTCAATTCTGCTATCTTATGTTACCACGGGTATATCATAGCCTAGCATAGGAGGTTCAATGGTAGATTTAACGTTTGGTAGTCATGGAGATGCTGAGATCGCCTGACAGAGCTTCTCAATTCTGCTATCTTATGTTACCACGGGTATATCATAGCCTAGCATAGGAGGTTCAATGGTAGATTTAACGTTTGGTAGTCATGGAGATGCTGAGATCGCCTGACAGAGCTTCTCAATTCTGCTATCTTATGTTACCACGGGTATATCATGGCCTAGCATAGGAGGTTCAATGGTAGATTCAACGTTTGGTAGCCATGGAGATGCTGAGATCGCCTGACAGAGCTTCTCAATTCTGCTATCTTATGTTACCACGGGTATATCATGGCCTAGCATAGGAGGTTCAATGGTAGATTCAAAGTTTGGTAGCCATGGAGATGCTGAGATCGCCTGACAGAGCCTCTCAATTCTGCTATCTTATGTTACCACGGGTATATCATGGCCTAGCATAGGAGGTTCAATGGTAGATTCAACGTTTGGTAGCCATGGAGATGCTGAGATCGCCTGACAGAGCACTAACAGACGTTTAGCCGCTAGAGCGTGAACGCAGCAAATTGAAGATGTCGCCCCGCTCATCAATTACCTGGACTATGTTTTTTACTTCTCTAGATGAAATGAACTAAAGCATCCGAATATTTAGTACCAATACCTTATCAGCTAGATTGTGATTAAGATGAATGTGGATCACTACAGAATGCCATTGACGATAAGAGTGATGTGTATTAACGCTAGCCTGGTCCAACGGCCATCACATTTTGCCCTGGTTGCCAATAAAAGCGTTATCAGGGTAAACACAAAGGTAGGTAAACAACATTACCATTGTAAACAACATACAAAAAGTGTACAATATCTCAAAAATCTTTCAAAACGCTCGATAGATGTTTGCAGTTTCAAATGGTAACGTCGCAGATTGGGAGATCTAAAAATCTAACTAGCTTTTGAAAATTCTCCTTTCAAATATACCTTTAACCCGGAAAATATTTTTCCGGTAGAGGCACCACCGGTCGTTTTGGGTTGACATTCGAGCGAACTGTATTTTTTTTTTAAACACTGCGCCTCACTTTCCTTATGCTTGACTATTGATGTTTTCGTGCCAAGATGTTTTTCAAGATTGTATGGAATTTTTAAATCAATTATCACAATCTTTCGAATTATTTTGCAGATATAATAAGAATTTGGTAATCCTACCACCAATATCTCAAATGAAAATTCGTTAATGAGTTGATAGCAATGCAGGGGGCAGTCAATGGCTTGGTCTCTTCTCTCACGGGCCATATGGTAGGCCATGTCATTTGTATACACAATTTACACGCGATTTCAAATCAAATCATTTTGCGCAGCACAAACTGAAAAAAAAACCTCATTATCACAATGTGCATATTTCACATTACAATTGCTCCACACTCGAACGTAATTGAGCTTTAATGGCCGCGTATCTAACTGAGATAAGGCACAATCAGTCAACTAGCTCGTTGCAAACATGCAAAGAGAATAACGAAGCTACGCCCTCACTCAGTTATTTCCGTTAAAAGCTGACAAAAACCATATGGTTTCTATAATGTGTATGTCAAGGTTACCGCATGTGAAAGCGTTGGCTTTATATGGAGATGACCTAATAGTGAGCCAGCCGGATGACTAATCAATCAAATAACAAATGATTTAATTTGAGATCATTAGCTTACGCAACAATGCAAATTATGCAAGCCGTAATTTGTTTCTCTCCCGCGATATTCGTTTCTTGGTAACATTTTACAGCTTAACAATGTGTATAAACAACCCCGGATTTCTGATAAAGTTACCTAGAAAATGAGTAATTGTGAATGAAATACTAGAAAATAAAAGTAATAGACGTTAGCTGATTCTTGTACGTGATTCGAATGAAATGAGACGTTGACTTTGGCGCGAAGAATCCGCTCGTCGGATTGGTCACTGTGGTTTAGACTTGCGATGACATAAGCATTAACGAGCGCCTGTGTGCGTCATCAATAATTTTAACATACCTTTGCTGGCAATTCGCAAGTCAACTAACTAAATAGTTGGATAGTCAGTTAGCTTAGCTGGTCAATGTTGTTTATGTGGTGTAGACCTTCGCTTTGGTACCTTCATAATTTCGTATCAACTACTTTTTGGGGTTGGATCATCAATGGAATGTTGAAACCCAGACAATCACAGATGAGGTTTCTAAATTTTCAGGGGTTGTTGACACAGTGCTGACATCTTAACCCACATATTCATGGAGGTTAGCATTCTGCCCTTGGGTGTTGTTAACTTGTATTTATAATTAACCCTACATTTTTTTTGTAAATTCTGATTGTTGCATATTGATCTGTCAACTTGCCTAAATTCGTACCTATGAATAATTCCTAAAATCTAAATTATAAATAATGAACGTGTAACTATGTAAATTTATTTCCTGCGCTTTATAATAGCCAACTAACCCATCCTCAAGCTCTAACCATCATGAAGAAGCCAGAAAAGTTCTAATTACATTTATCACTCTGGGTATTGGCAGACACTCTAGATATAAAAGAGATACTGTTATCACAACATAGACAAATTGACACGTGTTTCCAAAAATTATTACCAAATACTTGTTATCAAACTTCCAAATTCAGCCTTATTCTGACAAAAAAATTAAATTAAAATAAAGAAATAATAATAATAGTGACTACGTACTCCGCTTGACTCTTAATTGGTAGCCCACAAATTATACAAATCTCATTAAGTAAAATTCTAACCAAACCACAATAGAGAAACAAAAAATTCATCTACAAAACTCACCAAAATACACAGCCTTGTCGCACTTCGGACAGTTCACCATCTTGCACTAAAATCCTTTTGCAGACGAAACGAACACTGACTCGAGCTGCCGACACCTTCAAACTCTTCGGTATGAATGTGGTTATACAGAGCCTAGTAGGCCTTCGGGTACGCTTGCCCTTATCCGGTTCTATAGCTTATTAGATGTTCAAAGCTCTTGTGGTGGGGAGGTAGACAGGAGAGGGGGAAGCCAAGCAGTGTGGTCAAACATTTGGATGACCTGGCTAAAGTACGGTGTCAGAAGGGATTCATGTAACGTAATATAAAAAAGGCGATAAAATGCTGATTTATGGTTGTTGTAAGGTTTGAAATGTACGCTAGCTAGATTGTTTTGTTAAATACTATTGTTTTTTATTTGCAACCAATGCGTTTTTTTTTTGGGATTATCTCTAAGTTTACAAAATTATTCTAGTTAAGCACTAGGTAAACAGGTTTTAATGCTTTTTTTTTAAATAATTTTGACGGTTAAATACTTTGGAATTTACATTTTTAGACCGAAGCTTTACTCAACGCACGTGTGTAACATTGGTAGTCTAACAGCCAAGAGCTAAGAATGTTTTCTGAATCCGGTCAGGTTAGGCAGTTCTGTTTTACTTAGAAGTTGGTTTGGTTGCGTAGCTTCAGGCGCAAAAGCTCGTAGACCGTTTCATGCGACAGAATCGAGCACGGATTTCAATTATTCAGTAGTGATTTCTGTGCTTATTTCTATTGAAAATTTAATGCTAAAACATAAATAAATTCCTCATCTGATGGTTTTCAACAACTTCTCGGTGTTTTGAACACTAACCTAGCGAACAAAAAAGCAAATGTCAATGATCAACACTCAAATTGCATTTGAAATTTCAAACTGCCATTGAATTTCTACTGGTGCATTGACAATCCGCGTCATGAACAGCTGGAGCAGTGGAAAATTATTTGGCTAGTTATTAATTTATTTCTTTAAAATAAATAATAACATTTTTATGATGAACATGACCATAGTGCGTCGCTAGTGGTCACAACCACAAGCAATTTAAACCCACAATCAAAAGAACTACATTTTAATTTCTCGTTGTCCATTTCTACTTCAAAATCTTGGACAATGTTTTTTTGAACAATGCTAAAAAAATTACAAAACAATATCAGCCATCACAAATAAGAGCTATCCCAACCAATCTAGCCCGTGAGAGAAGATACCAGCACTAGGACTGTCCCCAGCATTGCTACAGTCTAGCCCGTGAGAGGAGATACCAGCACAAGGACTGTCCCCAGCATTGCTACAGTCTAGCTCGTGAGAGAAGATACCAGCACAATGACTGTCCCCTGCATTGCTACAGTCTAGCCCGTGAGAGAAGATACCAGCACAAGGACTGTCCCCTGCATTGCTACAGTCTAGCCCGTGAGAGAAGATACCAGCACAAGGACTGTTCCCAGCATTGCTACAGTCTAGCCCGTGAGAGAAGATACCAGCACAAGGACTGTCCCCAGCATTGCTACAGTCTAGCCCGTGAGAGAAGATACCAGCACAAGGACTGTCCCCAGCATTGCTACAGTCTAGCCTGTGAGAGAAGATACCAGCACATGGACTGTCCCTAGCATTGCTACAGTCTATCCTGTGAGAGAAGATACCAGAACAAGGACTGTCCCCCTGCATTGCTACAGTCTAGCCCGTGAGAGAAGATACCAGCACAAGGACTGTCCCCAGCATTGCTACAGTCTAGCCCGTGAGAGAAGATACCAGCACAAGGACTGTCCTCTGCATTGCTACAGTCTAGCCCGTGAGAGAAGATACCAGCACAAGGACTGTCCCCAGCATTGCTACAGTCTAGCCCGTGAGAGAAGATACCAACACAAAGACTGTCCCCAGCATTGCTACTTACTCGTAACTGAAATTTTAGCTATTATTTCAGTGGCGCGATTCCAAAATACCTCTTAAATTTGCAGAATAATACCTGAGACAATTATAAATGGTAGAAAAATGCTTAAAATAGCTCGAAAGACAAAATCTCTTCACACCACAAAAGGTTTAGAGCAAAAGACAAATGACGGACGTCAGTGGAGATGAATTTTAGCATAAAAAAAAAAACATTTGGCCCATATGTCACTCCAAGACGACTGGTGGCTCCTCTATCGGGACAAGTGTGTACTCCCACCGCACGGAATTTGCAGCTCGGCGAAATCAGATACACTACCGTCGGCCGTTGGTCCTGCCTGACCAAGCATTCTTGAAAAACATCAATACCCTACATCTGCGCAGATTCCACTGATAGTAGGGGTTGTACTTGATAACCCTCACATCTGACTGGACCAAATTTCACGCACGCGCGTTCCGTCCAGATTACGCACGATGCTCGCACTACGCATTTTCGCACGCACTTTCACAAAGTTGGTGCGTGGGGTGTGAGATGTTGTGTAATATATGGATGGGGAAGTTAATGCTGCGATGCTGCTACTTAGGGAAGGGGGATGTTGGCATAGAGTTTATACATATGTTGTACAGTTGGAGGAACAGTTGTGAGCTTATGATGTTTGTTTTGCTGGCTAATTTTAGAACTAGTTTTGTGGGTGTTACTAGGAAAGGTTTGCCATTGGGTTTGTTGGTCGATTTCTACGATTTCTATGGCCGCAAATGGAAATTATAAACAGTTTCAGTTTCAAGAATTCAGCTTAAAGTTTAATGGCATTATTTACCTAACTCTGATTAGATGAAGTTGCCGCCCTTTTTATTTCGTTTTTTCTCGCAGATTACTCGCATTTAAGACTGGTTCACGCTCAACTAATCTATATTGATGCTAACCTCAACGATTGATACACATGTATCGATATTTTCAGTCAAAAATATGCAATTTTCTAGAGGTTTGTTAAAAAGGCCGGTCGCAAGCGCTATCGGGTGGCATCTACCGTTACCAACACGTAGCGCTAGCGACTGTGACTTAACCTAAAAACCTAATGGATGAATTTTTATATTTTACAAGAAAGATGTACTTTCCATTCCCAGATTATTATTGATTTAAAAGTCTTTTCATTTCCGTTTTATTCTTGCTTTTCAATATATATATATATATATTTTTTTTTTCTTTAGATCGATTTTACATCGGTGTGATTTTGACTTGTATTTTATAATTTGTGGGCCTCTTCATGTACTCATCCTTCAACGCGAAAGTACTCGCAGAAAATTGTTTAATAACCAAACGTTGATTTCTGATTTAAAAAAAAAATCCAAAATAACTTGCAAGTCAAGAAAAACAAAAACTAATTCGCCTCGTCTCATTTCCTACTTAATTTATATCAATACCAAATAACGCAACCAGAATTAAATTCTTTTGCAATTATTTGTATTATTCGTTTTTTTTATATTTTATTTATCTTGATATCTCTAATTACTAGTCCTATTACATCGAATGTTTATTACAAAATTTATTTTCCCATTACCTGAAACCATTAGGTACAAGTTCTTTCCGATCCAATTACTGTCAATCAGCAGCGATTCAGAGCTACCGCTTGCCAGCATCCAATGCCCCTGCCCCTTTTTTTGCAAGCCATAAAGCATTGGGTAAAATACGAGACTGCATTTTTATCCAAGACGTGAGCTCATGCGCGTTTCGTACTTTCTACATTTAAAAACAGTTCTTTTAAAACAATCAATCGGAATATCAATCTTATTTGAAATTAGATGGCCGTACAGTTTTTAAATACTTAACAGCAATCAAAAGTATTTAGATTATTTAGATTAGTTAGTAGTTTGTTTGCTTTACATTCTCAAATCGTTTGTCATGGAAGGATTTAAGAAATCTGACTTGTATTTCCCTTACAACATTGCTCATACCTTATCAATAATCCGAAAAACAATTCAAAATACAATTTTACTTCCAATTACAAAAGCACCCTGTCTCGGAATGTTCAGCACAGAGGCGACGGCGAGAGTCCGCTCCTTTGCGTGGAGCGAAACAAGCACCCTGTTATGGAATGTCCAGCACAGAGGCGACGGCGAGTGTCCGCTCCTTTGCGTGGAGCAAAACAAGCACCCTGTCACGGAATGTCCAGCACAGAGGCGACGGTGAGTATCCGCTCCTTTGCGTGGAGCGAAACAAGCACCCTGTCACGGAATGTCCAGCACAGAGGCGACAGCGAGTGTCCGCTCCTTTGAGTGAGGCGAAACAAGCACCCTGTCACGGAATGTCCAGCACAGAGGCGACGGCGAGTGTCCGCTCCTTTGCGTGAAGCGAAACAAGCACCCTGTCACGGAATGTCCAGCACAGAGGCGACGGCGAGTGTCCGCTCCTTTGCGTGGAGCGAAACAAGCACCCTGTCACGGAATGTCCAGCACAGAGGCGACGGCGAGTGTCCGCTCCTTTGCGTGGAGCGAAACAAGCACCCTGTCACGGAATGTCCAGCACGGAGGCGACGGCGAGTGTCCGCTCCTTTGCGTGAAGCGAAACAAGCACCCTGTCACGGAATGTCCAGCACAGAGGCGACGGCGAGTGTCCGCTCCTTTGAGTGAGGCGAAACAAGCACCCTGTCACGGAATGTCCAGCACAGAGGCGACGGCGAGTGTCCACTATTTTATGGAAAGTTTAGAGCAAGCCACTAGTTTTGAACTTTGTAAAAAGGCCCATTTGATATTATTGCTAACCTGAAAGTTAGATAGTTAAACGGGCCATTAGTAAACTGGCAAAAATTCTTGCATATGATCAGGTTGTTATGTACCACCAAACAGTCGTTTAAACTTGATTTGGTTGTTCATTCAGTACCATGTAGAATGTTTTGTAGAGGTTGACTCTAGAAGTTACGGTTTTTTTTCCCCAACGAAATCAACGAAACCAGCGATTGTATCTAAAATCTGGACCCCAATGGCATGTTAAAGTGACTTGACGACTGGATAATATGCTGAAATGTTGCAGCTATTTCAGGAATGAATCGAAAGCCTGAACAGGAGCAGATTGTTTAAAGACATGGACATAAATTATGCTAGCTATGATACTTGCTTGACCAGTTATTGGGTTAGCACAATTTGTGTACGTCATTACGTGGATATAAACATGCAGAGAATGTTTGGTGTATTTATTGCTGTGTAGTTGATATTTTTGGGGCAGTATTCAAAAATCAGAGTTTGATAACTTGCAAATATGGGGTAAGTTTTTATTACCTACTATAGCGACAACTACTGAACATCTGGAAACACCAACCTTAAGATACCTTAAGGCAAATAGCATTTTTGAGCATTTTACTTATTTACTTGTTTCAGTTGATTTTTGTGTTAGCAGTATTAATTTGAAAAAAAAAATATGATCGATTGTAAAAGAAAAACGACTGTTTGACATAAATTTTAATTCTTTTATTTGCAAAGTATAATGTTTGTTCCAGGAATACCATAACTTATAATGATATCAAAATAAAACAGCGTTATTTCTCGCAGATTACTCGCGTTTGAGACAGGTTTACGCTCAATTATTGCTAACTCAACGAGCGATATAAATATATCGATATTTTGAGTTAAAATCATTTAATTTTAGAGATTTGCTTAAAAGAACGGCCGCAAGTGTCATGGGGGGACAACCGTTACCACGTGTTGCCGACTCGTTTTCTCAGCAGAAAGTCTAAAATTGACGATGATCCTCTGACTATACCTATAAACTCAACGTTGATTTATGCAAGATATTAAAAACCAATAAATGTCCCATTCACTATCTTAGTCTCCCATCTCCGATTGATCTTCGACAAACCGAACGTAGTCGAGTCACGTGTTTGAGAAATCAAAACGTACCGACAAAGGAATTAACCAACGTGTTGTGTTGATACGAAATTTAAAAATTTGAAAATTAATTTTTATTCAAAGTTGAAAAAAAAACGAATTAGAAATCATGTATTGATATAACCATAGAAAAAAACTCCGGCTGCAATTTAAGCGTATAGCTATTTTATATTTTCCTTATTATTTCTTCGTGACCTCTTTTGGGGTCTGCGCCTCAAGCCCCATGTGATTCTAATGGTTATTAAAAATTGGACTCAAATTACTTACATTTAATTAAATGTAAATTTTAAGTAAAATAAATTGTATTTGCTTCTGTATTTACAGTGTTGGAAACGTTTTCGTTAATCTTGATTCGTTAGATTTTGTGTGATATATTTTGTGTAAAAATAATGTTTGGAACATGAACAGGTAACTTTGATATAAAATCAAAAATGGGCCAACCGTTAGGCGTAAAAGGGCGTTTGAAATCGTTTAACAGCGTTAGACAGGTGATCTGAAGCGATTTTCGAGTCACCTTCTTTTCGAATGTTAAGAAATTTAATTTAGTTATATCTCTTAGATAACTCGCATTTGAGACTGGTTTACTCTCAATTAATCTTTATTAATGCTAACTTCAACAATTGATATTATTATATTTATCGATTTTTGAGTCATAATAAAAAAAAAACGGTCGCAAGCGCTATCGAGTGGCACCTACCGTTACCACGTGTTGCCGGCCTCGTTTGCTCAGCAGAACTTTTAACATAAACACTGGCGCTCTGATTCTATCTATATAAACTCAATGGTAATATTATCAATTGGTGCCAATTATTTTTGTAATTAAAAATATGTTTATTTCATCAAAAATAAAGCGAAATAAAAAACATTAAATACACAGGAAGCACTACAAGAAAAACACACGCACAGTTTTATGAATAAAAAAAATACGATTACACCATTACGTTGGCCATTACATAATTTCATGCGTTACAAGCAAGCGTTTATCTCGAATTACTTATCACGCACACACACGCACACACACACATTCAAGTAATAAAAGTCGACAACCATTTACATTGTATATACCAAGTCATTACTCATCATTCTCGTTATCTTGCACGGTAGACTTCAGACATAGAGCAAAGAAGTAGAAAGGGGGGAAAAGGGGGAAAACGCAAAGCGGAGATCGAAATGGAAGGGGAATCTATTTAATTCTGGTCAATATTTTAACATCGGGATTAAAAAAATTCCCCCCCTATATTCTGCCACCCACTCCACCTACTTTATAACGGGGAAATAACGCTCGGAGGGGAGGGGGGGGGGGGGGACGAGGGGGGGGGGGGACGAGGGGCAACGTTCTGCAATTTAAATAGCGGCATTCTCTTTGATGTCGGAGTTGCCGCTTTCCTTTGACGGTCCTTATATGGAAAACAAGGCTCAGAGGATGGAATGCATAAACGATGATGGAAATTGTATCAACTTTAGAAAATACATCGGCTCGTGCGAATTAAAGTGACTCTATTTTGGTGTATTTTATTTAGACAATTATAAATAGACTATAAAAATGACGGATCTTAAAGTTCTTCTAGCAAGCTTACCAAAATAATTCATTTTAATTGTTTTCTTGTGTTTTAAATGACGCTCTGTTTTGATAAAGGGATCTTTGGTGCTGGTTAATATGGCGTCGGTGAATGGTTGATGATGAGGATTAACCAGGCCTATGCCTACTCCTGTGGAAGAGCACCAAGGGGACCACCGGCTTAACGTCCCTTCCGAAGGACGGTACAACGCGAACAACAGGATTCTTCCACAAATCCATGCTGTCGAGAGGTTGATAAGTAAGGCGAGTGAAATTGCTGTACTCACTTTCATTCCTCTAACCTCTCTCCCTAACAGAACTGGTCATGTGTATGATGGTTACCCATCCAATACCTGACCCAGCGCAGTGTTGCTTAACTTCGGTTTTCAACACGCCAAACCGTTCGGTTGTTGCAGGAAATGGAATTAAGTAAATTTATATTAAGTAAATTAATAATTAAATGCGTTTATTTTACAAAAATTTGCCAAGTTTACGACTTAATTGTCACAGTATTATTTTTTTCAAGGAATGACTGATGATAACAGATTTCCTAAAAAAAGATATCACGTTTATATCAGTTACTGGTAAGAAAAATAACTCACAGATATAATTTTTTATTGTTTTATGACTTTTCAATAATTTTTGACAGATAAGTAGTTACTGCAGCTTGACAAAAACTTGTTCAACTGGGTTTTGAATGCTAAGTGAAGAACAACTAAATTTCCTAACGTTTCGTAATTTGTACCTGTGACTTTTTCAAGGGTTTGAGCAGTCCTGACAATTTTCCGATAACAAAAGAACCACATAACATAATAACAATTCCCTAGTTCAGGCTTCCTGAATGCTTCGAAATAAAATAATCAGGGTCGATAATTATTGAGTTATCGGAAAATTGTCAGGACTGCTTTAACCCTTGATAAAGTAACAGGTACAAGTTACGAAACGTTAGGAAATTTAGTTGTTCTTCACTTAGCATTCAAAACCAAGTTTAAATAATGTTGGTCAAAATTAGTGCTAAGATTAGATAAAGGGGCATTATTTTTGCAAGTCTTCAAGTGCCAATCAAAAGGGTATTCGTCCGATTCATGTCCATCTTGTCAGGTGTCAACATTTCAACCCGTCTCGACTCGACCATCTAAGCTGTGTTGCCAACTCACGTACCTACCTCCACCCCTTCCCATCAGGAGGGTCTTTGTTCGATTCATGTCCATCTTGTCAGGTGTCAACATTTCAACCCGTCTCGACTCGACCATCTAAGCTGTGTTGCCAACTCACGTACCTACCTCCACCCCTTCCCATCAGGAGGGTCTTTGTTCGATTCATGTCCATCTTGTCAGGTGTCAACATTTCAACCCGTCTCGACTCGACCATCTAAGCTGTGTTGCCAACTCAGTACCTACCACCACCCCTTCCCATCAGGAGGGTCTTTGTTCGATTCATGTCCATCTTGTCAGGTGTCAACATTTCAACCCGTCTCGACTCGACCATCTAAGCTGTGTTGCCAACTCACGTACCTACCCCCACCCCTTCCCATCAGGAGGGTCTTTCTTCGAATCATGTCCATCTTGTCAGGTGTCAACATTTCAACCCGTCTCGACTCGACCATCTAAGCTGTGTTGCCAACTCAGTACCTACCACCAACCCTTCCCATCAGGAGGGTCTTTGTTCGATTCATGTCCATCTTGTCAGGTGTCAACATTTCAACCCGTCTCGACTAGACCATCTAAGCTGTGTTGCCAACTCACATACCTACCACCACCCCTTCCCATCAGGAGGGTCTTTGTTCGATTCATGTCCATCTTGTCAGGTGTCAACATTTCAACCCGTCTCGACTCGACCATCTAGGCTGTGTTGCCAACTCACGTACCTACCCCCACCCCTTCCCGTCAGGAAATCAACAGAAATATAATTACAATGCAAGGCAATTCATCCGACAACGCAGCCAAATCAATCAATTCTGACAGCTGACATGTTTCAGAGGTAATTATTGACGACAACCGACGTGTAAACAAAGTTCCAATCTTTTAACTGATGCACCCAAGTTTTTGGGATACACTATAGCTATTTTCATTGTACTCTAGTATCGTGCAACTGTGTAATCCTTCATTAAATAGGTGTAATTGTAATTCCTGGAAACTGTTGGTGTGGAAATAATTTGCTTTTGAAGTGTTCACCTAGCTTATCAAAGGTCCGTTAAGCACCTAACAGTCCGTTAAGTTATTGTTTTCTTGGAATCAGTTAATCAGAAACTATTTTATGTTGTTAACTTCTATTGTCACTGTAGACGGCTTTTAACGGGACTCTGTCAAAAACATATAAACCCAACGCCAGGACGATTAACATTAGCGCTGGGACTCTGACTAAACCTGTAAACCCAATGGCAGTACACTTAACTAGGCGCTGTGACTCTGACTAACATGTAAACCCAATGGCAGTACGATAACCATTAGTTCTGGGACTCTGACTTAACCTGTAAACCCAATGACAGTAAGTTTAACATTAGCGCTGTGACTCTGACTAAACCTGTAAACCCAATGACAGGACGTTTAACATTAGCGCTGTGACTCTGACTAAACCTGTAAACCCAATGGTAGTACGATTAACTAGGCACTGTGGCTCTGACTAAACCTGTAAACCCAATGGCAGGACGTTTAATATTAGCGCTGTGACTCTGACTAAACCTGTAAACCCAATGGCAGGACGTTTAACATTAGCGCTGTGACTCTGACTAAACCTGTAAACCCAATGGCAGTATGTTTAACATTAGCGCTGTGACTCTGACTAAACCTGTAAACCCAATGACAGGACGTTTAACATTAGCGCTGTGACTCTGACTAAACCTGTAAACCCAATGACAGGACGTTTGACATAAGCACTGTGACTCTGACTAAACCTGTAAACCCAATGGCAGGACGTTTAACATTAGCGCTGTGACTCTGACTAAACCTGTAAACCCAATGACAGTAAGTTTAACATTAGCGCTCTGACTCTGACTAAACCTGTAAACCCAATGACAGTAAGTTTAACATTAGCGCTGTGACTCTGACTAAACCTGTAAACCCAATGACAGTAAGTTTAACATTAGCGCTGTGACTCTGACTAAACCTGTAAACCCAATGACAGTAAGTTTAACATTAGCGCTCTGACTCTGACTAAACCTGTAAACCCAATGGCAGGACGTTTAACATTAGCGCTGTGACTCTGACTAAACCTGTAAACCTAATAGCAGGACGTTTAACATTAGCGCTGTGACTCTGACTAAACCTGTAAACCCAATGACAGTAAGTTTAACATTAGCGCTGTGACTCTGACTAAACCTGTAAACCCAATGACAGTAAGTTTAAGATTAGCGCTGGGACTCTGACTAAACCTGTAAACCCAATGACAGGACGTTTAACGTAAGCGCTGTGACTCTGACTAAACCTGTAAGCCCAATGACAGTAAGTTTAAGATTAGCGCTGTGACTCTGACTAAACCTGTAAGCCCAATGACAGTAAGTTTAACATTAGCGCTGTGACTCTGACTATACCTGTAAACCCAATGGCAGTACGTTTAACATTAGCGCTGTGACTCTGACTAAACCTGTAAACCCAATGGCAGTAAGTTTAACATTAGCGCTGTGACTCTGACTAAACCTGTAAACCCAATGACAGTGAGTTTAAGATTAGCGCTGTGACTCTGACTAAACCTGTAAACCCAATGGCAGTATGTTTAACATTAGCGCTGTAACTCTGACTAAACCTGTAAACCCAATGACAGTAAGTTTAACATAAAAAAAGATTTTTATCGAAAACAACAGAAACTCTAATCCTAAGATGTAACTGACATTAAGAACTAACCTTTAATCTCTGACAGGTAATTGGTGCTCGTAAGTGTGATGAGTGGGGGGGGGGGGGGGGGGGGGGGGCAGTTAAATGGCGTAGTTAAAAGTTGGTACGACTTGCCACTTGTTGAAATGTTTTTGCAACAGTCTCTAGTACCTCGACGATCTTTGCTAACAAGCTCGCTCGACCCATGCGTGCACCAAGATTAATAATAAGGGGTACCGAAGAGGGGGGTCGGGGCATCGAGGGGAAGGGGAAGATGATAATGAAGGAAACCGAATCAAATTGAAGCAAACATTTGCAAGTTCTCTCTTTTTCTCTCTGTTCTCTACATAATCATCTAAATATGGCTATTTTTTTATGTTTGTTTGTTGTGCAGAAAATTTATGGTTGCTAGCTACCATTGGGTTTATAGTAAGTCTGAGTTTGTTTGCTAATTTGGTTATGGTTGTGGCCACCAGATGGCGTTTGTAGCCGTTTTTTTAACAAATCTCTACAATTAAATAATGATAACTCGAAATATCGATACATGCATAACTATTGTTGAGTTTTAGCAACATTGATGATGTGTGTAACCCAGTTTCAAAAGCGATTTTAGTGTATTTCACTATACTATAAATTTACATTATAATGAAATACACTAAAATCGTTTCCGAAAGCCAGTGTCCCAGTAGCTCAATGGGTTTGTGTCCCCGATAGGGCATCGATTTTTGAGATGGTTATAGTGTTCATATCAATAATAATAATAATAATAATGTTCAGAGTAATAAAATGCCCCCCGCATTGCAAGCGTTTGCAAACTAAATGAGATTTCATCAGAATACAAAATTTAATTGTAAAAAGGTAAAAAAAATTAGGAACTCACTACCTTCTTAAAAAGAGATGCAAAAAAATGTGAGAGGTTATTAGTGTTTCTAATAATAAAATGCCCCGCGCATTGCAGGCGTTTGCAATTTAAATCACATTTCACATAAAAACGGATCAAGTTTAAAACACAGTTAGAGTGAATTTTATTTAATTTAATTTTACAATTAGCTTATTTCGAATAATTCCACTGATAAAATTTTCACATTGCACGTCTTCTTTTTTTGAGTGGTAGTTTTTTTGGTCACATTTTCATTTACAAGCACCGTAGTTGAGTAGGACCAAAGCTGGAACATACGAAACATGTTTTGTCAATTTTATTAATTACTTCAATAAGAGAAGAAAATTGTCACTAACAACGAAACGAGGCAAGATACATAAAAATAAGCTAAAAATAAATTTCACTAAAACTGAATTTAAGATCATCGAAGTTAAGCAACACTGCGCTGAGTCGGGTATTGGATGGGTGATCATCATACACATGACCAGTTCTGTTCGGGAGGGAGGTTGGAGGGATGAAAGTTAGTGCAGCAACTTCACTCGCCTTACTTATCAACCTCTCAACGTATGGATTTGGGAAGGAATTCAGTTTTTCGAGTTGTGAATGCTGAATTTTCTCACTTAAACAGGATTCCCCATTTTTCTTCCAGGAAAAAATAAGTTCAGGATCATAATCCTTATCATATTCATAAATTTGGGAATACATCAATCTTGTAATAAGTTCCCATTCAGACATAGAAACATCATCAGAATAACCAAGCAAACATAAATTTTGTGTTAATACTAGAATTTTGATTTCTGGGCAATGGTATAATTCATTTTGAGAGGATTGTAGTGTTTATAAAAATAAACTACCCCGAGCATTGCAAGCGTTTGCATTTTAAATCATATTTCACGTCAGTATACGTCAACTATTTACTTAAGCATTTTCGTGTATTGCAAACCTCCTGCCTAAAAGTAACCAAAACGTGCTAAAACGTGTATACAATTTACCCAAATTCCCCAAACCGTATTTAAAATTGCTCCAAAATCCAAACAGTGGCTAACACTTGCCTAAATATGCAGATTTAATGCTTAAATAGTGCCTAAATATGTCTAAATATTGCCAGGGTGCCCCAAAAACGTGTTTTAGCTGACCCAAAGATGCCCAAATGTGCCCAAAGCTGCTTAAATATGCAAATATAATTCCGATACAGTGTCAAAAATTGGCGAAAACGTGTAAAAGATTAAATTTGTCTTACGTGCGGTGGGGTTCTTGCAGTTGTACACAATCAACGCACAGGTGTTGGGAAACTTGGTGGTGGGTGCCGGGCCCGACTTGAAGGGGTTGTACCGGACTGCACAGAGGTCTCTGCCATCATCCGATGTGCACAGATTGGGACAGTTGGAGTCCAGGAAAGACTGGGACGGTGAAGCTGATGATAACGCTGCCATCAACACCAGGGACAGTGCTGCAAACAAGAAGGTGTGTACCAGAGTTGGATGATTAAGTTTTTAGGTTGGAAGACATTTTGGTATAGATTTGGTGTCATGAGATTGTCAAGATGATCATTGCTCGCTTCCATATCAAGACAGTATAAAAACGTTTAATTAAAGATGTTTTTTTTACATTTTGAAATATTTGTAGCAAGTCTGAAACCTGAAAATCTGAAAAATAAATAATTTGACTTTTTTCTGAGACTTCTGAGAAATTCTGTGAATTTTTGAGATTTTTGAAATTTGAATTCTGCGATTTTGCTTAGTTAATATTTTGACAAATTCATCATTTGAATGATGCTAGTTTGCTGCATTAAATACGCCATCCTCCAAGATATGTTTTTACTTTCTTATCCTTTGGCTATGGAAAATATGGAATTAAGAAATAAAAATCATCTTTACTGTCTTCAATTGTACAGATAAATAGATATTAAATTTCGTTCATGGAAAAAAACTAAAATAAAGAAAATAATCCATTTTGAAAACTAAATGTAAATTTGTAACAGCGTGTATAAATATATATATAGATATATATTTATTTTTTGGAATTCCCACAAATTATTTACAAAACCAATTCATCACTACCCAATATCGATCCTTGCCCATAACTACTGAAGAAAAACTTACCAAACAACGCCATGTTAATTTCCTTAAGCTCCATGACCGAAAATTGAAAGATGTTCAAACTTCCAACACCTATTTCAGAATGTTGGGTCCACATTTGACGATCTCCCTTATAAACCACCAGCACATCAATCCATTCAAAGTCAACAAACGACACGACAGTCACAGGATGTTAGAAATTAAGAATCGCTCTCTGAATCGGACAAAATAATTTGTCCACTCTCAACAAAATGATCGTACCCCCATAACAAAATGCCAGCGTAATTATACAATGATTTCACGCCATGCTTGCTAGGCGAGACAACTATTACAGCAGAATAAAGCAATAAAGAACTACTCTCCGTTTCATTTTCAGAAAGATAATGGTTTAGTTGAAAATGGCTTTTAATATCTCTAGGGGATCAGGGATCAGCACCTATATTATTTGTTTTTTTTTTGTCTCTAAGAGAACTTTCTAACTTTTTTACGTGGCTCACACTTGTTATAGTGGCCCACAGCTTTGCTACGGGGCCCTGCTGCTTCTTTAGGGGAAATATTATAGTCTCATATGGGCCTGCACCTTTCTTATAGGGTCCTTTTCTTCATATAGGAACCTTGTTTTTTTAATGGTGGAGAGGCGGGGGTGATTCCTTCTAATAAGGATCCTGTTCTCCTAATGGGGCTTCCAATTTTAATAGGGGCCCTGGTCTTCTAGTGGGACCTTTAACCTTGAGGGGGGTCCTTTTGAAAAGGCCCCATATTTTTACTTAAGTGACCTCCCCCTTTCTTCGATAGGAATCCAAGGAGGTTTAAACTTCCAGTAGTAGGCAATCAAGTTATGTAATTATTTGCCCACAGAGGTAACCGTAATGGTGGAGTAGGTTCCTTCCTGTACCATTACCTTGCTATCTGAACGTGAAACGGAGAATAGGCGACATAAAATTGTACGAGCGATAACATTGAACATTGCACAATGAAGGTCGAGTGCGTATGAGTGACATTGAAAAAACTAACTTTTGTCAAATATTGTAATTCGTAACTAGCTCTAAGTAAAAAAAAAACAGTTCTAGGATATGAAATAAAATTTCAATGCAATGATTTAGGAAAAAACAAATTTAAATGGTATTTCAAACACCAATGGCCAAACACTTCAATTTTGCCGAATTTCTTATTTCATTGATTTGATGTGTTTAACGACGCACTGTTTGACAACGGGCCCTGTGACACTAGTCTTCTGATGTCGGTTAATGAGTGGGTGAAGAACCTAACTTAGCTTAGAAAGGAGGAAGGGAAACCCGGTGCCGGCGCGTAGCCTACTGCTGTCGAAGAGCACCAAAGGGTTCACCGGCTTAACGTCCCTTCCGAAGAACGGTACAACAGGATTCCTCCACAAATCCATGCTGTCGAGAGGTTGATAATCAAGGCTAGTAAAGTTGTTGTATTAACTTTCATCCCTCCAACCTCTCTCCCGAACAGAACTGATCATGTGTATGATGGTCACCCAGAAAATAGCTGACTTCGGTAGTTGTTATCTAGGTAATTGTTATAATTTTGTCTGGTTCTTTTGTTATTGGGAAATTGTCAGGACAGCTCTAACCCTTGAAGAAGTAACTAGTACAAGTAACGAAACGCTGGGAAATTTAGTAGCCCTTTACTTAGCATTCAAAACCCATTTCAAATAGTTTTTCTTAAAACTAGTGCTAAGGATAAATCAAGTAGACATGAGTCTAAAAACCATCATAACTGACTTCGGTCATCGCAAAGACCCGGTGTTCCCAACACACCGTAACGTCTTAGGCATTTTGCTAGACTAGACTACTGGGTAGGTTAAGGTAGTAGGTTTAAGGGAGGGCCAGCATCGGAATTCCTGTCTCCTGTCAAATACACTCGAGATCTCTACAGACATTGTTCTTGGCTAACCACTTAATAGACTGGACCCTCGAGAACCAAGTGTACAACGACTAGCACTTTGCAAAAATAGCAGAAAGAAAAAGATAAACACTTCTGGTAAAATGGCCGACCATTGGTATTGAAATGCGGTTGTGTGGCCGATCATTTTAAAGATAAGTTAAGTTAAAGATTAATTAAAGTTCTAAAAAGTATCTAAGTAAGAAAATCTATACTGTTTTTCTTTACTCATGATACTTTATCTAACCTAAGCACTAGTTTTTACAAAAAAACTATTTGAACTGGATTTTGATTGCTAAGTGAAGAAAAACTAAATTTCACAACGTTTCGTAACTTGTACCTGTTACTTTATGGACGGTGATCAAGGATTATCAAGGTTAGACTGCTCTTACTCTTGATAAAGTAACAGGTACAAGTTACGAAACTTTGGAAAATGTAGTTGTTCTCCACTTTGCATTCAAAACCCAGTTGAAATAGTTTTTGTGAAAAGAAAATTAATATTTTTTTTGCTATTTACAGATAATAAATATATCTATGCTATGCTAAATACGTGGTACTTATTTAAGTGGTTAAAAAAAGTAGGTGGACCCTTAACTATTGTTATTAATATTGTCATTACTACTTTTTAATGTTCTTATTTCAATCGAATGATGTTATATTAAATGAAGTTACCTCTACGCCAATAAAATTATTTTCTATCCGTGAGATTTTGCCGTTCGAACCAATGAACATGTTTAGGAGTTGAATTTTGTGTTCCACTTTTTTAAGCCCACAAATCAACTGACATATCACGGACAGGCTCCTCATTAGTGTGTAGAAAAGGTGTGTTAGCTGTCAGGTACCTGTCACAATATGTCCACTAAGAGCTGGATTAGATGAAATGGACATACGACACTCAGAGGAAGTTCTTGCAGGAGAGACCGGGATATAACAGTTATTTTTTTGACAAATAGGAAAGACTTGCGCCAATTTTGCACAACTTTTGCCGTTAGGGGTGCAGAGGGTAAGATCTATTTTGAGCTGGTCAGGTGGAAATATCGTACAAAGAGGGGACAGCACAATTGGAAGAGTTAAATAAGGAATATTTTGCTTTGAGAATATACATAACACTACAGTCTAGCCCGTGAGAGAAGATACCAGCACAAGGACTGTCCCCTGCATTGCTACAGTCTAGCCCGTGAGAGAAGATACCAGCACAAGGACTGTCCCCTGCATTGCTACAGTCTAGCCCGTGAGAGAAGATACCAGCACAAGGACTGTCCCCTGCATTGCTACAGTCTAGCCTGTGAGAGAAGATACCAGTACAAGGACTACCCCCAGCATTTCTATAATCTAGCCCGTGAAAGAAGATACCAGCACAAGGACTGTCCCCAGCATTGCTACAGTCTAGCCCGTGAGAGAAGATACAAGCACAATGAATGTCCCCAACATTGCTACAGTCTAGCCCGTGAGGGAAGATACCAGCACAAGGACTGTCCCCTGCATTGCTACAGTCTAGCCCGTGAGAGAAGATACCAGCACAAGGACTGTCCCCAGCATTGCTACAGTCTAGCCCGTGAGAGAAGATACCAACACAAGGACTGACCCCTGCATTGCTACAGTCTAGCCCGTGAGAGAAGATATCAGCACAAGGACTGTCCCCAGCATTGCTACAGTCTAGCCCGTGAGAGAAGATACCAGCACAAGGACTGCCCCTGTATTGCGAGAGTCTAGCCCGTGAGAGAAGATACCAGCACAAGGACTGCCCACAAGCATTGACACCAACCCATGAATGAAATTTTAGTTATGATTAGTGGTGGAATTTCAGAATTCTCATTATATCTGCAAAATAATTTCAACATTTTTATAATTGGTAAAATATTTCTTATGATAGCTTTAACAACAAAACACCTTAGCACGGCTTTAGATCAAAAGTAAAATGGCGGACAACAGCGGAGATGATTTGTAGTGTTTTTAGAACGAGTTGGCTCACATGTTACCCTAAAATGATTGGTGGCGCCTCTGCCTTTAAATACGTTCTCTCGCTGAACGTATTATAGTTCAAATATATCTATACTTGATTTGGAGTGTTTTATATAGCAAAGTCTGAACCTGAAGTCCTGAAGTCCTGAAGATCCTGCAAGATCCTGCACAGCCCTGAAGATGTTGGTGCCAACGCCGACGAGGACTTTTTAGGTACTTCTAGGACCACTCGTCTATCTCAACAGAGCAAGTCCGATACTCACCACAACATTTACCCGCGGCTCTGAACCACTTGAACAAACCAAAGTCTTTCACTAATATTGTGTACTTTAATGTGGTAAATGCTTCTTTTTTTACAGTTATTGAGTAAAAAATCAAATCTTACTACCATAGCAATAAGAAGTGACTACTTTACCGCGACAAAAATTGAGAAAGCTGCTAGGTGGAGTCACCGTCGCTTTTAGTGTAAAATAATTTCAATTCGTTATATCTCCCTGATTACTCGCATTCGAGACTGGTTTACATTCAATTTTTTAATTATTGATGCTAACCTCAGTCTCAATTTACATGTACCTATCGATATTTTGAGTACTAATAATTGTATTTGTAGATATTTGTTAAAAAGTACCACTGCAAGCGCCATCGGGTGGCACCAACCGTTACCACGCGTTAACGGCTCGTTTGCTCAGCAGTTAATGCTTGCCCACCGTATCTATCTCCACACTCAACTATCTAACTAATTTTATTTACAAAAAAAAACACTCTTACGCGTAACAAATCACCTATTCAATTGCATGCCCTAAAGAACAAAACTATCAAACAAAACCAATCGATCAGTAATCAACATCAAAAGCGAATGAAAAACGAATTAAATCACTAGAAATAAAACATCATTACACCTCAGTATTTCAGTTAACAGGTAAATAACAACTTCTAATGGCTTACACTTACCCAAAGCACATTTACCATTCCTTTTCTTGTCACCTTCAGCAACTCCGTAGCCCGTAACACCAATCAATTACCTTTGTAACATATCAAATTAATTACTTTAATACTATACACTGACAAAAGTAAAGTAGAATTTTAAATTACATTCGACATCCAGCTTACACTGCTGTGTTTATTTTTTTATTTTTTGCTTTCAATACTCATCTAGTCTGTCTGTCAGAAATCTAACAACTCTTGATGCTCTTTTAATGATTGCTTTCCAACCAACGTCCAGCCTGGCAAGGGGATTGGACCGGGCTAACCAGAACACACACTTGTGTGTTTTTAACGTTTCATCGCTTCGTTTTTCATTCCGTGGGTCGGTTGCTGCCTGCAATCTGGCTTGCCTTGGGACTGGTTTCAAATAGAGACCAGCGGGCTTGTATGTAATTCAGGGGCAAGCGAATCCATTGACTACCAAACGTTGAATCCACCATTGAACCTCCTATGCTAGGCCATGATATACCCGTGGTAACATAAGATAGCAGAATTGAGAAACTCTGTCAGGCGATCTCAGCATCTCCATGGCTACCAAACGTTGAATCTACCATTGAACCTCCTATGCTAGGCCATGATATACCCGTGGTAACATAAGATAGCAGAATTGAGAAGCTCTGTCAGGCGATCTCAGCATCTCCATGGCTACCAAACGTTGAATATACCATTGAACCTGCCATGCTAGGCCATGAATACCCGTGGTAACATAAGATAGCAGAATTGAGAAGCTCTGTCAGGCGATCTCAGCATCTCCGTGGCTACCAAACGTTGAATCTACCATTGAACCTCCTATGCTAGGCCATGATATAATCGTGGTAACATAAGATAGCAGAATTGAGAGGCTCTGTCAGGCGATCTCAGCATCTCCATGGCTACCAAACGTTGAATCTACCATTGAACCTCCTATGCTAGGCCATGATATAGCCGTGGTAACATAAGATAGCAGAATTGAGAAGCTCTGTCAGGCGATCTCAGCATCTCCATGGCTACCAAACGTTGAATCTACCATTGAACCTCCTATGCTAGGCCATGATATAGCCGTGGTAACATAAGATAGCAGAATTGAGAAGCTCTATCAGGCGATCTCAGCATCTCCAAGGCTACCAAACGTTGAATCTACCATTGAACCTCCTATGCTAGACCATGATATACCCGTGGTAACATAAGATAGCAGAATTGAGAAGCTCTGTCAGGCGATCTCAGCATCTCCATGGCTACCAAACGTCGAATCTACCATTGAACCTCCTATGCTTGACAGTGCTTTTTTTCAAGTTGCCAAAGAAAATGGTTTCCTCAAAAAATTCGAGCAGATTTCGCTGCACAATATTTCTATTGTCATTATCACTGTGAGTGAATTAGTTGTAGTGGATAGCAAAATACGTAGATTTTGGAGCATTTAATTTGAATTACAGCGCTTGTAAATAAAAATAAAATAAATTAAAACAAATAACCCTTTCAATCGGATCCAAATTAAATGCGATAGTGCCAATAGCCTCCAGGCTTTGCTCTAGGTGGCCGTTGATCACGTCTAGCTTTGTAAGTCGCCGCGCCGCCACTAGATGGCGCTAAAATCGTTTTTCAAACACCGACAGCAAGCGTGGTCTTTGTGTAGAAACACGGCGCGGCGACCGGCGCGGGCGTCTATCGGATCTGGCAGGCGACGGCGTTAGCCAGGTTCGACTACGACGGCATCCTCAGTGCTAGCCGTTTGCCGACGGAGAGGAGCCTTTAGTCGGGTAACCCGGGCGGAGGGGGAACGGTATCAGATCAAAGCGGCTCTCCATTGGTTGAAAGTCGAAGCGGGCTGCCGAGCGTTCGCCGGTCTCCGTCACATGCTCGTGCCGCCACGGGTAGGATATTTCCCCCTGGTCGGCTCGGCGGCATAGCACGTTTCTCGGCAACATCAGTCGAGAGCTAACTGGCGGGAGCCGCTCACGATGAAAGGCCTCCACATGGCTTTTCAAGATCACACAACGCACAAATATCATGTGTACTTAGTCGTGATAGAGACGGTGATTTGAATTAAGAGGTGTTTATCGTCGTTGCAATTACTGTGCGTGTGATCTTCGGTGCTATGTGACAATGAATTGAGTTATTTTTTTGAAAAATGTTTTTCTCGTCTGTGGCGTAGCTTGTTTGGTAGCTACTGTGGACGATTATCAACTATGCCTCATGTTTCGAGCGGAGGTGGTGACGATCTGGGCAGCACCGACGAGATTAAAGTGTTCAAAGACGAAGGCGAAGACGAGAAGCGTTCCTCTGAGAATCTTACCGAGGAGAAAAGTAGTTTAATTGACTTGACCGAATCCGAGGTAATTTAAATTGTCAACGAAAACGTCAACGGTTATTTTTTTAAATTCCTATCAGTGTCTATATATTTTTTTTTGTGTCTTTTTTTTGTGTGTGTTTTGTGATCGATGTCATGTGTGTTTGTGTTTGTGTGCTTTGATAGCATGCCGTTTTTTTTTTGCGTTCATGCAATGCTGGGGTAATGATACGATGCTCAAAGTGATTAACACTGTGGGAGTGGTCTGTGATAACATGGGTCAATTCCGAACTGTGTTCACCTCTTTGCTTACCAGTTATCATTCGGCATTCATGAATTAATTTTTTTAAATATCGTGGATTGACGTTTCACGAAATTATTTTCTAAATTCATTGCGTCTATTTTCAGTTCGTGTTTCGTTATTATTTTTTTAAAAACCTATTAGCACGTTCCTCTATCATCGATGTATTTTATTATATATATTTTTTTGTTTCGTTCGCCGCGTTATTTTCGCGAATCGTTCATGTGTCTTGTGCATTTGAAAGCGTACGAAACCAACCTAAGCACATTCGTTGAAGAAAATGTGTTCGTGTTTTTGTTTTTCAGGAAAAAAGCGGTGGATCTTTACCCGGGCAAAGTTACTCTACGAGTAAAAATGCGTCGAGAAGCGATCACAGTCCTCTCTATGGTGAGTGTCAAACCACTTCAACATTTCTTGTTTCTATCAGAGCACTATGCTCTAATCTTTTGGCGATATGGTCAGAGATAAGAGGATTATAGTGGATTAGAGAGCAGATGAGATAACAGCAGCGAACACGGGTCTATGCATCTAGGCTAGGAGCGTACAAAAAAGTGCTCTATGAATATAGCAGCATATTTGAGTAACACATGTGTTTACTCAGAAATATTTCTAGGAATTAACTAGTCAAAAAGACAAGATTTCTGTGAGCATAAATCGGAATTAGATATTTTCTGAAATTCCTAGCAATCGGCTTACCTTCAAACAATTGTTTCCAATAATATTATCACAATATTATCATCTTTTAACCAGAGTTGCACCTGTTATTGTATGAAACCGTGTTACAACAAATTTACCTCTATTAGGACGCATTCCACTGCCATCATCCCCTAGTGGTAGCTTTTAGCAAGGTGCTTGCCGAGCACCTGTCAGCTAGGCGTTCTCCTTTACATATCTAGCGCTTGTTGTGACAGCCACTGACAGTATTTTTTCAACATTTCTCTTATCATCAATTTTACAAACAAAAAAAAAACTAAGGATATATGTGCACCAAATTTATTTGTAGCTTGCACGCTTATTTGAACGCATCACATAAACTGCGCGAGGCTAATGGCTCGTTGAAATACAATTTAGTGGGTTCATCCTTTAATTATGGTCATCATCGAACATAAAAAAAACTATATAACTTTGAGTCACGCAATGCATAAGTAGCCAAAAAAGATCTCGACTGTATTTTTTTAACTTTCTAGACAATAATTCAAATAAATCAGTATGAAAATCGAATCAAAATAACTATCAAAAGTCAATAATTGCCGTAGACCCTTACATCCGTTAAGGACCCCCTATTATATAGTCAATTAAACCATGTCCCACGTTGATTGCGTCCAACTTTTGACAATCGATCCCTGGTTATTGTTGGTTAGCTTCGAGGTGTTAACATTTGAAACAGGTGAATGGTTAAAGGTGTATCGTCTGGTAGGGCGGGAGAGAGGGGGATCGACTGGCAGAAGAATGAAGAAAGAGGGAGAAGGAAGATGGTTGGGGATTTTTCGTTGTCTCTGGGAGGCTGGTTAGCGTTCGACCAAGTTAGACGACCGACCGACCGAGGTTCTATAGGTTTTTGAAGGTCGTTGGACAAGCTTGTGTATAGCTCGACAAAGCGTCTTGGCTGGCAGTGGTGAAAGCCAGCCACAGAGAAGCACGTGTTACACTACACGACCTCGCGGGCAACAAATCTAGAGTTTTTGAGTCGCATCATTTCAATATTTAGTGGTTGCACCTGATAAAAACGTTTTTTTTTTTAACTAGTTTTGTAATATGTTGCGGATGGTGAAACAGGGGATGGATTGACCTGTCAAAATTTGTATGCACTTGCTAGCTGCTATATCAGCTGACCCGCAGTTATGCATTAAATGTACGGCTTACTTTTATATTGCACTGAGGTGCTGCATTACGATTTCATAATTAATACCGCCATTTAAATGACTTGTTAATTCCATAAACAAATGGGGCGTTTAGAGTAAACCGTTCAATACCAGCTGAAAATATCTGAAATAAAATATCTGTGATGAATAGATCATTTGACAGTTTTGAAATTTCCGAAAAAAAACGCTTAAAACTATGTTTACTAGAAGAATCGATTCATTTCTACTGTAAAAATATGCTCATCAGTGAATTCTGATCTCGCTCCATCAACAAAACTATATTTTTAAACGAAACATCTACAAATTTTATGAACACAATCACTTCTTTCATTAAATCACAAACGTTTTTCGCATATTTTAATCAGACTTCTAGCATCCGTTCGTGCAAACTGGACAGTTCTTCTACGCCGCGTTTGCTAAGCAGCTCTAACCAGACTAGCGAATGAATTGTTAGGTAGTTAGTAGGCAGGCAGCCCCCGAAGCTGGTTTTTCTTGAAGTCAAGCTCTAACTACTGGCCGTCACTAATTGCTATGCTTTTAATCCGATGATTGCTTCGCATGGAGTTGACTCAAGGCGCTCGGGGTATCTGCTATACCTTCGTCATGCAGATATCCACCAGTTTCACTTGTGCGGTATCTTGGTTGCCGTTTTAATAAAAAGCTGCCATAGAGAAAAATCTATTAAGAATGTAGAATTGTTAAAAAAAAAAATTGTTCTTTGTTCCATCTATAAAATAAGCCGAGCCATAAAAATATAATTTTGACTTTATTGATAAGTGGGATTTAATATCGCACTGTTTTGACAAAGGGCCATGTGGAACTGGTCTAATATCGTCGGTGTATGAACCTTATGTAGCTTAAAATTAAGGATAGGAAACCCGGTTTTGGTATATTAGCCTACTCCTGTCGAAGAGTACCAACGGGACCAACGGGACCAACGGCCCTTCCGAAGGACGGTGCAACGCGAACAACAGGATTCCTCCACAAATCCATGCTGTCGAGAGGTTGATAAGCAAGGCGAGTGAAGTTGCTGTACTAACTTTCATCCCTCCAACCTCTCTCCCGAACAGAACTGGTCATGTGTATGATAGCCAATTTGTTGATGCGAATCATTGAATTTATTTTAAAAGTAATGACTATTGTTTTGCATATAAAATTCAATATTAAGTGACACATTCTATGTGATTTGGAAAGGAAGTGGGTTCTTTGAACCCGTGTATAAAAATAATTGGTAGGTATCGTAGGTATACGCTAGGGTGCAATGTTTTGAAATCTACCGAGTATTCTTTCCCATACCTTCAGGAACTAAATCCAACATTACCTGAGGCTAAAATTAACTGGAATACTGAACTAAAATTCTAAAATATACATCTGCCAGGTTTTGCCACCTTGAAACTGATCTGGGAATACCTGGAATATTATTAAGCAAATAGTTCATTTTCTAATCATTGCACTAGGAAACTTTTCTGACAGCAACACAAATAACTAAACAGTTATTATGAATTTTAGACTCATGTCTACTTAATCTAACCTTAGCACTAGTTTTGATAAAAACTTTAAAACTGGGCTTTGAATGCTAAGTGAATAACAACTAAATTTTCCAACATTTTGTAACTAGTACCCGTCTGACAATTTTCCGATAACAAAAGAACGACAAAAAATTGCAACAATTATTCGGTTCAGGCTTCCTAAAAGCATAGACTAAAATAATCAAGGTCAATAATTCTTTTGTTATCGGAAAATTGTCAAAACTGTTTTCACCCTTGATTAAGTAACAGGTACAAGTTACGAAACTTTGGGAAATTTAGTTGTTCTTCACTTAGCATTCAAAACCCATTTGAAATAGTTTTTTTATCAAATAAACTGTTATTTATGTTTCAAAGTAATATTAGATATATATTTTTAACTGAGGTTTAGGAAAAAAAAAGAATAAACAATTTTATTAAACTGATCGTCAACTAGAATTGAACAAAATTAAATTTTTTTTTTAGTATGTTATGCAAATTTAAAATAATTACCACCGAATCGAGCGTGAATGAAAATGGGAATCGTCCACATGTTTGCTCGCCATAGTCCTATAGCACTACTAACTAGTGTAACACGTACCTCTAGCAGCGTTGCCAGTGGTTGTTTGATAGCTACAGCATGGTCTTTACACGACTTCCAATCGAACAACGTGGTCGCTGGTTATAATTCCATAGCCAAGGGCAGGACGGGTTCTAAAACACCACCAGCACCACCGCGACTGCCCCCTCTGCCCACCTTCCCAAAGCCCCTCTCTGCCCTCCGTCTCCACCTGACAGGACTTAGACCAAATATCACGCCTATCTGAGATGTAATACATAATTATCAAATAAATATGCTTGCTTATTAAGCATAAATTAGCGTCAGTCGGTTTTTTTTTTTTCGTTATATAGTGGCCGTTTAAACATGTCATTATAACATTGTTATGTAGTTAGCATTAGATTTATTTTTGGTATGGTTTTAATCATGATGGCACTGTAGAAATGGGGAAGCGTTCGTTTAATTTTGTTTTCTGGTAAAACATGCGATGCTCATCTTCTGATATCGAGTTATGTGACTTTGTTATCTTAATTAATTGGTGTCCAATTAGTACTTCTTTAATTATGTTATGCCATTGATGTTTTGTATTGTTTTGAAATAATTGGGACTTTGAATCTGTTTTTGTGTTCTGTGTTTTTTTTATTTTAATTGAGAGTCTTTTTGATTACAAAAGATGTGCCTAATTGTTGCTTTTCTTGACAATTTTCTCAAAAAAAAAATCGTTTTCGTACCAAAATGCTAAAATTGAGTACCTACTAGCATTGAGTTTATAGGTAAAGTCAAGAAAGCCAGTGCTAATGTTAAAACTATCTTTAAAAAAATAAAAGTTGGGTGTTACCGCCTTTTTTAATGTAAAGAAACATCTTTTTGTTGTTTCTAGGCAAATTGCTCGCATTTGAGACGCAACGATTGATAAACATGTATCGATATTTTGACTTATAATTATTTAATTGTAGTGGGTTGGGTACCGCCATCGGGTGGTACCTTCTATCACCACGTATTGCCGGCTCGTTTGCTCAGCAGAAAGCAACTCTGGCTTTCTGACTAAACCCCCAAAAAAACGCAATGGTACTGGATTATTACTACACTTTTGTTTCGCTTAACTTTAATCCTTTAATTATTCAAACGATTACTTACAATTGAAATCAAACATGTGTTCTATTTTCGTACAGTGTAGACCAATGCCAAAGTAATTACATGCCTCACATTTGTCTGGCCGCACCTATAATTAGAACAATAGTGTTGGCCAGGTTTTCCAGGTTTAATTACAACGTACGAGATATTGTCGAATAATCCGCCATGGGTATACATGCGTTGGCTTTATGACTTAATTAGATTTATTTTAAATTTAAATAATCTGCATTAGTTTAAATATGGTTATGGTCCGCCATATGTGACCGGTCGCATACAAAATTCATCGTACTCTAGTCTATTTCAGAGCGTCGCAATTTATTTTCACAGTAATTTAGTGAATTGGTTACCTAGCCTATACACCTATGCCAATAATGCAGGAGTAGGCTACGTTTCGGCACTGGGTTTCACCTTCACCTTCCTTCTAGGCTAGGTCAGGTTCATCTTCATTCTTATCATCATTATTTACTCATTGACTGACACCATTAGAACAGTGCCGCAGGGCCCGTTGTCAAAATAGTGCGTCGTTAAACACCAAGAATAAATATATTAATGAAAATTTGGCATAACTTTCATACATTTCCTAGTCGCACTATACAGTCAAGCCCACGAAACACTGCATTGCTACAGTCAAGCCCACGAAACATGATACCAGCACAAGGACTGTCCCCAGCATTGCTACAGTCTAGCCCGTGAGAGAAGATACCAGCACAAGGACTGTCCCCAGCATTACTACAGTCTAGCCCGTGAGAGAAGATACCAGCACAAGGACTGTCCCCAGCATTACTACAGTCTAGCCCGTGAGAGAAGATACCAGCACAAGGACTGTCCCCAGCATTGCTATAGTCTAGCCCGTGAGAGAAGATACCAGCACAAGGACTGTCCCCAGCATTACTACAGTCTAGCCCGTGAGAGAAGATACCAGCACAAGGACTGTCCCCTGCATTGCTACAGTCTAGCCCGTGAGAGAAGATACCAGCACAAGGACTGTCCCCTGCATTGCTACCAACTCATGAATGCCATTTCAGTTTTGATTTCAGTGACGGGAATGAAAAATGAATTCCAGTATTGTTAAATTAGGGAGAACTATTATTTGAGAAGCTCGACAAACAAAACATCTCGACAGGATGAAAGCTTTAGAGAGAAAAAGGAAAATTACGTAGATGATTTGTGCAGTGTATTAAAAAATGACAGTTGGGCTGCAAGGTACTAAAAACGACTGATTGCACCTCTGTCGTGAGAATAGACATTTTTAATCTATTTCATATAAATCGTAAGAAATGGAAAATTATCGTTACCACACTTGATTAATAATAATATACTAAAAAAGAATAAAATTAACAAGATTGTAAACACTATATGACACACACTATGTCAAAAAGGTTTAATGAGCAATACCATATAATACCTGCAGCATTTCATTGATTTGTTTTTAGTGTATAAGGTATTATTATTATTTATAGTTCTATACCTACGCACGATGCCACTAGGGGATATTGATATTTATTTATTGCTGGACTCTACGTGTAATAAATATATTTGGAGATGGTTGGGTTTGAACGATTTGGTACCGATAAGCGACATGGAATGCCTAACGGCAGTAAAATTCAGCCAGTTGTAAACCCGTCTTGAACTGGAAGGGTCGGTCGATGAATGGAATATTTGATAGTTTATTGAGGGCAATAGAGCAGGCGCAAAAAAAAAATTATAATAGGCTCAACCAGATATTTTTATGTCAAAACATTGTCCTAGAATATGTCACTGGACGGCGAATAGTGTAAAATTTGACAAAAACTATTACAACTATGGAAAGTAAGCTAGCCTGGAAAAATGTTTTGATTCCTAAGTGAAGAACAACTAAATTGCACGATGTTTCGTAACTTGTACCTGATACTTTTTCAAGGGCGACAGTTCTAACAATTTTTTTATTTGTTTTCCCGAAGTTTGTGATTGGAAAATTTTCAAGATTGCTTTCACCCTTGATAAAGTTACAGGTACAAGTTACGCAACGTTGGAAAATTTAGTTGTTCTTCACTTAGCATTCAAAACCAAGTTTAAATAGTTTTTGTTAAAACTAGTGCTAAGGTTAGATAAAGTAGACATAAGTCTAAAAACTACAGTGTACAGTTTTGGTGGAGATCTGAGGATAGTAACTGGGATACAAACCCGGGACCTTTTGATTGCTACTACCGTTGAGTGTAGGTTATAGGTAGAGTTTCAACGTCAATGTTACAGTCTCTGCGTGAAAAATGACTACCTTACCGACAAAAATGCAGAGTACCGGAAGTTCACGTTAAGTGGAGCCACTGTCGTATGAAATTTCATTTCGATATTTATCGTATTTACTCGCTTCTTAATATTGTTACGTGTATATCAATCGTTGAGGTAAACATTGATGAAGATTTTTTGAGCATGAAAAGTTTCAAAATTGAGTTAACCTACGAGAAATATCGAAATTAAAATTCATACGACAGTGGCTCCACTTAACGTGAACTTCCGGTACTCTGCATTTTTGTCGGTAAGGTAGTCATTTTTCACGCAGAGACTTTAACATTGACGTTGAAACTCTACCTATATCCTACACTCAACGCTACTACGCTGTCCGGGCACACAATATTCTGAAGAAGATTTTTACTCGTTTTATTAAGTTCAGCGTTGTTGGTTTGTTTGCCATGATTTAATTCTCTGTTTTAATGACAGTCCATTGATTTATTTCTAAATAATAACAAATTAATTAAACAATTACCGTGAAAATCGTCAAAGCGCTTCATTAAAATATCTATACAAGTTCAACGATTAGTTAGGTACATGGGTTACGGCTCTGGGTACGGTATTTAGCTAAACTTTCTGTGCCGGAAGAGGCTGGGGCCCGTTGAATAGCACCCTCGGGTATGCATCTAGGAAGATGTCAAACCTTAGCTTTGTGGAAGCGGAGGGGTGAACTTTACAAACAATAAACTAGTTGGGGGTGCTGATCTGGCGAGGCGATACAGAGTAAACACCTCACTGGAAAAATAAATCTTTTTTTTTTCTGTCGACTGGGGATTCTTGGAAGTGGCAGTTCTGCCACAAGTTTTTTTTTTGGGTTCTTGATTTGTTATTTATGAGCGGAATTTGGTTTGTAAGCTTAGCGGGCAAAAGTATCTTCTTGTAAATTTGTAAAATGCTAATCGTATCTGGCTATTTTGAAGTAAAAAGATTTATTCTCCTGGTAATTAATTTTAAAATGTGTTTGTAGCCACTTCTTGTTAAGATTTTTGCAGTGAAAATTTTCGCACCCACTAGATTTTACAACCCTCTGAAGGGTCGGTTTACTTTTGATCAAATTTTAATTGTCTTTGTTCTCCAATTTATGTTCACAATCCCTAAGACTGTATTGCTTGACCATAACGGTCAACTTTTTAAATTCAGACTGTCAATTTATTTTAGCCAGTTCAACCAATACAATTCTGAAATCAACCAATTCCAATAAAAAAAAAAAAAAAAAAACAACGGTCGAACGAACTCAAAAGCACGAAACATAACCCTGGAACTAATTCAAAATCCACTAGAAACTAAAATGCAAACAATCGTTCGACAAAAAAAAATATCTCACATTTTTGTCACCCCTGTTCCCCCCAAAAATCTCTGCTCGTCGCCTCGTAAGGAATGTTCTGCCCCTTGTCTCACTCCCCCCCCCCCCCTCCCCCTGCCGCACCAGCAAACCACCCACCTGCAGTTTGAGCATAATAGTCCTACTGGTCCCACCGATTCCAAAGGGTCATTCTTTTGCTGTCTACTTCGTAAATTTTAACCTGGTCTGACAGCTAGTTTTGCCTTTGCTGAGCTCGAGTGTTTTCTTCTGAGTGGTTGAGGCATCATCATGCTTTTCAAGTTTTTGACTGACGTAGAGACTCACAATTTTTTTTACACTTACGTTGATTTATATAAATAATAATCAGAGGTGGCATGTAAAGTGTCACAGATATACAAACTATACAATCTAACTTACAATATAAATATTATTCAACAATATATTTAATAGTTCGATACATACAAAGCTAGGAAATGCAGCATTTTTAACTGTTTCTAGCTGTTTTTGTAAAGTTTCTGTCATCATACATTTTTTTTTGTGTGAAAAACATTTTGCTATATTTTATTATTATGGACACTAAAACCGTCTCAAAAATTGATGCCCAAACGGGGACAAACGGGGTTACCATTTGGCTATCAATTTTTGAGACGGTTATTGTGTTCATATTAATCAAATACCCCGCGCATTGCAAGCGTTTGCAATTTAAATCAGATTTCATCTATTAGGCTATATTATCGACATTTTTACTCCTCTTTTAAAATTTGCGTTAGAGTGACTCAATTTTTCACTATTGTTCATTATTGCACATTTTGAATGATTTATCATTAAATTTTGTTCCTACTGAAATTGTGTTCAACTTACCGTATTTAAAAAAGCTTCTGGCAAGGAACATAACGGGTAAAAAAGCTTCTGGTTAATATTTAAATTTTCACATTGTTTCGATTTCAAATCGGTAACTACTCGGTAATATCTTAGAGACAAGCATGCTAATGAATTAATACAAATGAATAGCTGTTAATTAACGAACACAAGTGTAATCTGATATTCTTTTGAAAGCTGTTTTTAATAAAAGTTCTAGGTACCTGATTCCGAATCAATCTTGTGAATAGAAACGCAAATCGGTATGCGGGTTCCTGACAGACATCCGTGCAATTGCGTAATACACTATAGCTACACGTGCTATATCTGATATGTGCTAATCATTTCGATTAAATCTTAGACACTCGATCGAGCCATTAAGCTTTGGACATCAAAGAAGGAGCGGTTTTGATAACGGCGTGCGTTTCTTGAAAGATAATTTGGTTGTGATTGATAATGTACTTACAAAAAATGGATTTAAATTGTTTTTTTTTTGTGCGAATATGGGGGGAATTTGAGGTTTTCGTCAATTTGGATTTTTTTTTATATAATTTCAGATATTTTATGCGTCCAATGATATTTGCTTTTGCGACTCGTTATATTATTAATGATATAAATCGTATTAATAATGTATACTTTATCAAGTATATTACAATTATTTTAGAATTATAAACATAGTTTTATTAATTATTATGTATTTATTTATTTATTACAATAGCCAGGCAAAAATATAGCAAAAGTAACCAACTTCATGATCCGAGTCTTTCAGATAGTGTCATTATTTTCGGTTCAATCGGACACTATCATTTCATTCGGTCTAAAAATACTGGGCATAATTCTCACTTGATAAGTTGATATTAATTTTACCTTACCAAAAATGCGAATCTGATTTAAATTGCAAACGCTTGCAATGCGCATGGTATTTTATTATTAAAAACACTAATAACCTCTCAAAAGAATTGATACCAAAACGGGAACTGCAATATAAATTTGCACTTGCGTATTCAGCTTGAAATGATCATTACATCTATTGCTTGAATAACAGAAATACGGCGAGCAATTTAGATAAGAAGATGAGATGATAGTTCAGAGATTAAATGAAATCATATCATCAGTCGGCAATTTGTTTGGAAGCTTGGAAAAGTGGAGAACTAATCAAACATGCGCGTCGAACTAAACATAGCTACACAGTTTCGTTGAGTTTATAGGTGCAGTCAGAGAGCCAGCGTTAATGTTAAACTTTCTGTGGAGCAAACTAGGCTGGCAACACGTGGTAACGTTTGGTTACACCCGTTGGCGCTTGTGGCATTCACTCTAATAAACCGATATAATTATATGATCAGGGCTTAAAAAATCGATACATGTTTATCAATAGTTGACGTTGGTATTGATAAAGACTAGTCGCAAATGGGAATAATCTGTTAAAAAATCAGGAAATAACGACGGTGACTCCATTTAGTAACATTCTCCATTGACGGGACTTTTGAAAAGACAGTCTTTACTCAATGGTAGTGTGATGTTTTATTTATATTTGAAGTTTAACTAAATCACCAGAGGAGCTCGTGGTTAAAACATTTTCAAACCTTCAAAACGTTAAACTTTTACCCTGTCCCAATTATATTTTTCTTACATTTTTTATATTTTAGAGCCTACAGGATTTTTTTCTTTAGAAATCTTAAAAAAAAATCCATTGAATAGTTAAAAGAATTAGGAAACCCAGGAATTAGACATAGGTGCATCTTAGGTTCTGCCTACGAATTGGAAAATCTCTCGTTTTGACGTGTGTCTAACGACGCATCGTGTTTGTTTTTCAGGCAAGGTGGACCCCACGCCGCATACCTCGTCGTTCAACATGGGCTACCTGGTATCGCCGTATCCCTACCACAACGGCACTGCCGGCCCCATACCCGTCTCAATGGTGAGTACCAATATCAACCAATATCAAACCAATACCAAACCAGTACCATCCTCAGAAATGGAAAACTTAGTACCTTTTTGGAAACTGGTTCTGTGGCACTGTTAAATTGGCGTCGGTGAATGAGCTTTTATGATGATGAACCTAACCTAGTCTAGAAGGTAGGAGAAGAAACCCGGTGCCTTCACCTAAAGTCCAAGTCGATTCCTTCCGAAGGACGGTACAACGCGAACAACAGGATTCCTCTACAAATCCATTCTGTCGAGAGGTTGATAAGCAAGGCGATTAAACTTGCTTCAACAACATTTAGATATGAGTAGAATGGTCAACCAATACCTGACCCAGCGCAGTGTTGCTTAACGTCGGTGATCTCACGTGACCAAAGTTTCCAACGCGCCAAACCGTTCGACCGCAAATATCGATACATGTAAATCAATTTTTGAGGTTAACATAGTAAGTGCTAATTGAGTGCCAGCTAAATGCAAGTAATCTGCAAACGAAATAAAATGACTTTACACTCAAAACGACGGTGACTCCATCTAGTAGCATTTTTTCGTGAAGAAAGTTCAGCAAAAGCGTTGTGACAATATAGTACGGGTGACCACCACTTGACCACGCATCCTAGCTCATCATCATCATCATCATCCCTATCACCCTCAAATAACTAACGCCATCTCATGTTGACGCCCCCCCAAAATCTTGCGTAGCTTTTTTTTTACTATGTCCCCCTTTCGTAAATAGTAAATACATACATCTTATCTCTGAAACCACTACCGAATACAAGTGAGAGGAATTTCAGAAATGTCCTCTGTGTACTCTATTCGGTGTTGATGGCAGTCGCCTATTTGTTCTGTCGAGGTCTTGCCTCTGTAGGGTTCCCTCTAAACATCGACCACGTTCTTACACAACCTTTTAGATTCTTCTAGCTTCCGTTTGAATTCGTGTCCGACTGGGTTTATTGTCTGCAATGCTAGCTTTCGATTTCTTCGCTTGAATGACAGTGCTGCGATCTGGCGGTAAATTGCGTGAACTACGCTGACAGTTATTTGATAATGACACGTTTTTGATTGCAAGTTTTTTTCGCTGTGAATTCTGCGCTGACGTTTTGAGTGATTGATTGTGTTTGATTTTTATTTCGTGCGTCCTAAGTGAATGTTTTTTTAAATACCGACAGTCGATTTAGTGAAAAAAGAAAATTGTAATAACTTTCAGTCATTATTCTATAAAGCAGCGGGAAAAATAAATTGAAGATAACTGGCGTTTTTTGATTCCATTTTTCTATATAAAAGCAGTGCAATTTTTTTTTAAATCGGAAAATAACTCTGTTATTGTTAACTGCCGACAAAGTTATCTTCGTTGGCAGCTAAAGTAATTATTCACTTCCTTTTCCACGCATTTCTTTCCTGAATCGACACAATTAGATTTATAGAAGCAGTGAATTGGCAAACAAGAATCAATTCTCTTATCTTCTTGTTATATATATATAATTCAAGAGCTAGCTAATCATATGGAGACATGGTATTTCATCTTATAGAAAATAGGGACTTTCTTTAATTACATCTGGTGCTAATATATAGGGTTCAAAAGATCTGATAAGCAAGCAAACAAAATACGTAGTTTTTTTGTTATAACAACACAGTAAATTATCAAACAGGAAGGCTTACTTTTATTACCTAACATATTAACTAAACAATTATGTCACCATTTTTAATCATGATTCTATGATCATGACACCATGGTTCTATGACACTGGTTTACATGTTGTTTACTCCGTTCAGTGAGAGAACATGCTTTACCGCCAGAGGCGCCACCAGTCGTTTTTGGGTGTCATGTGGGACAACTGGCATTTTAAAAACACATTCAAATCTCCGCTGATGTTCGCCATTTTCCTTTTACTCTAAAGGCTGTGTAGTGCCAAGATTTTTTTGTTTTCTATGCTATTTTAAGAATTTTTTTTATTTCTTATGTTTTTTATTTTTGGAGTCTTGTGATTTATTTCGCAGATATAATAAGTATTTTGAGGACAGTCCTTGTGCTGGTATCTTCTCTCACGGGCTAGACTGTAGCAATGCAGGGGACAGTCCTTGTGCTGGTATCTTCTCTCACGGGCTAGACTGTAGCAATGCTGGGGACAGTCCTTGTGCTGGTATCTTCTCTCACGGGCTAGACTGTAGCAATGCAGGGGACAGTCCTTGTGCTGGTATCTTCTCTCATGGGCTAGACTGTAGCAATGCAGGGGGCAGTCCTTGTGCTGGTATCTTCTCTCACGGGCTAGACTGTAGCAATGCTGGGGACAGTCCTTGTGCTGGTATCTTCTCTTACGGGCTAGACTGTAGCAATGCTGGGGACAGTCCTTGTGCTGGTATCTTCTCTCACGGGCTAGACTGTAGCAATGCAGGGAACAGTCCTTGTGCTGGTATCTTCTCTCACGGGCTAGACTGTAGCAATGCAGGGAACAGTCCTTGTGCTGGTATCTTCTCTCACGGGCTAGACTGAAGCAATGCTGGGGACAGTCCTTGTGCTGTTATCTTCTCTCACGGGCTAGACTGTAGCAATGCAGAGGACAGTCCTTGTGCTGTTATCTTCTCTCACGGTCTAGACTGTAGCAATGCAGGGGACAGTCCTTGTGCTGGTATCTTCTCTCACGGGCTAGACTGTAGCAATGCTGGGGGCAGTCCTTGTGCTGGTATCTTCTCTCACGGGCTAGACTGTAGCAATGCTGGGGGCAGTCCTTGTGCTGGTATCTTCTCACGGGTTAGACTGTAGCAATGCTGGGGGCAGTCCTTGTGCTGGTATCTTCTCTCAAGGGCTAGACTGTAGCAATGCAGGAGACAGTCCTTGTGCTGGTATCTTCTCTCACGGGCTAGACTGTAGCAATGCTGGGGACAGTACTTGTGCTGGTATCTTCTCTCACGGATTAGACTGTAGCAATGCAGGGGGACAGTCCTTGTTCTGGTATCTTCTCTCACGGGCTAGACTGTAGCAATGCAGGGGACAGTCCTTGTGCTGGTATCTTCTCTCACGGGCTAGACTGTAGCAATGCTGGGGACACTCCTTGTGCTGTTATCTTCTCTCACTGGCTAGACTCTACATTTGAAATCAAACCGGAAAAAAACAACTCAAAGACGCGAAATTTTGTAGTAATCTGATCAGCAAGTAGCAAAATGTAGAATTGACATCATTATTTGCTGAATACCAAAGCCAAAAAAAAGCAAATCTGTCACATTTTACTACTAGCCCCGGTCGCCTGTCAAAAACCTCTGCGGATCACATGACCCTAGCCAGACGCTGTCACTAATTTCTTGTCCAAAGAAGTCTCGTGGAAGGCGTTACTTCTTTTGTGCGCCTTGTTGATGCAGCAATCTTTGTCAGTTACCACAAGCACCTCGAGCCACGACTTTGATGTCCGTGACTTGTTAATATTTGCACACGGGACGGGGGACACTGGCTGCCTCAGATTATAAGCTTCGAAATGGGGAACCAAACCGTATAGGTTTGTCTATACAAAGCGGCCAAGGTGAACGACAATGGCCCGAAGACGAATAACTAAATTGTCTGGAGACACTTGGTACGATGATTGTTAGTGATTTTAATGATTTGTGATCGCTTTTTGAGTGGTTTTGTGTTGTTTTTGGATAGTCTAGGGTCCTAGAAAACATTTTTCTTTGTTTGAATAACAGATTTTCGTGGCCGTGGTTTTTTTTTGTTATTTTTTGATTTGGCGACTTGACTTTCTGCTAACGAGGCTGGAAGTTTTCCAAATAGAAGATATTTATTTTCTTTCAATATTTGATTTTCACGCAGTCTTTCAGGTATCTTTCAGGTATCTTTCAGGCATTCATGTTAAACTTTCTGCTGAGCAATCGAGCCGGCAACACTTGGTAACGGAGGATGATACCCGATGGCGCTTGCAGCCAAATTTTTGTTAACAAACCTTATTACGACTAAAAATATCGATAAATGTTTATCAATCGTTGAGGTTAGATTTATTAATGGGTAATTGGCCGTTAACCAGTTTAAAATGCGGCAATTTTCCGCGAAATTAGCGCTATGATAGTACGGTTTTCTAACTCGCATACCAATTGAAGTGCTGCATTCACTGCATATAGGAAAAAAAATTCTGTCACCAGACAAAATTTTAACTGCCATATTTTTCTTTCAAACGCCAACGAGCAAGAAAAAAAGGAAAAAAATCTAGCATAATTTTCGCGTGCCATAAATCACTTTGCTAAACGACTTTGCATGTCTTGCTATTTTGGCGCCAATTATGCCTGCAATAATGCGTGCATACTCATTTTATAACCAGTGGACCTGGGCTGGCCGTAGCAGGTATTATGTTTTTTGCTTTAATCGTTTCGCATGCATCGGGCTGATCGTGTTGGTTGCTGAAATGGCCAACGTAATTTTCACCGCGTAATTTTATGTGCCAGAAAGGACTTGAAGAGATTCTCTTTTGTCATCAGCGTTATAGATTTAGTCGGAGTCACAGCGCTAATGTTAAACATACTGCCATTGGGTTTACAGGTTTAGTCAGAGTCACAGCGCTAATGTTAAACGTCCTGCCATTGGGTTTACAGGTTTAGTCAGAGTCACAGCGCTAATGTTAAACGTCCTGCCATTGGGTTTACAGGTTTAGTCAGAGTCACAGCGCTAATGTTAAACATACTGCCATTGGGTTTACAGGTTTAGTCAGAGTCACAGCGCTAATGTTAAACGTCCTGCCATTGGGTTTACAGGTTTAGTCAGAGTCACAGCGCTAATGTTAAACGTCCTGCCATTGGGTTTACAGGTTTAGTCGGAGTCACAGCGCTAATGTTAAACGTCCTGCCATTGGGTTTACAGGTTTAGTCAGAGTCACAGCGCTAATGTTAAACGTCCTGCCATTGGGTTTACAGGTTTAGTCAGAGTCACAGCGCTAATGTTAAACGTCCTGTCATTGGGTTTACAGGTTTAGTCAGAGTCACAGCGCTAATGTTAAACGTCCTGTCATTGGGTTTACAGGTTTAGTCAGAGTCACAGCGCTAATGTTAAACGTCCTGTCATTGGGTTTACAGGTTTAGTCAGAGTCACAGCGCTAATGTTAAACGTCCTGCCATTGGGTTTACAGGTTTAGTCAGAGTCACAGCGCTAATGTTAAACGTCCTGCCATTGGGTTTACAGGTTTAGTCAGAGTCACAGCGCTAATGTTAAACATACTGCCATTGGGTTTACAGGTTTAGTCGGAGTCACAGCGCTAATGTTAAACGTCCTGCCATTGGGTTTACAGGTTTAGTCAGAGTCACAGCGCTAATGTTAAACTTACTGTCATTGGGTTTACAGGTTTAGTCAGAGTCACAGCGCTAATGTTAAACATACTGCCATTGGGTTTACAGGTTTAGTCAGAGTCACAGCGCTAATGTTAAACGTCCTGCCATTGGGTTTACAGGTTTAGTCAGAGTCACAGCGCTAATGTTAAACGTCCTGCCATTGGGCTTACAGGTTTAGTCAGAGTCACAGCGCTAATGTTAAACGTCCTGCCATTGGGTTTACAGGTTTAGTCAGAGTCACAGCGCTAATGTTAAACGTCCTGCCATTGGGTTTACAGGTTTAGTCAGAGTCACAGCGCTAATGTTAAACGTCCTGCCATTGGGTTTACAGGTTTAGTCAGAGTCACAGCGCTAATGTTAAACGTCCTGTCATTGGGTTTACAGGTTTAGTCAGAGTCACAGCGCTAATGTTAAACGTCCTGCCATTGGGTTTACAGGTTTAGTCAGAGTCACAGCGCTAATGTTAAATGTCCTGCCATTGGGTTTACAGGTTTAGTCAGAGTCACAGCGCTAATGTTAAATGTCCTGCCATTGGGTTTACAGGTTTAGTCAGAGTCACAGCGCTAATGTTAAACATACTGTCATTGGGTTTACAGGTTTAGTCAGAGTCACAGCGCTAATGTTAAACATACTGCCATTGGGTTTACAGGTTCAGTCAGAGTCACAGTGCTAATGTTAAACGTCCTGCCATTGGGTTTACAGGTTTAGTCAGAGTCACAGCGCTAATGTTAAACGTACTGCCATTGGGCTTACAGGTTAAGTCAGAGTCACAGCGCTAATGTTAAACGTCCTGCCATTGGGCTTATAAGTTTAGTCCCTGACTTAAACTGTATTGTTAGGAAAAAAGATAACGCGTCTCTGATACCTAGTAAGCATGGTATATTTTTTATATCGATTTTCTAGTTTTGTTCTAATAAATGGATTTAAGTCGTAACCGAAATAACTCGAAATCGCAGCTTGAAATTAGGTTTTCATTTACATTCTTGTTGTTTAAGTTGTTTAATCTTAGAACCTTCGTAGTCTGCTTCATGAAAGCCAATCGTTGACCATATCTGTCAAAATCTTACACATTTCGGACTGTTTTATTTTCACCCAAAGCGTCAAATCCAATCAATTTTCCACGCCAATCGCCCAACTACAAACAGAACGAGTCGAGATCGAGCAACCTTCTGCTGCATGAAGATTAAATCCAGCCACAGCCGACTCAGATCCACACCGCGTTGCCAAATATCTCTCTGTTACCTATTGCTCTCTCACTCTCGCGGGCTATTTATACGCAACTCCGTTCGGTTTCCATAAGTACAACATATATACATACCTGAAATTCCACCGCCATTGTCACTTCACTTGCAGACCCATTCATGAGCGAGTCACTCTGATTCCGTTTTTCAAAACTCATCTAGGGATTTGAGTGCTGACTGTCTTCACTGCTTTGTGGCTGTCTGGGGGATTCGAATCGCTGGGTTCTTTGTTTGTGCTCTTGCGATTCGTTGGGGCTTTGAAGTAGCGTTTTTTTTCCAAGACAATATCATTTCTTTGAGAGTCTTCATTTTAGGGTACGCTCATTGGCCGATAATTTCCTAGGTTTATGATGTGATTGTGTCTTTGCAAATGTTGATGTTTACATGACTACTAAACATTGAATCTACTTTTGAATCTCGTATGCTGGGCCTCGATAAAACCGTGATAACATAAGATAGCAGAATTGAGAAACTGTCAGGCGATATCAGCAACTCCATGGCTACCAAACGTTGAATCTACCATTGAACCTCCTATGCTAGGCCATGATAAACCCGTGGTAACATAAGATAGCAGAATTGAGAAGCTCTGTCAGGCAATCTCAGCATCTCCATGGCTACCAAATGTTGAATCTACCATTGAACCTCCTATACTAGGCCATGAAATACCCGTGGTAACATAAGATAGCAGAATTGAGAAGCTCTGTCAGGCGATCTCAGCATCTCCATGGCTACCAAACGTTGAATCTACCATTGAACCTCCTATGCTCGATAGAATTTTTTGTTTTCAAAGTTGCAAACAAAAACGACAATAAAAAAAAAGATTTAACGTGAATTTCGAGTTGAAACAATTGCAGTTACGCCTCTGATAGCAACTCTGATTGACATAACTGTTGGATCCAAGATGGCGGCGCACGCATAACTGTGTCAAACATTTGACGCACTTTCTCGCTGCTTACGCCACGCGTGACCAGAATGCACCCAGGGTGTGACGTCACCGGATTCCAGGTCGCCTTCTAGTCTTGTCACCGCTGCTTGCAGCGTGGAGTGCATTCCTTGCCGATGCACTCAGAAACTGCATTGCATGTCTTGCCGTCAGAGACAAAAAAACAACAAAAAAAACTTAACTTCATTCATAATTCTTATATACTTACAACTAAAATTCTAGTACCGAAAACAAGTATTTAGTATTCAGCTGAAATAAGTAATTCCGTAAAATTTGTGATTTTCTTTTAATGCTCAGTTAAAGCACCATATAAGCACAATAGTAGCAGCACAATTACAGCGCAGTTATTTTATTATTACCAACACTATAACCGTCTCAAAAATTGTCCTCGTGTGGGCATAAATTTTTGAGACGGTTATAGTGTTGATAATAATAAAATACCCCGCGCATTGCAAGCGTTTGCAATTTTAATCAGATTTCATCCTAATACAGCGCAGTTCTATCAAAATAGCACCAAAATCACAGTAGCACAAAATTAGATCCACCTTAGCACCACCTTGGCTCCACCTTGGCTCCACAATAACAGCAAAATTATACCAAAACAGCACCAAAATCACAGTAGCGTAAAAGTAGCACCACCTTAGCACCACCTTGGCTCCACAATAACAGCAAAATTATACCAAAATAGCACCAAAATCACAGTAGCACAAAATTAGCTCCACCTTAGCACCACTTTAGCTCCACCTTGGCTCCACAATAACAGCAAAATTATACCAAAATAGCACCAAAATCACAGTAGCACTAAAGTAGCACCACCTTAGCACCACCTTAGATTTTGGCTCCAATATAACAGCAAAATTATACCAAAATAGCACCAAAATCACAGTAGCACTAAAGTAGCACCACCTTAGCACCACCTTAGATCTTGGCTCCAATAGAACAGCAAAATTATACCAAAATAGCACCAAAATCACAGTAGCACTAAAGTAGCACCACCTTAGCACCACCTTAGATCTTGGCTCCAATAGAACAGCAAAATTATACCAAAATAGCACCAAAATCACAGTAGCACTAAAGTAGCACCACCTTAGCACCACCTTAGATCTTGGCTCCAATAGAACAGCAAAATTATACCAAAATAGCACCAAAATCACAGTAGCACTAAAGTAGCACCACCTTAGCACCACCTTAGATTTTGGCTCCAATATAACAGCAAAATTATACCAAAATAGCACTAAAATCACAGTAGCACTAAAGTAGCACCACCTTAGCACCACCTTAGATCTTGGCTCCAATAGAACAGCAAAATTATACCAAAATAGCACCAAAATCACAGTAGCGTAAAAGTAGCACCGCATTAGTACCAAGTAAACACCATGTCTAAGCACCAGATTAGCACCAGTGGTGGTAACTTGATGTATTTCGGGTGTGGCTACTAACTATCAGATCGCGTGCCCTGACGCCCCTGGTGCGTGTTGGCTTCTCCCTACTAGAGGGCACCGATCCCTCAAGTCGCCGGATTTCAGTGCTGGGCATTTATTAGGAACTTGCGAGCGTAGTCATTTGATAGTGAATAGTTCCTGTAGGAGCTTTCTGGAGTGCGGGAGGACGGGAGAAAAATGTCAATCTAGTTTATATGTATGTAGTTGGGATGTAGTTTGAGGCTGTTGTATCGGGTGCTTACTCATGTTTATTGGAGTGGGAGCTTACTCATGTCTATTGGAGTGGGAGCTTACTCAGATATATTGGAGTGGGCGCTTACTCAGGTCTATTGGAGTGGGAGCTTACTCAGGTCTATTAGAGTGGGTGCTTACTCAGGTCTATTGGAGTGGGAGCTTACTCAGATATATTGGAGTGGGCGTTTACTCAGGTCTATTGGAGTGGGAGCTTACTCAGGTCTATTGGAGTGGGAGCTTACTCAGGTCTATATCTAGGTTTACTGGATACTACTAATCGGCCAAACCACTTGTCTGATCGCGACGAAACAAAAACTATTGACACTAAAACTATAAAACACTATTGGCAACAGATCGACGCTTTTCAAAATCAAAAGTATTGTTTCGTCTTATAGTTACACACGTTGTAAAAGAGCCTGTTCAAGGCGTTTTTTCAGTTTTTTCAGAGTTTTCATAGCAGCTGTGGATCTTAAATTTCTTCAGTCTGTAAACACTACCAAACTACAAAAAAAAAAAAAATACTCGAGCTAACCATTTTTAAAAGGCTCCCTTATTGGTCGTATCCAGTTTTTGGAATGGATTTACCAGAAAATGTGCAGTAAAAGATATTTTTTTTTGTTTCTGAAACAGTTTTTACCAACCCAATTTAAAGAATAAAAAAAAAGGATTTTGTTCCCTGGACCTTCAGAAAAATAAGATGGAGGCGATACAACCTCCTTAAATGCAGTTTGTTCTCGTGAACCCAGGACTTACACGCGCTCTTTTTGTCCAATCGGTGATCATAATCATGATTCATGAAATTCATACATACATACATACAAGAATAAATGTATCAAAATTTGACCAAAAAAATCCTATAACAGTTAGTATAAAGCTTTACAACAAAGCACTGGCTGTTTGCAACATTAAGACAACACAATCAAATGACTCTAAATGTAAAAAATGTTTTAAAAACTTCCTTATTGTAAATGCATTTTACTCAATTGACCAATTTTTATCTGTTGACACGAGTGTATGTAATAATCTCATAATGTATCTGTGTAAAAATGACCAGTCTCATACCTTATGGTCAATCGTGACAATAAAGAAATTATTATTATTATTATTATTACTACATTCATACAAATATTCATATGTATATAAATATATTTTTTAAATTAATTTGTGATTTGCACATTTCCACTTATTTTTTGCTATGAATTATTCCATGAAACCCTATGGTCTCATCTCTGCGTTTGATGATTAATTATGGGCTTATTAATAAAAAATGCATTTTATTACTATTTTTTTATTAAATTGTTACTTTCATTTTTCGCTCTGTGTTATTCCATAAAGCCTCCAAGGCAAATTTGTGGGTTTAGTTAGTGAAGTGTACAGTTAAAAAAAACGCTTGCTTTCATGGCTGACAAAATGATATACCTAATTTGAAAATAATTTGAAAAATTATGAATTGACAAATAATATATAGCTGTGGTTTTACCTACAAACTGTTCTGATTTTTCCACAAAAATTGATGACGCTATGTGTTGTTTGTTCTTAATAATAAACATAATGATAATAATGATAAAACTCCTCATTGCAAGCTACTGCAATTCTAATAAAATTTCACGATTTAACTTAATTTTTTTTCCAAATTTCGATGCGTTTCAAAACATAAGATTTTCCCGGTAACTAACGAGTTACCACGTTCAAACACATAATTAAAATAATTCCTCATTATCTATAAAAAAAAAAAAAAAAAAAAAAAAAACTCCACTCGAACACACATTTAGATAACAATACCCTGCACACACATTCACACGCGTGTACTTACTCGCAGTACTTAGGGGATGGTGATCAATACGCCAACAATTTTACACTCCGCCCAGCCGCCAACTCTTTTGTCACTGCAAATAAGCCCATTTCGCACGCCCAGTCGGAAAATTCGCTATGCGCCATCTTTGAGAAAGAGCACAATAGATCAGTTTCCGCCGAGCTCTCCCAAACACTTCAAATGTCATTCTTGTAGATCTATATACGCTTTTTTTCTTCTCTCTCGTCTGTGGTTTTTGTTTTTGTTTGGTTTCATGCACTATATTTTAATTACGACTAATCACTTTCGCAAAAGAGATGAGTACACTCTGTACAATGAGAGTGCATATTTGTTCCGGCAGAGGCGCCACCGGTCGTTTTTCAACTGTCATTTTCAATAAAACACTGCTAATTGTCTCCACTGATGTTAGCCATTGTTGCCTTAAAGCTTTTGTCGTGTCGAGCTGTTTTTATGTTAGCTATTTTCAGAATGTTTCTAAACCAATTAGAACAATCATAGAAATTATTTTGCGGAAATATAATAAGTATTTTTAAATTTCGTGCCACTGAAAGCGTCTCTGAAATTTTATTCACGATTTGGTAGCAATGCTGGGGGAAGTCCTTGTGCTGGTATCTTCTCTCACGGGCTAGACTGTAGCAATGCTGGGGACAGTCCTTGTGCTGGTATCTTCTCTCACGGGCTAGACTGTAGCAATGCAGGGGGCAGTCCTTGTGCTGGTATCTTCTCTCACGGGCTAGACTGTAGCAATGCTGGGACAGTCCTTGTGCTGGTATCTTCTCTCACGGGCTAGACTGTAGCAATGCAGGGAGAGTCATTGTGCTGGTATCTTCTCTCACGGGCTAGACTGTAGCATCGAATGTGTAATTCCACGCTAGGCAGATTTTTTTTTCATGTTCGAAAAACGATGCCCTCCGTCTGTCCCTCGCCCCCCCCCCCCCCCCTTTTTTTTCGAAACGTCGCCTTGTCAAAAGATTCGCAACAATCCGCTCTCCCCGAGAGTTATTACGCGAGAACAGGCGTGCGCGGTAATGTGTTTTTGAGTAGATAATTATAAAACGTGGTGGCAGCGGTGGGTTTTTTCACCCCCCCCCCCCCCCCCCCCCTCCCCATCCACGCCCCGCACGCTGACAAAGGCTCGCTCTCGCGGGGCGTGCGCTCATAGGGGGGGGGGGGGGGGGGGTGGTGTGCGGGGAAAAGGGGACGTGTACATTTACGCTAATGATTTGGATTCTGTCCTCGCTTCTGTATTTTTGCTGTATGGATATAAACGCGATGCGATCGAGTAATACCGTTGAAATGTGAGATTCTTGTTTAGGGGTTGGGGGAGGGTCTTGCGATTGTGGTCGGTGAAGAATGTGAGAGGAAATATTGACTAATTGTCACAATAGCAGTAAAAGTTTTGTTGTGTGATTATTTTTCTTGTGGTCTGCGAATTTTCATGGTTTATTTCTGTGTTGCAGTGATGTTTGCGTATATTTGGTATTAAAATTAAAAAAAAAAAATTATATGTATTTTTTTATCGCTTTGATTGGTGAATTAAGGTTCTTTTTCTGGCAAAAGGCTACTTTTGGAGTTACGATTTTAACTAATTGCAGGCTGTACTCGAATATGCAACGGTCTTGAACGATTTTCACATTTGACAGAGGATATTTGTTTAATTTTAATAGTATTCATACTGAACGGGTTGGCATGTTGGAACACTAGTCCTCGTTTGTTCGGTCAAAGTTGAGCAACGTTGCTCTGGTCAGGTATTGAATGGGTGACCATCATACACATGACCAGTTCTGTTAGGGAGAGTGCTTAGAGGGATGAAGGTTAGTACAGCAACTTCATTCGCCTTGCTTATCAACCTCTCGACGGCATGGATTTGTGGAGGAATCCTGTTGTTCGCGTTGTACCGTCCTTCGGAAGAGCCGTCAATCCGGTGGTCCCCTTGGTGCTACACAGGAGTAGGCTACGAGCCGGCACCGGGTATCCCCTCCTCCCTTATAGGCTAGGTTACGATCATCCTCATCATCATCTACTCATTCACCGACGCCATTCGACTAGTGCCACATGGGCAGATGTCAAAACAATGGGTCGTTAAACACCACAAATCAATCAATGTTAAATTCACAAAATATCTGCATTTCGGCTCTTGTTGCTATGGATTTTCAAGAAATTCTTCATTTTCACGGTCCGCATTTCCATTTTCCTCTGGGTTGAAAATGTATATTTTTTTAGTTTACCAAATCGTTTGGCAGATCGTTGTAATTAATGTGTAGCAACTCACACCGAAACGCTTCGAGCGATTTTCTCGATGTATAGCGGCGGTGAAAATTAAACGAGGATAATGGAACGAACGCCGAAGCGATGCCGAAGAGATGGAAGTCGCCCTAAGCTTGGAAGTAATCAATTTTACAGGCCGCAAAATTATGAAATGGATGTTTATATATATCTGGTGGTTCATTTTTAAGAATTGAATCGCCACAGTGACTAGAGATGGATAAATATTGGTAGAATTACCACATTTTGGTAACTGACAGAACAGTAGAATGACGGTTTAAATTCACTTTATAATGCCGTGTTTAAAATTATTTTAGTAATTAAATACTTTTTAAATATGGTTTTTAGACTCATGTATACCTTATCTTATCTGAGCACTAATATGACAAAAACTATTTAAACTGGGTTTTGCAGAACAACTAAATGTCCCAACGTTTCGTAACTTGTAAAGCAACTAAGAAACAGCCTTAAAGTAACAGGTAACAATTTAATTGTTTTTCATTTAAAATTTAAAACCCTGTTTAAATAGTTTTTCTCGCTGGTTAAATGTATTCAAAATACTGTATTGCTAAAATGTGCACGAACTGATATTTGTATTTGCGCGTAGTTTACAGTCAATCCGCGAGAAAATACCTCCTATAACTGCAAAATAGTTCTCATTATTGTTATTACTGCTGAAAAAATTATTTTATAAGCTCAAAAAAATGCATCTTTTCACGACAAAAGTTCTAGAGCAAAAGAGAAATAGCGGAGATGATTTTGCCCAAATGTCGCACCGCTATCGGCAAAGCGTATTCACTCGCTGAACCTCAAGTCCTCTGTGGCTACGTCGTTTTCCAGAAGTTTAAGATGTAAAACAGCTCGTCTTTTTGGAATATAATTATTTTTCTTACGGGTGTTTCGCAAGGTTCCTAGCATACACCTCGAATTAGTAGTTATCAATATGTCGAGTAATTTTTTTTAATAAAATATGGTATGCCTTTTTAAAAATGCTGCTATACTGAGCTAGAGCGCCCAGCAGAAGTGTCTCCAAAGAGTGGTTAGGGGTAATCATGCACATGCATGCCGACGGCCACTCATTATCGGGAGCTATATTCACGCGGTGAAAAGCGCACTCGACTAACACGCAAAGCGGCGATAATCTATAAAAGTCCCGTGTTCTCTTCGAAGTATGCCTAACGCATGTAGCGAGCAGAGATCCATGGCGTTCACAGTTCGACCCGTTGAAAATGATTCATGTCTTGAACAAATAAAATCAGTGGATAGTGAAAGTGGGTGTCTTTGATTGTTAGCATTTCACATTTTGATATTTAAAAAAGACTAACGCGGGATGAATTAAAAAAATATATTCACCTGTTTGAAAGCTTTTTGCACCAGAACAAGATAAAAAAATTACTAACCACGACCATAGCCTTGTGCCCTGTTTTTTTTTTTCGGAATTTTTGCAAATAGAAATTGACCCCAAAAGTTTGACCGCGTAAGGGTCTACATCTCTAATTTTTGGTGAATGCCGAGCTGTTAATCGTCAACATAAACGTTATCGCTCGTTTTAAGTCGGCACCAAGCAGCAATAGATGCACGAGGAATGCAGATAACCCGATTTCTAGAATAAAATACTAATGTGAACAACTATGGTTATCGGCTAGAATCTGCTATGATCAAATATTATGCCTATTAATTTAGAAAAATCGCAAAATTATTAAATATATTAATCTGACTCCAAAGCGGTGCCTGTAACAATTTGATTCGAATATAAACTTCATTAAAATCTGTTGTTAATGAGGCGGCGGTCGACGCTGTTTTAACCAAATACAAGTTTGACGCCTGATTCGATCGGGCGGGCACTGATTAGAGCTATTGATTGTTCAGCGTCGAGTTAAAACACATACCATAGTTTGTTGGGCGTCAGAGGATTTTTGTTTGTGTCATTTTGTGGTGGACCTGGGCCTGGCATATTTGTTTGATATACAAGGACTAACTTAAACGATGTCCCGTAAATAAAACAACGGGGTGTTGAGATGCAATTAGATGTGATTAATTTTTTTTTCTGGACACTGGCTCTTTATGGGTGTACTTTAAATTACCTAAATATGAACCATGTCAAAAGGGTTGGCTCGTGCAATTTTTTTTTATTTAACTGGTCAAATCAATGTCAAATCAATTGTGTCGTAGGGACTCTGAACCAATCCTGAGCATCTGGCTGTGTTGAGGACCTATGTTCGGGAGTATCTCGCAGAAGTGTTTGATTTCAGCACCCTCCAACTTTTTTCGCGAAACCATGTTTTGCTTCACCGAGTACTAGAATAAAAAACAAAACAAAAAAAGCGTACAAAAACCCTTTTGCGCACGAAACGGTCCAATTGTTTCTCGAAAGAGCCACGGTCTCAAGCAGGCACTACCAACTTAACTAGCACCCATACAAAGGTGCACTTAGAGTCTTGAAAGATAAAATTACTTCACTCGCGAAGCTGCGAGGCGGGGAATGAAAATCAGATGCATTTGCAATTAACAATTGCTGCTTCATTAAGCGTATACGCTTTTTTTTTTGTAGTGATATTACTTTTTTCATGATAGCAATTTTTTTCAAGGAACCTACCAATTACAATGGACTTTATCGTCGCTGTTGTCACCATTATGGGATGTTGGCAGTTCGGTAATAAGAATATTGTGGAACGAGTTGGTGAAAATGGCGTAACGCTACGCCTACGCTAGATTGGTTTTGGTCTGCCATCTATCAAAAATGCATGGCAACTTTAGAAACCTGTGGCGGGAACTTAATTTTGTTGCAAGTATTTGCGTTTCATGCCAGAGATTCTTATGATGAACGTACTGTAGATAAGTAGTTTAATGCTCAGACAACTTGAAGCAGAAGTGCATATCAAGGAATATAATGTCTTGCTTGTTTTAAAAAGATTTCATAGCGCTTTCATAGCGCTAATGTTGAACCGTCTTCGCCAAAACTGGCCGCCAAATCACTTCTTTACCGCGATAAAACAAGAGGATACCACTAGATGAAGTCACCGTCGTTTCGAGTGTTAAGAAATTTTACTTTGTTATTTCTCGCAGATTACTCGCATTTGAGACTGGTTCACGCTCAATTAATGTTTATTAATGCTAACATTTATGATTGTTATGGCCGCAAACGCCATCGCGTGGCATCTACCGTTACCACATGTTACCGGCTCCTTTGCTCAGCAGAAAGCGTAACATAAACGCTGGCCTTCTGACTATACCTATAAACTCAATGGTGTTACATCATATTTTGCATCTAAAATATTTTTTCCTTTTTTTAATTCTGTTTTGTGGGTATATTCCGAAATTATAACGAACCAATTTGACATAAGATTTACGGCAATCTCAAAGATAATTAATCATTTTAAATTGTAATTGCGTTTTTTTTTTTTGAAATCTCTTTGCACCACTAACACAGCTGAGCCAAACAATTAAATAAGAAATTATAAGAAATTATTTAATTATTAGTTAGGTAGTAAAAAATAAATACACCTATCGTCTTCGTCTAGCGAACATGTCCGCGACCAGATTTCTTGATTTATTAAAACCACAACATGCAAACGTAGCGCCCGAGGCACACCTCAATCGTCCCTTAGTCTTTTCTTTTTTTTTTTTACTTACCAACTTCAGAGATTCTAAAACCACTTCCTTTCAACAACGAACGAGAAGAAGAAAAAAAAAAAGAAATTGTTCAAAATTACTAATACCAGATGGGTTCACACCCAACCGTAAGACAATTTTACACAAATTGCTGGCTATTCCAAAACATTGCAAACAGAATTGCATGCACGACTGGGTACGTGCGACTCAACGGTGTATAATCTTACCACCGCAGCGCTAATGTTCATGCTGTCTTCGCGCGAAAAATGGCCGCCAAATGACTGCCATACCGCGACAAAAATGGAGGATGTCACTAGGTGGAGTCACCGTCGTTTCGAGAGTTATTAATTTTAATTTCGTTATTTCTTGCAGCTTAATCGCATTTGAAACTGGTTTACGCTCAATTAATATTTACTATAGGGCTTACGTCAACGATTGACACATCTACACCGATATTTTGAGGCGTAATTGTTTAATTTTAGGTTTAATTTTTGTTAAAATAATAGGCGCATGCGCCATTGGTTGGCACCTACCGTTCCCATATGTTACCTGGTCGTTTGCTTAACAGAAAGTTTAACAGTAACGCTGGCCTTCTGACTATAGCTATAAACTCGATGATATTATGCAAACTCGTGAATTTATAGTGCATTGCAGAAACACAGAGTAGGAATCTCAACTAAATTCATTGCCGGCCCCCAAGGTCAATGTGCAATTGCATTTAACGATATCGAGTACTTTGAGCTCGTGCGAGAACAGTTGTCACTCAATCAGCATTCGATTAGTATCTGCTGTGATTAATGCTGTGGTACTATGTATTGTTGATTTTGTAAAATGCATTTTGTATGCATTGATGCTAATATTTCACTGGCAATAAGCAGCAAGTGCATAGATTGTAGTCAAAATTGATTAATTGATTTGTGAGGTTTAACGACGCACCTATTTGATAACGGGTCATGGGGCACTGGTATTATGGTGTCGGTGGATAATGATAAAGGCGATGATATACCTAATTTAGTCTAGGAGGGAGGAAGGGAAACCCGGTGCTGGCACGGAACCTAACTCATGTAGAAGAGCACCAAGGGGATCACCGACTTAGCATCCCTTCCGAAGAACGGTACAACGCGAACAACAGGATAACTACAAATCTATACTGTCGAGAGGTTGATAAGCAAGGCGAGTGAAGTTGCTGTACTAACTTTCATCCCGTCAACCTCTTTCCCAAACAGACCAGATTGGAATATTGACCACCCAGAAATGTATAAAAATAACTGGGATAAGCTGGTATGAAAACATTTCTTGTAAGCCTATATGCGTGTATAGCTTATCCTAGATACGAAAGCTTGGTCAGTTAGCTTGTTTTCATAGCAAGTCTATCCCAATCATAAACAAAATCCCAAATAAGAAAAACTTGCATCATAATGTCAGATATGAAAAGAAAAAGTGTTATGTGTATGATTTTCATCGTGCTGCATCCCTTAATAAACTTCCACTCTGCTTCCCAAACGCACAATCTGGCACAATGCACAATAGAATACTTGCACAATCTGGATGACCATCACAAACACGACCAGTTCTGTTCTGGAGAGATTGTACGTTAGTTCAACGTCACTCGCCTTGCTTATCAACCTCTCGACATCATGGATTTATTCGTGTTGTATCATCCACTTGATGCTCCTCGTCAGTAGGATACATGCCGGCACCGGGTGTAATCTCCTCCCTTCTAGGCGAGATTAGGGTTCGTCATCATCCACCGACGTCGCAAGACTAGTGCCGCATGACCCATTGTCAAAACAACGCGACGTGAAACCTCGGCAATCAATCTTGCATCTCAGCAAATCTAGCAGCATACCAAAACACAACCAGCACCATTCGCAAGATTAGGACAATCACGATCTGCTGACCACGTGAGAAAAAAAGGTTATACACAACGCACGACTCTAGTCGGAGATGAGATCTGCACTGGCATGGTCGGCCATAATATCAGTCTCGGCTGCCCGACGTGCGTACTAGGCTAATAGCATCATCGGCCTGCGACGAGGTTGCCAGATCTTCAGCCTCGTGGGCTGCGCTCCTAGCGGTGTCTCGGCTCTAGGCAGACAATGCAACTGAGATCGAGAGTCAATGCGTCGCCACGGTACTGAGTCAGGAGTTGGACAGGTCGCTGTTGAGCTCGTTTCTCTTTCGCTGAAAGAGAATCTAAAATTCCCATGACTAGTTTTCAATTCTGTTTAGTTCATCGATTTTCGGTGTAATCGTTGATCGGAAACTGAAAATATGGTTTTATTTTGCTGGAACGATAGGGACAGCGAGTAAGGAATGTCAAGTGTAAAGGCGATGGCGAGTGTCCGCTCCTTTGCGTGGAGCAAAACAAGCACCCTGTCACGGAATGTCCAGCACAGAGGTGACGGCGAGTGTCCGCTCCTTTGCGTGGAGCGAAACAAGCACCCTGTCACGGAATGTCCAGCACGGAGGCGACGGCGAGTGTCCGCTCCTTTACGTGGAGCGAAACAAGCACCCTGTCACGGAATGTCCAGCACGGAGGCGATGGCGAGTGTCCGCTCCTTTGCGTGGAGCGAAACAAGCACTCTGTCACGGAATGTTCAGCACAGAGGCGATGGCGAGTGTCCGCTCCTTTGCGTGGAGCGAAACAAGCACCCTGTCACGGAATGTCCAGCACAGAGGCGACGGCGAGTGTCCGCTCCTTTGTGTGGAGCGAAACAAGCAACCTGTCACGGAATGTCCAGCACAGAGGCGACGGCGAGTATCCGCTCCTTTGCGTGGAGCGAAACAAGCACCCTGTCACGGAATGTCCAGCACAGAGGCGACGGCGAGTGTCCGCTCCTTTGCGTGGAGCGAAACAAGCACCCTGTCACAGAATGGCCAGCACAGAGGCGACGGCGAGTGTCCGCTCCTTTGCGTGGAGCGAAACAAGCACCCTGTCACGGAATGTCCAGCACAGAGGCGACGGCGAGTGTCCGCAAGTCCACCCAAAAGCTAACTTCAACTTATTTTGCGGATTGTATCACGTTTCCAGATTCCGACAATTTGTTTCAGTATAGCTTTATTTTTGAAAACAAGGTCTAAGACGGTGATCTTACGATGGACCTCCTATCGAATACGTTTAGGTGCGGTTATTGCTTCGAAGGATTTCGAGGTAGTTCCTGACCATGTCCTGACGATTTTGCTTTGTGAGGCACGTCCGGTTCTCTGAGAAGCTGTGGGGGATTTTTTCGTGCTGGCAGGAATCTTTACCATCAGTAGCATTTTGACATCTCATGCGGATAGCGGGCTGATTCGTTGGTCTTGGCCACTTCTGACTCACAAACGAATGTCCTCATGAATTAACGTTTTTAATCACGATTTATTTTATTTGTTTACTGGTTTTATTGCGTCGGTTAATGAGTGGGTTATGTTGAAAGGTGATGTACCTAACCTAGCTGCAACAGAAGAAGAGAAACCATGTTTATTTACGTATCCTTCCTGTCGAAGAGCACCATTGGATTGGTCCTTCCGAAGGACAGTCCAACTAGAACAGTGTGTTTTTTTTATAATTTACGCGGTCGATGATAAGCAAGGTGATTGAAGTTGCTGTACTATACTTTTATCCCTCTCTGCCGAACAGATCTGGGCTTGTGTAAGATGGTCACCCATCCAATACCTGACTCATCGAAGTGTTGCTCAACTCCGGTGATCTCACTTGAGCTGGCGTTTCTAACACGACAAACTGTCCATTAATCTGGAATTGGGAAATTTCGTTGTATTTTATTATAAATACCATCAGAAATTGGTCACATTTTGAAATTGAATTCATTTTTGGGATAAGCCGAGGAATTACCACGATTTTTCGGTGAAAATACTACAATTTGAGCTCACAAATATACTATTTCACCAGAGTAAATTGTTTTTATTTGTATTTCGAAAATATTATGGTACGAATTTTTCACGGCCTCTAGATTTGTCATAACTGTAAAGCCACGGAACCGAAAGTCTTTAGAAAATCTACGCCTTGTGTCGATCCCATTTCGGGCGCGTTCAGGCCGAGAAAAAGGCGAAGAAAGAAATCGTTCCCAACATTTTTTCGTCCTTTTCAACCCGAATTGGTTTTGCGTTTTTGGTTTAAGAGGTTATGGTTTACATTGTTGGTGTGCGCAGGTATTTTCGAGCCATTTTCCCCCGCCGTTATAGAGGGTTGTGCGGCCAAAATATGCGTTCACCATTCGTGGGGACAACTGGGTGGAAAACCAACAATCTCCATTGTTGGTGGCTGGCCCTTAGAATTATATTGTTGCCCTCTGTGTGGGTACAATAGCTGACCAACCCCTAGTTGGCCTAAGCTGACTTCTAAACACCCCCCTGTTACATTTCAATCGTAAAACTGACAATCAATTACAACATTTTTTTACAAACTGTTTTCTAAAAGTAGACCGTTGTGAGATCTAAGAAACAATTTTTTTTTAAAAGTATTTCATGTGTGATTTCTTTTGCAAATAAAAATAGTGCCTTTGGACAAACTTTAAATAGTCACGCCATCTCTAATTACTACTGGTTAAAAATTTGTAACTATTAAACATTCTGCTTTTAATAAACGTAGCGTGGAGCTGGCCACTACAATTAGTAAATAACTACACAAAATAGCAAACATTTTTGGTTTTAAATTTTATTTTTATGAAATTGTATTCAAATTGCAAATGGACAGAGTATTTTCTTGTTTGAAACACTGATAGCCTCTCAAAAATTGGCGCCCTATCGGGAACTTGTCCAATCTAACTTTTTGTATCTTAAATCTTATCAAATAAACTAAAATCCTCTGCAATATCCAATTCGCCCAACTGGTCGAGATCGGGGTGCGAGTTTCCGGCATGACTCCAATATTTTAGTGGTTCTTAGTTTTCCAAACAATAAAATTTAGTTAGTTTATTTGCTAGTATGTAATTTAGGCACAGAAATCGTTGCGTTTTTGGCTTCAAATCGTGTCTACCACTCAAGAGAAAAACACTTCGGCCGAACGTAACCCACCCAAAACACTTACGGAGACACCCCGAGTGTCTGAAGGGGCGAGCACGTGAAAGTGAAGAAAAAAAAACCATTCAATTACAACGGTGCTCGTAGCGTGTCTTCCCTCATTTACGGCAATTACAGTCCAGTCAAGCATTGCTCTAGCGTGTGCCGATCACAGCCTACTCTATGCGTCGTCTTCTCTCTCTCTTTTAACGGCTTCCTAATATTGCCGCGATGGCAGCACCGACTCAAATGCTCCAGATTTTTAAAACGCTTTAGCACACCGCCATAACCAACGATAAATAACCATATCCACGAGTATAACTAGTAAAAAATCGCTCAAGCCTAGAAGAGAGAAGGTCAGACCCGGTGTTCGCGATGGACGTTGATTCATTGGTTCGCTATCGTGATCTTCGAATGGAGTAGGCTATTCCTCGGCACCGGGTTTTCCCTCCTCCTTTTTAGGCTAAGCTTTTCACCATAAGCATCACCTTTACTATTACCGACGTCATTAGACCAGTGCCAAAAAGGTGCGTCGTTAAACACCGAATAGAAATATAATCAAATCTGTCGAAAAGCACCTAAAGGACCACAGGCTTAACGTCACTTCCGAAGGACGGTACAACGCGAATAACAAATCCATGCTGACGAGAGGTTGATAAGTAATGCGATTGAAGTTTTTCATCCCTATAAACTCTCTCCCGAACTTCACCAACCCTTTTATGCCTCCTGTTTGAACTTCCTAAAACGATACGCCAATTGATTTCCAACTTTATACAATGCTATACTGTCTTTACATTTTAAACGGTGACTGACGGTTATTTTTTAAACTTATTCGAGCACTCTCCACACGACGGTGCCGCCCACGGTGGCCAATTCACGCACTTTTTTTCATCTCGATACACGACTAGATAGATACAGTAGGCTGTGGCCGGCCGACTTGCTAGCATTTAGGTCAGGGGTTAAGTGTGTTTGTCTGGAGGGGTCAATGACTGATTCCCCCCCCCCCTCTCCACTGGTTCATGCCACCCAGTGTACGTTTAGTTGCACTTGCTCTAGTGCACATATGTTAAAATTTTATCCGCGTTATTCTTGGCGACGAGAGATGTCGAATTTCGTAAACATGATGCCTGTTATATATTATTTTCGCTGTTTTGACAACTGACCCCCCTGTTCCCAAAATATGCGCTTTTCCAGTGAAAGGGATCTTTAGCTGATAACATAGGAAGGTTGATTTGAGAAGCTCTGTCTGGCGATCTCAGCATCTCAATGGCTGCCATACGTTGAATCTACCATTGAACCTCCTATGCTAGGCCATGATATACTCGTGGTAACATAAGATAGCAGAATTGAGAAGCTCTGTCAGGCGATCTCAGCATCTCCATGGCTACTAAACGTTGAATCTACCATTGAACCTCCTATGCTAGGCCATGATATAGCCGTGGTAACATAAGATAGCAGAATTGAGAAGCTCTGTCAGGCGATCTCAGCAACTCCATGGCTACCAAACGTTGAATCTACCATTGAACCTCCTATGCTAGGCCATGATATACCCGTGGTAACATAAGATAGCAGAATTGAGAAGCTCTGTCAGGCGATCTCAGCAACTCCATGGCTACCAAACGTTGAATCTACCATTGAACCTCCTATGCTAGGTCATGATATACTCGTGGTAACATAAGATAGCAGAATTGAGAAGCTCTGTCAGGTGATCTCAGCATCTCCATGGCTACCAAACGTTAAATCTACCATTGAACCTCCTACGCTCGATATAATTTTTTTCTTTTTTAGATGGCAACGAAAATGACTATCTTATAAAAATATCAGTTTGATACTTTCCATATCCTTAATTAGTCTTGCCATGAATTTAAACTATTAAGTTACAGAAGAGATTATATCAACGTTCTCCTGCAACTATTTTTACTAGAGCTAAATTTCACTTTTATTGTTGAGCTGGCAATTAAAACGGACGACCACCAGGGGTGTCTTGTAACAATTAAGTCTTCAATTGTAATTACAATTGTCTACTGCAAATTGCAGTGCGTTGCTCATCATAGACAATCCAGCATCTCGTTATCAGCTCAATAGAGCGTGCTGACGATAGCATTGCGCTCGATCTCAAGTGTCAGCTGATTGCTGGACTTGTGTTAAGTTCGTTATCGTGGATCACCCACGAACTAGCTGTGCGTGATGTCACTCCAGGCACAGGAAGTTGCTGCAGCATCCCACTGTCTTCTCTCGCTTGGTGAAGGGGTTGCCAGTGTGGCTAGAGTGTGATGATACCTAATTACCGAACGGTTTGGCGTTTTGGGAACACCGGTTATCGTGTAATCATAGAAGTAAAGCAACGCTGTGCTGGGTTGGGTATTGAATGGGTAGCCATCTTACACATGACCAGTTCTGTTCGTGAGAGGGAGGATAGCGTGGCCAATCCAACCAAACCAAGCCACAGTGAGCCAAGTAGTTCACATCTAGCAAAACTTTATTACCCACAATTATTCGCTTCCAAAGCCCAACAAATAAGTTGTTTATCTGTCGCTCCTCGAAGCGCAGACGAAAAATATCCTTGTGGTACATGTTCACTACAGAGCAAAAGAGTAAAAAGACCAGGACACGAAAAAAAAACCGTACGTATAGACAGTTTATGACTAGCCTTAGTTCAGACCCAGCGAGCAAGCGCGCTCCTGTTTATATCTGTATTTCCGGTGGCAAGTGTGAAGCCTCGTAACCTCCCCCCCCCCCCCCCCCACGCCCCACTCTCCCTTGCCCATGACTGAACCCAGCAAGACCAAAGCATGAGGTCCACGCTCGTCGTCGGAACAGGCAACGTTCTGTTTCGCGTTGATGCTAGCTTTGACTAGCGCCAGAAATAACTCACAACTATATACTGAAGACTTGGGTAGAGTCGGTTTCAGATAAACAATGGGTCTACGGTTATGGTGGTGGCGTACGCCGGCTTATGGGGAAAATTTTTAATTTTTTTAAGATAGCCGTTTTTTAAGCAAGACTAACTATCAAGCTTAGGAGATTTAACGTTTGGGGGCCATGGAAATGTTGAGATCGCCGGACAGAGCTCCTCAATTCTGCTATCTTATGTTACCACGGGTATATCATAGCCTAGCATAGGAGGTTCAATGGTAGATTCAACGTTTGGTAGCCATGGAGATGCTGAGATCACCTGACAGAGCTTCTCAATTCTGCTATCTTATGTTACCACGGGTATATCATAGCCTAGCATAGGAGGTTCAATGGTAGATTCAACGTTTGGTAGCCATGGAGATGCTGAGATCGCCTGATAGAGCTTCTCAATTCTGCTATCTTACGTTACCACGGGTATATCATGGCCTAGCATAGGAGGTTCAATGGTAGATTCAACGTTTGGTAGCCATGAAGATGCTGAGATCGCCTGATAGAGCTTCTCAATTGTGCTATCTTATGTTACCACGGGTATATCATGGCCTAGCATAGGAGGTTCAATGGTAGATTCAACGTTTGGTAGCCATGAAGATGCTGAGATCGCCTGATAGAGCTTCTCAATTGTGCTATCTTATGTTACCACGGGTATATCATGGCCTAGCATAGGAGGTTCAATGGTAGATTCAACGTTTGGTAGCCATGAAGATGCTGAGATCGCCTGATAGAGCTTCTCAATTGTGCTATCTTATGTTACCACGGGAATATGGCGTTTAAAACGTCGACTTCGCTTGGATTTTCGTTTTTTAAGTGCGTGCCGATTTGTCAGGTGTGTCCGTGAACATTTGCTGCTGTCAGCAGGACGATTTTTTAGTGCTTCTTTCAGTTTGGCTTTTTGTTCCTTTCGTTCCTTAGCTTAGGGTGAGTGTGCGGTTTATTGTTTTCAACAGACTTGGTTTGGGGCACGAAATCGTTGGCAATGCTTTGGTAGCAGAATATTTAGGTCCAAGACGGTCATGGTAATGTACAGCAAGCACAACATATCTCAGAAAACCTAACTACATTTAGTACCATCAATAAAAAGTAAAAAGTAACAATCTTTTCCTGTAAAAACACGCACGGTTTTCGTTGGTTTCGACTTTTGATTATATTTTTGTAAGCTTTCCTTTTTTGTTGCCGACATTGAAGACACATATTGTTATCGAGCATAAGAGGTTCATCGTAGATTCAACGTTTGGTAGCCATGGAAATGTTGAGATCGCCAGACAGAGCTCCTCAATTCTGCTATCTTATGTTACCACGGGTATATCATGGCCTAGCATAGGAGGTTCAATGATAGATTCAACGTTTGGTAGCCATGGAGATGCTGAGATTGCCTGACAGAGCTTCTCAATTCTGCTATCTTATGTTACCACGGGTATATCATGGCCTAGCATAGGAGGTTCAATGGTAGATTCAACGTTTGGTAGCCATGGAGATGCTGAGATCGCCTGACAGAGCTTCTCAATTCTGCTATTTTATGTTACCACGGGTATATCATGGCCTAGCATAGGAGGTTCAATGGTAGATTCAACTTTTGGTAGCCATGGAGATGCTGAGATCGCCTGACAGAGCTTCTCAATTCTGCTATCTTATGTTACCACAGGTATATCACGGCCTAGCATAGGAGGTTCAATGGTAGATTCAACGTTTGGTAGCCGTGGAGATGCTGAGATTGCCTGACAGAGCTTCTCAATTCTGCTATCTTATGTTACCACGGGTATATCATGGCCTAGCATAGGAGGTCCAATGGTAGATTCAACGTTTGGTAGCCATGGAGATGCTGAGATCGCCTGACAGAGCTTCTCAATTCTGCTATCTTATCTTGGTGGTTATCACGCTTATTTCCCACCAATACAAGTTGATTGATCACGAAGAAAACTTGTAATATTTAAACCCTCACTAACAGCGGATGTGATGTCAATGAATATATTAGCAAATAAATGAGTTAAATTTTTTTTATCGTGAAGGTGTACATTCCTTGTGTCTTTGAATAAAAGTTTCTTGATGATCGTCCACAGCATTCACCGCTTGCGGTGGGCACGTGCCCAAAGACACTCCTCCCCCTCCCCCCCCCCCCCACCCACCCGTCACCAAACATTAATTGTCTTCGTTTTTTTTTTGTTCGTCACGAAGAGGTTCGAGTCACAGCGATTTTGGCTTTCTGCCTTCAACGAGTCAAACCCGAAGCTTTATTCAGAGGGTTGCAAGACGAATTGCTCGGAGATTATTATTGTATCGTGTGGATTTAAGAAGTGACTCTTTGAAAAACAGTCGGGTGATCAATCCCCACGTGCTTTGACAAATTTGGCAGTAATTCGGGTTTTGTTAACTGTGTTTTCTCTGTTGGTTGACACCTGATTTAATTGTTGGCATTTGAATCTCGATACTAAATCGGGTGTAGGAGTTGTGTTAAGCTTTGTTTAGCTAACTAATTATTCGGTTGATTTCTTTTAATTTCAATCAGTACAGTTTTTTGTTTGTGTACTTGTAGGTCAAAACATCCGAGTTTATAAGTATGACCTGGTTAACGAGCTGGTAACATGTAGTAAAGGTAGGTGTCACCCGAAAGCGCTTACGGCCGTCCTTTTTGACAAACATTTACAATTAAGTAATTTAAAACTGAAAATATAGATTTTTTAAATTTCAATCGCTGAGGTTAGCATTAATAAAGACGAATTGAACGTGAACCAGTCTCAAATGCGAGTAATCTGCTAGAAATAATAAAATTATATTTCTTAAAACTCGAAACGACGGTGACTCCATGCCTGGTAATATCCTTAATTGTTGTCGCTGGAAAGCAGTAATTTTGCAGGCATTTTTCGCAAAGACTATTTAATTGGAATCGGAGCTAGACTGGAAAAATATGCGACCGAACCGGGATACGAACCCGGGACCTCTCAATTGAAAAATCAGCTCTCAGAAAACAGCTTCAAAAGTAATACAGGTTCCGCATGCGTGACTCATTCAAATCCAATACATTCTTATACATTCAATTATCTGAAACCAGTATGTGTACCCGTGCTCCTACACTAACAAACTAAATCAAAATGCCGTACGTTATTACCACACATTAGCCCGTGAACAATGATCGATAAATCACCTGTAAACGCGACAGTAGAGCGCACCTTTTAGCTGTCTCTGAGGCCCCAACGTTACGAACGCCTTCGTGTTCGCACCTTGGATCGGTTCCGACTTCTCGGTTGTCTGCATCAACGCCTCTGGAATGGGAGGGTTTATATTGCAATTTGTAACTAAATATATTGCACGCGTTGGTCGATTTTTTGTTTTTGTTTTTGTGGTACGCTTGTGGTGTTCTTGCTCATTGCTTTGATATGCGAGCGGTTGGAATTGGTCGGTGAAGTTTTCATACGTGGATGTTTTTCATTTTGCTATTAGAGGAACGTGTGGGTTTGCAACTTTGATACTTTGACATATATTTTAAGAATTGCACAAAATAGTTTGCCTAATAAAGGCTTGGCACTCCTAAAAGTTATTAGGTAGAGCAAATGCTCTCAATTCTTTCAGGTTATTCCGTACTAGCATGACGCTAATGTTAAACTTTAATGGCCGCGACAAAAACTTAAGATGTTACCAGATGAAGTCACCGTCGTTTTTCGTTATTTCTCGCAAATTACTCGCATTTAAGCCTGGAATACGTTCAACTAGGTAATCTTTATAAATGCTAACTTCAACGACTGATAAACATGTATCGATATTTTGAGCCGTAATTATTTAATTGTCAAATTTCTTTTAAAAAACGGTCGCAAGCACCCTTGTTGTGGCTTGTTATTATTAATATTTGTGGTGTTTAACGACGCACTGTTTTGACAACTGGCCCTGCGGCACTGGTCTTATGGCGTCGGTGAATGAGTGGATGATGATGAGGATGATGATGAACCTAACCTAGCCTAGAAGGGAGGAGGGGAAACCCGGTGCCGGCACGTAGCCTACTCCTGTCGAAAAGCACCAAGGGGACCACCGGCTTAGCGTTCCTTCCGAAGGACGGTACAACTCGAACAGCAGGATTCCTCCACAAATCCATGCTGTCGAGAGGTTGATAAGCGAGGGGAATGAAGTTGCTGTACTAACTTTCATCCCTCCAACCTCTCTCCCGAACAGAACTGGTCATGTGTATAATGGTCACCCATTCAATACCTGACTCAGCGCAGCGTTGCTTAACTTCAGTGATCTAACGAGAACCGGTGTTGTGGCTTCTTAGCTCAGCCGAAAGTTAAACATTAACGCTGGCTCTCTCAATGTATAAATATTCTATGTATATATCTGTCTTGAGTAACTAACGGTGTTATTTTCCTTTTGTTTCAGGTAAGTTTTTTTCACTTGCTACGAAATTGCCATCACCGCGATATTTTCGACGGCCACTCCGTAAGTCCACAAAACTTATTTAGACAGATGTCGAAGACACTACGAACACTGAAAACCACATGCACTTGCCCGGGATAATAAATGAATGGGGGGTCTTTAACCCAAATTGGGTCAGTCAGCCGTGGGCTATGCTATATAGTGATAAAAGCTATCATCCCTAAGTGCTCACGATTATGATATTAATAATCGTGTGCTTCACCATTTCAAAGGGCAGCTTAATAGCATGGAGCGGCGTTGTGGGGATGGGGGGTTAGATGTTGAACATTATTACAGTATCACGTGTACAATATCGGCCACGGATAAGGGTTGGTGTGAGCAGGTCTCATGTTCTTTGTTAAGGGTGGATCATGTTCAAATCATTTCACGCTTCGTATAGGACTGTGAATCGAGTAGGGGATGGATTTTATTTATGGATATTTAATAATCATATTTCTATAGACCCATATGTGAGGGGTTGGTGATAGCTGGTTTAATAGGGTTTAGTGTACCGGTTAAGTGGGGGGTACGTTTATCTTGTGGCCTATTGAGTGGGCATGGTGCGGTGTATGATTTCTGCAGGGGATGCTTTAGTTGAATAAATGTTTACGGTTATTTATGTATATTTATTTATGTGTCAATAGAGACTAAACGTTTTTTTTTTTAGTGTTGCTTGAAATACTGTGCGGTTTTTGAGATATATGTAGTAAGAATTTGTGACTAGAATTATTAAGTAAACCAAATCGTGATTTTTTTCAAGTTTGTAAGGAGGTAATTAATCGGGTCTTTATTCGGTTCTTTCTCATCTTGTCAGATATTAATATTTCAAACCATCTCGGCTTGAACCATCAAAGCTGTGTTGCCAACTCAAGTACTGGGGCAGAGTCACATGCCCAGTCGAACACGTGAAAGTTTCACTGGGACAGAGTCACATGCCCAGTCGAACACGTGAAAGTTTCACTGGGACAGAGTCACATGCCCAGTCGAACACGTGAAAGTTGCACTGGGACAGAGTCACATGCCCAGTCGAACACGTGAAAGTTGCACTGGGACAGAGTCACATGCCCAGTCGAACACGTGAAAGTTGCACTGGGGCAGAGTCACATGCCCAGTCGAACACGTGAAAGTTGCACTGGGGCAGAGTCACATGCCCAGTCGAACACGTGAAAGTTGCACTGGGGCAGAGTCACATGCCCAGTCGAACACGTGAAAGTTGCACTGGGACAGAGTCACATGCCCAGTCGAACACGTGAAAGTTGCACTGGGACAGAGTCACATGCCCAGTCGAACACGTGAAAGTTTCACTGGGACAGAGTCACATGCCCAGTAAAACACGTAGATCGCCCCCAGTTCACATCCGGGGCGCACTGGGGACACGATTATTTTCAAGAGTATTGTCAATGGTGGCCAACAATTTGTTTACTACAATTTTTTTGACCGGTATCTCGATTTTGATATCCAAATTTCAGATTCTTTTATCGCCAGTTTAGTAAATCTGAAAAACGTGATTTTTTTTAAAAACCTCGTCGAAAAATCCCTAGCTTTGCTAAGTTAAAGCTATTATTAAAGCTATTTTATTGCTAAGCTATTGTTAAATTCACTTTATAAAAAGAAAAACCGAAAGATATCTTTCAGGTTTTATCTCTACCTTGGCCCGCTTATTTCACATACGGTTTTGCGTACAAGTTTTTGGTGAACCTCTGCGGTTAAAACCTGGAAACGATTTCCGGTATGGGGGGAAAGTGATCTCCTTTATAAAGTACTTATTATTACATTTTATAACTTGTATATACGGACTACAATGGTGTACTGTAAACACACCTTACAAAGAAGTAGGCTTACAAAGTGTAAGCCAGGGGAACGGACCCACGCGAATCTTCAGTATGTCCCTTTGTGCACTTTCAATATATCTGGGTAAAATCGAATGGTTTTTGCTTATGTCGGATTCTTTTTCCCAGATCGCAGGCAAGGGATTACTAACGGATTTGCACAAAATCCTCGCATTTGAATACGTGGGGCTTTAGGTAATTCTACTGGACAAGCTACTCTACGCCCTCGTATTTTATTTCGAAAAAAAAAATGGAATTTTCGTTTTTTTCCTGATCTTTTGCTTGTAAGTTTTCGAGATTCTGTTCTCAATCCTTACAATAAATGATTCGTTTTGATATCGACACATTGATTCATTTTTAATTTAAATTACGGACTACTTAACCTATAAAAATAAAGGTGGAGTCACCGTCGTCTCTAAAAATTATTTTAATTTCTTAATTTCTCGCCATTTGTGAGCGGATTCTAATGAAATCATAGCCAACAATTTTAACCTCAACAATTGATACATTTATCGATGTATTGAGTCGTAACTATTGAACTGTAGATGTTCAAAGACATTCGCTGGCGCTATCATGTGACACCTACCGTTACCACATGTTGCCGGGTAGTATGCTCAGCAGAAAATGTGACATTAACGCTGGGGCTCTTTAACTAAACCTAAACTTATAAATCCAATGATCCTATCATAAATCCGACCATGATGACGATTTTCAAACGATCTAGCGTAATCGAAGCGACTGACTATTAAAAAAAAAAAAACTAAATCACCTATAGAACGATTACACAACTAAACAAACGTGCATAGGGCAGATTAAAAAATTTCCCGCCAAAACGCATTGCCAAACGCATTCCACGCGTCCAATCATCCGATAGGCGTCCAACAATTTTGTTTTTGATCGTCAAAACAATCACTGTTTATGTGGCGTACCCCTCCCACTCTATTTTCAAACATTTCAATTTCAGTGCTGCGGTCCCTTTGATCTCCCCCCCCCCCCCCCTACCAGGTAAACTGATCACAACGAATAGAATTAGAGTTTCGATGTGAAAATGTATTTGTATTTTTATTAATACGTCTATTTACAATGCTTTAACTCTGAAAAGTTTACAAATAGTTTGAAGTAAATCAAAAACGTATTATGATATCAAATTTTTTGTATAATAACCACGATTTTTTATTGGGGTTTAGTGTTTTGATCTATTTGTGGTGTTTAACGACGCACTGTTTTGACAACGGGCCCTGTGATACTGGGCTTATGGCGTTGGTGATAATACGAGTGGTTATGGATCGATCCTAGCCGAGAAGGATGGAGGGAAAACCTTGTCAAAGAGCACCAAGTGGACCACCAGTTAAAAGCTTCTTCTGAAGGATGGTACAACGCGAACAACAGGATTCCTCCACAAATCCATGCTGTCGAGAGGTTGATAAGCAAGGCGAGTGAAGTTGCTGTACTAACATTCATTCCTCTAACCTCTCTCCCGAACAGAACTGGTCATGTGTATGATGGTCACTCATCCAATACCTGACCCAGCGCAGTGTTGCTTAACATTCATCCCTCCAACCTCTCTCCCGAACAGAACTGGTCATGTGTATGATGGCCACCCATCCAATACCTGACCCAGCGTAGTGTTGATTAACTTTCATCCCTCCAACCTCTCTCCCGAACAGAACTGGTCATGTGTATGATGGCCACCCATCCAATACCTGACTCAGCGCAGTGTTGTTTAACTTTCATTCCTCCAACCTCTCTCCCGAACAGAACTGGTCATGTGTATGATGGTCACCCATTGAATACCTCCCATGCTGCTAAATTCGGTGATCTCACGATAACCGGTGTTTCCAACACGCCAAAACATCCGGTATTCAATTTGAATTATCACCAATTGTCGGTAATTCTTTCTGTACTATTTGCAATCATTCGATAACGATTGATTTAAAAAAAATCCGATTCTATCAAATTTGTTGTCACAGACGGCAAAAAAAACTGCAGATGACAAACACTTTACCTGAGCTATAATTTTTAAAAGATCGAATTTACTGAACGATTCAATCGCATGATCTTTGCATTGCTATACACTATAACATATTTTATCTGAGTTACCTACTTTGGGCACGAACCAAAAGTATTCCTGTCATAAGGTATATACTTTCAAAGTTTATTCCATCTGACGTCCCAGGCAAGTTTCTATAGTGGAAAGAAATTCAAATTTTACTGCGCGTTCTACGATACCCAACGACTTTTCATATGGGCACTCGATATGCGATAGCTTTATGATAATGCGTTTGAAAATGGCGATTTGTGCCGGCAATTTTGTCTCGCTGTCGAGATTTAAATATGTCACTGGCGTCTTATCGGCAAAGATCTTCGGCCATTACATCTTCGAATTTATGCGAAGATGTTTTTAAATGTTGTTTGCGACGAGAACATTACTATTAATGGCACTCTTTTGAAATTTTAAAACGGTTTGTGTTCTAGGCTTGTACATTTTCTTAGGTTTTTTTTTGCATTGAAGTTTACAGCTCTTGAGAGCGTGAAATTTTATTGAAATTACAAATGCTTGTAATGGGTTGAGTATTTTATTTTTAGAAACCTTTCAAAAATATTTATTCAAATGGATTAAAATCCTCTCAAAACAGCCTTTTTCGCGTAGCTTCGGGTTAGAGCAACACCCGCGACAGGTGTCGATCGGGGTTTGGCCACCAAATTTTGAGAGGTAATTAGTGTTCCTATAACAATAAAACATTCTCTCAAATTATATTTGGTAAATTTTCGCGGTTTTTCAATGCATTTGGCTGCGTTATTCCGGATCAGGATCGATTTCCCGTATGGGAAAATTCTGGCATATCGTAATTTATTTATTGGGAATACTCGACAGAATTCAAAACGAACACGAATGTTTTTCATTTTTTCACTACTTCATTTTGACAACGAATTTAAATGAAAGTCCACACTGCCTTCACGTCGGCCATTTGAACTTTAAATTCTAAAAGCAAATAATATTTTTCGTTAAGTCTGTTGTGTAATTTAATACAGGAAACCAAGTCAGTTGCACCAACCTACACTTGTATTTAAGTTTTAAGCAAATCTATAGTTTATCTGTTACAATGGTTGCCAACTTAGCTTAGATTTATTGTCAAATCATCCCACGTGCAACAATGAATCGTCACAAAAACAAGCAGCGTGTGCGTGAGTGGTATTTTTTTAAATATATCTATATTCTTTTTTAGAGTTGGCGTTCTTTTTCATTGATAAAAAAAACTGGGGAAATATGTGACCAACATTTTAAAGTCCAGTTCTGTTCGAGAGAGTTGATAGAAGCTATCAAATTTTCGCCACAGTTTTTTAGCCGAACTCATAAACGTTTCAAGTTTGTTTAGTTTATCTGGAAATAGTCTGGAGAGTTTTAAATTAAAATTATAGTTTTATATCAATTTATGAATATAAAGTGTGAATAATATCGTCTCAAAATAGTGTTTTATTGTATTATTAACAAACCTAGAACCGTCTCAAAACGTGATGCCCAAACGGGGACTCGAAACCCGATCTTAATCTTTCCCGGGTGTTGCTCTGAACCATTGAGCTATTTGGACACTGGCTTTTTGAGACGATTTTAGTGTATTTTGATGAGAATGTATTTTAATTCGAGTCCGCGTTTGGGCATCAATTTTTGAGACGGTTATAGTGTTGTTAATAATAAAATACCCCGCGCGCATTGCAAGCGTTTGCAATTTAAATAAGATTTCATCCTAATAGTGTTTTATTGTCTTTTTGATCTTTACAGGACTTGACATGGTCATACAAGGCTGAAAATACAATATACATAAAGTTGCCATTAAAAATAATAATATAAAATAATATAATATATATTTTGCTCATATTATTCTTATTATATATTAAATAATACTTATTATTAAGTCAACTAGGCTAATTTTTACCATACCATAGGAGGGGTTTGTAATTAGTAATTTTAATTAAAAATACATATAAACTACAGTATATTCTTGATAAGAAGAATAAAAAAATGGCCGTTCTCACAGCCTTGTCAAGGTTCCAAGTGGACAATTTTGCAACACATATTTCGTCCATTTTTAGTAGTGCTGTTCATACTGAAATTAACTATTTGCTCATTTAAATGCATTGAATCCACAATAAAAATTCTTATCAAACACAATCGATCAAAAAAACCGAATGCAAATAACTTGACGACCAAACATAACCGATCTCTCCACACACATCAACCTTCCAACAAGATTAATTAATTCATAAAAGTCACACACGCCAAGTAAATAAATAAAAAAAGATGCAAATTTAATTCTACGCTCTCGTTAACGAGACTGCGCGCCTGCGTTTAGCTCTACTCATGCGAGTTGGCCGGGCATTGCTTTGTGTATTCGTTATTATTTTTTTCACCTACATGGGTAACGACCAAAACCAGTAGTCAGATCGTGATCTTGTCAACTATGCCCGGCCTGTCTGTTTACGTGACGCCCGCCTAGAATTTTTTTTTTTCATCTTTCTAGTTTCTCGTGGCCACAAGGCCTTCTCTCTGCAACTAGTTTAGCCTCTCACCTGGCCAGATAGGCAAGCGGTGTTGCTGTTGTGCTAAGTGGTACGTGGGGTACGCAGTTGGGGAGAGATTTGACTGATTTTAGATGTAATTTTTTTGGGAAAAATTCTAAATTTGAGTGAGACACATATAATTTAAATTTTTAATCGTATTTTTCATGATGAAAAATTCTTTTTATAAGACTTCCACTGCGCTAGTTTTTTATAGTCTCCGAGAAAAATGACTGCCAACTGACTACTTTACCGTGACAAAGGTGTAGGAAGCTTCTAGGTGGAGACACCTCCGTTTCAAGAGTTAAGAAATTTCATTTCGTTATTTCTCGCAGATTACTCGCATTTGAGACTGGTTTACGATTAACTAATCTGTATTAATGTTAACTTCGACGATTAGAGCATGCGTATACATATTTTGACTCGTGCGTTGGCGTGTTGGGAACACCAGTTCTCGTGAGATCACCGAAGTTAAGCAACACTGCGCTGGGTCAGGTATTGGACCGGTGACCATCATACATATGACCAGTTCTGTTCGGGAGAGAGGTAAGAGGGATGAAAGTTAGTACAGCAACTTCACTCGCCTTGCTTATCAACCTCTCGACAGCATGGATTTGTGGAGGAATCCTGTTGTTCGCGTTGTACCGTCCTTCAGAAGGGACGTTAAGCCGGTGATCCATTAGGTGCTCTTCGACAGGAGAAGAATACTTGCCGGTACCGGATTTCCCCTCCTTTCTTTTTGACAAGGTTTAGTTCATCATCATCCATTCATTCACCGATGCCTCACGACAGTACGTCGTTAAACATCACCAATCAACCAACCATCGGGAAGCGTTTGTTTTACAAGAAGCCTTTTAACTTCTCACGTCTTGAGAGGAGACGAAATCAAATACGTTACGTGTTTGGGAATTTCAACAATATTACTGCAAAGTTCTATCTAAAAAAAAAAATGTTTTAGGTTAAAAAAAAAAGAAAAAGAAAAAATCTCAAATTTTTCAGCATCATTTCTCATATTAATTGTCTTTTAATTGCCATGTAGATGAGAGTTTCGTTCTTCGAATCGCGTTTTTTTCTCTACCAGACGGATTTTGACGGATGAACACCGCTGGACTTAACGTCGCTTCTGACAGCTCGATTTAAAAAAAATTTTTTTAGCTCCTGGGCTCCGGTGCTCGCGCATTTTTCCATATCTATTGTCGAGCTTTTCCTATCAACTTTAGGCTCTTCATTCTCGTCTCATTCTCCGCATCGCCAAGAAGTGTCATGTTCCCCCCGGAAGCACGTGGTGTTAATTCTTGGCACAATTCAGCTTCCGGCGACGTAATGTGCCGTTCGCGGTGTCATCTCGTCGGCAAAAAAAAAATAGACCTGCGGGGGTTTTCATTAAAGTTATGTTGAATGATTTGATGCTGTGTGTACTTTTAAAGTTGGTACAGTTCATCCAGTGAGAGAAGATACCAATTCAAACCCATCCGGAGCCATTTTGCCAAAAGATCTAGCGGAAAAGATATATATATATATATATATCTTATAGGCTTATATATTTGGTAAAGGCTATATAGCTATATAGGCTTATATAGCCTTTAAAGGCTTATGTATATAAAGATACATATATCTTATAAAGTTTTTATAAGTGGTATCATCTCTCACGGATTAGACTTTATTCGAAGGAAGGTTTGGGCTTCTTAATGAAACTGTTCCAGAAAAGGCGCGTTCAAATAAAAAAGAGATTGACCAAGTTTCCGTAATTACCAAAAAAATAATACAAAATTGAAAACTAGTTTTTCTTTGTTTACTTTTGTTGATAATATAATTAGAATTCATTCATGATTTGGCGTCTCATTTGCTGAGATCAAGGTTTTTTCACGTCAAAAAATCGGCTGTAAAAATGGGTTTTGGTTTCCTGGCCCAAAATATGCATAACACACACACAATTTCTCCTTAAATATCTTTGAAACCTACTTTTTTTGCAGGGTGGGGGGGGGGGGGAGGAGGTGGTGGTGGCGGCGGCTTTGCCCACCAAACCCCTTTTTTCTTCGACCGCCCTTTACCAAATTTTGTTTTGTTTTTGTTTTTGTCTTGGGGTAGTTGGCTAGTTTTTCTGTGCCCCGGCTCCAAAATATCGCACCAGCCACAACTGGAGCGGTAAGTCTTTCACCGACAGTTATCTTTTTAACTGGTCGTTATAAAACTGACTTTTAAAAAAACTAACTACAAACTAATCTGAGTACACACCAGCTATCAGTGGTCGGGTACGCCATTTCAATACAACTTTCTTACGATGCCAGCACTGTAGATCCGGCTACCTGCCATGCCTACAATCGAACAAGTGGACGTGTTCGTTCTCATGCTAAACAGCCAGCCAGCATCTGGCAAGTGCTTCTGCTTCCAACCTCTGCGAAGTCCATATTTGGTGCCCCCGTCGCTGCATCCTCTGTTCCATCGTCTTTTGTTTGCTCTAAGGTCCCTAAACCTCAATGCTAGTGCATACAATTTCCATCTACAGTGCGCTGATTTTTCGTTGCGAACGCTTTTTTTTAAGTTTTGGGTTATTTATCATTGTAGCAGGTACTTTTATGGCGTTTTCGACTGGCCTGCACCAGGGCGGGTTTGAAACTTACTCGATGAAGTCATGCTCTCCACCGGGTTTGCACCAGCTCCGAGCGAGAGCGGTCCCACCCGAACACGTGATTCATTTGTTTTCCAATTGCACCGTCGAAATTCTCGAGCAAGAAAAGTGCACCGGGAGTGACCCGAGAGCGAGCAACTCTGCCATTCGAACACGTGAAAGTTGCACTGGGACAGAGTCATATGCCCAGTCGAACACGTGAAAGTTGCACTGGGGTAGAGTCACATGCCCAGTCGAACACGTGAAAGTTGCACTGGGGCAGAGTCACATGCCCAGTCAAACACGTGAAAGTTGCACTGGGACAGAGTCACATGCCCAGTTGAACACGTGAAAGTTGCACTGGGACAGAGTCACATGCCCAGTTGAACACGTGAAAGTTGCACTGGGACAGAGTCACATGCCCAGTCGAACACGTGAAAGTTGCACTGGGACAGAGTCACATGCCCAGTAGAACACGTGAAAGTTGCACTGGGACAGAGTCACATGCCCAGTCGAACACGTGAAAGTTGCACTGGGACAGAGTCACATGCCCAGTCGAACACGTGAAAGTTGCACTGGGACAGAGTCACATGCCCAGTCGAACACGTGAAAGTTGCACTGGGGCAGAGTCACATGCCCAGTTGAACACGTGAAAGTTGCACTGGGGCAGAGTCACATGCCCAGTCGAACACGTGAAAGTTGCACTGGGGCAGAGTCACATGACCAGTCGAACACGTGAAATTTGCACTGGGACAGAGTCACATGCCCAGTCGAACACGTGAAAGTTACACTGGGACAGAGTCACATGCTTAGTCAAACACGTGAAAGTTGCACTGGGGCAGAGTCATGCCCAGTCAAACACGTGAAAGTTGCACTGGGACAGAGTCACATGCCCAGTCGAACACGTGAAAGTTACACTGGGACAGAGTCACATGCCCAGTCGCTGCCGGTGCACACCCGGGGCGCACCGGGGCAGCCTGTCAAATCAGAGAAATAACGAACAAATTCACACAACTAAAATTTTTTCTATGTCTAGGCGTCCTATCGTGACCAAAAACGCTGAAAATAGATGAATACCGGACTAACTAAACATCATACCCAAAACCTCACAAGACGCCATTCGAAACCCCCAATCGCCTATGAATAATCTTTGCTCGGACGTCCCAAGAGGGTTGGCTGTAGGGGATGCGTGTGGTGTGGGGCAGGGGGGTGGGCGACAAAGCACCATTCCTAGATCATCTCCACGTAAACACCAAGCAAATTTGTGTCCCTGTTATTTACAAAACACGCTGTGTTTCTCAGAAATCCGACTCCCATCAAGAGCATTAGTTCCTTTCCCGAAAAAAAATGCCAACAGGGGTTCTCTTCGTCGTAGATGGTCTGTGCCTTGCCATTCAATTCTATTAATGACACTGGTGAACCCTGACTAGACTTTTCACTCGGTTGTCGTTTGACAGTTAAGCAATTTGAACCTCTTGTCTTGAATTTCTGGTCGGTTTGTGTGGAACATTCGCTGGACTTCTTTGATAAATGGGGATATGAAGACGGGACCAAAGCCCAGTATTACAATTTTCTCAACTTCTTGATAAAGTGGGCGTTAAATTAATCGCCATGGGAACAACCAATCAGAAGCAGTGAAAGTCAGTTGTTAAGAGCTTAACTATGAGTTAAACATATTGTAATACCGGGCCTAATTACATCAGTGGCAATGCTAAAATGCGAGGTGTTCATTCGGGGAACTAAGATTCAGTTTCACAAAATATAAAAAAAAATAACTGCTTGATTCGTTTTCAGTCAGGTTACTTTTATTGTCATCTTAACCTACAGTTACATTTTTAAGCGGACATTTTAAAACTGCCACTTACTGGTTTTATTTAACACTGACTCTAATATAACTCTAAACTTTTGGGTTAATGTGTTGTATATTTGATAACTTTCTACGATACTTTGGGCAAGTCCAATGGTAAAATAATGATAGATTTAGTTAAAAACAGAAGGATGTGTCCTTATAGAATAATTTAACAGACTGTTATCTTTTTTACTGGATTTTAACTAGACAAATGCCTCACTTATCGCGAACGGTTTAGTATTTGACTCACAATTGACTAGTAATAAGCACAAGCACAGCGTAAAAGGGTTTTAAAACTTGGTTATCATACGGGACTGCACACAATCGACACAAGGCGCATAGCGCACAAGCATAACATATAAAAATGTTAAAATATTCCAACTTCCTTGTGTTCTGTCAACCAATCACAGAGCATTATTTGGACAAACACAAAAACTGTGTCGCTATGCATGTGCTTATTGCTATGCCAATTATTGGTAGACCTGAAAGCTGTATATACCTTCAATATTTCTCTAATTTCTATGATTTTCTGCTTTTAAAATCTTATTTATTTGTTAAATATTACGGCCAAGAATGCTTGAAATCTTTGAAACACGAACGTAATTGAGAGCAAGTCACTCGCTCGTTGGTTCTTGACAAAGCCTTGAGGAACCCCCCCGTTGTGATTTTACCAAACCTGGCCGGTGGTAACGGGCGGGCAAATAGGCATGTAAAGACCCGTTCTCTGAACGAATTGGTAACAAATACAATGGCAGGTCCGGTCGAATGTTTCGTGCTCAAAACACGAGGGGAAGGACTTGGGTATGGGACGTTGCTCTTTGGTGGGATAAGCGTAGCAAGCGATTTGCGAAGAATAGATTTGAGTGGCCGGTAAATAATCTGTCATGTTGAAAGAAACTCTTTAGATGCAGGGGTTTTGATGCAATTAATTTTCACGATGTTTCGTTATCTTTGCCTGTTACTTTATCAAGGGTTATCAAAGTCACAGCTGCTTTCACCCTTGATAAAGTAACAGGCATTCGTTGCGAAAGTTATTTGTTTTATCTAGCTTTCAAATGTCCAGTTTTTATTTGTATATTTTTTTAATATAGTATCGTTGAGTGTAGGTTCTAGGTAGAGTTTCAACGTCAATGTTAAAGTCTCTGCGTGAAAAATTACTACCTTACCGACAAAAATGCAGAGTACCGGAACATCACGTTAAGTGGAGCCACTGTCGTATGAATTTTAATTTCGATATTTCTCGTAGGTTAACTCGCTTTTGAGACTTTTCATGCTCAAAAAATCTTCATCAATGTTTACCTCAACGATTGATAAAAAACATGTAACAATATTAAAAAGCGAGTAACCTACGATAAATATCAAAATTAAATTTCATACGACAGTAGCTCCACTTAACGTGATGTTCCGGTACTCTGCATTTTTGTCGGTAAGGTAGTCATTTGGCGGCCATCTTTCACGCAGAGACTGTAACATTTCCCCAGGCATATGCGCCTGGGGAAATAGCTCAGAAAAAAACTTAAAACGAATCCTAAAATATCAAAAGAGAGCAGTAAGAATCATACAGAGGCTAAAAACTGGTGAATCTTGTAGGGAACATTTCATTAATTTAAACATACTTACTGTACCGAGTATTTACATTCAATCTACAATTATGTTAGCAATAGGTGACGGCAGTTTAAAGGAAAATAAACAATTTGTGCATAAACATAACACTAGAGGTAAAGAAAATAATCATATAACTAAGTTATTTAGACTCCGACTGTCAGAAAAATCACCAAAAAATGCTGCTATTGCATTGTATAATTTCCTTCCGAATGAGATTAAATGTATCACAAATTATTCTAAATTCAACTCAAAATTAAAAGAACACTTGCTTAAATTATCACCGTACTCCATCAGAGAATTCACTGTCAAGCAATCACTCATTTAGTAATTAGTGTGTCTCACCAAGTAATAGTAACTAGGATTAGTAATTACTGTAATAAGTATTAGATATATTGTAAAATTAATTGTTAAACAATGTATTTTGTAAAAACAAATAAACAAACAAACAAACAAACACTCAACGATAGTGCAAATTTTAGATAAAGTAGACATGAGTATAAAAAATGTCAAAACGCCAGGACCAATGGAAATAAACACAATTTTGAAAATCTCTAAAACCTAGATCTGCAAGCGTAACACAAGAACAGTCAAGTTTTGATTATAGTTTTGCAAAATTTGAAAACTTGCTAAAGTATTCATAGTATCTAAACCACGATATTTGTAAATATTTATGTCTTATTCACGCGTGCCTTGACCATTTTAAGTAACGCACGTCTTAGTTTTCTATTTTATTTCTGTATATTTCCTTTTTTTATGATTTTCGACAATTTTTAATCGAGATTCAAATTTTAACGCAAGTTCGATTTTCATAACGTTTTTTTTTTTTAACAAGTCAACGTGGATAGTGGATAGGACATTGTCAGTGCAATCCGATTGATTTGTCGTTGTTCAAGGTGTACAAACGAGGCATAACAATGTTGCAATTATAAAACTAATACACTTCATCGTCTGTTTTGTGACGTCACGATAATGAGATTAAATTTTGGTAAAGCAAATGCAGTTCATCATAACATTGACTTAATATGATTGGTCGCAATTCCTGGAGTTCAGATAATTATTTTAATTGCACAAACTCGATTAAACTTTGATGATTCAATTATTCTTGTCCGCTATTATAGATTTGATGAAAATGTTGACGTTGAGTTGATTTACAGAATGTTTCCACTAGCTTTTCTGGTATTTATGGCAAAAATCGTCAACAATCACAAAACACATTAAATTACATATGAAAAAAAAATATTTGATAATTTTTTTATTATTAGGAACACTTCTTTCTACCCATTCAAAAACGGACGCTCAAACGGGGGCATACATTTTTGAAAATTTAGTTGTATTCCTAATAATAAAATACTTTGCGCATTGCAAGCGTTTGCAATTTAATTCAGATTTCATGTAATTGATATCTGTTTTTACGTTTTCACAAAATGTTCACATGAAATTTACCTGTTAATTCCATAATATTATAAGTTTCTCTTGATTTTCTCAAGCTCCATGCCATAAAATCCAGCCTTGTCAAAGCAGTGCGTCGTTAAACGCCAATAAATCGCGCCTAAATCCTATGACTCGGGCCTAAGAAGTGTTCGATCGTGGTGTGTAACCGTGCAGGTTGAGTGTGAACACTGCCGCAGCCCGGGCACGTGACCTTCAGCTGTCACTCCACGGATTAGACAGTTAATTGTTGGGTGCCAGACGCAGCCTAAGTCCACACGGCACGGAGCGTATACCTGACCACCAAAAACCCGGTACGCGTTAGATAACACCTAGCAGGGATGTCAAAACAACTTGTAAGGACAGAGACAAAGATCAGATTGTCTGGCTCGTTGAGTAGAATTGAGCTCTGTCAGGCGATCTTAGGATTAGTATGGCTACCAAACGTTGAATCTACTATTGAACCTCCTATGCTAGACTATGATTTGCCCGTGGTAAAATAAGATAGCAGAATTGAGAAGCTCTGTCAGGCGATCTCAGCATCTCCATGGCTACCAAACGTTGAATCTTCTATTGAACCTCCTATGCTAGGCCATGAATACCCGTGGTAATGTAAGATAGCAGAATTGAGAAGCTCTGTCAGGCGATCTCAGCATCTCCATGGCTACCAAACGTTGAATCTACCATTGAACCTCCTATGCTAGGCCATGATAAACCCGTGGTAACATAAGATAGCTGAATTAAGAAGCTCTGTCAGGCGATCTCAGCATCTCCATGGCTACCAAACGTTGAATCTACCATTGAACCTCCTATGCTAGGCCATGAATACCCGTGGTAATGTAAGATAGCAGAATTGAGAAGCTCTGTCAGGCGATCTCAGCATCTCCATGGCTACCAAACGTTGAATCTACCATTGAACCTCCAATGCTAGGCCATGATAAACCCGTGGTAACATAAGATAGCAGAATTAAGAAGCTCTGTCAGGTGATCTCAGCATCTCTAAAGCTACCAAACGTTAAATCTACCATTGAACCTCCTATGCTAGGCCATGATATACCCGTGGTAACATAAGATAGCAGAATTAAGAAGCTCTGTCAGGCGATCTCAGCATCTCCATGGCTACCAAACGTTGAATCTACCATTGGACCTCCTATGCTAGGCCATGATATACCCGTGGTAACATAAGATAGCAGAATTGAGAAGCTCTGTCAGTCGATCTCAACATCTCCATTGCTACCAAACGTTGAATCTACCATTGAACCTCATATGCTAGGCCATGAATACCCGTGGTAACATAAGATAGCAGAATTAAGAAGCTCTGTCAGGCGATCTCAGCATCTCCATGGCTACCAAACGTTGAATCTACCATTGAACCTCCTATGCTAGGCCATGATATACCCGTGGTAACATAAGATAGCAGAATTGAGACGCTCTGTCAGGTGATCTCAGCATCTCCATGGCTACCAAACGTTGAATCTACCATTGAACCTCCTATGCTAGGCCATGATATACTCTTAGTCAATTGAAATCAAATGTTAACTTCCCTCAGCTCATTCTAAACAAACTAATTTTCCAGTCCATCTTGCACCCTGCCACAATATGTGTTTTAAAACCTTTCAAAATTGACGTACCATGTCTTTTTCCAACGTAAGGATGGTGGTTTCAGATAGCGGACGGCCATTATTGAGCTTTCAAAAACCATTTACTTTTTTATCATTAGGTGCACTAATAACCTTTCAATAATTGGTGCCAAACCGGCGAGTCGAACCACGATCTGTCATGGGTTTTGCTATAACCAATGGAACTATGCGGACACGACCTTTATGAGAAGATTTTAGAGTTCTTATAAGAAAATACTTTTCCATTGCAATAAAAATCAGATTCCACGGTATTGACTTCGACGTTAAAACAGAAAATACGAACTGGTCGTTATTATATATTTTTTTTGATTCTGTAAGCCTTCAACGCCTGAATCTAAGAGGAGAATAAATGCGATAGTCGGGTTATTCATACGCCTTGAACAGAGTTATAACACTAAATAACATGATCGCTTCTGCCAGTTTGAAAACCTTGGCTTTGTCTGAGAAGTTTGTATACCCCTGTAATAATCGCCATCACTCAGCCCTCTTCGAAACCACTAGATGAGATAAAGAAGGTGGATGAGGAATTCCATCGCGGTCTAAGCCAGGTTGCCAAACGTACCCGTGATGGGACCCGAGCGTCTGTAATCATGGTCTGTCGGACCCCATGAACCAGTCGGGATGTATCTAATGGAGGTAACCCATGTTAACACCGGGGAAATTGGTAGGAGTGGCATTTTAAACACCGGCTACGAGAGGCTACGGCAACCTTTTTTTCGATTCGAAAAACAAATATTAACGTTTTTTGATATGTCTTACGGGAAACGAGAGGGGACGATTTCGGGACCTTTTCTATGCGCATATTTGATGTCAACGTCAACGAACTGTTAAGTTGTATTATTTTTTTATTTTGTTATTAATAATAATAGTAATTTGTTAATTTAGCGCATGTGCTAGTACGGTAATACAATCACATTACATTTTACATTTAAAATATATTTTAAATATCTACAACAAATTAGAAATAAAGTACGAATGCATGGTTTTTGGTCAGCTCAAGGGAGCTGAAACCAGTAAGCGATGGATGGAAAGGGAGCTAGACAGGGACTATGTACGACCGAACCCGCGACCTCTCAATTGCCGGTCGGGTGCTCTACCAACTGAGCTATCCGGGCACACATATTCCAGTTTTCGCGAAATGTGATAGATGACTTAATCCGACATTTTTTTTTATCCTTAGCATCTCTTAAATAAAAAGGTAACTTATTGTAACATCTCACCGCGTTATAAAAAAGTGATTTTACCGAAGCACTTAAATTCTAACACTTTCTAAATACGTATCCCTGTATCTAGAATTATGATCATGTATATCCCTGATTTTTAGATCAGACAAAGAAAAATACTGGGCAAAGAATACAATGAAATATCGATACTCTAGCACAATTTTATTTTTGTTTTCGTTTTGATACATCTTATTATTCATATTCCTTCAATTTGTTTTGATTCGAAATCAAACTAGCAGTTCACCCGCTACACACGCAGCTGTAGTGATACGAGTCAGTGATGTTAGTGATGTTAGGGAGGTGAGAAATTGGCTTCAACGACTTGCAAGTGAAATCTGAAAAAGAAGGGGTCTAAAGACCGAAACACTTACACGATCCTTCATGTCTTTAATTTTTTGCAGTATGAACAAGTGACAATCAGCAGTAATCAAAAGAGGCATTTCGAGCGACAGAACTGTCAAAGAAACTGTCAATTTCAGACTGTCTCATGGTCGTTCTCGTAAATTAATTCCTTTTCAGACTTATATGGGAGCAAAAAAAAGGACAAGACACTTAATTTAATATCTCGTCTTCTCTATGTCGCATGTATATTTATGTTAGCTACCGAAAAATGAGACTAATATTTTCTGTTTTTCTCTGTTTTTTTCTTAGGTAAGTCTTGAAACATGTCAATATGAGCTTCTTGCGTACTGTACGAAGGGTGAGCTTTATATTTTTATCGAAGCTTTTTTAAATGTGTGCGGAGAACACATGCTGGAAACGTCGGTCCTCGTGAGATCACCGAAGTTCAGCAACACTTCGCTGGATTAGGTATTGGATGTGTGATCATTATTCACACAGCCAGTTTTCGGGAGAGAGTTTAGAGGGATGAAAGTTAGTATAGCAACTCCATTCGTCTTGCTTATCAACCTCTCGACAGCATGGATTTGTGGAGGAATCCTGTTGTTCGCGTTGTACCGTCCTTCGGAAGAGACGTTAAGCCTAGGTGCTCTTCAACAAGAGTAGGTTTTGTTCCAGCACAGCGTTTCTTCTTCTCCTAAGCTAAGCTAGATTCATCATCATCCTCATCATCACCAACTCATTTATGGGTACCATTAAACCAGTGCCACAGAACCCGTAGTACAATGCAATCAATAAAATCTTGATACCGTAAACTTTCAGGAAGATACCTTAAAATCCATCGCCTTACCTATCGGGGACAATAATAAAAACCAGCTTTGCCACCACTCTTGTTTTATCGCTCGATGGGTGTGCGATTTTTTAATTAATTAACTAACAAGGTGACTCTTCGGTCGTTCGGTCTAATTTAATTGGCGTTCAGGTTCTTTGCTTGTTGTTCGCATGTCGTTAGGTACAAGACTTCGCGATTTGGGCGCCGTTGACTTCTACCAGCCAGGTATACACAGTCAGTCTGCGAAAAGACGGTAAAAGATGGCGACTTATTATCAAGCAAGCGTTAGGGGCAGTCTACATCACTCTACTATTCACAAAGTTTCTTTTTGAAAAGCCAAACTAGGTTCTATGCTTCTTATTACTATAGGAAGTTTGGAAAGAAAAGATCCCAGTATTCACCGAAGATAGTTGTGCATGGTTTCATGGAAACCACTAAAGTTTAGCCGACTACCAGGATCGAACCTGGGACCTCCCGAATGCAATGCAGTCATGGCGCGCTGACTACCAGAATAGCTGGCCACCAGGACCAAACCTGGGACCTCGCAAATGCAAGGCAGACATGGTACACTCTCTACCAGAATAGCCGACCATCAGGAATTAACCTGGGACCTCCCGAATGTAAGACAGACAATGCGTTCAAATTACCAGGAAAGCCGGTCATCGGGATCGAACCTGAAACCTCCCAAATGCAAGAGACATGGTACTCTTTCTACCAGGATAGCCGGTCTACAGGATCGAACCTGGGACTTACTGAATGAAGAATAGACTTGGTACCCTAGGGCTCTACTGTGATGTCCATTTCAATTTTCTCACTTCTGACTGATGCTCGTTTAAGTATTTCTCGTTTTCAACTCATTCTAGCTTCGTTTTAACTGTGAGTAGACGTGAAATTTTGCGTAGGTGTCACCGACATCCCAGGCTCCATCAATTTAATCTCAACACGGGCAACTGGTCGAATATCGGGATGCTCGAAGTCTTCTTGCTGATTAGTTTACGATTCGTTTAATTTGTTTTAATTAGATGTTAAGTGGTTTTCTTTTATTTTCCACATGGCAACTTACAGGTGGGTCAACTTTCGAGCGCTGTATCTTACAGGCAAACTCTTTCAGTCCGAAAATTCATAAAATATCTGACTTAGTAATCGGGAAAAGACCATTTTAAGATTGCCGTGACAGCCCTTGTTTCACCCACCCATTACTATTACATTGTGATGAACTGCCCGATGCCGGGCACGGGTTACCTGTTTTAGATTGCCATGACAACCCTTGTTTCACCCACCCATTACTATTACATTGTGATGAACTGCCCGATGCCGGGCACGGGTTACTTGTTTTAGATTGCCATGTTAACCCTTGTTTCACCCACCCATTACTATTACATTGTGACGAACTGCCCGATGCCAGGCACAGGTTACTTGTTTTAGATTGCCATGACAACCCTTGTTTCACCCACCCATTACTATTACATTGTGATGAACTGCCCGAAGTCGGGCACGGGTTACTTGTTTTAGATTGCCATGACAACCCTTGTTTCACCCACCCATTAACCTTATATAAAAGCTTTAAAATGGCGATGTTCAACTTTTTAGTTTGTATCTGACCAGCTGACCAGCTGACCAGCTGGGGTAACATTTTTCTGTACATGTTGATTTAAATTGCGAAATTTGGTTAAAAACGTGTGCAATTGGGTTATAATTGTTCAAAATTAAAATCTCTATCCTATTGTGACACTTTGAGGGTGATTTGAAAGCGTTTTTTTGGTGAAATATTGATAATTGTGTTTGAAATTTCCTGCCTAGGAAAATTGGAGCCATGTCTCACAGTTCGATTTTTATTTCATTCAAAACTTGCCTTTTACTCACCCGCAGCAGTTTGGTAATACTGTTTATGCATGCCTATGAAAGTTATTGAAGAAATTGAGCACAAACGCTGTTATTTACGTTCGTTTTAAGTGAAATAGAAATAATTTTGCAAAAAGTTTGACAGATGCATTCATTTGTTTGGTTTTTTGACCACTGCAGGGTGAACGAATTCTTAAACTTATCTTTGCGGCAGTGCATTCAGGATATTTAAACGTCAAAAAGGATTAGAACATCAAATACTTTTTAGAAATCAATCAAACATTGCTGGGAATAATTTTAAATCTTACATGACTTCAGAGCACGACCCAACGCAACATTTCTATGCTGATTTGATGGGATTTTCATTATACATTTTATTTAAAACTGGCTGGCAAGGAAAGGTTTTGACAGTTCTCAAACAATGTCAAACAACTTAATTACCGAAAAAACTTACATTTTGTCAATTTTAAGTGCTTATCAGTTCATTTAACAGGTTTTTAGCCATATCTGGTGGAGATGTAAAAGGTATTTCACAAGTTTCACTCTCTAAGAAATATTTCACGGAAATCTTTTGACAGCCAACGTCGTTTGTTTTCGAAATTGTCATCGTGGACACTTTGGAATTCACAGAGTTTCCACAATGCAGTGACCCCAAGTGAAATAAGCGGCAAATTTCAAATAAAATAAATGGGGGTACTTTTGGTTAAGGTCCCATTAGAGCCTTTACATTTAAACCAAAATGCCCACTCCCTCAAAATAATAAGGTGCCGTTAGGCATCGGGTTCTGCTAGTTAACCTTATATAAAAGCTTTAAAATGGCGATGTTCAACTTTTTAGTTTGTATCTGGCGACCGACCAGCTGACCAGCTGGGGTAACATTTTTCTGTACATGTTGATTTAAATTGCGAAATTTGGTTGAAAACGTGTGCAATTGGGTTATAATTGTTCAAAATTAAAATCTCAACACTATTGTGACACTTTGAGGGAGATTTGAAAACGTTTTTTTGGTGCAATATCGATAAATATGTTTGAAATTTCCTGCCTAGGAAAATTGGAGCCATGTCTCACAGTTCGATTTTTATTTCATTCAAAACTTGCCTTTAAATGACCTGCAGCAGTTTGGTAATACTCTTCATGCATGCCTATGAAAGTTATTGAAGAAATTGAGCACAAACGCTGTTATTTACGTTCGTTTTAAGTGAAATAGAAATAATTTTGCAAAAAGTTTGACAGATGCATTCATTTGTTTGGTTTTTTGACCACTGCAGGGTGAACGAATTCTTAAACTTATCTTTGCGGCAGTGCATTCAGGATATTCAAACGTCAATGTCAATGTCAACGTCAATGTCAAATTCTTTTCAAAATCTCTGGAACTGAAGGGAAATAAATGACAAAACTGATATATTGTTGGTGTCTTGGCTAGCAAGATTGGTAAGCCCAGATTCTAAAAGGTATTTCACAAGTTTCACTCTCTAAGAAATATTTCAAGAAATCATACACGGAAATCTTTTGACAGCCAACTTCGTTTGTTTTCGAAATTGTCATCGTGGTCACTTTGGAATTCACAGAGTTTCCACAATGCAGTGACCCCAAGTGAAATAAGCGGCAAATTTCAAATAAAATAAATGGGGGTACTTTTGGTTGTGGTCCCATTAGAGGCTTTACATTAAAACCAAAATGCACAATCCCTCAAAATCTTAAGGTGCCGTTAGGCATCGGGTTCATTTGGTTCATTTCATCGGGTTAGGCATTTGGTTTTTTGACCACTGCAGGGTGAACGAATTCTTGAACTTATCTTTGCGGCAGTGAATTCAGGATATTTAAACGTCAAAAAGGATTAGAACATCAAATACTTTTTAGAAACCAGTCAAACATTGCTGGGAATAATTTTAAATCTTACATGACTTCAGAGCACGACCCAACGCGACATTTATACGGTGATTTGATGGGATTTTCGTTATGAATTTTATTTAAAACTGGCTGGCAAGGGAAGGTTTTGACAGTTCTCAAACAATGTCAAACAACTTAATTACCGAAAAAACTTACATTTTGTCAATTTTAAGTGCTTATCAGTTCATTTAACAGGTTTTTAGCCATATCTGGTGGAGATGTAAAAGGTATTTCACAAGTTTCACTCTCTAAGAAATATTTCACGGAAATCTTTTGACAGCCAATGTCGTTTGTTTTCGACATTGTCATCGTGGTCACTTTGGAATTCACAGAGTTTCCACAATGCAGTGACCCCAAGTGAAATAAGCGGCAAATTTCAAATAAAATAAATGGGGGTACTTTTGGTTGTGGTCCCATTAGAGGCTTTACATTAAAACCAAAATGCACAATCCCTCAAAATCTTAAGGTGCCGTTAGGCATCGGGTTATGGCGATAACCCTTGTTTCACCCACCCATTACTATTACATTGTGATGAACTGCCCGATGCCGGGCACGGGTTACTTGTTTTAGATTGCCATGTTAACCCTTGTTTCACCCACCCATTACTATTACATTGTGACGAACTGCCCGATGCCAGGCACAGGTTACTTGTTTTAGATTGCCATGACAACCCTTGTTTCACCCACCCATTACTATTACATTGTGATGAACTGCCCGAAGTCGGGCACGGGTTACTTGTTTTAGATTGCCATGACAACCCTTGTTTCACCCACCCATTACTATTACATTGCGTTGAACTGCCCGATGCCGGGCACGGGTTACTTGTTTTAGATTGCCAAGACAACCCTTGTTTCACCCACCCATTACTATTACATTGTGATGAACTGCCCGATGTCGGGCACGGGTTACTTGTTTTAGATTGCCGTGACAACCCTTGTCTCACCCACTCATTACTATTACATTGAGATGAACTGCCCGATGCCGGGCACGGGTTACTTTAAGGATCTGCATAGCTTCAGTGCTGTCTTATGCCCTTAGGCGCTGACAAGTAAATGTGATGCCCATCGCAAAAAAAATGTTCGCCTCAAATTGTATCGGTTTATCGGTAATGTTCATCAACAATGTTGCTTACACATTTGCAAGCAGTGTTCGAAGACATGTATGTCTTGCCCAGCTGCACTCATGGACACGGTACAAATTATTATGCAAAACATAACTCTTTGCGCCATCAGTATAACTTCGACCGCGGCCACAGGAAGCGCTAGCTTGCACGTGCCGAGCACAATCCATCGACAGTGTATCTACACAGATGGTCTGTCCTATGTTAAAAGTGGATCTAGCTACGCAGATGGTCTGTCCTATGTTAAAAGTGGATCTAGCTTCACAGATGGTCCGCCCTATGTTAAAAGTGGATCTAGCTACACAGATGGTCTGTCCTATGTTAAAAGTGGATCTAGCTTCACAGATGGTCTGTCCTATGTTAAAAGTGGATCCAGCACACAGATGGTCTGTCTTATGTTAAAAGTGGATCTAGCTACACAGATGGTCTGTCCTATGTTGAAAGTGGATCCAGCACACAGATGGTCTGTCCTATGTTGAAAGTGGATCTAGCACACAGATGGTCTGTCCTATGTTAAAAGTGGATCTAGCTACACAGATGGTCTGTCCTATGTTGAAAGTGGATCTAGCACACAGATGGTCTGTCCTATGTTAAAAGTGCATACAGCGCGCTAGGTGACAGGGAATCATACGAAATCATAGAATTCGTAATATAGGGACGACCTCTTTTAGCGGAAACTATCGAAAAGTTATCCCAAAATTTGCTAGAGCTCCGAAATTACGTAAAACCTCGAACTATTCCTAGGTATTGGTACCTCCTAGATTGTGATAAAAAGACGGTGATTCGACTTGAAATGGTTTTGATATATGAATAAAGACTGCAGACAGAAAAGGAAGTACACTGCCTGCTATTGTTATAATTACTGGGTAATTATTGCACGCTGCCTACAGAGCCACAGGGTCATCTTTAATTGAGCCAACCTTTTTATGGATGCACCGTTGCTCATATCATGTAATACAGGAAATTCGTATGGGAGTGCATAGTCTATCTACAGCTAGCACCGAACTCGATGCTTACCCATTCAATACCTGACACAGTGCAGTGTTACTAAACTTCGGTGATGTCATGAGAATCAATGTTTTCAACACGCCAAACCGTTCGTTGGTTACCCATTCAATACCTGACCCAGCGCAGTGTTGCTCAACTTCGGTGTAGTCATGAGAAGCAATGTTTTCAACACGCCAAACCGTTCGTTGGTTACCCATTCAATACCTGACCCAGCGCAGTGTTGCTCAACTTCGGTGTAGTCATGAGAAGCAATGTTTTCAACACGCCAAACCGTTCGTTGGTTTCCCATTCAATACCTGACCCAGCGCATTGTTGTTTAACTTCGGTGATCTTACGAGAGCCGGTGATTTAATCACGTTAAACCGTTCAGTGACCACCAATTCGATACCCGACCCAGATTAGTGTCGCTTAACTTCGGTGATATCTAGAAAACCGGTGTTTCCAACGCGCCGTTCGACAAGTTTTCCGACCAGTTCACACTGACAGTTCGTGCCACTGGACAGCTTTTCACTTCGAACGAGTAGAACATTTTCTTCGTTGCTGGCATTTTTTCCCCGACTCAGATCGTAAATTCGCTTTTCAGCAAACAGAAATAGCCCCGTAACATTTGAATACAGAAGTATAAATGCGCGTTCACCATGCACTTTATCAATTTCAATGGAAATCGCTGCATAAGCATTCAATGGGCATCAAGAGAAAAAAAATACCCTACGTTATACTAAAGAGTCCGTAGGAAAAGTTATCGCAGGTTTTCTTTGCCGTTCAGCGCCGTGAATGCGTCGTAAAACAGCCGAAGCGTGGTCGTAATTCGTTAAGCGTCGCTGGTCGCGTGACAATGGTATGTAGACATGTATCTTGATAAATGGTTTGTTGTTAGATCTTTGAATTCAGCGAAGCTAAAGACATGCGACCTATGCCGAATCCATGTCGATTTCTTGTGTGTTTTATCGATGCTGGCTCTGTGGCACTGGTCTAATTGCGTCGGTGAATGAGTGGGTGATGATTAGGATGATAATACATCATAACCTAGCCTAGAAGAGAGGAGGGAAAATCTGATGCCGGCACTTAGCCTACTCTTGTCGAAGAGCACCAAGGAGACCACCGGCTTAACGTCCCTTCCGAAGGACGGTACAACGCGGACAACAGGATTCCTCCACAAATCCATGCTGTCGAGAGGTTGACAAGCAAGGCGAGTGAAGTTGCTGTACTAACTTTCATCCCTCTAACCTCTCTCCCGAACAGAACTGGTCATGTGTATGATTGTCACCCATCCGATATCTGACTCAGTGCAGTGTTGCTTAACTTCGGTGATCTCACTAGAACCGGTGTTACCAACACGCCAAACCGTTTGGTTGCCATGATAAAAAAAGGTAACAAATGTAAATAATCTTTAGACCGAGAATATTTAATATCAAGGTATATCAATTCTGTTGCGATATTTTTTTTTGCCAAAAAGCTTACAATAATTTTTTTTTTATTTTATCATTGAACTTTTTAAAAATCGCAATATTGTAAATTTTTTTTCTATGAATTAAAATTTTTATATCCAGTTTCACACATCTCCCATCTATAGGCATTAAAAAAAAAAAGCCAAATCGCCTCTGATATACATAATTAAAAGATCAATTCCAATATCAAGTCAGCACAATTTTTTTTAGTTTTGTTTTATTTTTTTTTTATAAACATCGCAATATTGCCTAGCCATCATAATGCACCCTAGTGGGTGGGATGTAACGTGGCGGGTTCGAGGGGTTACCTCCCCATTTCCAGCGTAAAACAACCCCCCCCATGGAGCTTGCACGTAAGCCTGTGCACCACCCCATCTCGTTAGCTATTCCTTTTGACTCCCATCTCGGCCATACGAGATCAAAAAAGGAAAATTTCCCAGGCGATATGAAATATGAATAAAGTTGTGCCATGGCATACATGTGTGTACACGGCGATAGAGGGATGCACGAGCACGGGACAGGGACTGCCAAAGTGGTAGGGCGTGTATTTCTGTTTGAATTAATAATACTCACCTAGCTTGCGTTGGATTAACTATATAACTATATACTCTTCACGTGGGATGTATATGCCATTAACTTTTTAAACATTTCGACGAGTTTTTTTTTTCTGCTATTCATAATTATAAAATGTTCGAATAAATTATGCACCCGCTTGTCGTTTGGTAAATTTGTATTTTGAAATGGCGTAAGATTTGCTGTTGATTCTCTTTGATGAAGTGACAGTTGATTTGAGATGATGGCTGACGAAACGCGGTTCTGCGTCACCTTTTTTTTTTATTGGTTTTTAACGTTTAAAATGTTCATAATTGTATGTCGACACCAGTTATGTCGTTGATTAGATTTATTTTTTTTTAATTTCCGGCCATCCGCGACAATTTGCTGCTGTATTTTATGCTGGTTTTTTATCCAAATTTATGGGGAATGCTTTAATGACCGCAACGAAAAATGGACAGAAATTCCAACTGGCCGAAACTAAAAATTTTAATAAAATTCCATCCGGCCGTGTGTGCAACTGACAGAATTTGCAACTGACAGAATGTGCAACTGACAGAATGTGCAACTGACAGAATGTGCAACTGACCGATTAGCAAATATTCTTCTCCTGTACAGTCACGTCTTTATTTTTGTAACATTTGATATGCCCGAATAATATCTTTATTATCTGCTTTGAGAGGACAGTCATTTTCAACAAAACATTGTTGTTAAATCGCAGTGAGGGTTTGCCGTTACTTACAAATGGACGCATATCATTTTACCTCTTTGCATACTGCAAGGGTTGGTGGGAGGGAAGAGAGGGAGGGGTGAGGGTTTGAGGGGGCTGTTTAATATTTGACGACACGCGAGAGGGAGGGAGAACTCTTAGTGATCTATTGGCGATATTCTAGTGATATTCAAAGTGATATTCTAGTGATATTCTAGTGATATTCTAGTGATATTCTAGTGATATTCTAGTGATATTCTAGTGATATTCTAGTGATATTCTAGTCATATTCTAGTGAAATTCTAGTGACATTCTAGTGATATTCTAGTGATATTCTAGTGATATTCTAGTGATATTCTAGTGATATTCTAGTGATTTTCTAGTGATATTCTAGTGATATTCTAGTGATATTCTAGTGATTTTCTAGTGATTTTTGCTAACATTTTGTAACTAACTCTTACACCAATATCCTGGCCTTACCGTAAAAGTTAAATAGCTAGAAATCGAAATTATTGTGAGACAAATGATTTGACAGTTTTCAAATATGTTTGTTTTCGATTTTAAACTCCACTCGCCGAAATTAACCCCCAAAATATGAACATTTTTTTACCAAGCTTAGAACGCACGAGAATTACTAAATATATTTTTGTGAATGAATAATAAAGTCTTATCCTTTTTCTGTAATAGACTAGATTTCCAATTTAAAAAATGCGGCCAATTTTTGTCGGATTTTTTTTTTTTTTTTTTCTTATAAAACATACTATAAAAAAAACCACTTGCGAAGGGAAAACACTAATTTGATCCGTCTTTTGAGTCTGTGACAGATTTTCAAGAAGGTAAGAAAACACGAAAACATAAAAACAGTAAAAAAAATGGTTCAAAATCAAATATAAAAATGTTCCTCTTAATATTTTCTTGCTAAGATGCAGGTCATCTTTCATACGTAATCATCGCGATCTGGCAACACTGTCTCGATATCTTCTCCACATCTCGCTTTGTAGATATTTGTCAAGTAAAAAAAAAAAAAAACCCAACAAAACAATCCGATCTATTGTGCACGTGGGTGCAAGTGAGAGGAGAGATATCGTCCACGTTAGTGCGAGAGAGATGGCGAGTTCAGAAGCATAGTGTTCAAGTTATGGTGGAGTCACGCTTCCTAATTCATTTGCTTCGACTGTGGATAAGAAAAACATGAAACGCACGGTCGTTTGCTGCCAGATTATTGTCGATTGGACGTTCCTGGTCGCCGACTGACTTATTGATTATAGATCAAGGTCTGTGGGCCATATCGTCTCGACCAGGTATGTCAAATGGTCAATTTATTTCTAAGAAATTGCGATTTTTCCTAAGGTTCCGTAGCTTTTTGTTTACCTTTTCTTTGTAGACTTTGCAATGAGATACCAAAATAGTAAACTCGTCATATCAAAATGCCAAAAAAATACCCAAAAAAGCAAAAAATCCGATAGGAATATCTTAAGGATTTCCTCAGGAATGCAAGCCAACTCAATTGGCCATAAAGGCCATTGTTCTTTCCGAAAAAAAAACGATAGTTTTGAACGATAGTTGCTTAAAGGATTTCCATTTCATTTCTCTTCAATTTCATTGCGTCTGCGATTTCGAAAAGAAAATACATCTTTCGACGCCCGATTGTTGAAAATAATTTTCGACCATCACAGCCGATTGATTCGGTCCACACAAGGGGTCATTCCAGTTACCGGATTCTAATCTTACCTCCAGTCACAACTCGCCAGGCGTTGACGGTCAATATTGACAGAAGATCGCCCCTTCTTTGTGAGCATAGGAGGCGTGCGGTCGTCCGATCAAATACGCCCGAGGGCGTTTGTCCGATGTCCCTTGCCTCTGAGTTCAGATGGGTGAGCTACTGAAGATTCAGCCGAAGAGGGAAAAATTCTTCTTTTGTTCCTGGAAGGCTTTTGAAACTCTCTGGCAGTCACGTCATATATCAATATTAATCACTGTTCTGGCAACTAGTTCTGTGGCGCTGGTCTAATGGCGTCGGTGACTGAGTGGATGGTGGTGAGGATGATGATATATCTAACCTAGCATAGAAGGGAGAAACCTTGTGCCGGCACGAAGCCTACTGTCGAAGAGCACCCATTGGAATCAGCGACTTAACGTTCCTTTCGAAGGACGGTACAACGCGAACAACAGAATTCCTCTACAAATCCATGCTGTCTCGAGGCTGATAACCAAGGCGAGTGAAGCTGTTGTTCTAACTTTCATCCCTCCAACCTCTCTCCCGAACAGAACTGGTCATGTGTTTTTTGGTCGCGCATCTAATTCCTGACCCAGCGCATTTTTGCTTAACTTCGGTTTTTCCAACACAGCAAGCAATTGAAATAACCGTCAAACTAAATTTGAAAAACCGCGCGTGGCCGCTGGATCGTTATCAGGTTATAAGAAAATGTGGAAAGCATCTTAAGTACCGGTTGCTCGACTTCACAGATCTGACGACGGTGACGCGTCTCCCTCATTTCAAGAGGTTCTGTCACAAAAATTGGGTTGGCGCCTAGACACTCAAGATCTTTGTCTCCTGGTTCATTATTTTCGCAGTTGTTTTGCTTTTTTCGCCGTCTTTTAACGGTGGTACATCTTGGCCGAAGAGAGCCTGAAGTGCGATGTCGTTAACTTTCAGTGATGATTGTTTTGATTGTTATGACGAAGTCGTTAAAATGCTTAAAGTCTGTTGAACTTAGCGCTAGTCATTTGGGTGCTCGTCCGTACTGAGCACATTTTAATTTATTGTCATTGATTTGATAGGTGAAGTCAGAGAGCCAGCGGTAACGATACATTTTCTACTGAAACAACGTAGCTGCGACGGTCGTCATTAAAAAAATATATATATATTACGACTAAAAATATTAAAAGATGGTAAGATCAGCATTAAACATCTCTCCCGAACAGAACTGGTCATGTGTATGATGGTCATCCATCCAATACCTGACTCAGCTCACGATAACAGGTGTTTCCAATACGCTAGACCGTTCGGTTGTTTATAAGAAAAACACCATATTTATTCACGAGAAAAAACTCTAGCACACTTTGCCAAGTTACGGGATTTTCACCCTCGTCGTCTTTGCTAATTCCTAAAACGAATGCTGTTCCCTCATATCCTACCAGTGCGTCTTAACTCACCCCACTGAGCCAAGGGGTGAACCACCTTTAGCGATCGTATGCGGGCAGGAAAGAAAACCTCAGCGTGAATAATGCATTAATCCCTTGCCGACAAATCGTTTAGACCTGATTTTTTATTCACATGGATCATGAGTGGACTGGTAGATGGGTGTGGATAAAGACGTCTTAAAATGCTTTCAGGTTAGTTTTTTTTTAGGCTAAGTTTTTTCGCGACTTTCGTGAATTTTTAATAATGGATCTAGCTTTACCGCATTTTCTATCTCTTCGCTTTTTGCTGTTGGATGGAATGTCAGCTTTGCTAAGAAGCTTTTACGTATTTAATAGTATTTTAGGTATTAGCACCGCAGTCCATATTAGGTTTAACGTTGAAAGACTTTTGCATTCTCACCAGAAGTAGCACTAGGGAGTTGTTGACTTTGGTCTACACTTAAAGCCCCCCCTCCCCCCCGCATTTATTTGACTTTCTACACAGGAACGGTTGGCGTGTTGTAAACACAGGTTATCGTGAGATCACCGAAGTTAAGAAACACTACTGGGTCAGGTATTAGATGGGTGATCATCATACCATGACCAGTTCTGTTGGGGAGAGAGGTTGGAGGGATGAAAGTTAGTACAGCAACTTCACTCGCCTTGCTTATCAACCTCTCGACAGCATGGATTTGTGGAGGAATCCTGTTTGCTCACGTTGTACCGTCCTTCGCAAGGGTCTTTTAGCCGGTGGTCCCATTGGTGCTCTTTGACAGGAACAGGCTACGTGCCGGCACCGTGTTTTCATTCCTTACTTCTAGATTAGGTTAAGTTCATAATCATCTTCATTATCATCTACCAACCGTCGCCACAGGATCAGATGCCAAAACAGTGCGTCGTTAAACCTCATCTACCAAGTTAGAAGCAATGTGAGCACTCAAAGAAAGCTGATTTCTGGAGCTGTTTTCTTCTAACATCTACCGTGAGGTTTTGAAGATAATTCCAATCTTTTACCATTTACATCCCTTCAAACATCAGATTTTTGTATTTATCTACGTATGAAGTCTCTTACCCTCTCTCATTGCTTATCAAATATTCACCACGTCTTTGAACGCTAACATTCACGCTAACTATAATGCCCTATCTCCTGAACCGATAGATTTATCTGAGGAGGAAACAGAAAAACCCGTAACGTATCTTGATGCAAATTCAAGAAGCACTCTAAAATATATTTCCACTGGTTAACAGTCGCCTCGATAAGACACTCTGCCTTCATTTGCGTGCACCATTATGTGGAGACCAAACCCTAATCATACATCACATAACCTATTCATGGGCACCCCCTTAATCAGGAGAGAACGACGCGCGGGGCACGAGAAGCTACGGGAATAATGGATGACAGCACGTTGTCAATGTTCTCTATGCACTGCAAACAATCTGTCACACATGCATTTTTTAAAGCTCGGAAATGAGGAGCAATCAAAAGTAAGCCATGCCAGAGTAGATTGAGGGAATGAGACTGCTATGTTTCTGCACAGTGCTTTTTGTTGTAAAAAAAAAAGAAACTTAAAAGCCTGCAGCGAAGCTTGGTTTTTCATTCGTGACCGTCTATCGGTTTGTGTTTACTTCGGCATTGTAACCAAAGACAGAATCAAGATGAACGTTCTGACGTATGTTTACATTTTATCTTTAATTTGAACTACTAGTTCCATATCTGTCAACAGGTGGCGCTGATTGAATGGCAGAGTGTTTTTTGTTTCACTATTGAACCATTCCTATACCCGTATAGTTTACATGTTTCAGCTTTTGCCGGGGTTTTTTGGTGGGATTTGGGTTATTTTGTGACCTCATGCAATTGTGCCCAAAGGTTTAAGTTGAAACTGGAGTAGCGAATTACTGATCTCCGTTTTTTGTAGGGAATTACAAAACGATCAAATACATTTTTTTTATCAACAATAGTCTAAATACTGTAAGCGACTATTTTCTAACGATAAAGATAAAAGAATACTGTACCACAATGTTTTCTGTTTTCTCAAAATTAAAATAGACAATCAGACCATTAGTATCAACGCGTGTAATTTAATGAAAATTACCTCAGGTGCAAGGTTCCCGACATGCGTCGATTCTCACGATTTTATTGGCACCAATTTGCAAGTAAACGCACCCATGTGCAGCTGACATGTTAAGGACGAAGATGTGTTACGCATTTTACGAATCCAGTGTCGCAGACGGCCCAGTGGCGGCGTACACAAGCAATCAGTAAAAGTGAGAAAATGCCTTCTGATTCGTGATTGCAGATTGTTTCTAGCCAGCGACGCGAGCAAGAGGGTTTCACTTGAGCAAAATTAAACCGTGCAAAAATGTTAGTTTACATTCAATTAAACATATGCAAGTCATTACTGAATTCGGTTTACACCTAACTTCAAATTTTCGTTAGTATCCTGCCTTGCTTTATATCTCTTTTTCCGAAAATCTTAAAAAAATAAGGCGGATTTTCAAACGATTTTTCTCTTAAATTTGACTTTCAACTATCCACATTTTGAAACCCTTTAGTTTAGTCAGAGTTTGACAGGTTAGTCAGAGTCCCAGTATTGATATCAATCGTCCTACCATCAGATTTATAGGCTCAGTCATTAGTCCTGATGTTAATGGTAAAACGTCCAGCCATAAGGTTACTCCCATCAAATGAAACCCAAAAACTCAAAACAGCTCACGCGACTTCGCCACTGCTCTGTAACCACACCATTACACAAAGCCAAGTGCCAATAACTAGAAAATCACGCATCAACGTCACCAATACTCGATTATAATGCGTCGCCGACATGACTGTCGGCGTGGTGTGCATTCGGTGATGGCTTCCAATGATTGGTGCTCAGGGGTGTAGCGTGTGTATGTGTTAATTCTGTGTGCTAACTCGATTGGTATGCAGTCGATGAATCGCGGCCTGGCGATGGCGTATTGAATAACTTTCTGTGCTTGGCCACCCACCCACGATGTGGTTTTCGGGTGGGATACCACCCCGATGTGCAACGATGTAGTCTAGCTCGTGAGAAATATACAAGCACAAGGACTGTCCCCAGCATTGCTACAGTCTAGCCCGTGAGAGAAGATACCAGCACAAGTACTGTCCCCCAGCATTGCTACAGTCTAGCCCGTGAGAGAAGATACCAGCACAAGGACTGTCCCCTGCATTGCTACAGTCTAGCCCGTGAGAGAAGACACCAGCACAAGGACCGTCCCCAGCATTGCTACAGTCTAGCTCGTGAGAAATATACAAGCACAAGGACTGCCCCCCTGCATTGCTACAGTCTAGCCCGTGAGAGAAGACACCAGCACAAGGACTGCCCCCCTGCATTGCTACAGTCTAGCCCGTGAGAGAAGATACCAGCACAAGTACTGTCCCCAGCATTGCTACAGTCTAGCCCGTGAGAGAAGATACCAGCACAAGGACTGCCACCCTGCATTGCTACAGTCTAGCCAAAGATACCAGCACAAGGACTTCGATTTGCATTGCTACCATCGCATGAATGAAACGTAATGGTTTATTTGGCGGGACTTCAAAATACTTTCTTTTCAAAAGAAATCACGAGATTGGTAGAACAAATCTTAAAATAGCTCGAAAAATAAGCCGTCTTGAAACAACAAAAGCTGAAGAACACAGTGAAATGGTGAACATAGGTGGAGATGATTTGTAGCACTTTAAGTTTCGTAACGGACCACTGAAAAGTAGGTCGTTAATCTATTGTAAAAAAGAAAACCAATATTCCAACAAATACGCGCTATTAATCCCGTTAATCTAGTTTTCATCCCAAAACGGCTATCGGGATTCGCAATTGAAATCCTTCATTCTCTTTCCCTCCAATGAAACCAGTCGAGCTCGTCCACACAATCAGTCGGTTGGTAATCGAGCGTAGACAAGCCAATCATTAGGCTGCATTTTCTCCGATGGAAACCAAGCGTCCATTTCCCCTCGGTGGCTTTTCCGTGGCGAATTTTCCGCTAAACGACTACTCGGATCGACCGCGCTGCTTGAAGAAAATCCCTTTAGGAAGGCGCAATCCGATTAGCTAGGCGATTCAATCAGAAAAGTTAAGGAGAAAAAGACCCCACATTTTTTTTTTTACCAATGGGTTTTTGGGATGGTGCTCAGATTCGAGGAGTTGGTATTGGACGGTTTTAACGGACCGGAAATCAAATCCGGATGGAATTCGGTTAACGCGCGTTGCTTTCGTGTGTCCGGTGCTATTTCCGCGATTTTTTTTATTGCTTTCCAAGAATTGGGATTCCTGAACTCGGAATTTTGCTCCGTATCGACGATTTCGTGGAATCTGAAAAATTTATTTGGACGATTTGCAACGGATATAAATTTATTTTTGTACCCTGCGTACCAATCTTTCTAATAGGGAATGGACGACGGAGCAAAAAGGGATTAATTATCAGATTTTTGCAAAGTTAGATGATGTAATATCGGAGAGTTTTGTTTATTAAAAAAATTGGCTTATGGAAAAAATTTGAAAAAATTTGATATATATTTTGGCTGTTTTTAGCACAATTGAATTGTGGCTATAGAGCTTTTTGGACAGCATTTCGGCTTTTAACATCATAATAATATATCTAGTTCCGACCGTGGAATTGACTTACTCATTTTGCTAATTTGATGGTTTATTACAATCGATTTCGAATTCTAAATGATAAAGCAACCACGTTTAAATCGTTGAAAAGTAATAATCTGTTTCCGAAATTGTCACAGAGAGAAAGGTTTTAGAGAGTGTGGACCTACTTCAAGATCCAAACAAATGAAATCCAAGGAAATCTTTAAAAAATTGACCGCCCCCACTCAGTTGATGGAAAATCATCTTAAATCCACCTATTTTAACGCCACTTTACTACCAGCCCATTAAAATACTGTCATTTCTGTCCTTCTCAAAGCGTAATTCAACAAGTAGTTGAATGAAGCTGAATGAAGGTAAAAAGCTCCTTTAAGAAGATAATGTGTATGTGTCCAAAGATGTCGCTATACTAAACCTTCAAACGACGTCACTTTCAAGTTTTCCAACTCGTCCTTTGAAGTTTTTAACTTGAGACAAGTGTGTTTGCCGCAAGTCTTCGCCGGCGACGCGAAGACTTTGACGTCGGGAACAAAACAGGAAACAGTGACACCCCCAAACATTTCACTGCTCGTTGAACCACTTCCAGTCGTTTATTGGTGCAGTTGTAGATTTAATGATAATGTTAAACGATAATTGTTGTAATTGCGACACATTCTTGCACACAAAATCGCCTCTAATTGGGCATTCGACTGACCTGCACCTGGGTTGCTCACTGGGTCATCCATCCAATATCTGACCTGTCTATGTGTTGCTTAACTTCGGCGATCGCAATTGGTTAGCCATGGATTTGTATTTGATAATTGATATTTAAAAAAAGTTTCGCCCTCGTATACCCCCAGCCCCATTCGCGTACCATCGCATCCAACCACCCAACGATGAGGCCCGGAGGGCTCTTCGCTGTTTCATGATATTCAATTCAATATCAAGCAATCAGCCTCCATGTTTTCCTGGTGACTATGCAGGTTAAGCAACATTCTTGTGGATTTTGTAACGGATCGGTGACCGATTCACAAAGGCAGTTCCGGAAGGACGTTTTCAAAAGTTTATACACAAAAATATCTGAAGTTTTTTTTTTTAAATATTTGGATATATTGGGAATTTTGGAGTTAGGCAATATTGACGATCGCCGATTCAGGTATTATTAGGGTGACCGATTCTACAAATTCGAGCCGACCAGCTCTGTGTTATTGAAAATCAGTATCATAGCCCACTAGTTAAATTCTGCAGATTAGTTCGATCAATAAAAACCATGTATGAATGAACATTTCTGTCGTTTTTTTAGTATTTCTGTTACATTCTTTACTTAAAACTTGAGAAATATTCCCGAAAATCAGGTATGATAATTAAGATCTTTTAACCGAGATCCTATAAGAATGGATGTATGGTATATCTGGTGTCACAGCAGGGTTAGTTCAGTAACCCACCGAATAGCGCGTGGTACTAAATAGGTATATATATGGTTTAGTTCTCCGAATTGCCACGTACAATGATACCCATCCATTCATTCATTCATAGTTTTAAGTACCACACCTGTAACTAAATTTACGAGGCATTACATATAGGAATAAATGAGTATGATTTATTCTCTGATTTAATCACCGACGTTTGCCGGATTTTGGGAGTGTCCCGTAAAGAGGTGCCTTTTTAAATTGGTGTCTACTTTTTTTCTTTACATTTTGGCACATTTTTTACCTTTAAAAATGCCAAGTATTAATGTACCTATGGTAACGATATTTATTATAATTTACTCCTGTACGCGAGAGAACATATTTGTGAGAAAAGATACAAGCACAAGGACTGTCCCCTGCATTGCTACAGTCTAGCCCGTGAGAGAAGATACCAGCACAAGGACTGTCCTCTGCATTGCTACAGTCTAGCCCGTGAGAGAAGATACCAGCACAAGGACTGTCCCCAGCATTGCTACAGTCTAGCCCGTGAGAGAAGATACCAGCACAAGGACTGTCCCCTGCATTGCTACAGTCTAGCCCGTGAGAGAAGATACCAGCACAAGGACTGTCCCCTGCATTGCTACAGTCTAGCCCGTGAGAGAAGAGACCAGCACAAGGACTGTCCCCTGCATTGCTACAGTCTAGCCCGTGAGAGAAGATACCAGCACAAGGACTGTCCCCTGCATTGTTACTGTCTAGCCCGTGAGAGAAGATACCAGCACAAGGACTGTCCCTGCATTGCTACAGTCTAGCCCGTGAGCGAAGATACCAGCACAAGGACTGTCCCCAGCATTGCTACAGTCTAGCCCGTGAGAGAAGATACCAGCACAAGGACTGTCCCCAGCATTGCTACAGTCTAGCCCGTGAGAGAAGATACCAGCACAAGGACTGTCCCCTGCATTGCTACAGTCTAGCCGGTGAGAGAAGATACCAGCACAAGGACGGTCCCCTGCATTGCTACAGTCTAGTTTGTGAGAGAAGATACCAGCACAAGGACTGCTCCCCAGCATTGCTACAGTCTAGCCCGTGAGAGAAGATACCAACACAAGGACTGCCTCCAGCATTGCTACAACTCATGAATGAAATTCCAATCAAGATTTCAGTGGCGTGGGTTTTCAAAATACTAATTATATCTGCAAAATAATTTCGAAAAGTTACATAATTTCTGGAATTATTATTTTGTAGCTGTAAAACGAAAAATATTTTGTGGACATTAGCGGAGATGGTTTTTAAGTGTTTTTATTATGTGACAGTTGGCCTACCTGTCACCGCCAAAATGATCTGTAACGCCTCTACCGGAAAACTACGTTTTGCCTAAACCAACACGGCACTGAAACTGAAATTATCAATCGTTTATTTTTTTTTTACATAAGAATCCTGGTCAAATATAAAAATCTCTGTTAAACAAACACACATACCTGTATCCTCGACCATTTTGGCAGCTCGTACCCATCATGGGAGCAGCTTTAGCCGAACATATTTGTACCTATACTCACGAGAGTAACTTATGGCTGGACCCTTTCTTTCTCTGCCAGCTTGTAAAACATGACGAGCGATAATGATTATTACGGCGATGCAAACGTAATTGGCTCAAATTATATACTCGTTGGCTGGTGGTTTTTCAGACGAGGGACCTCGAGGCATCTTCGCGCGCGCTGCGTTACGTTTCATTGTTTCTTTTGATTTTTGTCTTTGTTACTTTTCTGTTGGTGAATAGAGATATTTATCTTATCAAGACTAGATAAAACGCAATGGAATTCGACTTATCCTTCTCCTTTTTAAAAGATTTTATATCCGAGAAGTCAATTTTTTCTCAACTTAGCTCTAGTTAAAAATAAATAAAAAAAAAATGCTTGAAACAGGGATTTTATTAATTTTTATTTTTATTTTTATTTTATCTTATCTTATCTGATAACCGATGCGCTGAAAAAGATGTCAGGAAAAGGAGTTGAATCTGTTAACGTTCTTTCAATGCTAGGACTAAAAACTATTTAATGCCAATGATTCTAACTAAGAGCATAAACTGCAGTCGATGTGCGTTTACATCCGTTTTAATTTGGAATTGGACCATTTAACTACAGCTAGGTGCCCAGTAAAAAAAACTTAAATCAGTTATACCTACCATTAAAAAATCAACTTTTTGCGAGACACATGTATTTTTTTTGTAATTTGAAACTAATTCCGTTTTTGACAGGGCGGTTTTGAAACATGCTCGATAACGAAATGCTATCTATCCACTGGGTTTGCACCAGCCTAGAGCGAGAGCGCTCCCACCCGAACACGTGATCGCACCCGTTGCACACTGGGCAAATACCTGAGAATATTTTTTACTGTTAATACCGGGTTAGGATATTGGGGGGAGGAGGGGGGGGGGGGGGTTGTGGGAGGGGGGTCGTGGGAGCCAATACTCTATCATACAAAAAACGATAAGAAATCACTTTATTTTATATTGTATTATGCGGGCATTGCCTGGCTAGCACTAGAGCGCGTGAACTGGTCTCTGGTGCTATTAAAATGTGGGTAGAAGGTTTACATCATGTGTTAGCCAGGCAATTCGACACAACTTGTCAACGAATTTCGGGTACACTCTCTTTAAAAGCGCAATGGCTCGGCGTGCCCCTGGTCCCACAAGAGCAGACCAGAGATATCTTATGCTGCGTGTTTGACTCGGCATGTGACTCTGTCCCAGTGCAACTTTCACGTGTTCGACTGGGCATGTGACTCTGCCCCAGTGCAACTTTCACGTGTTCTACTGGACATGTGACTCTGCCCCAGTGCAACTTTCACGTGTTCGACTGGGCATGTGACTCTGTCCCAGTGCAACTTTCACGTGTTCGACTGGGCATGTGACTCTGTCCCAGTGCAACTTTCACGTGTTCGACTGGCAGAGTTACTCTGCCCCAGTGCAACTTTCACGTGTTTGACTGGGCATGTGACTCTGCCCCAGTGCAACTTTCACGTGTTCTACTGGGCATGTGACTCTGCCCCAGTGCAACTTTCACGTGTTCGACTGGGCATGTGACTCTGCCCCAGTGCAACTTTCACGTGTTTGACTGGGCATGTGACTCTGCCCCAGTGCAACTTTCACGTGTTCGACTGGGCATGTGACTCTGCCCCGGTGCAACTTTCACGTGCTCGACTGGGTATGTGACTCTGCCCCAGTGCAACTTTCACGTGTTCGACTGGGCATGTGACTCTGCCCCAGTGCAACTTTCACGTGTTTGACTGGGCATGTGACTCTGCCCCAGTGCAACTTTCACGTGTTCTACTGGGCATGTGACTCTGCCCCAGTGCAACTTTCACGTGTTCGACTGGGCATGTGACTCTGCCCCAGTGCAACTTTCACGTGTTCGACTGGGCATGTGACTCTGTCCCAGTGCAACTTTCACGTGTTCGACTGGGCATGTGACTCTGTCCCAGTGCAAATTTCACGTGTTCGACTGGGCATGTGACTCTGCCCCAGTGCAAATTTCACGTGTTCGACTGGGCATGTGACTCTGTCCCAGTGTAACTGTCACGTGTTCGACTGGGCATGTGACTGCCCCAGTGCAAATTTCACGTGTTTGACTGGGCATGTGACTCTGCCCCAGTGCAAATTTCACGTGTTCGACTGGGCATGTGACTCTGCCCCAGTGCAACTTTCACGTGTTCAACTGGGCATGTGACTCTGTCCCAGTGCAACTTTCACGTGTTCGACTGGGCATGTGACTCTGTCCCAGTGCAACTTTCACGTGTTCGACTGGGCATGTGACTCTGCCCCAGTGCAACTTTCACGTGTTCAAGTGGGCATGTGACTCTGCCCCAGTACAACTTTCACGTGTTCGACTGGGCATGTCACTCTACCCCAGTGCAACTTTCACGTGTTCGACTGGGCATGTGAATCTGCCCCAGTGCAACTTTCACGTGTTTGACTGGGCATGTGACTCTGTCCCAGTGCAACTTTCACGTGTTTGACTGGGCATGTGACTCTGCCCCAGTGAAACTTTCACGTGTTGGACTGGGCATGTGACTGTCCCAGTGCAACTTTCACGTGTTTGACTGGGCATGTGACTCTGCCCCAGTGCAACTTTCACGTGTTGGACTGGGCATGTGACTCTACCCCAGTGCAACTTTCACGTGTTCGACTGGGCATGTGAATCTGCCCCAGTGCAACTTTCACGTGTTCGACTGGGTATGTGACTCTGTCCCAGTGCAACTTTCACGTGTTTGACTGGGCATGTGACTCTACCCCAGTGCAACTTTCACGTGTTGGACTGGGCATGTGACTCTACCCCAGTGCAACTTTCACGTGTTCGACTGGGCATGTGAATCTGCCCCAGTGCAACTTTCACGTGTTCGACTGGGTATGTGACTCTGTCCCAGTGCAACTTTCACGTGTTTGACTGGGCATGTGACTCTGCCCCAGTGCAACTTTCACGTGTTCGACTGGGCATGTGACTCTGTCCTAGTGCAACTTTCACGTGTCGACTGGGCATGTGACTGCCCCAGTGCAACTTTCACGTGTTCAAGTGGGCATGTGACTCTGTCCCAGTGCAACTTTCACGTGTTCGACTGGGCATGTGTCTCTGTCCCAGTGCAACTTCCACGTGTTCGACTGGCGGAGTTGTACGCTCCCGGTGCACCTGCTCCTAAAATTTCGACGGTGCAATTGAAAATCAAATGAATACACTGACAGCTAGTGATCACGTGTTCGGATGGGAGCGCTCTCGCTCGGAGCTGGTGCAAACCCGGTGGAGAACATGACCTCATTGAGCAAGTTTCAAACCCGCTCCGGTTCAGGCCTTTTAACGAGTGGCATTTAACAAAATATGGGACATTGTTTAATTGTCGTATTATTTTAATTTAACGTCGGTAAAAACGACATTGGAGATCAGATCTGATGTTTTTTTTTGTGTCGGTGCCATCAAACCATTTGAATTGAAAATAATTTCAATTATCAATCTATTCCATTTGAATTTATATTCCATTTAAAATATTTTCAAAAAAGCTTGGGTCTACCTAAACATAGTCAAATAAAGTACCAAAAAAATACGTTCCTAAAAAGGTTCCTCCCCAGTTTCGCCACATGACTGTACTAACCAGCTTCATATATTCAACACGTGGTCATAAAAAAAAAATAGCTGGCTATAAACCTTTGCATTTTTCTTTTCGTGCATAGTTTTTTTTTTGTCTTGTGTTTACAAGAACGCGTCGTGAGGGGCTCCAAATCTTTCTTTTCTCTCTGACTCAGACCGGAGCATTTTTTGTTGATGCGTTTCTTATTAGCAGTGAAAATGAGAATTTCGCTATTTCAACTAAATCGAAAGTACATCAGCATGTCTGTCTCTAACATTGCAATCAAAGTATTCTTATCAAATACCTTTAAGGTAATTCTCTTCAAATATTTACTTTCTTTCCAAAGACTAATGATGTATCTTTTCTTTGTTCGCAGGTAAGCATCAATGAACTCGCAGAAATCATTCGTCAGGCTCACAGCGGTCCTGGTTTGTAAATCGCCCTTAAAGGCCGCGATCCTCACTGCAGAAAAATAGGGGCTTTGGAGGCTTTTTTGGTAGCGCAACGCTGTGAAAGACAAGTCGCTCAGCGATAGAGATTTTTGAATTTTGTGACACTACTCGAAAATCGAAAAAAAAAAACGATTATATCACTTGCAATTTATTTTAAAATCTTTACAACTAGTGCTAAGGCTAGATAAAGTAGACCTGAGTCTAAAAACAATAATTTTTTGGGTGGTACATTATTTTAGTGGTATCTTTTCTAACGTCTCGTATCAAGTACCATTTGACTGAATTTACGTACCCCAATAAATAATTAATTCACTTTCAATCGCCCTAAAAGGACACGGTTAAAAATATGCAGCTTACATGACGAAGTACCTTGGTACATTGTCGAAAAGTTCACCTAGCGTTCTGAAATTATCACATTTCTCTACAACTCATTATTATCATTCTTACCTAAAAGTTAGGAGACTAGTGTCTTTGGAAAGTTTGGGATGTTTCCTGCTAATTACCTGGATAGAGCATAGGATCCAGCCAGCTGATCTCAAATAACCTGGATAGAGCATATGATCCAGCCAGCTGATCTCAAATAATCTGGATAGAACATAGGATCCAGCCAGCTGATCTCAAATAACCTGGATAGAACATAGGATCCAGTCAGCTGATCTCAAATAACCTGTATAGAGCATAGGATCCAGCCAGCTGATCTCAAATAACCTGGATAGAGCATAGGATCCAGTCAGCTGATCTCAAATAACCTGAATTAAGCGTGGGATCCAGCCAGCTGATCTCAAATAACCTGGATAGAGCATAGGATCCAGCCAGCTGCTCTCAAGTAACCAGGATAGAGCATAGGATCCAGCCAGCTGATCACAAATAACCTGGATGGAGCATAGGATCCAGCCAGCTGATCTCAAATAACCTGGATAGAGTATAGGATCCGGTCAGCTGATCTTAAATAACCTGGATAGAGCATAGAATCCAGCCAGATGATCTCAAATAACCAGGATAGAGCATAGGATCCATCCAGCTGATCTCAAATAACCTGGATAGAGCATAGAATCCAGCTAGCTGATCTCAAATAACCAGGATAGAGCATAGAAATCAGCCAGTTGATCAAAATTGAAGTCAGCCAATCTATTGTTGGCTTATGACAGAAGCAAATAAACAAAAAAGTAAAACACTGCAGGTGTCCTTTCTGTTAATAGATTTGAAATCCACTATTTGCTGCAACGCACTACCACATGCAACCTCACCCCCCATTACACCATTGTTGAATTCAATTTAATAACTGGCAGAGAAATACCTGCCCCTCTACCCCCCTGCACACTTTTAATGTATTTAGATTCACATTATTCAAGCTACAAAATTCAGATATAATCTAAAATTATTGGAATTGCTTTCCATATAAATACAAGCATTGTATAAACTAAATATACCGGGATTCAGTGAAAAGAAAAAAAAGGAAGCCTACTAATCTGTCCAATAATTACGAGACATGAATAAAAATAAAAATAAATAAGTTTACATAATATATTGTGGTGTTTAACGACGCACTGTTTTGACTACGGGTCATGCGGCACTGATCTAATAGCGTCGGTGAATGAGTGGTTGGTGATGAGGATGATGATGAACCTAATCTACCCTAAAAGGGAGGAGGGCAAATCCGGTTCCAGCACGTAGCCTACACCTTGAAGAGAACGAAGGTGACCACCGGCTTAACGTCCCTTCCGAAGGACGGTACAACGCGTACAACAGGATTCCTCCACAAAGTGTATGATGGTCACCCATCCAATACCTGACCCAGCACACTGTTGCTTAACTTCGGCGATCTCACGAGAATCGGAGAATGAGCCTATGTCGTTATACGATTTCAGCTACAAGCCACCCCCTCCCCTGTAACCCCTACACAGACGACTAATTAGCTTTGCCATGTCGTCGTGGCCACCCCTAAGGGCATCTTGCACTAAGTTCCCCGAGAGGGCGGCACTCGCGCGACGTCTTCCCCCCCTCCCCAACCCTCTCATATCTTGAGAGCTGCCTCCACGTGAGCTGCTTTATTGGCTCTCTCCTCTTACTCGTGTAATTCCGTTCGAAGTCCTAGCTATTGTCAGTGCGACTGCGAGATACCGTCAGGTTTGTCGCTATGTTGTAAAAACAGATCTTACACGAAATTTGTTTACTTGAACCTTAGGGTGTGTTGGATTAATTTAATGCAGCGCTTATTCTAAACGTTCTGCTGAGAAAACGAGCCGGATACACTTGGTAATGGTAGGTGCCATCTAATGGCGCTTGCGGCCGTCCTTTTTAACAAACCTCTATAATTCCACACCATCATCGTGGACTGACATTTGAAGCATCTAATGGCGTATTTTGTACTGGCTACCCTGGTGCCCCCCGGGGGCGATTTATATTTTCAACTGGGCATGTGACTCTGTCCCAGTGCAACTTTCACGTGTTCGACTGGGCATGTGACTCTGTCCCAGTGCAACTTTCACGTGTTCGACTGGGCATGTGACTCTGTCCCAGTGCAACTTTCACGTGTTCGACTGGGCATGTGACTGTCGCAGTGCAACTTTCACGTGTTCGACTGGGCATGTGACTCTGCCTCAGTGCAACTTTCACGAGTTCGACTGGGCATGTTACTCTGCCCCAGTGCAACTTTCACGTGTTCGACTGGGCATGAGACTCTGTCCCAGTGCAACTTTCACGTGTTCGACTGGGCATGTGACTCTGTCCCAGTGCAACTTTCACGTGTTCGACTGGGCATGTGACTCTGTCCCAGTGCAACTTTCACGTGCTCGACTGGGCATGTGACTCTGTCCCAGTGCAACTTTCACGAGTTCGACTGGGCATTCAACTCTGCCCTAGTGCAACTTTCACGTTATTTACTGGGCATGTGACTCTGGCCCAGTTCAACTTTCACGTGTTCAACTGGGCATGTGACTCTGCCCCAGTGCAACTTTCACGTGTTCGACTGGTAGAGTTGCTCGCTCTCGGGCCACTCCCGGTGCACTTTTCTTGCTTAAAGTATTTTGACGGTGCAATAGGAAAACAAATAAATGCACTGACAGCTAGTGATCACGTGTTCGGGTGGGATCTCTTCCGCTCGGAGCTGGTGCAAACCCGGTGGAGAGCATGACGTCATCGAGCAAGTTTTAAAACACCTTAACATCTGCACTGTGCACCGACCGTAGCACCCGTCCATGTCGCTTCAAGAAGTGCCCTGTGCGACCCACTTGTCTTCCACACTCTGGCTACTTACCACCCTCATCTTGCATGTACTGCACTTGCATGTACTGCACTTGCATGTACTGCACTTGCATCGTGGTGTATGTCTTGCTGAGGCCACGTGCACTCGGTGCATGTGCAAGCCCGACTCCTGGTTGGGAGACCCTCTTGACCCGGTTGGGATCTGAAAAAAGCCTCGGTGTAGATCTAAAGGCGATTTTTTTTTGACAATCTTTAAAGCGTTTTGTCTATTTTGATACTGGACTTCTTTTTTACGGTTAAGATAGACATGTGTCCATCTTGTCAGGTGTCAACATTTTAACCCGTCTCGACTCGACCACCGAAGATGTGTTGCCAACTTACGTACCTATTCCCAAACTTTCTCACCAGGTAAATCAGTGATATTTGCAAAAAGCCAGTTGCACTAGGGTTTGGCCAAATACTAATTCTGACAACGACATTTTTCAGACGTTATTTTGACTTCTAAAAATGTGTGGATTATTATCGTTTGAACCAATCGTTTCACCTGCGTTTTTGGGATGCACTATAACGCCCTCTGATGTAATACGTTGGGCTTGTTATTTAATTACCTATAGACTAGGTAAAAAAAAAGACAGTTTCCTCATTATAACTGAATTGAAGACTCTGGGCAGAGTAATGACTAACGCAGCTAATGAGCAATTTATTCAGTAATTAGTGCTCGTCTTCTTTTAATTGGTTCGTTGTTGCGAATGTCAACTGTCTCCAAGATGTGTCCCTTGTTTAGTCGATGTATCCCGCAAAGCAATTGGGGATCCCATACATTGTCTTAACTCTCGAAACGACGGTGTCTCCACCTAGTAGCATCCTCCTTTTTTGTCACGGCCATTTTTCGCGAATAAATTTTGGACAATGCGCTATAATGGTACAGAACTCTTAACCTTCGTACTGAACGGTTTATATACCGTGTATACTGGCGTATACTGTAATACACATGACCAGTTCTGTTCGGGAGAGAGGTTGGAGGGATGAAAGTTAAGCAACTCTGCGCTGGGTCAGGTATTGGATGGGTGACCATTATACACATGACCAGTTCTGTTCGGGAGAGAGGTTGGAGGGATGAAAGTTAAGCAACACAGCGCAATGTCAGGTATTGGATGGGTGATCATCATACACTTGACCAGTTCTGTTCGGGAGAGAGGTTGGAGGGATGAAAGTTAGTACAGCAGCTTCATTCGCCTTGCTTATCAACCTCTCGACAGCATGGAATTGTGGAGGAATCCTGTTGTTCGAGTTGTACCGTCCTTCGGAAGGGACGTTAAGCCGGTGGTCACCTTGGTGCTCTTCGACAGGAGTAGGCTACGTGCCGAAACCTGGTTTTCTTTTCTCCCTTCTAGGCTAGGTTAGGTTCATCATCATCCTTCTCATTCACTCATTCACCGACGCCATTAGACCAGTGTCACATGACCCGTTGTCAAAACAGTGCGTCGTTAAACACCACGAAGCAATCAATTGGTTGTCATTTGTTGACCACTATTGTTTTGAAACGTTATCCGCTTTCATGTCTCCCACCCCAATTCGCTGAAGGATTGAATCTTCTTAGCTTGCCTTGCATGGCTTTCTTTGCTGAGATTAGGTCCATCAAACAAGTCGTAATAATCTTCATTGCACATTTGTGTTGATCCCTTCTTATGTCTTGAGCTTATAGGGTAAAATACCATGCGTTATAGTATATCCGAAAACTCATGTACCTTCTTCCATTTCTATCATTTCTTATAATTACCTCCGAAAAATGATAGCTTATTAGAATTGATTGATTGGGCGGCGTTGTTGAATGAATTGCCTTGCATTGCAATTTTTTTACTTGAGTTAACAAGTAAGTTGCCAAACACAGCTTAATTGTCGAGACGGGTTGAAATGTTGACACCTGACAAGATGGACACAAATCGAACAAGGAACCGTCCGGTTGCTCTTTATATAAAAAGAAAAATAACTTATGTACCTGATCTTTTGGGACGTAACATACTCTGGCTTCTTGTATTTTGAAAAAAATGATCTAGATTTTTCGCTTGGAGATGGAATCAACATTGAAATAAATTGCCCATTTTGCGGAAATACATTATTGGTAGATTCCAATTACGGAGCATTGTAAAACAACCCTAAACCATTGTTGTGGTAAAGGAAGGAAAAAACATTGAAAATAATGAGTTTTATTGATTTTTGGCAGTCATTATCCTTTTCACAGCCCAGCTTTATTCCACGTTTTGTTAAAAAATTCCTTCGATATTTTATTGAAAACGTTCTTCGCATATACGTAAGTTTTTAAGTAGATCGTTAAGTATAGAAATTCTAAAACGCAATAACCCAAAAATACCAAATCCCAAATATAAGTGTTTAAATACAAGTAAGTTATGTTATTATTATTATTATTATTTGTGGTGTTTAACGACGCACTGTTTTGACAACTGGCCCTGCGGCACTGGTCTAATGGCGTCGGTGAATGAGTGGATGATGATGAGGATGATTATGAACCTAACCTAGTCTAGAAGTGAGGAGGGGAAACCCGGTGCCGGCACGTAGCCTACTCCTGTCGAAGAGCACCAAGGGGACCACCGGCTAAACGTCCCTTCCGAAGGACGGTACAACTCGAACAACAGGATTCCTCCACAAATCCATGCTGTCGAGAGGTTGATAAGCAAGGCGAGTGAAGTTGCTGTACTAACTTTCATCCCTCCAACCTCTGTCCCGAACAGAACTGGTCATGTGTATGATGGTCACCCATCCAATACCTGACTCAGCGCAGTGTTGCTTAACTTCGGTGTTCTAACGAGAACCGGTGTTTCCAACACGCCAAACCGTTCGGTAGTAAGTTATGGATTTGCAGTCTTGCATTTATTATGTCTCTGAACCAGTACAAGAAATGGTAGCGATGACAGCTTACAATTCCTGGATAAACATAAGTAGAAATGCATGGGGCTCGGGGACCGGCAATTAGGAGGAAACGTCTGGAATAAAAGGGATGAGTTGGATAACTTAGACGGGAAGACAAGGGAAGATGTAAGGAGGTAAGCTTCCTTAGTATGGCCGCAGGGTGCCACGTATAGTTGAGGATTTAGATGTAGGTTTGCAGAGGGATTATTTTATATCTAATTACATATCATTTGTATGTCAAAGACGGTAATGAGCGTACGAACGTTGAATCATAAATAGAGTAGTAATATGCGTTTGATAATATTAGTAAAATAATGTAATAGTGAAGTGTTATGGTTTTAAAATTCAATAAAAGGCGCTAAAATTCGCAAAGCCAGCTTGCGCAAATATTCAAAAATCTTTATGACGGGTTTTCTTTTCTAAAGTCAATAAACAAAAAAGTTTCATAAAAAACGTAATACGAGATGTTATTGCATGGTATGCTGATTCTTTCCCGGCAGAGGCGCCACCGTTCGTTTTGGAATGGCATGTGGGCCAACTTTCATTAAAAAAAAATAACTACAAAGCATCTACGCTGATGTCCGCCATTTTGCTTTCGAGCAGGTTTAGTTCCATCACCAGAATCACTCTCGGCACCTTCAAAAGCTATAGATTAGCTTGTCAGTCCATGTTATTTTCTATGCTCTGTTATGTCATGATTTTGTTAACCTGCGATGTTGGTCAAAATGTTTTTTTTTGTGGAGGAGCCATGCTTAAACTTGGCTCCTCCACCGTATGTACGGCTCGACCACAAATGTCAACCGAACTGGTAGAATCGTTTCCGCCAAATCCAATCCCCCTATCGACAAGCATTCCACTCGACCTCCCCGCAACAGATCACACCCTCGCCACTGACCAACCGTGCGACCCAAAAAACCAACTCAAGACTCCACTTTCCGTCACCGAAGCAAATCCTTACTTCCTTCCGATTCGCTGGCTCCTTTTCTCCGAAGTGACCCGATCTCACGCACGATCTGATCAGTTGTGTCCTCGCATCTTACACGCACGATTGGCCACGTGGTCAGTGCGTGGAGACAAGATGGATATTTTGTGGACCATGGGGGATCCCAAGAATGGGTTTAAATAGTCACGTAAGCTCGCTTCGTTTTTTGCCCGTGTTGTCCGCTATTGTTGTCGTCATAGAACCACTGACTTTAACTAACGTGGATTGAGCGTAGAATCCAGCCGCTGATCTCAAATAACCTGGATAGAGCATAGGATCCAGCCAGCTGATCTCAAATAACCTGGTTAGAGCATAGGATCCAGCCAGCTGATCTCAAATAACCTGGATAGAGCATAGGATCCAGTCAGCTGATCTCAAATAACCTGGATAGAGCATAGGATCCAGACAGCTGATCTCAAATAACCTGGATAGAGCATAGGATCCAGTCAGCTGATCTCAAATAACCTGGATAGAGGATAGGATCCAGCCAGCTGATCTCAAATAACCTGGATAGAGGATAGGATCCTGCCAGCTGATCTCAAATAACCTGGATTGAGCGTAGAATCCAGCCGCTGATCTCAAATAACCTGGTTAGAGCATAGGATCCAGCCAGCTGATCTCAAATAACCTGGATAGAGCATAGGATCCAGCCAGCTGATCTCAAATAACCTGAATAGAGCATAGGATCCAGCCAGCTGATCTCAAATAACCTGGATAGAGCATAGGATCCAGTCAGCTGATCTCAAATAACCTGGATAGAGCATAGAATCCAGCCAGCTGATCTCAAATAACCTGGATAGAGGATAGGATCCAGCCAGCTGATCTCAAATAACCTGGATAGAACATAGGATCCAGCCAGCTGACTTCAAATAACCAGAATAGAGCATAGGTTCCAGTCAGCTGATCTCAAATAACCTGGATAGAGCATAGGATCCAGTCAGCTGATCTTAAATAACCTTGATAGAGCATAGGATCCAGCCAGCTGACTTCAAATAACCAGAATAGAGCATAGGATCCAGTCAGCTGATCTCAAATAACCTGGATAGAGCATAGGATCCAGTCAGCTGATCTCAAATAACCTGGATAGAGCATAGGATCCAGCCAGATTATCTCAAATAACCTGGATAGAGCATAGGATCCAGCCAGCTGATAAAAATTGAAGTAAGGCTATCCATTGTTGGCAACAGATTTCTTAATTCTAGAGTTTTTGTATGCGTTTTCATTCAACTTTGACTGTTAAAATGGTGAAAACTACGAAAATGACGAATCCTACCGATAAAAACACTTAAAATTGCTCAGGCTCTTTGATAGAATTTAAAATCATGGACTCTTTTAACTCACACCACCTCCTAGACTGGTGCAGGAAAACGTCCAGTATTCTGCTTCAAAGTGATCTGATCGTCACGATTCAAACGAACACAAAACGGCGGCCATTTTTTTGCGTTAAATTGCAATCAAACACCGCAAGAGCACAGGAGCAAAGAAGCAGAAACAGTAAAAAATGTGCAGAATAGATCAACACAAACAAATGCAACTAATACAGATTTATTTATGCGATAGTCGTTTTTTTTTACCAATCTAGTCAATAATGTTGGGGAGTTATTAGTCTGGCCGTGGTTATTTAAAGACAGTCATGATTACCGACCGTAGGGTATGGCTTCGATGATGAAGCAAAGTCAACCACGAGGGGAAAACTCGATGCCGGCAAGCGGCCTGGTCCTGGTCAACCAAACCAACCATATTCCACTGAAACATCAAAACATTCAACCTGTATGCTTTGAATTTTCATCTGATCCCAAACGCACTTGTGTTCCATACAGAGGTAACAAGTCACAACGGAGCTATTCATCGTTATATTCGAACTTCTAAAAGTCCGTCTATATATATATATGTATTGAAATCAGGACCTCGCCGAGTTACACAAGTGGAAGTCGTTTGGACTTGAAGTTGTTTGGTAGGCGGAGAAGTGGTCAGCGGTAACGCAAAGCGAACGCCGGCGTACTCTCTTCAACCGGTGCTGAGGGGGTGGCGTACGCTTCGATAAACACGTGCGATTATACGAGGGGCAACAACGAATGCGTACTGCGGAGAAAATACAAAACGTACGTTTGGATTGGTACGTACGCATTTTGTTGTTTGGATGTGGTGTGCAACAGGGTTTGGGCGTGCACTGCGTTTACGGTACGTGCCCAAAGGTAACTTTATCCGGTTCATTTTTATCTAATTTATTACAAAGAACGTAGGACAACTATTGGTTGAATGATATTTTCGTGTTGAATTTACCGCCGACAGTGAAATTTTGTAAAACAAAGTCGTTTTTTTAAATATTAAGATCTACCCACAATTGGCATAGCACTAACACATGCATAGGGACACAGCGAATTTATCTTGAGGTCCGAATCTGGCGCTATGCAAAGTAAGATTGCCACAACATTTAATATTTAAGTTTTCTCATTTACTAATTAACATAGAATAGCAGTCAGGTAGCAATTTTTCTTGACTGTCTGTGCGGGCTCAAAGTAAAAAAACAGGGCACTCAACAACGCCATACTTCGTCGTTCAGACTAGATCATCTGTCATTTTTGTTAAAATCTGTGATTAGTTGACATAAACACAGAGCACAAGGATGTTGGAATATCTCGATTTTGTTAAATGCTATGCTTGTGTCGATTGTGTGCAGTCCCATTTGATTCCCAAGTTTTAAGGTCTTTGTGTGCTATGCATGTGCCGGTTCGTATTGCTCTGCCAATTGTGGGCAGAGCTTAAGCCTACCTGTAAAGGTGATGCTGGGTGGGCGTTTAGAACTGAATACTGAAATAGAATATAAAACGGAGGATCCAAGTGGAGTACCTCAAGGGTCTGTACTTGGGCCACACTCTTTCAAATGTATACACAATTGGTTAAAAATTCGTTTGATGCAGATATATCAAATCAATAGTTTGTTAGTCAATAGTTTTGTTGGTCAATTTAAGTACAGCTTTGAGAAACAACTGCCTTGCTACACGCCTTGCAAGGTACCAGGAGGCTATATATTGTAACAAAGCACGTTCTATCCGAGTTTGGAATCGCGATAGGTTTAAATTGCGCGAATCGAATGCGTAATTCGCAGCCGACCGAACGCAATAAAGGGCGAATAGTTGGCCCGAAGTCGCCCGCGAACATTCGAGCAATGCACGCAATTTGAACGGCCAGAGGAAAGACTTTCCCCGCCCACTATCATCGCTAACAGTGCGTCTTGAGAATTTCCATTCGATTCAAATTTCCAGCCCCCCCAGCTTCCAGTTTGGTCAAGCGTAATCTTTGACCCTCGGCTACGGGGGGGAGCTGTGAGGGTGGCCGGCAGAGACCTGCCATTAAAATGAACGAAATTCCTCGCCTATCCCGTGTCCAACGGCCGTCCGCGCCCTCTCGTTGTTTGTTTTTTTGATTTTATTTCCGCTTTGAGTTTGCGAACGCAGCGAAGAGAAATGGGAAGCCGGTCAGGAGAAAGGAATTTCTTATTGCTTGAGAGGTTCCGGGCCATTTCGAAGAGAGTTTCAGCGAGCCTAGTAATATGCGAAATATGAAGATCAGAGCTGGATGGATCTCTATTTTTTTTTTTTTTATTTGCAGAAGAATTAAATGTGCGTTCAGCCGGAACTAACACGCGAGTAGGTGGAGGGGTCTAATAAAAATATCGCTCGTCTGTGTTATAATTTCCTGACCGGCTCAGCATTTGAATTGCAAAGTGAATGAAATAAGGACAATGGTGGTTGATCGCCATACTTCATTTCCAGTATTTATTTATTTTTTTTACTTTGGGGTTTTTTTTTACATTGAATCTCGCTTGAAAAGAAGTAAAAAAGAGCCAGAAACAAGATTTTCAAAGCAGAGTTTAAGCGTTTGGGTGTTTAGTTGTTATCACCATGTTAACGACCTTGAAAAATCAGGAAATATTGTCTGTGAATGGCTGATCTTTGGGGGTTAAACGTTAACTCTGCCTTGTGGATCCAGCACCAAAAGAACAACGTCAAAGCGAACACCGTAATTACAAAATCAAACATCACGCTTTCGGTACAATTGAAAACAAACTCATTCACGTGAATTTTCCCCACACACACACAGAGAGAAACAAAATTCACCGACTGTCAATCCCCGATACCGATTCACGTCAAAACGCTGCGACCAAATCGAATTATAACTGATTAACACCAATGCGCAATTATCCAATTACCTGTCCACAAATTACACGATTTATCCAAAACGATATCATACGAAATTACACCACACTCTGAACACATGCACGCGCAATGATTCGCCTGTCAGGACAACTTCAGCCCCGAATCGTACCCGTCAAATGCGACGTGGGCATTCTCTTTGTACTCAACTCCAGCCGTCTCTTCGCCTGTGTTTGGATATTGCCCACCCTCCCCTTAACCATGCCAGGAGATCCGACTCTATCTATTTAACCCCCTCCCAGCACCGTTACCGAGTCGCCCCTGGGCAAGACTTCAAAGGACCTCCTGCTTGTGACATAATACTGGGGCATTTTCCACCGCCCGAAACCCCCCCCCCCCCATCTCTCTTCGCTGCCATATATTATACAACCCCACAGTGAACATCTACAGGTCCTACAGAATATACAGTCTATGCACATAATGCATCTGTCCAATTCGCTCTCTCAATATATATATATACATGTATATATTGCTGTTTTCCCCCACTTGTAAATTTAAGCCTTTTTTTCTTCGAAATTTAATAGTGTGGGTTTATCTTTTTGTCGTAATGAGGTGGTTCGGGCGGTTGACAATTGCAGAACTGCCTATTTTTGTGTCGTCGTCGTCGGAACAGATTGGAATTGTCATTCGCGCGTGCGGGGTGGATCTGTTTCGATTGAAATGGTAATCCTATCCAGCTGGTATTTTTACGTGAAGGGGGTTGATGAATGGGTCGCGCGATCATTTGCAGTGCATGAATCGGTGTGGACTTTTGGCGACCCTCGTCGCGTGTGCGTTTAGTCTTAATTCTATGTAGATTTTCGGTTTTTACTGACCGCGTGCGTTTATACGTGTTCTTTACCCACGCAACCTTTTTTTGGTGTATAATCTCAAATTCGGGTTACAGATTGAATCTTTTGTTAAATAAATGTGTCGGAAATGCATAAACTAGTTCATGTTTCACTACTGCTTACTGAAGTGTATATGAGCTAGGAATAGTTTTACAATGTCTAATTTAGTAAGCTGTAAGTTTTTTTTTTGGTTGCAACCTTAGAGTTTCATAAAACTGACAGTAACCTTTTTAAACAGATGGGTCTTTTTGTTTCAGCCACTTAGAAAATTAAATTTTTTAAAAAGATTTCCAATTGGTTCTTTGGTTGTCCAAGGTCATTTTTGCGAGCCAATGAGAGTCGATTCATAAGGTCGAGGCTGACCTTCAAGCATTAAATGGCCGTAACATTGACAAGCTGTGGTAGTTTTTCACCTGTAAAGGAACATCCCTGAAGTTTAAAGTTTGCATTGAAGCGTGCCTGTAATTTTGAAAAAGTGACTGCGAGGTTTGTCTGTTTTGTAAATATAATGCTTGCTGTTCCTTATGGGCGGTTGGTCTTACAAGTTAAACAAAATCCGTGCTGCTTGCTTCGAAATTACCTCTGTTGACGACATAGCCCTCGATGGTATTCTATTTACGCAAAATTTTAGAGCACAACTTTGATAACATTGGGTATAATAATGGGTTTTATGGGAAAAGGTTTAAATAGGAAGGGGAACATTTGCGATGGTGAACAAAACTTTTGAAAACGACCTGATATCGATCAGAACGACGAAGAAAATGATTCTTTTATTAATAAAGCAAACCGAAAAAAAAATCGAGTTTCCGTTTGGATCCGTTGCAATTTTCTAAGCTGCAAGACAAAAAAAATACCTTTGAAGTGTCCTCATGTCTTTTCTTATTTCCACAATTGTCTTTAATTTAGTCATGGGTATTTACAATTGACGGCGTATCTTTTCTTACCATGCAATAGGTACCTACTATATTTAAAAAAAATAAATTATTTCAACTGTTTAAAAAATGGTTACTTTCGTTTTGTAATATTCTGTCCTTGTCTTACCAAGGATATGAGTCTTATTATAGCTGATTACTCAATCACCTTCTCGCCGCACCTGCGTGGGGGTTTCCCCAAAGCAACTTCGAACTAATTTTCCCTGTTCCTTTGATGCAAATCGCATCACCCACGATTCGCTGCCGCGTGGCAAAGTCGGGATTACGTTCAAGTGCGGAATTCATGCAAAGCTCTTTGAACAGTTTATGAAAATCGATAACTTTTGGGAATAAATTATGCTGCCTTGAATCGAGTTTTGACAGAATATTGTTTAATTTTTGAGCGCTTATATAAAACACTATTTATATTAGAAGTTGAACCTAAAAATGATGTTATCTTCAAGTTATTTTAACTGTTTCGTAATTGTGTTTAAAACTTTCGTCAGTTTTCGTTACGACGATGAGGCAAGGCTTCACAAACTCAGTAAAGTGTGATGATCTAAACTTTGGATTTCAAACTTATTTTGGTTGTTGTCTTCCATGGTGCCCATAGCCACTTTACGACAACTTTTTTCAAAAGTTTGTTTGCAAGTTTTTCCAAAAGTTAAATTCGTCTCCGTTCCCAGAACCGGAGAGCGTCTCGCGGAACCTGCCCGGTAGAAGCCAATGGCTTCAGAAATTTCTGAGCCGCCGTGTGAAAATGGATTTCTGGCTTCTTTACTCTCTTAAAAACTTTGTTAACGTTATTACATTTAGCCAAAGCTGGTTGTTGATTTCGCTACACCGGCTTATTTCTGAGATGAAACGCTTATTTCGCTACGTCACCAGCTTATTTCAGAGATGAAACGCTTATTTCGCTACGTCACCAGCTTATTTCTGAAATGAAACGCTTATTTCTGAAATGAAACGCTTATTTCGTTATGTCACCGGCTTATTTCTGAAATGAAACGCTTATTTCGCTACGTCACCGGCTTATTTCTGAGATGAAACGCTTATTTCGCTACGTCACCGGCTTATTTCTGAGATGAAACGCTTATTTCGCTACGTCACCGGCTTATTTCTGAAATGAAACGCTTATTTCGTTATGTAGCCGGCTTATTTCTGAAATGAAACGCTTATTTCACAATAGACAGCTTCTTTCACAACGTGAAAGGCTTATAAAATAAGGTCATATAAAAAAACAACAATACAATCAATTGTAATCAACAATACAATTTATTTTTAAATTTATTTAAGCAATAATAAACTTATTATTTGCATTTCAAAAACTTTTAAAGTATGCTATCGGTGAACGCATTCACCATTACTTGCATATGAACTGAAATGACAAAAAATAGAATGTCGAACGACATTCGGCGTAGGTCCGGGAAAGGTTAATCTCCTACTGATTTGTAACTCGATTCTTAGTCACTACACATTAAGTTGCTATTATTTATATAATTGGTATGCAAGATACTGATGATTGCGGTTTCAGAGACATGCTTTTCCAGGAATCGCCGGATAATTGCATATTCATTTTAGGTTTATACGGGAACCAGTTGACCAGGTCTTCGTCAATCACTTACCTGACCCGAAAGTTACCACACATTCCTTCGATACCAAGGCAGGGTTTGCATCAAAGAAATAGAACAACGACCTCAGAACGAAACCTAAAGTAACTAAAAAGAATACCAGCGCTGATGTTAAACGTGCTGCTGAGCAAACGAGCTGGCAATACGCGGTAACGGTATTTGCCACCCGATGGCGCTTGTGAACGTACTTAAAAAAAAATCTAACTTTCGGCCAGCTCTAGTCATTTTTTAATTCTTTACCTGACGATCTCAGAAATGTTAACAACTTTTTAAATTTTAAGACACTGCTGAAACAATTTTTAATAGCCAAAGAATTTTATACCATTGACGGTTATTCTTTATTATTATATATTAAATTGCTTTCTTATTTTCAAGACGACTAGACTTTTACGACAATTGACAATGTAACACATGTGTATTACGGCTAAAAGAAAATAAATAAAACTTACAAATTGAACAATTGCGACTCAAAATATCGATACGTGTATATCAATCGTTGAGGTTAGCATTAATAAAGTTTAATTTCTTTTAAACCAGTCTCAAATGCGAGTAATCTACGAGAAAGAAAAGGATATGGAAAAGGATTTTCGTCGATCGGTCTAGATTTTTCAAACGCTACAAAGCAACTAAATAGTTTCACACGGCGTAAAAATTCCACACAAGATTTGAGTCGAGGTGTCGCTCCATGGTAGCAACACGCCATGTGTGGGCCGACCCAAGTAGTTATCCAATATGTCGGCATGTCTATCGGCGCTATTGTCAATGATTAGATGCGCGTGGTGCACGCGATCGTCCTCAAGCAGTTTGCCCAGGTTGTTTGCTTTGTCCTGACTGGCCGTAGTACCATCTTAACATTTGCTAAACTTGACAATGTGCTAATCACCATACGTCGTGCCTGCAGCGCTAATGTTTTACTGGCTATGCTAAATATGGCTGCCAAATGACTGCTTTACTGTGGTTAAAAAAAAAGGATATTACAACATGGAGTTATTTCTTGCAGATTGCTTGGATTTGAGACTGGTTTACGCTCAATTAATCTTTATTAGTGCTTACTTTAACTATTGGTAAACACGTAAAGATGTTTTGATTCGAAATTATTTAATTGTTGAGGTTTGTTTCAATGGATAGCCAAGTCCCAAAGTCATTACTCTAATATTACAATTTTTGGACTCATATCTATAAGATATTTTTATTTTCCCTTTGTATTCTTGGTTATTTTTTAAAGTTCCCGTATCCTATTCAGACCATTATTTATGATCTATCGATTGGTAACAAAATAATTATCAATACGGATTCAAAACTACTTTGCTTTTAAGGTAATTCCATCTCAAATCAACACAACAACCAAATAAAGAGGGACCTGAACATTTTTTATTCTTAGAAATTCTGAGCAAATTAATCCGTTAAACAAACAAAGATGCACGCATCATTATTTAATGACAGTAATTATTTTGATTGGTTTTGTTACCTGCGATCCGAGGTGCTTAACTTGTGCCTTTATAACACACCTTGTTAGGCAGGTAACCGTCGTCTTGTTTTCTCTCCAAGGTTAGGAGTGAACCCGAAACAACCGTGCGAGAATGAACGGAAAAAAAAAACGATCACGACATTACAAACTCGATTGGTGTATCGTAAATACAGGCTGGGTCTCGAGATGTATATAAGTTAAGCGACAAGGCTGTGAGTCAGGTATTGGATGGGTGACCAACGTAAAAGCTATTATAAAATATGCTAATCATGCTGGCTAAAAATCGCGACAGAACGGATATGCAGAATTTTTGTCGTTCGTGTGTTAGGCTTCGTGCTGGCATCGGGTTCACTTTCAGCTGCCTTTTACCACAGGCCATCATTCACTGACAGCCTAGATGCCAGTGCCACAGAAGCAGCCAAAACAGTGTGTCAAAGTGACAAGGCTAGGCGGTGGCCGGTCCTTAGTGCTGTTGGACAGGAGCAGCCAACACAGTGTGTCAGAGTGACAAGGCTAAGCGGTGGCCGGTCCTTGGTGCTGTTGGACAGGAGCAGCCAACACAGTGTGTCAAAGTGACAAGGCTAAGCGCTGGCCGGTCCTTGGTGCTGTTGGACAGGAGCAGCCAACACAGTGTGTCAAAGGGACAAGACTAAGCGGTGGCCGGTCCTATGTGCTGTTGGACAGGAGCAGCCAAAACAGTGTGTCAGAGTGACAAGGCTAAGCGGTGGCCGGTCCTTGGTGCTGTTGGACAGGAGAAGCCAACGCAGTGTGTCAAAGGGACAAGGCTAAGCGGTGGCCGGTCCTTGGTGCTGTTGGACAGGAGAAGCCAACGCAGTGTGTCAAAGTGACAAGGCTAAGCGGTGACCGGTCCTTGGTGCTGTTGGACAGGAGCAGCCAACACAGTGTGTCAAAAGGACAAGACTAGGCGGTGGCCGGTCCTCGATACTGATGGACAGAAGCAAGCTGCGTGCCGGCACCGTATTTATCATCGGCTCCCTTCTAAGCCAGGCTAACATAATTATTACCTCAAACCCATCACAGTGGAACGCACCCTTTCCACCTAAAATCTGCTGCTACCTTTACTTTCAATATATGCAATTCCTGCGTGAATACGTCGACTTATACCAATTCTACTGCCTACAAAGTCACAAATTACTGTGCCCCTACCATCAAAAAATTGTGGGTGATTCAGCGGATGGAAGTAAGGGGGAGGACTGCATGGCTTTGACTTTGAAGTTCCACCTCGGCGCTAGAACTATTACTAAAGTGTTGGAAATGGATTTGCGATCAAAGGCTAGACGCCGACGCCGACGCCGACGCCGACGCCGCTTGTCGTGGAAAACCCCCTGCCGCTAAGATTGCGATATTCACGAGCTCTCACGCAGCACAACATTACATATTGTCAACCGTTTTGACAGCACCCCCCTCCCCCACCCGCCACCATCTCCCCGTGATGTTCACTTTATTTATATAGAGTAATTATTAATCTGATTATGTCATTGAATTTGTGTTGTAATTACCTGATACTTTCATTCGATTTGATTACAGAAAAGTGCAAATATCAATAGATTATCCGTATTATATTGATTCATTTAAAGACAATTAAAAGAACAAGTGGTTTATTTTAAACTGTAGCAATGCTAGGGCCAGTCCTTGTGCTGGTATCTTATTTCACGGGCTAGACTGTAGCAATGCTGGGGACAGTCCTTGTGCTGGTATCTTCTCTCACGGGCTAGACTGTAGCAATGCAGGGGACAGTCCTTGTGCTGGTGTCTTCTCTCACGGGCTAGACTGTAGCAATGCTGGGGACAGTCCTTGTGCTGGTATCTTCTCTCACGGGCTAGACTGTAGCAATGCTGGGGACAGTCCTTGTGCTGGTATCTTCTCTCACGTGCTAGACTGTAGCAATGCAGGGGACAGTCCTTGTGCTGGTATCTTCTCTCAAGGGCTAGACTGTAGCAATGCAGGGGACAGTCCTTGTGCTGGTATCTTATTTCACGGGGTACACTGTAGCAATGCTGGGGACAGTCCTTGTGCTGGTATCTTCTCTCACGGGCTAGACTGTAGCAATGCAGGGGACAGTCCTTGTGCTGGTATCTTCTCTCACGGGCTAGACTGTAGCAATGCAGGGGCAGTCCTTGTGCTGGTATCTTCTCTCACGGGCTAGACTGTAGCAATGCAGGGGACAGTCCTTGTGCTGGTATCTTCTCTCACGGGCTAGACTGTAGCAATGCTGGGGGAGAGTCCTTGTGCAGGTATCTTCTCTCACGGGCAAGACTGTAGCAATGCAGGGACAGTCCTTGTGCTGGTATCTTATTTCACGGGGTACACTGTAGCAATGCTGGGGACAGTCCTTGTGCTGGTATCTTCTCTCACGGGCTAGACTGTAGCAATGCAGGGGTCAGCCCTTGTGCTGGTATCTTCTCTCACAGGCTAGACTGTAGCAATGCAGGGGACAGTCCTTGTGGTGGTATCTTCTCTCACAGGCTAGACTGTAGCAATGCAGGGGACAGTCCTTGTGGTGGTATCTTCTCTCACAGGCTAGACTGTAGCAATGCAGGGGACAGACTGTAACTAAATGACAATTCGTTTATGGGTATTTACAGTTATGATGAAACCCCAAAAGGCTAATTTTCCTATTAATTATATCATTTTCGTAATTCACAGCTCTAATAATTTAGACAGTTTGTAGAGTCCTGGAAGCCTTTTCCTCCGGCCCGTCATTCCCCACCCTATATCATCATCAACATAAACATATACATAATGAAGTCTACTTGCACATACTTGCTCCCCTGCGGTCTCACTCGCGTCCAATTAGGCAAAAAGCAACCCGCGATATGATTCCATAAGAATCTCAGCCCCTATACCCATTTTGCAAAATTGAAAATGGGCCCCCTGTGACCCACTTATGCGACTCAGCGGTACCATTTCTATACACATTTGCAGAATAATTTCTCAAGTATTACCGTAATAAATAATAACCCATGCACATACGGGTATAGAGTACTTTACAAATTTGTCTTTCAATGCAGTTTCTAGCTCATCATTAGGTGAGATAATTTATAAAGTGATCACAAAAGAGAATTTCCGTGTAAAACCTAGCACGGAATTCATCCAGTTTTCTTTTTGAAAAATAGTGTAATTGCGATCCGTATGAACATTCATATATAAAGTAGACTTCAATGCTTGTGCTCGGAGGATTTCCACACGGATTTTCCGGCTTCCCGTAGTAATAATACTCATAAGTTTCGCTCAAGTATATAAGACAGGATGGAGAAGACGCGACGGTGAAGCGCAGTCCATTCGGTGAGATATGAAACCAGAGCAGAGTCCTCCAGGTCCATTTTTTTCCATAAGCACTTTTGGTATAACAAATTTAAGTTGAGTGATTTGAAAAGGTATCGTCTCTCACGTGGGATCGACTATAGACACTCAGTATTAGGATGTTCTGTATTGTCTAAATTTCCCATTTCTAGGTTAGAATTGCCGGTGCTCGTGAGAGGAATAGAGTGAGGAAAATGGAGACGTTTGCTCGTGCCCCGTTGGACCCCCCCCTCCCCCCCTCTCTTATCACCCATCCCCACCACTACTTCTCTAATTGAATTACCCGACGGAAAGTTGAGAGATTGCCTTTACGCTCAGGGGTGGGAAAAGCAAATCTTTTGGATTTCACTTTTTTTTTTTAGAAAATAAATTTCTATAATTCTAATTTTTAGAAAAATTAGTAAATGGTCCGTAGTTTTTTAATCATGTGTTCTTTTATAATCTCAACGTGAAGGTAACATGCACTTACATGTTTAAATTTAATTGAAATTTGACTAAAATAAATATATTTTTGGTTATCTCAGAATAACCGGAGTTTTCAGCACGCCAAACCGTTCGGTGGTCACCCATTTAATACCTGACCCAGCGCAGTGTTGCTTAACTTCGGTGATCTCACGAGAACCTGTGTTTTTAACACGCCCAACCGTTCGGTGGTCACTCATTTAATACCTGACCCAGCGCAGTGTTGCTTAACTTCGGTGATCTCACGAGAACCGGTGTTTTTATCACGCCAAACCGTTCTGTGCCGACACCCCTGTTCGCAAAAAAGGGTGGGTGCCGGCCCGTGAACGGGTTACGCGGGGGGTATTAGAGGTGGTAGGGGGAGGGAAGTAAGTCCCTAACGTTCGGAAAACTTCGACGGGAGGAGAATAACAGTGAAAAGACTGGGGCTGACTGCTTTTCATTGAAAACTTTTCACGTTACATTTTGCCTGACGACGACGACTTATTTTGCAAAGAAAACTTTCTGAATGCCGTGGCGCTCGCGCTGTTCTGCAGCTGACTTTCCGCTCTTTCCCATGAGTGCGTTTTTCGTGACAGGAAAAAAATGTAAACAAAAAAAAAACGCGAGATTTTCTCTTTCTTTATTATGAATTGAATGTTATAGGGTCATAAATTTATAAATAAAAAATGTTTCCTCGAAAAGTGAAGTTTTTCTAAAGCTTTTCAGTTGAAAAGGAACTCTTCAATTTCTACGGTTCAGAGAGCTTTCTAGAAACGGTTAAAAATTACCAAAAGCTGCTATTTTTACAAAAAAAAGGCAGAGTTATCAGTAAAAAAAATTCAAATCTTATTTATTTATATTTAAATTCACAGTAAAACCAAAATTCTGTAAGTTAATGAATAGTTTTTGAGGAAAGCTATTTGAATCCGGGTTTTGAATAACTTTTAACTGTCACTTTGTCAAGGGTTATAGCAGCTAATAAATTAACAAGTAAAGTTACGAATCTTCGGAATATAGTTTCTCTTTTACTTAAAATTAATAACCCAGTTTTAAATCGTTTTATTTCAAAACTAGCTCTAAAATATGAAGTAAACACGAGACTAAAAACCTAATTCACCATATTGTGATATCCATTTTCATTTCTCTCTTTATTTATACAATATCTTTGATCGAATTTTCATCTCAGTACTCGAAAAACCTGCAAAATCAACGCAAAACATCTCTGCATATTCAAAAGCTCCTATCATCTACATCGAAATCCTTTATTAAATCCAGATTAGGCCTCGCCCGATCCCTCCGGAGATAGCCGAATGGCTTCAGAGTTGAACGTCACAATTTTTTGATCCCAGTTTTTCCTGTTCATGGTCGACTGGAGACGTCCCCATTCAATGGGACGGTGACAATGTCGGGCTCAGGATCGGGGGGGAAAACACACAATGGCGAGCGATACCAAGGTTTATATTGCATTGGGGGGCAAAAGGGCTCACGCGAGGATTTTCTAGCACACAATACAACAATACGTATTACACAATATATAATAATCATAATAATTCAGAGAGGTGGAATTTTTCAAGTGGTCGATTTTGTATATAAAAAACGTTTACGATTTATTTTCCACACCCAAGATAGCCCTAAAAATATTTTACAATTCTGATTATCTTTGTGATTACGAAATTGTGAAATAAAAAACACTATTTGATAATAATGATACTTTAGAAAAGAAGAGTTTCAAGGTGTTTCCAAAAAAAAAAAAAAAAAAATTCGCCTAAAGTGTACAGAAATCTAAAAACATTTAAGCAACTATTGATCTCGAACAGAATTGCAAAATCTACAGAATACGCATCTCCACATTGGCAATGTTTTTAACTTAAATTTTTTTTAATTATCATAAATTCCTGTTCTTGTAACTTTGTACAAACCCCCAGCCCCTTCCCTCCTACCCCCCCCCCCCCCCAACATCCACCCCTTGTTTCAGGTCGCTATTGTGTCCATCTGGATAATTGGCGTGATGACATCATCAGAACTCAATGTTTTCTTCTATTGTAATAATTTGAATTCGTCTGACATCTTTTGTCGATGCTTCCTTCTCTACCATGGGACTCTCCATTCACGTGGGACTACCCCCTCCCCCCCCCCCCCCCCCCCCCCACCCCCATAAAAAACACAACTAATGAGTCGTGGTTTTCATTTGAATTGAAAATGAAAGGTTAGTCCCTATTCCTGGCCCCGTTACCACCTCTCGACCCCCTCCCTAAACCCCTTATGCCCACGCAGCGAAAAATGAGTCCGTTGTCTCTGAAAGTCGCATGTCAAAAACAATATGAAGTAAAAGATTTTGATAAGTCGTGTTTCAAATGGAATTGTCTCTGTCGCATTCTTTTCTCGATGGAACCCGCTTTTCTTTCATATTTTTCTGATGGTTTATGCAACACCAAGTTGCAAGAGCAATCAGTTTGATCACCATTTTGACAAGCAATGCGTAACATTTATTTATTATTAGGAACACTATAAACCTCTCCAAAATTGATGTCCTAACGGGGAATCGGAACCCCGATCTCCATCTGTCGCGGGTGTTGCTCTAACCAGACAACACTAAAATACACTAAATACACGAAAATCCTCTCAAAAATTATGTGTCCAAGCAGCTCAATTGGTTAGAGCAACACCCGCGACAGGTGGAGATTGGAGTTAGATTCCCCGTTAAGGCATCAATTTTTCTAAAAATAAAATACCACGTGCATTGCAAGCGTTTGCAATTTAAATCAGTACTGCGTATCACATTCTTGTACGTATAAAACTTTTTTTTTCCAAATTTTACTAGCCAAAAATATGTGGCAGATGAAATTAGGAAATTGAAAAAAGCAAAACTTTTTAAACTGGGGCTGGAATGCCAAGTGAATTCAAAATTTTTGCACCTCTGGTTCATTTTTCAAGGTCTAAGTTTGTTAGAACTTGTCTGATTTCGGGCCAGATCGGGCCGTGCCCGAATAAAATTCGTTCGATCTTGGGGCGGACCGAGCCTTGCCAGCTAGAACTCGTCGGTGTTTCGGTCTGGTCGGACCTTGCCAGTTAGAAGTCGCCAGATTTCGGGCCTCATTCTACCTGGATCAGATATCAAGCAATTGCGCCCGAATGGGCCGCTAAAAAACGTCAGATTCAATCTCTATAAAACAGCCGCGTTGCCGTCTTCCACCAGATCACAAAACCATCCCGCTACGCCTTACCCTCCCCCCACCCCAACCTCCCAAACACACACACCCACACCCATTCGAGGCGTCGCGGCGCCTGCGTCGCCTGCGTCGCCTGCGTCGCCCATCGGATGTCCGGCGAAAGGCGGGGCGTCGCACCGGTCAACTTTCTTTCAGACGCTTTTCTTTGTTGCTAGCGAGTTATGTTGACAAATCGAAAAATAAATTTTTCTGATGCATGAGCTTAGCGTATTTAAATTTTTAAAGGTAATTTTCGTTGCTTACTTTGGAAACTATGGAGTATATAATATTCAATGGTAAATTCAATGTTTGGTAGCCATGGAGATGCTGAGATCGCCTGACAGAGCTTCTCAATTCTGCTATCTTATGTTACCACGGGTATATCATGGCCTAGCATAGGAGGTTCAATGGTAGATTCAACGTTTGGTAGCCATGGAGATGCTGAGATCGCCTGACAGAGCTTCTCAATTCTGCTATCTTATGTTACCACGGGTATATCATGGCCTAACATAGGAGGTTCAATGGTAGATTCAACGTTTGGTAGCCATGGAGATGCTGAGATCGCCTGACAGAGCTTCTCAATTCTGCTATCTTATGTTACCACGGGTATATTATGGCCTAGCATAGGAGGTTCAATGGTAGATTCAATGTTTGGTAGCCATGGAGATGCTGAGATCGCCTGACAGAGCTTCTCAATTCTGCTATCTTATGTTACCACGGGTATATCATGGCCTAGCATAGGAGGTTCAATGGTAGATTCAATGTTTGGTAGCCATGGAGATGCTGTGATCGCCCGAGCTCTCTTATGTTACAACGGCCATAGTTGTGATAATTTTATCCCATAATGCTTTTGGGCAGGGTTACCTAAACGCTGGTTGAGCGGTTGAAACGTCGCGTTGTTTCTATTGCAATTTTGCAACTTGCGTATTGCAATTTGCAATCGGTGGTGAAAAATATGGCTTACGCTTTGTTTTTGAAGAGGTGTATTTCTTATGTAAAATTTAATTTTGGCTTGGTCGTGCACTGAATTTGTTGACTTATTGGTAATATCGAGCTTTTGCCTGTCACCAACGCAAGGATGTAGAAACCAAAACGCACCACAATTCCAGTTACCTTCACGAATCTGACAACTTAGAACTTTTAAGAACAGTTTTTTATTGAAATTTTGAAGTGATTGCACTTTATATGTGTAATTAGGCTGAAACCAAAACTGGTCATGTTTATGAAGTTAACCCATCCATTATCTGACCCACCGTGGTGTTACTTAACGTAAGTAATCTTACACTAAACCGTTCGGTTTTGCAAAGCATAAGCAGGCAAATACACAATGTCAATTTTTTTAAATTAAAATTTTCTTTATCATTTTGTATTTCTTGGTCAATTATCTGGGAGAGGGACGGAAACCAAGTCATTTTCTGTGAAAGTCTGTGGCTACTTTTTACTGTGTAGAAAATGATGCTTCATTGGTCCTAAATCTGACCATCCAGCATTTCACAAAATCATTTTTTTCTTGTGGGGATAGATTTGTATTCCGTCATCACGATCTGGTCACACAAAAACATTTCGACTACTTTTCATTTTCCCAGCATAACAATAGAGCTTTCCCCGGAATGCATCTCGTCGAGTTTTCCACCACCAATGAGTTTCCATTCAAGCGAGCGTATAATATCTATTCAGCCACGAGATCCCCGTCGGAAGATGTTGAGGGGAAATCTGTTTCTCTTCTCGTTCGACCAGTTGACAGATGGAAGGGGTGCAAGGGGGTGGACTGGTGGTATACAGGGTATCTTAATGTTACCTTCTGTTCGATCCAAGATTATTCTGCTACGTCAGTGTGGTGATGAATTCCAGCGGGAATAGACTTAAAAATGTGCAAAACTATACACCATTAGGTCATGCCATTTAATAAGTACACCAGTTTTATAATTGTTATCACAGTTTTTTAATAGTCAACGACAATCTGTTAAAAATAAAAAATTAACCGTCATTTTTTTAAATACTTTTCGAATAAACCGTTTTTTTGCGCTGTCATGTTGCCGTGGCGTTCGCCGAATTCCGCGGTCGCTGTGCATAAGCTTGGCACTGGCTAGCGACGATTCACTTGTCAGCTGACTAGAGTATTTTTTCCCCCCAAACAGTTCAGTCGCGATAGTTTATCGGCACATTCGACGGCGTCGCAACCACGTGCGTTTTACCTGCTCGGACCTTTCGTCTCCGTTCGCTAAACTTTCCTGGCTTCACTTTCGTAGTTACTCTGCAAGTGAATAAAAGTTTTGAAAGAATCGAGAAATGATTCTGTAAATTCGTTCAGATTTTACCGACACGTGTGAGTATTTAGTGAACTACTGACTAATTTCGTAAATTAAACTTACTAGTTCTTGAATAGTTTTGATTATCCATCGCCGGGACAATACGCAGTGATAAAAGATTGTTTAAAATTTGAATTCGTCTTTTCAATCGTGAATTTCCATCAAATTTCGCAATGTATATAACGTGTGCAAGTTTCTAGATGTTGTTAGCGATGTACCACTTTCCTAACCTACCCCTTCTGGTGCCGTTTTGGCCATCTCTGGTCGGTATCCCCGTGCTAGAATCGCCGGTCACCGGTGCACGGGCACCCTTAGACGGTTACGACGGCGTCCCAAAAGAGTATGCGAGCTCGTCTAGGCAGCACATGGCTGGTGGTATTATTACACACCTCAAAGAGGAGCCGGTGGAAAGGGTGGTTGAGAGGGTGACGAGTGCATCGGCGGGTTGTGAAGAGGCGATAGACATGAGTGTAGAAAGGGGAGGTGTCTTGAAGGAATGGAGGAAACGCTTGGTTGTGAGGCAGGACTTGGTGAGTTTGCTATTGATTAATCACTTCTTTAATCTATTAGCTGATTATCATAATAATAATACTTTTTTTTGGTTATGTTGCACCTGTTGCAAGGTTTGCGAAGTGATGAATTTGCTAAAACGACATTTCTTATATGGTATCTTTGTATATCCTATTGGCGCCGAAAGTAATCACACCCAGATTTCAAGTCTAGTTTTCAGTAATTCAAATAGTTGTGCTGATTTATGCCGAAGCTTGTCAGTATACACGTGGTAAAATTCTTGTGACATAAATATAAGCTACTTATATGAAAGGACAGCCGAAAAATTCTGTAGAAATATATCTATAACATTATCGTTCTCATGCCATTGCGATGGAATCTTGCTTCGTACTTGCTCGCTTCATTTCTACCCTAGCGTACCTAAAAATAACCCTCGAAGCCGGCCAGTGGTTGACGCACGGCATCTTTATACCTCTGCAAGCGAATTCTCGGAAATTAGCTGGTACCCACATGTGTTTTTGCTTCTACAAAGGGATGTGCATTGATGCGTCAGGTATTTCAAACGGTGATTTGCAGCCCCTGATTTGTGGAGGTATGCTGACGGTGACACCACCCTTCAAAAGTGATATGTCCGATGAGTTCAAAATGAGAAAGGTATCTCTAGGTTATAGTAAAATCGTGGGTACAACCTTTTTGTCAGGAAGTCCAGTCCAAATCGTCGTGAAAACAAAACAAATAATACACATTAAACAAGTTGATTGAAATCATAGCTTTGTTTCTGACTCACTGATGGTATTTGTTAGCGACCTAAAATTGACACTAACAGGCAGAAAAGTCCATCGCTTGCTTCATCATCATCATTTCTTTGATTATAATAATCTTTCACTGTGCGTGGGGACCAGGTACTCAAAGAAAGTTCACTGTAGCAGTGAACAGTTGCAAATTATTGGTGAAGAAGTTGGTTTTTACCAATCACACTGCGCTGAGTCAGGTATTGGATGAGTGACCATCATACAAATGACCAGTTCTGTTCGGGAGAGAGGTTGGAGGGATGAAAGTTAAACAACACTGCGCTGAGTCAGATATTGGATGGGTGACCAACATACACATGACCAGTTCTGTTCGAGAGTGAGGTTGGAGGGATGACATTTAGTACAACTTCATTGTCTTGCTTATCAACCTCTCGACAGCATGGATTTGTGGAGGAATCCTGTTGCTCGCGTTGTACCTGTCGGTGGTCCCCGTGGTGATCTTCGCCAGGAGTTGGCTACGTACCGGCACCGGTTTTTCCCTCCACCATTTTAGACTAGGCAACGTTCATCATCATCCATTCACTCACCGACGCCGTCAGATCAGTGCCATAGAGTCCGATAACAAAACAGTGCGTCGTTAAACACGTTTCCAAAGCTACTTTGCTCCTAGAACTTCAATAACCTAGCTAACTCTTTCATTTACCTTTGAAATCGAACCTAAATTCACCTTTCTCGGTTTAAAAGAACCATCTAATTAAAAGATCCGTCTCACAAAGATCAAGCTTCGTATTCCAATTACTGGCACCTGAATTAACCTTCGTGCGTGTCAGGGTTTAAAAAAAAAAAGGTGTTTGTTATTTTTGAAACTAAACCCTTACGGGTAAAAAGTGTCCCATTCGCTCAGCCCTTCACGTACCTGTCTCTTTAATCTCTACTAGGTAATCAACACCCATCCCAAGTAACCAGATTCCAATTCGCCCCCCCTCCCTTTTTTCGTACTCTTTTTTTTTATTTTTTTTATTAAAACAACCCTTGACTGGCGACAGGTTTTCTAAGCATTGGTCGCCGCGTGCATACACATTTGTAGATTAGTATTTGAGACTCAAATAATCTTCATTGGTGCTTACCTCAAGAATTGACAAACACTTTCATATAGTTTTTGAAGTTTGTTAAAAAATGACTGCCGTAAGCGCCATCGGGTGGCACCTACCGTTACCATGTGTTGCCAGCTCTTAAACTCTGGTAATCTGTCTTAGCGTCCCTTCCGAAGGACGGTACAATCCGAACAACAGGATTCCTCCACTAAATCCATACTGTTGAGAGATTGATAAGCAAGGCGAGTGAAATTGTGCCGGTGCCGGGTTTCCCCTCCTCCCTTAATATTCTAGGTTAAGTTCATCATCATCATCTACCGACGCCAATAGACCAGTGCCAAATGGCCAGATGTTAAAACAGTGCGTCGTCAAACCCCAATAATTAATCAGTCTATGCTGGAAAAAAGCAGAATGTATACAAACTATTGATAATAATTATTGATGACTAACGATTTTATTTTCTTTTTTTCCAGGTAAGTCCAAAGATCATCACCCCAAATCCAGTGGCGCAAAGACCAAGTGATATCCACCGAAATTACAAACAGGTAAGTAATTGGTGTTTCAGCGAAAATACCAGACATTTCAGATGTCACCGACGGTCGACACTGAAAACGTAAAGACGCCGCAAAATAAACGTTCGTTTGAAGTTAGCGCGCGACGAAAATTCGCCTCGTTTTTTAGCAGTGTTGTTGAGCTACATCAAAGAGTCCTCCCCCAACCCCTATCATCGTTTTATTTTGAGATAAATGTGTCCTAACCATTCTTTCCGGTGGCTGTGAACGACCGATGTGTTGCGCCTCTCAAAATTAAATTAAGTTTAGATGTGTAGTTCCGTCAGGATGCATCCGGAGTCGAATAGAATTACAGTTCTGAACAGATCTCACTAACATTTAATTAATTGGGATAATTTTTAGGCCAAGTGTTTTTCACTTTGGAGTGGGATGAACAATTCGTTTGCTCTCGCTTTGAAGTTGTTAACTGCACGGTTTGACGTGTTGGAAACACAGGTTTTGGTGAGATCACCGAAGTTAAGCAACACTATACTTGATCAGGCATTGGATGGGTGACCACCGAAAGGTTTGACGTGGTGGAAACACCGATTCTGGAAAGATCACCGAAGTTAAGCAATACAATACTTGATCAGGCATTGGATGGGTGACCACCGAAAGGTTTGACGTGTTGGAAACACCGATTCTGGTGATATCACCGAAGCTAAGCAATACAGTACTTGATCAGGCTTTGGATGGGTGACCACCGAAAGGTTTGTCGTGTTGGAAGCACCGATTCTGGTGATATCACCGAAGTTAAGCAACACTACACTGGTTCAGATATTGGATTTGTGGCCATCATAGACGTGTTCGGAAAAGAGGTTGGAGGGATGAAAGTTAGTTCAACAACTTAACGAGTGGCGCTTTGCCGGACAAGTGCGTTCTCTAGCTGAACAGAGTAAAACGATTTTAAATTGAACGTATATCGCGTTTCAATGTACAATTATGTGCTAACAATTGGATGCAATTGTCGGCTTTAAGTGCAATAAATCGCAGCTTATCAAAACGCAAACCGGTTTGCGGACCTCTAAGTGCACGCTGCCGCAGTGCACCCGTTGCTTGTGCACGACGGTAATTAGATGATGGTAATTAATTCGAAATGCATTAAATGCATCTTCTTTGGTGTCGCCTGCTGGCTGTTCATGTACAAGTACGCAGTGGGAGCATAGAGTTTTTAGGTTTAGTGAGAGGCAAATGAGCTGATTTTAAACTGTATTCGTGAAAAATGACTGCTATACCGTGGCAAAAGTGGACGGTGCTCGTAGGTGGAGTCACCGTAGTTTTGATTGCTAAACAATTTCGTTGTTTCTCAAAAGTTACTTGCATTTCTGACTGACTTATGCCAAATTAATCTGCATTGATATTAGCCTCAACGATTGATGTACATGTTTCGATATTTTGAGTCGTTTTTTTAATTTAATTGTAGAGTTGAAAGGACAGCCGCAAGCGCCATCGGATGGCACCTACCGTTACCACGATTTTCCGGCTCGTTTGCTCAGCGGAAAGTTTAACATTAACGCTGGTACTCTGACTATAAATATAAATGTAGTGGCAAATTGTATGCAATATTTGTTGAATTTAATTTTCACTTTTCATTGGCGTATTGAGAAATCAAAACTTGATTTGAAGAATTTTGCTTCATTATTTAAAAAAAATGCCTTTTTATTCGAAGTTTGTAACCTAATTCTTATTGTCATATGAATTTCAGCAAAAATATGAAACAAAAATACTTATTTCTTAAGTTAAATGTTTTACACATATTATTCACATAGAATTTCATACTTGAGACTGGTGCACATCGGCGTGGCTCCGGCACTCTCAAAGTCAGACATATGAAAATAATTGCATTCGCAAGAACGTGCAATAAATAAAGTGCAACGATGCATTTATGAATGAATTACATTACCACTGGCTTCCTAATTAATACTGTTAACTCAGTGGTAGCTCTCACGAAGCAGCGAACACGCAATCTAATAAGTTGTGGAAGTGTACACAGAGGTATACTTAAGGTATAGGGTAGACTCGATTGAAATTTATGCTGGATAACAAATTTACCTTGCATTTATTGACTTCTTGAAAATCCGTCACAGATTCCATGGACCTATCAAATTTATTTTTGCATGCGGCACATTATTATAAATTTTTTTTTGCTCAAATATTAAAATAAACAATTATAAAATCGTAAATAATCAAGACATTTACAGAAATAAATTCTGTCAAAAACTGATCAAAAACCAGTGAACCTAGACGAAGATTTAAAACTTTTTTTGAGAGTTTTTTTATGTTTTCTTTATTTTCTTTTATTAAAATCTTCAACATGCCAGTTCTGTTCGGGAGATAATTTTTCATATTCATCCGCAAATTTCCATGTCGCATCATAATTACATACAACAACAAAAAACATTCGTTTCCAAAAAAAAAAAGTCTCTTTTAATTAAATAATCGTTCACTTCGCTCGCTCGTTGGCAGTCCCGCGGTTCGATCTTCAAGAGTCAAAATGAGAGATGCTGTCGACAGCGACGGCACGAGCGACGGCGGCGCCCTTTGATCTCGCCGCCTCGCCCACCCCTCCCTATGCCGCTGCCAAATTGCGTCAACACGCTTTACCCCCTTGCCTCCCCAAAACCCCCCAGAGCCGACGGCGTCCTAATATTGAACCTGGTCCACAGCACTGCGCACAGGACCCTCCTCCCCCCCCCCTGTCGGTGAACTCTCACTCGTTTTGGGCTATCTAGTTCGAGAGATTTTTTTGGGTGGTCTTGACCCTTAGGCTGTTTTTTGAAGTTTTTAATCGTGGAATGTATGGTGTACATTTTTGATATTGAAAAATGGGGCTGGACAAGCATGAAAATATACTCATTTGGGTAGCAAGTTTGGTCCAGGTTTATTCCCCGATGCTCAGTTTCATTCTTGCAAATCCTAGTTGATGTTGTGGTTGAATCATTTTGCCATGGCGAAATTCTAGAGTTTCTGTCACCAAGAAATATTACTAAAACCAAAAGAATTTCGTCACACATGTGTCTGGCATCGGGCAGTTCGTCACAATGTAATAGTAATGGGTGGGTGAAACAAGGGTTGGCATGGCAATCTAAAACAAGTAACCCGTGCCCGGCATCGGTCAGTTCATCACAATGTAATAGTAATGGGTGTGTGAAACAAGGGTTGTCATGGCAATCTCAAACAAGTAACCCGTGCCCGGCATCGGGCAGTTCATCACAATGTAATAGTAATGGGTGAGTGAAACAAGGGTTGTCATGGCAATCTGAAACAAGTAACCCGTGCCCGGCATCGGGCAGTTCATCAGAATGTAATAGTAATGGGTGGGTGAAACAAGGGTTGTCATGGCAATCTGAAATAAGTAACCCGTGCCCGGCATCGGACAGTTCATCACAATGTAATAGTAATGGGTGGGTGAAACAAGGGTTGTCATAGCAATCTAAAACAAGTAACCCGTGCCCGGCATCGGACAGTTCATCACAATGTAATAGTAATGGGTGGGTGAAACAAGGGTTGTCATGGCTATCTAAAAAAAACTGTCTTTGCTGAGAAGTGAACTCGTTTTTAGTTCATTTTTGGTCACCCCTGCATATATGCCATTGTAATAATCGAAGTACTTTCAGCATTTTACAATGGTTTTATCTGAATATTGGCTTTTAAATAACATATATTTCTGATAACAGATCTGTGATTATGCTTTGTGATTACATTGATACTTTGGATTAATTTATTCTATTTGCTATTATCATCAAAGATCAGGAAACAACAATTCAAGAGTACTGATCAGCCCATCTGATCATGTCTCCATGTACTTACCATTTTATCGGCAACATCAAAAGCAATCTCTCCCTTCAAAATTCAACCCCTGAAATCGTATTACGATTGGATAGTCCTTTCATTCACCCCCTCCCTCCGCCATTTTGTATAACACGATTAGACTTTGTATATAATCAACTATATAGACGCGTGATTGGTTTGAATTGGTACACGGTTTTTGGTTCATACTAATAATATTCGAAGAATTAATGTCTTAACTTCTGTTCTCATTGCAAGGTAGTTAAAAAAAGGTAGTTTAAACGTATTAATTTGAATAAATAATACCGTTTTTTAAAAAAATATTTGAAATGGGTTTTGAATGCTAAGTCAATGCATTTCAAATAGTTTTTCTTAAAACTAGTGCTTAGAATAAATCAAGTAGACATGAGTAAAAAAACTATAATACCGTTTTTAGTTATTAATTAAATTATTATGATGCTTGCAGTCATGCAAGTTATGAGTAATAGCTTTGTCGGCTGTTTTGAGTTTTGGATGATCAGAGTAGATCTTTACATTTTATATTTGTTCTTGGCCGAACTCACACTACCTTTAAGACTGGTACAGGTAATAAGATGAAGTTTTCTCCTCCAAAGTGATCTGATTCTAAGGAACACAAAATGCCACAAAATTGCGGACAATTCGTCGTTCTATTCTAAAAATACCATTTGTACTTTCACTTGTGTCGTTACTGGCGATCACAGCGGATGATAAACTAACCTTACTTATTACTCTTGTTAAAAAAAAAAATAAAATGCAAAAACATTACTACAATTAATCAGTGTTCATGAGCGGTGCCGCTTTGAGAAGCATTCCACGCGTTCGATCATCGAAAATTGAACGGTATTTCTCGTGGAATGTTCACGATTGGCAGCTTCTCGGAAAATGTACCCGGATGCCTGGAAAAGCGAATTCCTAACGACGTGAGTTGCGGGGACAGTTTTCCTCAAACGCGTGCCTGGAAAATTTAATACAATTTGTCGGATAATTGTTTCATTAGAAAGTGCAATTTGAGGTCGTGTGAGCGATTGTTAAACAATTGTTGAGTCGCAATAGTGTTAAAGGTTGATGGTTTTTAGACTCATTTATAATTGATTTATCCTTAGCACTAGTTTTAACAAAAACTATTTGAAATGGGCTTTGAATGCTAAGTGAAGAACAACTAAATTTCCCAACGTTTCGTAACTTATACCAGTTGGTCGTAAACGCTATCGGGTGGCAGCTACCGTTTCCACTTGTTTTGGAGGCTCGTTTGCTTAGCAGAAAGTTTATTTTGAACGCTGGCTCTCTGATTTTACCTATAAACTCAATGTTTATATTGTTGAGCTGCCGTTGACAAATGATTTCTCAGCAGAAAGCCCTCAACTGATGAAAAGTTTCAGATTTAAAAAAAATCAGGCACTTTATTTAGTGTGCTTTTAAAACTCATGTCTATTTTGATAAATTTTTTTTTTCTCTCTCATAATTGGTTAGGTAGTGAAAAACGCAAATATTTCGGGTTTATATTTTCGAAATAACAAAATTTTTTGTTTTGTAATTATTGATCAATGGATTATTGAACTTCGCAATTGGTTTAATTTATTGTAGCTCTTTTGTTATCGGGAAACTGTCAGGACTGCTTTCATCCTTCATAAAGTAATAGACACAAGTTAAGAAACGTCGGGAAATTTAGTTGTTCTTTGTTATTCTAGCATTCAAAGCCTAGTTTAAAATGTTTTTTTGTCAAACACTTGATACATTTAGTAAATATTGCCTCATAAAACATTAATTAAGCATCTTAAAATCAATATTCGAGATTCGTTTTTGTAACGAGCGTTAGCTGTCATTCTCGACACCCAAAGAAAAATCTTCGTCCCAAAAAAAAATCTTAACTTAAGAACGCTTAATCCAAGCACTTGATCGGCTAATCCATGCCATTCACCCTGTCGCCAACTCATACCCCAGCAACCATTCAGCCACCGTCTTCACTGATCCCCTTTGAAGTTGCATTATCTTCTTCAAATCAAGTGAACGTCTTTAATAATCTCCAAATTGCCTCACTCCCTCAACGACGACATACCATGGGAAAAAAAAAGAGAGCAAGCAATCTTAAAATCACCATCCCTTTGTCAGTCTGGCACCCTCTATTCGCGCGCATGCCCACGCGGGCTGGGGCCACCCCTTACCCCTTTTTGGGCTCCAGCCCTCTTCCTCCTCCTTCCCCCGGCCCTCCCTCTTTTGGACCATGCGCGCTCAGACCCTAATCAGCCATGTTGCTCGCGTTGCCTTGGTTACGAGCGGACCGGGGGTTGGGAAATCGGGGAGGGGTTCTTGGAAAAGCCGGGAAAACTCGCTGGCGGGGAAATTGAGACGTTGAATGTATTGCTTTGACAATGGAGATACTGGATGAGAGGGTGGGTGGAAAACTTGGGATTATTTAGTGAGATGAATGCGATAGGAATATGTAGGTTTTTTTGTTGTTGTATTATTTTAGCTGTGCTTCAGCGCGCGTTTGATACAAGAATGCATCTGACCGATTCGGTGTCTAAAATATTGATATATACGAGGTTTCCACGCAAGTTATTGATATGCTGTGTTTAACGACGCACTATTTTGACAACGCACTTTGTATTTCTGGTCTGATGGTGTCGGTATTGCGTAATGGGTTGAGGCCAAGTAGCTCAATTGGTTAGAGCGATCGGTTACCAGCGATTGGGGCTCAAGTCCTCGGTCGGGCACCAATTTTTGAGAGGTAATTATTGTTTCTAATAATACAAACCTCTGCCCATTGCAATCATTAATAATTCAAATCAAATTTCACAACAAACAGTGCAATATTTCACAACAAAATTGCTTCAAGCGAAAATTCCACTAACCGTCCATTAATTTTACATCACAGAAAAATTGCTGGGCCCTTATATAATTTCAATTCCTCAGTACATATTCATTTCCCCACGTATACAGCACGCTCCCCACCTTAACTAACAATGTCATTATCTCGTGGATAAACGCCCGTTAAGCTGTAGATATTCTTAACACCACCCCATAAGCCAAAACGCGGTACAAAGCCATGTCCATTAACAAGCACGTTATTAAGTATTAATCTCCCTATGATAACATAGCAGGGTGCCGTACTTGAATAGGGGTGTCGATAAAGGTCACCGCCGCCCTGTAATTACAGTGAATATCACCCTTACGGCGCGGTAATGTCTTCTTTTATATGTGTTACATGTGCGCATGGTTTTTTTTTTGTGTTTATGTAAATCGAGTGTTATTACTGGTCTTTAGAATAGCGGGTTCTCTTTTGTGAAAATATTGTTGCGATTTAAAATATTAAAGTGGATATAAGTGGCTAGGAGGGGCATAGTTTAGGGTGTTTGTGTACGGCATTGGTTGCGGCTATTTGTTTCCGGGAGGAGGGGAGGGGGGGGGGTCTAAAAATGATATTCCTTGTCATTTAACACGTCATCTGCAGCTCATTTTGTAAAAAAAAAACTTAGCCAATTACAAATATTTCTGATGGTTTTTAGACTCATGTCTACTTGATTTATCCTAAACACTAGTTTTAACAATAACTATTTGAAATGGGTTTTGAATGCTAAGTAAAGGACAACTAAACTTAAACTTTAGTTGTCAGTTTACTTAGCATTCAAAACCCATTTCAAATAGTTTTTGTTAATTAGAAAGATTCTATTTGGTAAAATTTTAGTGGCAGGTAATTCTCTCCAGTTTCACGTTAATTACGTATGTTGTTTTTTTCCTTTGTTTTCATATAATGTTATTATTCCGCTGTTGGCAAGCGTTTTACAATTTTTTTTTAAATAATTTTTACCGCATATTTTACTCACATTTTAAAATGTGTTTCATAGTAATCTCAAGTGCATAGAATCCTATCAAAGGGCCTTTATCACCCATTTGTTAAAGTCAATATTAACCTTAAAAACATGTCAGCTGTCAGAATTGATTGATTGGGCTGCGTTGTCAGATGTTTCTCCTACCGAGGGTAACCCTAGAGCGTTTGGATTTTTGCAAAGATTTTTGACTCGCCTGATATGAAAGGATGGTGACAGGTACGTGAGTTGGCAACACGGCTTAGATGGTTGAGTCGAGACGGGTTGAACAGTTGACACCTGTCAAGATGGTAATGAATCAAACAAATACCCAATTGCCGCTTGAAAACTTCAAAAACTTAATGCACATGATTATTTGCGATACACAGAACTTAACCAGATTGTTACAATTGGCGGAATGCGGTGGGTTTAAAATTAAAACTGTCTAGCATGATCTTTCATCAGATTTAATAATTTATATTTCTTATTCTATTAGAAAACAAGTCTCTATGCAAATAACTTGCAACAGATCAGTATAAAATGAGTAGATTTACTCTAAAAGGCGGTTTGTACGAAACTTTTCAAAACAGCGAAATTTGGTAGGGCAGGAACTGTCGGAAGCTTTTAGGGGTTCCTGGTTAGGGGTGGCCTGGAGCGTCCCTGAGGTAAATAAGATGTAGCAGATTAGGTTTGTGATTTCGGCTTTGAAGAGCGATTAGATCAACACCGCTGCCAGCTAAGTCCCAAAGTACTTTACCTCTTTTGTAGGATTAAGTCGGGATGTATAGAGAAGAGATTTTACGATATCGATTGACACGTTTCGGTTCTCATAATCTTTTTTTTTTGTTACAATCGTTTGAAATCTTTTATGAAAATCAATTTTTCTTTGTTTTAATTTCTTTGTTTATTCACGATAGTAGTCTTTTGAAGGCACAATTTGCAGTATTGGCACTGGTTATCGCCTATTTAACGGAGAAATATCAATGAGAAATTAAAAATAAAATTTCAGGTTATGTCAGTTTCTATAACAAACCAATGAGCTGTCGTTTTATCTCGATAAAAACACAGTAACTATTATATCGATATTCAAATTAAAAAATTGGTGTGTAGTATATGATTGTTATAGGAACACTAATAACCTCTCAAAAATTGGTGCCCAAACAGTGACTTATCGAAAATACTAAAATCTTCAAAAAAACCGGTCATGTTCAATTTGCTCAAAAAGTTAGAGAAACACCCACGACAGCTGGCGATTGGTACTCAAGATAATTTTTGAGCAGTTAATGGTGTTCATAATAAAAAACTTCAATTCAATTTGTCCGAACTACTTGTTAGACAATCTATACCGGCATCAGATACTTTCAATCTGCAAACACTGCAAACATTTCAATTGAAATACCACCACTACACGCAGCCAACCCACAAACTAACCATTACCCTCTACAACAACCCCGCCACATTGGTATAATCACCATGATATTATTGGCACCAGAGGTGATTCCTTTACACAGCTGTTTCCATCAGATTGCTTCGTCCTGCTAGCGAACCTAGCAATAATTTGACGTCCCTTGGCCAACTGGTTCGCTTTGATGTTCCAATGTTTCCTCTCCGTTGACCACCCCCCCTCCCATTCCTAGTACGTTCCGTGTCGACAGCAGAAACTGGGATGCTGAAGCCAGTCCTTTGCCCGGTCACCTAGCTCTAACCGAGTGATGACGGAAATTGCCCAAAGTTTGCTTTCGTCCGCACACGCGTCGCACCCATTGGATTATTTATAGGTGCAAAGGAGATGCTGGAGGGGGAGAACCAATATGGTTTTGCAGGATAAACAGTGAACAAAATTAGCGGTATGTTTTACTAAAAAAAAAAGAAAAAAAAAACCGCGATTGAACTATGGTATCTAGTTAAGTTCATCACTAAATCTAAATTATTTTCTCTGAAAATACCTCACGTTAAAATGGCTGGCTTTAAAGCGGGGAAGTTGTTATTTGGAAAATACTGTGTACACGGAGGCTTAGCCAGAAACACTTCATAGACTAAGTTTTTTGAACAATTTACCGACCGCTTTTATTTACCGCTGAACTGACGTTTGAACGTTGTAACATGGCACCGATAACATGGAGCAAAACATTTGATTAATTTAAGTTAAATTTGTATGAGTTTAAATGTCTTTGGCATGACAAGAAGTTATGATTTCAGTGAAAGTAGTGATTTGCTCAGTTGGTCTTTTCCTCATTTTAAAATTAAATTAATTAACTTCTTGAAAGGTTTCCACGGCAGCTACATTCTGTCTTTTAATCCAGGTAAATTGACAGGAAAATTAAAGAATCATCTGCAAAGAAACCAAGATTTTAAATCCGATGGACTCTTTGGTATCTGCATTCCGGTGTCAATCTTTCACTTCAAATGTACACGAGAATAATCTCGCAAAAACTCAAAAAAAAAAACTCCAGAACTAAACACTTGCTTCTCTTCGTCGCGATCTCTCTCGGCTTCGCGTCGAGCGGGGGTTGGGGGTGTAGAGGAGTTGGGGGGTGTAAAATGGAGAGAGGGCATTTCATGTTACGCTCCCGTGCGCACGGTTCTCTGGAGAGGCTGCAGCCTCCCATGCCCCCCCCCCCCCCCGAAACCTGCCCACCCCAATGCTGCTGCTATCTAACTAATTGGGGATCTCACATCCAATTATCTGCACATCCTTGTCCCATTAGTAGCTCGTTGCGACCAGCCCTGTCTCGCTTCCACTCGCACCTCCTCCCCATCCGTTGTACATTCGTACTCTAGAATTAACCCAATCTGCATAACTTCGGATCGTTAGGTTTGCCATCTTTGTCAAACACTCTTGGAAATTGTAAGTGTGCCTCAATTTATTCGCCTCGAGTTTTTTTTTGCTCCTTTTTTGGTAGTTTCTTCCGTTTGGTCTTTTTGTTGTGTTTTTTTTTTTGCGACTGATGGCGTTTTTGACAGGCTTGCACTGGGGTGGGGTTTAAAAATTGCTCGATGACGTCATGCTCTCCAACGGGTTTGCACCAGCTCCGAGCGAGAGCGCTCCCACCCGAACACCTGATCACTAGCTGTCAGTGCATTTATTTGTATTCCAATTGCACCGTCGAAATTCTTGGTGCAAGAAAAGTGCACCGGGAGTGACCCGAGAGCGGGCAACTCTGCCAGTCGAACACGTGAAAGTTGCACTGGGGCAGAGTCACATGCCCAGTCGAACACGTGAAAGTTGCACTGGGGCAGTCACATGCCCAGTTGAACACGTGAAAGTTGCACTGGGGCAGAGTCACATGCCCAGTCGAACACGTGAAAGTTATACTGGGACAGAGTCACATGCCCAGTCGAACACGTGAAAGTTGCACTGGGACAGAGTCACATGCCCAGTCGAACACGTGAAAGTTGTACTGGGACAGAGTCACATGTCCAGTCGAACACGTGAAAGTTGCACTGGGACAGAGTCACATGCCCAGTCGAACACGTGAAAGTTGCACTGGGGCAGAGTCACACGCCCAGTCGAACACGTGAAAGTTGTACTGGGACAGAGTCACATGCCCAGTCGAACACGTAGATCGCTCCCGGTGCACACCCGGGGCGCACCAGGGCAGCCAGTCGAAAACGCCATTAGAATTCTTCGGGCACTTTACGAATGGAATACTTATATTTATGGGCCGTAATTCTGAATTCTTATTTTATATTACCTCGCAGTTTTGACTTTTGCCTCTGCATTTCACGAGTCAACTATTTAGGTGGGTGCCAAGGAGGCTGGAACGCAAAGGCGGGGACACTTGTTCGAAATTCCGTAGCCAATTTTGCTCGGACATCAGCATCCCGTGATTGGGCGGTCGCAGCGCCAAGCAGTAGCCAGGAAAGGAACCTAACAATGCAAACTGCGGCAATATTGACAACCACACCATTGTAGTAACAATATAACTGTCAGTGTCAGATGTCAAACAAATGTGTTGTGAATTTCACATTAGGAATATAATAAAAGTTATCGATGCCACGTAAAATGTAAAAAAAAAAGAAAAGCTATCTGTTCATGATATTCTATTTATAAAGTTTACGAAATAATTATGTGTGGTAAACACTAAATTGGATAACGTATTGAGCTTTTTGGTGGCTACTCTTTTTAGATGTTGGCATGATTATCTATTTTTCTAGAGTCTGATGTAGCAAAATTCTTCAACATTGAGGACCAGTTTTAGAATTTTACTCCAGTTTCGATAAATAAGATAATTGTTACCTCTGTATGTGATTGGAAGTCGCCTTAGCAATTTTGTTCAGCTGCGAAGATGATAAAATTAGACCTAATTGTACAAAAAATGAAGTAGTGAAACGCAAGATTATTTAGCAGGAATTAGAATGAAAAAAAAAAAACGCTAAGCCGCCCGAATTATTTTGCTCGGCATGTAATCGGTAATTCCAGCCAACGAACTCTCGTCCCCTTGCCACCGCCCTCCACCGGTCGCTCTGAGCTCCTTGCGCTCCCGAAACACACTTCCCATCCGCTCGGCAGCGCTGCGAGCGAGACAAAATACGCGCATTTCAAATGTAAATAACAAGAGATGGCAGATATTTCGTTTGAAGTTTTATCTCATTGCTTTCCTCGTCACACATTGGCGGCAAACCCTTTATAGTTTATACGCGATATCTCCGTCTTCGTCTAGCATCAAAGGAACCTAATACACTTTCACTCTCTTTGTTTGGTTTACGTCGCACGGTACCGTGCTCATGCTCGCTTCTCGCTCTTGCTACAGCGTTCGATGTCCGAAAGCTCAGGGGTAACTCATTGCGAAATAGGGTTATGTGTTTTTTTGGACTTTTCGCTCATCCGAAGGGGTAGCATGTCCCAAATTACAGATGCGTGCCAGCGTGTATGTGCCAGCTGTAACGAGATAAGGTTCAGGAATAAGGGATGCTAATTATTTCGCTAAGGTTTGGATGTCCGGTGTCCAATAAAGCTGCTTCTGTCGTCAGGTATAAAGGTAACATATAGTTACCTATATACATGAGAATATGGTTGATATAGGGGTTTCTCTAGAGGTGTGTGATTGCGAAAGTCGTATAACGTATTGTTGAATTAATTTACATCAACAACAAGGTAGTTTGTCAAAGGCGGCTTTTTTTGTCACGGTATATGTAATTAACGGATTCAGGTGGGGATCGCCTTCGAATCCTTTGCACGTGGTAGCATGGTTAGCTTGGGGTTTATTAAATAGTATATATATACGGGGGCGGTTCTGCTACGGGGCTGTTGTGCATGTGTTTCAGATTAATTAATTAAAACTTATCTTGTGTTATGGAATTGTTGTCGATAACCAGACAGGTGTGCACAGTGACTTATTCGGTTTGCTATATGCGATAGAAGAATGCACCGTACCTACCACAGTTTCGATGTTAAAATCGCCGTCTTATGACTACTTTCCCGCTACAAAGATTGATTATACTTCTAGATAAAGTCACCGTCGTCTAACAATTTAATTTAGTGATTTCCTGCAGATTACTCGCGTTTGAAACTGGCTTACATATAATTAATGATTACTATTGCTAACCTCAACGATTGATATACATTTGTCGATATTTGGAAGGTCTGTTAAAAATGGCAAGCGCCATCAGATGGCACCAACCGTTACCACGTGTTGCCGGCTTGTTTTCCCAGCAGAAAGTTTAACATTACAGCTGGCTCTTTGACTTTACCTACAAACTCGATTATTTCAGTGATCGAAACAAAAGTTTGCATGTGGGTAACAAACGCATTCGGTTCATAAATATTTAAGTGATGTGGTGCAATGTAAGCAAACATTTAATATGTTTTATGTGCCATGTCGAGACACAATCAATGCTGTCAGAGACTGGCGAAAAAATACTTTGATTCGTGTACTTGCTTTGCATTCAGTATAAAGTCGCAGAATGTTTTCATTAATCAGTGGCCTTTCAAAAGTTCAGTGGGTGTGCTTTTAGCAAGTGTTAAAACAAGGTTAATCGGCACACGTGTAACTTAGTAACTAAGACTAGGTAATCTTGATTATCCCAGTTAAGGGTTGCAACATTTGACTTTGAAAAACCAGCTGACCTAATTTTAAAATACTTTACTCTCCTTAAAAGAGGAAAGTCATGTGCAGATTTGCCATCCGCTTAGTTTTAAAACTCTTGCTAATTTAACCTCTGCTAATTAACTCGGATAAAGTAATATTTACCGGCGGTTGATGAGTATATGACAACTGTGGGCAAATGCGGCTCTTTTTGGGGAGAAATTTCTCTATTTTAAATTTTTTTTTTTTTTTTTTACATTTTCACCAATGTCTAGCATGATAAATTGTTTCTTTGCAGTCGCGGTGTCTTCAGCACCTTGTGTTGGCCAAAACATACAGATTTGCTTAAAAAATAATATTGAAATAAATAAAACGGTCTGAATACGAATTTCGACAGTACCTCTGGTGTCTTGAAAAGTCTCAAAACGACTCAAATTCGTCAAGTCCCTCGAGGTTAACGGCTTGCCCCCCTCCCATACACATTGTTGCATATGAGCCCCAAAACAGTAAGACAGTAAAATCGCTCATCAAGTTAACTTTAAATAATTATCTGCATCCAAATTACTGTAATTATTTTGATTGACCGTCCCTGTTACAAGGTATCTCCGAAACCAGACAATCTAGTTACATTTTCTATAAGGCTGCATGATTACATCATAAGGCATCGACAGTTTTGCGGACAAAATTAGTGGTCCGACTCTCAGAACTTAAAATTCCACCTCGAAATCACCTTTATCTTCTTCCACCTAGGTATAAGTTCTTCAATTCCTTAGCTCAATCCGCTTCTTTGCTTGCATCGTAAGCATAGTTGTGTGCCACCGCATACCACATATTCGCAACCCGATGCAAATATTACCAAGTACCACACTCACACATGACTCAACCAATAATTACCAATTTACTCGTTTAGCTCGCCTCGTACCTATGCAAACCGACATCGAATTCGCGCGCATCTCTGCCTCTCTTTCTAGCTAACGCAGCCACCCGTCTATCTGTCTCTTTCACTCTACACAGAGATGAATCTCCCTTTGTCGCATGCCGCATTGGCGGTGCATGGCTTCCTACAAAGGCAATATCAAACGGAACTTTGTGAAAGCTCACATATACACACATATACTATATATATATATATATATATATATATAATATTCCCACTACACATAAAACCATCCTGTCTGCTTTGCCTTTGATCTAACTAGCCGACTTTGAACCTGCGAACGGGCGACGCCATGCTCCACTCTCTGCACAGAGAGCCCCAGTCGCAACGCAACGTCGGTGCCGGTAGCATTGCCCGTCGTCGCACTGCGAAAAGAACGCAGCGTGCAGAGTTTTGTCGGTGGTCGAAACGGTTCGCGTGGTTCGCGGGAACGGTTCTAGTCGTTATACCAGCCGAACGGTTCTCATTTGGCTGCGCCGTGATGTGATTTGTGAGCGTTGAAGGTGATCGGTTGAGCGGCCATAGGTTACATAGTGTGAGAAGGTCGGCCGATTGTGGGTAACGTCTGCGGCGTGTGGTGTTCATGCATTTGTCCGTTTATTTCGGGCGCTGCTGCGTGTAATGGCTGCTGCTTGTGGGTGTGGTGTCTGCCGTACGCTTTGCGCGCGCATTTCACCGGGACGGACGGATCGCTCGGCATCGTTTTAAATTGAGTATCGATCTACGATTATTCGCTAAAATAAGTCACTACGAGAGTTATTTGGGCTCCGAAACTAGCTGCTTTTGAAAGCGCATAGGTTACAGTTAGCCTGAAAGACGCGGAAGAATGTCAGCGAAACGGAGAATCAGCAAAAAAACAATCGATGTCAAAGGAAAAGAAGTGTATTTAGCAGAAGTCGAAAAGTTGGCATCGAAAAAAAGCGTAGCCACGAAACGACAGACGCGCGGCAAGGCGAGAGAGCCTGAGATCGGTAAGCCTTCGATCGATGTCCGACCCGAGGGTCTCGTCCGGGAGGTCGACGTCGAACGTGCTCTCTTCCGTTGGTACGAACGGTACCAACGCCAGCACAACGATGACGACAACAACTTCATCGTCCCCGTCTCGACTGCCGATCTATGTCTGAAAGCCTCCTGTCTCGCCCAACGTTTGAACGTCGCTAAAGACTCATTCGACAGTCTCTGGGTCGCAAGATGGCGCGTCCGGTACGGGGTACCGAGCGTGGACACCGAGACCTCGGTGAAAGCGACATCTCTCGCCAGTCCTGACTATCCTGACAACGTTCCCACTCCGTCGGCTAACCTGAAAAGAATTATCAGGGAAGGCAAGTACAGCGACGATCAAATATACAACGCGTACGGCTTTGAACTCGACTACAAAAGTCTTCCAGACAAGACGTTAGAGGCGAGTCAACCCGAAGATAAGGTGTGGGTGCTGATGGCCGCTAACCGCAACGGTCATCATCGTACCAGGGTGCTAATCGCCGGCCGCGAGTGGCGTCCGCGGTGTCTGAAACACGTGAACATGATGTCGCAGCCGGTTGTGTACGCGGGCGGCGGCAGCGGAGTCCTCACCGCCGACCTCTTCGCCTGGTGGTTTCACCACGAGTTTGCACCGGCCGCGTCGACGCTCAACGCCAACGTCTTGCTTGTCGTCGAGGCGGCGTCGTTCTTGCCCGTCGACACGGCAGACTGTGCGACGTCCAACGTTCGTCTAGTCGTCGTGCCCAAAGACGATTTCGGAGACGGTGTCATCGACAACAAAGTTGTGCCGTCAGAGTTTCGCACGAGGTATGCCGTCACGCTGCTGGCGGCGATGACGCAAAACTCGTCAGAATCTTGTTTGGTGCCGGAGTATTTTAAAAAGTTCACTCTCAAAGATGCGTTCCCAATGTTTCATCGCTCCTGGTTGAACCTTCGCTCGGATACCTTTCAAAGAGCGTGGTCCAGCATGCACGAAGACCACTTAAACCCCCCGTCGACCATTCCCCACGCTGGATTAACCTTGTCAGTAACCAACGGCACTCCTGAACAAGAGCGACAAGACAGAATACTATTGCTGGAACTCCAGTGGTTGACGCACGACCTTGGATTGGAGGTCACCGACGATGATCTGGCCTTGTGGGCTAGGGGCGAAAGTACGGATGGCGACGGTAGCGGCGAGGAGGTGAAACAAGAGGTTGACGACGATGGAGACGCCGACAAGGGGGTGCCGTCCTCTGTAGAGGCGGTTGCACATTTAGAACAAGTGCTGTTGTGGATGGAATCGGAACCACTCGACCCAGGATTGCTGTTGGTCGTTCGGGATGTTTTGGCCGTGGCTAAACAGGTGCTGAAGACTGCTAATCGCTTAGATGGCTGAATTGATTGATTTGTTTGTTGTGTTTAACGACTCACTGTTTTCACAAAGGTCCCGTGACACTGGTAGATATATGGTGTTGGTGAATAAGTGAATCATGATAAATGTAATCTAATTTGAAATGGGAGGGGGGAATACTCGGTGCCGGCACGTAGCCAATTCCAACCGAAGAAAACCAAGGGGGCCATCGGCTTAACGTCCCTTTCGAAGGACGGTACAACTCGAACAGCACGATTCCTCCACAAATCCATGCTGTCGAGACGTTGATAAGCAAGGCAAGTGCAGTTGCTGTACTAACTTTCATCCCTCCAACCTCTCTCCCGAACAGAACTGGTCATGTGTATGATGGTCGTCCATCCAATACCTGACTCAGCGCAGTGTTACTTAACTTAGTTTATCTTAAAGTGAGCATGCCAGATAAAATGGATCTGAATCTCCAAATGTTGAAACGACAATGTAAATCAACGTTGTCATATCACTTCGGTAAATCAGAAAATATTTTTGGAATTTTTTTTTTAATAACTCTTTTAGAATACCCCAAAATTGCATAAAACAATGCATTATTCAAGTAAAAAATTACGATCTAGAATACTACGCAATGAGATTCATAACAAAATGGTTCAAATGTTACAATTTAAGACAAAATATAAAGTCGTGATTGGCATGTTTCATCAAAGGGTACGTGATACTTGACGTAGCCATTTGTTTCGTTGTTGATAATTGAGAAAATAGGAAAGGTAAAGGCAAGATTTTGCGTTTGATGCCTAACAAAATCAATAGGATGACTTGACAAGTTTGGGCTTTGCATCAAGTTTTTAGGTATACAAGAGGGCATTTCAAAACTTTCTGCTGAGCAAATACGCTGGCAGAACGAGGTACCGGTGATGACCACCCGATGGCGCTTCTGTCTGCTTAAAAAAAACTACAATTGAATAGTTAAGACCCAACATATCGATGCATGTTTATCAATCGTTGAGGTTAGCATTAAAGAAGAATAATTGAGCGTAAACCAGTCTAAAATGCTAGTAATAACTAAATTACATTTCTAAACACTTGCAACGACAGTGATTCCCTCTAGGAGTTAGCTCCGTTTTTTTACGGTATTAAGAGGTAATTTGGTAGCAATTTTTGGCGTAGACACTTTTTTTACCAGCGCTGGCCTCTGACTTTACATTTAAACTCAATGGTCATTGCGAATGGTCGGTGAGTAGACTAGAAATCCGTACAGTAATCGTCATAATTTTTTAAAATATCAAGTACCCAAATATCTGCAGAACATCTAAGTTCTTAATTTTATTTTAGACATAGTCCAAGACTTACCAAAAACTACTTTTTCCAGGTTTGTTAGAATAATTTGTCCAACAACTAATATGTATTTTGTTTCTCTCCATGTTCCAGGCGAACAAGATGGGACTTGGACCGGGTCACGGTGCTTCGTTACCTTTCTTCTGCCACAACGGGGACCACCTTAGCCAACCTCCGCCTGCACACATGGGCATTCCTCCATACCAACTCGATCCCAAAGGTGCGGGGCCGATGGGTGAGTACAGTGATGCACTCTAAGTACTATCTATTTACCATCTATGTACCATGAAGCGTGAAGGCTTTCGGAGCCGTGGTTTAATGTTTTGACGTGTTTTACGGTCGTTCTCTGATTTGAAGAGGCCTTTTTCTATGGCCGCAAACCTCTTCGCCCAGAGCTCAACCGTAAAGCACGTCAAACCATATGTACCATCTATGTATCTAGGTCGTACTGGCAACAAAATTGACGTGGATTGACTTGGGTTGCAATAGATTTGACTCGTGATTGGCATCAACCTACCTCATAGCTTGATCTTCAATGATTTGTGAAGATATCTTGTAAAATCTAGAGGATGATAACGCAATGGGTAGAATTTTGATGACTTTCAGAGACCATTGCTGCTATATCTGTACCAAATTTGGAACATCTTCAACTTGAATCGTGATGATTTTTTATTTGTGTCTATGGCAGCAGGGGGCCTCAAAAGTCATCTAATTCATTAAAAAATTGCTAAAGGTATTTATGCTATATCTATGTTCGTTCACGTTGACTAGCTTCAAGTGCCACTGGCTTCGTTCCATTATGCTGGTAAGTCGATTGCAGCTGTAAACGAGTGTCTGGAATTTGTCAGGTTTGAAATTTCATTGCTCGAACCGAAGAAAACCGCGGTTGAAACATAGTCCGCCATTGGACTAGAAGATTCAAGAAATCACTTATCATTTTTTGTATTTTTTTGTTTCCTCTTCTCCCCTAACTAGCAATATAAATTAAAAAAAAGAGTCCATAGCAAACTCATAACCCGTGGTAATTATTATTTTGAAATTTTGTTTTTTATTTTTGTTGTTATGGCTTGCCCAGGTGAATATTGGAGGGGCCTAAGCCTGGGGCTTCGGAGTCCCCCCGCTCCCCCTGCTGTATCCAATGCGTCGGGATTGGGTATAAGCCCCACAGACTGGAAACGACTTGGTCCACTACTAGCCGTATCAGGTTAGCCACCCGCCAGAACCATCTTACTACTTCAGAGTAATAGAATGCCAGAAACGGTTATGCCAAATGTAGCAGCGAAGCCGTTTTGAGAACAGTGATGTTGGTCAAGTTTTGTTGTCGATCGGTTGCTATTCTATTTTGATGTCGAATGTTGAAACAATAAGTCTCATCTCTACAAACCTTCATTCAATCTAAAGAAACCCACTGGTTCAACATTTATACGTTCAACTAATCTAACATAACCTCAAAAAGTTACAACCAGACCGATCGACGTTCACCATATTCTGTCTAAATGTAGGTATCAAAACTCGTTCTCAAGTATTTGAATGGTCAGTGAATATATAACGAACACAAACATTTGTACATGTACTGTTTATTATTATTCTGATAATACGTTCGTAACGAAACCATTACATCTCACAACGGCCTCCCTGCACTACGGTTTACTGTACGTTAGCCAAATATGTTGATTCGAGGCATTTGCGTAATGGCCGACAGCTGTTTTTTAACGGTTGTAACATTGAAATTACGCCGTGAAATATTAGCAGTGTCTAGTTACACACTAATTATGCTCGGTACTCTCGTTTATGGCGGCGCCGTTTCGCTCAAACAAGCCAGAGACTATTGAATCAATACCGATGTGTTTTGTGCGAATGTTCGTTTCATGTGAACTTCGGCATTAGGTAACTGGCTCTAACTTGTCTGACTCGAATCAACATTGCTGGCTAGAGTAGAGAGTGGTTACGGACCAACATATACACTAAAAGAGAGGAAAAAAACTCTAGGGAACTTGTTTCTCTATTCTCGGGGTGATACACACATAACATAAACACATGTAGCTTGCTAAAATGGTGGTGGTAATCGGCGATGCAAGTGGCCAGTACTCGATAGCTAATTTTAAGTAACACTTTAGATACTTATTATTTTTTTAAATATACAAGCAAAAAATATTACAATTTATTTTTGTCGAAACCGTATCAGTAAGATGACATTCTGATTCTAATACTAATTATGACCGTAATCAATGGTTTTTTCACCATCTATCATGACGCTATTTATGGTGGTGGTTGTATTTGAACTAAACTTGTAACATTTTCAGCAAATTTGAGTCGGCAAACAGTAATGTATGAACGCCTTCGATACTAAATCCTATCAACAAAAGGTAGAAGCATAAATTTTAAACTGATTTCGCCCTTGTCACAATGTATGAAAATATAAGACGGCAGTAGCTTATGTATGGAGAATGTTGGCCCCGGCTTCCCAAAGTTGGAATCCTTTGTGCTTCACAGGAAAAGAAAGGAGTGGGGGGGGGGGGGGCAGGTTAACTCTCTCACGAACTGTAATTAGACTGCACTGAAGGGAAATTGCCCCCTACCCCTCGCGCCCACCTCCCCATCCCCATCCCCCCCAACAAAGTGTTTTGAAGTAATGTAGTCGTGAGTTTTCGCCCGAAATTTCGTCGCTCTTTTGTCGCCTCGTTTGCTGTGATTATGTCGTTTAACTGGTTTTGATGGATTCGATTTGCTGCGTAATTAGTTGGTACACAAGCAATTATTTGCAAGATTTTGATGAGATTGGTACGCACAAACGACTCGATGGCTGAGGGGTTTCTTTGCGCTTTTTTTAGATCTACAAGAATTTTGAATTAAGTTTAGGTCTTGAGAATTTAACTTTCTTTACGTTTTAAAACGCAAAAAGGCATGAATTTGGTCGACTCTGTAACAGCATTTCGATTTTTATTTCATCTCCTGGAAACTTTCGATCAAATTAAGTCACTCAATTTTTCATCCTACGATTTGGCGATGTCTTTTCACCAATCAATAGGCCATTTAAATTTTTTACTGAAAAGAAACGTGCATTCTCTTTCTGATATTAGCGCTCTTTGACAGTTCAAAGTTTAAGCAAATGTCCCGCTCAAAAACGGACCATTACCTCTCTGACGTCATCATTGGTTAGGTAACCAAAGTCATCAACGAAAATCAAACGCACTTTCTATGATAACTATAATAACTCGGCACGTGTGACGTCACTCCTTGTGTTAAGCATAAAGTTATGAAAAAATCTGCATAGTTACTTTAGGACAGTGTTTTTCAAAGTGTGGTATGCGTATCCCTTCGGGTACGGGAAGATTTTAGTGGGGAATACGCGATGCGCTTTTCTGGAGATCTTCACATACCTATACTAGACACATTTCCCATTTTTGTTTTTAATTCTATGCATGACAACCCCAAAAACGTTTTCATGCATTTTTGTCACCAAAATCTAACCAAGTTTTCTCAGCTCTTCGGCTCAAGTTCAGACGGCTGCTACAAATGAACAGTGCGAGATAAAATGTTGGAAAAAAAAAATCTTGCCTAGACCTACTCTGTGTATTTTCTTACAGTTTTTAAGGTTTAAAATTGGTCCGGTTGAAGTTTTTTGTGTTGATTTGACATACAGCGACTTTGACGAGGGGTAGGTACTCGGTGTCACGAAGGATCTCACAGATGTCAATAGTTTGGGAAAAACTGATTTAAGGGGAAAAAATGCAGTAGGCAAATATAAAAATATCTGTTAAAATTGTGCCTTATTGGTTGATAAATAATATGAGTTTTACGCTATGTGTTACGGTCCTGCGGCATGATTCAATACATGCTCATCGGCGGGTCCGCAATTATCAAATTACGAGCACAATTTAATTTTGCACAATTTCACGGTGAAACTGATCCTAACAGTAGCGAGTCTCTAAGCATAAGTCCAACCCAGCGATTAGCGACTGCTATAATCGAGCACAATTTTGACAGAATCGAAGTTTCGATTACCGCTCGTGCATAAATGACGCTCGTGAATTCGAGGAGTTCTTTTAATGCGTTAAGCGATAAGAAATTTAACAGTCCTTTAGCGTGGGGATCTGGAATGACTGTAAGTCGGTAATGAGGGAGATAATAAGTTCAAAAACCTTTAATTTCGTATCGTATTATCGGGAAACATGGACGTAATTTAGATGGGTAATTTTTTTTTAACATAGGGCGTTGTGGTTGAATTTTTCATCCAGCTAAATTTTAACATTGTCTTCACCGCAAATGTCTTTAATTGTTTTCATTTAAAATTTCAGTGATGCGACTCTAAAAAATACCTATGAAAAATATAAATTTGGCTATTTTTGACCTAATGCATGTCCACCCTTATATACTGTAAAATCGGTCTTAAAAAAAAACCTAAAAAAAATGCATTGCATATAAAGCTGGCTAAATCCTCCCGTCTAATTTTATATTCCATCAAGATATGAAGTCCCTCTTCGTCAAACATACTTGCATCGATTACTTTTCCATTAACCCTCCGTTTCTTATCAGATTAAACCGTACTACATTCACAATCGAGGCGAGCAAACATCATGTCAATTGAACAAGGAAAAAATGCATGGTTCCATTCAATTGTCGAGTCTATGACATGATCGGGGGTCATCATGTGTAAGTGGACATCTCCCCCCTTTTCCCCTTCCGCCAACCCTTATTCGTATTGACGAGCGGCACACATGTCCTAAAAGTGCGTAGCTCGTCCACCCGTATACGTGACATGTGTCGTCAGTCACGCGATCTGTACGCATGCTGCGTTGCGTAGACGGACATCGTGTCTATCATTTATTTCAATTCTTTGTCATTTTAGAAATGTCGAAGGAATTTTTATAAATGAATGTAAGAATTGGGTAATAACATGAAAGATATATACATTTAATTTTGTAGCAAGACAGAATTGATATAGGTGAACCGAATATAATGGCTATAAATTAGATATTTTGCTAACAAATATATATACATATATAATTAATTATACAAATTCTAAAATAAATATATATATATATAACATGGCATTTTTGGTAGAAAATAGGGAACCCGCATCAGGAAGTCTGTATGAGCTACCTGGTAGCTTAACAACACCAAATATACTGATGAATTATTGTGTAAAATGTATTTATTTGAGTAAAACCATCTTGAGAAGGACATTAGGGCCCGGTTTTACCAATATCTCGCATCCTAGTTGAAGTGTTAGTTGAAAATGTTGCCACGACGACTTCCGATCACATGCAGTGAAATTCAGATGTTTCTGTGAGCTAGAGATCCAACTTATAGTTGAACATTTTGTTGAAACTGTTGCCATGACGACTTCCAATCACATGCAGTGAAATTCAGATGATTCTGTGAGTTACAGATCCAACTTATAGTTGAACATTTTGTTGAAACTGTTGCCATGACGACTTCCGATCACATGCAGTGAAATTCAGATGTTTCTGTGAGCTAGAGATCCAACTTATAGTTGAACATTTTGTTGAAACTGTTGCCATGACGACTTCCGATCACATGCGATCACTGTGAGTTACAGATACAACTTATAGTTGGACAATTTGATAAACCCTGACCTAAATTAACCAAATCCTGCAGTAGTGTACTTTTTTGTTTATTTGAATATATTATTGTTCAACAATGGATTCAATTTTTACCATCAGACTGAATCCAATGCTCTATCCAGATATTTGAGATTCATAAGGAGATCAAAGTCACAAAATGAGAGTAGGAAAAGTCAGGAAACATACCCCTAAGAATCTGTGACACCTTAAAGGTATATGAATAATAATAATCGAGTATTTAATAGACAAAGGATTTAATTTCGGCACAACAAGTATATATTTTCGAAAATATATTTACTTTGTCATGTAGTCCTGAACACGGGTAAAATGTTCATTTTTGGGGATTCACTTTGGCAAGCGGAAAAATCTTTCGAAAAAGAAATCCTGCTGTTTGCAAGTCTGATCCTTTAACTACAACATATACAAATTCTTTTTTTTTTTAACTCGCAATTTTACAGTCAGAATACCTCGGAAAATATTTGTCAAAAATCACTTACAAGGTTATTCTGCGTTTTTCTTGATAGAAAAGTTAAAACCCCTTTGTTTGCTCTTTTTGGGTTCTACTCCAATGTGCATAAATAAAACGAGCCCCGTTTGGTCCCTACTCCATTCGTGTGCGACTCACCGCTTTAGCCCCTCGTGAAGGACAATGTGAAATGATACAATTGTGTATCATGCCAGTGATCGCAAATCGATAGCGTTACCTTTTATTTATGGATGAGATATATGGATGGTTGTCGTTTTGTACTCTCCCACGCTCAGAAATAATACCCTGAAATTGCGTGCTCTATGAGCGATGTCTGTACTCTTTAACTTTATGATCAGAAACCATAGCACTGTTGTCAACAAAAATTTTCAACAAAAATAGCATTTGATATCTCAGAAATTTCATTGCAAAATGGCATTAAGTTAGCGAAGTTAAGCAAGATTGCTCTGAGTTGGGTATTAAAAAGGTGACCACCGAACGGTTTGGCGTGTTGGAAACACCGGTTTTTTTGTGAGATCACCGAAGTTAAGGAACACCGCGCTGGGTCAGACATTGGATGGGTGGTCATTGTACTAAATACCAGTTTTGTTTGGGGGAGAGGGTAAACGGATTGAAGGATAAAATCAACTTTATTCGCTTTGCTTATCAACCTCGTGACAACATGGATTTGTGGAGAAATTATCTATCCTTACGAAGCACTATTTGATTTTTTTTTAATTATGAGAATATTTTTTTTTCTAAGGTAGATATTTCCACGTGTCAGCAACCACGATAGTAAAATATAAATCGATTCATCGCTACCAACACAGAACCTATCAGTTCATTACAATTTTTTTCGAATACAATTTTTTTATTAGATTTTCCTTCCAGTGACCTCCCCCCTACCATTGATAAGCTATCACAATAAAAAGATTATGAAAAGGCCATTGAATACAATTACTTTGTGTCGGATGATTATCGACGGAAGTGATTCATGCGGCGACGAAGAATCGAACTCGACACCTTCGAACGTCGTCGCTGACATCAATCAAATCACCACCTGTCTTCTTTCCTCGTTCGGTCACCTTTCTTCAATTGAAACCTTGGTACCAGTCGCCGGAATATCCCGATATGTCGTTAATCATTTTTGGAAATTTTCAAAGGTCTTTGTTCGGCCGTGTGCATATAAAATATTTTAGCTGCTGGTTCGGGTTTTTAGCAACGGGGGTGTCGACATGTCAGGCCTGTAATTGGATTTCGGTTTTTTCATTGAAGGTGTGTTTATACGGGGTTTTTATTTCTGGAAGTGAAAATTGAAGCTGTCGATGACATTTCGATGACGATTAACATGTTCAAAGAGTAGAAAATAATCGTAGGAAATAGAAAATTGAGTATAAATCGTGTAGAAAATACAAAACACCAGTTCCTCATTTTTTTGTGTGAAATTGGATTGCATTTTTGCAGTTCGGCCGAAAAGCATAAGCATTTGAAGCATGCCAGTTTTAAGGTTTATCTACAATCAACATAGCTGTAAACATGGCATTATAAAGCAATAAACATAAACTTTGACACTTGAATTTCTGTAAGTCAAGCAACATCAAACATGATCACGCAAAGTAACATAACGTAGACCTAAACTTAACGCAAAATTTGACAGCACACACTTTTTTTATTTACAATCTATCCGTAAGTCTATCCGTAAGTAAAAATGGATCCAAAATAAGTTTGGATTGACCAACGTTTTTGATTGACTAAAACTATGTTTTGTACTGAATCGCCTTACGTTGGCAAAGTGTAATTTTAAAATGTACGTTGTGGTAACGGCTATGTTAATATCTAAATTTCGAATTTAATTTTCGTTGTTGCAATAAGCGAATGCGTTTTTGTCACTACCTCTAACGAATAGTAAAAAAAAAGGTTAGACATGTAAGATCAAAGATTTGCGGGCGTCACATCATCGAGCTTTCAAATTCCCAAGAGCCGCACTTCAAAATATTTCAACTAAAAAAAAGCATGAGAAACGTCTTCCCATCCCACCTATTCTCCCATTAATCCCATCTCTCAAATAGCATCGGCCAAACCATTCAAAAGACAGACATCCGTCAATACATCAATCCACAATACACCTCCGTTCAATCCGTCGTAAAAACTCAACCATACCCACACCACCACGCCCCGGCACTCATCATCAGAAGCAAATTTCTTCGGGAACTCTCCCGTTCTCGTCGTCATTTGCTGCCGGGGCCATTCATCGGGCTCCGAAATACAGACCGTCCCATTGCAATCTGTACATGATGGGGCATCCACTTCAATCGAGTCATTTCACGGATCTCGCTCATCACCCCCCCAACCCCGTCGTCGTCGTCGAAATCTCGGACAATGAGTCGGCTGGACCGGAAATCAATTGGCGCACAGTACGACTTGATGATTACGAGGGCCCTCGAGGGTCTCAAATAAGGGGCATCTCTAAATGGGATGGGGAGGGGTTCTTCTTGCTAACCACCGTGTGTCCGTATGGTGGTCTTCAATATACAAGCAATTATAGACTACTTAAAGGGAGCTGGCGACTTTATAATTCAATTTTTTTTTTCTCGGCTGTGACTCTTCGAGTGGGTTTTGTTACGGTGGTTATGATTCGATTTTGACAGCATTAGATGGGAGAGGGGTTAGAATTTTGTGAATGCTACGTCACAAGATGTTTTTATTTTCTTGATTTGAGAGAGTTTGTTATGAAACAGGTTAATATAATGCTGAAAAAAACCCAAAATTAAAATAATGTATATGCAAATGTTTTTTAATTTAATTGAACCCCATTTAGCTACAAGCACATAGCTCACTCGAACTTGAGACTGGTTCACGCTCAAATAATCTTTATTAATGCTAACCTCAAAGATTGATATACGTGTATCGTTATTTCGAGTCGTAATTATCTAATATTAGAGGTTTGTTAAAAAGGACGACCACAATCGCCAACGGGTGCTACCGTTGCCACGTATTGCCGGCTCGTTTGCTCAGCAAAAAGTTTAACATAAACGCTGGCCCTCTGATTATACCCATAAATTCATTGACGGAGCCAGCAGAAAACAATTCCCCGTCTCCCATTATCCATCGCATTCCCTCTAAAATTTCGACAAAAGCATCCGACCGCACACAGTCGATCATCGGGTTAAACCCGTACAAAACCCACGCTCCGAGAGTAGAGTTATCCGTCCACGATAGACTCATCATCTCGATCCCGCGCGGGATTAAATTCTCTCATCCCTACGATTTCGATTTCGCTTAGTGGGCCCTTTTTGGCGGGAAGGGGGGAGAAAAAAGACCAGCCCTGCCGAGTTCTATAGAATGCGAGGAAAATTTCACTAATAGAACCAATCCGGCCACGATAATTGGTATTTGAATATATATGTTGAGCTGATTTCGGTCGTGGACTTCCTATACGGAAACCAATATTCCCTATGCAGGTCCCCTGCACGGCTGTAGCTTTATTGTCGGATATACGTTCCTGTCGACTCATCTGCATCGAACCATAATCCTACGAACTCCATATCATTTTAATGGATTTATACAACAATGGTTCGTCCACATGGTAAAGTACAAAATGACTTTCACGTCAATGATCCGTATTGCATTATATCCGTTTCCAGTCTCCTAATATGCCATGGGTATCGACTAAATTCCCTTTCTATGCTTATTGTCTTCTTCGGGTCTCGTCATCAAATTCTACCCCTGGGTCGATCAACTGCTCATTTATCGTCCAGATATCTGCAATGTGTATGGATCATTGATCGAATTCATGTTGAATTACGGCCGAACAGCAGGTATTTGTGATTCAAAAAGTACGGAGGGGCGTAACGGGTCGGTAGGTTATGCTAGACTACGAGGAAATGGCTCCTGAACACCTTGTGGATTCCCACACGGTGGCGTTTACAGACGTGTAATTGTTAACAAACTTATAAAACTAAAGAAAAAAGACTGAAATAAAATACCGATAAATGTAAAGCAAGCGTCGAGGTTAGCATCAATGAAGAGTATTTGTGTGTAAACCAGTCTAAAATTCGAGTAATCTGCGAGAAATAACAAAATCAAGCAACGCCACCTAGTAGCATCGACCATTTTCGTTGCTTCGATCCGTATTTATGACAAAGACAGTTTACCATTAGCGCTGCGACTTTTTACAAAACACAAAAACCCAAACGACATGACAATTAAAACCTCAGCGTTGCCATTTTGATCACAACCATGAATCCCACTCCCGCCCGCCACCAAATGTGTAGTCAGTACACGCGTGCGCACTACAGGGCGACACTAATTGGCGCGTAGCAGGCTCGTTAATTAGGACGCGTTGCGTTAATGAAGTGCGCACTAACGGCGTACGACGATGCGGATTTCAAATTTCAATTGATGATGGTTCGCCGTGGGTTGCGTGGACTATGGGATGTTGGGCGGGTAGCAAGGAAGAAATTGAAGCGTGAATTTGCAGCCGTATTACGTACGCTTGTGTGGATTCCGTTGGCTCAAGAGTGCACGACTTGAATTAGACTTAAATGAGGGGGGTTTCAGGGGGTTGGATCTTTGTGCGGGGGTAAGGAGTTGAGAGGGATGGGGTGGTTTAATTTTCTGTGTGGGTTGGGGGGGGGGGGGGGAGATTGGAAGTGGAAACCATTTGAATATATGGTGTGCGGAAATTTTCAAATTTTTTTATGGTATGGTATTTGATTGTATGTTTTCAAAATGCTTTATCCAAAATTATACAGATAAAAAAGATAGAAGAACAGACTAAAGCTAAAAAAAAAATATATATATGTGATGATTATAATTTAATTGACTGCAAAATACATCAGGAAAACCGCGAAAACACTTAAAATCTCTTTAATTTACGCCTAGCTCAGACTGGGAGTATATATTTCATTGCTTAACTTAAAAATTATCAGCAGTAATAAACAAAAAAACATAAATTTTCCCTTTTTTTGTTATCCTGAGGGCCAGTTCTATAATGTCCTAGCTGTAATCATAACGATTAGTCTTTAACTGGCCGTTATCTTTCTAACCGGCCGTTATCTTTCTAGCCGGCCGTTTTAAAACTGGCCCTTAGCTACGAACACGAGCATGTCCGGATATACGATATTTTTCCACAATAAAAAAACTAGCCCATGATGCATTTCTCTCAAAACGGGACCATTAGCACTTTTGTAGCAATTCCGACGCCGGCGACCGACGCCGCCAAATGAGCCTAATTACACTTGCAAAGCGCCGCGCGACGCTTCTTTTGACGCGCAACGCCGACGCCAGTTTCACGCGCCTTTGCCACGGGCGTCGCGGCGGCGTCGGTGCATGCGATTCGACTGATCAGCCTAATAAACTTCCTTTTGATGTTCACAAAAGACCGACCGCCTTCGGAAATATTATAATGTGGTATTATGTGAGATTGTAAACGACCGTCGGAGGAATGGTTATGAGGTGTGCCTTTTGTCATTTCTTGTGGGTTTTGGAAATGATCTAGTTCTAAGTTTTTCAAAGTTTAATTGCCTGTTCACTTTGTTTCTGCTGACAGGATCTTTTTTAATCGAAGTTAACCGAACTCGTAAACTGACTAACTGCCCCGGAGCGCCCCGGGCATGCACTGGGAGCGATCTGCGTGTTCGACTGGGCATGTGACTCTGTCCCAGTGTAACTTTCACGTGTTCGACTGGACATGTGACTCTGTCCCAGTGTAACTTTCACGTGTTCGACTGGGCATGTGACTCTGTCCCAGTGTAACTTTCACGTGTTCGACTGGGCATGTGACTCTGTCCCAGTGTAACTTTCACGTGTTCGACTGGGCATGTGACTCTGCCCCAGTGCAACTTTCACGTGTTCGACTGGGCATGTGACTCTGTCCCAGTGCAACTTTCACGTGTTCGACTGGGCATGTGACTCTGCCCCAGTGCAACTTTCACGTGTTCGACTGGGCATGTGACTCTGCCCCAGTACAACTTTCACGTTTTCGACTGGGCATGTGACTGCCTCAGTGCAACTTTCACGTGTTCGACTGGGCACGTGACTCTGTCCCAGTGCAACTTTCACGTTTTCGACTGGGCATGTGACTGCCTCAGTGCAACTTTCACGTGTTCGACTGGGCATGTGACTCTGTCCCAGTGCAACTTTCACGTGTTCGACTGGGCATGTGACTCTGCCCCAGTGCAACTTTCACGTGTTCGACTGGGCATGTGACTCTGTCCCAGTGCAACTTTCACGTGTTTGACTGGGCATGTGACTCTGCCCCAGTGCAACTTTCACGTTTTCGACTGGGCATGTGACTCTGTCCCAGTGCAACTTTCACGTGTTCGACTGGGCATGTGACTCTGCCCCAGTGTAACTTTCACGTGTTCGACTGGGCATGTGACTCTGTCCCAGTGCAACTTTCACGTGTTCGACTGGGCATGTGACTCTGCTCCAGTGCAACTTTCACGTGTTTGACTGGGCATGTGACTCTGCCCCAGTCAGTACAACTTTCACCTGTTCGACTGGCAGAGTTGTTCGCTCTCGGGTTACTCACGGTGCACTTTTTTGTCTCTGAGAATTTCGACAGTGAAATTGGAAAACAAATAAATGTACTGACAGCTAGTGATCACGTGTTCGGGTGGGAGCGCTCTCGCTCGGAGCTGGTGCAAACCCAGTGGAGAGCATGACGTCCTCGAGCAAGTTTCAAATCCGCCCTAGTGCAGGCCAGGTTTTCGGTTAGAGAAATTTGACGCAAGTATAAATAACCATACATTTGCGAGGATGCTTTTAAAATTATTACATATTTACAACAACAACAAAATTCTCTTTTCGCCATTGGATCTTAAATTATTCAAATCTCCCTTCCCGAAGACGGTCACCACCAATCTAGCTTCCCTATACACAAAGTACCAAAACCCCGCTCGCGGTTAGGGCTAGTCGCGTTGGTGATTAGGAGCCGGCGACCCACCGGGGTATTTTGGGAGGGGCTGCCACGTGTCTGGCCGCATATCGTTTCTAGTTATGCCACGCGGCCCTCCTCATTTGCTCGGGGGCTTGCACAGTCCCACATTGACACGAAATAATGCACGCCATTGCGCCAGCTCGTTAGCGGGGGGGCCATGCATACTGAATATCGCTAGCCGATGTCATGAGCGGAGGGTGGAACTATTTTATTTTGTGATGAAGATTTTATGTGTTCTTGTTGGATAGGGATGGGGGTGATTACTTGAAAATCCTTGAAATATACTAAAAAGTCGCTTTGAAAAGTTTTTTTTTTAGTTGTACAAGGTTTTCTGCATTTCTTTTGTTGATAACCTTGGCAAACAAAACGAGAAAGATGAACCACAAAAAGTTAAAACAATTGCATAGTTCAGGCATCCTAAATGCATCTAAATAAAATAATCAAAGTCAATTATTCAAACAACTAGGTGTTTTTTTTTCTTCGAAAAAATGACCCCGAAAAACTGTCGTTTTTTACTTATCAAAAATATGCATGGGCATTCTTTTGTCATCGGGAAATTGTCGGTACTGCTTTCACTCTTGATGAAGTAACAAGTACAAGTTACGAAACGTTGGGAACAATTAGTTGTTCTTTCTTTTAGCATTCAAACCCCAATTTAATTAGTGTTTGACAAAACTAGTGTCAAGGATAGATAAAGTATGGACATGAGTGTAAAAAACTATAATTAGTGCTGGACTTTTTTACTCTAACTCAAGATTTATACTTTAAATGCTGTTTGGATCGAATACCTCTACTCACCCTCCCCCCTTGCTGGCAAAAAAGTCGCCACTTAAGAAGCCAATAGCGATCCGCATGTGTCGTTCCCCGGCACACAGATGGCGCCTTCAGCACCTCGTCTGATTGGCTAGACATGACGTCATCAGGTGCACCCACACGATAACGCACGGGGCTGCAACCCCTTCAACTCCTTCAACCCTTGTAAGCTCGGAACCTTGAGCCGCCTTCGATCCGTAGCGAGAATCAAACTTGTGCTATTAAACTTTCCAAGAATTATTTTGACGTTGGTCGGAATTTGTGAGTGGTACAAAGTACAAAAATATAGTACTAAGTACACATTGTCTTGGTAGGTAGCAATGATTGATTTCCCATAAATTGTATTATTATAAAGAATTTGCTAGTTTTTCATACTGGATGACCCTTTTTTGCTAAGAGCGACATTACATTTCAGCAAAAAAAGTTTTGTTTATGTTTCGGTTTAATTGCATGCTCTTTTTCTAGTTAAATTGCTATAAATATTCAGCTTTTTGTCGAATTCGGCGTGATTATACAATATGAGACAAATTGACTTGTCGTTCAAATTTCCCCGGGGAACGGGTCAATGTGTAATTCAGCGCCAACTGGGCGGAGAATCCCTTAACTATTGATCACCGGACATTACCTTAACCACACACCGGCTACCAACTAGTTTTAACGGCTAGAAAAAGTAAATATAAATTTATAATATTAGCTGTTTAACTAAAAATGACTCTGGCTATGCACAAAACTGTAAAACCGGAGCACTTCATAGCGCTCGTAGCCCACATTTCCATCCCCAAGTTTTCTTGTAAACCAGCATACACTCGCCATAGTCCCACACAATGATCGCATGTGTACTTACCGGGGGTAGGGAGGTGGCGTGGGGGTGGGAAGTTAACAGGGATGTCGGGTGCATTGTCACCAGACCCCTAACGGCCGGGAGAGGTTTGACTGGCTGCAATGCATGGCGCTCGCAACGCAAGAATTCAAGTGGCACTGAAGGGTTTTTTTTCCCCACCGAATACGCCAGGAAATAATTGCCCAGCCAGTTTCGCATGAATATTATATGCGGTGATGTGTATTTATTTACGTTTTTTTTTCTTCTCTGTTTTGTTGTGCTTCGTGGTATGAGGAGGATCGTGAAGCAGCTATAGAGGCACTGAATAATTAGTAACCGCTTTTCAAAGATCGTGGTTTTCAACGCTGTGGTTTCTCGGCTTTGTCCCCGAGGAGCGCGAAGCGTATGAAACAAAACCTATGCTTTAGGCGTCGTTTTTTTTTTTTTTAGTTTACCCTACGTTCTCCAGTAACGAGTCTGTTATGTGATTGTCAAACCAAAGTTCAAGTCAGCTTTGCGCTTGACTTACGTGATTTTTAAACATTTTTCTTTTGGCGCTAGGTCAGTATTTGTTTAAACTTTGTACTCGCTACTTGATTTGCGGTTTTAAAATGAAAACGCGGGAAAAGATAGCTTTTATTTTGCGCTAAAAGTGAGGTTGTCACGCTAATGGCATATTCGACTAACTGCCCCGGTGCGCCCAGGGTGGGCACTGGCAGCGATCTGAGTGTTCGACTGGGCATGTGACTCTGCCCCAGTGCAACTTTCACGTGTTCGACTGGGCATGTGACTCTGTCCCAGTGCAACTTTCACGTGTTCTACTGGACATGTGACTCTGTCCCAGTGCAACTTTCACGTGTTTGACTGGGCATGTAACTCTGTCCCAGTGCAACTTTCACGTGTTTGACTGGGCATGTGGCTCTGTCCCAGTGCAACTATCACGTGTTCGACTGGGCATGTGACTCTGTCCCCAGTGCAACTTTCACGTGTTCGACTGGGCACGTGACTCTGCCCCAGTGCAACTTTCACGTGTTTGACTGGGCATGTGACTCTGTCCCAGTGCAACTATCACGTGTTCGACTGGTCATGTGACTCTGTCCCAGTGCAACTTTCACGTGTTCGACTGGGCATGTGACTCTGTCCCAGTGCAACTTTCACGTGTTCGACTGGGCATGTGGCTATGCCCCAGTGCAACTTTCACGTGTTTGACTGGCAGCAAGCATGTTTCAAATCGGCCCTGGTGCAGGCCAGTCGAAAACACAATCAGTTTGATTGGCAACTCGCTGAAACTGCGACGTAAGAAACAGTGGAAGAAAGAATAATATTTTATCATCACTTGCATTTCTTTTAAGTTTTTGAATATTTTGAACGGGTGGTGGCATAATTTTTAACGGTTTTGGTGGTGGTTAACACTGTAGTTAAATCGGTAATTTATAAATGTTTCATCCAGAGCTCCATACTTTATATGTTTACTTGCTACTGTTTATCTAATTCCAATGCTGTATGCGTTCTGTTCCAGGATTGGCGAGACCTCCGATGTACCCCTTCGCTACTTCGCAATACCCCTACCCAATGCTCAGTCCGGAGATGACGCAAGTCGCCTCATGGTTAGTATTATTCCGAACCTTAATACCGCATTAACATTATCATCAATTTGTAAAATGGCCGCCAAATGTCTAATTTACCGTGGCAAAAATTAAGAATGCCTATAGGTGGAGTCACCGTCGTTTTGCGTGTTAATATTTCGTTATATCTCGTAGATTACTCGCTTTTGAGACTGGTTTACGTTCAATTAATCTTTATTAGTGTTTAACTTAACGACTGATAGATATGTATCGATATTTTGAGTCTTAGTTATTTAAATTTAGACATTTGTTGACAAGGACGGCCGCAAGCGCCATCTGGTGACACCTACCGTTACCACTAGTTGGCGGCTCGTTTGCTCAGTAAAATGGTTAACATAAGCGTTTACCCTCTGTCTATACCTATAGACTCGATGTTATGATTGGTTCGGACCTCTTTTGTCAGCCATTTTGTCTTCGTTTGTCTAAAGTTGTCGTTGTCCTGTTGACTTGCGCTGACAATAAAAACTGATTCAGGGAGACGACATTTGAAAGATTTGAAAATTGTGCGTAGGTATATGGATTGAGAAAAAAAAAACATAATTTTAAATATTTTGAAGATTTAAAATGGCGTTTTCTGTAAGATTTAAAAGAAAATATGTCTCTACCAAAATTTTCTTTCGATTTTTGAACTTGAAGGATGTTTAAACCGTGATTGTTGGTCGAAGTTACTAGTGAAATTCATATTTTGTTCGTATTTCTCTTTTACCGCACCAAGTTTTCTTTTATGAAGTAAACGTTTTCGTTCCAATGTACTTTTCAAAACAGTGCATTTGATAGCAAACTATAACTGCATCGCTTCATTAGCTTCATTGAGACCGCTGCAATGCTTGTTTTATTATTTTGACATTTGTAATTCAAATCAGAATTTTATAATTAATCGCAAAGTTATATATTATTTTTAATATCACAAGTTCTGTCAATAATCTTCAAGTCAATTAGCACAAATGTTTTGTCATGCTCTTTAGCTATAACTTAATATTATTTTCTCCATTATCTTTGTTGTATCTGTCGACTTACTGCCGTCGCATCTGGCGAACTCTTCCACTCGATTTGCCAAGTTTCTCACCCAGAGCGGCAACCCCATTTTGCAGTCGCCTTACTTCCAACGTCGCCTTCGCCTTCGTCTTTTCTTTCTCCTTCGGCGACTTTTCGCAAACAAATCGGGTTACGGGAATCAACTTCTTTCCTCCAGTTTCCCACCCCACCCTCTTAAGAACTAAACCCCACCCCCTAAAACCCCTCGTAATAGTCTTTATCCTGCTTTTCTTGTCGTTCAGCGGGAAAATAGAATTTGGAAAAGGCGATGATTTGAGGTTGAAGAATTGGAAAGAAAATGGTAGGGGTGAGAGTTAGAGAAATTGGAAGGGAAGCGAAGGGAAAGAAACTGTGTTGGTCTTGGTTTTATATGTATAAGAAAAGCTGTCTGGGGGGAATATAAGCACAATAGAACGGCTGTGATGATTCGACAGTTTTCTGCCATTTCCCTTTTTTTTTTAAGCGCCTCTGTCCCAAGATTTTCAAATAAATTGAACTTCTATCCATATTGATATTCTCTCCCAATGTTCACTTTGAATAGGGCCACGACCCGTGCAAGATATTGCCAATATTGCTGAACTTTAAATTGATGGACTAAAGTTTACTCACAGATCTTAAAAACTTCATTTTCTTAGCATAGAATAGTGCAAAAAATGTCCAAAAACCCAATGCATTGTGTTCCAAAAATGGGGCATTTCTCAAGCATTCGTGGAAATTAATATGTATCTCTGAAAAAAAAAAACACGATAGCTGTCGTAGTTGATTGATTGCGCTGCGTTGTCGAATGTATTGCATGAATGTTTACCTGATGGGAAGGGTTGGATGTAGGTACGTGAGTTGGCAACACAGCTTAGATGATCGAGTCGAGACGGGTTGAAATGTTGACACCTGACAAGATGGACAGAAGCATACCCTTAATTATAATCTAGAAAAATTCTTATAATAGCTTGAAAAATAAAAAATTTTAGGTTATGAGGAAACAGAAAATGGTGGACATGAGAGGAGATAATTTGTAGTGTTTTTTTTTAAATGACAGTTGTGTGTCATATATGTTCCAGCTCTGAACAGAGAACGTAGGTCGGGTTTTACCAACATTTTCAACTATTTTGAACTATTTTGCAACTTAAAGTCGCCATGGCAATAGTTTCAACAAAATGTTCAACTATAAGTTGGATCTCTAACTCACAGCAACACCTGAATTTCACTGCATGTGATTGGAAGTCGTCATGTCAATAGTTTCAACTAACACTTCAACTATGGAGGCGAGATTTTGATGAAACATAACCTTATAATCTCTCGGTGCTGATGTATGTTTGAAAACATCAAGCGTGATAATCTAATGTTTTTTCCCGTTTCCAGGCACACACCTAGTATGTATCCGATCTCAACTGGCGGCGGCGGTTTCCGCAGTCCATATCCTTCCTCTCTGCCGATTACCAGTAGCGCCTGCCTGACCAGCGACCTCTACAGGTTTTCGCCGACAGGGCTCCTACCTCCACACCCGGGCCTAAGTCCACACTCTCCGCATCCTCACTCACATCCACACTCACATCCACATCCACACTCGCTCTCGTCGCATCCTGCTATCGTCACGCCGGGACCGAAACAGGAGCTGCCACAGGACCACCATCATCCACATCATCGGTGAGTTTTGACAAAAAAATCACATTTTTTGTGATGTGTTCTATGTGTTGAATTGCTTGCCAAACGGTTTGGCGTGTTGGAAACACTGGTTTGGTGAGATCACCGAAGTGAAGCAACACATAGGGTATTGGATGGGTGACCATCATACACACGACCAGTTCTGTTCGGGAGAGAGGTTGGAGAGATGAAAGTCAGTACAGCAACTTCACTCACCTTGCTTACCAACTACTCGGCATCATGGATTTCTGTTGTTTGGGTTGTACCGTCTTTCGAAAGGGACATTAGACCGGTGGTCCTCTTGGTGCACTCTGGTTCGGTTTGTTACCATCCACTCATTCGCCGTCGCCATCAGACCAGTGACATGCCTTAAAGGCCCGTTGTCAACGTCGTTAAACACCACAAATGAAGCATGGAAGAACCTTGTGGTGTATCAGTTGCTTCGATAGGGTTTTTATTAGTTGATCTTGCTATTTTTATAAATTTCTTTGACAAAACAAGAATATCAAGAAGATCAGAAGAGACTTGTCAAATCGGTGCCTCGTTTCAACTGCGAATTCGAATAAAAACGGCTGCTCTCTTCGAGCGGTAACTGGCGCCATCTGTGCTCCGCTGGGGACACTGCGTAACTACCCCTAAGGGGATAAAGTAGTTTTCTACATTCGCTTCTAGCTGGTTAACAAAGGGGTATGCCGGGGTGGTCTAAACTAGCATCTGCAGCAGCACTGGTCGGCTCACGTACTCGACACCCACTGGAATCGATTTCCGACCACGCGACATACCGCACGCTGACATTAATATTGTATTCGTCTGCGAATAGTTGAGCTGGCCAGCTTAAATACCTGGGTTAAAAATAACTAACGATTTTTGTACGCTGTTTTTCTTCTTGTTTTCGCGGAGTGGTTGTTGAATGTGGGTTGGCGGCGGACCTACTCAGTAGCTGGCTTGATCCTTGCAGTAATTTACTGCTGAAAGAACAATGCCGTGTTATTGACGTGAAGAGCGATGAGGCACGGCGACGTCGATTATTTTCTGAATCAAAAGTGACGTTAGACAGTTTTAAATAATTTTCGCGTCCCGTTTGCAGATGTTTGGAAAAACTTCTGATATTTTTTAGGTTTTATTTTTAGTTCTCATTGATTTTTACGCGCGATTTGAAAGCGATATTGGTTACAATTTGAGCTGGAAAAATGTTTCGTTTCGTGTCGTCGCGGCGCTCGTTGTTCGGCGCCCCGACGCCAAGTCCGATAGGTTTCGGATTAGCGATGACAGTGGTTTATTATCTGCGATAAGTGATAAGCTCTAGATTAGTTCTAGATACGGTTTTGTGGCAAAATCGACCCGGGAAATGTTTGCTGTGATATTTGTTTGATTTATAGAAAGTGTTGTTTAAAGCGTTAAGGTTATCCGACAAGAAATTTAGCTTGTTTACGTTATTTAAGCGAACAAAGGATTTGCAAGCTGAGTAACTCTTGCTATTCAATGGCCACTCATCTGTGATACTAAAAAGACGTTATGATGGACTAAAATTAATTTTCATAATCATTTTTGTCAGTTAGCAAATCGATTTGTTTATCAGCTTGTCACGATTTCAATCGGCGGCGACGGAATTCAAACAGGGTTTCATGTTGTGATGTTATTATTTACAATATTTGTGTGGTGATTTTTTACAATGCACTTTGGTGAGGGGGTGGGCCATAAGATGGAGGGCGACTCTTGGTGCGAGCCACTTAATCTGGTGAAGAAAAAGACGAAACCGGTTGCCGTTGTGGCGCCATCGTCCAAAGACGTTTCAAATGTTGAGCCCAGTCGCTTCTGTCAGCCGGACTCGACTCAAATACTCAGCCAAAATGAGCGGGTTACACCCGAGATCAAAAACAACAATAACAATACCAACAATAGGAATGCCAGTGGCACTGGCATGCTCGAGGCCTTGCTCAAGAAAAACGACACCAATGAATTAAACCGGAATATTTTCGTCCCCAATAATTTTAATTTGAATAAAGATATTTTTAACCGTGAAAAGTTTGCAGATTTGTTTAGAAGTCAGGAGATCGAGATGAGGAATAAGGAAGAGATGGAGGCTCAAAAATTTTACGCCGCTTACTTGAATTCCGAGAGGTTGAAATTGGCCGAGGAAAAGTTGGCGTCCGCCAAAGAGAAGTCGGATCTAGTGAACGAGGCGGCTTATTCAAATTCTTTTGCTGAACAAGTTAGGCTCTACCAGTATTTGAGCTCTCAGCACGGACGACACGACGATGGAGTAAGTCCTTTGTCGTTCGATATCGGTAGCTTGCGATCTCCGAACAAGATCGGCGACAGAATCAACTCGATATCTCAGTACGAAGTAGTCCCTTCGCTGCAAAAACAACGCCAGTACGATGTTTTTAACAATGCCAAAGCGAAAGTCCCAAACTCGTCGAAGCTTTTCGAGTATTTCAATCCGACGCACACCAAAACCAACGACTTGTCATCGACCGAAACCAAAAACACTTCGGAGCCGTCGAAACTAGCCGAATATCTCAACTCGGAACGCAACAAATACTTCAACGAAACGAAAACCTTCACCGAACACAAGTCATCCGAACTATTCAACAACCTGAAGCCATCTAAAAAGCCAGGGAAGCATCAAGACCGGCCTGAAACAGAACCCAAGCCAGAAACATTCAACAACATGAAGTGCTCGCCAAAAATCTACGACCCCCTTCGACCCGACGGTCTTTACTCCATGATCAACAGCTTGGCCGCGTGCGAGCAGCAGTTCCTTGCCGCTCTGTACATGAACAGCCTGATGGCTCCGAGCGCGACAACAACGTCTCCATACTCGCCTGGCTTCGCGCCTGGCCTGGGCATGGCTGACCCCACCCAAAACACCGCTCCCGTCCTCAGCAACCTTCTGTCGTACGCCGACACGCAGAGGAGGCTCTACGAGCTCGGGAATTCGTGGCAAAACGGGTCGACAGAATTGAAGAACAACTTGCGCCAGGGAACGGAGGCCGATATCCAGCTTGACGCGGATAAACCCAATGATTTATCGCTGAAACCCATTTCGGTTGCCGGGGATTTAAAGACCATAACGCCTGCTAAGAGCAAGCGTAGTAGGAAGAGGTAAACGTCCTCGAATGTCGTGCATGTACTTGCTGTGATTTTACAGCTTTTGTTGGGTTGTTATAATGCATAATAAGTTCAGATTGTTTAATAATAACATTTGGCTGCTTTTACTTTGGAATTAAATATTTGTTTTTCTGTTTTGCAGGCAATCATCGCTAGACCAGAAGAATTCGGGTAATTCAGACAACTCTAAGAACCAAGACCAGAGCGCAGCAAACAACCAAGGTGAGTAGAACTTATTTATTCGATATACCGAGTAACTTACACAAGGTAATGAACTCTTGAATGAGATTCAATCTAATTTCTTTAGATAACTTGACTGAGAATTATTTTCTTATGGTGGGAACCAATATAAAGATGGCGTTTAGCGATCGCGTTACGTACCCGAACTTATTTTTCCAGAACTTCTTTTTGATAAATACATATTCAAAATACAAAATCAAAGGAAAATTTAGTAGCCCTTTACTTAGCATTCAAAACCCATTTCAAATAGTTTTTCTTACAACTAGTGCTAAGGATAAATCAAGTAGACATGAGTCTAAAAATCATCATAAACATATCCAGTCATTAAATAACTTATGCCAATAATAAGCAGAGTGTTTTAATCAACAATCATCATAGATTTGTGTTACTCAAGAACGTTGATGGTTTGCTTCAATCCCCTTGTTCTCTTAACGTGGTTGAAAAAGGAAAATTTCACTGTCAATTTGCAACTTAAGCCTAATTTATTTTAATCCTAATACCAAATGCAGCGCTTGCTAATTTACTGATCTCGATTCTCCGGTTTTCAGACAAGAAGAAGCCACACATCAAGAAACCGCTCAACGCCTTCATGCTCTACATGAAGGAGATGCGGGCGAAGGTTGTGGCAGAGTGCACGCTGAAGGAGAGCGCCGCAATCAACCAAATACTGGGCAGAAGGGTAAGTAACGTTGCGCTTGTCAATCTAATCAACTAGCGAAGCAGTCTTTCCGAGAGCTGGACTTGCATTTATGCAATGTCAGAGGGCTTTGAGACTAGTTTTTGTAGACAAATTCTGGTACTTAGCATCCATTGGCCTCTGTGCAGTCAGCAGTAAGTTATAAACTAAGAATAATTTAAGCTAACCAATGACAACTTTTAATAAAAATTAGAATAAGAATAATTAATGGCAAGAATAAGATAAAATCTAGCAAGGTTAACAATCAGTTCACAAGTCGCTTATGGAGTGAAGGGAAGTAATTGTCTTACAAATTGAATAATTTCTTTTGGTAGCTACTCGACAAAAATTTGACAATTTGAAATAAGGTCACAGTCCTACTACTAGCCTATCTTGTTCAGCACTTCTTGACAGTGTTCAAGCCTGTAATTAAATTTAGTAGGTATTTTCAAAGTACAAATCTCTCTATTTTGATTCTAGCTGAAACTGAAATCAACACACTGCAAAAAGAAAATTTGTTTATGTTTAATATATGTGATCTTCCATTTGTTTACTGTAAAACATGTCTATAGTCTTGTTTCTCCACAAAAAAAGATCTGGCAAAAGAATACATAGTTATTGTAGCAAAATCATTCAAAATTTTCATCAATAAGTGTCATTGATTTGGTTTTCAACTGCATGTTACCCAACTAACACTTTCAAGGAAATATTTCATTTGAGATTCACTGTTCACAGTAGTTTTGTACCTATCATAGAGTCGACAGTAAGTACTATTCACATATTGCTACTGTTTCAAAATACCATGTCCCTGTCGCGTAACAAAATCGATGCTTCCCCAGTGGCACTCTCTAACGAGAGAAGAACAAGCTAAGTATTACGAGAAGGCGAGACAAGAGCGCCAACTCCACCTACAACTTTACCCCGGCTGGAGTGCGAGAGACAATTACGGTTACGGCGCCAAAAAGAAGAAACGGAAGAAAGAGCGTTCGACAAGTAGCGACACTTCGGGAGGTATCCCTCGTCTATTTCCTGAGCTCGTATTTCCAGTAGTGCTAGAACAACAGCAGTTTAGGTGGAAGATGAGAGCAGAGGAAATGTGCCAAAATTGCGCTCGCGTGAAATCGATCCGTCGGAACGGGAGTGGGGCTGGGACTAAAGGCTCGAGATGAGTAACGATCGGCTGCGGAGTTTAAATTGCGATTTGTGATGTGATTCGTTGAAGTTAAATTGTGTAGGCATGTAGAAAATTTGTCTGGAATTTTTAATTTTTACAACGTTTATTTCAGTTATGTAATTGGTTTTGAAACCGAATGAACGGCTTAGCGCATGAAAATAGAAATCCAGCAAAATTGCTACTTATTTTTGCCTGCCAAGCAGATCAAAAAAAAGTTTGATGGATTTTTGTTTTGTTTAGCTTTGCTGCCGGTTTTTAACATTGCCATTTTTCCAGAGTAAATGACTTTGTAGACTTCATGTTTTCTAATCACTCTCACGCAGTTGTCGATTGTTACTGATCTCGTGCCCTCGCGGCAAAATGACGTCTGGAAAATCTAAAGCAGTTGTCACCGTAACGACATAGGTAGGGAAAAAACAGTTTTCGAGTTCTGCATTCATTTGCGCTCGCTCTTCTACTGAAGGATTTTGTTTCTAGGAAGCAAAATTGGGGATGGGTTCGGAAATAAAGATTAAAAACGAATATACTGCTATTCCGCTATCACCGGTGAACTAGGCGTGCCGTTTCCTTAAAGAAATTTAAACCGTTTGACCGATTAGTTATTTCATCCTGGCTGTTATTCTAGCACAAACGTAATACGAATACTACACGGAAATTCAGAGAGGATAACCTTCAAAATTTAACGCTACCGTTTCATCTTTTACATTTTTTTTTTGGAAAGTTAATTTTGTGTTTACTTTGTTGTAGTGGCACGCCCTAGGCCGGGAGGAACAAGCAAAGTATTATGAGTTGGCTCGAAGGGAGCGCCAGTTGCACATGCAGCTCTATCCTGACTGGTCAAGCAGGGCTAACACGACCCGCGGAAAGAAGAGGAAGCGCAAACAGGACACAAACGACGGAGGTACATTGTCCCTCCCTCAATTTCTCGATGCGGTCCGACCAGACGATAACCTCACTTTATTTTAAAATTACTAAATAACCTCAATGTTGTTAAAATGTTGTGGACTTTTTTGTGATCGTAGGTTGTGTTTGGAGTGGAATTGTTTTCTGGGGGGAAACTACTTCTGGTTATAGTTCCATTCTGATGAAATAATCAATTGAACTGCCCTCCTTTTTTGTCGCAGTTGATAACAGTTAAATATTTCAAATATTTTTTATCACCAGGCTTAACAGTGTGTGGCCTCAGAGAACTTAAAATAGTTACATCTTTCTAAACAGCCTGCTCCAAAACTCATTGCTTATATTAGCGATGTGCATACGTCATTCTGTCTTTTACACAACAAAATTGTATGAATACACGAAAAGTGTTTACTCATTATGAAGAGCATTGTAGTGAGATATTTTTATTCGATTTTGCATGTTTTTGCAGTTTATTATTTGCTCGTTTTTGCCAACAAAAAAAAAACATTATTCATGTCTTTTTACCAACAAAAATCATTCACCTCGCTAAAAAAACTTGGCGTAAATTTTGGCACATTGGTCCTCCTCTCACTTTTATCTGAATTAGTGGCGGTTCTACAACCTTCTCAATACAAAATAGAGTACAGTTAAACTAGTTTTGAATTGAAGAAAGTTGTATTACTGCCTCATATCTTGTTATTTTTGGATTATGTTAGATATTCAGTTTGTTAAGTTGAATTGTCATTGATTGAATAGAAAACATAAAAATATTAATATTATTTTACAATTTCACTCTGAAATTAGGTATGTTCACTTATTCAGATAAAAAATTATCAAATTCATAAAGTATTCTGTCCAATAGAAGGTAACATCTAAAATCCCCATAAGATCGTACATTTAACAAAAACTTGGATTGTAATGAAACGTAGTTTGTCCTGAAATTAAATCCGTGTTGCCGTTAGTTAGTAATTCATTTATCCGTTATATTGTGGTCAAAATCTTATCCTCGATTGTCAATTCCACAGGCAACAGCATGAAGAAGTGCAGAGCTCGTTACGGACTGGACCAACAGAGTCAGTGGTGCAAACCTTGCAGGTGAGATAACCAAAATAAACCGTTTGTTTTGTTTGTCTGTTTGTCTGTCTGTGTAAGTGTGCAAGAATCGTTTGATTTCCGTGCGGAAATCCGCAGTCCGTCCCAACGTTGAAAAGGTCACTCAAATCTTAGTTTTGTTTATTAATGATTTGTGGAACACGATTAGATAAAATTCTAAGCTTACCGATGGGCTTACGGCATGCCAGCTAGTTTACTCATAGTTTAGTTGGCACTGATACAGTATTTTTGAGGTTAAAATTGCCAACAAAAATGGCCAACATGCAGTCTTCTTGCCTTTTAGCTCTTATGAGTGAATATTGCTAGAAGTTAGTGTGTTGGCCATTATCGTTGGTAATCCTTTTCCTGAAAAAGCTATAGTTTTCTAGCGAGTACTAATTAACAGTAGAGCACAATTTACCTGTTCGAGAAATAGTTAATTTAAATGCATGGTCTTTGCGTTAAGTAAGTACATATCAACTTCAGCGTATTCCTCAATAGTTTTAAACACTCGAACCATTTTTTAATTTTAAGAAAATATCATATTTTTTTGGAACAATTTCAATTTCTTTCCAACAATCTTACATCCAAATTTTGAGGTTTGATAGTGCCAATAATTCTAAGTTTTCTTTGCCAACTTTATAAACGAACATAACTTTCAAGCAAACGAGATTCAATGATAGATTGCCGAATTCATAATAGGAAATAAGATCATGTTACATTTTGTGAACCTTAGCTCGATGAATTTCCTTGACGCTAGCTTAACTCGTGGAAATGAAATAAATATTGTCGAAGGATGCTTTATACGTGAGTTAATTAATATCAGCCAAAGATGTTACGATCTTCCTTTTACTATCCGAGTGACCTTTTCCACGACCGCTTTCTTTACTATGGAGTAACATATCAAAAAGTCTCACTCGTCAAGTTTCATGGATGTTTATATTTTCTCGGTAATGTGGAAAGACTGTGATTAGATATTAGTTTGTTTTTTTCTCTCTTAAATTTCTGTTTCTTTACACAAGCCGTCGATTCGGAGGCGAAATGGCCTTACGTAGTTTCTGTTTTGACGTAACGAACCGGTACGAGATTCAGATTGTTGCCGATGGCATATCGTTTCTCGGACTGTTGTTCGCACGCACACTCGATGTTCTCTCCCGTTTCCGCGTTCAGAAAATGTGTCTTCCCACAGAGAGGATTAAGTTTTGTGTCGGTAGTGAGTCTTTTTTCTGGTATGTGACTTCCGTAAAGTAGCGATGCCCGGCCGTTTAGCACACAGTATCGTTAAATTTGGGGCACTTTCTCTGTCGCTGGAAAGAAATTCATCTCGCAATCGCCAGACCCAGGTCGATTCTCTTTGCGCTAGACACATTTTCTGAATTGCCTTCTCATACGAAAAAAAATCGATAACAAATTCTTTTCCTATAGTTGTTCCGTGGATTTATCCTTAATTTTTTTTATATATGTCAATAGGATTTTAGTGAAAAAAAGACGAAATAGGATTTGGTGTACAGGTTTTAATTCTGAATATCACTCAATTTCATGTAGTTCAAAGTATTTTTAATTATTGGTGTTTCTGATTTTACTCATTGATATAACTAGCCTAATAACCCTTTGTAAATCCAAAAAAAAAATATATATTTTTATATATTTATACATAAATAAAAACAGCTAGCAAATTTTCTGTCAAGATACAAAAAAACAAATTCAGTGCTAGAAAACAAAAATAAAAGACGAGAAAAACGTGCTGATTTTCTCCAACAAGATGAACGGAAAACCATCTCATTCAACACCGAACATCACCGTAGCGCAAGCGTGTACATGTCGTAATCCCGGCGATCCCGCCAGCCCTGACGAAGGTGTCCCACGGTCTAACGATACTGTGTTCTATCTAGCCCGGAGGGCGTCGGTGGGCCAGGCGTCCACCCCCTGGGGGGCCCTCCGCAGGGAGGGGGCCCCGGCGCGGGGGGGACCGTCGGTCTCCACGCTAGCATTATCCACGCTTCCAACTCTACCACCAACGTGGCTTCCCCTCAAGAGCCCACCTATGTTAACCTCTAGTCAATTTCCGACGTCGACGAGCCGCATTGTGAGTGGTCGCGACTCGAGCTCGCGACCTGCATGCTCGGTGTTGCATTTTCGTGACCGCGAGATACGAAGTTGTCGCTCTCCCCCAGCTTTGAAAGACTTTGGTGTTTTTTGCTGACCCTTTTAGACATTTTTTCCATCTTTGTCGAAATCGACATTACTGTAAAATTAGCATGCTCGGTTTTGTATTCTTGGAACCGCAAGACGTAAAGTTGTCGCTACCGTCAGCTTTGAAAGAGAAGTTTTTTCTCCTCGCTGTTAGAGAGACGTTCTTGGTGGTTTTTCACCTGTCCGTACAGTGTTGTTTGTTCTAGTTTAGCATTTCCGTTAAATTTGCATGTTTGATGTTGCAATTTCATGACCGCGGTGGAAATTTGTCAGCCTGGAAGGGCATTCTTTCGTTACCCTTAAGTTGGTTTTATGGAATCTACGGTTTCCGTTTAGATATACTATTTTCGTTACTGCTTAGCATTAAGGTACTGCCAAATAGATTGTAGCTCTCTCCCATTTATATCAACGTCAACTTAACGTTCGTGAGATTCTTTTTTATTGGAAGAGTTTTTATTTGATAGTGTTTTTTAATATTCTGTATCAATTTTGATCGGTTTTATTAGATTTACAGATTGATTTAAGGAAACGGAATTCGATAACGCTGTATGTACCACAGAAATGTGTTGGAAGTATTTACACTGGAAAACCTATCAATTCTACAGCAGGAGTTAATATAATTCTTCTTCCACGTGCGTTGTTTTAAAATATCAGAGACGTTTTTTCTATTTATGACAACTATCGATCTAAGTTTGACTAATCAGCATTCAGTTAGTGTCTTTCTTAGCTGGGAGGACTCCGTAAAAATCGACAATACCGACGTTTTTCGGAATATTTACGTCTCACAAAGCATGGTAGTAGTAGAAAAATAGCAACCAGATTTTACGCTTTTTGCGGCTGTTTACTCATTCCCAACCCAGACTATTTCCCAACTCGAACAAGCACCCTAGAACCTACCTCCTAGTACATAAGCCACCGCCCAAAGTAGGAAATAGTGTGTTTTAAATGTTTTTTGTTTTCTACTCACAGAGGGAGAGCTTGGATTGCTGTTCTTATTCCGTTTACTTTTTGTATTTCCATGTTTACTTATCTAATCGTTTTGTTTTATTTCCGTGACAACTATGTGTTTACTTGTGAACATGTTTTTAGTTATTAGAATTTTTTATTTCTTTTTTTAGCAGTTTGCAGTTTTTGCCCTCCTTGCATGTACCAACTATTAAGCCAACTTTTTTAGTGCAAAGGATTCAGTTAATATTGTTTAATTGATTTTCCTATACGACTTGAATCTAAAACTTCATTTATCATTTGTGTGAGAAGAATTGATAGTAACCTAATCTATTCAGTTCCAGGTATTATTTTCTGTCTGCCATCCGGCAATTTCAGGATGAGTGTTGAGTGAATGTGTGCACGCGTCAAGCATTTTAGCCGTTAGCCGGTTTATTTGCTTACAGATTATTTTAAAATTAATTGGCTTGTGCTGTGCATTGCATGGTTTTTATACTTCTGTGTTATTTTATTGTAACAAATTGCCGGTCAAGTCTGTTTCGAATCAAATCGGTCTATTCGAGAGTATAAAAATGTAGCGACCAGTTAAAAAATGAATTAAAAGAGTTGGGGACAGAAGTAACAAACGCAGTTTCACAGTTGGATCCTTTTAGTCGATTACTGTGAGCCGGCTTTAGCTCTCTCTGAGCTTTTGAGGTATTTCAAACATAAGTGGCTCAACTAAAAAAAATATGTAAATATCTACAAATCAACCTCTGAAAGTTTTGCTTGATCAGCAATAGTTTTTCTTTACAGCTTTCTTATAAAAATGTTCCACAAATCAAGCTGGTGCGCTTTGTAGTTATAAGTCCTCGGTTGGTTAATATTTCAAAGCACTAACTTTTTTAATGCACCTCGAAAAGACGATTTACCTCGAGTTCACTTGCCAAAAACTGAATCTCTACAACAACATTAACCAACATCTCCCTTCCAGACGTAAAAAGAAGTGCATTCGCTACATGGAGGCAGGCGACAGCGTCGACGGCAACCAATCTGACGACAACCTCGGCAGCTGCGGCTCCGTCGGCGATGCTCACACTCCACCGGACGACGATACAGAGTCCCTGCACCGTTCGATCTCGTCTCCCGGCGGTCTCAGCGGCCTCTCGAGTCTAACGAGTCCGTCGATGATCCTCCCGTCCCCGTCCACCTCACTAGCTAGTCCCTCCGTCAGTCTAGCCAGCCCGTGCATGAGTCTGCAGAGTCCCCTAACCCCCCACATCGACTACGAGTGCAAGCCACCGATCGGGCCGCTGCCGCATCCGATGCCACATCGGAACCCTGTCGGCACGAATCCACACGACGTGAACAATCCGTTGAGCGTGAACCAGTTGACAGGGCAGTGCGCGAAGCCGGACAAAGACTCGAGGCCGGTGATTGGAGTGACGTAGCGAAGTCGGTAGACCGAGTTGAGGTTATGTTGTTTTGCCGCCTCGAGTGGAGACCGTGGGTTCTGTCGTGGGCCGTTGTCAATTGTACCTTTCTCATTGGTCAGCCGAGGCTGCTGGATTTCGTCGGGGAGTGTTTTTTTTCTGTAACGAAGCTTTGTCTGTGGACAACCAACAAGAAAATAAAGAACAAAAAACAAATACTCAGGACAACGTGTTGCCAACAGATGAAATTGCGAGACTCGATAGCTGAAAGAGAAATAAACTAATGACGGAAAGGAAAACGACTACAGAACTTGTGTTAATGTTTTTGGCGAAAGCGGAGAATCTTTTTCATACCAGTACGTGTTATCGTAGGTTAACTTGATTGTGTACTGCTCCGTTCTGTGGCCCTATTTCTTACAAACGATATTTGTTTTTCTTTAACTGAATAATGTTCCTTTTGTTGGCGACTGACGCTCACCGATTTTCGACGTATTGCGTACTCTGTCCCATGTTTTTTTTTAATTATTATATCGAGTCTGTTGTAACTGCCATTTTGTTTGTGTCTCCTTGAGTAGAACTTTTTTCTATATTGACCTGTCTGATCGTTAATCGCTCACGATTTTGTTACTTCATCAGGGACATCGGAGATCACAATCTCGATATATGACTTGTGCCAGCCGGGGGCACTGCTCCTGTTTCTTGGAACCCCCCTCTGTGATCCACCTTTTGCGTGGTAGTTCTGTTTCTTCTGTTGAGTTTTTTTCTTACGAGCAAAGTCTAGATAAGTCGGCGGGTATTTGAGGATAGAACGAAAGGATATATTTCATGAGTTTATATGACAAATTGTAAAGATTGTTTATAAAAAGAAAGATACGGATAAATGCACAAAACAAAACAGGATGATGGTCAGGTGAAAGAGATGACGGTTTTTTTGAAATCGGAATGGTTGATGGCCTGATGGCCTGACGAATATTCACCTCACCTATGAAATACGCAATTTTGTAATTTAAATCAATTCTCAATGACTGACCGATGTTTTCAAATGGTGGTATTTCTATATTTAAAGACATGCATCATTCCATTTTTTGTCAAGTATTAACAACTTTTCAAATTGATCTTCTTTTGGTGGAACAGCCACAATATTATATAGGTATTAACAATTGTAAAATACCTCGACAAAGAACTAAAATTGCAAACAAAAAAATTCAAGATTATTAGTTAATCTTTTTAAAAGTATTGAAAAACAATACCCGATGCTTATTACCACACTACAAATTGGATTACTTCTTTGTTAAATCCGTCTCGACAACTGATTGCAATTTGATTGATCCAATCGACGTAATGGCAAATACTGCTGTGTAGTGTCTACACAATTTTCAAATCAAAACGAGTGTGTTATGTTTTCGGAATAGATTTCGTACCTGTTTTATCTAACTCCCCTTTTTAATTCATTATAGTATAACTCGGTTGAATTGGCAAACGAAATAACTTTTCAACGTAGACGCTTCGGATCGTCTGATGAAAGCCTGGGCCTGACCACATCCTGACGATTGTGCTGACATAAATGTACAATAAAAAATTGGCGTTTCAAACGCTTGTAATATGTTTTAACGGAGCGCTCTCACAGGATCGTATGTAATGTAAAACAAACTAGAAGTGTAGCTACCAAAACAAAATGATGTCTTGTAAAGTAGCCAGGATAAGTACGTCAAGTTTCCAATATTATTGTTGTAATTAAAGAAAGAGAAAACTTTACACAAGCTATTGAATTTTTCTTTTCTAAGTATTGATTGTTTTAATTTCTTTAATGGTGTTTCCGACTGGCCTGCACTAGGGCGGGTTTTAAACATGATGGCGTTAGGCTCTCCATTGGATTTGCACCTCTGGTTTCAAATGACCTGGATAACAGTTGCGATAGAGAGACTTGAAAGCTAAAGCTTGCACTATTTTAAATAACTTTATTAGTGGTTGTTGTAGTTTTCACCACTTCAAAAGTCAAAATTGGTAGAAAGTGTCTTTCAAAAACTCTTATATTAGCATTCAAATCAAATTATTGTGTCAATTCAGGTTGTAGGATTTCCTACCTGCTGCCAACAATGGATTTAATTACTTAATTTTTGATCAGCTGGCTGGCTTGTATGCTATATCCAGGTTATTTGAGATCAGCTGGCTGGAACCCTAAGTCTTTTTTCTATGATCCTATGCTTTATTCAGGTTATTTGAAGTCAGTGGCTTGCACCAGCTCCAAGAGAGAGCGGTTCCTCCCTAAACCTTGATCACTACCGTCACAACCTGTCAGTGTATTCATTTGACTTCATTTTGCTTTGTCGACATTTTCAGAGCAAAGAAAGTGTTCTGGGAGGTATTATGTCAGAAGTAAGGTTAGTACAAGCAAAGTTTCTTATGTTTTTGTTAACTGCCGACTGGGTGTTTTTTAAACTCCCTAAGCTTTGAGTGTGTTTGCCCAGAACTCCAAAAGCTGCAATGGTGACCATTGAAGCCTAGATAAATGAGAAATAGACGAATCTTATGATAGGTGAAAGAAAATGTTTCAATAATTGACCGACTAATACCGAATCAACATTCAACAATCATTCTAGATAAATACAAAGAAATGTTTAAGCAATCTACTTTGCCAAGCTATAGCAGGAGGTGTCTACCACTTCAGGAATAAATTCTGTCGGTGGGGTGACCGGGTGACCGATGAGGTGTGTTACTCTACGACTATATCGTCAAAATATCTTGTCCTTTCCGCATAAGATTGATTTATTCATCAGAGGAATACTGTAAGTTTGGGAACTCGACAAGATGTCTTAAAAGCAAACACTTGGGTATTCTGCGCTGATATTGTGTCGCTAAAAGATGTCAGGCCCCTCAATTTGAATTAATTTTGAAATTATTTATGTTTATTTTGCCGGATCATGTAGTGACCTAGCAATTATTATTCTTCGCTACGGTCGTATTTATTGTTTGTCGTGACCAAGGGAATGTGGCTAAGGTAGGTAATTAGCAACCCCAGACAGCTGAATCAAGAGGCCCAGTAAGGGTGGAGGGGGTATGGGTGCTTCGCCCCAATTTTCCTTTCAGTACAGGATAAAACGTAAGCAGCCCAAATAGCAGGTGCTCTTTTTACATCTGTTGTAGTTTTGGAAAAATAAGTAAGAATTGAGCGACAGTATGCTGGGCGCTTACCTGATTTTAAAGAATGGAACTCTGCATATTTAAAATCCTGGCGAGAGTCCAAAAATTTTCTCGTAAGGGCCTTAAAAAAAAAAGATTCGCGTGATGGTTCACATTTTTGGCATACATTTTTGGATCTGAGAAAGCTAAAAGAGTTTTGATTATTTGTTTGAAACGCGCAAATTTCCTTCAAAGTATGACCGTGTTTTTTTTTTTGTTTTTTCTGGGTCTGCACTAACTAGAATATTTGGCGCCCCTAATTTACTTTTACTTACCCCCGCCGCCCCTTCAGTCTGAAATCCTTGCTACACTGCCGTTCAAGAGTCAACTCACCAATAATTACCAGCATTAACGTGTAATAATTACACTTGCTAGAAGTCCAATTTTCATCCAATTCATCCAGCAACGGTAATAAAAGTTAATTACTAATATCAATTAGTTTATTATTTGTGGTGTTTAACGACGCACTGTTTTGACAACTGGCCCTGCGGCACTGGTCTAATGGCGTCGGTGAATGAGTGGATGATGATGAGGATGATGATGAACCTAACCTAGCCTAAAAGGGAGGATGGGAAACCCGGTGCCGGCACGTAGCCTACTCCTGTCGAAAAGCACCAAGGGGACCACCGGCTTCACGTCCCTTCCGAAGGACGATACAACTCGAACAGCAGGATTCCTCCACAAATCCATGCTGTCGAGAGGTTGATAAGCAAGGCGAATGAAGTTGCTGTACTAACTTTCATCCCTCCAACCTCTCTCCCGAACAGAACTGGTCATGTGTATAATATCAATTAGTGGGTCTTCACAATAAGCAATTGACTTTGGCCGACTTGGTCCTAATAATCAATAATATTATTTTTCGGCTCTCTCAGAATGTTATCAGATCAGAGGCTAGATTATGATCATGGTAACAAGCCGTTAAAATCTGAAACACCTAAAACTCGGGACTTAAATTTAAACTCATATTTGCAGATCACCACACAGTAGATCATCTGTACAACCAAGAAAAACTATTTGAAATGGGTTTTTAATGCTAAGTAAAGGGCCACTAAATTTCCCCACGTTTCGCAACATATATACTAGTTACTTCTTCAGGGGTTTGAGCAGTCCTGACAGTTGTCCGATATTGTCAATATATATATATATATATATATATATATATATATATATATATATATATATATATTTATTTATTTATTACAATATTGTATGATATTCGAACACAGGAGCTTTGAACCAGTAAACAATGGATAGAAGGGGAGCGATTCTAGAAAAATGTGCGACATTGCTCAGAGTCTACCCTTGCCAGACCTCCCCCCCCCCCCCCCCCCCCAATCCTGCACAGTCTGGCTTCGTTTACTAAAGAGAAACTCCGACGCATGAAGAGAAACCAAACAAAGATCTCGTGATGATATCGAGTTTACAATGCTGTTAGTAAATATCGCATTATGAGGTCCATTCTTCACGAAGCAATCCTGGATATCCACTCGCTTGTTGAGGTAAGACGATCGTGTATAGGCCTAACAAAAAGAAGCCATCAAATCACTTGAAATTTCATTTTCTTGTTGAGATATTCGTGGCGGAACTTGAGGAAATCTATCTCCTACCGTAAGTTTAATCAACGATAAATTTCTTTGGTTTTTGTTCGGCCCATAGTAAAAATAATTACTTAGTATGATTTGGCTTGATATAATGAAATACGTCTTGTAGCTCTGAGTAGTGTTTTTTTCATCTTAAGACTAGCAGAGAGCGAGCTCCCTACTGAAAGTCGCCGTGTTCATCACATGCTAGATGTGCTTGTTCATTTCAAACTTTACACCATTGTATTGCGACATGTTTTAAATAAAGGCAATGGCTGGATTATGCAGCCCAGTGGAAGTCTGCAGTCAAACAGATTCATGGGTCTCAAAATATCAAAGTATTTTTTTATTCTCATTAGGCACACGATATTTTAAAGTATTTTTGGCAATTTCCTAAAAATTCGAATGCATGAAATACCAAATGCATTGTGGTGCACTGCAGGGATTGAGTAGTTAGTGGGGAGAGTAAATAAGGGACGGGGTAGTTTGTGTGTGAAATTGATAGGTTTTACAATTGCAACCATTATGGACTGTTCCCAGCATCGAACTAGAACATATATGTTAAGGAGATTCAGTTTCCAGTTGAGCTCTGGCTTGGAAGGAACTACACCAGAATCTAAGGCAGTCCAATAATTGCTTTGCTAGTTCCGATTGCTAGTTCAGTAAATTTATAACATTTAAGGCATCAGTGAAATTTCTAATTATATTGAAGAAGTTGAAAGAGTATAGATATAAAAAAAAAATTATTAAACGGTTTGGCGTGTTTGAATTACTGGTTTTCATGAGATCACCGAGCTTAAGCAACACTGCGCTGAGTCAGGTATTGAATGGGTGACCATCATACACATGACCAGTTCTGTTCGGGAGAGAGGTTGGAGGGATAAAAGTTAGTACAACAACTTCACTCGCCTTGCTTATCAACCTCTCGACAGCATGGATTTGTGGAGGAATCCTGTTGTTCACGTTGTACCGTCCTTCGGAAGGGACGTTAAGCCGGTGGTCCCCTTCGTGCTCTTCGACAGGAGTAGGCTACGTGCTGGCACCGGGTTTCACCTACTCGCTTCTAGGCTAGGTTAGGTTCATAATCATTCTCATAATCATCCACTCATTTACCTACGCCATTAGACCAGTGCCGCATAGCCAGATGTTAAAACAGTGCGACGTTAAACACAATAATCAATCAATCAAACAATTTTACCTTCAATTAGCTTTGTGGTAACCTTCTTCACCCTTTCTCTCTGTTTGCTTTTTCCTTGCGTAAACTCGGTTAAAGGTTAACAAATTTTTAACTCAATTAGCTGAGGAAATAATCGAGCATCAAACTTCTATTCGTTGATACCGAGACGAAAGTTCATCGAGGTAAATAAACTAGGAGTGTTTTAATCAGAAGTTATTCAGACTCTCAGTTTCATGGAGGCCTCTCAAAAGACGACGAAGACAAAAGTTGAATCTTCTCACAGTGTGTACCAAAAACTCATAAACATTGAGTTCTAGCAAAGTGTAATTCACGCAGTCACGCATTTACGCGTTCACGCGTGTGTTCACTCATTTAATGAAGCCAGTTTTTACTTCTAAAGTAATTTAATGCACAATGGCGGACAGCATCGACGATGATTTGTAGTGTTTTTTTTTTGAAAATGACAGTTGCCCCACATGTCAGCCCAAAACGACCGGTGGCGCCTCTGTCGGTAAAGAGAATGATCTCTCGCTGTACGGAGTATGATGGTTTTTAGACTCATGTCTACTTGATTTATCCTTAGCACAAGTTTTTAGAAAAACTATTTGAACTGGGTTTTGAATGCTTAGTAAAGGGCTACTAAATTTCCCAAATTTAGTAATTTGGAAATATAAATATTAATTTGGAAATTTAGTAGCCCTTTACTTAGCATTCAAAACCCAGTTCAAATAGTTTTTCTAAAGACATCTACTTTGTTTGTACCTTCCCAATGCAATCACGTCAATTGTACTTATTAATTTTTTGAACATTAAAAAATATCACAAGTATACAATTATTACACATCTTTATAAAATATGGTGGTTATGTATGCATACATCTTACAAGAATACATTTTTTTGCAGTATAAAATATCACATCTATATTCACATCAATAAATATCATATAATATAGAACATACAGAACACACAATAAAAACAATTTTTGAGGTTGGTAGTAATAAAAATTAATTGTAAGTAAACCAGTCTCAAATGAAAGTAATCTGCTGCGAAACGGCGGTGACTCCATTTAGCAGCATCCTTAATTTTTGTCGCGATCAATCCGTAACTTGGCGGTCATTGTTCGTAAAAACAGTTAAATACCAGCGCTATCCAAGTAAATAGCTGCAGATTGAGAAAATGATATGTAATGCATGCTCTTCTCACACGAGCGTCGCTGTACCCTCCTACCGCGCATAGACTCCTGTCCTGATACACACATCTGGGAGGAGTTGCGAGAGTGTGAGCTCTTTGTGTGGAGAGTGAGTACAAACAGCTTGGGAGAGAGGCATCTGGCACCACATGTCTTATACATCGCGCCATGCCAAACGTGAAGCCTGCCCCCAAATTCCAAGTGCCAACCTTGCCTGGGGTCGAGGGGTATGAACCACACCATGGCTGTGCTTGCAGCGTGCCAAGAACCCACCCTGTCCCATCGCGCCCTGCCTAACGTGGACCCTGCCCCCATGGCCCATGTCTCGAGTCCCAGCCTTGCCTGGGGTCGAGGGGTATGAACCACACCATGGCTGTGCTTGCAGCGTGCCAAGAACCCACCCTGTCCCATCGCGCCCTGCCAAACGTGGACCCTGCCCCCATGGCCCATGTCTCGTGTCCCAGCCTTGCCTGGAGGTCGTGGGGTCTGAACCACACCATGGCTGTGCTTGCAGCGTGCCAAGAACCCACCCTGTCCCATCGCGCCCTGCCAAACGTGGACCCTGCCCCCATGGCCCATGTCTCGTGTCCTAGCCTTGCCTGGGGTCGAGGGGTATGAACCACACTATGGCTGTGCTTGCAGCGTGCCAAGAACCCACCCCGTCCCATCGTGCCCTGCCTAACGTGGACCCTGCCCCCATGCCCCATGTCTCGTGTCCCAGCCTTGCCTGGAAGTCGTGGGGTATGAACCACACCATGGCTGTGCTTGCAACGTGCCAAGAACCCACCCTGTGCCATCGCGCCCTGTCTAATGTGGACTCTGCCCCCATGTCCCATGTCCCATGTTTCACCCTTGCCTGGAAGTCGTGGGGTATGAACCACACCATGGCTGTGCTTGCAACGTGCCAAGAACCCACCCTGTCCCATCGCGCCCTGTCTAACGTGGACCCCACCGAGGTCTTGGGTTATGAACTTCTAGTCCTGCAAATTATAGATGTAAAAATCTTGATGATGTAGAGTCTTGAAAAATCTAGTGGTCGAAACTAAACGGAGAGGAGGAGAACAAAGTTCGGCACGCATGAGATCAATAAAAGCCAAATTCTTGGTTTTCTCATATTATTGAGAGCATCCTCATTGGCGATGGTGGGGGAGTGGGTAACTTTTAGCGCAATCAAGACAGCAGCGTTGAAAGGCGTACAAAAAAGGGGAAAATCTGTGTGCTTCAGGTAATACATAAAAGTGAAAATATCATGTCCTTTTTAATAAAAGACATTTGTGAAATAAAACAGAATTAAATATCGATTTGGAACCGCGAAAAAAATCAATGAAGAGCCGCAATTTCCCAACGTTGCCACAGAACAAAGAACTGCACACTTCCAGTTATTTTATTCCCCATCTCTCTGTCACTACTATTCCATCAAAAACTTATGAACTACATTGAGCATAAATAAAATCAGCAAGACACCACCTATCACAAGGCACAACATCCACAAGTCTCTTGCTCTTGGTGCCCTACACTGTACCGGCTCGCGTGCTGGTAAATTATACGCTACCCTAGCTCTAGGCCTTGTCGCTACGACATTAGGTCCAAAAACATCATCAGTAAAGTTGAACATCGAACAAGAACCTTCAGATAAATTACCAGATGTGTTGCTTGCTTGTTGCTTGTGCAGTCTCGCTTTGCTTCTGGGATGCGGTGTTAATTTTCTCTCGAGTGGTGAACTATGTTTGTTCTCTTCGGTGGAGGTTGAATCGTTTGTAGACTCTTCAGAAAGGTGATGGCAACTTTCTGGAATTTGACACATTTCAGCTGCTGGGATTGCGCTGTTGTCTGGAGTTGTGCTTTGCTCGGCAGAATTCGCGTTTTCCATTGTCGGTTCTGTAAACAGTGAATTAGTTGTTAAAAAAAAAAAAGTTCTTAGATTAAATATATCTATATTTTTTAAATTATCTATAGAAAATGTTTCAAGAATTATTGCCACTGATTTGAGCACTTTTTTTTTAAATAATTTATATGCATTTAAGATACTTATACATGGTTTTATGTTTTTTGTTTATTGTCAATCGTTTATGTTTTGTGTTTTTCTTTTGCCAACGGAGAAAAGTCAAACCTTCTTTCATCCTTGATGGGTGCCGTCATTCTGGGCCTCTGTGTTCTGGGCATCAAATGTTTAAACCTGCCGAAAGTGTACTCAGCCTGCTCGCGTCAACTCAGCCTGTGTCCATGAAAATTGTCTGCGTCACCGAAACAATAAACGTGTTACATCATTCTTAGAAGGAAAACAACGTATCAAATTGCTTTGACAAAGAAAACTTGGACGATCTCTGGCACACAAAGAAAATCTTGTCTTTGTATTGAGTATCAATGCCCTACAAGACAAGGATTTGTTAGCTATACACAGACCTTTCAGTGAGGGAGAGCAACTTTGAGGCGCCACCGGTCGTTTAGGGATGACTTGTAGGCAAACTGCCATTTAAACAATGCTTCAAATTATGACAAAACCTAATTTAAATAGTTACTGTCAAAACTAGTGCTGGGTTAAGCAGACATGAGTCTAAAAACCACCACTAAAAATTTTTGCTATACTCTATAATATTAATTATTTATCAGTTTTGTTTTATCTAACCGTAGCACTAGTTTTGATAAAAACTATTCAAACAAGTTTTTTTTTAATTCCAAGTAAAACAACTGATTTTTCCAACGTTTCACAACTTATTCGCGTTTAATAGTTTAAGATCCGCTTTTTTTTATCAGTGGTTCGTTAAGAACATAACAGTCCGTTAGTTTGTTATTTGCTTAGCAACAGCCAATCAGATTTTTGTTTTTAAACGGCCTGTTAAGTGATTTTAATTAGTTAACGTGCCGCTAAAAAAACCGGCACTATAAGTTATTTAATTATCAACTTTTGTTGTTTTTTAATCAGCTTTCAAAACACCCAGTCGTACATAGATTTTTTCATAACACGTGTATAAATCACTGAAACATGTTCTTTAAGAATATTATACCTTGTTACGATTTCAAAGTCCGATTACCAATTCAGCAGCTATTCAAACCAAAAAAAGAAAAAATCAATATATTATTTTTAAATCAAGTCCAATTTATCAACCACGTTTCACTTTTGAAAGTGTACGTTTATCACCCCACGACTTCGTAGATCAAGTTTTGGCACCGAGATCTTCGCTTTCAGTCAGACGGATGAAAGCTGCGTTCCATCCAGGTTCCCTAACACGGACTGACTGGCGCATGCACCTCAGAGAGCGCCGTTCCGATATCACCTAGGTAACCACCGTGTATGATTCATCCCCCAGTTAGGTGACAATTTGCACCCGTCTAGACTCGACCATCTAGGCTGTGTTGCCAATTCATGTACCTACACAATAGAATTAACACCTAACCACTGAGTTTACAGGTACAGTGAGAGGGTCAGCGTTAATATTTAACTTTCTGCTGAGCAATATCGTGGTTACGGATGATGATACCCGATGGCGCTTGCGGCCGTTCTTTTTTAACAAACATCTACAATTAAATAATAACGACTTAAAATAGTTATCAATCGTTGAAGTTAGCAGAAATAAAGACCGAACGGTGTGCAGCGTTGGAAACACCGGTTCTCGTTAGATCACCGAGGTTAAGCAACACTGCGCTGAGTCAGGTATTGGATGGGTGACCGTCATACACATGACCAGTTCTTTTCGGGAGAGAGGTTAGAGGGATGAAAGTTAGTACAGCAACTTCACTCCCCTTGCTTATCAACCTCTCGACAGCATGGATTTGTGGAGGAATCCTGTTGTTCGCGTTGTACGGTCCTTCAGAAGGTACGTTAAGCCGATGGTCCCCTTGGTGCTCTTTGACAGGAGTAGGGTACATGCCGGAACCGGGTTTCCCCTCCTCCCTTCTTATCTAGGTTAGGTTCATCATCGTCCTCATCATCATCTACTCATTCACCGACGTCATTAGATCAGTGCCGCATGGCCAGATGTCAAAACAGTGCGTCGTTAAACACCACAAATAAAACAGAAATACAGATAAATTGAGAGCAAACCAGTCTCGAATGCGAGTAATCTGCGAGTTGAAACTAAATTAAATTAAACGACGGTGGCTCCACCTATGAGCACATTCCATTTTTTTTCCGTAAAGTAGCTACTCTTTTGGCGTCTACTTTTCGCGCAGGCGAAAAAACCAGTACAACCAATGAGTAGAGAAAAAATAATCACTGAAACAAAAGACATAACCCCAAAACTTCAATGACTATTTACTTTTCGAGTGTACTGGTTCTAGCTCCCGCACTATGTGCGTATGCTTTAACATCTGTGTTATAACTTTTTTCCAGCTAGATGAAATGAGGCGCGAAATCCAAAGACGCGCAACTTTCTTGGATTCTGTTACAAGGAAAAATGTCGATATACATATTTGTTGAATCATTGAATGTCGATAAATTTATTCTGCCGTTTTATGGTTTTTAGACTCTTGTCTATTTTATCTGATCTTAGCACTAGCTCTAAACGTTTTACATGCGTTCGCTCGCTCTCGGGTCACTCCCGGTGCACTTTTCTTGCACCGAGAATTTCGACGGTGTAATTGAACAACAATTGAATGCACTGACAGCCAGTGATCAGGTGTTCGGGTGGGATCGCTCTCGCTCGGAGCTGGTGCAAACCCGGTGGAGAGCATGACGTCATCGAGCAAGTTGCAAACCCGCCCTGGTGCTGGCCAGTCGAAAATGCAATCAGTCTTCGGGTTATTTTGGTTAGATCGCTGAGCTCATCCAACCAACGCGTGGCTTATTACAAAATGAACATTACAAATCTATGAAATCAGCACTGACTGAGAGATTTACTTTATTGTTACCCACATCCCGAAACAGGCTCCAACGGCTGAAATGTTTTTCCAACGAGATGAAATGAGACCTGTAATAAATTTCAATCTCGTTTCATCTCTCTGCCTTGTAAAAAAAAGGAACACAATGGGGCAAACAATAAGCGAAATCCAATGACGACACTTTCCTGGAAGCTGATATAAAGAAATGTTTTTGTTTTGTGTATATAGGTTTCTTCTTGTGATTTTTTTCTCCCACCACTTGGTCGGTAGGTCGTGGGTGTGGTGGCATGCAGAGGTAAGCAGAGAATCACAATGCTTTATTATTGAACTTGATTCCCGATAAAACAGTTCTAGCCACCTGCTCGCGGTCATTTCTGATGGTATTTTCGACTGGTAATCACTAGGGCGGGTTTGAAACTTGCTCTATGATGAGCAAAATGATGATGAAGCGAAACTAGCTTAGAAGGGAGGAGGAAACAACTGGTGCCGGCATGTAGCCTACTCTTGTCGAAGTGGACCAAGTGTAACCACCGGCTTAATGTCTCTTCCGAAGGACGGTACAACGCAAAAAAAAACAAGATTACTCCACATATACGTGCTGTTGAGAGGTTGATAAGCAAGGCGAGTGAAGTTGCTGTACTAACTTTCATCCCTCTAATCTCTCTTCCAAACAGAACTGGTCATGTGGTTTGAGCCATGTGCCAATGAGCCATGTCATGTGGTCATGTGGCCGTCTAAATACCGTTAAGAAGGGAACAAAAATTTGAATTCCTTTCAAAGTTGCACAGCCAATGTCTTTTGTGGTCATAACCTGCGAAAAATTAAAAGGAACATTGTCGGGTAGTATTTATTTATTTATTTATTTATATTGGTATACATTTCATTGTCCCGTTTGCCGGTTCATGCCCTTTCGTAAAAAAAAAACAGTTTTTTACAAGCGCTAAAAATTGTCATAATAATTAAAACTAAAATTAAGTAAAAATAAAAATAAAAATTCACAGTCATGATCACAAAATTCGATCATTTATGCAGCAGTCGTCAAACGTGCATTCCTTCTTTTCTAAAAATGCATCAAAACTAGAAAAACAACGTGTTATCAAATAATGCTTTGGTCTGTTTTTTTAATTTGTTCTGCTGAATTTTGGATTTTTGAGCCTGAGTGGCAATCTATTATAAAATGAAGCGCCTTATTATAAAACATTTCTTCTACTTCTTAAAAGATGACCTTTAGTGCTTCTGAAGTCACCATTTCGTCTGAATCTGCAGTGGATAATCGTACACAAATGAAATTACCTCTGGAATAAAAACACATGGTTAGGTCAAAATGTAAAACGTTTTAAAATCCTTCCTGCACGTGACATGACGATGATGTCACTCAAATTCAAGATTCATCCTGTCGCAGCGCCCGGCTGGCGTGTAGACGTCCTCAGCTTCCTGGGTGCCTGGCACTGCTCGGTATAAGTCTGGCCGTAACTGGCACTTGTTCCGCGTCTTACAAACTACGGCCAACTGCGAGTTAACTATCTACCGGATAGCCTGCAGAGAATTTGCGATGGAGACACGCTTGGCCGTTTTAACCGCTTTCTTTGAGTTCTTGCAGCTCAACTTTTTGTGCCACGCATGGAAAATATTCCTATGATTACCGATTGCGCTTACGACTTTTTTTTTTGTACGCATGTACATAATTTAACGTGATAACAATAAACAACAACATAAAGAAAGCCTCGAACTTATCATTTGTTTGTCTCCTTACTTTTTAAGGACTAATTTGAACATAGAAAACAATGTGTCGAGTTAAAATTATTACTGCAATAAATGTACAGATTTTTTTTACAGTCTATATAATATATTTTTAGATAGCTTTGATCATTAGTATGGTTTTTAGACTTGTTTCTACTTTATCTAACTTAGCTCTAGTTTTGAAGAGAACTATAATAGTTTTTAATGCTAATTAAAGAATAACTAATTATACCCAACTAAGGAACAGAGAAAAGTAAGGAATACAAATCAATAGCCAACAATCACCAGGGAAAAACCAGTAGTTGTTTACTTAGCATTCAAATCCTACTTTAAACAGTTTTTTTTTCATGTTTAATCATCAGTTACCTCCACTTTTAGGCCCGGATACATAAAGGTGAGTTGAAGTTTAAACAACTTCAGAGTTTAAAGATGATCAGCCAATCAGATTTCAGGGGTTGATGCCACATTACCTCAAATTTATGGGAAATGCTCGATAACTGAATGTTGTTGATAAACCAAACCTAGAAAGGAGCAGTCGAAATCTAGGACCAGCACATTGCCTACTCATGTCGAATAGGACCAACGGGACCACCAGTTTAACGTCCCTTCCGAAGAAACGGGACTCCTGCAGGAAGATCTTCAAGGAACTAAGCATCCTGACGGTGACATCACTATACATATTAGAAGTGCTGTTATTTGTAATCGACAACCCTGAAACCTTCACGAAGACGCAAGAAGTCCACGATAAAAATACAAGAAATAAAGAAATCAGGACATCCGAAAATGTAAAACTAAAAATATCAAGACAAAACGCCTCATACGCGGGGGCAGCCCTCTACAACAGCCTGCCGAGGTGTCTGAAGGAAAAGTCGGGTGATAGAGATAATTTTAAAAATATGACGAAACGTTTTTTAATTGATAACTGTTTTTACGACTTAGACGAATATAGGAACAGGAAAAAATGTGACTGTATAAAATGTAGATAATATAATATAAAGCGAAGGAACCTGTACATTTAACAAAACAGACGAATTTCTATACTCACAAGTGTATTTTTTAGACTATACCTTGAACTAAGGAGTGTGTACCTAATATCTATGTATATTGTACAATGAAATAAATATATTATTGAATTGAATTGAATTGAAGGACGGTAGAACGCACGATCCCTCTACAAATCCATGCTGTCGAAAGGTTGATAAGCAAGCCGAGTGAAGTTGCTGTACTAACTTTCATCCCTCCAACCTCTCTCCCAAACAGAATTAGTCATGTGTATGATTGGTCACTCATCCAATACCTGACCCAGCGTAGTATTGCTTAACTTCGGGGATCTTATGAGAACCGGTGTTTCTAGCACGCCAAACCATTTGGTAACACTTTATTAATATTTAAACTCAATGATTGATAAACATGTGTCGATATTTTAAGTCGCATTTATTTAATTTTTGAGGTTGCTATATGATTTCATCCTCCGTTACTACATTTTTGTCGTCTTGTTTGCTCAGCAGAATGTTTAAACAGTAACGCTGGCCCTCTGACTGTACGTATAAACTCAACGCTGTAGTCGAGTATTGATTTCTTAGGTGAAAGAACGATGTGTGGCTCGTGCTTACTCCTCGGCGACATGATAGCCTGGTTGCTGGCTTACTCCGTTAGAACTGCTTTCTTTGTTGTCTGGATCCGGACAGCGACCGTTGACTTCTCTACGCAGGAGCGTGCGTGCGTGCGTGTGATACGCATGTGTGATGATGCTTATTCCTTCGCTTCGATTTAACTCTTTCTGGCCCACGATATTTACAAGGGAATCTATTATACATTTGTTTTAAATCGATTTCATTTTTCATCCATTGAATGTATTCAATTTAATGTGCCAAATCATTTTTCTACTTTTCATACCCCTTTTCGTTCATCAACTTCTTCCATACTTCCTTATCTAGCCTTCTTCCTTTATCTTCTACTTGATTCCATTTCACACCTCGTTCCTCCACACCTGCTTGTCCATCTTTCTCTTGGTTTTCCTCTTCCCATTCTCTCATATTCCAAGCTTAAAATCTTTCTTGGCAATCTTTCTTCCTCCTTTCCAAATAATTTCAACATTTCTTTCTCAATTTTAAAACCTCTCTCTATATTTATTCGTTTTCTCGGTATTTTGTTTTTAATCTTGTCGAACTTCGTCACTCCTTCAATACTCCTTACCTGTACACTTTATCCGCGCTGATTCCATTCTTCTTTCATCCGTTCCATTCAAACTCCACGATCCACACCCATACATTACCTAATATTTCAAACTAATTATAAATTATAACTTAACAAAATTTACCTATGGTAAAAATAACATTTAGTTTCGAAATATATGCAATTTTAATTTTAAAAACTTTAAAAGTATGTTAACGGTGAAAGCAAAACCGTTTTTTTTTTTTTTTAACTTTAATGCATTTTAGTCCCCCAATTTTGTCTCCAGTTCAATGGCTAATTTTTATTTAAAATTGAACGAGGCTGAGCCAAGAAATAATGCAATATGACCGCTTTTTGTGGGTTAAAAATGCAAAAAATCACGAGCAAAAAACGCAAAAGAAAACACTTTAACACGTTTTTGGCGCTTTCCAACATAAAACTGACTTGAAAGTAGCATCAAAATGAGCTCGGTGACATTGTGGTCACATAATTACCAAAAACATGCCGATTTTATGCTCAATTAGTGATACATTTATCAAAATACAAAGCATTTTTTCAGCCCCAGCCTAGACAAGATTACGCAACTAATTCAAAGACGAAAAATTGTTTTCCGACTTTTCTGCAAATCACCAAGGACTTGCACTTATATTGCAAGCCAAAACATACTGAACCAAAACCAAAACATACTAAATTAGTTTTGTATAGATTATTTAGAGTGAACTTTGATTTTTGAAAGAGTAGTAACATTTTCTCAAAACAAATAAAAATACTATTAAAGGCATAATTTATCTTATCTTTATCTAGATGAAGGGATTGTTGAGAAGGAAGCTGTGTTTAGGGTTGCTTGAAAAGAGTAGAATGCGTTGTAGCTCGAGTAAATTGGAAGGAAGTTTGATGTAAAATGGTAGTACATCTTGGGTACATGGGATACAGACTTTTTGTTCAGCAGGATTCAGCACATGGGTCATTCCACGTGAAACCAGCACACCTGGTATTCTTGGTTGGCCTGAACATCTCCGCTTAATTTTATTCTAAGTTTCTTTAAATGATGTAAGCTGATTTGAGTGATCTAAAATTATTTGAGTGATAGGGGTGATTTGACAGATGTCAGCGATTAAAAAAAAAAATAAGATTAATAGCAGTAATCGAACGGTCATCCTCTCGTATGTGAATCGGGGATCATACCTCTCGGCCACGAGACCAGCCACACAATACTAGAGATGTATAATGCATATTTATTGCAGATAAACTACCTGCAACAGGTACTATATGGGTTACCGACCGATGGCCGTGATTTATCGACATTTTAATTAATCAAGTACTTTTGATATCCAACAGACTGCGTTTGTGATCACGATGTGACTTAACTCGACTGCTGGTTCGGTGACACTTGTTTGGTATGGTTGACCGGGGGTTTAGCATCGAGCAGCGGGGTTCGACTGGCGTTCCTCCAGTCGGGCTCTAAGGCTTGCACTTTCGCGTTAGATCGTGGCAACTGGTGAAAGCCCAACATTTTTTGGAGTGGCCGAGTGGCCCAGCACTGCTTGGTGTTGGGGTTAGGTCCGGCGTTTACGCGCGTTGTAAAAGCGAAACCTTCCTTCTCTGCAGGCCCGTAGTTAATAATTCGGTGATTTTTTATTTTTTTTCTGTGATTGTCGCATATGAATTATATGTATGGTTACATATGTATACAATTCTTCTCTTTAATTGTACGTTGGGATATCAATAATTTTTCAATGTTGTATCGCATATCTACTCATTCCATGACTACATTTTTGACTACATTACAGTTTATGTCCTATTTTAGTCAGTTAAATTAAAATAGTACATTACTGTGGTATACAACGAAATTCAACGTCCTTTAAAATCTGTAATACGTATTTTCACGACGAATATTCCAACAATTTTCAATGGTCTGAATTTTAACTATTTTCACGTCATCATAACGTCCAAAAAAACAAGTTACAGTAACTGGCATCGAACGCTGGCCCTTCTGCATTTGAATCAGACCACGCGTTACCACGCGACCACAAGAGAGGGTACAAGCGGCGCTGGTTTGATAATAAATATAAATTACTGATATACAGCAAAAAGGACAGTTATAAGTAACGTTGGAAATTTAGCATTGAAGTTGCTTTATTTCAGGAAACAACCATCTGTGCAGCGTAGCTCTGTGGTTAGCGTGCTGGTTTCGTAAGGCGGAGGAAGAGCGTTCGCGTACCGGCCACGTAGCTTTTTGCCAGCTCCGAGTGCAAGTCGCTCTGGTATCGAATAATCCAACGTTGAGAATATCAAAAAATGTTCGTCCAGAGTGTAGTACAAAATCCTGCCAGCAGGTGGCGCTGAGGAGGTTTTCACTCATGTCTGTTCCCATATACTTGATGCAAGACTTAGGAGCTGCACGCGATGTTAGGGGTTGTTGGTTCGGCCCGCAAAACTGGCGGGCGCGACTGGCGCGAAGACCTTGGTAGCTTACAAACTGGATAATTCGGACAGATGCGTCGATTTGATTCGGTCGATGCAGTGGCAAGTAATTCAATGTGACATGAAATTACAATACGTTCAAGTCACTCCATTAAATACGATCGTCTGCGTGGCACAATGCTGCTGACGCTACTTCGGTGGCGTTGAGTTGCTTCCTAACTCGATTCGAACCAGCTCGATGGCAGAAGAATTTTACTGTTCGAATGCAACATCTACTCATGGAAAGGGAGTCAGGAGACTTAAATACTACAAAAATCCCATTTAAATATATGTCCGCGTGGTCATGCAGTTAGAGGCTCTGCCTAGATTGCCCTCCACGGAATAAGTTAGGAGAGATACCGGGTTCGAATCCAAACATGTAGCCTAACTGACTATGATATATCTTTTTTTTTGGCGTATGTTTAGACAGTAGCAAAATTGCCGAGCGCTCCTGGCGCTTCGCGCCAGTCGCACTCGCCAATTTTGCGGGACGTTCCCACGACCCCAAACCCCACCTATACCCCGTGTGCAGCTCCTAAGTCTAGCATCAAGTATATGGGAACAGATATGAGTGATAAGCTCCTCAGTGCCACCTGTTGGCAGAATTTTGTACTACACTCAGGACTTATAACATTTTTGATATTGGCACTGTTCGATTATTCGATACCAGAGCGACTTGCACCTGGAGCTGCCAAAAAGCGACACGACCGGGACGCGAACGTACTACCTCCACGTTACGAAGCCAGCACGCTAACCACAGAGCTACGCTGCACAGATGCTAATTGCCCGAAATAAAAACAACTTCAATGCTAAACTATCCAACGTTACTAATATCTGCTCCTTTTTCCTATATATCAGTAATATATTTTTATTATAAAAGGAGCCGGGTCAGTAGTAGCTCTCGTGGTCGAGTGGTAACGTAATTTTTATTTTATGTCAGGATGACGTGCAAAGATGTAAAGTTCACGCTAATAGGACAATTTTGAAATATTTGTGAAATATTGATGTGTGAAATATTTGAAATATTCGCGCAATTTTACACCTCATTTTCCATTATTACGCTAAGAACTAAAAAAAAAATAGCACAGTAACAATTAATGTCAATTGAAATCATTTTATATACTACATACTTCCATATTACATTCATGGGACAAGTAAATAGACTAAAATTCACCGACATTATAACTACAGTCTTTCAGAGAAAGAATGTTTAGCTTCTACACAGTGTGTAAATGCCGGACCTGCCCCAACACCAAGCAGTGCGGGCAATCGCCCACTCTAAACAATGTTGGGCTTTCACCAGTTGCCACGATCTAACGCGAAAATGCAAGCCTTAGAGCCCGACTGGAGGAACTCTAGTCAAGCCCCGTTGCTAAGCACATGTCCCCTGCCCAACCATACCAAACAAGTATCATCGAACCAGCAGTCGAGTTAAGTCACATCGTGATCGCAAACGCAGTCTGTTGGATATCAAATGTACTTGATAAAATAAAATGTCGATAAATCACGGCCATCAGTCGGTAACCCATATAGTACCTGTTGCAGGTAGTTTATCTGCAATTAGTATTCACTATAAATCAGTCATTTAGCGGTGGCTCTCGTACCCGAGTGGTTATGCTATCCGATTCGAACCCAGGATGGTGCTAGTTCGATTACCGCTATAGGACCAATATATCTATTTTTTTTTTATTCGGAGTAAGTCCGAAGATTTCAAAGTTATTGCGTGATTGAATACCGCTGAGACATGGATCGTTTAAATGCAAAAGTTATGGGCATTTTTTTAAATCAATATTTACAAGTTCGATGATTAGAAAACAGAGCGATCCGAGCTCAGAACTGGGAGTCGAACGCCTCACCTCCACCACACGAAGTGAGCACGTTTACCACAGAGCAACGATCGACAGGTGAGTGGATCTGATTGCTGTAGGGTCCGCTTTCGATTCCCGCCCGCGCGATATTTATACAATGGATGTATTTTTAAGATGGAGGATTTGCTGGTGTTTTATAATATTGTTTCGTAGAGGGAAAGCGATGAGACCATTGCGTTTTCTATTATTTATTTTTGAGAACGAATTTGTAAGTGAAAGATGAGGGTATTTTTGAGACGGGTTGTAATCGATTACTTTTAGTTTTTACAAAAATATTGTTAATGTAGGAGCTGATTTTGCGCTGCTGGCTGCTCTAGTAGTATAATATTCGTTGATTATCCAGGGCACAACAAAAGGTATGTTTATGTCGGAAGTTTCGTTTGGATACAAAAGCTCTTTAAACTTGGTAATGTGAAACAATTCCCTTGTTATTTTTATGCCGATGGAGGTGCCGTATGCTCCGGCTGAAATATTATATACAATTTAAAAATTCCTTTTTTTTTATTTGTACATCCATCCATGTCAGTTAAAAAGAATAGTTAAAAAAAAAATCGAAAAATCTTTCCGACTATTGTCCAACTATTTAGGGCCTCAGGATATGACAAGTTACTAAACAATGACTAATGACTTAAATGACTAAAATAATCAAGATCGATAACTAAAAAACTAACACATTTTGTATTTTTGAAAATATAGCCCCGAACAAATTGGCGTTTGTTACTAACTAACAAATAATGTGTGTGGAAAAATGGCACTTTTGCGAGGTTGTTCTTAAGCTAAATTATAAAATGCAAATTTCCTTATTGAATTGAATTGAATTGCTTTTATTGGATCATTAAAAAAACCATGTAGGTAACTACATAATGGCATATGACAAGTCAATATCTATGTGTTCTATGTTATGTGCTTAAATTGTAAAAACTCTTTGACTCTGTCAAAGAGCATTTTTTAACAAAAATTTGTTTACCTTCATTGCGTTAATTTCTAAATCGAACTATCAAAATATTTTTTTGCTTTGATTTTGAATGGACGAAATGAACAGGGCCATTTGCCAATCCCCTTCAAAAAACGAGCAAATTTTAGTTTTTTACAATTAAAAAATTGGCACACATTTACTTGCAGAGTCACTTCTTTTTTAAAAGATGATTAAAAAGTTGGCTTAGTTTTGTCAGCCAGTCTTTATTTGCAAGAAATTGGCTATCGTTATGGGTCTAAGACCCATGTCTACTTTATCTCACCTTACCACAAGTTTTGACAAAAACTATTTGGACTGGGTTTTGAATGCTAAGTGAAGAACAATTAAATTTCCCAAGTCTTTAACAACTAAATCTTTAATGTCCACAGATCCATGCTGTCGAGAGGTTGATAAGCAAGGCGAGTGAAGTTGCTGTACTAACTTTCATCCCTCTAACCTCTCTCGCGAACAGAACTGGCCATTTGTATAATGGTCACCCATCCAATACCTGACCCAGCGCAGTGTTGCTTAACTTCGATTATCTCACGAGAACGGGTGTTACCAACACGCTGAACACTTATTGATCTTAGAATTGGTCGTCTTGAGAAAAGCACTTCAGTGCAATAGTGAATTGTTGATAATGTTGAGCCTGGTTTATTGGTTGGGTCATTCCATATCAAGTGCCCACACTCAAAACCTTCACTATCTCAGAACTTGACGAAATTTTCAGGAGGGTTAGAACACCGGAAATAAAAAATCTCTTTTAAAGTTTTTTTCCATACGCCTAGCGGTTTGCCCGTGGCAGGGGATGGAAAAATAAAATATTTTACTTTTTGCCCCGCACGGCCATTCACTATATTCACTCTAGCGTTTGAACAAATAAACTTAAAACGATGGGATTAGTTCTAAAATGATAATCGTGCTTTCATTAACAAGAAAAAATGCATAAATTGCTTACTTATCAAGTTTAGGGGTAGAAAAAATCCACCCTTAAATTTCAACCCTTAATAACTCGAGAAGTAATTTTTTTTTTTTTTTTTGTTTTGTTGTGAAGCATCTCCTGTCTATTATCTTTCCATGAAAAAAAAATTAATCATTAACAGCCGTATGATCAGAAGTTATGAGATTTTTATTGTATAGATGTGTATGAATTTAGAAGTGCTTTTGCTAAATAGTTTGTTGAGCATGAACCAAATTGAATTCAGAAGCATTCGATTATGCTAAGTTTGTCATAGCATAAATAAAGCTTGAAAAGATTTGAATTTGGGATGGAGTCGAGCAATTAAAATTTTATTATAAGGATGTGATATTTTTGGGCTTTGTGCTATAAACATGATAATATGTGGCTCTGGTCACGATACTAGGTCTGTGTTTCTGCCGTGCATTATGACCACGGATCTGACGAAATTCATATTTTACCTACTTCTATTTAAAGAATCCCACCACGAACACGTGCAGCCCTTGCTACCTGTTTCTCTTTTCAACCCTTATGGCCGGAAGTTTAGCCGTGAGACAGCGAATTCAGTTGTTTCTGCATTGGTTTCTTGGTCAGTCGCAAAACACTTAGCTCAGTGCAAGTAGACGAGTGATTCGAAGTTTTCTTTGCATTATTTTTGTGCGTCGTGAATTGAGGGGTGTTAATAATACCGTTGGAAGTGTCTTGTGAACATATTTTTAATTAATAGCAATAGTATAGTAATAGCTAGTTTATTTAATAGTTATAATCACAGCGTTTAGTTTTGTATATTTTATGTAATTTAATCATGGACTCGTTTACTCGAGCGAAGTGCTGCAATCCTTTTAAACACGTTTCCCACACACAGCTGAAGTCTCTCCTCAACGTCCAGCCGTGGATGATTGAAAAGATTTCCTCGATTCCAGTAGGAAGCAAAATCTGTGCCAAATGTAGGAAAGATTTAAATAACTACGTAAAACCAATCAGCAGCGACTCTCCAGTGACGACGACGACCTCCAGCGATGGCGACAACTCGCAGCCCGGCTGCAGTGGTGCAAACGCCGAGAGTCAAGCATATTTTTTCCGACAAGACGCTGCTTTGTCTAACATCAACGTGGGCTTGGCGGAGCTAGGGCAATCGCCCATTGTTAAGAAAAAGTTGGCGCAATCCAGTTATCCCAGGAAGAAATTGAAGAAACTCGAAGGTGCGCTTAAAAGAACCACTACCTCCGACGCTGAAAGCGACAGTGGCCAAGATTCAGCTGATGGTCGCGAAATGATTAATCAGCTGAAAGAGAAGTTTCACTCGTCCACATCCAACAGCGAGAAAGTGCATGTTCTAACTGTCCTCCCGAAGAGCTGCTCTGTCCGGCGAACAGTGGCAGAGTTTCAAGCGTCAGAGCGCATGGTCCGCAAGGCAAAGAAGCTCGTCCTGGAAAAGGGAATTTTGTCAACCCCGAATCCAAAGCCAGGAAAAACAATTGACCGAGCCACAGTTGACCGAGTAAAATCTTTTTACAATTCAGACGATGTGAGCCGAGCCATGCCGGGCAAGAAAGACTATGTTTCCGTCAAGGAGGCGAGCGGCACTCGAGTGCACATCCAGAAAAGGCTCGTACTCTCAAACCTTAAGGACCTCCATACCCAATTCAAGGACAAATTTCCTAATAAAAAAATAGGATTTTCAAAATTTGCAGAGCTGCGGCCGAAGAACTGTGTGTTGCCTGGTGCCAGTGGGACTCATTCGGTGTGCGTGTGCACTATCCACCAAAACGTCAAGCTAATGATCATCGGTGCCGACTTGACGAAGTTGACAGTGGACCAATCTTATCCGATAACATCTTACCACGACTGCCTTGAGCAGTTGGTCTGCGACAGTCCCCTCCCCGAATGCCATCTAGGCGAGTGTGAGGAGTGCCCGGGCATCGAGCCGTTAAAGGAGCGCCTCACGCAACTGCTGGACGACGAAATGGTGGACAATGTTATCTACAAGCAGTGGGAGAGCACCGACCGATGCACCCTGCAAACGCACATCGATTCATCCGAGGAATTCGTGGACAGTTTTTGTGCAAAATTAGTTGCTCTGTGCCGCCACTCTTTTATTGCTAAAAAACAATCTTCGCACCAATCGGACATCAAGTGCGGTCTCCTGCCCGGCGAGTTTTTGGTGATCTGTGATTTTGCCGAAAACTATGCGTTCGTGCTACAAGACGAGGCCCAGGGGTTCCACTGGAACAATGCGTCCGCCACCATCCACCCCTTCGTGGCATATTACAAAGAGGGCGGGGAAGAGCGCCACATCAGCTTTGTTGTAATTTCCGAGAGTTTGATCCACAACACTGTCGCAGTGCATCTATTCATAAAAAAACTCGTGAGCTTTTTGCACAATAAATTTCAGACCATAAAGAAGATGTTCTTTTTTTCTGATGGGGCAGCCTCGCAATATAAAAATAGGAAAAATTTTGCCAACTTGTGCCACTATCAAAGAGACTTTGGGGCCGACGTGGAGTGGCATTTCACGGCGACGTCACATGGGAAGAGCGCCTGCGACGGCGTCGGAGGGACGGTCAAGCGGCTGGCAGCGCGGGCGAGTCTTCAGCGCCCCTACGAGTCGCAAATAATAACACCCCGGCAACTCTTCGATTGGGCGGTCGAAGCCATCCCGACCATCAACTTCACATTCGGAACTATTGAGGAGCACCAAGACACAGAACAGCTGCTAGCCACACGATTTGCGTCATCCCGGCCAATTCCCGGCACGCAAAAACTGCATTGCTTCGTACCCGTGTCTGAGCACTCAGTAGCCACGCGGGTGTTCTCCTCCTCGCCGTTGTTCGAAGAAGCCAGAGTGATAGGTCAGAGTGAAACGAAGAAATGAGTGAGTAAAAAGAATCTTTGTAGTACTTACACACAATTTTTAAACTGAAAAATTATATAATCTATCAATTTACGGGTGAATTGCATGGACCATGCTAACAGACTTGCAGAAACACAACTAAATGCACACACATTTATACAATAAAAATCTCATAACTTCTGATCATACGGCTGTTAATGATTAATTTTTTTTTCATGGAAAGATAATAGACAGGAGATGCTTCACAACAAAACAAAAAAAAAAAAAAAAATTACTTCTCGAGTTATTAAGGGTTGAAATTTAAGGGTGGATTTTTTCTACCCCTAAACTTGATAAGTAAGCAATTTATGCATTTTTTCTTGTTAATGAAAGCACGATTATCATTTTAGAACTAATCCCATCGTTTTAAGTTTATTTGTTCAAACGCTAGAGTGAATATAGTGAATGGCCGTGCGGGGCAAAAAGTAAAATATTTTATTTTTCCATCCCCTGCCACGGGCAAACCGCTAGGCGTATGGAAAAAAACTTTAAAAGAGATTTTTTATTTCCGGTGTTCTAACCCTCCTGAAAATTTCGTCAAGTTCTGAGATAGTGAAGGTTTTGAGTGTGGGCACTTGATATGGAATGACCCGGTTGTTCTTGAGGAATGCAGAATAACTCCTCACTTTCCTGAGCTATTGGTAGCAAGTTCCTCATGGCGCGTCACAGTCCTAGAGGTGGCAACGCCCCTCCGCTGTTCTGGCTTCGCTCCTCCCCTTCTGGAGTGGGACGGAGCGAATCGCCGTCAAGCTATCAGGATTGGGCAGGTGTCATGGCGTTGCTGCACTATTGCATCTTACTTCAAAATGTGCAAGATTTTTAATTATAGTTTTTTATTTTCTAAACTCGTTGTGCAGGTACATCGACTTTATAAAAAAAGAAAAACAATCACTATTTTATTGGCCTGTCAAATTTATCAATTTCTCAGATTTCTCAACTTTGTGTAAATTCGTTTTAATTTTTGATAACACTTTCTTTGTTCTCTAGTTCACTGTGTATTTTTGTTTTTGTTTATCTTGCTAATTCGAGAACGGTTTGGTGTGATTGAAACATCGGTCTTCGTGAGATCACCGAAGTTAAGCAACACTGCGCAGGATCAGCTATTGGATGGATGACCACCGAACGGTTTGGCGTGTTGTAAACACTGGTCTTCGTGAGATCACCGAAGTTAAGCAACACTGCGCTGGGTCAGCTATTGGATGAGTGACCATCGAACGGTTTGGCGTGTTGTAAACACCGGTCCTCGTGAGATCACCGAAGTTAAGCAACACTGCGCTAGGTCAGGTATTCGATGGGTGACCACCGAACGGTTTGGCGTGTTGTAAACACCGGTCCTCGTGAGATCACCGAAGTTAAGCAACACTGCGCTGGGTCAGCTATTGGATGAGTGACCACCGAACGGTTTGGCGTGTTGTAAACACCAGTCCTCGTAATATCAGCGAAGTTAAGCAACACTGAGCTGAGTCAGGTATTAGATAGGTGACCAACGAACATTTTGTGACATAAATATAAATTGACAGAGCATGTCTTGCAGAGTATTATTTTCTTCTATTTTGTACAACAATACCTACCTATAAAAATCTACACTAGAATATAAGACCCATACAATTACAAGAAACAAATGAAATATTATTAAATTGTATTTTCTTGCTAGTTAAAAAATCTTTTGGTTTTAGTTCGGTAAAGAAACGGTAACAAAAATTGCAACCGACGCTTTTCATTACTAAATCGATAAAAAAAATACTAGAAAACTATCACTGGGTGCATTTTTAAATTACTTTTCAGTCAAATGAAAATTGTAGTCAAATTAAAGTCTTGACGGAGATTGAAGTTGTGTACACATTTGATAAATGGAAGAAATAAAGGCTCATAATTTGACAGAATACATCCAATACCAGTTGGTTATATAATATAGCTTTAACAACATGCATTATAAAACCCGGACAAACCAAAAAGAGTGCCAAGAAAAATGCTGTGAACATTTTCTTATTAAAAATGTATTTTATTTCTTAGAACAATTTCTACCATGTGACAATCATTGTAAATAATGTATGAGCTACAAATGTGCGACCATTTCTAATACCGCAAGAATAATAAATATATTATAATTATTAAATAAAATATTACCAACACATTAGAAAACTGATAAGGCACGGCCTTGTTGCATCACGCGTTCTGACATGAGACCAGCTAAAAGCTAGAGCGAGACAGAAAATACTAGATTAAACTTACCATAGAAATACGGCGCGGCATTAAAGAGAGAGCGCGTGCTAATACACAGCTCCTAAGTGCGACAGAGACAAGGCTATTAGCAGCTGCTGCTCGTCGAGTTGTGTATCGAAGAGAATGAACAGAAAGTGCGACAGAGAAAGAACTAGAGCCGCTCAGCGAGAGAAAGAGAGCGAAACAGTGCTAGTGTTCGGTCAAAAGAGAGAAAGAGCTTTAGACGGTACGGTAGATACAACAGAGAAAGAACTATTCTGTTGCTAGCCGCTCGGCGAGCGAGAGAAAGCGATACAGCGACCAAAGTGTACGGTTGAGATAGCGCTATACGCTTTGTCAAGAGAGAGAAAGAGCTATGCACGGAATGGTATGTGCAACGCAGAAAAAGCTATTCGGATATTGAGAGAAATCGCATAGGGGAGTTACTACTCGGTCGGCTGTGAGCCTGATGGCAGCGAATCTTGTTGGGCTGACATCGTGCACTGGAGGATTTGTTGGAAACGATTTTCTAAGCCCCGTAGGCCTACAGTACGGGAAAACTACTCGAATATCATAAAGCGTTGCTGGAAAATTTTGGGAAAATTACAAAATGTCTGTGTCTGGAACGGCTAAAACGCAGGGAAACGATATCGATTGGGGTTTTAAGGTTCAGTTTTGGGTCAATTCAAACGAGACATTTCATTTTTCTGATTATGAAACCATCTTTGTACTGCATGTGGTCAATTGTGTATCATACTTTCCGAACTCGACTACGTGCATAATTGGCTAAGGGGGAGAGATGCGCGGTGACAGAATGCCGCAAGAATCGACCGTGCGCATATCTGGTTTCGAAAGGTGCGTACGACATCACGTCTTGAATAACATCTGCGACATCTGTCTGGTTGAGCAACTGTTTTGAGCTTCCTGTCTGTGATCGGCATTATCTAGAGTGGTTTTGAATTCACAAGCAAATTCAAGCGCAGATCGAGCTTGACACAATTTTGCTTCTACTAGCATAGCTGTTACAGAAGTGAAACATTCTGTAGTGAGCGTGCATGACCCTAGCACGTTCAGTGAATAGGACGACGCTGTTCTTTAGCGGCTAAAAACTCAAGGTTTCACCAGATTGAACAACAGCAGTTACGTCAAAGGAGATATTGCTGAAAGGCATGGACCGCAGAGATCTAACAAGATGAAAGCCGCTGGGATTCATTGACTTGGTTCGAATACGATTTCAGATAAGGCAGGTCACACGCGAACTTTGTCTGGGATAGCAATACGGTGATATCAAATAATTGGGCGATAGCTGTCTGATTCCACCATACCTTTTACCATTGCATGAGTACGTTGAGAAAATACTTCTGTGAAATGAGCATACTTTGTATGTCAACGTCACTGTCTATAGTCGAACCGTCATAAGCAGCTGACGACCAGCCAGAAAATGATTGTTCAACATAATCATGGCATATTTTTTTGGTCGCTTTGGCGGAAGCTGTGACGGAAATGAAGGTTATTTTGAAAAGGTACTTTTTCAGCTTTTCCGCTGTGCCTGAAGGCATTTTTTTTTAAATTTAATGATAGGGTACTTCGATATACTGTTGAAATTTTGTTCATTGGTAGCTGGGTTGTGGTGGATGTCTATGTTCGTTGAGTAATTATGTTTGGTACGGTGTTGAGAATTTACAGAACACAGCGGTCGGTAATTAGTATCTGTGCATAGGGATCCTGTGCAAAGATAAGAATGCCCAACAACCTAACCTAACCAAATGACTACAACGTCGAATAGTATTAATATACAGTAAACACTGCTGGAGTATACAACCAACGATACATACTGCTCTCATTTCTGTGGCTTCAGATTTTTGTTGGATACACAAAATGGAAAGTTTGTGCTGTCGGAAAAATGAAGGGAAAAACTGAGAATGCTTTCCTGTAAAGGTCAATGAATTTTCAGTGTTTGAAAATGGTGTGTACACATTTCTCTTTGCAGAAAGAAAATGAACATTGGTTCTGTTGGTAATTTTGTGCATTACATTCTACAGTTGTTGGATATTAACCGTTTATTTTTGGAAGGATGAGCGCATTCAGGTATTCTTGTCGGTGATAAGTCCTGAACCAGCTCACTTCACAAATCAGCGTCTCCTGAAGGATTGGTAAAAGACCTCTTCAATCAAATAACCTCAAAATGCACGCTCGCAACCGATGCGTAAAGGTTACAAGCTGTAACTTCTACAGTTTTTGTCGGATTTTGATCATTTTTCGCTCATTTTATCTGTCAACATGGCGTCAAATGTAAAATGCGTATTGCTGACAAAGTGTGCGTTCAAAGAACAACGCACTCGTTGAACACCGTGGATTGCCCCCATATAATGTAACGTGGTTACAATCCTATGAACCGTTCGGGTCATTCGTTCAATTTATTTGGGATTCCAGCTAAGTTTCATCCGGGAGTGTTTGATGCACATTCTCATCGGTTTTAGCGTGCTCAGAACCACCCAGTTCTTTAGCACCGCAATGCTCTAATAATCCCCCCCCCCCCCCCCCCCCAATCAAGCCAATCTGCAGTTACCATCTTTAGCTCATGAGAGAAGATACCAGTACAAGAACTTTCCCCCAGCATTGCTACAGTCTAGCCCGTAAGAGAAGATACCAGCACAAGGACTGTCCCCAGCATTGCTACAGTCTAACCCGCGAGAAGATACCAGCACAAGGTCTGTCCCCTGCATTGCTACAGTCTAGCCCGTGAGAGAAGATACCAGCACAAGGACTGTCCCCTGCATTGCTACAGTCTAGCCCGTGAGAGAAGATACCAGCACAAGGACTGTCCCCTGCATTGCTACAGTCTAGCCCGTGAGAGAAGATACTAGCACAAGGACTGTCCCCAGCATTGCTGCAGTCTAGCCCGTGAGAGAAGATACCAGCACAAGGACTGTCCCCTGCATTGCTACAGTCTAGCCCGTGAGAGAAGATACCAGCACAAGGACTGTCCCCAGCATTGCTACAGTCTAACCCGTGAGAAGATACCAGCACAAGGACTGTCCCCTGCATTGCTACAGTCTAGCCCGTGAGAGAAAATACCAGCACAAGGACTGCTCCCAGCATTGCTACAGTCCAGCCCGTGAGAGAAGATACCAGCACAAGAACTGTTCCCAGCATTGCTACAGTCTAACCCGTGAGAGAAGATACCAGCACAAGGACTGTACCCTGTATTGCTACAGTCTAGCCCGTGAGAGAAGATACCAGCTCAAGGACTGTCCCTCAGCATTGCTACAGTCCAGCCCGTGAGAGAAGATACCAGCACAAGGACTGTCCCCTGTATTGCTACAGTCTAGCTCGTGAGAGAAGATACTAGCACAAGGACTGTCCCCAGCATTGCTACAGTCCAGCCCGTGAGAGAAGATACCAGCACAAGGACTGTCCCCAGCATTGCTACAGTCTAGCCCGTGAGAGAAGATACCAGCACAAGGACTGTCCCCTGCATTGCTACAGTCTAGCCCGTGAGAGAAGATACCAGCACAAGGACTGCTCCTTTGCATTGCTACCAACTCATATATGAAATTTTAGTTACGATTTCAGTGGCAGGATTTGAAAATACTTGTTTTATCTATCCCAAGGTTGGTTTAATTCGCAGATTAAATCTATAATTGCTCGTAAAACGTACTATCTTGGCCCGTCAAAAGCGTTAAAGCAAGAGGAAAATTGCGGACATCAGCAGAGAGTTTGGAGTGCTTTTAAAAATGACAGTTGGCCCTCATGTCAGCCCAAAAATATCGGTCGTGTCTTTGCCGGAAAAGTGTGTTCTTTCGCGGCTCGGAATGTGTGGCGCGAAGATTATATTGGAGACGAAGCGATCCAATGTTTGCAAACTATGTTTATACAGCACGGTGAAAACTGTTTATAAATGGCCACCTAAGAAATATAAATATCAAATAAAATATGCTAAAACGAGCCTTCAGATAAAGAAATTTATAGTTGGGAGCATAGATGGACTGTAGATTTACTATCAATCGTAACAACACAAAGCATCTCAAAGAAATATCCAAAAACAAAGTTCAAAATATGTTTCCACGCTAAAATTTATTCCCGCTTTTACGCAAACTTTTCTTCCGTCCAAAGTTAATCAATTTTGTGAAAAAACGCGACTTTCCTTTTTTATTTTGAATTTCCGGTTCAATTACATCTCGATCGCTTGTTTCAGCCGTACGCATTTCTTGATCAGTTGTCTCACCTTCTATGAACACATCTTCATCGTCATCCACATGACATTCGGATTCAGAACATTCCTCCACGGCATTACTCTCCTCAACAGACTCATTTGCTCGTGGTACATAACAATTATTTGATTTCCTGTAGTCTGTCCAGAACGTGGACACCGAAATGTTACTACCCGAAGAAGTCGGCGCCAAGTTATCTTTCCTAAAGGTGACCAAAAGTTCTTGAGACCCACTTTCAGAAGACACCGTACTCGGCAGCCAATCAACATCGGTATCCCTTTTGCTCTCGGCGTCTGTTTCAGATATTACATTATCAGAGTCCACGCAGTCGAAGGTCAATCTAGAGAGACATTCCTTAGCACATTCTCCAATTGCCAGAGGCGTTGAATTTTTTAGTTTAATAAACGATTTTGCTTCTTTTATCTCAGTGATACCAAAAAAGTTATTACGGTGTTTCATCTTCGGTATCTTGTGACTAAAACTCTCTCCAGTCGATTCAAAAGTATTGCCAACATCATCTTCATCGGTTACCACTTCTGAATTTTGCGATAATTTCTTTGCTTCTTTCATTACTTCACGTTTTAACTTTGCCTTTGTTTTGCCTTTCTTCTGTCGCAAAATCGCTTCACCGATATCTTTAAATTCCATTTTTGGCCTACAATACTGCTTTGAGAGTCTTTTCACCTCCAATCGCCTTCCCATTATGTTTCTCGATACATTCCTCGGCACAAATGCCTCCCCTTCCGTGTTTTCATACACAAAGTCTTTCATCCAGATGGATGGACTGTTTCTCTCAATCTGCATTCCTTCATCTCGTGCTGTGAATCTAAAACAATTATTCGCTGGCTGCCCAACAAATCCGAACGAACGATTGGTCTGAAAAGGTAACTGTTGTGCTCGATCAACTATTTCGATCCGTATCGGCCCTAAATCATTCACGCTTCTGTCGAAAACATTCGAATAGGTTAGGTTGCTATCTGTTGATCGTTTGGCAAAGTAGTTCACGGCTTCTAGGTAGTCGATTTTTCTGACAATTTGTTCAACGGCACTGACGTTACTCACAATTGGCCGTGTCCGATGAAGTGAAGGGCCGTCGATGCACATTTGTTTGATACGTGATCTTTCGATTTCTGCTGCTGCCAGCCTTTGTCGTATTCGCAAGCTTTCCTTGCGTCTTCGCAGATTTTCCAGCCATTTTCTTTGGGTTCTTTCAAGTAATGGTAACAATTTCTTGTCGGTCACCGTATAAGTTGTGCTTGATTGAACTTTTTCAACTGGATTACAGTTTCCAGGTTTTTTTTGACACTCTTTTTCTGTGTCATCCGGCTGACGAGTGCTTTCAGTCTCTGTGACGCATTTTTTCTTCGTTTGTGGCCCAGTGGTTTTTGGTTTGGTTCTTTGATTTGATTTTTTGGTTTTTTGTTTATTGTCAGTCTGTTTATTGTTTGGAAAAGGTTCATTTTGATGGCAAGAAGGCTCTCTGATGTCACTCCCATTATTTTGGATCGCCGTGGTCACTTTTAGTCTTGCATCTTCTTGTTTTTGCTTTTTAATAATTTTTTCCGTCGATTTCTTGACGAGGCTCTCAATTTTAACTGCTTCTTCAAAAGACTTGCTTACTATGAAAGTTCCAATGGTGGACGCATGCATATTAACTTCTGGTTCCTTGCTTTTTAGCTTTGAATTCACTATCTTTGGGTCGTTACTGCCATTGATTGCTTCTCTAAAAGTTTCGGTATGACCACAAACAGAAGACTCTCCTTGCTTTGTAACAATTTTCTTTGCTGTCTCAACTTTTGACACTGCTAAACTTTCGGAACTCAATTTTGACATATCCTGGGGTGAATTTGACTCTTTCTTACTTGGTCCACTACTAGTTAAAAATGGCTGGGGCGGAGCATCAACAATCTCTTTAAAGTTGGCGATTGATGCTTTAGGTTGTCGCAAATAATATCTAATCCATCTACTTCTAAACTTTGGTACGAACTTTTTGTTTGAAGACTTCGACGGCAGCTTGATTCTTTTCTTAGACTCACTCTTAGGGGTTTTACAAACCTGTTTTAGTTGAATCGAATGATTGTCAGCGTCATTTGAACCCAAAGATATTGGCTCAATGGCGATGTGTTCAGGTGTCAGCCACGAGTTTTTGCTGACGACAGCAAAATTCAAGGTCGGCATTTTGGTTTCTGTCACTGTTATTGCGTGCAACTCATTATTCGCTAGTGATCCGCCATCTTCTATCACCAGATTGGCTGAATCACTAAATTCGTTTTTAATATTAGATTGAGCTGCCGATTTGGCCTCTGGTAAAATTGTGTGGCCTCCTGATTTAATTTCCATCAAAGCTGAATTCAATTCTTGCTCTTGAGATACTTCTATTTCTTCCAGTTCTTTCCTAAGTTTTAACAGTTCTTCCTCTTCTCCTTTTGCTTCTTCCTCGCTCTCCCAACTAAAACTTAAATTATCGACATCACCGTCTTCGCGTTTGACGTGTGTTTCATCACAAACTACCTTTTCACAGCTTTCATCGTACACGCTTTCGCACTGTTCCCCAATACTCGAAACAGATTCCAAAAACCGTTCGTTTTCAAAGCACCGATGGATTTGCAAACACTGCGGTCGAACCTTCTCACCAAAATGGTCCGCAGTGTCCGATTCAAAAGAATCACTTTCTGGTTTCACCTTGATGCTACAATCTACTAAAACCTTTTCCAAAGACCCAGCAATTTCCGCCACTGTAGATGCTGATGACTTCTTTGACATATTCAAACCCTTTCCTTTGGGCTCATTTCTAATTTCCGGTCGAATTTCTTCAATATCTGTCTCGTACGCGGCCATTTTTAATGCTGCCAAGACGCAATCAGCGAATCCTATCGCGTGGTTTAGTCGTAGAGGAATGGTCTGGTCTCCTAAAAGCTTTCCCAACATTTTTGCATCATTCCGCATCGCCCTCCGAAACTTATCCGTGAGTTCACCATCGATTACATATAAACTGTTATTATCTTCTGTTGCTTTTGTTGGCTGTTCTCTGATGGGCTTTGGCTCTGCTGTAAATAAGGTTTGAAGACGCACCTTAGCTTTACTTTGTCCTCTCTCTTTCGTGATATATTTACGGTCGTCATGCTTTGTACGTTTGTATGTCGTTTTTCTTTCCTTTAAAGGTTTACAGTTATCGGAAAACGTATTTGCCTCTCCCGTCGTGCTAGCGGTGAAAAGTGTCTCGATTTTCATGGACGGATTATTGGACAGGTTCAGTGGTTTTCTTACCTTTTGAGATGTTTGTCCTTGAGTTTCTATCGATCTTTTTGCTGTACTCCTTACACTCGGCGGACGCTTTCGTGCTCGTGGAGCGATCTTGTGGTTGGGTCTTGAAGTAGGTACGGATCTTTGAGATGTTCGGACCCCTACGAATGCATGCGCTGATGGCTCATGGATGACTGATGGAAAATTACCCATCACTGCGCACCTTGTGGTAACGGTTGGTCAGATTCTTAGTATATGTCCAGGGGTAGTTTAAATTTTGTACCACTTTTAGGATGTCATGTCAGTTTCGTGGCTTTGGAAACACTATTAACAATTGAATGTGTCGTGCAACAGAAAAAATGGAAATAACGCCATTCTTTAGTGTAGATATTTTTATTATAAAATTTAACCTAAGTTACCCTTATTTCCCACTCTGTAAACGTTTGAATAGGTAGTGAAGTTGGAGGTAAGAAAGTAAGTACAGCAACTTTACTCGTCTTGCTTATCAACCTCTCGACAGCATGGATTTGTGGAGGAATCCTGCTGTCCGCGTTGTACCATCCTTCGGTAGGGACGTTAAGTCGGTGGTCCTTTTAACTTTAGTGATTCAGCGATAGCCGGTATTTCAAATACGCCATCCCGTCGGTTACTGCAAAATAATCTATTTTCAAACCACAGTACATCCATGTAAATTGCAGCAACCACCTTAAATTTTGTAGATGACATCATAGGTATATTACGTCATCGATCAAAGATTTATAGAGTAGGCTGTGCCATGCTTATGGTTGCCAAAAACCGTTCCAAGTTCTGGATGTAAGCAACTGTTGCCCACCCACGCGTGATGACCACGTGACCACGGTGTTTGGCGTCATGACGTCAATGGGGGGATTACTTTTGGCGGCGATTCAAAATTTAGAAAGCATCCTCCCGGTGGCACTGTTTTACTGCAGTTTCCGCCAGTTGGTTTATATGTGTGTTTCATGAATCGCGTTCTGGCGACGGGATATTTTTAAATAGTTTGGAAGGTCAAGGATTGATTTATGGTTAGCTGATCGTGGTTTATTACGTTAGCGTTGAAATGTATTTGAAATTTAAATGTTGAAAGCTTGTAAAATGAATGATGGACTTTATTAAAAAATGATATGAAAATAGAATTGATTGACTTTGTAATTTATCATGTGAGTGTACGGCCGTAAAACTGGTATTTGAACATAAATATTACAGTTTTGAAATTTACATAGCGGAAAATAGTTGTTACATTTTGATTAAAATCTACATTCACCAATTTACTAACAATTGTATTAAATATTATTTATAATCAATAAAACAGAAGAAACAACCGATTCTCGTGAGATCGCCGGAGTTAAGCAACACTACGCTATTGGATGGGTGACCATTATACACATGACCAGTTCTGTTCGAGGGAGAGGTTAGAGGGATAAAAGTTAGTACAGTAACTTCACTCGCTTTGCTCATCAACCTCTTGACAGCATGGATTTGTGGAGGAATCATGTTGTTTGCGTTGTACCGTCCTTCGGAAAGGAACCACAATTTTGCGTGTTTTTTTTATTTGTTGGCTTTAAGAGAGATGGTCTTAAATTTTAGCTACGAGAAAAAAAAAGACGAGGAATACTTCATTTATATTTTTAAACGGATGGCCGTTGGTTACATTTTGGCAAGTTTTTAGCAGAGTCAAGAGCAGGGTGGAGCAAGCCTTGCAAATATTTTTGATCTCCTCAAGTCTGCAAGGCTTCTTTCTGTGTATACGTTTAAGGCCCGGCTATCAATCTTGTGAAAAAAATAGGGCTTTAAATAAACACAGCTTAAATTTACTACCTATTTATTCCGTTGTAAACACAAAGATGTCTAGATTTTTTTTTAAAAGTAAAATCTGAAAGTTAACAACATTTGCAGAATAGGAATTCTCCAAAAATAATTTTAAGCAAAATATCACTAAACGCAGTTTATCAAAGTTTTTCGAAGTTTTTTGAAGTGGTGGAGATCGGGGTTGGGCATCAATTTTTGAGACTGTAGTAGTGTTAATAATAATAAAATCACCTGGTATGGTTTAACCCCTATTCAAATAGATCCAGATTTACTACATCAATTTTTTCAGATCCAATTAGAAGGGTCTCTGTTCGATTCGCGTTCATCTTGTCAGGTGTCAACATTTCAACCCGTCTCGACTCGACCATCTAAGCTGTGTTGCCAACTCGCGTACCTACCCCCAACCCTTCCCATCAGGAGGGTCTTTGTTCGATTCATGTCCATATTGTCAGGTGTCAACATTTCAACCCGTCTCGACTCGACCATCTAAGCTGTGTTGCCAACTCGCGTACCTACCACCACCCCTTCCCATCAGGAGGGTCTTTGTTCGATTCATGTCCATCTTGTCAGGTGTCAACATTTCAACCCGTCTCGACTCGACCATCTAAGCTGTGTTGCCAACTCACGTACCTACCCCCACCCCTTCCCATCAGGGCGGTCTTTGATCGATTCATGTCCATCTTGTCAGGTGTCAAAATTTCAACCCGTCTCGACTCGACCATCTAAGCTGTGTTGCCAACTCACGTACCTACCCCCACCTCTTCCCATCAGGTAAACACAAGAAATAGAAATGCAGTGCATTCTCTCGACAGAAGATATATTCGACAACGCAGCCAAATCAATCAATTCTGACAACTGACATTTTTAATTGATAAAAATTGAATCTTTTAAATGCAATTGTAATTACCGTACAAAACTCTTTGTACTTGTTACTGGGAGATAGACTGTACTTTCTTCACAAAGTTTAACAATTAAGTTTTGACTGTTGTCAACTGCCAATCGACTTCTTGTCTTCGAAGACGAAAGTTAAGACATGACAAACTGGGAACAGATGTTTAGAGTCTCTAACCACGTGACCTGTCTTTAAAACCCAGACGCGTCATCTCGAGAGAAGCTCGGATGGCATGAAATTGAAGATACTTTCGAAGGCGACGTAAGAATTTTAATGTCTTACCCTTGGCTGGGTACGGCGTTAACGAGACGGCTAATATTAGAGTGTGGGTGGTTGGGATGGTAAAATGCATTGCTGACATGGGGGCGTTGTAAGGCATAGGTTGGCGCCGTTGAGATGGTTTAAAAGTGCCAGCTAAAAAAAGTGCTTATTTTTAAAGTGGGTTTATACATTTTTTTTTACAGATTTTAAGCTAGATTTACGAAATTAATAATAATAGTAATAAAATAGCTTGTTTAAATACTATTATTTTAACAAAACAAAAAGAAACAATGTATAACGCTGTAACTACAGGTAAAAAATTACTGCTTCCACAATTTTTTTCCCTTTTATGAAAAAGAATATTTTTATTAGAAAAATGGAAATACATTTCGATTACATCTATTAATTTCTTTAGTTTCTTCCGATGCTTTTCTTCAAATTTTACGAGAAAAAGTTTCGTAAAGTAATACAGCATATCAATACAGTAAGTACAGAATGAATGGAGCTGTAAAATGTATTGTTTGAACTGACATTATGTAGTTGGATTTACAAATGCGAAAAAAAGCTTTAGATACTTAAAAAAAAAACACATCTGAGATTAACCAAATGGGTTCGTAGGTCGTTTTTCAAAGTCAGCTGCTAACAACATTGTTTTGGCAAAAAAAAAAAGGAATCGTTTTTTGCTAAGTAACTAAACTTAAAAATACATTGTTTTGGAAAACCACTTCAAAGAAGGTCATCAAAAGTTAGCAATCACGTCAGTGAAATAATCAAGAAATATCGAAGTTAGTTCAGTATCTTGCAAACCCAAGTCGTAAAACTCAATATCGGCCCGACCCCCCGACGGCGCAGCTTTGGTGAGGTGTCTCTTGTTCTAGGCAAGAGTGTGGGGGGGGGGGGGAGGGGGGCTGATGTCGTGCTCGCTTAAGGGGCTCAGAAGACGTCGCTCTAGCGTCAGTTCCTTCCGAATTCCCGTGACGCACGCATCTATCAAGACAAAATGGCGGTAAGTATTAATGGCTAATTAGCCCCGCAAATTATTTCATATAACATAAAAATACAAGGTTAATCAGACCTTAATATGTAGTAATACGTAGAATTCTTAGCCTCTAAAATCCTGTTTAAATAGTTTTTGTCAAAACTAGTGCTAAGGTAAGATAGAGTAGACATGAGTCTAAATACCATACACTTACTAGGTCAAGATACGAGTGATACTTACATATGTTAATAGAACTGAGACGCGTTTTAATTGCATGGGTTTTGGCCGAGTATCTGAATTGTGTTATTTTCCTTGATCTAATTACGACCATTCAAGCTTGAACTAAAAAATGACTTTGGACCAAAGAAATTTACACTTTTTTATTAATATATTTTTTTTCTACTCCTATCATTGGCTAATTTTGCAGCAGGTAAGGTAGCCAATAAAAAAATAATTATGACTATTTTCTCAATAATTCAGAAATTTACTTTTATATGCCAAGTAATTGGTAATTTGAGTAATTGGTAACTTGATCTTTCGGGAAGTAATGAAGGTAATACCACAGGTAATACCATTCTTATACACTTTTCCATACCTATAGAGTTCACAGAATTTAAATGACGTTACAGAAAGATGGCAAGGAGGGTAACAATTATTTATTATGTTGGGTTTTACCAAAAATTGACAACTATAAGTTGGATCTCAGAAATATCTTAATTTCACTGAATGTGATTGGCATTCGTCATGGCAATAGTTTCAACTAACACTTCAACTAGGAGGCGAGATTTTGATAAAACCGAATCGTGTAGTTGGTGTGATGGTTACTTTTGACTATTTTACCCAACTATCTGCACGGATTTAATGCAAGTTTTTAGTGTATTAAGTACACTTTTTAAAATACTGTAATTGATTTTATTGGTCCCACCCGATGATGACACCCGAGTTGACACCCGATGACGTTTACGGCCGTCCTTTTTAATTTCCTCAAAAATAAAAAATAAAATACGACTCAAAATATCGATACACGCATATCAATCGTTGATATCAATCTCATCTCAATCTCAATCTCAATCTCAATATCTCCATTTTTATAAGTAAAGTTGCCATTTGGTAGTCATTTTTACGATACTTTTCAATAATACCAACTCGGTGACAGAACAATGACAAATGTCTTCCGTGAACTTTTAAAGAAACGCAAGGTATAACATAAATGTGCCACTATAATCGCAAGAAGAAGCTAAAACATCTTCATGACGTTACTAACTTCTGGCGCCCACATAAACTTATTTCCACTTTTAGTTTCTATTTCTAGACGCAAAGTGAATCCATCTGAGTTGCAACATCCGTGATGCGCAGCTTTTTTGATTCCCAAGTTCCAGGTTTTTTATTACCTACTTTAAAATTTCTTTCATACCGTGACGTCGGCTGGCATAATTTTGGCACAGTTCCACTCGCTTACCACATTTGATTACACCCTAGTATTTACGTTTGCGCTATTAATCATGAGATAATAATATTGAATACTGATCTCTTTAGCCTAACACACTCACCGAACTTCTAAAACCCTCTAATGGGGTGTTCGACTGGGCATGTGACTCTATCCCAGTGCAACTTTCACGTGTTTGACTGGGCATGCGACTCTGTCCCAGTGCAACTTTCACGTGTTTGACTGGGCATGCGACTCTGTCCCAGTGCAACTTTCACGTGTTCGACTGGGCATGTTACTCTGTCCCAGTGCAACTTTCACGTGTTCGGCTGGGCATGTGGCTCTGCCCCAGTGCAACTTTCACGTGTTCGACTGGGCATGTGCCTCAGCCCCAGTAAAACTTTCACGTGTTTGACTGGGCATGTGACTCTGTCCCAGTGCAACTTTCACGTGTTCGACTGGGCATGTGACTCTGTCCCAGTGCAACTTTCACGTGTTCGACTGGGCATGTGACTCTGCCCCAGTGCAACTTTCACGTGTTCGACTGGGCATGTGACTCTGTCCCGGTGTAACTTTCACGTGTTCGACTGGGCATGTGACTCTGCACCAGTGCAACTTTCACGTGTTCGACTGGGCATGTGACTCTGTCCCAGTGCAACTTTCACGTGTTCGACCGGCAGAGTTGCTCGCTCTCGGGTCACTCCCGGTGCACTCTTCTTGTCTGCGAATTTCAACTGTGCAATTGGAAATCAGATTTCACATAAATGAATGCACTGACAGCCAGTGGTCAAGTGTTCGGGTGGGAGCGCTCTCACTCGGAGCTGGTGCAAACCCAGTTGAGAACATGACGACATTGAGCTTCCAGCCCATCTTGGTGCAAGCTAGTCGAAAACTCTATTAAAGTGCAACCCATAACCGTGAACCACCTAACTATGTCTGGCTCTGATGCCATTTCACTATTTTTAAACACAATTTTCTCTTCACTTATTCTGAAGAGGGAGACTAATTTTGTCTATGTTTATTTTGGCATGAGCATCAACTCTCTGCGAGCACAAAGTTCACGGGCTTCTCATTTTCAAAGACAATTTTTTTTTGTTTAAGTAGTTGTTGAGTTTTTTTTTGTGAATTGTCGCTGCCCTTTTCTTAGATCTTATGTTGATTTTTTTTAGTCTGCATGTCACTTTAATAAACAAGCAAGCACCATGGTCTGTTACCACAATTGAATTTCTCAGAAGTCACTTTAGTTTCCAAGACATTTTTTGACCAGGTGAATGGTGTTTGGCGTACAACCATAGCACAAATGTAGAACTGTCTTTGAAAATGACTACATGACAGCGAGAAAAGTGGAAAATGCCACCATGTGGAGTCACCGTTGTTTCGAATGTTGAGAAATTTCGTTTTGTTATTTCTCGCAGATTACTCACATTTGAGACTCGTTAGCGTACAATTAACTTTTAGTATTGTTTAACTCAGCGATTGATAAACACGTATCGATATTTTGAGCCTTTATTCTATAATTTTAAAGGTTTAATAACTACTAGTTTAACAATAATAGTTTAATTATACTAGGTTAAACAAGTATTATCGGGTGGCAGGACGTATAATATTAGCACTGGGACTCTGACTTAATATTTAAGCCCAATGGCAGTGAGTTAAACATCAGCTCTGAGACTCTGACTAAACATATAAACCCAACTTACTTCTTAGACCTCACTTTTTTCTAAACACAGCTGAAAAAAAATCAAACTTTAGTTCATTTTCCGCACAAACATATACTAACGAACAGCCACACCCTGACAGTGATGCAAAAACAGATTCAAATATGTACACGTTCCAAATAGCAATCCAAATAATTAACGCATAAATTTAGCCTGCAGGCTGCGGCAATAATCATCATAGCCATGCAACGTTGGCTGTGATTTAGCATCAGGCAACGACGCCAGCACCGCGACGCTAGCCGGGTGTTGCAACAGATGCTTTGGACCGACGCCATGCAAAACACGATGTTTATCGTTAAAAAAGGACGCCGACGCCTGCATAACGCTTTATGAACGGTCGTCTATGTTCAGGCGTCGAGATGTTTTTTTTTTTTTTTAATGTAGTTGGAAAAACCGAATGGTTTGGCGTGTTGGCTATCGGTCCTCGTGAGATCACCGAAGTTAAGTAACACTGCGCTGGGTCAGGTATTGGATGGGTGATCATCATACAGATGACTGCAGTTCTGTTCGAGAGCGAGTTTGAGGGACGAAAGTTAGTACAGCAACTTCATTCGCCTTGCTTATCAACCTCTCGACAGCATAGACTTTTGGAGGAATCCTGTTGTTCGCGTTGTACCGTCCTTCGGAAGGGACGTTAAGCCGGTGGTCCTCTTGGTGCTCTTCGACAAGAGTAGGCTACGTGCCAGCGCTAGGTATCCCTTCCTTCCTTCTAGGTAAGATTCATCAACATCATCATCATCAACCACTCATTCACCGACACTATAAGACAAGTGCCACACAGTTCGTTGTCAAAACAGTGCATCGTTAAACGCAACAAATCAATCAATTAATAGTGGAGAAAAATTCCGTTTAGAAATGGGTTTAACGGATTAATTAGAGTGTTTTTAGGATAAGAATTACCGAAGTATTTGACCGAAAAGAGAACTTTCTTGGAAGGCTTTCTTAGCGTTGATTGTTGTAGTCGCAAATTGAGAACCGATTCGTGTACCTGTTCAGTGTAGGTACCCATGATCTAAATCGATTTGTGGTTTTTCAGCCAAGGAGCAAGGAGCAGGAGGCCGAAGTCCTAGCCTGGATCGAAGAGGTCCTTGGTGAGAAGTTGTCGAGTCAGGTTTACGAGGACGTCCTTAAGGATGGCATCGTCCTGTGCAACGTCATCAACAAGATCGCTCCTGGATCGGTGAAGAAGATACAGACCAAAGGGACCAATTTCCAACTGATGGAGAACATTCAGAGGTCTGAATTTAAAGTGATCTTATAAAAACTGAACTATTAAGGATATTGCATCCTGGACATGAGTCCTGCAGTGACCAGTCCAAAGTGTTGTGTAGCATAATACAGCGTAGTTGTAGGGTATAGAGCGGCCAAGCGTATAGGGCGTATATCGTAGCCTGTAGCGTAAACTAGCATGTAAGCCGTAGTCTAATTTAGCTACACTTATAGCCTAGCGTATAATTTAGGCGTATCCTGAGTATTAGCGTAAGCCCGAGTAGACCAGCGTAGCCATAGGTAAAGTATTATAAAGCTTAACTTAGAGTACAGTTTTTAATGACTGTCGGTGTTTGACCTGCAGGTTTCAGGCTGCGATCAAGAAGTATGGCGTTCCCGAGGAAGAAATCTTCCAGACGGCCGACCTTTTCGAGCGACGCAACATTGCTCAAGTTACGCTGTGTCTTTACTCCCTGGGACGAATCGTAAGTAAAACCCAAACTCTGGTTTAAGGATCCGGCCATTTTTTTAACTTGTGTCAAGGTTAGATTAAGTTGTCAGGAGTCGAAGAGTCGATTTCACCAAAGCCAATTAAATCTTGCTTTTGGCGCTTAAGAGAGGCCAAAATACATTTCCCCCGCTTAGCCGACATTTTGAAAGATTTAAAAGGGGATGTTTAGGAAAATACACAAAAAAGATGTGAATTTAAATTTAAATTTGGTGATGATTCAGGAAGGTTATGTTTTGTCACATAAAATAATATGCAATTAGTACCTGTCACTTTTTTCACTCTGTCCCAATCACCGTTTAATTTTTGAACCTCGAAGGATGGGGTTTAATTTCTAAACCGTTATTTGGAGGCCAAAGTAAGTGGTCCCATTAATATTTTGTTTATATTCCCAAGCCAACAATATTTCGTTTTGAAGCAAACACATTGCAAACAAAGCAAACAAAGCAAACAAACACATTGTTGACAACAATTTGTTTCTTGTTCTTCGCGTGTTGTCATAAATAGATATATATATTTTGTTGGTTTTGCTGTGTAATTATTCAAATATCATTGTTTTAAAGCAAACTACTGCACCGGTAAAACCCCCCTAAACGGAGTCTCAAACACATTTGAGGCTTTGAGTTATATATTTTTTCAATTCGTTTCTTTCTTCAAAATTATAGAATATAATTCCACTCCTTGTTTACTCAGCCATTTATTATTAATTTTTATTGAAAGAAAGCGAGATTAACTCAAGCGATGAGCAATACATATTCTTCATTACGAGCAAAAAGTACGCAGTAATAATAACAATACTTTCATACAAATACACCACAATACAATCATCATAAAACTTTGAATAGACTTACGATTTTTAAAGTTCACTTTTAAACACAAATAATAAATGACAACACAACAGTTTTAAAACATTCACAAGCTCAGTTCATCAAAGTGAATTAATAAACACAGTTATTTCCTTTAGTAGACTTTATATGCGTCACTTCACTACATCATGCAATAAACAGTGTACATTTAAGTGCATTGCACTTGCAACTAAACGTAGTAACTCGATGAATATTCCTTCTCCGATTCACCACACAAAAACCTCTCGCCATCGCCGAACAGCCAGCCAATGGCACGCCTCGTTTCATATTTCCCCTCCTCTAACCAGTCGAAACCAATGCAATACAACACCTAGTTCCCTTCTCTCTCTGGCCCACTAGTACCAGTATCTTGCGTACTCTCTCCCTCGACACGCAGCAACTCGATACTAGAGACGTCTGCTGTCGGCTGGGCGCCGGGTACAACGCGATACAATTGAAGCTACTTTCAAAGAGTGACTGGTGACGAAATTATGATACAAAGCTGTCAATACATTCGATAAATCAGACAGGACAACAGAGCAATTTGGGAACATATGAGCATAACGTTTTACTTCCTAATTTTATTTCAAATCTCACGTTGATATGCTAGAAATATAGCTTCTTTACTAGTCATCTTTTCGAAAGTGAACTCACTTTTTAATAACTCAATGACATAAATTTCAAGGCAAAAAAAATTAGGCGCATATATAATTTTTACTTGCCGGCTTTAATCGTCGTAGTTTCTGAAACAGCCGTACGACAGCAGTGCCATCGGCATTCCCGTCTGCACGGAATTATCTCGAAATGTGAAAGAAACCTTGATAAATGGCTAAGTTATTGACAAAACTTGACCAAATTTTGCAATTATGTTTGTAATATTGAGATGTATAAAGTCTGAAAATAAGAAGTTCGCAAGTCTTCGCATTCGAGTTTTATTTGCTAGTTTAAAGAGATTTTTTGACACGGTATTGATCCATTTCATATTTCATTGCCATGTTTTTAATAAATCTTTAAAAAATCTATCTAGTATATAAAATCTATTAAAAAAAGGTGGTGAATCCATAGGGTTTAAGGGAGAGGGGGACAGGGGGGGAGGGACAGCTTTCAAAGCTTCGTCATCCGTGATGAAGCAACAGACATAAGTTACGAAACTTCAGGAAAATTACTTGTTTTTCTTTAAAACAGGCTGTAAAATAGTTTTTTTTTCCAATTAATAACAAGTGTTTTTCTTTCCATGTTCCCACAGACTCAAAAGCACCCGGAATACACCGGCCCTCGACTTGGCCCGAAGATGTCCGATGAGAATAAAAGGACCTTCACTGAGGAACAGCTGAGAGCCCACGAGGGCGAACTTAACCTTCAAATGGGTTTCAACAAGGGTGCTTCGCAAGCAGGGCACGGTGGTTTTGGAAACACCAGACACATGTAGGGACCGCTTAAGTTTGGACGAAGAATGCTATTTTAAATTCACTGTAATTTTTTTTTTAACTCTATTGAGGGGATTACTGTTTTTGAGGGCATTGCTTGGTTTATTTTAGTAAGTAGGCGAGCAGGAATAAAACAGATTGAAGAAAATAGTCTAATTTATACGACAGATATGTTGTGGGAAATTAGACAAATGGTTTTCACCGTTTTTACCTGATTTTTCAACGCGCATCTGAAGACAAATCCGTGTGCTTTTAACTGATTTGGTGAGGACCATTGATTTTATAGGTAAAGTCAGAGGACAATATCTTAAACATTCTGTTGAGCAAATGAACCGGCTATACTTGGTAACGATGGGTGCCACCCGATGGCGCTTGCGGCCGTCCTTAAAAAAAAGAACCCTGCAATTAAATAATAACGACTCAATCGTTCACGTTAGCATTAATACAGTTTATTGAGCTTAAACCCGTATTAAATGCTAGTAATCTTCGGGAAATAACGACAATGACTCAATTTTTGTCGCGGTTAAGAAGTAATTTGGCGGCTATTTTGAAGTATTTTCATTTTTTCAAGTAGACATGAGTCTAAATACAATCATAATTTGGCGGCCATTTTTGCAAAGACAGTTTACATATAATCTCAATGGTAGTACCTACCTTTCAAGTACTAGGACTTCAGATTTTTTGGGATTTGGTATTTGTGATCTCTAGTCAGCGTAAGAAAATGATAAAATCGGATGAAAGTCAATCTCTTCAGAGTTGTTCCGAAAGTAAAGAATATTCACAATGTGCTTTCAGTTTGGTTACCATATGCAAGATTTGGGACGCAGTCCAGCATAGAAAATCAATAAATGGTATCAATTTAATTCCATAGTGTTTTAATCAAATTATGGCGTGATCGACTGGCTGCCCCGGTGCACCCCGGGTATGCACCGGAGGCGATTTGATCTCGAGTCACTCACGGTGCACTTTTCTTGCTTCGAAAATTTCAATGGCGAGAGCGCTCTCGCTCGGAGCTGGTGCAAACCCGGTGGAGAGCATGACGTCATCGAGCAAGTTTCAAACCCTCCCCAGTGCAGGCCAGTCAAAAACGCTATTAAATGAGCTTGCCTCTGGATTCTTTATCCTACTGATTTTATCGAATAATTTATACTGAAATCATAATTTGAAGCTCTTGCCTTTGATAAGAAGATGAATAACATGGTTTCGAACCAATTTACCGACTCTCAAGATTCGAATTTCAAGAACACCGTTTCCTGCCCAAACAACAGAATGTTATTATTTATATATTTTCATAATGGTTATGTAATCATATATTTTTTGATTTTTTTTTGTGCAACATCGCTTTATCCTTGCAAACTTCAATGCTATGTATATGGCCAAATAAACAATTGCATATTTTTCAATAGGATGCCTTATCATTGAAGATTGTAATAAAACATCGTTCCTTTTTTACACGTACCTTTTTAGGAACGGACATGGGCATATCAGATATTGGATCGGTGCTAGCAATGTATTGGTCTTCAGTTTCAGGTATTGAAGACAATCATGTCATGCCATGCTATCAAGTATTGGATGTCAGCATTGTTATTGGATGAGATTGTTCGTTTTGGATGCGATGATGGAATTTATTGGATGTTTTAAACTTCAAGAAAAATAGTACTTTGAAATGCAACAACCTCAACCAAGAAATTAACTTATTTGCACGTGGTGTCTTCGGCCATTAGGTAAGAGACAAGAAACTGCCAATTATTTGCAAGTGGGATTAATTGTGTATAGAGGACCGGCGTTCATGTTTAACTTTCTGCTGAGCAAACGAACCGGCAACACATGGTAAAGGTAAATGACGCCCGATAGCGCTTGCGGCCGTTCTTTTTAACAAACCTCTATAATTTAATAATTACGATTCAAAACATTAACACATGTTTATCAATCGTTGAGGTTAGAATTAATGAAGATTAATTGACCGTAAATCAGTCTCGAATGCAAGTAATCTGCGAGAAATAACAAAATGAAATGTTTAAATACTAGGAACGTAAGTGACTTCACCTATCAGCGATTCTTTTAGTTAAATTAGTCATTTAGAGGTTATTTTTCACAACGAAAGTTTAACATTAGTGCTATTCGATAGTGGGGAGTGAGTCGATGGGTTAACATTTGAATTGAAAGAACTTGAATTTTCAACAAGGCAACTCTGCTAAAATAAATAATTAGTAAGCTAAAAATGTAATCTAAATTCTAAACGAATTCATATGGACATTACAATCAATCGCTTAATATCGAACAGGGTTGGCATGTGTGTAATTAATTAATTTAGTATGCGAATAGTCGCTTTAATATCTGTCAACAATCAGTCTGCCTATAGGCTGACACATTTCGTGCTGAAAAATTGAAGCCACACTCAATTTATCAATTTGCATGCTATAAAAAGGTCGTATCATTGAGTTTATACGCAGGTATAAAATCAGAGAGCGAGCGTTAATGTTTAGCATTCTGCTGAGCAAACGAGCCGTTAGCAAACTTATGGCGTATTCGGCCGTTATTTTTAACAATACATCGATACGTGTTTATCAACAGATGAGAAAAATTAGAAAATACAATTACAATTAGTTGTTACATTAGAAAATAATAATTAAAAGCAGTAAACCAACTCAAATCCGAGCTATCTGCGAGAAACAACGAAATCCACCTGGTGAGATCCTTCATTTTTGTCAGTAAAGTAGACATTTGACACTTTGATAGTTCAGTTGAGTCACACACGATGCCGCAGTGATAATAATTGTTGCAGTAGAAATTTAAAAAATCAATTATTCGTGTCAACCGTATTTGCATTTTTTTATCACAGACCGTAAACGTTTGCATGATATGACACAAGAGACATTTTTGCATTCAATTGTTTGAGTTGAAAACAAGGTAGGTACTGTAGACTACGTGAAAACTCCAAGCGAGAACGCTCCCGAACCCGAACACCAGCTGTCAGTACGTTAAATTGTTTTCCAATTGCACCGTTGAAAGTTTTGACTCAAGAAAAGTGCACCGGGAGTGACCGTTGGGGTAGAGTCACATGCCCAGTCGAACACGTGAAAGTTGCACTGGGGTAGAGTCACATGCCCAGTCGAACACTTGGAAGTTGCACTGGGGCAGAGTCACATGCCCAGTCTAACACGTGAAAGTTGCACTGGGGTAGAGTCACATGCCCAGTCGAACACGTGAAAATTGCACTGGGACAGAGTCACATGCCCAGTCAAACACGTGAAAGTTGCACTGGGACAGAGTCACATGCCCAGTCGAACACGTGAAAGTTGCACTGGGGCAGAGTCACATGCCCAGTCGAACACTTGGAAGTTGCACTGGGGCAGAGTCACATGCCCAGTCGAACACGTGAAAGTTGCACTGGGACAGAGTCACATGCCCAGTCGAACACGTGAAAGTTGCACTGGGACAGAGTCACATGCCCAGTCGAACGCGTGAAAGTTGCACTGGGGCAGAGTCACATGCCCAGTCGAACACGTGAAAGTTGCACTGGGACAGAGTCACATGCCCAGTCGAACACTTGGAAGTTGCACTGGGACAGAGTCACATGCCCAGTCGAACACGTGAAAGTTTCACTGGGGCAGAGTCACATGCCCAGTCGAACACTTGGAAGTTGCACTGGGACAGAGTCACATGCCCAGTCAAACACGTGAAAGTTGCACTGGGGCAGAGTCATATGCCCAGTCGAACTCGTGAAAGTTGCACTGGGACAGAGTCACATGCCCAGTCTAACACGTGAAAGTTGCACTGGGGTAGAGTCACATGCTCAGTCGAACACTTGAAAGTTGCACTGGGGTAGAGACACAGGCCCAATCGATCACATAAAAGTTGCACTGGGGCAGTCAGACGATTTCGCCATCAGACAAAGTTGTTTTGCTGACTTAAGCTAATTCATCCGTGCACTTTCCGATTTGGCTATGAAAGAATGTGAAAAGTAAAAGTGGAAAAAATTATCAATTTGTCTCGTGTACTGTGTCATGTGACAATATCTAACTCTGGTTAACAATATACTGTGCAAGCTTTGGAATATCAAGACCTTCACGGTGTTGAAGCCAAATGAGGAAGATGAAGACCACGAAAAGACAGTATCCGACCATCACGGCGTCAATGAGGCCAATTTTACAACTCGGTCGTCTGTTCGGGCTTGCACCTTATGACATGGGCTGGATTCCATTGAAAGCTGCTTCCATCTTCACTCTCGCAGTGGCGCTAGTGGTCGTATTAAGCTGCTTTTGGTCCGTGAGAATGTCTTTCAAGGAGTTTACCATCGGGAACCAAACACTGCAAAGCTTTATCACAGAATGTTTTCTGATGGCAGTCACTGGAATTACATCTGTAATAATTTTAGTGACTTCAGTGACAAAGGCTGGTGAAATGAAGTTGTTATATGAAAAGCTGGAAAAAATTGACGCTGACCTGTTCAAAACAACTGGATCAAAACCAAGTCAAAATCATCGAAAGTATTTAATATTTGAAATAGCACTAGTGGTGTTTCTTTTGTTTGGTTGGTACGTGGGGGCTTGGTTTGGAATTAGCTCGTCCTTGAATTATATTCAGGTCTCCTTTGAGATTATAACACTGTTGATATGCTTTATAACACTGATCGAATTCTTAAACTTTGTTTACATCATTAGAGTCAGGTGTTCGACAATAAATAAAGCCATTTTCTTGGTTCTCGGCTTGAAAGAACCATTTTTTTTTAAAGAAACCACGGAAACTCGTTTTCCAAAAGCCAACAAGATTACAACAGTTTTACAAAATCCCGCCAACTTAAATCCCGCTCTAAAAACACTCAGAATAATTCACTGTCAAATTTACTCAACAGTAGAGTTGATAAACGAGATATTTGGTCTAAAAATCCTGGGACTTTTTTCAAACAATTTAATTGACCTCATTGACACTGTCTACACTATAATTAGTGAACCTACAAACGATAGACTTGGTTCTTCTTACCTTTACTCGTTGTTAATTTTGTATTCTTGCTGGCTTGTTATTATTGTGCTTATAATTGTTTTTACATCACTGACATGCCATTCGACGTCGGAAGAAGCCGACATGACTTTAATGGTACTTCAACAGTGTCTTCTTTTGGATAAGCTCAGTGACGACACTGAGAGTTCTCTAGAGAAGTTTTGTAGGCAAGTGGAACGTGGAAGATTCGTGTTCACTGCGTGCGATTTGTTTGTTTTGGACAAAGCTGTAGTGCTGAGTGTCACTTCAACTGTTTGTACCTATATGATTGTACTGACCACTATTAATGTTAAATAGTGAACTTTAGGGTTAGTGTTAGTTAATTGTTTGAGTGTAATTGATACGGATAGAGACTGATGCAAATATGCAATTATGATATGCAAATTGATTGCTCAAAAAGTAAGGAATCGGCTAGAAAATAAGATTAATTTCTGAATAGGTAATTCTAAAAGGTATTTCCGATAAAAATGGCTAAAAGTGGGGAATTCGTAAAAAACATGAAAATTATTTGTTGAATTAGTGACAAATTGGTGAAAACATATCAACTAAACGCTCAATACAAGAGATACAAAAAAAACGATTTAATGTTGACATAGTGAAACTAAAGATTTTGTTCCAAATGCATTGTAAATCGTTGCTATAGCTCATTGCTGACCTACGAAACGTTCTTGAATTTTAAGCACTGTCAACATTGAGTAACTCTGCCAAGATAATCATCTAGATGATTATTGTTGCACATCAATAGTCTCACATACAACTGTGTTGACATTAATGTACTTAGTGTAATTGTAGTACGAATGATCGCCATACAATCAGTCGGACCATCAATCGGACATTTCGTGCTTTCAGCCCAACTCAATGCCGCATCGGTTAAAGGGCGTGTCTCGCTTCACGTGCTTGAACGACCGTGTAATTAGGTATGTAGCTATTAAATATTGCCAGCTATACACCAGCTCCGAGATATAGCGCTCCCACCCGAACACGTGATCACTAGCAGTCAGTGCACGCATTTGATAACCAATTGCACTATCGAAAAACTCGAAGCAAGAAAAGTGCACCGGGAGTGACCCGAGAGCGAGCATCTCTACCAATCGAACAGGAACAGGTGAAAACTGCATTGAGGTAGTCACTTGCCGAGTCGAACACGTGGAAGTTGCACTGGGGCAGAGTCACATGCCCAGTCGAACACGTGAAAGTTGCACTGGGGCAGAGTCACATGCCCAGTCGAACACGTGAAAGTTGCACTGGGGCAGAGTCACATGTCCAGTCGAACACGTGAAAGTTGCACTGGGGCAGAGTCACATGCCCAGTCGAACACGTGAAAGTTGCACTGGGGCAGAGTCACATGCCCAGTCGAACACGAGAAAGTTGCACTGGGACAGAGTCACATGCCCAGTCGAACACGAGAAAGTTGCAATGGGGCAGAGTCACATACCAAGTCGAACACGTGAAAGTTGCACTGGGGCAGAGTCACATGCCCAGTCGAACACGTGAAAGTTGCACTGGGGCAGAGTCACATGCCCAGTCGAACACGTGAAAGTTGCACTGGGACAGAGTCACATGCCCAGTCGAACACTTGAAAGTTGCACTGGGGCAGAGTCACATGCCCAGTCGAACACGTGAAAGTTGCACTGGGGCAGAGTCACATGCCCAGTCGAACACTTGGAAGTTGCACTAGGGTAGAGACACATGCCCAATCGATCACATAAAAGTTGCACTAGGTCAGTCAGTCGATTTCGCCATCAGCCAAAGTTGTTTTGCTGACTTAAGCTAATTCATCCGTGCACTTTCCGATTTGGCTATGAAAGAATGTGAAAAGTAAAAGTGGAAAAAATTATCAATTTGTCTCGTGTACTGTGTCATGTGACAATATCTAACTCTTACTCTGCTAAACAATATACTGTGCCAGCTTTGGAATATCAAGACCTTCACGGTGTTGAAACTAACGGGGAAGATGAAGACCACCAAAAGACAGTATCCGACCATCACGGCGTCAATGAGGCCAATTTTACAACTCGGTCGTCTGTTCGGGCTTGCACCTTATGACATGGGCTGGATTCCCTTGAAAGCTGCTTCTATTTTCACGCTCGCAGTGGCGCTAGTGGTCGTATTAAGCTGCTTTTGGTCCGTGAGAATGTCTTTCAAGGAGTTTACCATCGGGAACCAAACACTGCAGAGCTGTATCACAGAATGTTTTCTGATGGCAGTCACTGGAATTACATCTGTAATAATTTTAGTGACCTCAATGACAAAGGCTGGTGACATGAAGTTGTTATATGAAACGCTGGAAAAAATTGACGCTGACCTGTTCAAAACAACTGGATCAAAACCAAGTCAAAATCATCGAAAGTATTTAATATTTGAAATAGCACTAGTGGTGTTTCTTTTGTTTGGTTGGTACGTGGGGGCTTGGTTTGGAATTAGCTCGTCCTTGAATTATATTCAGGTCTCCTTTGAGATTTTAACACTGTAGATATGCTTTATAACACTGATCGAATTCTTAAACTTTGTTTACATCATTAGAGTCAGGTGTTCGACAATAAATAAAGCCATTTTCTTGGTTCTCGGCTTGAAAGAACCATTTTTTTTTAAAGAAACCACGGAAACTCGTTTTCCAAAAGCCAACAAGATTACAACAGTTTTACAAAATCCCGCCAACTTAAATCCCGCTCTAAAAACACTCAGAATAATTCACTGTCAAATTTACTCAACAGTAGAGTTGATAAACGAGATATTTGGTCTAAAAATCCTGGGACTTTTTTCAAACAATTTAATTGACCTCATTGACACTGTCTACACTATAATTAGTGAACCTACAAACGATAGACTTGGTTCTTCTTACCTTTACTCGTTGTTAATTTTGTATTCTTGCTGGCTTGTTATTATTGTGCTTATAATTGTTTTTACATCACTGACATGCCATTCGACGTCGGAAGAAGCCGACATGACTTTAATGGTACTTCAACAGTGTCTTCTTTTGGATAAGCTCAGTGACGACACTGAGAGTTCTCTAGAGAAGTTTTGTAGGCAAGTGGAACGTGGAAGATTCGTGTTCACTGCGTGCGGTTTGTTTGTTTTGGACAAAGCTGTAGTGCTGAGTGTCACTTCAACTGTTTGTACCTATATGATTGTACTGACCACTATTAATGTTAGCTAGTGAACTTTAGGGTAAGTGTTAGTTAATTGTTTGAGTTTAATTGATACGGATAGAAGAGAGACATATTACTTAAACTGTTGAGTGTGCAGGGTAAACGTATACTTTTACTTAGTTAGTTACATACTTAGACAACCTGAATGTTTATTAGTTGACATTTGGGAACGGGTTGGTTTGTAGCTTGATGCCTAGAATTACAATTTTCTTCAACTCCTATAGTTAAAATTAAATTGCCAAATTGCAAATTGCAAATTGTGGTAGTCAAATCAATTGCATTGACAACAACTAATCACATGCAACTTATCATGGAGCTTAACTCAGAGCTATAACGTATTGTAATACTGGTCCTTAGTAAAATTGACATCTACCTATACTAATGAGTACTTATATATTTAGCACTAGTCTTGATAGAACGTTGGTTTCTTTGACAAGCGTTTGTAATTCTTGCTGAAATAACAGATTATGTGAAGTTAATAAATCTCGGTATGTGTGATGGCTTACAGCCCAATCATTGGGTTGGGAAGGTGAAGCCAGAGTCTTGTCGCTCATGTTAAAATGTCTTAACCGAACTTACCGATCAAAAAGTTTGGTTGCCCTGAGATGGGGTCACCGTAGTTTCGAGAGGTGATAGACTGTATTTAGTTATTTCTTGCAGATTTATCGCATTTGAGACTGGTTTACGCTTATTTAATCTTTAAAAAAATCTTAAAAAATACAAAATAATGACCTTACCGTGCATATACATTTATTGTGCCATATGTTTTATGATTGATAATATTAATCATCTAAATCTGGGTAGCAGCTCACGGAACAATAGCACACGTAACTCACATATTTTAAAAAATGAGAAAACAAAATCAAAATACGACAAGAACAATCCTTTTATGCTTGGAATATTAATTTATAACAAAATATTATCCATTTTTAGCATCAAAAAAACTAACAAAGATGACGAGGTGTTTAAAATGAATGTTAAAAAGTTTTTGGCAGATAACGCATTTTATTCTGTGAATAGTTTTTTAGCCTTTAAGACTGTGTAATTAGTATGTAATAGAATTAACTAAGTGAATATGTAAATATTATATAATATGACTGAGTGTAAAACACGAATATATTGTAATGACATGTCTCATACCAAAGCTATTGGTCAATCGAGAATAAATAAAAATTATTATTATTATTATTATTATTATTATTATTATTATTATTATTATTATTATCAATGCTAACCTCAACGATTGATAAACATATTTCGATGTTTCGAGTAGTAATTATTAAATGTGAGAGGTTTGTTTAAATGGCTGCACGCGCCGTTGGGTGGTCACAACGGTTACCACGTGTGGCAGGTTTTATAACGCTTAAAATGAGTGCTGTGGCTCTTCATGATAAACTGTAAACCCAACAGCGCAAGTTATGTAGTAGACATAAGGCGACAGACTCTGTTTCTCTGAAAAAATGTCAATACGTAAAAACACGATTTTTTGGTATCCATCTTAAATAATTCTGTGTGCATTTAATTATAACAAAAGTAAAGTTTAAAAAAATTTCGTTTGAATAATCCATACCTTTTTTATACTACGGCTAAACATGGTTTTTCAAGTTTTTGACGATCACTAAATCTATTTTTTTTCCAAAATTTTCAAGAACTCTTCAATTTTTTTTAAAGATTTTGAAAAATAAACAAGTGACATTGAAGTTGGGGTACACTTACGGATTAATTTAAAAGTAGGTACATCAAACGGCAGGAAGAATTTTTGTTCAGTGGCTATTTCTTTTTTGTCGAGTTTGGAAGACTCACAATGGCAAAAAATCTAACAACTATTAAAGATTCCAAAATTATTTAAAACTGTAGTTCTAAATTTTGACAGTTGCCTTCAAGTAAAATTAATTTGAGGTACATTTGCTCTTCCAGTCAACTTTCAATCATTATTCCTGTGTTATTCGCTGGCTATGTTTATTTGATTCTTTTTTGAGACCCACTATACCTACAAAGTAGCGATATTTTAAAAGTTAACCTATAATTTTGAAAGTGAATAGCTGAAAGCGTTTGTCGTTTTAGAAACGCATGTGTTCGTTCTTCTGATAGTGCTGACCACGAACATCTGGAAGATTGGCACGAGCCTCGTCGGACCTGCAACGATAAACAAAGATACATGTTAGCATCTTTAGGATGAAATATTATTTAAATTGCAAACGCTTGCAATGCGCGGGTTAGTTTATTATTAAAATCACCATAACCGTCCCAAAAATTGATGCCCAAACGCGGAATCGAATCCCGATCTCCACCTTTCGCGGGTGTTGCTCTGAACCATTGAGCTATTTGGACATTGGCTTTTGAGACGATTATAGTGTATTTGATGAGAATGACAGTTCTCCAAGGAGATATAGCGAGATAGGTCTGGCGTTTTGCAAACAACGCTTCTCGTAACTTCCCCGAAATTAAGCAACACAGCACTTGGTCAGGTTTTTGATGGGTAACCATCATACATGTGAGCAATTTTTTTCGGGAGAGAGGCTGGAGGGATGAAAGTTCGTACAACTTTTTTCGCCTTACTTATCGACCTCTCGACAGCATGGATTTGTGGAGGAATCCTGTTGTTCACGTTGTACCGTCCTTCGGAAGGGACGTTAAGCCGGTGGTCCCCTTGGTGCTCTTCGACAGGAGTAGGCTACGTGTAAACACCGGTTAACCTTTTCCCCTAGTAGGCTAGATAAGATTCATCATCATCCTCATCATCATCCAATTACTCACCGACGCCATTAGACACCACAGGGCCCGTTGTCTACGCAGTGCGTTTAAATTTGTCATCTGATAGGTCTAATGAATGAATTCCACTTACATTTGTTCTACAAAAGTTGCCGTCTCTTGTTTGAATCTTTGCACAGCTCCTTCTAGAAGGTTGCTGAAAGAAAATAAACACATTTATTTCGTTGTCTGATTTATTGACTCGTCAGTTTATCATTTTTACTACACATTTAAATAGCTAATTTATCTCTTCTATTACTAATGGGTCAGATTCACAAAGCACAGTTTTACTTCCACACCAGAGCTTGATTTCCACGGTGATAACAACTTTACCACCAAATAAACTCTTCTTTGGGGGCCCTACTTCAGTTGTTATTTTTGTTTTGTTATCTTTGAGCTTCGTGCACAGGTTAACACAAATAACGTTAATCGCCCAAATGGTTTATAATCATCCCGGGCAAAATTATGAATCTAATTAGAATCAAACAATGTTCAAATACATTTTTTTAATGTGAAGTTAAAAAAATACATGGATAGTAAAAATTAAAATGTATACATAGTAAGCAAAACAAGTATTTTCGTAGATACGCATACAACTAATCGGCCAAACCACTTGTCCGATCGCGACGAAACAAAAACTAAGCGACTCATCACACTATTGAAAACAGCTTGATGCTTTTCAAAATCAAAAAAATTATTTTGTCTTTAGTTACACGCGTTGTAAAAGAGCCTGTTCAAGGCGTTTTTCCGGTTTTTTTTTCAGAAAAAAAAATCAGAATTTTTGTAGCAGCTCTGGATCTCAAATTTCTTCAATCTATTAACACTCCCAAACTACTCATTGAAAAAATACTGGAGCGTACCATTTTGAAAAGCCACTCTTATTAGTTATATCCAGTGTTTATGAATTTATCTTTTTAGAAAAGATTTTCCGGAAAATGTGTACTAAAAGATGTTTTTTTTTGATGAAACAGTTTTTATCAATATGATCTTGTTCCCTGGATCCCCCAGAAAAACTAAGATGGAGGCGATACAACCACCTTAACAACAAACAGCGTACACTTGCGTCAACTCACCCATTCTCCAGGGCAAGAGCCGGACAACCCTTCTTTCTAGCCATCGTAAGCTCAGAACCACAAATAGACGAGTTGGCAACAAACGATTTCAGCACAACCCTCTCCACAGAGTTCTTCTTAAAACGCAGACATTTCGTGACCTTAAGAACAAACGTCTCCGTTTTCTGAACCTTGTCTCTGATGAATCGTCTTGAGGTAATTGCGGTCAACGGCCTATCGTCTATTCTGGCTGATGGTGGTTCAGGTAAGCTACGAGGTCGGTGAGGTCGACTTACTGGTGTAGTAGGCTCTTTGCGGAAGATTGAGTACCGCTCCGCTGATGGGTATGGTAGGTGGGAAGCAAACTGTAAATTGCCCAACCATTCTATGTAAGCAGGGAGACGAGAGGGATAGGCAAATTTTGACAGGATAGCTACTTGATCTAAAGGATGATGTTGTTGAAGGAAGTTAATTAATCTTTGCGAAGGTGGGAAGAAGATAAGGTTGAAACTTTCGTTTATAGGGACACGCATCGGGATGTCTTCAATCGAGGGGTAGGTAATTCCGCTGTAGTGTAGACCAGGTAACGCCTAGAAAAAAAATCATACAACCAAATTACCTTGAGAATATTATGATCATTTATGGTCAATTGTAGTCAATTTGTAGTCAATATCTGGTCAATTTTTCCGGCCAATTTCTTATGTGTAAGAATTATTTTATTTTATTTTAAGTGTGTGTACCGTTGAGTTTATAGGCATCGTCAGATGTCAAGAGTTAGTGTTGAGCATGCTACTGAGCAAGCGAGCCGGCTTCACGTAATAACAGTAGGTACCACCAGATGACGCTTGCAGTCGCCCGTTTTAATAAGCCTCTAAAATTAAAAAACAACGACTCAAAATATCAATACGTGTATGTTAATCTTTATTTTTAGCATTAATTCAGATTAATTTAATAGAAACCAGTCTCAAATGCGAGTAATCTTCGAGTAATTACATTTTTAATCACTCCACCTAGTATCAACGTAAATTTTGTCACTGTAAGGTAGTCATTTGGCGGCTATTTTTCGCGAAGAAAGTTCAACACTAGCGCTACAGTTTTACACTAATAAAATCGAACGAGCGAACATTTTCAAATGCATTTTGTTTCGCTATTTTAAAAAAGGGAACTCAAATATGCTCCAGGAGAACAAAAAAATTAGAATCCCTCCAATTACGCGTACCTATCAATATGGAACTGATAACTCGGCAATTATGGTGAAATAATATTTAATCACATGCTTCATTTTTTGATTGGTGGTGTTTAACGACGCCGTGTGGTACTGGTGTAATTGCGCCTGTGAATTAGTGACCGATGATAAACCTTACCTATATTTTAAGGACGAAGAAATCATGCTCGGATAGCTCGGTTTGGTAGAGCACCTGACCGGCGAGTATGAGATTCCGGGTTCGTATCCCTGTTCGGGCGCACATTTTCCAAATTTTTTAACTCCCTATAGTGGAATCACCAGGAAAACCAAACAACCTACAATATTACTTACGTTTGGGGACAGGTTTATCGGTTCAACAAAGATATTGTTCGATGTGAGAGCTTGATCAGCCTCCTCTGCCTGCGTCAGCAGGTCTACGTAACGCGCATACTCCTCACACCCTGGAAACATGGTAACATGGAAAGTAAGAGAAAGTAAAAATAAATAGAAAGCGTGTTCCCCACTAAAATCCAAGCCCCGCTAAATGAAAGTTCCTCAGTTAATTTAACTTACACGCATTATTTAGCGACGCACTGTTTTGACATCTGTTCAAATGGCGTCGATGAGTGAAGAGATAATGGCAAAATGATGTTAAACCTAACCTAGCCTTGAAAGGAGGAGTGAAAAACCTGGTGCCAGCACGTAACCTGCTCCTGTCGAAGAGCACCAAAGGGGATCACCGGCTTAACGTTCCTTCCGAAAGACGGTATAACGCAAACAACAGGATTCCTCCACAAATCCATGCTGTCGAGAGGTTGATAAGCAAGGCGAATGAAGTTGCTGTACTAACTTTCATCGCTCCAGCCTCTCTCCCGAACAGAACTGGTCATGTGTATAATGGTCACCCATCCAATACTTGACTCAGCACGGGGTGGTAATCTCACGAAAACCAGTCTTACCAAAAAGCCAAAAAAATGGAAACCCGAGAAGGCACAACTAGTTTCAAAGTTAAGTTCCCCTTTTCTCTAAAAATCAGAAAATAAGGGAACAGTAAAATTAAAAACTTGTCCATACTTCGGATGGCTCTCCGTTCGCAAGTAGCCTTGTAGATTTCAATTTTTCGCTCAATCGACAGCGGCTGGAGGTTGGTTTCCTTGGATTCCACATCTTGAGTCATGGCGCTCACGCTTTGAACCTCAAAATAATCTTGTTGCTTTGTTATCGTGGCCACATTTTGCCACTTGGGCGCCTCTTGAGGCTCTGTCAGGGTCGCAGTATTTGTTGTTATGCTCTCTAAATGTGGATTCATATTTCACAACCTGTATGGGGTTGAAAAAATCAAGTTAAAAAATACATATGAAGTTAAGAATGCCAAGGGTGATAATACCTTATGTTACATTGGTAATACTGATTTTGATCAAACTGACAACAGCTTATACTAAGGACTCAATCCAAGAGATGTGTTTGTTTTCTTTGCAAAAAATGAAAAAGTTTAAGTGTTCAATAATGAGAATTATTTTACAGACTGGGGGAAAGAGATGGTAAAAAAAAAAAAAAAATGTGGTACCTTCCCAGCAAATTTTTATTCAGAAAACGTATATACTACCACTTGTCCGATCGCGACGAAATAAAAACTAGGCGACTCAACACAATGTTGACAGCAGATTGACGTTTTTTTAAAATCAAATAAAATTATTTCGTTTGTACAACACGCTTTGTAACGTGTTGTCAAGGCGTTTTTCCGGTGTTTTTTCAGAAAATCAGAGTTTTCGTAGCTGCTGTGGATCCCAAATTTGTTCAATCTTAAATATTTATGGATTTTTTCCCAAAAAGCCCCAGAAAAAGAAGATGGAGGCACTACAATTCTCTTAAGTAAAACTTGTTTACCTGTATTAGGATGAAATCTTATTTAAATTGCAAACGCTTGCAATGCGCGGGGTATTTTATTATTAACAACACTATAACCGTCTCAAAAATTGATGCCCAAACGGGGACTCGAACCCCGATCTCCACCTATCGCGGGTGTTGCTGTGAACCATTGAGCTATTTGGACACTGGCTTTGTGAGACGATTTTAGTGTATTTGATGAGAATGACAGTTCTCCAAGGAGTAGAACCATGAGGCTGTGAATACTCACAGTCACTCTGATTCTAGTGACGCTATATCACGTCACAACCTGTCAAACTCGAGTAACTCCAATTTGACGTTGGATGCGTTTATGTATTTAGATGAAATCTTATTTAAATTGCTAACGCTTGCAATGCGCGGGGTATTTTATTATTATCATTATTATTATTTTTATTATTATATATAATATTATAATATATTATTATATATAATATTATTATTATTATTATTATTATTATTATTATTATTATTATTATTATATAATTATTACCTGGTGCGGAGAAAACTGCAGAACCAACCAGAAATCAGTCGCTCTATTAGCCTTCGTTGTTCAACTCTTCTATAACTGGTTCCGAAAGACGTCTTTCGATCCTTGGCTATCTTCACGTTGATCGGCACCCAAGCATCCCATCTCCCGAACATCTACGAACAGTGCCGAGCTTAAAAAACAGTCACAAAACCAAATAAACCGCATGTCTTCAACAATTTAAAAAATAAAATATTCTTGTTACTAATTTTAAATGACAATTTTATAGCAAATAAGGCTGTGATGAGTTGTTAATATCTATTAACCAATCCCAATGTTTTCCGCCGTAGGACGCTCGTGTGCCCGATAAGCGATGCAGTGCACCCAAGCGGCGACTCGAGCAACTTGCAAGCACCGCCAAATACACTCGATCAATAAGATTCGAACAGACGCAGTTACCATGACAACGAAAGGTCAAAGGGCTTCCTCTAGGGTAGAAGGAACTTGTTGCTTCTGGCTATGACGTCAGTATGAGGCGGATGCCATAGCCTATCTTTGGAGAATCATGCAAAAACCATGGATCAAATGCTACTAGATCAGGTCCACTTAAGGTATATTTTCTGTAATCCATTGCCATCTTTTGACGTATTCGACTGGCTGCTCTGGGTGTGTACCGAGGTAAAAGGTGATAAAGGTGAGGTAAAGATGAAGTGGTTAACAAAAAAAAGTGAACCCATTGCTGGAAATCGATGCACTCGAGTATTTGGGAAACAAGATGCGTTGAGAAACGCAATTGCCCATGCGTTGATGCGTAGTTTGTCCCAGGAAAAGGCGGAAACTCGCTGTTTCTGTTCAACATTTATATCTGAGGTTTAAATCGCATTAGATACCTTTTTTTTTTAGTTTGAAGGGACTATAAAGCAACAAGTTGGATAAAAAAGAAAAAATATATTTGTGGGATATTCATAACGTCACACCTGTTTCTTTTAAAACTATCTTTTCTGTGGACTTGGTGAAAATGCGTGGAAGAAGATAAGAGATGGATTAGAGAAGGAAAAGTTCAGAGGAAAATATTGACATGAACTGAATTTTAATTAAAAGGGACACAATTAGGAAAGAAAGGGATTGAGATTGTAGAAAGAGGCGTTGAAGAGTGGAATGGAATTAGTGGTATGGACGAAAAAGGGATGAAAAATGTGAAAAGTCTTATGGAATCTATAAATAAGTGGATGTGAATGGCAGAATGGAAGGGAAAACTCAGACAGTGAATATAATTGTATATAAATCTGTCACAAATAAATATTTATAAACAGAGTTTATACCCGAATATGAAAAAACCTGGTAATTTTCCCAAAATTTGACGCATTACTTTGGTTATCGTACCTACTATGATTTCAGAACTAAACTAAAAAAAAAATTACTTTTTTTGTTTTTTTGTCATTCGATAATTAACGAATATGAGAATGAATATATTTTCCAAGTAGTCCACTATATAAGGTATTAGCTGTCGAGAATCTCTGAGTTCTAAGCATCCAAGCTGAAGAGAAGAAAATTTGATCATCATTTTTGATCGTTATTCCTACATTCATGACTAAAGAACTCAAATAATGCTTAAAATTTAATTTTAAAATACAATTACCCCCTTAGACATTAAACCTAAGTTATTAAACAAGAAATCTATTTTATTTTCAATTTTACACACTTCAAATATAAGTACTGAATGATCACATTAGTTTTGACTCGCCGAATGCATCTGCGTACACAATAAAACATTCGAATGGAAGGGGAGCTAGACTGGAAAAATGTGCGACCGAACCGAGATACGAACCCGGGATCCGCACTCGTCATTACGAGTCGCCTCGGCCTCTTCCCCCTTGCCTCACCCCGCGAAAACTGGAATGTATTTGCCCGGATAGCTCAGTTGGTAGAGCACCCGATCGGCAATTTTGAGGTCCCAGATTCATGTCGCGGTTCGGTCACACAATCTTCCAGTCTAGCTTCCTTGCCATCCTCGGCTTGCTGGTTTCATCTCCCTAGTGGAACCACCAGAAAAGCCAAAAATCCTGAAACATTCAAATCTATAATCTCTTGCATTTTCTAAAAATGTCGGTTCATGACAATTGTTTTCAACTGACATGGATACATGCAATTGAATTTGAGTGTTTATGTAGAGAAACAACAATCTAATCCACACTCTAGTAAATAAAATAAATTAATCCATGTACGTAAAGGTTGAAACTGAAAATACTTATGCTACAAGTGAGATAATAGATTTGAAAAAAAAAATTCTAAGGAAAATTTTTATAAAGTTGATTAATAATGTAACTGACAGCTAAAAAAATCGTCGCCCTGATGATATCTAGAGCCTAGACCTAGATCTTTAGATACCTGGACCTCAGACCTAGATATATCTTTAGATACCTGTAACTCATATACCTAAATTTGCTGATATCTTAAATAAATTAATATCTAGAGATTTTTGGATGCAAATGTCTCAGATCTCTACTCTAGATCAGAATGATAGAAAGCAAGTATATTGTATTGTACACAGAAAAATATATCGTCTCTTCCTTAGTAAATTAATCTTGATTCAGCACAGTCATACTAGTAAAAAAAAATCTAATATTATTTTCTTTATTGTTAGGAACACTACTACATTTAACATTTTAGATTTCATTACATTTTGTTTAGTAATCTCGTCGATTGGCTTCATCAACCAAACCTGGCTTTATGCATGTTTTACATTAAATATACATATACATATGTGTTTCTCACAATGAGTTACAATTATACTTTTATGATATTTACATTGTAATAATATCAATCAGTTCATCGATAAAACTTCTACTCAGTCCATTTCAGTCTAAGAGATCAAACCGAAGCAAATTAATTCCGTACACTAGTGTTTCCCAAACTTCAAACATATGTGAACCCATTTAATAATTTCCGTAACACCGAGAAACCCTCGTCAAAAACTTTATAGTAGATTCATAGTTTTAAATCAAATCAACACACAAAAAATTCAAATCTAACCAAGTTTAAATCTTAAAAAATGGCAAGCAAATAAACAGAGTGGGCCAAAAACAGAAAAAAAAAATGTTTTCCAAATTTTGTTTCGCACTTTTCATGTGCAGCAGCCGTCTGAACTTAAACCATTAGAAAGCTGAGAAAATTTGGTTATCAAATTTGAAATTTTTTGGTCAGCAATTTCATGACAAAAATGCATGAAAAGGTAGAAATGCAACTCATGGAGTTGACCATACTCAAAATAAAATAAAAAAAACTTTAATATGTGTAGTAAGTACTTATGTGACCCTCTCCAGTAAAGTGCAACGTATACTCCCACTAAACTCTTCCCGTTCCCCAGGGGGTGCGCGAAATTTGGTACCATGCTTTGGAAAACACTGCCTTACAGTATCGTATTGAACATACTTTATAGTATAATTCTAGTTTTAAACGTTAGTGCATCATGACCGAACGGTTTGGCGTGTTGGAAACACCGGTTCTCGTTAGATCACCGAAGTTAAGCAAAACTGCGCTGAGTCAGGTATTGAATGGGTGACCATTATACACATGACCAGTTCTGTTCGGGAGAGAGGTTGGAGGGATGAAAGTAAGTACAGCAACTTCATTCGCCTTGCTTATCAACCTCTCGACAGCATGGATTTGTGGAGGAATCCTGTTGTTTGAGTTGTACCGTCCTTCGGAAGGGACGTTAAGCCGGTGGTCCCCTTGGTGCTTTTCGACAGGAGTAGGCTACGTGCCGGCACCGGGTTTCCCCTCCTCCCTTCTAGGCTAGGTTAGGTTTATCATCATCCTCATCATCATCCACTCATTCACCGACATCATAAGGCCAGTGCCGCATGGCCAGATGTCAAAACAGTGCGTCGTTAAACACCACAAATAATAATAATAGTGCATCATTTTCGCGTTTCATCTACAGCAGTACATTCCAACCCAGTTCAAGTTTTAAATCAGCTTATGAACGTTAAGCGGAACGACAAATCTAGCTTAACAATAAAAACATTGAGTTAATAGGTCAGAGGTTAATAGGCGTTGTAGTCAGAGCGTTAATATTATACTTTCTGCTAAGCAAACTAAACTGTAACACGTGTAAGCGGTAGTTGCCACCTGATGGCGCTTGCGTGCCGTTCTTTTTAACAAACATTTACAATTAAATAATTACGATTCAAACTATCGATACATGTTTATCAATCGTAGAGGTTAGCAGCAACAAAGTTTAATTGAGCGTAAACCAGTCTCGAATGCGAGTTATCTGCGAGAAATATCGAAATGAAAATTCTTAACACTCGAAACGACGGTGACTTCATTTTTGTCGCGGTTAAGAAGTCATTTATTGGGCATTTTCTACGAAGACTACTTCAGGGTAACGCTGGCGCTCTGACTAAACCTATTAACTCAATGACAAGACATTAAAAGAAGTCAATACTTATCATAAAAGTTGAATAATAAAACATTTCATTGGCATCATATGGGATAGCGCAATTGAGATGATTAATATCAATGGGAATTCTTTGCGATAGCACCTTCATAAGTCAATATCGTTCAATTTAAGCAGACATATTTTTAAATTGGTTGTTAGCCCAGAAAAAGAAAGGCTGGGGCCGAGTTCGAATCCGACTGTTGCGACCTCGAAATTTAGCCAGCATGTTTGGTCAGTGTTTTTTTTTTCGAAAATCTTGATCAAAATAAAACCTATCTGGTCTTTTGTCTTATAAAAAAATCAGCAGATTCTAATTTCATAAAAATCATACAAAACCGTTCGTTCAAGAGCAAAAAAAAAAAAAAGTAATTTTGTTCCTGGAAGTAAAATTGAGTCTTTGCTCTCTACCCAATGCTCATCCGATTTTAGGGCACAAAAAAATTGCAAAAACTGTTTCCAAGATAAAAATGACGCGTTTAAATATATTCAAATAAAAAAATCGAACAAAAAACCAAAAACAGCCGCAATTACCTGGGTGTACTCGTGTACTGATCCAGCAAGCTTCAATGTTTAGAAAATTGGCTACCATTTTAAAAAATATACACACATTTTGCTCCTAAATTTACCCTGCATATTAAAGGAGACGGGCATTGTGGAATTTGTTCAATTTGCATATGGCCATCAGCTGATGTAGTTAGGGTTAGTCGTCAGTGAGGTCTATAACTCGAACTTTCCCCACAACTTCTCGGATGACCTTGTCGGCAACTGCTTTCTTTCCTTTGAAGTGTCGCTTTCCCACGAGAGGTCGCTTGCCTTTGTCCACTCTCTGGGTCGGCTGTCTTGGTACCCGTCCATTCCAGTCTGGAAAAAAAGAAAATTCATTGTACAAAATTAACTAAATCATTTCCACTGAGACTAACTATTTTGATAACGAACTCTGTGGCACTGGTCTTAAGGCGTCGATTAATGAGTGGGTGATGATAAGAATGATGGTGAACATATAAAGAAGGGCTTTGGTTCGGTGTATCATCATATCAATCATTATCTGGTCATCTACCGATGTTCAGTCTTCCATAGGAACAAAAATGTTGCCCAAAAACCTAACCTTATAATGTACATAAATTTAGCCAACTATACCGAACGGTTTGGTGTGTTGGAAACACCGGTTCTCGTGAGACCACTGAAGTTAAGCAACACTGCGCTGGGTTATGTATCATGGATGGGTGACCATCATACACATGACCAATACTGTTCGGGAGAGAGGTTGGAGGGATAAAAGTTAAGCAACACTGCGCTGGGTCAGGTATTGGATGGATGACCATCATACACATGACCAGTTCTGTTCGGGAGAGAGGTTGGAGGGATGAAAGTTAATACAACAACTTCATTCGCCTTGCTTATCAACCTCTCGACAGCATGGATTTGTAAAGGAATCCTGTTGTTCGAGTTGTACCCATTTTGGAAGGAACTTTAATCCGGTGGTCCCCTTGGTGCTCTTCGACAAGAGTAGGCTACGTGCCGGCAGTTTAAGAATAGGTTAGGTTCATCATTATTCTCATCGTCATAAACTCATTCACCGAAGCCATTAGACCAGTGCCACAGGGCCCGTTGCCAAAAAAGTGCGTCGTTAAACACCAAAAATCAATCAATTCAGCCAATTAATTTAAAAAAGGTACCAAATCTGAGTTCAAAGATTTCAAATAGGTACGTACTGAACATTTTATTTAAATTGGCCCAACTGTTGACCGTTAGAAAATGAACAAACACATAGGAAAAAAAAGTATTCAAAACGAAGCAGTGTCACTATAAGTTGGCATGGATTTCTTGGACGACCACGCAATGTCATCATTTCACTCATTGCAACCACGTAGCAGCCGTGTAGACTTTTTGATTAGAAAATCAATAAAACTGTCTGGCCCAGTTCGGCCGGCCAATAGCACATCCGCAAGCATACCCACAGAGAAAACTGCTACAGACACTTTCACTTACTGGCAGGTATGAACTGCGCCGTTTCGATGCAAGAAGTCGCTCTGATAGGAAAACTACCAGGCCACGACAAATCCCTGTCAAAAACAGAAAAAAAAATAGGTCAATATTTACTTTGAAAAAAAAAAAAAATCAAATTTATGCTAAAATTGGGGTTAAGTTTAAATTGAAATTGTAGTCGATCGCTTGTTTTAAACTTACCGGCATGTCTTGAAGAATGGTGACACGTCTTTGTATGTTTCTACCTGAACTGCACGCACTTCTTGGGGTGCTACGGTTTCGCCTACGCCCATCTTGAGTGACGGCAAATGCGAGCTAAATACCGGTGACGGTTAAATATGTGTAGGTGCGTATAGTGCTGCGCTCTGGTAGCGAACGGTCGTACTGAACGTTCTACCCTTACTGTGTGGTCGATAAGGTAGCTTACTATGTTGTTGGCTTTATTCGTTTTCTTACAGTGAAATGAGGTGAGGTAAGAAAGGAAGATTAACCCTTTTTGCTGCAGAGTTCGGGACATGGTAAGAAAATTGATTTAAAATATTCAACTGTCAGAGTAAATCACCAAAAAAAAACCCCAATTACTATGATTAAATCCTATAAAATATACGGAACAAATCCGATTCAACTTTGTGGTAATTTCTTATTGGCAGCGGTGAATGCTTTGATGACGATGAAGATGATAATTTACCTTATCTTGTCTAGAAAGGGAGTGGGGAAACCTGGAAACAGCACGTAACTTCATGTCGAAGAGCATCAAGGGGTCCACCTTGGTAAGGAAGGCGGATTAAGTTGCTGTTCTAACTTTCATCCCTCCGACCTCTCTCCCGAACAGAACTGGCCATGTGTATGATGGTCACCCAACCAACGCCTGACTCAGCGCAGTGTTGCTTAACTGTCATCCCTCCAACCTCTCTCCCGAACAGAACTGGTTATGTGTATGATGGTCACCCATTAAATACCTGACCCAGCGCAGTGTTGCTTAACTTCAGTGTACTGAAGAGATCCAGTGTTTTTAAAAAAGTGTGTAATACCGCGGGTTTAAGTTAAGATATGTGGTCTTTGATATCACAATAAATAATCTCTTGGAAATAAATTGCTGATTACTCACTCAATCGTTAGAACTTGTTGTGACTTGATTTATTCTTTGTTACATTGTCTTATTTGAGGGAAACTAATTGATTGATTTGTGGTCTTTAAAAGTCTTTAAAAAATCGGCGAATTGGTACAATTGTAATTGACTTTTACCCCGATCTTAAACTTTAGTTAGCTCAATTTGATTGAAATCTACTCCAAAAAATAAAAAAATAATAAAAAAATAAATTTATACTGAACACACAATAAAGTTTCTTAAAAAAAAAACTGACGCAGAAACAATGAAAACACAGAGTGAATTCTTGACTGGTCCCAAATGCACAATATTTATCAATTACAAAAGAAAAATAGATATGAATTAATAAACTATGCGTGATTAAACCCTCGAGGAATTCTTGAACGTCTTGAGAAACAAAGTCTTGTTTTCTTGTTATGTAATTGTTATCGCCTGGTTGAAGAAAACTACATTAGGGTGTGAAGATAGAAACATGGCTCCCTTTCACACTGGTAGACCGAGACAACAGGGCGTCATGAAAAGATTGCATACACAATTTGTTGTTTGATTAACCATTTCCGGTCACTATTAAGGAACCTAATATTTTAATTAAAAAATATCGATTTATGTATTTTTTTTATATATGTAATAGTGACCTTCATATTTCATTTTGAGTTTGCTCTAAAGCATTAGCGATTATTTGCATGTTAACTAAAATGAAGAAAAAAAAATCGAATGGCATTCAACATAGAACCGGTAAAGCACATCCAAATATTTATACCTTTTACGCAAGTACCACAGAAAGAAAAACCCGATTATTCAAACGAACAATCAAAGTGCATATAATTATTGATATTGAAATTGATATTGTTATTGTTATTGATTTTTGAAAGCTCTAAAGAGATTCAAATGTTTGCTGGACACAATAAAATATCCCAGACTGTAATAAATTGAAAAAACTCAATCTCATGTCACTGGTTATGTATATTTACGTCCGGTATCGAGAGCTAATAAACAACTAATAATGTAACAATTCGATAGATTGACAATTTTGAGCTCCAAGCGTTTACTAGCTTGATATCATCAGATTCAGGGACAACTGACAGTTTCAGGTCGTGAATATTGCGATCTGATACTTTAAAGTGAAGGAGGTTATGACTTAAGTACACCAATAATCACAATCTCACATGTGAGTCAGTGAAAAGTCTTACAATACATTTTATTATTATCAACTCTATAACCATCTCAAAAATTGATGCCCATAAGGATTCGAATCCCCGTTTGGGTATCAATTTTTGAGACGGTTATAGTGTTGATAATAATAAAATACCCCACGCATTGCAAGCGTTTGCAATTTAAATAAGATTTCATCCTCGTACAATACATATTTTCTTAGTTAACCCTGCTTATTTGACAGTTGTAATGCAGGTGACTCGGATTGGGCAAGATATGGCGTGGGTGAAAAAATATATTCCCAAGCTCAGATTTTTTTTTATTTTGAATGCCTCTTGCCCGAGACGGCACAAAGACGCAATCCACGGGGGATGAAAACACGAGAGTCGCCACACGTCGCCAAGCGAGCTGTGAAATTTCCCAAAATGAGTAGAACTAAGAAAATTGGCTTGAATAATGCAATGCATAAGTGAGATTTAGAAACGCATAAATATTCACAACGGTTTTTTGGTGACACGGATAACGCAGCCCTGGCCTACTGCTTAGTACAATAAATTACATTTTAGTATTGATAATTACATTGATGCGGCTTTTACACAAATTAAATAAAAAATATTTTTTATGAAAATATTTCAAAAAATTTGGTTGAAATGAAATTCCTGTTATAGGTACCAAATGTCCTTAATAAGTATTTCTTACAAAGGTCTTGTTTATCGACAAAAAAGACATCTGATGCTTAATATCTGCTAATTTTCACCACAGCGACGGCACTTTTGAGTTACTCGAAAAACAATGGTATACATAGTTGTTTTTCCAGTGTCAAATCCTTTTTGCTGCCTAGTCATTGCTGCGTCCCGTTGCCACGATCCACGCACCAGTAACATTACCCGACGCGAGTTACGATGCACTCGACCGCTAATTTCGCAGAGCAATAAACAAAGACCACACATTGTATGTACTCCGCTGCTAATGTAATTGCATCATGCGCTCGCTGGAAGTTACGATGCAAATGTGGTTCTCAAGAATCCAGCCAGCCGATGTGCATTTTGGGGCTAGACTTTGTCTTCTCATTGTTAGAACTAGATTGGGATCTGAATTGTAGTTGAGAAAGATGGCCGTTATGTACTTTCAAAGAAATTCTATTTGCGTTTATGTGACGTGCACTATGCGGCTGGGTTGTTTAAGATTATTTCAAACGAGATATGCAATATGTAGACGTTGTTTTGGGCATTGTAGAAATGCTAGCATGCCAGTTAGTTGTGAGATTTAGCTAGCCATTTAGGTTAAGGGTTGGTAAGGGACTTATGTGGGTTATAAGGTAACCCCATAGGTGGAATCACCGTCATTTTCAAGTGGTAGATTTTTTTTTAAATTCTTTTCTAGATTTGTTAGTTAGTTTTTTTATCATTCAAACCCCAACGATTAAAAATAATTCCAACGATTAGAATGAAATCTTATTTAAATTGCAAACGCTTGAAATGCGCGGGGTATTTTATTATTAACAACACTATAACCGTCTCAAAAATTGACGCCCAAACGCCAGTGTCCAAATAGCTCAATGGTTCAGAGCAACACCCGCGAGAGGTGGAGATCGGGGTTTGAGTCCGCGTTTGGGCATCAATTATTGAGACTGTTATAGTGTTGATAATAATAAAATACCCCGCGCATTACAAGCTTTTGCAATTTAAATAAGATTTCATCCTAATACATCAACGAATCCAACGTCAAATTGGAGTTATTCGAGTTTGACAGGTTTTGACGTGATAGAGCGTCACTAGAATCTGAGTGACTGTGAGTATTCACAGTCTCATGGTTCTCCTCCTTGGAGAACTGTCATTCTCATCAAATACACTAAAATCGTCTCAAAAAGCCAGTGTCCAAGTAGCTCAATGGTTCAGAGCAACACCCGCGACAGGTGGAGATCGGGGTTCGTGTCACCGTTTGGGCATCAATTTTTGAGACGGTTTTAGTGTTGTTAATAATAAAATAAATATATATAGGATTTGAGAAACAAATAGAAGTATTTCATTCTCTGTTACCATGTAGTGAGTCGATAACTGGTTAGTTCTATTTTAACCCAGACATTTTAATTTAACCCATTTATTTAAGAATAAATTATGCCTGGAGATACCATTGCTTGATCCTTTGACTATATCAACCCCCATTGCACCCCATCATCAATTGAACGCTGTAAAGGGACACCTCACCCCCCAATTCCGACATAATATTCAAACCAGTGTACAGCCATGATCACTCCTATCGTGCATATAGCCTGTAGTTGTAATTATCGTACACGGCTACTAGCACATCAACAGTGGACCAAAATGCAACTGCAGCGTCAAGTTCGCACGACTGCGTCTACCGCCACTAATTGCAGATGCAGTTCCCTTCGAGGGGATCCCCTTTCGCTGTTCGAACCCCGGGGGAAGCACTCTAGACTCGTCATCAGATAATCCTGCTCGGGTGGCGCAGTGATTGTGAATGTGCCTTCGGATACGCTCGTTGGCGAAACGAAAATGAAGCATTTCTGTGAAACGGTCTTCGTTATAGACGAATTATTTTTTTTATATGTTTATATGTTTATATGCTCTGGGAAAGGAATTTGTGATTGAAACGTGTTTTATTTAGATGATCACTGTGAGAATGAATATTTTTCCAAGCAGTGCCAAATCAAAAAACCATAACTGTGTCGTTCGTATAGGCTATGTATTTTCTGGCGTGTTTTCCGATAAATTTGGATGATTTTCTTCGGGTTTTAGAAGCCATTGTTGTATGATATTTGTGGTTTTTCGGTTAATATATTTTTTTCATATGGTTTTAGTCCAAAAAAGGACTTCTTCCGGCGTTTAGAGACTAAAGGTCAGTCTCACCCTGAAGATGGCAAAGCGAAATCTGCCGAAACGTCGCGAAAAGTTATGTTAAGGATAAAAAAAAAACCATAAAAAAAGAAAATTAAGCAAAAAACACAAAGAAATTTTGATAATTTTTGTAGAGCTGTTCTGAAATTGGGAATTTTTTAATGAGTTCTGAAATGATTAGGTACTTAAAAGTCGGTGGCCACTACGCTTGAAAATTTGGAAACTTAGGATTTGTTTACACAGAGATAAATTTAAGCTTGTGGATCCAGACTTTAGATAAGAATAGGAAAATTAGAGACACCCAAAACGTAATACAGTAATTTAGAGTTAGGAGCAAGTACCGAGATATCGCCAAGGATAGACAACAAGTAGGAACTCGTTAATTGCTTGTAAATCATACTGACGTTTAATGCATAGATGAATTAAGTACCTACGCCTTAAAGAAATTTTGTCATATATCATTAATATTTTTTTTTTGGAAAAAATTAAATTCAGCTTTTAATCTTGCAAATGTAAGAGTATGATTGTTGAGGAACTTCGGAAAGTTTTGGTCGATTTTACTAATCATAGAAAATCCCAGTTTTAACAAAAAAATGTACGCTTTATGCTTGAGATGAGGCTTAAACCACAATATATTTTCATTGCTGTAGTATTTTTTTAATTTTTGGTTTTTCATTTGTTGAAAAAGTGAAGATTGTATTCTTGAAAGAGCTTTTGTAATAATCATTGTGCAAGGAAGGCCCAGAGCTGTGATGTTCTACCATGGAGGAGCTAGACAGTGCTAAAATTGGGCGCCAAATAAAATCAGATTTAAATTGCAAATTCTTACAATGTGTAAAGTATATGAATATCAGGAACACTAATACTCTCTTAAAAACTGGTGCCCAAACGGGGACTCGAACCCCGATCTCCACCAATCACGGATGTTGCTCTGAACAATTGTGCTACTTGGACATATCATGTGTTCGAGTTTTAAGAAATTTAATTTTGTGATTTCTCGCAGATTACTTGGATTTGCGATTGTAACGGCACCGTGCTTCCTCTCCTTCCCTTCTAGGCTCAGTTAGGTTTATCATCAGCATCCGCTCATTCACCGACGCCATTAGACCAGTGCCACAGGACCACATGTCAACAGTACATCAATTAAACCCACTAATTTTTTAAAAAGAAACCAACCAGCTTGAAAATGACTGGAAATTGTCTAATTTATGCAATTTATTGTATAACAATAAAAGTGTTAAAACATCTAAAAGGTAGTCAATTTAAAGATTGTTAAAAACTCTATTTGTTGAACTAAAGTTTTTACAAAGTGTAAGAATTCCTATGCGATAAAAAAAAATGAACCACCCTAATAACTGACGTGCCAAGATCAATTAAAGATGAATAAACATTATTATTATTATTTTTTTTTAATCAATAATTTATTCAATCAATTTAAAAAATGTGTATTGATACCGAAATACATACGCTATACATTTTTCACATCGATCGAACTTGAATTTTTAAAATTATTCGAAGCACAAGTAGTATTTTAGTTAGCTATAAAGATGAAAAAACAAACAATACAATAATAAAATACTACAAATCAATAGAAAACAATCCCTTCCTGTCTAGACAAAAACTTTGCAGACAATAGCCTTTTGAAGAACCCGTAACAAACTAAAAAAACGACAGGATACAAGACCAGTAAAATCTGGCCAATGTCAGAATACAAAATTTACTAGCTTATTTTGGTCACAGTCCACGGCCAAGCTGTCTACCGCTTTGACCCACCTCACCCCATCAACCGAATCCACCCTTCGTTCATTCATCGTTTGCAAATATAGAGTGATAAACACAGTGAGACAGAGAAAGAAAATTTGTGTGGGACTGGCATTTACCAAAAACCCAGCCTTTTCACGGCGTCCAGCATACGTTTATTTTAATAAAGAGTGCCTAAATAGACGAACATTTTAGTGTAATTTCAAAATCTCTTTCATCACTTGACGCTTGAATAAATAGCAAATAATATTTCGGTACACTTGGCGCATAAAGCCTCACTTTAATTTCGTTTCCCAGCGACGAGTATCAATATTGTCTTTGTCATCGTATGTCAACATTATGTGTAAATTATTGGCAAGAGCTCGGTCGAGATTTTGTGGTAGGGATAAGCAAATCTTTTCTAGTTAAAAGTCAGGTGTTCCCAACCTCTTTTCTTCTATTTCCCCTTTCGTCAAATTTTAAGTTACAATTCCTTGTCTTCCTAAAAACGCCAACTCTGTCCACACTCTAACGGTATATCGAACCAATCTGCATAGATAAAGAGCTGATATTCTTTGAATTTCATTTATTCATTTCGATGTACTACATGGTGGATATGGTACCTACTCTGGTACGTTTTGATTGTAAAATATTAAAGAAGTCTTGAGATATGTCAAGTTAATAAAATATGAATACATAAAATAAGTACAGTAAAGCTGGAAGTTAATAGTATCAAATTATACAGTCACATAAGGCCTTGGGCTAGGGCATTTTAAACATGGTTGATGTTCTAAAAAGCCCTTGACTGAATCAGTGGTCTCTTTGAAGTGATTTTAATTGGATTTTGTAGTTATTTTCAATGACTTTCTGAGTTAAAAAGTCTGGCCGTTTTTTAAAAAGATCCACACTTATATGAAGGTAGGTACGTATGTCATACCTACCATACATTTATTGAGATTTTTTTCTCACTAGTTATTTAAAAGGCTTAACATATGGAAGCATATTAAAAAAAAAAAAATAGGGGCTCCACTCCTGCGACCGAAAAATAAAAGTATAAAGGAGATAAAGGAGAGTTTGTCTATAGGTGAAACCATTTAATATTTTGATATTTTCACCCTTGGTTTATGCCACTTTTGAATAGAAATCACACATTTAGGGTTAGCATTTTGTGATTGATTTCTCTTTAAAATTCCCCACCTGGAACTCTCAAATTCCTCCACAGAGGGGAATTTCTCACCGGCTAGGAACCACTGTTTTAAGAGTTACTTTAAGATGCCCTTTGGCTGGATACACAAAGAAAAGTCGTAGTTTAATCTTGGAGCTTAAAAATGATCAGACAATCAAAGATCGTGTTTCCAGATTGTTATTAATTAAGGTGATCGCAAACTAACCCAAACAATGAAAATCGCTTAAACTTTGCTTTGTGGTTCCGGTCCCTGCTGTTCCTGAAAATAAAAAATAAAAAAGGATACGAAACGAAGAAGCTACCTATTTATAGAAACAGTTACTTCTCTTTTCTTTCTCCTCTTGGCATGCCTACATTATATTTCTACAAGCAATGTTACTTTTGAGTTTCTTACTGAATTTTAATTCAATTAATATGCTTTCTTTCATAAGCTGAACACATAGTCTACGAGAATTAGCTATTTTTAAGGCCTAGGTTAGACGAAAATAGTAACAAGCAAAAACAATCCAGGGCAGTATTGTTTTTCATCCCTATTTAGGGGTGGGCTTTAATAAAAGCATGATTATTAACAGATCTCAGGAAGATCTAAAAAAATTTAGATGGCAATGTTGTAGTTTACCACTTTGCCCATCTAACGAAACCAAAAACATAAAAATTGACTCAGGGGTGCCCTGGATATTGCAATCTGAAGTTTCCAATTTTTTTGGAATTTTGAAAATGTAACCTAAATGAGCGTCTATAATGAGCACAATGCGAGTTGTTTTGAAAAGAAAAAATATTTAGGTGATAGTTAAAATGGTAAGCAAAATTCAGCGTTTTACTCATTTGGTCTAACCTATAAACTCTAAAACTCCTGGACTACACAGATCGCTTGGATCCCTTCGAACCATTTAGATCCCTTTGCCCCAAAAACTGCATTATATCCCTAAAACCTAACTGTACTTTCCTGTTAAAATAACTGTCGTGGAAACTTACAACCAAATGCAGTGAAATTCAGGTGTTTCTGTCAGCTAACACCCAGAGTTGAAAAAAAAACGAGCCTGACAAGAAAATAAATGTGAAGAACAAATGTTTATTAATCATAGATGATATTTCCTCGATAACATATAACTAGAAGAAAAGGCGAAGACATCCAAAAGCACTGGAGCATCCAGTCGAATACGTCATTAAAATACATTGAACCGAGCTCAAATAACTAACTAGAAAAACTTTCGTTTTGCAATGGCTTACAGTTTTCAGTTTCGTTAGAAACCCAGGTGGTATGTTTCTCTTCGAAGCTCGGCAATTAAACTACACTTTAAAAGCTCTAACGAGCTAATTAACAAGCACAACTTTTAACAAACAGTGAAACGGGAAACCCACTCGAGTTTTGTTATCATTTTCAACTTGCAATTAAATAAACTTTTCCAACGAAAGTCTGGCGTCTCGTATCATCGAAAACATTTGCAAAATGGTTTCACTTTACAGTTCACTTATTACTGAAAAATATTTTCAAATTTGTTATGCCCCCCCCCCCCCCCCCCCCCCCTACCACCGTTGTAAGTCATAGTTTTGGCGATAGCAATATCGTCTGCACCCTTTTTTAAATAGGTTCCATATTAATTTTTAAAATTCAACACATTGTCATAAATAAAAAGCAGTGAAATAATTTTGTTTGATGTAATTAACTGATTTAATTTAAAAAAAAAGCGTTTTATTTAAAGTAAACGAACAATTTCTATCGGATCAGAATACATTTGATTCCTTTGGCTGTTATGAATGACGCTTTTGCTTCTTTTTGAAAAACCTGGATCATGCCAATATGTTTTGCTATTTGTAATATGTTTTTAAGTTTTTAAGTTTATAATTTTCCGCCAAAAAATGTACAATCCAGTCACAAAAATTCATACCACATAAACAAGAATTTGAAAAATTTCTTGAAAATTCTGAAAACACGAAAAAACATTTTAAACTGGGGTTTGAATGGAGAACTGGTTTGGGTGGAGAACAAGGTAATTGTTTTAAATTTTTTTTGTGGTTCTTTTGTTATCGGAAAATTGTCAGGACTGCTTTCACCCTTGATGAAGTAACAGGTACAAGTTACAAAACGTCGGGAAATTTAGTTGTTCTTCACTTAGCATTCAAAACCCAATTTAAATATTTTTTGTCAAAACTAGTGCTCAGATTAGATGAAGTAGAAATGAGTCTAAAAACCATAAGAATTTAATAAACCTATAAATATCCGTGCGTTTTTTTTTCATAAAACATTGGAATATCTCAGTGAAATAAAAAAGGGGACTGTCTTTTTCACGTCGATACATAGGCAGGGGTAAATCGACTCACCGGTCACGTATTTCTTATCGTGGTCCTGTAGAGGTTCGGTGCTACTTGGGAGGGGACAGTGGGCAGGGGCAGGGGGGGGGGGGAGGAACGACTGATTGGGTCGTCGAAGTAAATGCAGTGTGTCACGAATCAAACATCTTTAGCGGGCGGGCTTCAAGTCCTGTTATAACGGTCAAATTCAAAAAAAGCGTTTTGGAGCATAAAAAAAAATATATATATATATATATTTATAACAATAGCGATAAATAGCTGTAAGTTGCAAGTGTTTTAACGTTTTTTTTTTACGTTTTATGGCTTTTCTTCAGTCATATATCGTTTCTAATATAAAAAATTTGCCATTTAGTCGAATGACTGGTTCTCAAACTAGAGCAGAATGCTGGAACAAATTCTTAACCTATAAATCCAGTGTCAGAACGTTTAACAAAAGCTCGAGGACTTTGACTTAACCTATAAATACAAAATAAGAATCTTACAGATTATGTGCGTGTGAAGTTGGCTGCCTACTTCGCCCACCCAACACATGACAGTGCTGGTGTCGCTTTGTACAGTCGATGGGCGGGGTTGGGGGGGGGGGGGAGAAGTGCTTAACATAAGGTGCACGTCGTTCAGCAAGGGGGTGGACAAAATTGAACCTCCTTCGGCCGTCTGTCTGTCTGTGTCTGTGTGTTCTAGATAAAATTAGCTTGTTGTATGTATTTGTTTGTTCTTATGGTGAATCCAGTGGAATATCTAAATAGATTCCCGCATGGTCTTGCCGGAAAGGCAGACTTTAAGAAGAAGGTCCTGCTTTCTTTGGAAATGATTTGGTATTTATATATATATGTTACCAAGATAGTTTTGTTATTCTTTCAACAATTGTGGAATTAATATTTTAGTTTTATTATAATAAAAAAAAAATATATATTTATATTTGTAATTTAATATTATAATCCAGTGATTAATAACTGTCCCCTAAAAAGGTCAGTTAAGATAGTTTAATAATGAAACAGACTAAATAAATAAAATTACGGTAATTTTGCGCTAAATATGCATCACTGATAATCATAAAAATTGTTTAACTACAATTGTTTTTTTTCGACAATAGCAGGAGATTATTGCTTTTCACAAGATTATTCTGTTATATTTTTTAAAACAAAGATATTTGTTGTTGCTTAAAAGGGCGGCTGCAAGCGCCATCGAGTGGCGGCTTCCGTAACCACGTGTTGCCGGCCTCGTTTGCTCAGCAGAAAAAGTTTTATTTGAAGCCTTTTAAAATGTTTGGCTCGTTTATTTTTGATATGCATAGTTTGGTAGTGTTAAAAGATTGAAGAAATTTGAGATCCACAGCTGCAACGAAAACTTAGATATTGTTTTCTGAAAAACATCAGAAAACGCCTTGAACAGGCTCTATTACAACGCGTGTAACTATAAGACGAAATAATATTTTTGATTTTGAAAAGCGTCAATCTGTTGGCAATAGTGTGATGAGTCGCCTAGTTTTTTTTTCGTCGCGATCGGACAAGTGGTTTGGCCGATTAGTTGTATCAAGTAAACCTAGATATCGACCTGAGTAAGCTCCCACTCCAATATACCTGAGTAAGCTCCCACTCCAATATACCTGAGTAAGCTCCCATTCCAATAGACCTGAGTAAGCTCCCACTCCAATATACCTGAGTAAGCTCCCACTCCAATAGACCTGAGTAAGCTCCCACTCCAATAGACCTGAGTAAGCTCCCACTCCAATAGACCTGAGTAAGCTCTCACTCCAATATACCTGAGTAAGCACCCACTCGAATAGACCTGAGTAAGCACCCACTCCAATAGACCTGAGTAAGCTCCCACTCCAATAGATCTGAGTAAGCACCCACTCAAATAGACCTGAGTAAGCACCCACTCCAATAGACCTGAGTAAGCTCCCACTCCAATAGATCTGAGTAAGCACCCACTCCAATATACCTGAGTAAGCACCCACTCAAATAGACCTGAGTAAGCACCCACTCCAATAGACCTGAGTAAGCTCCCACTCCAATAGACCTGAGTAAGCTTCCACTCCAATAGACCTGAGTAAGCACCCACTCCAATATACCTGAGTAAGCACCCACTCCAATAGACCTGAGTAAGCTCCCACTCCAATAGACCTGAGTAAGCACCCACTCCAATAGACCTGAGTAAGCTCCCACTCCAATAGACCTGAGTAAGCTCCCACTCCAATAGACCTGAGTAAGCACCCACTCCAATAGACCTGAGTAAGCACTCACTCCAATAGACCTGAGTAAGCTCCCACTTCAATAGATCTGAGTAAGCTCCCACTCCAATAGACCTGAGTAAGCACCCGATAAAACAGCCTTAACGCTGACTGATAACTACCAATAACGTAACTATAACTTGTTCCAAAATAAAATGTTGACCACCCCCGAATTTAGACCGTAGAAAAAAATGGCTGTGATTTCCATTTAAGTCGTATACACAGCGATAACAACGCCCCAAGTGGCGCACGTTCGCGACGACAAAACGAGGGGAAATCTCGATCTCTTTGTGATTCATTCACCCGCAGTATCTGTTATTATTTCCTTTTATCTTCTCGTTCCATTTTCCTCGAGGCCTTTCTTTTCTCTCTCGTTCTCCTTTTCCGTAGCGCCAGCGATTCGCTAGTAGAATAACCAAGATGTTTTTTTCAATTCGAATTTTGATTGGAGATTTCTTTTCTTGTACGAGATTTGAGTCTTAATGGACTGATTGAAATGGAAGGAAGACCTTTTTTTTGGGGGGCGGTGACTCACCTTTACACGGAACATGGGAAAATTTTCGGTAATGCCTTGTGATAACGATTGCTCGACACATAGAAATTGGCCCCAAACACCCACTTAGATAATAAAAGAGAATGAGACAAAAGCAGGTGGAACTTTTTTCTTGTATTTTCACATTTGAAGTGTGACCGAGGACATGTAGGAAAATCATGTCTGATGAAGGAAAAACTGTGGGAAATTCGTCATCAGTAAGCTATGTTGAAAAAATTGTATCATCAAGCAATAATTGGAAATTAACGTCTCAAAAATTGGTTCATTTAGACTCTAAATTAATGAATTAATTAATCTAAAAAAAAAGCGATGTCCAAGTAGCTGAAATTGTTCAAGATCGGAGTTCGAGCCCCCGGCTGGACAACAATTTTTTGAAGTAAACTACTCGTTGCATTGCAAGCATCTACAATTTAAATCTTTTTTCACATAGTAGATGATTTATTATTGTGTTTAACGACGCACTGTTTTGACATCTGGTACTGCGGCACTGGTCTAATAGCATCGGTGAATGAGTGGATGATGATGATGATGATGATGAACCTAACCTAACCTAGAAGAGAAGAGGGGTTTACCCGTAGCCGGCACGTAGCCTACTCCTGTCGAAGAGTACCAATTGGACCACCGGCTTAACGTCCCTTCCGAAGGACGGTACAACGCGAACAACAGGATTCCAACACAAATCCATGCTGTCGAGAGGTTGATAAGCAAGGCGAATGAAGTTGCTGTACTAACTTTCATCCCTCCAACCTCTCTCCCGAACAGAACTGGTTATTTGTACGATGGTCACCCATCCAATACCTGACCCAGTGCAGTGTTGCTTAACTTCGGTGACATCATGAGAATACGTGTTTCCAAAACGCCAAACCGTTCAATATTTCATATATTAATAACGTTTATTTATTTCTTTAGAGTGATTGATTTTATTAATTAAAATTAATTTTATTAAATTTGAAATTATTTACAACAAAAATATTTGTTTTTTAAATTAATTTAGATTAACATATTTATTGGTGTCAAAATGGTCATATTTGGTATTTTAAATTCTTAAAATACACAAATCCAAGGTAAAAGTTTTACCATGGTGTATGTTATTCGCCCACCGCAGAAAATATTTGTCAAATCTCGTGTCAATAACGTGAATAACTGGAGATTTCGGGGTAGATCCAAGTATTCTGGGATAACAAATTACCAAATACTAACAAAATTCTAACTATAGACAGAACAATTAACAGAACTATATACAAAAATGGTAAAAAGAGGAACATTTCTGGAACGATGATTGCATGGCAAAGTCACCAGACCTATTTTTGTCCGTTTCACAATTTAGCCATTGATTGTGGCTAGGTACTAAACATTCTGTCCGCGCATATTGGCGTTATATTGTGATTGGTCAACACGTCAAAACCGTTTTAAATTGAGCTTTGTGGCTAGCTGAATGCACCTCAAATTAAAATAGTTGGGACACAATTTCGTCAATTGTGGATGGCGACGTCCACGTACCTCTCCTCCCCCCCCCCACACCACACCACATCACCATCACATTATTACTTTCCGTACAGGGGGCCCAAAATGGCGGTCGCCAACCCTTTCTAAGCGCCTCCAGTGATTGGTCAATTCAATTCATTGGTTTGTTTGCCCAAAATGCTTGAAACTGACAATAAAACTGCGTTTCTTTTTAGATCAAATACACCCTGTCGTAACAATACTTTCACAACAAAAATACTAACAAAAATAGAGAAAACTCATTTCTTGTCTATAAGTGGTCAGTTTGAAAACACAGTCAGAGAGCCAGTGTCACTGTTGACATTTCTGCTGAGTAAACGAGCTGGCAACGAGTGGTAACGGTAGATGCCACCCCATGGCGCTTGCGATCGTCCTTTTTGACAAATCTCTACAATTAAATAATTACGGCGGAAAGTATCGATATGTGATTATCATTCGTAAATAAAATTATTGATCTCCGTCGCCTCTGTGCTGGACATTCCGTGACAGGGTGCTTGTTTCGCTCCAAGCAAAGGAGCGGACACTCGCCGTCACCTCTGTGCTGGACATTCCGTGACAGGGCGCTTGTTTCGCTCCACGCAAAGGAGCAGACACTCGCCGTCGCCTCTGTGCTGGACATTCCGTGACAGGGTGCTTGTTTCGCTCCACGCAAAGGAGCGGACACTCGCCGTCGCCTCTGTGCTGGACATTCCGTGACAGGGTGCTTGTTTCGCTCCACGCAAAGGAGCGGACACTCACCGTCGCCTCTGTGCTGGACATTCCATGACAGGGTGCTTGTTTCGCTCCACGCAAAGTAGCGGACACTCGCCGTCGCCTCTGTGCTGGACATTCCGTGACAGGGTGCTTGTTTCGCTCCACGCAAAGGAGCGGACACTCGCCGTCGCCTATGTGCTGGACATTCCGTGACAGGATGCTTGATTCGCTGCGTCGCCTCTGTGCTGGATATTCTATGGCCGCGTAAATAATTCACTACATAAGTGTGCTTTTAGTAAAATAGTACTAGACTTTTGTCAGGTTTGGTATGGAGTTATTTGACAAAAGAAAAACCAAGTAAAAGGAAATATTGGTTTTTAGACTCATGTCTACTTGGGTTATCTTGATGAACTAGAATGAACTAGGATGCTTGAACTAGGTAATTGTTATAATTTTATGTGGTTCTTTTGTTATTGGAAAATTGTCAGGACTGCTCTAACCCTAGAAGAAGTAACTAGTAAGATGTTACGAAACGTCGGAAAATATAGTTGCCCTTTACTTAGCATTCAAAACCCATTTCAAATAGTTTTTCAAAGGAAATATATATTTGTCATATTTCTTAAACATTTTTTATATTGCTACTGATATTTTTACCCTTCTTGGAAGATATCATTACATATATTATTCGTGTAAGGCACGGAATCTTATCGATCTTCGGAACTACGTGGCAATACACAATAGGAAAGTATAGTTTAAGTTAGTGTGACTTGCTTAACCCTGTGGCACTGTTGCGATGGATGTTCCTACAACTTCTAAAGAGAGCTGCAGCGCTGGTGTCCGGAAACGATGTCTTGATTTCAACTACAAATTGCTGGCGTATTGTGGTAAGAAAATTTCAAATTCTCAACAATTGAATAAAGCTGAAAGAAAGAAGAATGCACCTTTTCAATCAGTTGCTCCTGGGCATGCGTTTGAAAATCGACCATTGGTTACGTAAGATTTGTTTTATCTTTATTGATCTTTTTTATTTTAACAAAAAAAGTAAAGATTATGTCTTTAACACTCTTGCCGACAACAATTTAAAAAAAAATCCATTGTATTTAATATTTATGCGTACTTTTTTCTATAAAAACACTATTATTCTTTTAATTTCTCTAGTTATCTTCTATTCTCTCAAATTTTCTCTGCTTTAACAATCACATTCTTTAATTATTTTGTCCCATCTCTCCCATCTTTCTTTGATATCTTATTACTTAGCCTATCCATCTTTCCTGTGGTCGATAATCAATAATAATGCAAAAAAACTAAAATAATAACTGGCACCATTTACAATTTCTAAGCGTAACCTTTGGGTACAGTTACCTCTGCCTCATAAGGATGGAATATCTGTGCAAGCTTTATCTGTGGTAGCCTTTACCTCATAAGGATGGAATATCTGTGCAAGCTTTATATGTGGTAGTCTTTGCCCCATAAGAATGGAATATCTGTACAAGCTTTATCTGTGGTAGTCTTTGCCCCATAAGGATGGAATATCTGTGCAAGCTTTATCTGTGGTAGTCTTTGTCTCATAAGGATGGAATATCTGTACAAGCTTTATCCGTGGTCGCTTTGCCTCGTGAAGATAGAATATCTGTGCATGCTTTATCTGTGGTAGTCTTTGCCCCATAAGGATGGAATATCTGTGCAAGCTTTATCTGTGGTAGTCTTTGCCCCATAAGGATGGAATATCTGTGCAAGCTTTATCTGTGGTAGTCTTTGCCCCATAAGAATGGAATATCTGTGCAAGCTTTATCTGTGGTAGCCTTTGCCTCGTGCAGATGGAAAATCTAAGTAAATCTAAATCTCACCTGGTAAAAGTAACTATGATTAGTAGTAATAGTAAAGAGTATTAGATGTATTGTAAAATTAATTGTTAAACAATGTATTTTGTAAAAACAAATAAACAAACAAACAAACAAAGTCTCTATCAAGAGTGATGTTAACACTAACCTGCTCTTTTAGAAGAGCAAAATTAAATGTTGTTAACTTTTAATTAAACATAACCTGCGGTTTTTCGTTCTCCTAGAACTGTGGCCTATAGAAGATCAGAATCTTCCATACAAATCCTGGAGATACTTCAGGACGCTGCTGCCACCTCTTCAAATCGTCAGAACAATTTACGCTTTAATCTACAGTTCAATTGGTTTAAGCTTATCATGGCACGAGCCAGATCATAGAAGTGATAGATTCGCTACAATCGTTGGTAGCGCGGTAGTAATTGGAAAATTATGGAATTTGATTTACTACAAGAAGGCCATTGCGGGCATGATAGACTATATGGAAAAAATGAACAGAAAGTCTTACTATGTTGACGAAAAGTGTGAAGACGACAGAGAAAAAGCAGAGAGCTGGTGTCGAAATATCACCAAGTTTGTTACATACGCCATCGTAATCATCTCTGCTGTAATACATGTTGGCGGATGTCAAATGCTATACAAGTTAAATATGGCACCAATACAGTAAGTTTTTCAAACAACTTTGATTAATGGCATATATAATCCCGTTTTCCACTGTCCTGCACCAGGGCAAGTTTGAAACTTGCTCGACGTGAAAGTTGCACTGGGACAGAGTCACATGCCCAGTCGAACACGTGAAAGTTGCACTGGGACAGAGTCACATGCCCAGTCGAACACGTGAAAGTTGCACTGGGGCAGAGTTACATACCCAGTCGAACACGTGAAAGTTGTACTGGGACAGAGTCACATGCCCAGTCGAACAAGTGAAAGTTGCACTGGGTCAGAGTCACATGCCCAGTCAAACACGTGAAAGTTGCACTGGGACAGAGTCATATGCCCAGTCGAACACGTGAAAGTTGCACTGGGACAGAGTCACATGCCCAGTCAAACATGTGAAAGTTGCACTGGGTCAGAGTCACATGCCCAGTCGCACATGTGAAAGTTGCACTGGGACAGAGTCACATGCCCAGTCGAACACGTGAAAGTTGCACTGGGTCAGAGTCACATGCCCAGTCGAACACGTGAAAGTTGCACTGGGACAGAGTCACATGCCCAGTCGAACACGTGAGATTTATCACCTTCTTATCACCTTCTTTTGCAGCATTTTGTTCCCGGAGAAGACATATTGGTTCTATATCGTCCAGTTTATAACGCTGCCCATCCTGTCTCTCGCAATATTTGATCTCATCTCGATAACTGTTCTCGACGTGACGGCGTTGTCTATCGTCATCCAGTTAATTACCCAGTTCCAAATACTCGGGTATATATATTTGCAAGTATATTGGGATTATAGTCTACGCTAGGGGCCCTGCCCTTGCGTTCTTTGGGTGCCAATTCCGCCAAGATCGTATCTTAATTGTCTCTCTTTCTCACCTGTAACTATATTAAAATAACCTGATAACGACCTTCTATGGTCGTTATCGTTATGGACCATTTACGTCTTTCAAATGATTATGCCGAGTATTTAAATTATGCTAAGTGCGCAGGTTTAAACTAATTTTTTTAATGAACTCATTGAAGATCCCCAGAAAAGCTCAACTCAAAGAATAAATATCGACCAACAACTGATTTTAACATCCATTACACCCCGAAATGAAACAATTTATTCCAATGCCTAACATACTTTTACAGCACAAAGCAACAATAAAAAATCAACAAATTTGTTCATGCCAAAAGAGTGTCATAAAATTCAGCTTCGTCTCGTGTTTCTAATGTAAATTGAAATTGATTTTTCCTGAATATAGAGTATTTTCAAGGTCATACGGCCTATAGAGCCCACAATAAAAAGTTTAGTTAGAAATGTCAAGGTCAGTTCTTTGCCACTGTTTGGATGCAGATGTTAGGACGCTTTAATGATAAACTTTTTGCTGAGCAAACGAGCTGGCAGCAAGTGATTATGGTAGGTGCCATCCGATGGCGCTTGCAGCCGTTTTTTTTTGTGCCATACCTCTACGATTTAATAATTCTGACTCAAAAAGTCGATAAATATATATAAATCGTTAAGGTTAGCATAAGTAAAGATTAATTGAGCGTAAACCAGTTTCAAATGCAAGTAATCTGCGTGAAATAACTAATTGAAACGACGGTGTCTCCACCAAGTAGCATCCTCCGTTATTGTCGTGGAAGTCATAAGGCAGCTATTTTTAGCTTATTGACCAATGATATTAATTTTTAGGTACAAAGTGGAAAATATTCGTACGCTTGTTAAAAGAACGGACACGTTGCAAACGCGTGAAAGAAGTCCAGGGGGCCAATTCTCGAACAGGTTTTAAGAAGAATTAGCAAGATCTAAGGAGATCTAACTCAAATGTCAATTCTCGTACGCTAATTCTCACTAAACCTTGGGTGAAAATTTAACTCTGCCTAGATATGCTCGGGAGGTGGTATAAGCAGTTTTAGCGTTGGTTTCAAAGTCGAGTATGCGCACAGTCGACGCATAGTGCGTGGTAAATCTGAAGGTCGCTCCACGAAATCATCGCGTAGAGATCTTTGTCATTGTGTTCGTTGTTAATTTGCTTTTCCTTCATTGTTTTAATATCATTTAGTTATTATACTATATATTTATATGTAGTTATTTTATTAGTTTTCATATTTTATTTTACGTTTCGTCTAACGCCGGCGAGTGATTGATTAATTCGTGGTAAGTAAACTTTGATGTGATACCTTAACCTAACTTTACTTAGTTAAACCAGAGTTAAACTTTGCATATTTAATTCAGTTTTTCTTCATACTATCTCATTATTTATCGAAAAAATCCTTTGTTAGATGGCGGAAGCAGCATTGGCTGTTGGCATTTTTGATGAAGTTCAAATAAATCTGGAACGAGTTCATTTGGAAGATATGTCGGATCGGTATCTCTTGCAAACAACCCGACTGTCGCGAGGGCTGTTTACCGATCTATTGAACAGGATCGAGCCTCAACTAACCAGGCCGACGTTGAGGGCAAATGCTCTGGCCGCAGACACCCAACTCCTCGTTGCCTTAGGTTTTTATGCCAGCGGGGGATTTCAGTGGCTATCTGGTAAGTTTCAACCTAACTTACTACCTAGAGAGGCATCCTCGATATAGTACATACCTCGGTTGGTGCATACCTCCTAATTTCATGTCTCAAACTTTTTAATTGACAAAAGATATTGACATTGAATAACAGATGTCACTTTATTGATGCAAAGGTTAACAATTAATCAGTGTAATGATCTAGTGCTGCAAATGTTACCTACATACCTACGCTTAAATTAATTTTGCCAATACTTAATTTTTACAGGAATGTGTGGCCGTGTCTCTCAGCCAGCTTGCAGTCGCATAGTTGCCGATGTGACGGCAGCTTTGTGCGAGCTAGCACCCACCGTCATTCGGTTTCCGATGACGGCAGACGAGCAAGCCCAAACTAAGATTGCCTTCCACCAAATTGCTGGCTTTCCAAATGTTTTGGGCTGTATCGATGGAACCCACATCTCTATTCGCCGACCTCCCGCTGAGCACCCGGAACAATATGTGAATCGCCACCGGCGTTGCAGCATGAACGTCATGGCTGTCTGTGACGCTGGCATGCGGTTCACAAGCGTGTTCGCCGACTACCCTGGCAGCAACGGCGATGCCTACATCTATGCCCAGAGCGCGTTAGCTCGGCTATTTGCTAATGGCACCATAGTTAACGGTTGGCTCTTAGGTTTGTAGCACCTACGGTAATAATGTCAAAATTCATTGCATTTTTTTTCTTACATAAGGAAAATATTTTTTTCTCGATTATCAGGGGACTCTGCATATCCACTTCAAATGTGGATGATGACGCCACTCCACAACCCTACAACCAATTCCGAGAGACAATACCAGGCTGCCCACACCAAAACCAGATGTTCTATTGAGAGGGCATTCGGATTGCTCAAGTCAAGGTTCCGATGCCTGGATGACTCTGGAGGAATCCTATGTTATTCGCCTCAAAAGGTATGCCGCATCACCATCGCCTGCTGTGTGCTACACAACCTCTGCCTGGATGCCGGCATTGATCACGAGATGGATCCTGCGGTCGTAGAGCGCATAGCAGAGATGGCAGCGAACCCACAGGTTGCACAACAGGCAGGCGTGGCAGCTGCCAGGCAGCGACAGCTGATCGAAGAGACAGTTTGGCCTGGATTGCAATAGCAAGCATGAACGGTTTGTATGTGGCAATTTTTTTTTTATTTCTTACAATGATTACGGAAAATTTGGTATTTGGCTCTTTATAAACGAGGTTCACTCAGGATTGAGAGAATTTGTCCAAGTGAATCAGCAATGCTGGTTTGTGTGGTTAATGCCTCCCGATGCTGGGTTTCGTTCTGTCTCAGTTCCTCCCTCTTTAATGCTATCATTGATTCTGAAATATCATTTCGCCGCTTGAGCTCTTTTGTCAAATCTAAAACATTTTCGTTCAGCGTTGCCTGGTTCGACACTATAGCCAATTTAATCTTTTCAGCAGTGCACCTCACTCGCTGTCGTTTCTTCGGAGGCTCTTTCTCAGTGGTGTGTGGATCGTCTTCGTCTGCGGCGCCCAGCAAATCCAGTTCTATGGCTGGTCCCTTCAGTGGGGCGGGATTTGCTCCTTGCTGACTCGTAGGACGGCTTGGTCTGTCCTGTACGAGTAGCTCACCCACTGGGCGGGTAATTGTTGCCGAGCACAGATGCTCCATTCGGGGCTGCTGAAAATTGGCTGAAATAGTTTCAATTGAGATTAGTTTTTTGTCCACATTCACTGTATTTCGTTCAGAGTGAGATTTCACAGCATAACTACTCTTTGTAAAACTTGCAAAGGCTTTATGTTAGACCCACGTACACACTTTATTTGTTGTGTAGCACATGGTAATAAATATATTGCATATTTAAAACTGTTGCTGACTGTCTTGAGACTGATCACATACAAGTTAATTTTTATGTAGGTACAAGATTTTGGATAGATCGTAGGCTTATGGAATGGTATTTGAAAGTGTACAGATATTACATACTTCAAACTTGCTAAAAATAAATTTTTTTTAAATCAGATTGTGGATTTGTGATTTAATTGTCTAAACGAACCTTGGGTGGTGTCCATGCCACCCACGCCGTGGAGAGAGGCCTTGCCGATTGTTGTCTCCACGAGTTTGTCGACTGACGAGAGCTCCAATAACTCGGCGACACCGCCGCCAGTCCTTTCCATCTCCTGTTTGTTGTGTGTCACCTTTTTTTTGGCGAGCCTCTTCATCTCTTTCCACTTTGATTTTAACTGTTGAGGAAAACACATTATTACCAACCGGCTAGATTGGCTTGTCAGTCGAGACTCCATGATATGACGTTTTAAGTAAACGTTGATTAATCTTGCGATCCAACCTCCAAAGATTGCTACCCTCCTACCAAGCAGAACTTGTAAAACAGGGTTGTACTTACACTTTCCACGGACCTGTAGGTCGGAGCCACAGCGTTGACGGCTTCTGCCACTTGTCCCCAGGCATGAATTTTGTGTGCATTGGTGAGTGTAGGTGAAAACTCACCATTGATGACTGTCTCATGCCTAATATACTCCCTGGCTAACACGCACTTCTCGCTTTCTAAAAAATTTATATTCCGCTTCTTCTCCTGCTTATTTGGCGCCGACATTGTTACTTGGTGTGATTAACTGCTTAGGATGACAATTTTGTGTCTTTTCAAGAAAAGGCGCTCAAATTAGTTTCATGTCAATTCAGTTCTTGGTGGCAGTGCATTTTGAATAGTAGCCGCGTGATATGTTTGTATCAGCGCTTCCGATTGGCCCATTTTGTTTAGCACGGTGGGCGGGGCCAGGATGCGGTGTATATTTAAAACCTCGATAATTCTCGTTATCTCTGCTTCGAGAATTGACATAGGTTTAAAGGAAGACCTTGGGTTTATCGTGGTTTTAGTTTATCACGGGAATAAGGAGAATTAACGAATGTACGAGAATTGGCCCCCAGAGGTCGTGGGCGATCCATCTGTGGTACCGAACGAGATTAACCCTAATTTGCTTATCAATGTCCTCGAAGAAGAAAGCCTCAAAGTAGAATCCTTGGATGAAGACAATGCATCGCAAGGATGCAGGCCGTCAAGTTGTGAAGAAGAAAAGGATATGGCAAGAAGTGAAAATGTGGGAGAAGCGTCAGTTGATCTTGAAATCGATATTGAAAAATATTTGCGGAAATGTGTGAAACACCATGAAGCTCTCTTGAAGTAAGATTAATGGTTTTTGATCGATACAATTTCAGTGTGTAGGTAATTACAAATTGTGGCAGATTTGATCAATACCGTTGAAGTCCTGTATTTTTGAGGGGGTTTTAGGGCAAATTAATTTTCACCGTTTAGTTGATATTTACATACATATTTGAATGAAGATCTTTTGACAAATTTACAGAAATATTTGCAAATTTAAATATGAATTTAGCGATTATTTAAGAATCAGCTTCAACGACATTAAATATCTTGTATTTTCTCTATTTTCACTATTTCCTCTCTAGCCTAATCTTTATTTAATATTTAAACCTAGAAGGATGAAGTTTTTTTTTTTTAAGTCGTAATTCGGAGATTAAAGAAAGTAGTCTCGTTAACATTTCGTTTGTTTCCATGTCACCAAACATTCTATTTCGAAGCAAACACATTAAAAAAAAACGACTTTCCTCGTTCGTCATACGTTGTCAAATTTTTCGCTTTGTAATTCTCAAAATATCACAGTCTCAAAATATCAGAGTCTCAGCACTGGCAAATTAAATCTGCCCTTGACTAGGGTAAGATTGACCACTGGAAAAGAAAGGTTTAAATATCGAAGAATTGTCCAAATGAGACAAACCTTTTCAAACTTTCCTGAACCTTTGAATACCAAGTATTTCATTTGATACTCAGAGTGGCAATAATTGATTAAATCACGGTTTATGCCGGGTTCAGTTGAAGACGAAAACGCGTTTTAGTGAAATGTGGCAATTGACCATTCCATCGCCCAATGATATAAAAACAAGACAGCGTCCTCTTGGGTCCTGTTTTACCAAAATCTTGCCTCCTAGTTGAAGTTTTTGTTGAAACTATTGCCATGACGACTTCCAATCACATGCAGTGAAATTCAGATGTTTCTGTGAGCTAGAGATCCAACTTATAGTTGAACATTTTGTTGAAACTGTTGCCATGACGACTTCCAATCACATGCAGTGAAATTCAGATGTTTCTGTGAGCTAGAGATCCAACTTATAGTTGAACATTTTGTTGAAACTGTTGCCATGACGACTTCCAATCACATGCAGTGAAATTCAGATGTTTCTGTGAGCTAGAGATCCAACTTATAGTTCAAAATTTTGGTAAAACCTGGCCTAAGAATACTGACTACCTCTCAAATATTCATGCCCATCCGGGGTCTCGAAGAAGCTAATTGGACGTAACAGGTCTTTGTGGGAATTTGAGCGCATTTTATACAAATCTCCAAAAAGGAGAACCACGAGGCTATGAATACTGTTTGTATGACTGTTTCTGTTCTAACTAATTTTTGTTTTTAGGGTGTGCGCAGAGTTTCAAAAGGTATTTAACCTATCACTGACAAGCCAGATCGCCATGACAGCAGCTCTGTCTATTTTTGCATTGAATATCAGCATCGTATCAGTAAGTTAAAGGATGTTTCTAAATAATCTTTTGGCTAAATTCGATTTAAATATTATTGATTGGTGGGACTTAGGACGCACTTTTTTGACAACTGGGCCTGCGGCACTGGTCTAATGGAGCCGGCTAATGAGCAGTTGTTGTTAAGATCAATGATGAACTTGATCTAGATTAGAAGGGAGGAGGGGAAACCCGATTCCGATACGTACCCTTCTCCTGTCAAAGAGCACCAAGGGGACCACTAACTTAACATCCCTTCCGAAGAACGGTACACCTCGAACAACAGGATTCCTCCACAAACCCATGCTGTCGAGAGGTTGATAAGCAAGGCGAATTAAGTTGCTGTACTAACTTTCATCCCTCCAACCTCTCTCCCGAACAGAACTGGTCATGTGTATGGTGGTCATCCAACCAATACCTGACCTAGCACAGTTTTATTTAACTTCGGTGATCTCATGTGAACCGGTGTTTCCAACACGACAAACCGTTTGGTGTGACGGTCATGAGAATGACCTCACAAAACGCATACATAAAGCGCATTAATCATTGATAGTTTGATAAGAGCAGTCTATTGATTTTGACTGGTAACCTATCCAACAAATAACTAGCAAAAAATGTACATATACAGTCAGACAAATGAAAACAAAAATACATTAAATCCTATGAATTCTGGTTTAAATTTCAAATTTCAAATATTTTATTATTAGGACCACCACAAAAATGTTCTGTACAAAACACACGTTGATATTTTTATGTAGTTTAATTGGGATTTATATTAAAAAATGATACAGCAAAATACGAATTTCAAGTGAAAACTTAGTCAAAATGTCAGTGCCACAGGTTCAGTACGACGTAAAAAATCAAAAAAAAAATCATTGGAACCTAGTTGCTGATCTAAAAAGCAGATTTCAAAATCAACAACCAATCCCAGATGGTTTTAAGAAAAACTAATTGAACTGGATTTTGAATGCTAAGTAAAGGGCTACTAAATTTCCCGACGTTTCGCAACATATACTAGTTACTTCTTCAAGGGTAAGAGCAGTCCAGTAAGTAGACATGAGTCTAAAAACCATCATAATCCCAGATGGTGTTCCCAGATTTCTGGACTTTTCTACCAGATAACAGCCTAACCTCTAAATGTATGGCGTTGTGGCTTGTGGTTCCGGCCGGTCCCAGGTAACACAGTTAATACTTGAGTTTGTGTTCGCAGAGTAAATTGGGTGGTGTGGACGTCAATATCATGGTTGCTGCGTTTTATATAATAGGAGGAACTGCTGAGCTGCTGATACTGTCGATAGCCTGCAGTAAACTCACCGAAAAGGTCAGTGACTTCAGCTTACTGCTACTTAATTGCACAAATTTAAAAAATACACAATTTATTTAATGAGCATAGCAAGCAAAGTGAACGGAGCAAAATCTTCAATTTTACTTACCTCAGATTTTTTTTTTTTTTTTTTTTGAAAATACCTTTGTTTTTCTAAGCAAAATCGGTAAAATAGTATTGAAACTACTGAAAAGTACATTTTTTAGATTCTTTATAAAGGGTTTGGAGGTCTGCAGCCAGAAGTGTTTGATATTTTTTCACAAAACTCAGCAAAAACGCGAAATAATTAAAACTTAGTAGTTGTGAAGGTTTTGAGCCAATATATGCTTTTTTTCTCTTTTTCTTCACAAATTTTCGGCTTAATTTTGTGAATTTTGGCTGTTTTGTACTTTGATCTATGCAATGGATCGGCTTCACATTTTATCATACCTAGATAACGCTCATCGAACAACGCAACATAAATTGCGTTCGAGAAGCCCTAGTTATTCTAAATTATGCACGGTTGAAATATAATTTAAAAAAATATACGTATGTGCCACGATCCCACTTGCCGCGATGTCTGCGATTTTGATTCTAGGGAAAAAACTACTTGAGATCTCCTATACAGTAAAATTTTGTTAAATTTTTACATATTTTATTATGTTTTATATTACCTATATATATATATTGAATAATTGCATACATTTCTGCTAATTTTTGTTTTTTTGTAAGTCTGCTGATGAATTCAAAAGTATTAAAATGTTTTTTTATTCCTTTCGTTTCTCACCCAAGTTGGGAAAATGTAAATTTTTATAATTTTGACAGGCTTGTTTAACGATTGCATTTATTTACGGAGTTTCCTAAGTTAATTACTGAAAACGTAATTGCAAAGTTTTTACATGTTACATTTATAAATGTATTAAAAAAAAGCCAAATCCACAAAAAAGAGTTTAAGATTAACCACAATAATGTTGAGGTACGTACAGTTGCTATCATCAAAGTAACAACATTTGAAAATCCGAAACATTTTCTTTGATTAGCTGATTATTTTTAAGTTCGCCTTTGTTGATCTGACCCAATCAAAAATATCGTTATAATTAATTTTTAGATACGTAACGACATCTCAAATACCTAATTGTCATATTTTTATAATTAAGGTTGCAAAGTTGGGAGTGGTTTAAGTGTCAGATTTCGTTTCAGAGTGCCTCGATTCGGGATGCAGCCTACGCCTGCGATTGGTTAGAGGCTTCGGAAGGATTTAAACGATCCTTAAGGATCATCATGTGCAGGACGAGTAAACCAGTGGTTATCAAGGCGATTGGGATACCGTTAAACTTGCGAACATTTAAATTGGTAAATACAAAGACGTTTCTAAAAAATAAATAAATAAATAAAAAATAGAAAAGTGTCCGTGCCTCTTTTGGGTATCAACCCTACATGGGTCACTCCACTCCCCGTGTACTCCTAAATTTGTGGACTACTACCACCCGTAAAAGGACCTTTAAAGCTCAGTATTACAAATTTCCTTAACTCCAAGCTATAATGGGAGTAAAATAAATTGTCATGGCAACAGCCAATCAGACGCAGTGAAAAGCCAGCTGTTTCTAAGAGTTAAGGGCTTAACTAGCATCTAAAATAAATTGTAAGAATGGGCCTAAAAAAAACCGTACCCACATTGCCACCCGCTTGTCTGTTCAAGTTTTATATTTGATTTTATGTTCTTTTTTTTTTTGATCACACAAATTCGTAACTAGACTGCAATTTTCGATGCAATGTAAAATAACTAATAAAAATACAATTAACAATTAACTGACATTTTAACTTTTCAGATGATGCGAGCAGTGTACTACACTCACACCATGTCAATGAACATCATCAACGGAAATAAGATAAACGAAGTGTAAAGTAATTGGTTTGAACATCGTGTGGAGGGGGGGGGGGGGGGGGGGGGGGAGGGGGGGGGGGGGGACTGAGTTTCAAGGTCAAATATCTCCAACTGTTCAGATGTTTCTGCACAAATGCAAAATAAACAAACTAAACCAACTCTTTGTAATTCAAATTTAACCAGTGTGAGTATTATCCTTGAGCAGATCACCACACGTCTCTTTTAGTGATAGAGTTCATATGCCATTCCGTGACAGGGTGCTTGTTTCGCTCCACGCAAAGGAGTGGACACTCGCCGTCGCCTCTGTGCTGGACATTCCGTGACAGGCTGCTTGTTTCGCTCCACGCGAAACCCCATCCATCGCAAATGTGTCGCGATGTCGTCATCGATACACAAGTACTGGCTTGGCATGGACGCTATAGCCGGAGAATGTGTCGTGATGTCGTCATCGATACACAAGCACTGGCTTGGCATGGACGCTATAGCCGGAGAATGTGTCGCGATGTCGTCATCGATACACAAGTACTGGCATGGCATGGACGCTATAGCCGGAGAATGTGTCGTGATGTCGTCATCGATACACAAGCACTGGCTTGGCATGGACGCTATAGCCGGAGAATGTCTCGTGATGTCGTCATCGATTCACAAGCACTGGCTTGGCATGGACGCTATAGCCGGAGAATGTGTCATGATGTCGTCATCGATACACAAGCACTGGCTTGGCATGGACGCTATAGCCGGAGAATGTGTCGCGATGTCGTCATCGATACACAAGCACTGGCTTGGCATGGACGCTATAGCCGGAGAATGTGTTGCGATGTCGTCATCGATACACAAGCACTGGCTTGGCATGGACGCTATAGCCGGAGAATGTGTCGCGATGTCGTCATCGATACACAAGCACTGGCTTGGCATGGACGCTATAGCCGGAGAATGTGTCGTGATGTCGTCATCGATACACAAGCACTGGCTTGGCATGGACGCTATAGCTGGAGAATGTGTCGTGATGTCGTCATCGATGCACAAGCACTGGCTTGGCATGGACGCTATAGCCGGAGAATGTGTCGTGATGTCGTCATCGATACACAAGTACTGGCTTGGCATGGACGCTAAAGTCTTTATTCTCTTAAAATATAAAAACTTTTTTAATTGGAAGCGAACATAATTTAAAAGCACAGCTTTATCACAAACACCTATTCATTCGCCAATTTTGACGGTTTGTTGACGGCCATATTTTTTTATGACTTCGGAAGACAGCGCCATTTTTAGTGAACTACAATATGAAATATTAAACGGCATGGTATTCTATTATTAGGAACACTAATCACCTCGGTATTCTAGTTTGCGAGGAACTATTCCAGAAGAGCATGCTGCTACTGTACAAACATATGTTACAGCAATTAAGATCTAAGTTATATCGTTATTAAACAGGGTGCTTTATGTCAGTAACTTAAATTGCACGTTTTACTCGTCAGTGCGTTCCCAGTTTTGTAACTCTTCGCTTTCTCGTTTGTACGTTTTTTTCACTCCTATCGTGTTATTCGATAGTACGTTTTCACGAGCTTTTTTCGCCGAAGTATTGTAGCACATTTAAAAGGTTTTATTTTTTGGTTTTAAAATATCTTAATTCATATTGTAAAGCCGTTAAAAATTAAAATCTGATTGCTTTTTGTCTGTAAATAGTTATCTAATTAGTTGATGTGTGTTGATTACTTAGCACTGTTTTGATTAAAAGGCTCTATTGTAATTTTTTAATAGTGTAAATGAATGGAAGTGATAATATGAACTACTTTGCCAGATCTTTAATAAAGGAGGCATAAGACTTAGTGCCTCACCGAAGACGTTTACAGTCGGAGAGCACCAACGGGATCACCAGCTTAACGCCCCTTGCGGGGGACGATACAACGCGATCAACAGAGTTTCTCCACAAATTCATGCTGTCAAGAGATTGATAAGCAAGGCCAGTGTAATATCTCTGCAATCTATTTCCCGAACAGAACTGATTACAAGATAGTTAATCAATTAATCGATCAATCACATCGATCAATCAATGCCATAATTTGTGACATGTTTCCTAAAAATGGTCATACACTTTAACGAACATTTTAGTTTCTTAATATTTGGTTATTTAGGTTTAAGTTTCATAGTTGTGTTGAAGATGCGTGACAAAAGTTTGTGAAATAAATTATTTAAAACAAAATGAAGAAAGTGCTGCATGGAGTTTTACTCACGAAAATCGAAGCTGCCAAATTATTTGGTAGTGTACTAGTTTTTTCTCAGAAATGATGACACTGAAATATTCACTTTAGCCACGTTTAAAATTAAAAAAAAAGGGAGCCAATGAAATCACAGGGCGTTTGAATCGATATCACCCAACTTGAAAGTAAGAAATCAACTACGAAATTCTTACTCAGAAAAGTTTTGTTGCTAGTAGAGAGGCAACAATTCTTGTGTTCCGCTTAAAGTTCTTAACCTGTTCGGCAAATTAACAAAAATGCCGCTGCCATTCGCAACACAGCACCAAACCAAAGAGAGGAAACGGTGCTTGGACTTCAATTTTAAGATCTTACACTTTTTTGGTGAGTAAAATTGGAAAGGCAAATTTAGTTCAAGATATAAATACGATTTTGGTCCAATCATATCCAAGCAGATTTCTGTTTCAGCTCAGTTAGTTGATCGTTAGAAATCACAGGCATTCTGCATGGAGTTTTGGGGCTAGAAATTGGTTGGACAATTATTTATTACTTTTTAGTCTGTCTTAAAACCATTTTTTTAAGATATTTTTGATTCAAATAATTTTCTTTGTCTTCTTCTTTTAGATCTGTGGCCTTCAGATGGAAGTCAAGTCCCACGTTACTCTTGGAGGTATTTCAGATCGATTTTACCTTCAATGCAAATCGCCAGACTTTTACACGGAATGGTATTCCACGCATGTGCCTTGCCTGTGCTCTGGTACGATCCAAAAGAAAGATTCAAAGAAAGTGTGCAGTCAGTTGGAAATTTGATGATTGCAATCAAGTTGGGGGTACTCATCAGACAAAAAGAAAGGATCGCTAAGATCTTTGAGACGTTTGAAGAGTTGAATGACGAGTCTTCTTATGTTAATGATGAGTGCGAAAAGGTCAGGATGACCGCCGAAAATCAATGTCGCAATGTTAGCAAGCGTGCACTTGCATTTTTTTTAGCTGTCAACACGGTGGTGGTTGTCGCTGCTTTTCCTGAGATGATTGAAAATATTTTGTTGCCAGTTAAGTAAGTTGAAATGTCTTTTACTTTTAAGACCGTCTTATTTAAAGGACTTCTCTTTACTCTGAGGCCAGATTCACAAAATAAAGCTCAAGTTTAAATTCCTGAAGTGTAAGATACAGAATGAATGCTAATTACAGAAGGTATTTCCTGATTTTAAGGGTTTTTTTTTACACAGTGAAACTAAATTTACATTTAGATTTATGGGCTTTTTTATAGAACCAAACATGTTCTAAAAATTTCGCACCAAGCTTCTCAAATTTATTGAGCAAATTGAAATAGAGCGAATCTAAAAACGTAGGCCTCTTTCTGCTCTCTAACTATTTTATATGCATTTTTGTGATTTTGTGACAATTTATATTAGACATTTGAAACAAGAAGTCTGTTTTTACTCTTAAGATTTTTATCAAATACTTAGGGTCAATTTTACAAAGCTCAGTAAACAAACTAGCTGAAGGCTAAGATGCAAATGGAAAGGCTCTGATTGGCTTTGATAATCGAGATGCGTTTTTAAAAGACATTGCGAGACTGGTCGTAATTGACATCCAAACAATGTCGTCATACCAAGAATTGAAAATTACCTTCAGTAAAAAGCTACGCTCAACTATAACGCAACTAAATCTACGTTTGCGAGACCGATTTCACAAACGCCGTTGAAATCTTGCTTAATCGACGTTTAAGGGAGGTTTTAAGGCAAAAATTGGTTTTCCCCTTTTAGCTGACATTTTGAGAGATTTGAAAGATAATTTTAAGATATTTAGATATTTTTTTAAGATAAGACTAAAAAAAAAAAGTCACTCTACCCTAATCGCCGTTTAATATTTGAACCTGGATGGATGGGGATTTAATTACTAAACTGTCATTTGAAGATCAAAGTAAGCAGTCTGTCTTTATTTCCAAGTCACCAAATATTCCATTTTGAAGCAAACACATTGTACAAAACTATTTTTTTCTTGTTCTTCGTGTAGTTTCTTGTTTGTAAATATTAAAATATCATTGTTTTAAACCAAATTACTCTACCGGCTAAAATCACTTCTATACGGCGTTTGTAAAATCGGTCTTGAGTACCTTCGTCTTCGTTAAGTTCATCATCAAATTTCTTTCATAAAATTGCCAACTACTTTCATTCCAGACTTTGGTTCTCAGACGATACTTTCTGGTTTTACGCTGGTTCTGTAACAACAATTCCATTATTTACCTTGGGTGCTGTGGACATGTTTACCGTTGTAATGATGGACGTTACCCTGATGGTGATAGTTATCCAAACAATCTGTCAGTTTGACATTCTCAGGTGAATTACTGCAGCTCTGTTGATCATGCAGACCTAGTAACAAAAAGAAAAGAAAATTTTTATGGTTTTTAGACTCATGTCTACTTTATCAAACCTTAGCACTAGTTTTGACAAAAACTATTTAAACGGGATTTGAATGCTTAGTGAAGGACAACTAAATTTCGATACTTGTACCTGTTACTTTATCAAGGGTGTAACCAGTTTTGACAATTTTCCGACAACAAAAGAACCATAAAAAATAAATTATAAAAAATATCGTCTTTGTTATCGGAACTGCAGAACTGGTACCAACCAATGTCCGACCCAGCGCAGTGTTGCTTAACTTTGGTGATAGCACGCAAACCATTGTAACCATCATGTCAAATCGTTTAAAAATACAATACAAAAAAACAAAAAGACAATACAAAATATGTGCATATTTGTTCTTAAAAATTGTAAGTTTTTTTTTCTTCAAATTTTCAGGTACAAACTAGAAAATCTCAGAGGTCTTGTAGAACTTCAATTGTTGTGTAAAAAGCCCGCGCATCCAGAAACTTACCCAAAATTGTTAAAAACTTCAATAACTGAGTGTCAAGAAATTAATATTTCCACAAAGTTACAAGATACCAATGAACTGCTAGTTACGGAAAGAAGGACTGAAATCATGCCAGTTACAGATGAAATTACGGTGGAAATGGAAAAGTATCTGAAAAACTGTGTGAAACTTCACGAGAACTTTATAAGGTGTGTTTAATTTTCCTAGCCGATCACTATAAACTACTCCAAATAGCTTAGTTATAATGATTTACTCATAAAGTATTTTTTAACGATTCAATCTACATACAATGGTGTGCACAGTAGAACAAGGAGTATACGACCGAAATCTGGAAAGGTTAGGTGAGGTTAGGTTAGGTTACGTTAGGTTAGGTTAGGTTAGGTTAGGTTAGGTTAGGTTGGGTTAGGTTTTAATTCTTAAACGGATACAAAAGTTTTTTAGAAGTGGTACCATAATTAAAAATGGAATGTTAATTTTAAAAATGTCGTCTCGTTATTTCTCACAGACAACTCGCATTTTAAACTGGCTTACGCTCAAGTGACCTTTCTTAATGCTAACGTCAACGGATAATAAATCAATAACTCTTCTTTAATTGTAGATATTTTTTTTAACTCTGCTGCAAGCGCCATCGGGTGACACCTACCGTTACCACGTGTTGCCGGCTCGTTTGCTATATTTTTTTGAATTTTTTATGTTTGTTTCACGTAGCAAGTAGTTTTATTTAAGTTTTCAATTTTTTTGCAGGTGCTGTTTAGAGATGCAAAGCATCTTCAGCCCTGCTCTAGTTTTTCAAATCATCTTTACCGCGATGCTGGCTCTGGTTACCTTGTTTATGACCATGATAGTGGTGAGTGTTATTTATTTATTTATTTGTGGTGTTCAACGACGCACTGTTTTGACACCTAGCCCTGCGGCACTGGTCTAATAGCGTCGGTGAATGATTGGATGATGATGAGGATGATGATGAACCAAACCTAGCCTAGAAGGGAAGAGGGAAAACCCGGTGCTGGCACGTAGCCTACTCCTGTCAAAGAGCACCAAGGGGACCACCGGCTTAACGTCCCTTCCGAAGGACGTTACAACGCGAACAACAGGATTCCTACACAAATCCATGCTGTCGAGAGGTTGATAAGCAAGGCGAATGAAGTTGCTGTACTAACTTTCATCCCTCCAACCTCTCTCCCGAACAGAACTGGTCATGTGAATGATGGTCACCCATCCAATACTTGACCCAGCGCAGTGTTACTTTACTTCGGTGATCTAACGAGAACCGGTGTTTCCATCACCCCAAACTGTTCGGTGGTGGTGAGAAAGGTTTTGATTGTTATGTAGGAGCAAATATGTTGAAGATAAAGATATACTTTCTGATCGCCGACTTCTAAAAAATATGTCTCATCTCTCCAAAAGACCATTGAAGCTTGCTTTTACCAAAACATAATACAGATATAAGCTAAAAAACACCATTTAGTGTATTTGTCAACTATCAGCTTTTCGGGTAAAAAGCTAAAACAGATTCCTTGTTTCGGAGATATATTTTTTTTTTTTTGACACAAATTTTTAACTAAGCGGATATACATTTCTGTATGTAAGGCTTAAGACTTTATGAACACTTTCTGCCAAATAATTTGTCATACTCCTTTGCAAATCCTTTATCGTTCAATACAACTTAATGCCCATCCAACTTCCATTCTCTTTATTTCCTTCCATTTCCTCTCTTTCCTCCACAACTGCTTGTACTTATGCCATCTATTATTCTCTTGTTTTCATCTCTTCCCTCTCTCATATACCATGTTTATTCAATCATGCAATTACACATAATAACTGTCCAAAACTCAGCAACTTCACTGAACTGGCTCATTATTAAACAGATAAATTGATTTGTTTTCAGACCAAAGAAGATGGAGAAATAGACCTGTTGCTTGTGGCACTGGTAATTTTCTTGGCTGGCACCAGCGAATTCTGCTTATTGTGCATTTGGTGTGACAAACTCACTGAAACGGTATGCAAACACAGTTATTCACTATTTTCAGGGAATATAGGGACTAAAAGTCCTAGGAATCTGGAACGACTTCATGTTTTTAGCTATTTTAAACGTCTTTTATCTTTAAAAACATAGATCTACAAATTCGTTTAGTTAAAAAAAAATTATCATTTAAATATTTAAAATTTTTAACGGGGCTCACAAGGCAAACTTAAAGATTTTGAACAGAATTTTTAGTTCAAAAGTTTTAAATTGATTAAGCAAACATTTTTAGCTCTGCGTTAATAGGAATTTAAAATAATCACTCGTATATGATCACTTATATATGAGTGATTTGCTACTTTCACGTGTTTGACAAGGCATGTGACTCTGTCCCAGTGCAACTTTCACGTGTTCGACTGGGCATGTGACTCTGTCCCAGTGCAACTTTCACGTGTTCAACTGGGCTTGTGACTCTGTCCCAGTGCAACTTTCACGTGTTCGACTGGGCATGTGACTCTGTCCCAGTGCAAATTTTTACATGTTCGACTGGCCATGTGACTCTGCCCCAGTGCAACTTTCACGTGTTCGACTGGCCATGTGACTCTGTCCCAGTGCAAATTTTCACGTGTTCGACTGCCCATGTGACTCTGCCCCAGTGCAACTTTCACGTGTTCGACTGGGCATGTGACTCTGTCCCAGTGCAAATTTTCACGTGTTCGACTGGCCATGTGACTCTGCCCCAGTGCAACTTTCACGTGTTCAACTGGGCATGTGACTCTACCCCAGTGCAACTTTCACGAGTTCGACTGGGCATGTGACTCTGTCCCAGTCCAACTTTCACGTGTTCAACTGGGCATGTGACTCTGCCACAGTGCAACTTTCACGAGTTCGACTGGGCATGTGACTCTGACCCAGTGCAACTTTCCCCTGTTCGACTGGGCATGTGACTCTGCCCCAGTGCAACTTTCACGTGTTCGACTGGGCATGTGACTCTGTCCCAGTGCAACTTTCACGTGTTCGACTGGGCATGTGACTCTGCCCCAGTGCAACTTTCACGTGTTCGACTGGGCATGTGACTCTGACCCAGTGCAACTTTCACGTGTTCGACTGGGCATGTGACTCTGATCCAGTGCAACTTTCACATGTTCAACTGGGCATGTGACTCTGCTCCAGTGCAACTTTCACGTGCTCGACTGGACATGTGACTCTGCCCCAGTGCAACTTTCACGTGTTCGACTGATAGAATTGCTCGCTCTCGGGTTGCTCTCCCCAAAAAGACAGTTTTTCTTTGTTTTACATGTCATATTTCATTTTAAGGCCTACAAAAATAAAAGCTTTATTTGCAAAGTTCTGCTCTGATCTGAACAGTAATTTTCTTTCTAGAGTGCCTTGGTACGTCACGCCGCCTACTCATGCGACTGGTTCGATGCTTCTGAAGAATTCAAACAATCCATAAGGATAATTATATCAAGGACTTCAAAACCGATCATCTTAAGAGCACTCGGGCTACCATTGTCGCTGCCAACTTTCAGAGCGGTAATTTTGTATTATTTTTTCAATTTATAAGAGACTTTAGTTCAAGAAATTGACAACCACAGTAATTATGTTGTTGCCGTTTAAACCTTTTTTATATATTACAAAGTGCCGGTTCAACAATGGCTAGCTAAAAATATAAAGGCTAGTTAACGACTCATCTCCATGGCAACAGCCTATAATATCATCTAATTCTCCGGTTACTTATTTAATGGGGCATCGTAGAATCGGCTTTAGCTGATATTTGTATATAAAACTCATTAATAAGCAGATTTATACAATTCTTTGATTATATTTTTCTAAAAACTTTTGTCAGGGTGATTAGAAAGATTGATAGCCTTTTGGAAACAGTTTAATTTTTTTTTTCTATTTTATTTTTCTATTTTTTTTTTGTATTTAGTAGTTGTGACTCTTTTACTGGAAACTACATTGGGAGTCATTTTTAAACTAGCTCAAAATACCCTAGACATATCAAAGGTCCCAAAATTCGGTAGATTTTTTTCCCTCTTGATGATAGAATATACAAATTTAGAGGCGAATTCCCTCTCACCAATTTCTGTCCAGGTCAATTTCAAATCAATTTTCAATCTTTTAATGTTCTTGCAGGCGATACGCGCTGTGTACTACGTCCACACAATGTCGTTGAACATTTTAAACGGCAAGAAAATCAATGGGCATCAACCTTAAGCTACGACATATCGTTATTTCTCGCATTTCAGGCTGGATATTTTTATCTTTAATAATGCTTACCTCAACAATTGATAAATATATATACATTTATATGTGTCGATATTTTGAGTCGTTGTTATTTAACAGATAGGGTTTGTTAAAAAAGACGACTGCAACGCCATCGGGTGGCAACTACCGTTACCACGTGTTGCCGGCCTCGTTTGTTCAGCAACAAGCGCCATCGGGTGGCACCTACCGTTACCACGTGTTGCCGGCTGCTCAGCAGAAAGTTTAACAGTAACGTTGGCTTTTTGACTTTCTTACGTCATTGATGCCACTGTCGTTTCACAATAAGTTAATAAAATGTAGCGTTGGACAGAAAAATACATTTTTTTGTTGTACAAATATATTTTTAATGCAATACAATAAGAATGTATTTATCGACCTGCAACAAAATCAATAAAAAGATATATTTTATAAATCATGCGGCGAGACAAAAGATTTGTGTTGCGTTTTCGGTGTCGTGTTCCTTTAGAAACTTTAAGATACATGTTGGTAAACTTTCGACTAAAGACACAATTGTTGACACATACCAATTTACAAATATTTTATGAGTACAATCCCGAATACACGGGATTCTAAGAAATATTTTCGGCAAACATTTGCAATATTTCATGTGATATATCAACAAAAAATATACTTGTCGAGTTTCAGGGCTTAAAAATAAATTATTTTTATTTTGAAGAGTTGAATTGTGAACAAGACACTTCCAAAGTATAAGGATATCGACTGAAAATGTGACAAAACGAACTGAAAATTGTTTCCATTCAGTAAACAAGGTCACTTTTATCAATAACGTCTAATGCAACATGTCAAGGTCAAACTAGCAGTGAAGTAAACACAATTTTTGCCGAAACTCCAGATTTAAAAGTTCCTCTATTTAAAAGTTATGGTACGCGCAGAAAGAAAAGATTTTTGAACTTTAATTACGAGATTTAAAACTTTTCCGGTGAGAACAGTTTATTTAACTTAATTTAGGAATAAGTTTTTAGTAATAAAATTCAAATATTTCATTTTAAGCTATCACAAGTTGTTGAGTTTTGGGAACTTTTTAAAGACAGTTTTGAAGCCCAGTTTTAAAATGTTCGGTGAAAAAGATTACTGCTTAAAGACGGCCAATGGAACGACCAAAAAGTAATTTTTTTATCTTAACATCCGATGATCTTTTGAACAGAGTCGCATGCCCAGTCGAACACGTGAAAGTTGCACTGGGGCAGAGTCACATGCCCAGTCGAACACGTGAAAGTTGCACTGGGACAGAGTCACATGCCCAGTCGAACACGTGAAAGTTGCACTGGGGCAGAGTCACATGCCCAGTCAAACACGTGAAAGTTGCACTGGGGCAGAGTCACATGCCCAGTCGAACACGTGAAAGTTGCACTGGGACAGAGTCACATGCCCAGTCGAACACGTGAAAGTTACACTGGGGCAGAGTCACATGCCCAGTCAAACACGTGAAAGTTGCACTGGGACAGAGTCACATGCCCAGTCGAACACGTGAAAGTTGCACTGGGACAGAGTCACATGCCCAGTCGAACACGTGAAAGTTGCACTGGGACAGAGTCACATGCCCAGTTGAACACGTGAAAGTTGCACTGGGACAGAGTCACATGCCCAGTCGAACACGTGAAAGTTGCACTGGGGCAGAGTCACATGCCAAGTCGAACACGCAGATCGCTCCCAGTGCACACACGGGGAGCGCTGGGGTAGCTATTTGGATACACCAAGTGTTTTCCGGAGACGCTATAGGTATACAAATCAGTGCGGTTGGAAAAATTACATTAATATAAAAACAGAAAATAAAATACCTGATCGATTTCTATCATAACCTTCAGTTCGTTTGTAGTTTTATAACGGTGCATTGCCAAGGAAAGGTGTCTGAAATTATTTAAATAAAATTTGAATATTTTATTCGTGACAAGGCCACTTGAATCGATATCTAGTGTTGATGTAACACCTCAAGAAAAGTACTAGTCGGTGAATGTCTGTTTCAAGATCGGTTATACTCACAATTTGCTTCTTGCCTGAAAGAAATTATAATGATGGTCAATTTTAACAATATGATATCAATGTTTCTGTCAACACGGTCTAAGACACCGAGAAAGAAAAGGTGCCTTGATTTGAACTACGAGGTCTTGCAGTTTTTTGGTGAGGATGTTTACATTTATTGTGATTATTTTAGCAACAGCTTTGCCACCACCGTCAAGTTTAATAAATTTTGTAAAATATCGAGTTGGGGGTTTTATTCTAGTTGGATTTTTTATAAACATAAGTACAGTTACTAAGTTCAGTAATTACTAATTGTCATCGTGGTCACTTTGGAATTCACAGAGTTTCCACAATGCAGTGACCCCAAGTGACATAAGGGGCAAATTTCAAACAAAACAAACGGGGGTACTGTATGGTATTCCATGGTTCTTTTGGTTGTGGTCCCATTTAAACAAAAATGCCCACATTCTCAAAATCTAAAGCGGCCGTAGGCAGCGGGTACTGCTAGTCGTATTATTATTTTATATCATTTCAATATATTTTATTGTACAAAATATTAGATACTTAGAAATTTAAACATATAAAAGATAGACCAAACAAGAGAATTCGAAAAAAAAAATGTATATCTTTTCTTCATTTTACATATTGTAACTATCCGTCAACTAAGCTTGTAGACCAAAATACTTTTGCGACTTAGAAGGACTGAAATTATTTTTTTTAATAAATAACCTGAATTAAAAAATAATAATCCGTGAAATAATGAAATAAATTATGTTTGATAATTGTATTTTTATATTTTTTGCTTTTCTTTTATTCCTAGGATTGTGGCCTTCGGAAAACACCAACGTACCAAGCAAAATCTGGAAATATTTCAGATCATATTTTGTTTCAATTCAAATCTTCAGAAACATATTCGTCTTTGCGTTTCACTCATTTGCTTTGCCCGTGCTTTGGCATGAGCCGCATGAAAGAACAAAAACCGTTTTTCTTGCGTCCGCCTCCTTCATGGTGATTATAAAAATGTGCGTGCTATCGCTAAGGAAAGAGAGGGTCGCAAAGATTTTTGACACTTTTGAAGAGCTAAATAGTGAATCTGGCTATGTCGACGAAGAGTGTGAAAAGTTAAGAAAAAAGGGCGAAAAATTGTGTCGAAAATTGTCAAAGTTTATGCTTGGTACTGCATTGACAGTAAATGTGTTGGCTCTTTTTGGCAGCATTCCTTTGTTGATTGAGACAATTCTGTTGCCGATGAAGTAAGTGAACTGTCTTTATTTGCTTAACTTTCTTTTGTAACGTAAAAATGTCGGAGTTAATCTTTGATAATTTGCGAACCCCTTGAAAAGGATTGCAAAGCAAGTAACCCGTGCCCAGCATCGGGTAGTTCTTCATAATGTTTTAGTAATGGGTGGGTGAAACAAGGGTTGTCATGGCAATCTAAAACAAGTAACCCGTGCCCGGCATCGGGTAGTTCTTCACAATGTAATGGGTGGGTGAAACAAGGGTTGTCATGGCAATCTAAAACAAGTTACCCGTGCCCGGCATCGGGCAGTTCATCACAATGTAATAGTAATGGGTGGGTGAAACAAGAATTGTCATGGCAATCTAAAACAAGTTACCCGTGCCCGGCATCGGGCAGTTCATCACAATGTAATAGTAATGGGTGGGTGAAACAAGAATTGTCATGGCAATCTAAAACAAGTTACCCGTGCCCGGCATCGGGCAGTTCATCACAATGTAATAGTAATGGGTGGGTGAAACAAGAATTGTCATGGCAATCTAAAACAAGTAACCCGTGCCCGGCATCGGACAGTTCATCACAATGTAATAGTAATAGGTGGGTGAAACAAGGGTTGTCATGGCAATCTTAAAACAAGTAACCCGTGCCCGGCATCGGGCAGTTCATCACAATGTAATAGTAATGGGTTGGTGAAACAGGGGTTGTCATGACAATCTAAAACAAGTAACCCGTGCTCGGCATCGGGCAGTTCATCACAATGTAATAGTAATGGGTGGGTAAAACAGGGGTTGTCATGGCAATCTAAAACAAGTAACCCGTACTCGGCATCGCCACATTCGCCACATGCGGCACGATCGCCAAATTTCTTTGTCCCTGATTTCGCTGGAAAATCAATTTCCATGGCTTTTCCGACGCCATGTTTGCGACACCACGATACGTGCAAGACCGTGATAGTCCGGAAAAATATCGCCACATCGAATTTGGCGATAACCCAGTAGGGTTTAAATGACGATAATCAGAGGCTCTTTCAATAAGAGCCAAAAGTTTTGTTCTAGCTTAAAAAAAAACATTTATCCTAGTTTTCTTTTAATAATATTTTTATTTTCTGGTTTTCAGCTTGTGGTTTACACAGAAGACCGTATGGTATTACCTACTGTTTGGATTTACGTTTATATCATTTCTTCTGAGTTTCGCGGACATATTTTTGGTAACCTTGGCTGACGTGACATTAACGGTGATTTTAATCCAGGCAACCTGCCAATTCAACATTCTAAGGTTGGTACAATGCACAAAATGTTTAAATCACCGACGTTAAGCAACACTGCGCTCAGTTATTGAACAGGTAATGGATTGGTGACCACCGAGTGGTTTGGCGTGTTAAAAACACCGGTTATTGTAAGATACCTAAAGTGAAGCAACTCTGCACTGGGTCAGGTATAGGATGAGTTACCATCATACTATCAGCAAGAGCAATTCTAAAAACAGTTGCTAAAATTGCAAATGGTGCAAGTCCTTTTCGCGTTGCTTATCAACCTCTCGATGGAGCGGAATAGAATGGGAATCATTGTGTTTATTCATTGCACCACATCGTAAAATGACGTGTATTTTATCATTATTTCAGATATAAATTAGAAAACATTAGAAAAATTGTTGAAAATAAATGTCTGATTCGACCAAAGATGCAGGAGGCTAAAGTAAGTTGTGACCATCTGATACGACCAAACAGTAAAAACCTTTTAAACGTTGTGCTTGACGAAATACATCTTGAGACGTTTGAAAATGAAAACACAATGGATGAATCTGCGACCGTTTTAAATCAAATGGAAAACACGTCTGAGGTGGAGATGGAAAAATATGTTGTAAATTGTGTAAAACACCACGAGATTCTTATAAAGTAAGATTGTTTTTTAAGTCTTAACTCTGTACAGATCTACCGCATGGCTGTGTTATTGTGTGAAACAATTTTTGCTATCAAAAGTTAAATGGAAATTGTGATTTTGATTTTCGTGACCTTTTCTTTAGGTGTTGTTCGGAAATTCAACACACTTTTGATCCCTGCTGTGCGTTCCAGTGTCTATTTACGGGGGTACTGGCCATCTTAGCGTTGTTTATTAGCACATTTGTCGTAAGTGTTACTGTATTACTCAAGTGTTTTTGGAGATTGCGGCTAGACTGTAGCATTACCGGGGACAGTTCTTTTGCTGGTATCTTCTCTCATGGGCTAGACTGTAGCAATGCAGGGGACAGTCCTTGTGCTGGTATCTTCTCTCATGGGCTAGACTGTAGCAATGCAGGGGACAGTCCTTGTGCTGGTATCTTCTCTCACGGGCTAGACTGTAGCATTACCGGGGACAGTTCTAGTGCTGGTATCTTCTCTCATGGGCTAGACTGTAGAAATGCAGGGGACAGTCCTTGTGCTGGTATCTTCTCTCACGGGCTAGACTGTAGCAATGCAGGGGACAGTCCTTGTGCTGGTATCTTCTCTCACGGGCTAGACTGTAGCAATGCTGGGGGGCAGTCCTTGTGCTGGTATCTTCTCTCATGGGCTAGACTGTAGCAATGCTGGGGGGCAGTTTTTGAGCTGCTAACTTCTCTCATGGACTAGACTGTAGCAATGCTGGGGACAGCTCTGGTGCTGGTATCTTCTCTCACGAGCTTGACTGTAGCAATGCAGGGAACAGTCCTTGTGCTGGTATCTTCTCTCACGGGCTAGACTGCAGCAATGCAGGGGACAGTCCTTGTGCTGGTATCTTCTCTCATGGGCTAGACTGTAGCAATGCAGGGGACAGTCCTTGTGCTGGTATCTTCTCTCACGGGCTAGACTGTAGCATTACCGGGGACAGTTCTAGTGCTGGTATCTTCTCTCATGGGCTAGACTGTAGCAATGCAGGGGACAGTCCTTGTGCTGGTATCTTCTCTCACGGGCTAGACTGTAGCAATGCAGGGGACAGTCCTTGTGCTGGTATCTTCTCTCACGGGCTAGACTGTAGCAATGCTGGGGGGCAGTCCTTGTGCTGGTATCTTCTCTCATGGGCTAGACTGTAGCAATGCAGGGGACAGTCCTTGTGCTGGTATCTTCTCTCACGGGCTAGACTGTAGCAATGCAGGGGACAGTCCTTGTGCTGGTATCTTCTCTCACGGGCTAGACTGTAGCAATGCTGGGGGGCAGTCCTTGTGCTGGTATCTTCTCTCATGGGCTAGACTGTAGCAATGCAGGGGACAGTCCTTGTGCTGGTATCTTCTCTCACGGGCTAGACTGTAGCAATGCAGGGGACAGTCCTTGTGCTGGTATCTTCTCTCACGGGCTAGACTGTAGCAATGCTGGGGGGCAGTCCTTGTGCTGGTATCTTCTCTCATGGGCTAGACTGTAGCAATGCTGGGGGGCAGTTTTTGAGCTGCTAACTTCTCTCATGGACTAGACTGTAGCAATGCTGGGGACAGCTCTGGTGCTGGTATCTTCTCTCACGAGCTTGACTGTAGCAATGCAGGGAACAGTCCTTGTGCTGGTATCTTCTCTCACGGGCTAGACTGTAGCAATGCAGGGGGCAGTCCTTGTGCTGGTATCTTCTCTCATCGGCTAGACTGTAGAAATGCTGGGGACAGTCCTTGTGCTAGTATCTTCTCTCATCGGCTAGACTGTAGCAATGCTGGGGGGCAGTTTTTGAGCTGGTAACTTATCTCATGGACTAGACTGTAGCAATGCTGGGGACAGCTCTGGTGCTGGTATCTTCTCTCATCGGCTAGACTGTAGCAATGCAAAGGACAATCCTTGTTTTGGTATCTTCTTTCACGGACTAGACTGTAGCAATGCAGGGGACAGTCCTTGGTCTGGTATCTTCTCTCACGGGCTAGACTGTAGCAATGCAGGGGACAGTCCTTGAGCTGGTATCTTCTCTCACGGGCTAGACTGTAGGTTGCATATCGACATGGAGCAAAATTCACATGCTTTTTGTTGAACAGAGCTAATAAATAGATGAAAGATTTTAAAAATTATCTAGTTAATTGAAAAAAGATTAAAAAAGTACATCTTTAAGAATTTTTCTTTTGCTTATTTTTTATTTTCTAGAAGCAAATCTGCGACCTTTTTACCGATGGCAAATATAACTTTTTATAACTAGAGATCTCGCACGTTATCTCGAGAAATCCCGTGTTTTAACCCTGAAATTGATCAAGATAGCTTGCGAGATCGCTTACGAAAAAGTAACATGATCCCACCCATGGATAAATACAAATGGAAGTAAACGGAAATCGTTATTTGGTTTTTTTTATTTTTATTTTAGCTAGATTGTAAAGAATTCACATGTTTTTATTAACATCAGTTTAAAGATTTTTAGCCTTATCTCGTTAAATCTCAACTTTTAATGTGCAATTGTTATTATTTCAGAGCAAAAGGGGCGGAGAATTCGATACTCTTATGATGGCTGGAATCTTCATGGTAGGAGGCACCAGCGAGCTTTTGGTCCTTTGCATCGTCTGTGACAATCTCAGCGAAATGGTAAGCATCACTAAACATACTTTGGCAGAGACTTCAAATCTAAGTTTTTACCTAAGACTTTCTTGTTGCTTTTAAATAAATAAAAAAAAATATATATATATTGATTTCTTGGTTCGTGGGGTTTTACGACGTGCGGATTTGACAACGGGCCCTGCGGCACTCAGCTGTTGTCATTATTCGAAGAGATTTTTATTTCAATCTGTGTTTTTTTATTCAAGAGTTCAAAAGTCCGCGACGCTGCGTACGCTTGCGACTGGGTTGATGCTACGGAAGGATTTAAACGTTCCTTACGGATAATTCTAACAAGGACCTTGAAACCGATCGTCATCCGAGGAATGGGAATACCCTTATCGTTGCCAACCTTCAAAGCGGTACAACATGTTTTTACCAAACAAAATAATGCATTTTACAATTTTAATATATTTCTCAGAAATGGATCAAGCTTGTATCCAAGCATGACTTGTCGTTACGTTCAATTATCAAGTGTTTTTAATTACAGGCAATGCGAGCTGTGTACTACATTCACAATATGTCACTCAACGTCATGAACGGGAAGAAAATAAATGAACCACGATTCTGAATTGAATGAATGAATGAAAATTTATTACATGCTTAGAATTTTTATAAATTTGGTGGCATATCTCACGGTGATTAATAATACTTAAAACTTACTTTTTTCTAACACTTAATTTCTAAATAATTTACATGATTTCATAGTCACAAATGCATTCTGAGACAGCCTATCTGTCCACCAATGTGTCCGTGTTTTTAACCTTTCTTTCAAGCCTTTTCCCCTTTATCTTATGACAGTTGTCTTTCCTACTCTTATAGTTGTCTTTTTCCAATCTTCCTTCGATTTCTTGCCATGCCTCTGTATGCTTTGAAGATTGCAGCCAATCTTGGCGCATTCCTCCTCAAGATATTTCTTTACAAGATATTGTCGATCACTTTGTCAATCGTTTTGAAGATTTGTAAACAGTTTTCTTAATAACATATTAATTAGCACCAGTGTAGCATGCTCTTACAGCGTTTGATAAATTAAGTTTAAGAAAAGTAATAAACATATTATATAGCACCATATATTTACTGGGAATGGCAAACGGGTTCTGAAACGCAATCTGATGATGATGAAGATGACGGTTAAGTTTTTTTTCATTGACCTTCAGTTCAAAAAAGGATCTCGGCCAACCCTTTATCAGCTTTTTTAATTGGCAATTTACAAGTTTAGTTTGCAATCATAATCAGATTTCGCACAGAACAAAACCGGCTTACACCTTTTTTGTTTTACAAAACAATCTTTCCTCTCCATTACAAACGTTTATGCAGTGGTTGTCCATACTTCTAAATCAAAAACAATATTTCTTGGTTGTGCAAAAATGTTTCTTTTATAATAGCGTGGTTTGTCATATACATTCCTTCGGAAACAGTTGAAGATATTTATGGTACAAATTTCGCAGATTAGAATCAATGGAGGCGGAGCGTGAGCTTCACAGCCAATAGGATGGCTGGAAATCCGATTTACTTATTCCCAACATATATTTTGGTAAAACGCCACAAAGGGCGCATCGGGCTGGCCAGGGGTTTTTGTTGTTCGTTTTTGGGGCAAACTGTACATGCAACCTTTTCGTTTTGTTACATAAAGTATTGGTCTATACAACAAATCCATCATAACTATATGTTACTGAGTCTTGCGACAGAGCTTATTAACATAAGCGAGGCTGAAAAGGCCACTTAAATCGATATCTGCATTATTTATGTACATACCTAATATCCTAAGAAATGTTTCAGTATGCCAATGTCTCTTTCAAGAACAAGAACTTATTGAAATTTGCTTCTTGTCTTGAAGAAATGTCTTTGATTGTAAATAGTAACAATATTTTAACGATGTCTCTGTCAACACGGTCTGAGAGACCGAGAAATAAACTGTGTCTTGATTTCAACTACGAGGTTTTGCACTTTTTTGGTGAGAATGTTAATATTTACTGTGAATATTTTAGCAACAGCTTTGCCACCGCCTTTTAGTTTAATAAATTTTGTAAAATATCGAGTTGAGGCTTTTATTCTAGTTGGGTTGTTTGTCAATAAAAGGAAGTACAGTTGAGAAGTTCAATTTGATAATTATCTTTTTATATAATATATATTTTTTAATATTTTACTACACAAAATATACGATGTTAAGAAATGGTAACATATAATTGCTTGATCAAACAAGAGGATAAAAAAAAACAATGCATATCTCTGCTCATTTTTCATCTAGTAGCTATCCGTTAACTAAGCTTGTAAATCGAAATAATTTTCCGACTAAGTACCTAAATAAAACAAATTTAATGTATTTTAATTAAATATACAGAATTAAAAAAAATCCACAAAAAAAATGCAATCAATAATAAGTGAATAAATGATGTTTGTTAATTGTCTTTTAAATTTTTTGCTTTTCTTTGATTTCTAGGATTGTGGCCTTCGGAAAACACCAACGTACCAAGCAAAATCTGGAAATATTTCAGATCATATTTTGTTTCAATTCAAATCTTCAGGAACTTAATCATCTTTGCATTTCACTCATTTGCTTTACCCGTGCTTTGGCATGAGCCTCATGAAAGAACAAAAACCATTTTTCTTGCGTCCGCCGCCTTGATGGTGGTTTTAAAAATGTGCTTGCTATCGCTAAGGAAAGATAGGGTCGCAAAGATTTTTGACACTTTTGAAGAGCTAAATAGTGAATCTGGATATGACGACGAAGAGTGTGAAAAGTTAAGAAAAGAGGGCGAAAAATTGTGTCGAAAATTGTCAAAGTTCCTGCTTGGCACTGTATTGACAGTAAATGTGTTGGCTATTTTTGGCAGCATTCCTTTGTTGATTGAGACAATTCTGTTGCCAATGAAGTAAGTGAACTGTCTTTATTTGCTTAACTTTCTTTTGTAACGTAAAAATGTCGTAGTCAATCATTGATAATTTGAAGACCCCTGGAAAAGGGTTGCAAAACAAGTAACCCGAGCCCGGCATTGGTCAGTTCATCACAATGTAATAGTAATGGGTGGGTGAAACAAGGGTTGTCATGGCAATCTAAAACAAGTAACTCGTGCGGGTGGTTCAACACAATGTGGGAGAAACAAGGGTTATCACAGCAAAAAAAATATGATTCTGCATACTAGTGATCATCTTCCAGCTGTAGTCAGACGTCGAGTTATATGGCCATGTCTTTGGAGGAGACGCTGATTACCGCCACATCGTCACATAGGTCCTACTGGACGATTGCCACAATTCTCCGATCCTGATTTTGCTGGAAAATCAATTTCCGCGGCCTTTTCCGACGCTATGTTTGCGACAAAACGATACGTGTAAGGCGTTGATAGTCCGGTGGAATATCGCCACATTTTATTTAACTTCCCATCACGGGATCATCGCCACATCGAATTTGGCGATAATCTAGTAGGTGTTATGTGTCAATATTCCATGTCACGATAATTAGAGGCCCTTTCAATAAGAACCAAAAGGTATGTCCTAGCTTAAAATAACGTTTTATCATAGTTTTTTATGAAAATATTTTTATTTTCTGGTTTTCAGCTTGTGGTTTACACAGCAGACCGTATGGTATTACCTTCTGTTTGGATTTATGTTTATAACATATATTCTGGGTTTTGCAGACCTATTTACGGTAGCCTTGTTTGACGTGACATTAATGGTGATTATTATCCAGGCAACCTGCCAATTCAACATTCTAAGGTTGGTACAAAGCACAAAATGTTTAAATCACCGACGTTAAGCATCACTGCGCTGGATCAGGTATTGGATTGGTGACCATCGAGCGGTTTGGCGTGTTAAAAATACCGGTTCTTGTGAGGTACCCAAAGTTAAGCAAATCTGTACTGGGTCAGGTATACGATGGGTCACCGTCAAACTGTCATCAAGTGCAATTCTAGAAAAAGTTTTGAAAATTACAAATAGTGCAAGTCCTTTTAGCGTTGCTTATCAACCTCTCGATGGAAAAGAATGTTAAGGAAATCCTTGTGTATATTCATTGCACCAAATTGTTTAAATGACATGTATTTTTCAATTATTTCAGATATAAATTGGAAAACATTAGGAAAATTGCTGAAAATAAATGTGTGCTTCGACCAAAGATACAGGAGGCTAAAGTAAGTTTTGACCATCTGATACGACCAAACAGTAAAAACCTTTTAAACGTTGTGCTTGACGTAATAAACATTGAGACATTTCAAAATGAAAACGCAATGGATGAATCTGCGACCGTTTTAAATCAAATGGAAAACACGCCTGAGGTGGAGATGGAAAAATACGTTGTAAATTGTGTAAAACACCACGAGATTCTTATAAAGTAAGATTGTTTTTTAAGTCTTAACTCTGTACAGATCTACCGCATGGCTGTGTTATTGTGTGGAACAATTTTTGCTATCAAAAGTTAAATGGAAATTGTAATTTTGATTTTCGTGCCCTCTTCTTTAGGTGTTGTTCGGAAATTCAACACACTTTTGATCCCTGCTGTGCGTACCAGTGCTTTTATACGGGGGTGCTGGCTATCTTAGCGTTGTTTATTAGCATATTTGTCGTAAGTGTCACTTTTATACTTAAGTGTTTCGGGGATTGAAGTTATCAGTAGAATCTCATGACCTTGTTACACCTTTGTTTAACGAGAGAATTAACTTTTCCCGGCAGAGGAACCACCGGTTGTCTTGGGGTAACATGCGGATCCGACTGTAATTTTGTATAAAAACGCTTTGTATCATCTTCACTGATGTCTGATATTTCCCTATTCTTTTAATTTTTATGTCAAGATGCCTTCTTTTCCAAGCTATCACGATAATATATTAACCAAGTATAATAATTTTGGTATATTTCGCAAATATATGAAATATTTTAATGTCCCGTTATCGAAATAATTGATAACATTTGATTCATAAGAGTAGATAGCAATGTAGTAGAAGTAGTAGTAGTAGCAAGTTTATTGTCGATTTTGATCATTACATTGATTTACAGACAGTCGTTATTTAATTACAAAATACAGGATGTTTAGTGACATAGCTTACATTTGAGATAAAATTCGTCGAGGGATTAAAAACAGTTTTCCAGTAGAAAGGCCTTAAGTTTAGTTTTAAAACTAACACAGTTTTTAAGCAGCTCAGGAAGTGCATTAAAAAGTTTACAGCCAAAATAAAATGCTGGGGGCAGTCATTGTGCTGGTATTCTCTCTCACGGGCTAGACTGTAGCAATGCAGGGGACAGTCCTTGTGCTGGTATCTTCTCTCACGGGCTAGACCGTAGCAATGCAGGGGACAGTCCTTGTGCTGGTATCTTCTCTCACGGGCTAGACTGTAGCAATGCTGGGGACAGTCATTGTGCTGGTATTCTCTCTCACGGGCTAGACTGTAGCAATGCAGGGGACAGTCCTTGTGCTGGTATCTTCTCTCACGGGCTAGACTGTAGCAATGCTAATGGAGAGTCCTTGTGCTGGTATCTTCTCTCACGGGCTAGACTGTAGCAATGCAGGGGCAGTCCTTGTGCTGGTATCTTCTCTCACGGGCTAGACTGTAGCAATGCAGGGGACAGTCCTTGTGCTGGTATCTTCTCTCACGGGCTAGACTGTAGCAATGCAGGGGACAGTCCTTGTGCTGGTATCTTCTCTCACGGGCTAGACTGTAGCAATGCAGGGGACAGTCCTTGTGCTGGTATCTTCTCTCACGGGCTAGACTGAAGCAATGCTAATGGACAGTCCTTGTGCTGGTATTCTCTCTCACGGGCTAGACTGTAGCAATGCAGGGGACAGTCCTTGTGCTGGTATTCTCTCTCACGGGCTAGACTGTAGCAATGCAGGGGACAGTCCTAGTGCTGGTATCTTCTCTCACGGGCTAGACTGTAGCAATGCTGGGGGCAGTCATTGTTCTAGTATCTTCTCTCACGGGCTAGACTGTAGCAATGCTGGGGACAGTTCTTGTGCTGGTATTCTCTCTCATGGGCTAGACTGTAGCAATGCTGGGGGCAGTCATTGTGCTGGCATCTTCTCTCACGGGCTAGACTGCAGCAATGCTGGGGGCAGTCATTGTGCTGATATCTTCTCTCACGGGCTAGACTGTAGCAATGCAGGGGACAGTCCTTGTGCTGGTATCTTCTCTCACGGGCTAGACTGTAGCAATGCTCTGGACAGCCCTTGTGCTGGTATCTTCTCTCACGGGCTAGACTGTAGCAATGCTGGAGGCAGTCATTGTGCTGGTATCCTCTCTCAGAGTCTAGACTAAAGGTTGCATATCGACGTGGAGCAAAAGTCGCAGAGATTTTGCTAAATTCATAATAAATCTAAAAAGTATGTTCAAAGAATCTTAATATTATTTAGATAATTGAAAAAAAGATCAAAGAAATTCGTCATAAAGAAGTTTTATTTTGCTTATTTTTTATTTCTAGTAGCAAATCTGTGACCTTTTAACCGATGGCAAATCTAACTTACTCGCTAGAGATCCCGCACTTCATCTCGAGAAATCCCGTGTTTGAACCCTGAAATTTACCAAGATAACTTGCGAGATCGTGTACAAACAAGTAACATGATCCCAACAATACAAAAAAAAAAAAAAAGTGAATTTACAGGAAATTGGTATTAATTTTTTTTTTTTAAATATTAGTAAGATTGTAAAGATAATGCAATATTTTATTTTCATTAGATAAAAATTAAATAACCTTATCTCGATAAATCACAACTTCAAATTTACAAATGTTTTATTCTTTTAGAGCAAAAGGGGTGGAGAAGTTGGTACACTTTTGTTGGCTGGAGTCTTCATGGTTGGAGGCACCAGCGAGCTTTTGGTCATGTGCATTATCTGTGACAAGCTCAGCGAAATGGTAAGCATCACTTAACATACTTTGGCAGATACATTCAATCTCAATTTTTACTAGTAACTTTCTTGTTGCATCTAAATAATAAAAAAAAAAGACATTGATTTCTTGGTTCGTGCGGCTTAACGACGCATGGATTTGACAACGGGCCCTGTGGCACTCGTCTGTTGACGTTATTCGAAGAGATTTTTATTTCAATCTGTGTTTTTTTATTCAAGAGTTCAAAAGTCCGCGACGCTGCGTACGCTTGCGACTGGGTTGATGCTACGGAAGGATTTAAACGTTCCTTACGGATAATTCTAACAAGGACCTTGAAACCGATCGTCATCCGAGCAATGGGAATACCCTTATCGTTGCCAACCTTCAAAGCGGTAAAACATATTTTTACTAAAGAAAATAATATTTTACAATTTTAATATATTTCTCAGAAATGGATCAAGCTTGTATCCAAGCCAGACTTGTCCTTACGTTCAATTATCAATTGTTTCGAATTACAGGCAATGCGAGCTGTGTACTACATTCACAACATGACACTCAACGTCATGAACGGGAAGAAAATAAATGAACCACGATTCTGAATTCTAACAAGATATTGTCGATCACTTTGTCAATCGTTTTGAAGATTTGTTAACAGTTTTCTTAATAACATATTTATTAGCACCAGCGTGGTATGCTCATATAGCGTTTAAAAATTTAAGTTTAAGAAAAGTTGTAAACATATTAGATAACACCATACATTTACTGGGAAAGGCAAATTAGTTTAGAAACGTAATCTGATGATGATGTAGTTGCCGGTTTAGTTTAATTTTCATTGACCTTCAGTTCAAAAAGGATCTCGGCCAACCTTTTATCAGCTTTTTTAATTGGCAATTTGCAAGTTTAGTTTGCAATTATAATCAGATTTCGCACTGAACAAAACTAGCTTACACCGTTTTTGTTGAAAAAACAATCTTTTCCTCTCCATTACGAACGTTTATGCAGTGGTTGCCTATACTTCTAAATCAAAAACAATATTTCTTGGTTGCGCAAAAATGTTTCTTTGATAATAGCGTGGTTTGTCATATACATTCCTTGGGAAACAATGAAATATATTGATGGTGCAAATTTCGCAGATGAGAATCATTGGAGGCGGAGCGTGAGCCTCAAAGCCAATAGGATGGCTGCAAATCCGATTTACTTATTCCCGACATGCATTTTGGTAAAACGCCATACGGGGCGGATCGGGATGGCCTGGAGTTTTTGTCGTTCGTTTTCGAGACAAACTGTACATTCAACACTTTCGTTTCGTTACATTATATTTTGGTATAGGTATACAACAAATCCATCATAGCTGTATGTTATTTTATGTCTTGTGACAGAGCGTGCTATCCTTAGCGGGGTTGAAAAGACCACCTAAATCGATATCTGCATTGGTTATGTACATACCTTATACCATGAGAAATGTTTAGTTTAAATTTTATTTAAATTACAAACGCGTGCAATGCTCGGGGTATTTTGTTATTATAAACACTATAAACGTTTCGAAAAATTGATGCCAGGTGTCCCCGTTTGGGCATCAATATTTTAGACATTTGTAGTGTTCATAGTAATAAAATACCCTGAATAATGTTCCAGTAAGCGACTGTCTCTTTCGAGAACAAGAACATATTTGAAATTTGCTTCTTGTCTTAAAGAAATGTTTTTGAATATCAATAGTAACGATATTTTATCGATGTTTCTGTCAACATGGTGTCAGAAACCGAGGAAGAAAAGGTGTCTTGACTTCAACTACGAGATCTTGCACTATTTTGGTGAGAATGTTCTAATTTATTGTAATCATTTAAGGAACAGCTTTGCCACCGCCTTAAAGTTTAGTAAATGTTGTAAAATATCGAGTTGGGTTGTTTAAAAATAGAAGTTAGTATAATTATAAAGTTCAATAGATAGTGTTATTAATATTTTATACCATTTTAAGATATCATATTGTATAAAATATTAGATAAGAACTAAGACATTTAAACCTATAATAGACCTATAACACGAGAATTCGAAAAAAACTATGCACGTCTCTGCTTCATTTTACATCAATTGTTGCTAGCCGTCAACTAAGCTTGTGAACCGAAATACTTTTGCGACTTAGTACCTTAATAAACTAAATTATATGATTGTTATAAAATGAATAAAATTTTTGATTTCATTTCAAATGACCACACAAAAAAAGGGGACCTGACCAATAATAGCAATTAAAAACTGTGATTATACAAAAACATGAGGATTAGAACAGACTTTTTTTTTCAAAATGTTATGTCACACCGTTCATGCGCAGTAGCCATCCGACGTTTGGCGCTTTTGAATGCGTTTTTGTGCCTTTAACAACGTTTGGGCTTATATCAAATGACCCGTTAAAGAAAACTAAGAAAAAAAATTACAATTGGAAAGTTGAAAAAATGTCTGTCGGTTAAGGCTTAAAAAAATGTAGAAGATCTTTTTTACTAATCTAGTACGCACATTTCTGACCTATATTTATAATTTAAAGCATAAGCGACCCTTGAAAATTTGACCGATTGGGAGACAACAATATGTGCTATGCTGATTTACATGCAAATACTATGAAATGTCTATATTTCAACCTGGTGCATCAAGAAACTTACAGATAAGAGTGAACAGTTTTTTGGTGATTTTCCGTTATAACATTGTCATCATGTTAATAAGAGCAGTTGACCCATTTTTTTAAAATCCAAGTGATGATTATTCATTAACAGAAGTTTTGAAATTTTCATGCATTTTATTTAACCTAGCTGACCGAAATTTTCTCAGCTTTCAAATGGTGTTTTTTGTGTTTCTTTATCTTTAGCGGGTCGTTAGCTATAAGCCGAAATGTTGTGGAAGGCGCAATAGCTCACCCAAAGGTCGGATGGCTATTGTGCATGAACGGTGCAGCATAATATTTTACATGAAATTGACTTTATTCTGTATTCTGTTTATTCTATTCTGTTCAATGTTCTGTTCTAGACCTACTTTATGAGCAAAAATACTGATTTTTTTCACATTAATGGTCAGCTGTTATGCTGTATTGATTTGGTTAGGAATTACCGACATAAAATATTAAATATGATATGATATTTGAGACCAAGAGCATACTATTCTTTTATTGTTTTACTCTTCTCTGATTCCTAGGACTGTGGCCTTCGGAAAACATGAACGTACCAAGCTGGAGTTGGAAATATTTCAGGTCACTGTTACCTGGAATTCAAATTTTCAGACAGACGTATCTCGTAATATTCAACGCTTTTGCTCTGCCCGTGCTTTGGCACGAACCTCATGAGAGAACAAAAACTATTGTTCTTATCGTAGCCTCGATGATGGTGATGGTAAAAATAGGCGTACTAATGTCACAGAAAGAGAGGGTCGCAAAGATATTCGATACTTTCGAAGAACTCAATAGCGAGTCAGGCTATGTCGACGAGGAGTGTGAAAACTTACGTAAAAAAGGCGAAAATTTGAGTCGGCAAGTGTCAAAGTTCGTGCTTGGCACTGTATTGACAGTAAATGTGTTGGCTCTTCTTGGCGGCATTCCTGTGATAATAGAGACGATTCTTTTGCCTATGAAGTAAGTAGATTATTCATATTTGTAACGAATTTATTCCATAAGCTATCTTAAAGTTAAATAATCCAAACTGACCAGATCAAATAGTTATATATTGCCAAATATATCAAATAGTTATATATTGAATATATATATATATTCTTTTGCCTATGAAGTAAGTAGATTATTCATATTTGTAACGAATTTATTCCATAAGCTAAATTAAAGTTAAATAATCCAAACTGACCAGATCAAATAGTTATATATTGTAATAGTGACATGGTGCTAAAGTCATGGTCTTGCATATTTTTTTCTTTTGTTATAATGATTTTCCATGGCATTGGAGAATAATTTGGCTGCAAAATGGCGCAAGAATTTAAAACAAAGTATTCAATGTTCTAATTTAAAACGTTGTCCGAGAGGTTTATATGAAGAATTCGGTGTCTTGTACTAGGATATCTGAAATAAGATTTAACCCTTTGCAAAAGATTGAAAAACAAGTAACTAGACCCCGGCATCGGGTAGTTCATCATAATGTAATAGTAATGGATGGTTGAAACAAGGGTTGTCATGGCAATCTAAAACAAGTAACCCGTGCCCGGCATCGGGCAGTTTATCATAATGTAATAGTAATGGATGGTTGAAACAAGGGTTGTCATGGCAATCTAAAACAAGTAACCCGTGCCCGGCATCGGGCAGTTCAACACAATGTAATAGTAATGGATGGTTGAAACAAGGGTTGTCATGGCAATCTAAAACAAGTAACCCGTGCCCGGCATCGGGCAGTTTATCATAATGTAATAGTAATGGATGGTTGAAACAAGGGTTGTCATGGCAATCTAAAACAAGTAACCCGTGCCCGGCATCGGGCAGTTCAACACAATGTAATAGTAATGGATGGTTGAAACAAGGGTTGTCATGGCAATCTAAAACAAGTAACCCGTGCCCGGCATCGGGCAGTTTATCATAATGTATTAGTAATGGATGGTTGAAACAAGGGTTGTCATGGCAATCTAAAACAAGTAACCCGTGCCCGGCATCGGGCAGTTCAACACAATGTAATAGTAATGGATGGTTGAAACAAGGGTTGTCATGGCAATCTAAAACAAGTAACCCGTGCCCGGCATCGGGCAGTTCAACACAATGTAATAGTAATGGATGGTTGAAACAATGGTTGTCATGGCAATCTAAAACAAGTAACCCGTGCCCGGCATCGGGCAGTTTATCATAATGTAATAGTAATGGATGGTTGAAACAAGGGTTGTCATGGCAATCTAAAACAAGTAACCCGTGCCCGGCATCGGGCAGTTCAACACAATGTAATAGTAATGGATGGTTGAAACAAGGGTTGTCATGGCAATCTAAAACAAGTAACCCGTGCCCGGCATCGGGCAGTTTATCATAATGTATTAGTAATGGATGGTTGAAACAAGGGTTGTCATGGCAATCTAAAACAAGTAACCCGTGCCCGGCATCGGGCAGTTCAACACAATGTAATAGTAATGGATGGTTGAAACAAGGGTTGTCATGGCAATCTAAAACAAGTAACCCGTGCCCGGCATCGGGCAGTTTATCATAATGTAATAGTAATGGATGGTTGAAACAAGGGTTGTCATGGCAATCTTAAACAAGTAACCCGTGCCCGGCATCGGGCAGTTCATCACAATGTAATAGTAATGGATGGTTGAAACAAGGGTTGTCATGGCAATCTAAAACAAATAACCCGTGCTCGGCATCGGGCAGTTCATCGCAATATAATAGTAATGAGTGGGTGAAACAAGGGTTGTCATGGCAATCTTAAACAAATAACCCGTGCTCGGCATCGGGCAGTTCATCGCAATATAATAGTAATGAGTGGGTGAAACAAAGGTTGTCATGGCAATCTAAAACAAGTAACCCGTGCCCGGCATCGGGCAGTTCAACACAATGTAATAGTAATGGATGGTTGAAACAATGGTTGTCATGGCAATCTAAAACAAGTAACCCGTGCCCGGCATCGGGCAGTTTATCATAATGTAATAGTAATGGATGGTTGAAACAAGGGTTGTCATGGCAATCTAAAACAAGTAACCCGTGCCCGGCATCGGGCAGTTCAACACAATGTAATAGTAATGGATGGTTGAAACAAGGGTTGTCATGGCAATCTAAAACAAGTAACCCGTGCCCGGCATCGGGCAGTTTATCATAATGTATTAGTAATGGATGGTTGAAACAAGGGTTGTCATGGCAATCTAAAACAAGTAACCCGTGCCCGGCATCGGGCAGTTCAACACAATGTAATAGTAATGGATGGTTGAAACAAGGGTTGTCATGGCAATCTAAAACAAGTAACCCGTGCCCGGCATCGGGCAGTTTATCATAATGTAATAGTAATGGATGGTTGAAACAAGGGTTGTCATGGCAATCTTAAACAAGTAACCCGTGCCCGGCATCGGGCAGTTCATCACAATGTAATAGTAATGGATGGTTGAAACAAGGGTTGTCATGGCAATCTAAAACAAATAACCCGTGCTCGGCATCGGGCAGTTCATCGCAATATAATAGTAATGAGTGGGTGAAACAAGGGTTGTCATGGCAATCTTAAACAAATAACCCGTGCTCGGCATCGGGCAGTTCATCGCAATATAATAGTAATGAGTGGGTGAAACAAAGGTTTTCATGGCAATCTAAAACAAGTAACCCGTGCCCGGCATCGGCTAGCAGAATGTTATAGTAAAGGGTAGTAAGGGTCAGTGCTACTGACAGTTATTCCAGGGTTACGAATCACCGCTCTAGGTCGGGGTCACTGCTTGGTGCTATGGTGGTACTAGTTTGCACGGTGCTACTGACAGTAACACCAGGGTTACTGCTAGGTGCTATGGTGATGCTAGTTAACACAGTGCTACTGACAGTAATACCAGGGTGAATCAAGGGTTCTTGCGACAATCTGTAATGCGTAGGACATACTTATTCAATTACAGTCATTTTTTGTTCACTAATTTTTTTGATATCAAATTGCTTTTTCTGGTTTCAGTTTCTGGTTCACACACAAGACCGTATGGTTTTACCTTCTGTTTGGAATTTCGGCCACAATTCTTTCGCTGGGTTTCGCAGACCTCGTTACGGTAGCGCTAGTTGACGTTACTTTTATGACAATTATCATCCAAACCATCTACCAGTTCAACATCCTAAGGTTGGTGCAAAGCTTAAAACGATTTATTCGTCGAAGCTGGGTCAGGTATTGGAAGGTTGACCACCGAATGGTTTAGTATGCTGGAAACATCGGTCCTCGGGAGATTACCGAATTAAACCTTCACTACATTAGGTCAGTTGTTTAACGGGTGAAGATTACAATCTCGACAAGTTCTATTCTAGAGTTGGTTGAAAGATTTGTAGTTGGTGCAAGTTTTTCTCGCCTTGTTTATCGGTCTATAGTGCAGTTAGTGCAGTTTTTGTGTATTTATCGAACAACATTGTAGATTGACGACATACGATTATTATAATTGCAGGTACAAGCTAGAAAACATCAGAAAAATTGTTGAAAATAAATTGTCGACTCGGCTACAAACACCGGATGAAAAAGTAAGTTGTGACCATCTCATACGACCAAACAGTCACAACCTTTTAAACGTTGAGCTTGACGAAATAAACCTTGGGACAACGTTTCAACTTGAAAATACATTGGATGAATCTACGACCGTTTCAAATCGAACAGAAGGCAGGCCGGAGGTGGAGATGGAAAAATACGTTGGAAATTGTGTAAAACACCACGAAGCTCTTATAAAGTGAGTATCTTTAAAAAAAAAATCTAAACTCTGTACACAATTACCAAATGGCTTTTTGTAAGTGTGCTGAAAAATCTTTGCTATTAAAAGTAAGATGAAATATAAAACTTATATTTTCTTGCCTCTTTTAGGTGCTGTTCGAAAGTACAACGCATCTTTGATCCTTGCCTAGCGTTCCAGGGCATTTTTACAGGGATGCTGGCCATCTCAGCTCTGTTTATAAGCATGTTTGTAGTAAGTTGTTCCGTAATGCCTCAGTGTTTCAGGGATTAAAGTAACCAGTTCTTGATACTCTATTATTGTTGCTCTTCGTTTAGCGAGAGAACACTTTTTTTCCAGCAAAGGCACCACCGCTCGTTTTAATTTTGCATCCCAGCCAACTGTCATTTAAAACCTATGTCAGTTGCATTGTAGATGAGCAGAGCGACATTTTGGACTAAGAAAATAAGAAGCAGATCCATTGTATTGATCAAAGCATACGAGCTAAATTTTACAAAAATACGTCCGAAACGTGTGAATAAATACTAAGGGAAAACACATAAGGGCTTAAAAGTTTGTGACGTTATGATGCACAATTTTTAAGACGTATTTTATATTATTGGAGAGATTGGTGAATAGTTATAAAACAAATAAGGCGGTAAACTATAAATCACTTCTACAAAATCGAAATATTTTGGTAAATTTTGATTAGTTACAAAAGTCTTTATTGACAAAAACAAGTGATTTCTTTTGGAATAATTGAAATTTAAGATTTCGATACGCTTTAAATAAAAAATCAAAAAAATCAAAGAGAAAAGAAGTAAAAATTAAGCCAAAATTTGCAATCTTTTATAGATTTATGAAAAACAACCTATAAGTTAAACGGTTACAAAAATTATGTAAATGTTCCTCAACTCTAAATCTCAAATGTAATAATAATAATAATAATAATAATAATGTTTATTGTCATTAGGAACAATTACATATTGTTATATGACATTCAAGTGATACAATTTTAATTTTACATATTGGCACATTTAACAATTGTAAAATTCATCGACAGAATAAAAACAGTTGTTTATTAGGTATGCCTTTAATACAATTTTTATTTTGGTATGCGGTAGTTCTTATAATTGTAGTATTATATTATATTAATATAAATTAATATATATATACTTATAGTTCTTATAGTTCTTATATTACTATAATATATAGTTCTTATATTTCTTATAATTTCAGAGCAAGAGGGGTGGAGAAGTCGGTACCCTAATGTTGGCTGGAGTCTTCATGTTAGGAGGCACCAGCGAGTTTTTGATCCTGTGCATCATCTGTGACAAGCTCAGTGAAACGGTACCTAAGACTCTTTTGGTTCATCTAAGTCAATTCAAAAAATATTTTGCCCGATGCTATAAAACATTAAGTAAGATAACAATACAGTTTAAACACCATTATTTGTTTTTATTTTCCAGAGTTCAAAAGTCCGCGACGCTGCGTACGCTTGCGACTGGGTTGATGCTACGGAAGGATTTAAACGTTCCTTACGGATAATTCTAACAAGGACCTTGAAACCAATCATCATCCGAGCAATGGGAATACCCTTATCGTTGCCAACCTTCAAAGCGGTAAAACATATTTTTACTAAAGAAAATAATGCATTTTACAATTTTAATACATTTCTCAGAAATGGATCAAGCTTGTATCCAAGCTAGACTTGTCTTAAGTTCAATTATCAATTGTTTCTAATTACAGGCAATGCGAGCTGTGTACTACATTCACAATATGACACTCAACTTCATGAACGGGAAGAAAATAAATTAACCATGACACTGAATTTCAAACAAGATATTACCAATCTTTTATAGAGAAGATTTGAAGATTTGTTAACAGATTGATATGTTATTTAATAATGATAATCGGAAGTGTATTGTCTGCTTACAATCGATGATCCAAACATCATACAATTATGAACATAAATATATTATATATCATATGTCATATATATAATTAATATATACACTCACAAGTCATCCAGGTATAAGAGTATCTCATCTGATTCGATTTAAGCTTTGACATTAGCAACAAACTGCTAAAAGACATTTAAGAAATTACAAGTCACAACATAGAAAAAAATGTACATATCAAATTCATCGCTACCAAAATGTGTTATTCTATTGCTAAATTGTAAACATTACCGACTAACCATTAATTCTATAACTCAATTTCATGTATATATGTGTTCTCATTAATACAAATTAGTTGTTGTTATCAGTGAAGTCGTTGTTATATATTTTTTAACTTCCGAATTTTTCCCAACAGGCCAGCTCATTTTTTCACTCTAATAATCGATTGACTACTAACATATTCAGTGCAGGACCTTTGGGCTGTTCTATTGGGTGCTTACTCAAGTCTATTGGAGTGGGTGCTTACTCAGGTCTATTGGAGTGGGAGCTTACTCAGGTTTATTGGAGTGGGAGCTTACTCTGGTCTATTGGAGTGGGAGCTTACTCAAGTCTATTGAAGTGGGAGCTTACTCAGGTTTATTGGAGTGGGAGCTTACTCTGGTCTATTGGAGTGGGAGCTTACTCAGGTTTATTGGAGTGGGAGCTTACTCAGGTTTATTGGAGTGGGAGCTTACTCAGGTCTATTGGAGTGGATGCTTACTCAGGTCTATTGGAGTGGGAGCTTACTCAGGTCTATTGGAGTGGGAACTTACTCAGGTCTATTGAAGTAGGTGCTTACTCAGGTCTATTGGAGTGGGAGCTTACTCAGGTCTATTGGAGTGGGAGCTTACTCAGGTCTATTGTGGTGGGAGCTTACTCAGGTTTATATCAAAGTTTACTGGATACAACTAATAGGCCAAACCACTTGTCTGATCGCGACAAAACAAAAACTAGGTGACTCATCTCACTATTCGCAACAGATTGACGCTTTTCAAAATCAAAAATATAATCTTTTGTTTCAGTTACACTTGTTGTAAAGATCCTGTTCAATGCATTTTTCCGGTATTTTTCAGAAAATAAAACCAGAGTTTTCGTAGCAGCTGTGGATCCCTAATTTCGTTTAACTGTTAACACTACCAAACAACACTTTAAAACAATTATCGAGCCAGCCATTTAGAAACGCCTTCCTTATTGGTTGTACTCAGTTTCTATTAATATTTCTTTAAAATGGATTTTCTGTAAAATGTGCACTAAAAGAGATTTTTTTAGTTGCTGAACAGTCTGTGCTGCAACTAAATAATAAAAAAATTGATTTTTTTTCCTGGATCCCCCAGAAAAAGAAGGTGGAGGCGATACAACTCTCTTAAATTACAAGAAAAAGAGACAATCAAAGGCATTGCTTTGTAGAAACGTCAAATAGCGATTTAACAATTTGTGGTCGACAAACAAGTTTAATAATTGCAATGAAAACACGATTTCACAGTTCAGTTACATCGGTAAGTAAATTTAACATGCATTATCAAAATACATACATCATCGTTTTGAGAGGTTTCTTACGTATATTTAAAAGTACCAAAGGTTAAAATCTGCATGGTGGTTTTCAGAACAAAATGTTCAAATTGTGTTTTTTAAATATTATTTCTGTCTGATTTTGAGGTGACGGTGACTAAAACTTAAAACTATATCGATTCACATCTTAACTAGCAATGCATCAGAGCGTGTCGTAGCAAATATACCGAAATAATACAAACAAAAATAAAATATTTTTAGTAGCAAGACTATTTCAATCAATACTTTCCATGCCAATGTGACCTTGCACTCTAGACACAATTCAAGTCAGCGAACGTCTGAATCTAGAGCGGCATCACTCGAAATATATTTCATGTCTGAAAGACATTTGGACATGTTTGTCAATATTACCAATATGATATCGATGTCACCGTCAAGACGGCCGAAGACACCGACGAAGAAAAGATGTCTTGATTTTAACTACGAGGTCTTGCACTTTTTTGGTAAGCATTTTTGGTTCATTTTTGGTTTTTGGTTCGTTTTTGTGTACTTGTAAAATATTGATTGATTTGTGGTGTTTAACGAGACACAGTTTTGAAATCTGGCCATGCGGCACTGGTCTACTGGCATCGGTGAATGAGTGGATGATTATGAGGATGATGATGAACCTAACGTAGCCTAGAAGGGAGGAAGGAAAACTCGGTGCCGGCACGTAGGCTACTCCTGTCGAAGAGCACCAAGCGGACCTCCGGCCTAATGTCTTTTTGGTCAAATTTTGTTTTAAGTATTTGCAATAATTTTAATTACAGCTTTGTGATCGTATTTTACTTTATTATTTCAGCAGAATCTCGCTCTGGTGGTTTGATTCTATCAGGTTTCCTTACGAGGAGAAGTTTATAAGTAGTTAACAAAGTACAGTAAGCTACTTCAGTTAAGATATTTACATTAATATAAGTTAATGTATTAGTTATGTCGAGGGGGTATTAACTAACGCAATGATTCAATCTAATCAATGTCATATGTCCACTTCTCGTTAAATCTTGTCACTTTCTGTAAACTTTGCTTGTGAACCAACAATATTTTGAGACTTCTTACCTAAACAAACCAAACTAGATGTATTTTAATAAAGGAGATACAATTCAAAATGTATTCTTAAATACTGTTTAGAACCAGTGGCGTGCAAATTTCTTGTTTCTTTTTTTCTTAGGACTGTGGCCTTCTGAAAAGATCAAAGTTCCAAGCAGGACATGGAAATACTTTAGGTCACTGTTACCTGGAATTCAAATTTTCAGACAATTATTTATCGCAACATTCCATGCTTTTGCTCTGCCCGTACTTTGGCACGAACCTCATGAGAGAACAAAAACGATTGTCCTTTTGGGAGCCGCTTTGATGGTGATGGTAAAAATAGGCGTACTAATGTCACGGAAAGAGAGGGTCGCAAAAATATTCGACACTTTCGAAGAACTCAATAGCGAGTCAGGCTATGTCGACGAGGAGTGTGAAACATTGCGTGAAAAAGGCGAAAATTTGAGTCGGCAAATGTCAATGTTCTTGCTTGGCACTGTATTGACAGTAAATGTGTTGGCTCTTCTTGGCGGCATTACTTTGTTAATTGAAGTAATTATGTTGCCGATAAAGTAAGTACAATGCTCATCGTTGTTAATACTTTCCTTTTTCTTCCATGACTTAGGTGAGAGATTATCTATTTACTATCTATAAATCATCCAAATTAACTAGAATAATTATTTTCATATTTGAAATGTGCAATGGTCCCAGAGTCATGCTTTTCAAGATTTTCTATGCCTTCGTACAATAAATTGACGACAAAACGGCGCAATGACTAAAAAAAGTGCTCAGTGTCAGATTTTCAAGAAAATCTATGAGTTGAACGTAAAATTTTGTGTATTTTCGTAGGATATTCGAAAGTAGATTCTTTGCTAGTACATTTGAGTAACTATTGCCCTTTTTGCCTCTTGCTTTTACCTTTGCTTGTCATGTCAAAATGTCCAATTCAACTATCAAAATCCTGCGTACTCCTTACAAAAGATTAAATAACTCGTGCCCGGCATCGGGCAGTTCATCACAATGTAATAGTAATGGGTGGGTGAAACAAGGGTTGTCATGGCAATCTAAAACAAGTAACCCGTGCCCGGTATCGGGCGGTTCATCACATTGTAATAGAAATGGGTGGGTGAAACAAGGGTTTCCAGCACAATTTGATAAATGATTCTGACAATTCTGCTAACAAGCGAGTCTGGTTCAGCTGTAGACAACCCTTGAGTGAAAAACACTGCGTAGGAAACAAACATTTACTAACAGTTTAGAGTAGTGAAAAATGTCGCTTTTCCATAGGTACTTATTTTATTGATAATATTAATAAGCGTTTTCTTGTTTCAGTATCTGGTTCACACAGAAGACGGTGTGGTATTATCTTTTGTTTGGAACTTCGACTGCTATCTGTTTCCTGGGCTTCGCAGACCTCTTTGTGGTAGCACTGTCTGACGTCACGTTGATGGTGGTTATAATCCAAACAATCTGCCAGTTCAACATCCTTAGGTTGGTATAAAGCTAAAACACTTTTAGTCAGCGAAGTTAAGCTAAACTGCGGGTGAGTGACCAGCTGAACTTTTTTTTTGTGTTTTTAAAACACCAGTTCTGGTAGATTTTCGTAGTTAGTTAACAGTGCGTTTGGTCGTGAATACCGAAAGGGTGAGCTGGAAACTCCGGTTCTCGCGACATCATTGAAGTTAAGTAATATTGGGTCAGTTAATAGATGGTTGACGATCAGAATCTCGACAAGTTCTATTCTAGAGTTGGTTGAAAGATTTGTAATTGGTACAAGGTTTTCTCGCCTTGTTTATCGATCTATAGTGCAGTTAGTGCAGTTTTTGTGTATTTATTGAACAAAATTGTAGATTGACGACATACGATTATTATAATTGCAGGTACAAATTAGAAAACATCAGAAAAATTGTTGAAAATAAATTGTCGACTCGGCTACAAACACCAGATGAAAAAGTATGTAGTGACCATCTCATACGACCAAACAGTCACAACCTTTTAAACGTTGTGCTTGACGAAATAAACCTTGAGACAAGATTTCAAATTGAAAATACATTGGATGAATCTACGACCGTTTCATATCGAACAGAAGGCACACCGGAGCTAGAGATGGAAAAATACGTTGGAAATTGTGTAAAACACCACGAAGTTCTTATAAAGTAAGTATTTTTTCTTAATCTAAACTCTGTGCACAATTACCAAATGGCTTTTTGTAAGTACGCTGAACAATCTTTGCTATTAAAAGTAAGGTGGAATATAATGCATCTATTTGCTTGCCTCTTTTAGGTGCTGTTCGGAAATTCAAAGCATCTTTAATCCTTGCTTTGCCTACCAGTGCGTGTTTACAGGGTTGCTGGCCGTCTTAGCTTTGTTTATTAGCACTTTTATCGTAAGTCATTCTTTAATGTTTAAGTGTGTTAAAAAAGTGTATTTAAAGTCGACGTTTCGTCGGCGTTGGCGCCGACATCTTCAGGATTGTTTTTAGGTCCTTTTAAGGACCACAAGTCAATTACAACAGAGGAAGTCCGTCACTCACTACATTATTCACAAAACATAAACCACTTCACCAAACCAAAAACACAGAAGTTACTTTCTTCTAGGGTATGTGCAACTGAAGATTTTGCTTGACTCGCTATCCTCATCAGTAATTGGCAAAATATCATTGATATAAAAGAAGATATACCTTTGAATTTGGACCTTTTTTACTTTTCTCGTTGAAAATCTGCAATCTCTTTGCTCGCTGTTCGTTGCCAGAACTCAAATACTAAAACAACATTGCCATTGCAATATTTTTTACTTATTTATATATTTAAGACAAAATATGTAAGAAAACGGGTTACAAAAATAATCAAGATAAGTCACAATTTTGAAGGTACAAAGGTTATTATTTCAGAGCAAGAGGGGTGGAGAAATCGGTACCCTCATGGCGGCAGGTATTTTCATGGTCTCATGCATCAGTGAATTGATGATCCTGTGCATCATATGTGACAAGCTCAGCGAAACGGTAAGCATCACATTAAAACTTAAGCGGAGACTTCCAAAGTCTAGTGTTGTACCTAAAAATTTCTTGGGTCATCCAAGTTATTAATAATAATCTGTTTTGTGTAACAATCTATAAATAGGCACAGACATTATGATGGTTTTTAGACTCATGTCTACTTGATTTATCCTTAGCACTAGTACAGACATTACTCATCAAGGCCAACACCAATCGAAGCCGACCAGACACGCCTGACGCTTTCATGCTCTGTTGTTGTCTTCTCCCTTAAATTTCTCAATGACCATCTTTCACAACTTCTTCTCGTCCCACAAATTCTTTTCTTCCACTTTCGTCCAGTCAATACTTCGCTCCTCTAATTCACTCCATTTCGCTATCGGTCTCCCTAACCTTCTTCGACTCCCAACCAATGCTTCAAATTCCCGTCTTGAATTCTTTTCATATTCATTCGTTACACGTGCCCAAATTATAAATTCAAATTTGCAATACAAATTATAATTTCTAGAGGTTATCCAACATTAAATTATACAACAGTGTACATTCAAAACACAATATTTTTAATTTTCAAGAGTTCAAAAGTCCGCGACGCTGCGTACGCTTGCGACTGGGTTGATGCTACGGAAGGATTTAAACGTTCCTTACGGATAATTCTAACAAGGACCTTGAAACCGATCGTCATACGAGCAATGGGAATACCCTTATCGTTGCCAACCTTCAAAGCGGTAAAACATATTTTTACTAAAGAAAAGAATGCTTTTTACAATTTGAATATATTTCTCAGAAATGGATAAAGCTTCTATCCAAGCTAGACTTGTCTTAAGTTCAATTATCAATTGTTTCTAATTACAGGCAATGCGAGCTGTGTACTACATTCACAATATGACACTCAACATCATGAACGGGAAGAAAATAAATTAACCACGATACTGAATTCTTAACACGATAATGCAAATCTCTTAGAAAAGATTTAAAAACAGATATTTGTCGTTTACTAATGTGCTACGCTGCACAGCTACGCTGCATTTGCATCAGTTACGCTTATTTTCAGCTTTAAGGTCAAGCTTTTAGATGTAATGTAAACGTTTATATAAACATTTGCAACAGGTTCATAAAATTATGTACAATGTCGGGAGTTTTCCCTTCCATTTTTTCGTTCACATCCACTTATTTACCTTGTTAAATAGGAGCTTCTATCTTTACTGTACGAATAAACTTACCACAAACATTTTTAATGCATTTTCACAATTAAGTTGATAGTAGGAAAGTGAAAACTCTCGATTTTCTACTATGTCGAATAGCGACTTGAAAACGTAAGTGTTCAGAAAATCAGTTCAAGATTGTCAGTAAAATAAGGTTGTACAGCCCAGTCACTTAGCTAAGTTAATCCAAAGCTTTGTATCAAAATCTTGTATTCTTTTATTAAATTTATATCCAACGTCAAATTGGAGTTACTTGAGATTTACCAGCCTCACTGGAATCAGAGTGACTGTGAGTATTCACAGCATCTATGGTTCTTCTCCTTGTAGATCCGCCATTCTCATCAAATGCAGTAAAATTCACAAAAAAAGGCCATTTCCAATTAGCGCAATTGATTAGCACAACACCTGTGACAGGTGGAAATCTTGGTTCGTGTCGCCAGCTGGGCCAACTTTTGAGAGGTTCATGTAATACAAAATAACATGTAATGATGAAATTCGTCGAAGTTGTTATCACGGAAACTTCTTCAAGGTGCTCAATGTTTCACGGTAGTTTGATTTTCATAGACTGAAACGGTCACTTAAATCGATTTGAATCATAACCAACTGTTTCATTGTATCAGAACGTGACTTATTAAAGAGGCCTTAAATAATTCAGATACAAATTAAATATTTTCAGTAGCAAGGCTATTTGAATCGATAACTCCCGTGCCAATGTGACCTTGCACCCCAAAAAGAATTCTAGTCAGTAAGCGTCTGATTCTAGAACGGCATCATTCGAAATTTTCTGCTTGCCTGAAAGACATTTTACTGTTTGTCAATGTTTACAACATGATATCGATGTCACCGTCAACACGGCCGAAGACACCGAGGAAGAAAAGATGTCTTGATTTTAACTACGATGTCTTGCAGTTTTTTGGTGAGATAACTTTTTAAATCTTTGACATGGAGAGCATCGCAAACGCTGACAGTCTAGTAAATATATGAGCTTGGATCGCAATGTCCGTTTCAAAACGATAACTATCAGTTTTATACTTAACTCCATGGTCACAACTGATTTTTATATTTTCATCTCACCTTCAATCTTTTTTAATTGCGCATTGTAAAACTTGTTCTTAGGACCGATTTCACTAAAATCAGACTAAACATAGTTTTAAATTGACTTAGGCTCAAGAGTTGATAACATTTGAATCAAGAAAATTTTGCAGTCGTCGCGCAAGTAAATCAAGGCAAGAAAAAAAATTTGTCTTTAGCACAGAGTTGAAATAAAAGCGAAATATTTTTGATTTAGAAGTACACTGCGGTTTAGTCTGACACTATTTTCTTAGAACTCGAAGAGTGGTTAACAATTTAAACTTTTATTGATCTTTGTATTTATAGACATATATGTCAATAAAAGTTTAAATTTTAAACATAAAACCTTAACCTTACACTTTAAACTTTTGAAATTTTTGAAATTTTAACTTTTATCACACACATAGTACATTGCACCGTGTCACAGTGGTAGTTTCAATTCATATACACACAACTCATTATTTCATCTTTTTCCTAATGTTTTAGATTCTTCTTTTTCATTTATAACACAAGCCCTATTACACTCTTTATCGCCTCTCTCTATAAACCCAATTCCTTTTTTTTTCACATTTTCTTTCTCTTGACTTGAACTTGACGGATATTAGCAAAAAGAGAAAATATTGACAGTAACACTATGTAATTTGTTTGATATCCGAGAACAGGTTCTTCTTAAAACAAAACTTGAGTGTCCTAATATATTTAACACAACTACGAAAAATAAAGGTAAAGGTGAACATGCAAAGCTGACTGTGTACCTGTTCTAATTTTTTTGCTCTTCTTTGATTCCTAGGACTGTGGCCTTCAGAAGACATCAACGTATCAAGAAGAACCTGGAAATATTTCAGGTCACTTTTGCCCGCAATTCAAATCTTCAGACTCACATTCGTCGCGATATTCCACGGTTTTGCTCTGCCCGTACTTTGGCACGAACCTCATGAGAGAACAAAAACTGTTGTTCTGATCGGTACTGCTTTCATGGTGATAGTAAAAACTGGCGTGCTTTTGCTACGGAAAGAGAGAGTCGCAAAGATTTTCGACACTTTAGAAGAACTCAATGACGAGTCCCGCTATGTCGACGAAGAATGTGAAAAATTGAGGAAAAAAAGCGAAAATTTCTGTCGTAAAATATCAAAGAACTCGCTTGGTATTTTTTTGGCGTTAAATGTGTTTACTAGTGTTTTCGCTCTGCCTGGGATGATAGAGGTGATAATGTTGCCTATTAAGTAAGTGCAGAAATTTATGATCTTATATTATAGTGTGTTCCAAAAACTCAGATGCATCAATTTGTTAACAATATGCCAATTTTTACCTCTGAAACATGTGAGCTGTCAAAAATTGATTGACAAGTCTGCGTGGTCGAATGTTACCCGAACTGAGAGAACTGCAGTGTGTTTAGGGTTTTGCAGAGATCCCTGGCTTACCTGATAAGACACACCTTAGATGGAATTATATTAGAAATGTTAAATTTCCAGCAAGAAAAGTGAAAATAGTTTTTACATTTAGAAATAGTGTCTAGGTATTCTACGGACACTGAAGAAGTAGTAAAAAAAGGGTGTTTGTTTTATAAAATGTATGGACGGCGCCAGCGTCCAGTTGATAGCATCTACGTAAAGTGGCATATTTCTACAAGGTTTTTACTCGTTTGAGGGAGGATCTGGTTCTTTGTCATAGCATCAGGATGTCTGGCTTTTATCTTTTAAAAGTTGTCTTCCAAAAAGGACAAGACAAGCACAGTAACAATGCTAAACTATGCTAAAACAAGTAACCATCAGTGGGGAGGATAAGTCAAGGGGTGTCACGAAAATATAACGCAAGTAACCCGTGCCTGGCATCGGGCAGTGTACAGCACAGACAGGGCATTACAGTGTAATAGTGGGTGAAACAAGTGTTTTCGGGACATGTGTCGAATTTGAAATACAATACTAGTTTAGAGCAAAATTATGTTAAAATTCTTATTTAGGAAAGATTCGAAAATTTAAATATCGCAAATATGCGTTAATGAATCCATGTATGGGCACTGGATGAAATTCAATACGATAACTATATTTTGTCTTCTGTTTCAGCCTCTGGTTCTTACAGAAGACCGTATGGTATTACCTTCTAATTGGAGTAACGGTCACGATTTTTATAACGGGTGTTGCAGACTTTTTTACAGTAGCCCTGTTTGACGTCACCTACTTGGTGATTTTGATCCAAACAATCTGCCAGTTCAACATTCTTAGGTGCCAAAATAACAAGCTCTACATTCTTCTTGTCGTCTTTAAAAACCAAACTTTTATTATTATTATTTTCGTATAAAACGGGTACATGTTATCTTGATAGCCAATTTTTTAATTTGACACCTTATAATATTATTTTACTGAGTAAAATCTACTTCGAAATTAGTTATTTAGCTTTTTTTTTAAATGCAGTCCTTTTTTCAATAGCTTGAGTAGTTCTTTGTACAGTTTTATCAACCTGTTCTAGCTGAATACTAAGCTGTATGAATTACCTTTTACTCAGGAACAGTTTTCAAGTCATTCTGCTACAACTGAGGCAACACTGGGCTGGGCTAAAAATGGGATAAGCGCACATCTAACCAACAGATGAAATTTTAGTCGGATCAAACTTACAATTTCTTAATTTGCAGGTATAAATTGGAAAACATTAGAACGATTGTTGACAGCAAATTGTCAACCCGACTTAGAACACGACAGGAGAGAGCAAAGAGAAAGTTTTCTCTGCGTGCAGATAACAAAGATGTTGACCACTTAGTAATTGTGTGTGACGAAGATGATCTTGAGACGTCGTTTCAAAATGAGCAGTTTCTTGACCCTAGCAACGAATCTGCACAAGATTCAAATCGGACAGAAGCCACGACAGAGCTGGAAATGGAAAATTACTTGGTGGACTGCGTTAAACATCACGAGGTTCTGATAGAGTAAGTTTTGAACGCAATTCACCTTGTTCAAACATTTGCCATATAGTTAAAATTATAAGAAACACTATAACCCCTCTCAAAAACCTGATTTCGACATGTCGCGGGTGTTGCTCTAACCAATTTAGCTAATTGGACGTGACCTTTTTAAGATTTTAGTGCATTTGATGAGAATGACGGACTTTCAATGAGTAGAACCAAGAAGCTGGGAATATTCAGTCACTTTGATTGCAACATATCGCTGTTTACGTTGCAAAAACCATTGTTTCTAAGACAAAATAGTAATTGTAATTATTTTCACCCTTTCTTTAGATGTTGTTCTGAATTACAAACCGTCTTTCATCCCTGCGCCGTGTACCAGGTCATATTTACAGGGGTGCTGGCTCTCATAGCGTTGTTTATCACCATTTTTGTCGCGAGTTTCTAAAAGCCATCCAGGAGCGTGATTCTGCAACGCTTGTTTAGCGGAATATAATGAAACGGGAGTAGCCTTCATTTTTTCATTTTTAGCTTACGAAACAATTGACAGATTTAATTTCATTCTATTGAAAAAAAGTTACAGAATCATACAGCCGTCACAACAATTATTCGTAAGATAGCCAATATAATTTTGATTAAAGGGGGCGCCATGGTCAGACCCTTTTTGTTGTTAATTAATAAAAAATATATTTAATTATTTTGCCACACTATCTGGTATAAATCTGGTATAAATCACTAAATCTGGTATAAATTGCTTATTCTAGTAATGAACGGAGTATTTAATTATTAACAATACTCATTTCTTCTCAAAAATGGGTGCCCAACCAATCTCCAACTGTAGATGGTGGTGCTCTAGCCAATATAGCTAATTGGTCATGGTTTATTTAGGGGATTTTAGTGCATTTAATAAGAACAACGAATCTCCGAGGAGCAAAACCACGAGGCTATGAACAACTGGACAGTGATTTATATTTACTTCTTGCCAAAACGATCATCCAAAATGAACTCAGCACTTAAGCTGTTGAACTCTTTTCTTAATTCTGTGGTGTTTGATTACGCACTTTTCTAAAACAAAGGAGGATAAAACTGGGGCTGGGATCGAAAAGAATCAAGATCCGCTTGATCTCCACCGGCTTAACGTCCCTTCCGAAGGACGGGACAACGTAAACAGCAGGATTCCTCCACAAATCCGTGCTGTCGAGAGGTTGATAAGCAAGGCGAATAAAGTTGCTGTACTAACTTCTATCCCTCCAACCTCTCTCCCGAACAGAACTGGTCATGTGTATGATGGTCACACATCCAATACCTGACACAGCGCAGTGTTGTTTAACTTCGGTGATCGCAAAAAATTGTGTTTTTTTTTTAACACTTGAAACCTTTCGGTAAAAAACAATGCATTAAGGATTTTTTCAGAGCAAGAGGGGTGGGGAAGTCCAGATCCTTATGGTGGCTGCCATCTTCATGATCGGAGGCACCTCAGAATTCTTCATCTTGTGCAACTTTAGTGACAAACTCAACGAAATGGTATGCAATCAATCGGTCTCAAAGGTAAACAAAAAATGACGTGATACAACAATGCACTTGAAACACGATATGTTGTCTTTCTATATTCAAGAGTTCAAAAGTCCGCGACGCTGCGTACGCTTGCGACTGGGTTGATGCTACGGAAGGATTTAAACGTTCCTTACGGATAATTCTAACAAGGACCTTGAAACCGATCGTCATCCGAGGAATGGGAATACCCTTATCGTTGCCAACCTTCAAAGCGGTAAAAAAATTCTTACTAAACAAAATAATGCTTTTTACAATTTTAATATAATTCTTAGAAATGGATATAGCTTGTATCCAAGCATGACTTGTCGTTACGTTCAATTATCAATTGTTTTTAATTACAGGCAATGCGAGCTGTGTACTACATTCACAATATGACACTCAACGTCATGAACGGGAAGAAAATAAATGAACCACGATACTGAATTCTAATATCACTTAGAAGAAAATGACATATTCGACTCGCTGCCCCGGTGGGTCCCGGGTGTGTACGGGGAGCGATCTGAGTGTCCGACTGGGCATGTGACTCTGCCCCAGTTTAACTTTCACGTGTTCGACTGGACATGTGACTCTGCCCCAGTGCAACTTTCACGTGTTCGACTGGGCATGTGACTCTGCCCCAGTGCAACTTTCACGTATTCGACTGGGCATGTGGCTCTGTCCCAGTGCAACTTTCACGTGTTCGACTGGGCATGTGACTCTGCCCCAGTGCAACTTTCACGTGTTCGACTGGGCATGTGACTCTGTCCCAGTGCAGCTTTCACGTGTTCGACTGGGCATATGACTCTGCCCCGGTGCAACTTTCACGTGTTAAACTGGGCATGCGAGTCTGTCCCAGTGCCACTTGCAGAGCTGCCACCAAGGTGGCAATTGGAAAACGGATGAATGCACTGACAGCTAGTGATCACGTGTTTGAGTGGGAGCGCTCTCCCTCGGAGCAACTCGTCCTGGTTAATCTTTATTGACACTGTGCCCTGGTTAGTTGTTATTTTATTTTGTATTAATTTGTTTAGTGTTTGTTATACTTTTTTTTAGACAGAAACAAATTGTGAGAAGTTTCCAAACAAGGTAAATACATAATTAACCTTTAATGTAAATAAACATATTATAGGTTCATCAAAACATAGGTTTATTATGTATTTACCTTGTTTGGAACCTTCTCAAAATTTTCATGTAAATTACATAAAATGCTTTCTTTTCCGAAACTAAATTTCTAATAATTATTTTAACACTTTTCTTTTACTTAATCCGCTCCACTTTTTAACAACACTTTTTTAAATGTATTTCCACCAATTGTCAGTCAGTATGTCTTTGTTTAAATTCTGGGATTAGGAACACAATCAGTGTTGGATTTACGAAACCCACACATGGACACCAAAAATAACGTGCACGTGGATCAAAACACGTCGGTCATTTCTAGTGTAGATAGTTTTTGCCTTTTACTCATTATTTGTATTTTTTTGTAAATAAATAGAATAGATGATTTATGGCTATAAAAAAAGGAATATTGAAAAAAAAAGTTTTGATATGTAAAAATAATACAATTTTGTACAATAAATAAACACGACACTATGATGCTAAAATTAAGAAGTCTTCACGAAAAAAGACCGCCAAATGTCTACTTCTCCTACAAAATCGGAGGAAGCTTTGAGATTGAGTGTTAAGAAATATTACTCCGTTGTTTCTCGCCGATCACTCGCATTTGAGACTGGTTTAAGCACAATTCACCGATATTAATGCTAACCTCAACGATTGGTATACATGTATCGATTCTTTGGATCGTGTAGATTTAATTCTAAAGGTAAATAAAAAAGTACTGCCGCAAACGTTTTTGGGTGGTCACAACCGTTACCATATGTTACCAGATCTTTTGCTCAGCATGAAGTTTAACATTAACGCTAGCCCTCTGACTATACCTGTAAACTCAAGGGTATTGAAGGCTAACTCTGTTTGAAGTTGAAAGTTTCAAAATGAAAATATCATAAGTTTCTTTATCTTTTTCAATCAAAGAAACTATTTTCACAAAACTTTGAGGTCTCTTATATCGATATCCCACAGCTCGATAAAGAGACGTGAAGTCTGAGCTCAGAACAATTTGACTGCTTATTGTTGTTCTCGTCGAACTAACGAGCCAAATATTTAAAAAATGATGTCGGTGATGTTTCGAGCATGGCATCAAACAGACAAGAGGCATCGAGCTTTGGACTTCAATTGCAAGGTTTTGCAGTATTTTGGTAAGAGATTATCTATTTATTAATACTTGATATAATTTAATTTATTTTTTCATCTTATGTTACCACGGGTATATCATGGCCTAGCATAGGAGGTCCAATGTTAGATTCAACGTTTGGTAGCCATGGAGATGCTGAGATCGCCTGACAGAGCTTCTCAATTCTGCTATCTTATGTTGCCACGGGTATATCATTGGCTAGCATAGGAGGTTCAATGGTAGATTCAACGTTTGGTAGCCATGGAGATGCTGAGATCGCCTGACAGAGCTTCTCAATTCTGCTATCTTATGTTACCACGGGTATATCATGGCCTAGCATAGGAGGTTCAATGTTAGATTCAACGTTTGGTAGCCATGGAGATGCTGAGATCGTTTGACAGAGTTTGTTACTGCTTGGTGCTAATACCAGGGTTACGAATCACCGCTCTAGGTCGGGTTTACATCTTGGTGCTATTGTGGTGCTAGTTAGCACGGTGCTACTGATAGTAATAGCAGGGTTACGAATTATCGCTTTAGGTCGGGGTAACAGCTTGGTGCTACTTACAAGTAATGTGAGAGAAACGAATTACCGTTCTAGGAAAGAAAGAATAGGGTAGTCTCCTGAAAGTTAACCAAGTGAATTCCAAATCCAAACCACACGTGCCAAACTTGCCTAAGATTTTTATTAGTCGCTTAGTTTTGCTTACTTTGTGTTGGCCAAATGTTATGTGTCAACAGTAACTATACGTTACTTGTTTTCAAGCAGTTCAATATTTGTGTTTTTGAAGTTCTACGAGAGAGCAAAACAGAGCAGTAATCACAAATAGTTCATGCTAAATATAGCAACACGGGACATAAATACTCGAAAACTATTACACAAAGATTAGTTGGGTTTAACGACGCACTAATTTGACATCAGGCCATGTTGCACTTGTCTAAAGGCATCTGCACAAATGAGTGGATGATGATGAGAATGATAATGAGCCTAGCCTAGAAGTGAGACCCAATGCCGGCTCGTAGCCTACTCTTGGCGAAGAGAACCAAAGGAACCACCGGATAAACTACCCTTTTGAAGGACGGTACAATGCGAACGACAGGATTCCTCTACAAATCCATGCTGTCGAGAGGTTGATAAGCAAGGCGAGTGAAGTTGCTGTACTAACTTTTATACCTCCAACCTCTCTCCCGAACAGAACTGGTCAAGTGTATTATGGTTGAGTTCGAAGTAAAAATAGATTATTACAAAAAAATGCACAAATATCAACTCTGATTCTAGGATCTGCAAAGAGCTGCAACGTATCTTCAACCAGGCTTTACGGTTCCATGTTGATCTGTTGGTAGTTCTGTTTCTCCTGACTTTGAACATTAGCATCACTGTGGTAAGAATCGTACTAAACTTCCTGCCTCTGAAGGCTCTAAAGTCTCTAAAGGCTCTAAAGACTCTGAAGGCTCTGAAAGCTCCCGCCTCTGTAAGTCAATTGAATGTGTGTGGTGACTTCGTCCATTTACGATACAGATTGTGTTAGTTTCTCACCCCTTGCATTGCAAAACTCTCCATCTTTTCTTGCTATCTGAATTCATATTTCTGTTCCATTGAAGATCACAAAATCGCACAATTCTAGTCTGCAAACGTACATTTCGGCAAGTTGACTGCATGCAAGGTAAACTAAGGTTTTATCTAGCACAGGAATGCAGTGCAATAACGAGAGCGAACCTACTAATTACCTTCGCGATACCTGACCCCACCGGGTCGGCGATCACGATCCAAGATTAGCCTCCCAATTCGATGAAATAAAGCTATGTCTGGGCCTAGAACTCCGTGGTTTAACATTGATTAAAGTTTAAAACTAAGAGAATGAGAGAAATAAGAAACCGAAAAGAAATCTACTTTGTAGAAAATGAAGATAATCTTACCCGTATTCGGATGAGACTTAAACATCTGTGAGAATGTCAAAGCAAACGCGTGTAACGATAGCAGTTTCGGGAGCCGAGGTGAAAATACGTCCGACCACAACGAACAACAACTTGCGAGTGTTTTTTTTTTAATTAGAGCTTCGCGAAGGCAATTTGAATTGCGTTGTAGTTGAGCGTGATTATTTTTTTTATAATTTTTATAATTTTTATATTTATACAGTACAAGATTCGAAAGAAAATTGTCAAAATTGATACGCAAACATATTGCAAGCTACCAAAAAAGTGGTCAAGATTTGAACATAATTTAAAAATAAACCTTATAATGGAAAAAACGAATGGATTTCAAGACTCTCTTTGTTTTAAATCGTTACTGTTTAGAAAAATGAAAAATAACGATGGTGAGAAAACTCATAGATCCTTGAATTCGATGAAAATGCTGACACAATTATAGGTAGACTAACTGAATACGACAGGTGCACCTTAACTTTGCAAACTCTTCTATATTACTCATCTATTTTCATTGTGAAATAAAATAGGAATTATCATGGTTAACATGGACTCACCTATACTTTATCTCACCTTTGATAAATATACAGGATTTTTGGTTTTTCTGTTGTCTCCACTAGGAAGTTGAAACCAGCAAGCGAAGGATGGAAAGAAAGCCAAACTGGAGAAATGTGCGACCGAACCAAGATACGAACCAGGGACCTCCCAAATACCGGTCGGGTGCTAGGATAGCTCAGGTGGTAGTGCACCCGATCGGCAATTGGGAGGTCCCGGGTTCGAATACCAGTTCGGCTGCAATCGTTTCCAGCCTAGCCTCCTTTTCACCTGCCACAAAAACATATTCCCTTGTTCACCCCTGATTAAGCAACAGGTACTGAGAAATTTAGTTGTTCTTCACATAGCATACAAAACCAAGTTAAAAAAGCTTTTATCAAAAACAGAATTTGCTCATTCTTTTCCTGCAAATCATCCAAGTCATTTCGCAAGGGACATACATTTAATTATGTTACTCAATTTTCATAAAAATAAAAAGCCAATTTCTTGCATTTTCGTATGAAATATTACTTTTGTCTGGTTATTCGTTTGTTTTATAGATTGGGCGGAGTGAACGACGGGGTGGTCACAGAATTCTTTATTCTTTGTCTCCTATACCACAAGATCACGGTAAGGGTACGAAAACTTTTGAAAACACAAAACGTTGCTACTTAATCGAGCTATATTTTCTACTTTTTTCTTGTTTTAGATGCGGATTAATCTTACATTCAAAAAGCTCTCAAAAATTGATGCCCAAACGGGATAATCGAACCCCGATTCCCTTGGACACCCTTGAAGATCCGTCATTCACATCAAATACACTAAAATCCTTTTAAAAGTTATGTTTCCAAGTAGCTCAATTGGTTAGTGCAAAATCCGTGATAGGTGGAGTTCAGCGTGTGATTCTCCGTTTGGGCATCAATTTTTGAGAATTTATTCGTGTTCCTAATATTATTTATTTATTTATTTATTTTATTTATTTATTTATTTATTATTTAAGTCTAGGAATTCCTACTCTGTTGTAATACAGAGGAATGTACAGACTATACTATATTATAAGATATAAAAATATTAAAAAAAAAAAAAAAATGAATAATGTATCATGTGTCATGTAGTAAAACGGTATCGTATGGTGTCGTATGGTGTAAAATGTGTTATGAATTGTTCTATTTGGCGGCGGTATGGATATTAAAGGCATTTTTTTTCCGCTATTTTCGCTTTGGGTTTGGCTTTTCTGGTAAGCTTCAACAGCTTGATTGTAAAAATCAGTATAATCTGAGTACTCAACAAAGTTTAAAAACTCGTCACGTACTCGCCGTCGAACAGTTTTGGAAATTCGCGCGTGGCTGCGTGGTCTGGATATTTGATATTAGTTGCTATAAAGCCACGTTAGTATAAGATGGTACATTTAAAAAGCTGTCAGGCGATCTCAGCATCTCCATGGGTACCAAAACGTTGAATCTACCATTGAACCTCCTATGCTAGGCCATGATATACCCGTGGTAACATAAGATAGCAGAATTGAGAAGCTCTGTCAGGCGATCTCAGCATCTCCATGGGTACCAAAACGTTGAATCTACCATTGAACCTCCTATGCTAGGCCATGATATACCCGTGGTAACATAAAATAACAGAAATGAGAAGCTCTGTCAGGCGATCTCAGCATCTCCATGGCTACCAAACATTGAATCTACCATCGAAGATTCCATTTCTTGAAAGTTCATCCTACCATTTCAATCAGACCAAGCAATCATACCATTGCTTGAAAGTTTTTTTGATTTTAAAGTTGGCAACGAAAATAAAATTGTGTATTTTAGAATGATTCTCTTACCGAGGGTAACCCCAATGCGTTTGGGTTTAGTTTAAATCGTGGTTGATATGGAAAAAATGTTATGCAATGAAAATCAGAAAGATTTTTCAATAAAAGGTTTGTTTTCAATTTTTCAGGATGAAAATTGGTCAGACAAACGACTTAAAACTGTTTATTTTGCTGATATCTGTTGTTTCTTTGTGATTTCAGGCCATGCGGGCAGTGTACTTCGTACATACAATGCCCCTAACGGGAATAAAATCACATATAAACGACTTTAAATAAGTCTTGATCTTTTTTACATAAATAGCTCAGAATTTTTTTATGAGCAGCAACACATTTGGTTTTACTGTCATTTTTTGATGTCAATAACACTATTTTTGTTAAATAATTGGTTAATTATTTTTGTTTACGACGCACTTTATTGACAACGGACCCTGAGGCACTAGTCTAATGCCGTCGGTGAATGAGTAGATGATGATGATGATGATGAAAAACCATACCTCAGTAGAAGGAAGAAGGGGAAACCCGGTGCCGGCATGTAGCCTACTCCTGTCGAAGAGCACCAAGGGGACCACCGGCTTAAAGTCCCTTCTGAAGGACGGTACAACTAGAAAAGCAGGATTCCTCTACAAATTCATACTGTCGAGAGGTTGATAACCAAGACGAGTAAAGTTTTTGAGTCTACTTTCATACTTTCAAGCAGAAGCAGAACTAGCCAAGAGTGTGATGGTCTCCCATGAAATGCCTGAACCAGCGCAGTTTTGCTTGACTTCGGTGATCTCACGAGAACCGGTGTTTCCAAAACGACAAACAATTTGGTATTATTTTTGTTGCTGTGTAATAAATATCAAAGCTGAACTATATTGTATTGGGAACTGTTAGTCGGATTCTTTCAATCCAGAATTCTCAATTGGCAAACAATTAAGGTGCTGAGCAAGATTTGTTTTTCAAGAAAAGCTGTTACAGTCGCTTTGAATCGTAATGGAATATGTGAGCTTTTAGTTTTTCACCACCTTGGACTAAACCACCTTGGAATTGTTTTGAGGGAAACTTTATTTAAGAAGTTTTAAGGTGTGTTCGACTGGGCATGTGACTTTGCCCCAGTGAAACTTTCACTTGTTCGACTGGGCATGTGACTTTGCCCCAGTGAAACTTTTACGTGTTAGACTGGGCATATGACGCTGCCCCAGTGCAACTTTCACGTGTTCTTCTGGGCATGTAACTCTGCCCAAGTGTAACTTTCACGTGTTCCACCGGCTTAACTCTGTCCCAGGGCATGTGACTCTGTCCCAGGGCATGTGACTCTGTCCCAGTGCAACTTTCACGTGTTCAACTGGGCATGTGACTCTGTCCCAGTGCAACTTTCACATGTTCGACTGGGCATGTGACTCTGTCCCAGTGCAACTTTCACGTGTTCGACTGGGCATGTGACTCTGTCCCAGTGCAACTTTCACGTGTTCGACTGGGCATGTGACTCTGCCCCAGTACAACTTTCAGGTGTTTGACTGGGCATGTGACTCTGTCCCAGTGCAACTTTCACGTGTTCGACTGGACATGTGACTCTGCCCCAGTGCAACTTTCACGTGTTCGACTGGGCATGTGACTTTTCCCCAGTGCAACTTTCACGTGTTCGACTGGCAGGGAAGGTCTCTCCTGGTGCACTTTTTTGTTTTGAGAATTTTGACGATGCAACAATAATAACTACTCAGTTAAAGGAAGTTCCATTATTTCAAAATTGTTGTGATTGTGTACTATGCGCCTTGTGTCAATTGGGCGCAGTCTCATATGATTCCTAAGTTGTATGATTACTTTTCGCTAGGTATGTTCTTGTGCTTATTGTTGTCAATGTTGGGTACACTTAAAAATATCCGTCGCACTGTTTTTGAACCCACAGTTCATAAAATAATCGATCCACTGACCAACGCCCGACCAAAAACCACCCCGTAGAAACTCTTATTCAAATGCAAACAAATGTGAAATAATATTTGCTGATGAAGGGATCTCTGGCAGCTTTACGAAAAGTTACTTACACTCACACATACAATCACGAAATCAAGCCAAGTTTCCCCATCCAACATCGCTGAGTATATTTAAATGAAGGTTTGCCTTGGCCATTAGACACTTTATATTGACGCTCGTCCTACGTTACACGCTGGCTAACAATATTCTGTGTCAGCTCACGCTTGAATTACAAGCAAGTGTGTTACGCTCTAGAGCAATGCAAATATATAAATTGCGACAAACGAAAATGTATAAATTTATATGTATAGACGGATATCTTTGTGTGATATTCACATGAGAGGAATTTACGTTGGTTTGAACACAAGAAAATGTTATCTCTGTGAATAATAACGGCGTAATACTGGGTGTAGATAAAGATCAGAAGGAAAATTGTACTTGCATTTGTGGTAGTCACGTGTAGGCTTCTAACGAGAGTCGGCATATTGAATATGAATGTATAGGATGGTTGAGAAACTGGTCATCAGCTTTCATTTTTCATTTTCCAGGAGTGGGACTCGTGGTCTACAGTTTTCTTTCTCTGTATAATGAAGATGCATTGTGAAGGGGTATTGCTTGATGTAATCCTAGCTTGATGTAAACTGTAACCTCATCTAAAATCAAGCTGTAAACTTGATGTAAAATGATGGTTTTTAGACTCATGTCTACTTGATTGATCCTTAGCACAAGTTTTAAGAAAAACTATTTGAACTAGGACTGCTCAAACCTCTGAAGAAGTAACTAGTATATGTTGCGAAACGTCGGGAAATTTAGTAGCCCTTTACTTAGCATTCAAAACCCAGTTCAAATAGTTTTTCTTAAATGATGTAATATAATTGTGAAAATTACATGTAAGTTTACATGTAGTGTCTTACAACAAGCCAGTAAAATACGTTGGTGACTTAAAGAGGGCGGGAAAATCGTTGATTTTTTTGCTAACCTATTTTGGATATTTTAAAAAAATAGGCGAATCAAAATTAGGTCGATCAAATTGAATTTTACTCAATTTTTACTTTATGTTATGTTCAGGTAGTATTTTTAGACAAAAATTTACCTTAGACCAAGTAATTTTAGACAACACTTGGCATAGTGTTTTTTTACGGTTGTATGAATGTTAAGTTCACCGCTAAATGAGCTATAAAGCTCTTAAGCGAAAATCTGTTGCCTTAATCCAATGTAATTCACTGTTCAACTTAATTCTTAGATAAATAAATTTATATTTTATAAAAAAAAAGCTCGCCAATAATCATCCATTATTTTCAAAAAAGTCTCATTTCTTAACATTTCTTTGACATAAACCGCTTTGAAAACCAAAAGAGAACACCCATTCCACTATCAAACAGACTTCATCAGAACGGACACAAAGAAACTTAACAACGCGTTAAATGTTCAGAGCTCTAGTGCTCACAAAAGCTAGAGAAGAGTTCGAATAATGCCAGCAAGTAATCCGAAGCTCCACACCCTGAAGAGTCATAATGCAATTACTGGAGTAGGGGTGTTATTCATACGATATCTACACGAGCACCCCTTGTCCCCAACCTAGAGTGCCACCCACCCAACAGGATAAACCCTTTACTACCGGAACACCGTAACCCCATCGGCGTCGTCCTTTCACCGAGTCTTTAATCCATTCTTTAGGGAGATTACCGTTAGGAACAATGGTCAGGAATCATCATCTGTTCGCTGTGAACGCACGGAATTAATTCATATGGATGCTTCTAGGAACTTGTTCACATGGCTTTGCTCCGAACTTTGAAAAGCAAATTGGGAACGAGGCGTTGAGAATGTGTAATGACGAGATAAAGAGATAATAATTATTTTATCAGTTGGGTTTTTATGGAAATAACTGTTACGTTATTGACGGGAAGTCAGTAGTCAATATCGCAATTAATTGATTTTTGGTGTTTAACGACGCATCTCTTTCGAAAATGGGCCATGCGGCACTGAACTAAGTATACGTTTGTGATGTTGAGATTGATGATATATCTAATCTAGACTAGAAGAAAGGAGGGTTAACCCGGTACCGGCACGTAGCCTACTCCCGTAGAAGAGCACCAATTGGGGTCACCGGCTTAAAGTCCCTTCCGAAGTACGATAAAACGCGAACAGCAGGATTTCTCTACAAATCCATACCGTCAAAAGGTTAATGCTATTTAATTTATAAAACCTTTCTCCCGAACAGAATTGATGGTCACCCATCCAATACCCAACTCAGCGCAGTGTTGCTTAACTTCGGTGATCTCTCGAGAACCGGTGTTTCCAAAATGGCAAACCATTCGGTTTAAGATATGTTACTTTATGCGACGGTCATAAAGCAGTTTGTAACAGAATAGCAAATCGATAAACTCTATATTGGCAGATAGTAATTCAAATGATAGTTATATTGACAGTTATCATGGGTGATGGAAGGGTGTAAATTTGGCAGTAAGTTATTGGTAAATGTGAGAAGGAAGACGAGAATATTACTTTGAATTTATTTTTAAAATGATTGTAATGCCACTTTTATTCGTGTTGAACACAGCTTTGTTCGCTTTGAAATAAAATAATTTTAAAAACAAAAAAAATAAGTTTCCTTTTCATGTAAAGAAACGTTAAACGTCAAAACTAGAGCGACGTTGATGGGAAAGCGATTAAACAAAGCCTTTCGGCCATTTTGTAATTTTTTTTACCTTTAGACGAATGTTTCTCTGTGTTGAAACAAAATGTGGACGCACCTTGTCAGAAGTCCAGACTTTTATGTCGGGATAGAATCATGAAAACCAGGGGACATGTCTAAATATGACAAAATATTCGCTGAAAAGAAAAGAATAATTCTCCCGTTTGCAGAGTTTATTTGATGCTTCCAAAAAAATCTCACCAAAGTTTTAATAAACTTAAAATATTCCTTAGGACAAAAAAAAAATATTATTATTCTTCAACCTGGTAATTTATTTTTAACTGGGTAAAAGATATTGATTATGATTATAGGGAATTCCAATTAAAGCTAAATCTAGTTATGTTATAAAAAATTGATCAGTAAAAACTCTTGATTTATTTTAATCGAGATGCTATTTTGGTATTAAAATGTTTGTTCTTTAGATATTGTCGATACAAAAGTGTAGTTTTTATCTAGACGTTACACGTTTTTCCAACATTGATCTCTGAATCGAGGAAAACAATAAACATTTGTCGTTAAATCTTCCATCAAAGTAAACATCTTAAATCCCCCCCCCCCCCCCCCCCCCAACCTTTCACACCACTCATTCTTTTTATGTACAAGGGTGAATTTGTGGTTTTTGGATTTTTTTTCTCCACGAAAAGCTTACATGGCTTAAAAATAAAAGCCTTAACACAAAAAGATGAATTGATGATACAAGAAAAAGTTGAATACATTATAATAGGTTTTTTTAACTCGTGTTTACCTACTTTATCTAACCTTAGCACTACTTTTGAAAACTAATTTTCTAAAACTGTATCTTTGCATGATTAAAACTATTAATTTTTCAGACGTTTCGCAATTTCTGCCCGTTACTTCATCAAGGGTGAAAGCAGCTATGACTTTTCACTGAGAACTAAAAAACCAAACCAAACTTGCCTTGCAACTATCTTAAAAAAACCTAAGTCAATAAATCAAAGAATTAACATATTTATAATTTTTAGATATAAAATACTTAGCCCAAAAAAAAAAATTTGTCCTTTTTAATGCCGAAGCCAATACTTGTGTGGAAAGTGGTATTTTTATTTTAAATTGAATATTTTAAATTCAAAGTTTGACGTTCATTTACAGTTGTTTTATAAAACTAAGTACGGGTAAAAAAAGACTATGTCTAAAAATATGAAAGACGAGGTTTACTGCAAAAACACGCATAAGTTTCGAAACGTCAGGAAATTTAGTTATTTTTATCTGACATTAAAAAATCCAGTTTAAAAAGTGTTTTTCAAAGCTAGTTTTTAGGTTAAATAAAGTAGACATGAGTCTAAAAACCATCGAAAGATGCACCCCTTTTACGTAGCCCCAACTGTAGCGCCTCTAGGCTCAGTCAGACACTGGGAAAATCTGGCACACGTACTTTGTATTTGTCTACGCACGGTAAAACGCATTTCAACGCGACAGGAAAAACTTGTCGGGGACACTCGCAGGATGTGCGTAAACGTGCGTGAGTATATAGCGAAGGGGTTGGGGGAATTGCGTAATAGTGCGTGCACTTGACACCAAGGCATGTCACGTGGCTACGACTGACGGAAACCACGAGATTACTTCTTTTTGACACATGCATTTAGCCTGAAGGGAAAGTGTTTTCGCATGAAATGTATAGTGTATTCCAAAAACTCATGCGAATCGGTTTTTAAGTTGGTTTTTAGACTCCTGTCTATTTGATTTATCTTAAGCACTAGTTTTAAGAAAAAATATTTGAAATGGGTTTTTAATGCTCAGTAAAGGGCTACTAAATTTCCTATATAGGATAGGTAGATTAAGAACTAAACGTAATGAATAAGGAAATTTTGATTGTATCACATAACGTTAGGATAACCTCGAAAAATTGGCTTTTTCTCCATACACATAATTAGTTAGTTAGTAATTAGTTAATGTATACATAATACATTAGTTTTTAAGTTATTGACCCTGATTATTTTATTTGGATGCATTTAGGATGCTTGAACTTGGTAATTGTTATAATTTTATGTGGTTCTTTTGTTATTGGAAAATTGTCAGGACTGCTCTTACCCTTGATAAAGTAACTAGTATATGTTACGAAACGTCGGGATATTTAGTAGCCCTTTACTTAGCATTCAAAACGGTTTTTAAGTATTTTAATTTGAAGCTAGACCTAGAAAAGATTTATTTGAATTTTCCGGTTTTTTACTGCTTTCAACCTTCATGTTTATAACAGGAATCTTTAAAAAAAACGTCTGGATTTCTTTTTTTTTACCTATCATTAAAAACCTAGTTTAAATTTTTTTTCTTTCAGAACTAGTGCTATAATTAGATAAAGTAAACTTTAGTAAAAAAATCATAATTATTAGGGGTTTTGTTTGATTCCTGTTCATCTAATCAGGTGTCAACTTTTCAACCCGTCTCGACTCGACCATCTGAACTGTGTTGCCAACTCACGTACCTACCACCACCCCTTCCCATCAGGAGGGTCTTTGTTCGATTCATGTCCATCTTGTCAGGTGTCAACATTTCAACCCGTCTCGACTCGACCATCTAAGCTGTGTTGCCAACTCACGTACCTACCACCACCCCTTCCCATCAGGAGGGTCTTTGTTCGATTCATGTCCATCTTGTCAGGTGTCAATATTTCAATCCGTCTCGACTCGACCATCTAAGCTGTGTTGCCAACTCACGTACCTACCACCACCCCTTCCCATCAGGAGGGTCTTTGTTCGATTCATGTCCATCTTGTCAGGTGTCAACATTTCAACCCATCTCGACTCGACCATCTAAGCTGTGTTGCCAACTCACGTACCTACCCCCACCCCTTCCCATCAGGTAAACCAGTGATCTTAGAAAAACGAAAATATCCTGCGGCTACCTTCGGTAAGAGAAACATTTGACAATGCAGCACAATCAATCAATTCTGACAGCTGTCATGTTTAAGAGGTTACTAGTAACTTTAAAAAATGCACATTGTTTAAATTCGATGCATTGAGTCTTTGAGACTGACTTTACTTGGATAAATAGTTGATGCTGATGTTAGATACGTGAAACATTAGGTGGAAAGTGCTGAGACGTACCCAGTGAAAATCTTGCACCAACCCCAGCTGAGAGATGTCGTTTTCCCTTCCTCACTTTGAAGCGAAAATATGTTCATATTTATGCGCTTTTTAACAATTATGTTAGTTGTTTTCTTGCAATCTGTTTCCCCTGTGAAATCTGCTTAAAAAACGGAAAATATAATCGATGTTATTCATGTGAATAACATTGTAGCACTGAATGGCTCTAAAGTTTTCAGTCATATTTATTTAAAAAAAAAAAAAAAATCGTAATTGGCTAGTTTGATTAGTTTTTGTTAATAATTTTGGCCTTTTCTTTTAAGAGAAAGAGGGAACCAGAGTGAGCTAAATTGGAAATTTGTACAAAGCCAAGTTTTCCAAATATTACAAAAATTATTTTTCAATGATTATAAAAATATTAATTATTTATTTATTTTTTAAATTATTTCTTTATTTATGTATCAATAAAATTTATAATAATAATAAATTAATTTTGTATTTTTTTTTTTTTTTTTTGATTATTGTTCTTGATTGATTTTTTAATTCTTATTATTATTAGTAAATATTATAACAAATATTAAAAATTTTACAAATAGCAAAGTTTTACAAAGCCAAGTTAAAAAGATGACTTAGATTTAAAAACTCACCTCCAAGATCACAGACATTTTTATATTGTATCTCAACTTCCAGTTATCTTCTATTCTGGAGACAGTAAAACTGACCCCTAATGAGATATTTAACTAACATGATAGCAAAAAGTTTGCATTTTTGGATATGGTATTTTTTACCCTAGAATTTAAAAACTGTTCAAGATAATGTCATAATTTTACGCAGATTTTGGGCTAAAAAGAACCAAATAATTGTACAATGTGAATGTAAAAATATAATAAAAATATATTTATTATATATACATTTATATTATATATTATAATATATTTTATAATATTTATTAATATATTTTTATAAATGTAAAAATAAATTTAAAATAAAATGTGATTTTTGTGCTTTTTGTTTAAGAGAAAACGAATAAATGTGCTCCAAATTTCAGTGATAAACTCAAACTATACAGTCCTCGTTACTTTATTTTCATAGTTTCTTTTTCCAAACTCTTAACTCAAAAACTTAACCCATCCAAGAAATAAAATTGCTTTTGCAGCAGCACCCTTTAATCGAAATACGATAACACAATTATCTACTTTTCTTCCCTCGATGCCTTTTTAATACACGGTCATAATAACTGCCCATGGATGCAATTTTGATCCTGAGACCACCCAGGATATTGCCAAAACATTTTAATCTTTGAACGAACAAAAAAAAATAGATGGGAAATTTAATGGTGCATCGCATAATTGAGAAAACTGGAGCTTCTTAACTCCAGTAATGATGCGTATAATCTCATACGATTATGTCAAGCTTGCAAAATTTTTCGTTGTTTATGGCAAGAATGGTAATTGTTTTTTAGGTAATGGCTTCATAATCCGTACTTAATACAGTAACTGCTGGGGATCGAGATGGGTCATAGTTGAAGACAAATTTAATAACAATCTTTCTGTGTGGTTTAAAATGCAAAAATATCAAGAAAATACACATCGTTGGTCTAGTCTATAAAATGTGAAATCTTATTTAAATTGCAAACGCTTGCAATGGGCGGGGAATTCTATTATAAGGACAACTTCCCTCACAAAAATTGATGCCCAAACGGGGACTCCCGAACTCCGTCTATCGCGGGTGTTGCTCTAACCCATTGAGCTACTTGGACACATAACTATAAAGAGGAGTTTAGTGTATTTGATGAGATTGACAGTTCTCCAAGGAGTAGAACCAAGAGGTTGTGAATACTCACAGTCACTCTGATTTTAGTGACGCTATACCACGTCAAAACCGTTCAATCTCTAGTAACTCCAATTTGATGTTGGATTCGTTTTATTTATTTTAAATCTTATTTAAATTGCAAACGCTTGCAATGAACGTAGTCAAAAAAGCGTCATCGTCCAGACATTTCTCGCAGATATCTCTTATATGAGACTGGTTTGCCTTTAATTAACCTGTATTAATGCTTACCTTGATATTTATGCGCATGTATCGATATTATTTTTGAAATAAAGAGTTTTATTTTAAAAACGATAGCTACAAATCCCCATCGAGTAGTCACAAAATTACATTAATGTTTTGGACGCTGTCAAAACTATGGCTTTAAACTATTAATCGAAAGTTGTTTAGAGTTGCAAGCTTCAGTAGAATGTACTTTGGTGGGGTAGCGTCAGCGCTATTGCGTTGTCCACCCGAGCGCGGTGGCCGTTCAACCATTGCGTAACTTGTTGAATGAGCGGTATATCCTTTGTCTCCGAAAAGGCTTGAAAACGTTCGTAGTCGAACCCCCCCTCTGGACTTTTGTTGGAACCAGTCGCAATAACCTAAGTGACTATCTTACCTACCCTCAGTGGATTCGGCAAGGTAATTAAGAGATTGCGACGAGAACTAACTGTTAGGGGGTAGATTTGGCTCTTTAAAGATATACCTTATTAAAATCGGTTTCTATCGCGTATCTTCCTTTTGTTTGCTTTCAGGTCTTCCATGTTGCATTGTAAGATTTGTCTGGTTATAACGAGATAACGCGTTGTTATCTCGTGTTCTTTTATCATTTCTAAATCTTAACTAAGACTTTATTTTAATTAGTGTTTCTGTTGTGTGTTGTCAGAACAAATACAAATTGTATACTTTGAATTTTATGACAGCGACTGGAAAATGTTTTTTTTTTTTATGAAGTTTCAGTCACTTTCTACCAGCAATAAGAGGTACGATAATTAATTTTATACAGGTGTAGATGGCCAGCGTTAATTTTTCAATTTCTGCTGAGCTAACGAGCCGGCAACTCGTGGTAACGGTAGGTGCCACCCGATGGCGCTTGCGGCCGCCCTTTTCAATAAATATCTACAATTAAATAATTACAACTCATATCAATACGTGTATTAATGTGTTTAATCGATGCTTATTAACATTATCAAAGGTAGTTAAAGCGTGAACCAATCGCAAATTCGAATAATTGGCGAAAAATATCAAAATGCAATTTATTTACATTCGAAACGACAGTGACTCCATCTAGCAGCATCCTCCATTTTTGTCGGTAAATTAGTCAATTAGCAGTCATTTTTTGTGATAATAATTTAACAAAGTAATATGATAGTACTGTAAAATAATTTTATTTTTTCCGTTTCACATTTATTACAGTCTTATTACATTTATTACACAATCTTACAGTTACTGATCTCCAATTTGTAGAAGCCATCCTGAAGTATTTACCTGATGAGAAGGGATGGGAGTAGGTACGGGAGCTGGCAACACCACTTAGAAGATCGTGTCGTAACGGGTTACAATTTTGATTGCTGTCTAGATTAATATGAATCGTATAAATCCCCTAATAAATGCTACTTAAAAACTTTATTGTTTTGACTTTTACTCAATGTATTATTCTTATGAGCTTTATTTTCTGAGTTTATAGCCTAGGAATGTAAGCTCTAGGGATTTTAGCATAGAGATTTTATAAGCAGCGTCTATATTTCTGAATTATCGGGAAACATAATTAAAAAGGTAAATTTAATGTTTTGAAAATTTTAACAAATTTAAGAATACACATAATTATTTATAGGTTTTATCTGCACTCATTGGGTAATAATTGTTTGTACTTAAGTACAGTAAATTCACGCAACACCGCTATGACTTAGCATAAAACTAGCTAATTATAGCTAATGGTCAGTGACATTGATATCTCCGAACAGATAATTGATAAGAATTCGCAATCAATGAAATAATGCTGCTAGAAAGTGATTAGGAAGTACAATTCAATTACCTATTTGTAACGTATAATTAAAAATTGTCCAAATGTAATTAAAACCCGTGTTCATCTCGTGGTACCTATTGCAAAATACCGAAATAAAACTTCAAAACTGCTTCATTATACAGATATGTTGGCGTGTTAGAAGCACCGGTTCTCATGAAATCACCAATGTTAAGCAACACTGCGCTGATTTAGGTATTAAATGGGAAACCATCACCAGTTCTGTTCGGGAGAGTTTTGAGGGAAGAAAGTCAACTTCATTCGCCTTGCTTATCAAACTCTTGATTTGTGGAGGAACCCTGTTGATCGACTTGTACCGTCCTTCGGAAGGGACGTTAAGTCGGTGGTCCCCTTGGTGCTCTTCGACAGGAGTAGGCTACGTGCCGGTGTCGCATAATATTTATACTGTCCACTAACATTACCCCCCAGTAAACACAGCATATGCTAGTTTTACTGGCCAGTAAACTCAATATGATCTACGATTACTGTACCAGTAAACTAGAAACGTTTTGAGATTACTGTACCAGTAAACTAAAGACGATTTGAGATTACTGGCCCAGTAAAAATAATACATATTATTACATATACAGTAATACAAAATTTCAAAACATCACTATAATAGTATTACTGACTATGCACAAATAAATCACATCAATCAAATCACAGGGTGACCAAACACATTGCAGGGATTAGCGTACTGTTTAGCTTAAAAATTAGCCAGGCTACTTGCTGTGGGGACTTCATATGGAATACGCCCCATACCTTTCGATAGAAATGCAACAACACCCCTTGCCAACATAATGAAATGTGAACTTACCTGTGCATTTTGATGCAATCGAACTAGATGCACTACAGGGTGTGTACAAAACAATGCAGGGGAGTAATCTGATAATAGCCTGAAGGTATGATGCTATTACTCCCCAACATAATGAAATGTGAACTTACCTGTGCATTTTGATGCAATCGAACTAGATGCACTACAGGGTGTGTACAAAACAATGCAGGGGAGTAATCTGATAATAGCCTGAAGGTATAATGCTATTACTCCCCAACATTATGAAATGTGAATTAACCTGTGCATTTTGATGCAATCGAACTAGATGCACTACAGGGTGTGTACAAAACAATGCAGGGGAGTAATCTGATAATAGCCTGAAGGTATAATGCTATTACTCCCCAACATTATGAAATGTGAACTTACCTGTGCATTTTGATGCAATCGAACTAGATGCACTACAGGGTGTGTACAAAACAATGCAGGGGAGTAATCTGATAATAGCCTGAAGGTATAATGCTATTACTCCCCAACATTATGAAATGTGAATTAACCTGTGCATTTTGATGCAATCGAACTAGATGCACTACAGGGTGTGTACAAAACAATGCAGGGGAGTAATCTGATAATAGCCTGAAGGTATAATGCTATTACTCCCCAACATTATGAAATGTGAACTTACCTGTGCATTTTGATGCAATCGAACTAGATGCACTACAGGGTGTGTACAAAACAATGCAGGGGAGTAATCTGATAATAGCCTGAAGGTATAATGCTATTACTCCCCAACATTATGAAATGTGAACTTACCTGTGCATTTTGATGCAATCGAACTAGATGCACTACAGGGTGTGTACAAATCAAATGCAGGGGAGTAATCTGATAATAGCCTGAAGGTATAATGCTATTACTCCCCAACATTATGAAATGTGAATTAACCTGTGCATTTTGATGCAATCGAACTAGATGCACTACAGGGTGTGTACAAAACAATGCAGGGGAGTAATCTGATAATAGCCTGAAGGTATAATGCTATTACTCCCCAACATAATGAAATGTGAACTTACCTGTGCATTTTGATGCAATCGAACTCAATATCAAGACCTTGTTAATATCAGTATCGAGACCTTGGTTGGCTTCATTATGGATACCAGCAATGTTTTTGAAACTCGCTCATCCTGCAGTTCACATTTCATAATGTTGGGGAGTAATAGCATTATACCTTCAGGCTATTATCAGATTACTCCCCTGCATTTGCTTTGTACACACCCTGTAGTGCATCTAGTTCGATTGCATCAAAATGCACAGGTAAGTTCACATTTCATAATGTTGGGGAGTAATAGCATTATACCTTCAGGCTATTATCAGATTACTCCCCTGCATTGTTTTGTACACACCCTGTAGTGCATCTAGTTCGATTGCATCAAAATGCACAGGTAAGTTCACATTTCATAATGTTGGGGAGTAATAGCATTATACCTTCAGGCTATTATCAGATTACTCCCCTGCATTGTTTTGTACACACCCTGTAGTGCATCTAGTTCGATTGCATCAAAATGCACAGGTAAGTTCACATTTCATAATGTTGGGGAGTAATAGCATTATACCTTCAGGCTATTATCAGATTACTCCCCTGCATTGTTTTGTACACACCCTGTAGTGCATCTAGTTCGATTGCATCAAAATGCACAGGTAAGTTCACATTTCATTATGTTGGGGAGTAATAGCATTATACCTTCAGGCTATTATCAGATTACTCCCCTGCATTGTTTTGTACACACCCTGTAGTGCATTTAGTTCGATTGCATCAAAATGCACAGGTTAATTCACATTTCATAATGTTGGGGAGTAATAGCATTATACCTTCAGGCTATTATCAGATAACTCCCCTGCATTTGCTTTGTACACACCCTGTAGTGCATCTAGTTCGATTGCATCAAAATGCACAGGTAAGTTCAAATTTCATAATGTTGGGGAGTAATAGCATTATACCTTCAGGCTATTATCAGATTACTCCCCTGCATTGTTTTGTACACACCCTGTAGTGCATCTAGTTCGATTGCATCAAAATGCACAGGTTAATTCACATTTCATAATGTTGGGGAGTAATAGCATTATACCTTCAGGCTATTATCAGATTACTCCCCTGCATTTGATTTGTACACACCCTGTAGTGCATCTAGTTCGATTGCATCAAAATGCACAGGTAAGTTCACATTTCATAATGTTGGGGAGTAATAGCATTATACCTTCAGGCTATTATCAGATTACTCCCCTGCATTGTTTTGTACACACCCTGTTGTGCATCTAGTTCGATTGCATCAAAATGCACAGGTAAGTTCACATTTCATAATGTTGGGGAGTAATAGCATTATACCTTCAGGCTATTATCAGATTACTCCCCTGCATTTGATTTGTACACACCCTGTAGTGCATCTAGTTCGATTGCATCAAAATGCACAGGTAAGTTCACATTTCATAATGTTGGGGAGTAATAGCATTATACCTTCAGGCTATTATCAGATTACTCCCCTGCATTGTTTTGTACACACCCTGTTGTGCATCTAGTTCGATTGCATCAAAATGCACAGGTAAGTTCACATTTCATAATGTTGGGGAGTAATAGCATTATACCTTCAGGCTATTATCAGATTACTCCCCTGCATTGTTTTGTACACACCCTGTAGTGCATCTAGTTCGATTGCATCAAAATGCACAGGTAAGTTCACATTTCATAATGTTGGGGAGTAATAGCATTATACCTTCAGGCTATTATCAGATTACTCCCCTGCATTGATTTGTACACACCCTGTAGTGCATCTAGTTCGATTGCATCAAAATGCACAGGTAAGTTCACATTTCATTATGTTGGGGAGTAATAGCATTATACCTTCAGGCTATTATCAGATTACTCCCCTGCATTGTTTTGTACACACCCTGTAGTGCATCTAGTTCGATTGCATCAAAATGCACAGGTTAATTCACATTTCATAATGTTGGGGAGTAATAGCATTATACCTTCAGGCTATTATCAGATTACTCCCCTGCATTGTTTTGTACACACCCTGTAGTGCATCTAGTTCGATTGCATCAAAATGCACAGGTAAGTTCACATTTCATTATGTTGGGGAGTAATAGCATTATACCTTCAGGCTATTATCAGATTACTCCCCTGCATTTGCTTTAAGACACCCTGTACCCTGCAGGTGATGCTTTTGTTTTGGGAGTAATATTATTTCACTGTTTTTGTTTTACTGGTACAGTACAAATAATATGTTCTCAAACGCTAGGTTTTCTCAGCCAGTAATCTCATTACAATTCTTGTTTACTGGCCAGTAATCATATTATGAACTGAGATTACTGGGGGTAATAATATTATGGCAGTACGAATATTCTGTTACACCGGCACCGGGTTTCCTCTCCACTCTGCTATCCTAGGTAAGGTTCATCATAAATCTCATCATCATCTACTCATTAACCGACGCCATTAGACCAGTGCCACATGACCCGTTGTCAAAAAAGTGCGTCGTTAAACACAATAATTATCAATCTATCTGCTTCATCATCGCCATGATTGCCAAAAATTCCGGCCGATTATGTATTAGTCAACTCTGATAAGACGCTCAAGTGAGATTGTTGAAAACAAAGGCTGTGTATTTATAAGTGTCTGGAGAACCAAGAAATTCTATCACAGTTCAGTGAGGTTTCTACGTAGAATGACTTTGTTGAGAACAGCTGTTCTGGCGTTAGCTTGCTTGATGCTGGCAGTACTTGCTAGTTCCAAGCCTAGCAATGATTACTGTGGCATTTGTGAAGATCACACCATGTGCAAATTTCCGGTAAGAAGTGTAATTAATTACAAAAATGTCAAATCAATTTTAAACATGGAATCATTTTAAAAATATATCATTAAAAATTAATACTTGATCACATTTTGGTGTAAATTAGAGAAATGTAAAGGTATAAATATATATAAATACATATATATATATATTTATATGGTACTTATATGGTGTAATTTGATACTGTGCTTATTCATTTTTTGGCAATAAACAAATAATAATATATAACATGATATATAGACGAATTTTTTGCAAATCGTAGAAGTGCAGCTATTTTTTACCCCAATTTTTGCCAAAAGTGTTACTTTTTGGCGTCTCCCAGAAACTCGGGTGCTTCGCGTTAGACAACGGGTCTTTGTTCAAGCATTTTTAGAAGACACTATTTACCTCTGAAATGCTATAGTTGTCAGAATTGCGTGATTGGGCTGCGAGTTTCTCCTGCAGAGGGCAGCACCATTGCGTTTGGATTTTTGTGATTTATTTCACAACGCAATTTGACCACAATTTTTTGGTTCTTAGTTTGTTTTCGTATGCAACTTTAAAAAGCCATCCATTTTAATAGTGAACCTAAAAGAATGCATTCTACTTTTTTAAGACTGCATCGCATTTTTTTTATGATTTTCCGATTTTTTTTGCTTATTTTAAAATTTTTCCTAAATTGATTTATTTAGGTTAACATTGGAAAACAGTGAAAATGACTTTATTTAATTTCTGTTTTCAGGGTCTCAATGAGTTCAGGTGCCGGTACATGAGAGTACGTGGAGTGAGTGATCAAGACAAAGAACAGATTCTGCTCAGCCACAATATCGCCAGGAACACAATTGCCCTTGGCTTGGAGCGAAGAGGCATCAGTGGACCCCAGCCTCCAGCAGCTAACATGAAGAAACTGGTAAGATCATTTTAAAGACTGGGTTTTAAAGATGCTGGTTTTAGAAAGGCAGCAAAATTAAATCAGTGACTCAAATAATTAAAATGCTAACAAAACTGCCATCAAACAAGACTGGTTTACGCTAATAGTTTATAGTTTATTAACGATTGATGTAAATTTATCTATGTTTTGAAATGAAGTCATTTATTTGTAAAGGTTTGTTAAAAAGAACAAAGTTAAAACCCCAGTTCAAAGAGTTTTTGTCAAGATTTAGATGTCGGTTTTGTAACTTTTTCAAAACATGTTTAAATAATATTCGTCGAGTTGATTGTCATAGATAAAGATGCTTTTTTACTTTTAAATACGTATTTAAAAAGTAATACCATTGAAATGCTAGTCAAGAAAAGAGAAAAATAGGTGTCCTGACATCATCATTTTTTCACAACGGATTTTTTTTAAGGATGAAAATATATTCCATTCTTAAAGTTAGTGACAGTTGAAGATTGAAATTTATACTCATGCACGTTTCAGTTTACAAACAGCGTTTAAAATCTGTTTTCTGCCACCAACTGTTCAGGTTAGACTAATCCCACATCTGACGCCAAATGTGCAAGTGTGTGTGTGTATGTGTTCTTTTTTTTCTCTTTATTTTTGTAAATAGATCATTACGAAGTCACTGTTTTTAAGTTAGTGCAACATTTTATTGGAAAATTTAATTTATTTCTTAATCAAATTTGAAGAAAACTAAAAATATTTCTTTCAAAAAATGAAGAAATGAAGACCCCTAAACCTCATTGTCTCACACCTCCACTTTCCCCTCTTAAAAGCATCCAAACAGATTTTTATGCTACATAAAATCAAATATGATATTTTTCCCCAGGTTTGGAATGAAGAGTTGGCAACCCTGGCCCAGCGCTGGTCTGACCAATGTGCCCCCTACAACACTGACACCTGCCGAGACACAAAGAAAATGGCGGTTGGACAAAACATCTACACCAATTTCTGGCAGGAGGAAGTGAGGAACACGACGAGTGACTGGGAATGGGCGGTTCGTGGAGGATGGTTGGAACTGGTGGAGAAATTCAACAGTTCTATGGTCGCCAACGATTACACGTGAGTAATCCAGGGAGTTTGTGAGAATAACCTTTTAGGGAATAACTAGACTTTACTAAGACTGAAAACCACTCTAAATTTGAAATGAAATTGAAAATTGAAAAGTCTTGAGTATGAGCGCTAGCGTTGAACGTCCTGCTAATTTAAACCAGGCGGGAATACTTTGTTTCGGCTAGCCGTCACCAGATGGCGCTTGCGGCCGTTTAAAAACAAAATCTTTTAAATTTAAATAATTATAACTCAAAATACAAATACATTTAAATCAATCGTTGAGGATAACATTAATAAACTATTGACTAATAATAATTAACGTAAACCAGTCTTAAATGCGAGTAATCTGCGAGTAATAACGGAATTACATTTTTTATCACTCGAAACGACAGTGACTCCACCTAGTAGCATCCTCCATTTTTCTATCTACGATAGTTTAACATTATTTCATGTTAGCGCCCTCTATTTTTAACTCTGAACCTAGAAACCAAAACATGGAAATTGTTATTTTTTTGTTATTATATTGGAACAATTTAAAATGAACCTCATGGTTGGCCTGTCTGTTAAAATGAACCTGATGAACCTCTTCAAAAATTTATCTAACTTTGGACTCACCTCGAACCCAACTGTAACCTTGAAAACTGCTTCTTAGGCGTACGTTCTACCAACCTTCCTACACCCAACTAGCCTGGGCAGAAGTCGAGACTATCGGCTGTGGCCACATCTACTACAAAGTGACCCCGAGCGACTACTGGATCTACGACGGCTATGTCTGCAACTACGGCCCAGCAGGAAACGTTGAGGGACAGAAGGTGTACATTATTGGAGAAGCGGCGACTCAGTGTGCCCCTGGATACAAAAGAGATGCCACTTATGAGGGACTTTGCTCAAAACGAAAGACTTTGCCTGTCAAAGTTTAGTGTTAATGTGATATTTGTTGATTTTGGTGATTTAAAATAAATGCGGGTTGTAAAGAACTGCTTTAACCCTTAAAAAAGTAACTAATACAAGTTACAAAACGTTGGGAAATTAAGTTGTTCTTCACTTAGCATTCAAAACCCAGTTCAAATCATTTTTGTCAAAACTAGCGCTTTAAAGGTACATAGACATGAGTCTAAAAACCATAATGCGAGTATGTTTTTCAATTTGCTGTTTTGTTTTGACAGACAAGTGATATTTTCATATCTAATGTGGATAGCCCACCTAGGTCGTTAATTCTGAACAATTTATTTGAAATCTTAAGCAACAATATTCAGAATCAACTGTGAAAAAGTTTATCTGCGAATATACTTACTACAGATTTGGTATTACAATTTTCTTAACTCCTAGATAAAGTGAGAGATAAATTAATTGCCATGGCAAAAATCAATCACATACATTGAAATTCAGCTGTTTCTGTAAATTAGAAGCTTAACTCAGAGTTAAAAACATTTTAATACCAGGCCCAAGAAACGACATGACACTCAACATCATTGAAATGCAGAGCACTCATCCATTCACGAGTCACCTTGACTTTTTGCCTCTGCGAGAATAACCTTTTCGCAGCCTGCAAAGCCCAAAATGCTCATACGGAGGTCCCGGGTTCGTATCCCGGTTCGGTAACAAATTTTTGCAGCGTAAATCAATGTCCAGTTAAAAAGATTACTTCCAGTTGATGACTCATCTCCATGGTCACAGCCAAACATATCTGTATTTTCATATTGGACCGCCGGTAGTTTATTTAACAGCTCTCTGTAAAACGGGCCCTAAAACTATTTAATTATGTTATTGGATGGTTCAATTACATTAAACTCGACAATTCCGCTAAAGGTACTACGTCTAGAAAGTTTGTTAGGGTAGAGTGAACATTTATGAGAATTGCCCCAAAAATATCAACAGAATTTGTACAATCTCTTTGTAAAACTTACACAGATTTTGCTGTTTGTACAGAAAAATTAGCTGGATGAACAATTTGGTTAACGAAGTTTATCAATGAATACAAAACGGAGTTTCTAAACAATAGCCGTATAGCAATTAATTTAAAGTTCAAAGTTATAAAAATAATTAGTCGAATGCGATTGTTTAAAAACAGGCACTCAAGAGTTGTTGGCCTTACCGTATCCTAAAACGTTAAAACTTAAAATTATTGAAAATGAACCATGGATCAAAAGTTTATATACAATTTAAGGACGCACGCGATACGCATACTCGACTACCAAGGAAACAAATATAACTATCAAGCACATGAAGTGCAATAGTAGATTCAACGTTTGGTAGCCATGGAGATGCTGAGATCGCATGACAGAGCTTCTCAATTCTGCTATCTTATGTTACCACGGGTATATCATGGCCTAGCATAGAAGGTTCAATGGTAGATTCAACGTTTGGTAGCCATGAAGATGATGAGATCGCCTGACAGAGCTTCTCAATTTTGCTATTTTATGTTACCACGGGTATATCATGGCCTAGCATAGGAGGTTCAATGGTAGATTTAACGTTTGGTAGCCATGGAGATGATGAGATCGCCTGACAGAGCTTCTCAATTCTGCTATTTTATGTTACCACGGGTATATCATGGCCTAGCAAAGGAGGTTCAATGGTAGATTCAACGTTTGGTAGCCATGAAGATGATGATATCGCCTGACAGAGCTTCTCAATTCTGCTATTTTATGTTACCACGGGTATATCATGGCCTAGCATAGGAGGTTCAATGGTAGATTCAGCGTCCGGTTGCAATGGAGATGCTGATGCTGAGATCGCCTGACAGAGCTTTTCAATTATCGTCTGTTGCCACAGGTGCACTAGGTTTTAAAAAATGTACAAAAAGAAAAAAAGGTCGGCATTAGGAAAACAAATCTGGGTATGTGCACAGCACCTGAAAGCTAAAATTGCTAACCAAACAACAACGAACCAAACGATTTTTCTGTGCCCTAAGTAAACACGAAGTACTTACCAAGCCTAGTCGAGATTGTAATTGCGGTAATTGAAGTAATGGAAGTTAATTAAAACGTTCCTCGCGTGTGTTTGACTGAAACTCGACCGCGTTTTGGAAACTGCTTGATTGGAAAGTCCCTTTCACGAGCAAAAGAGGAAAAGAGACAGAAAGACAGGGTGGCAGCGAGCGAGGGAGTGAGACATGGCGATGGGGGGGTAGGGATTATTTTCATTTGTAGAAAGTTCTAGAATGAGATGGCGAAATTGGTTAAAAGGGGGATGGGCGGGACGCGAGGGGAAACGATTTTCCCAATTTAATACTTTAGGAAGTAAACACTTCATTTGGTTAGAGAGTCACAAGGGACATCTCGTAAATTCTATCTCACGTACGCGTTTTACTCTATCATTGTGTGTCTAGCCCTCGTTCATGAGCTGAAAAGTATGTAATGTTTTCAATTTTTTTATCTTGTCTGGCTACCATGTGTTTGAATTATTGCGAAAATTATTCTTTAGGCTTTTGAATTTTAATCGTAACAATGCGGTAAAAGAACTCAACTTTTGTTGATTAAAACGAAAGGGCTGCTAGAAAAATGTGTGTCTAGAAGATAATACTTTAACTTTACTTTGCTGTAACAAATTTAATTTTTTTTTTTTGCCACAGAAAGCCGCACATGTTCCAAGACTTCAAAGCTCCAAGCTGTAAAGCGAATTAATTAAAACTGCCTGTCATAAGGTTTTAAATATGTTGGTTGATATGGCGCTCTTACTGCTAGAATAGCCGGTCACCGGGATCGAACCTGGGACCTCCCGAATGCAAGGCAGACATGACGCTCTCACTACCAGGATAGCCGGCCACCAGGATCAAAACTGGGACCTCCCAATGCAAGGCAGACATATCGCTCTCACTACCAGGATAGCCGGCCACCAGGATCAAAACTGGGACCTCCCAATGCAAGGCAGACATGACGCTCTCACTACCAGGATAGCCGGCCACCAGGATCAAAACTGGGACCTCCCAATGCAAGGCAGATATGACGCTCTCACTACCAGGATAGCCGGCCACCAGGATCGAACCTGAGACCTCACGAATGCAAGGCAGACATGACGCTCTCACTACCAGGATAGCCAGCCTCCAGGATCAAACCTGGGACCTACCGAATGCAAGGCAGACATGACGCTCTCACTACCAGGATAGCCGGCCACCAGGATCGAACCTGAGACCTCACGAATGCAAGGCAGACATGACGCTCTCACTACCAGGATAGCCAGCCTCCAGGATCAAACCTGGGACCTCCCGAATACAAGGCAGACATGACGCTCTCACTACCAGGATAGCCGGCCACCAGGATCAAAACTGGGACCTCCTGAATGCAAGGCAGACATGACGCTCTCACTATCAGGATAGCTGGCCACCAGAATCGAAGCTGGAACCCCAAAGTGAAATAAATACATACCATGATCTCATAATAAGTAGGATTTGAATTTTCAAACCATAGTGTCTTTTTGTGGCTAAAACGCAAATAATGTCGGAATAGTTCTCAAGATAAAGTAATTTTCCATGTTTTTTTTTTTTTTTTAGATCAAGCTGCTTTAAAATAGATCTTTTTTACTATTGCCAAATTACAAACTAAGACTGAAAGAGTGAGGTTAAGCAAAGAAGAAGAAAATATCAATAAAATAGCTTTTATTAACTGGTTGACTTTATTTGCTGCTAAAACCGCTGGTGAGTAGCATACTCTATTACAAAAGTGTTATTCTTGTTTCCACGATTTATTTGACTTCATCTCCCAATGATAAGAAGATCGAAACCAACATAGTTCACCTACGTACCTAATTGTTTCCTGAATAGCCTTTGCCCGCAGTTTTAACAGCGCAGAGGCTGAACATCGACTTTGTCACTGCAACCAAAAGAGACCGGGAGCCCAAGCAAACACTACCACACCGCTCCAACGGATCTTATTGGGGGTTTAAAGACACGTGTGTTGGTCGAAACACAGGGTGTCAGGAGTTTTGTCGCTATGTTACCCCACGGGGTTGTGACCTAAAGGGGTTGTAGTGCCTCCATCTTCTTGATCTGGGGGATCCAGGGAAAAAAATTGTTACTCTTTAATTGGGATTGGTATAAACTGTTTCAACTAAAAAATCTTTTTTAGTGGATTTTTTCTGGAAAACCGATCCCAAAAAAAATATATATATATAGATATATTATTGACAAAAGTGGATACAAGGGAAACTTTTTGAAATATTTGACACTTAAATTTGCATATTTGTTTAGTTTGTTAGCGTTAACAGAATACACCACAGCTCCTACGAAGATCCAGAATTTTTTTCTGAAAAACACCGAAAAAATGCCTTGAATAGGCTCTTTTACAACGCATGTAGCTATAAGACGAAATAATATTTTTTATTTTTAAAGACGCCAATTCGTTGCCAATAGTGTGATGAGTCGCCTAGTTTTTGTTTCGTCGCGATCGGACAAGTGATTTGGCCGATTAGTTGTATCCAGTAAACCTAGATATAGACCTGAGTAAGCTCCCACTCCAATAGACCTGAGTAAGCTCTCACTCCAATAGACCTGAGTAAGCTCCCACTCCAATAGACCTGAGTAAGCTCCCACTCCAATAGACCTGAGTAAGCTCCCACTCCAATAGACCTGAGTAAGCTCCCACTCCAATAGACCTGAGTAAGCACCCACTCCAATAGACCTGAGTAAGCTCACACTCCAATAGACCTGAGTAAGCTCCCACTCCAATAGACCTGAGTAAGCTCCCACTCCAATAGACCTGAGTAAGCTCCCACTCCAATAGACCTGAGTAAGCACCCACTCCAATAGACCTGAGTAAGCTCCCACTCCAATAGACCTGAGTAAGCTCCCACTCCAATAGACCTGAGTAAGCTCCCACTCCAATAGACCTGAATAAGCTCCCACTCCAATAGACCTGAATAAGCTCCCACTCCAATAGACCTGAGTAAGCACCCACTCCAATAGACCTGAGTAAACTCCCACTCCAATAGACCTGAGTAAGCACCCACTCCAATAGACCTGTGTGAGCTCCCACTCCAATAGACCTGAGTGAGCTCCCACTCCAATAGACCTGAGTAAGCTCCCACTCCAATAGACCTGAGTAAGCTCCCATTCCAATATACCTGAGTAAGCTACCACTCCAATAGACCTGAGTAAGCACCCACTCCAATAGATCTGAAGAGCTTGCACTCCAATATACCTGAGTAAGAACCTAGTACAGCAGCTTTACGGTTAGATCAAGTCGACATGAATCTAAGAAACATTACATGGTCCAGTATTTCAACACTGAACAAATCAAGAAACTCATCATAGATTTGAAACACGTGTGGTAACTCTGATAGCATATGTATGCACGTGACAGACGAACAGATTATGGCGACGCTTTAAGCGACGTTCCACGACGCTGCAGGCGTCGGTTCAGACTTCAGAGGCATCGTGTCTTGTTCAATAAGTGTGATATCTCTACAAACTTTTAGAATTTAGCCTCAATTACAATGTGCATGGTAATATCACCTAACTGCTTCTTTGCACCGAGAGCGACATGCATGTGACTCTATCCCAGTGTAACTTTCACGTGTTCGACTGGGCATGTGACTCTGCTCCAGTGCAACTTTCACGTGTTCGACTGGGCATGTGACTCTGCCCCAGTGCAACTTTCATGTGTTCGACTGGGCATGTGACTCTGCCCCAGTGCAACTTTCACGTGTTCGACTGGGCATGTGACTCTGTCCCAGTGCAACTTTCACGTATTAGACTGGGCATGTGACTCTGTCCCAGTGCAACTTTCACGTATTAGACTGGGCATGTGACTCTGTCCCAGTGCAACTTTCACGTGTTCGACTGGGCATGTGACTCTGCCCCAGTGCAACTTTCACGTGATCGACTGGGCATATGACTCTGCTCCAGTGCAACTTTCACGTGTTCAACTGGGCATGTGACTCTGCCCCAGTGCAACTTTCACGTGATCGACTGGGCATATGACTCTGCTCCAGTGCAACTTTCACGTGTTCAACTGGGCATGTGACTCTGTCCCAGTGCAACTTTCACGTGTTTGACTGGGCATGTGACTCTGTCCAAGTGCAACTTTCACGTGTTCGACTGGGCATGTGACTCTGTCCCAGTGCAACTTTCACGTGTTCGACTGGGCATGTGACTCTGTCCCAGTGCAACTTTCACGTGTTCGACTGGGCATGTGACTCTGTCCCAGTGCAACTTTCACGTGATTGACTGGGCATATGACTCTGCCCCAGTGCAACTTTCACGTGTTCAACTGAGCATGTGACTCTGTCCTAGTGCAACTTTCTCGTGTTCGACTGGGCATGTGACTCTGCCCCAGTGCAACTTTCACGTGTTTGACTGGGCATGTGACTCTGTCCCAGTGCAACTTTCACGTGTTCGACTGGGCATGTGACTCTGTCCCAGTGCAACTTTCACGTGTTCGACTGGGCATGCGACTCAGCCCCAGTGCAACTTTCACGTGTTCGACTGGGCATGTGACTCTGCCCCAGTGCAACTTTCACGTGTTCGACTGGGCATGTGACTCTGTCCCAGTGCAACTTTCACGTGTTCGACTGGGCATGTGACTCTGTCCCAGTGCAACTTTCACGTGTTTGACTGGGCATGTGACTCTGTCCCAGTGCAACTTTCACGTGTTCAACTGGGCATGTGACTCTGTCCCAGTGCAACTTTCACGTGTTCGACTGGGCATGTGACTCTGTCCCAGTGCAACTTTCACGTGTTCGACTGGGCATGTGACTCTGTCCCAGTGCAACTTTCACGTGTTCGACTGGGCATGTGACTCTGTCCCAGTGCAACTTTCACGTGTTTGACTGGGCATGTGACTCTGTCCCAGTGCAACTTTCACGTGTTCGACTGGGCATGTGACTCTGCCCCAGTGCAACTTTCACGTGTTCGACTGGGCATGTGACTCTGTCCCAGTGCAACTTTCACGTTTTCGACTGGCAGAGTTGCTCGCTCTCGAGTCACTCCCGGTGCACTTTTCTTGCTCAGAATTTCGACGGTGCAGTTGGAAAACAAATGAATGCACTGACAGCTAGTGATCACGTGTTCGGATGGGAGCGCTCTCGCTCTCGCTCTCGCTGGTGCTAACGCGGTGGAGATCATGACGTCCTCGAGCAAGTTTAAAACCCGCCCTGGTGCAGGCCAGTTAAAAACGATTAGAGTTAGATCTGTGAGATTTAGGTTCCTAAATATTTCATCGTTCTAGCTGAAAAAAGTTCCATTGTAGCTCGATGCGTTCACGTTTAAGTAGAGAGTTTCGCAAACTGGTTCAAAAAACGATTGGTTTTGTTGTGACATTCGGAAGGAATTTCTTCGAATTTCATATTGAATGCCAAGTCTATATAGAAATTCAAAAAGGAATTCAAAGGAATTCAGAAATTCAAACACGAATAGCATTTTAAGAAGTTTCGAGCAGTGGTGAAACATTTCTCAAACACCGTGTAGGTTTTTCAATAAGATGCCCAAGGGCAAAGATACTTAAAAAACACCTCCATCTTATTGCACTGTCGCCTCGCTTGTTCGATCGGAATCGCCTCCAGTGTGACCGTCACAGAATGTGCTCCGTGTAAACGGGGTGATCTTTAAATCGGAATTTATTTACGCTCTAAATCCGATCTGTTCCAGGCCAAAGAAATGTAACACGGAAAGCTTTGGATTTGGGTAATCAGAGTTTTAGCTAAATGTTAAGATTACTGACAAAACGAACGAGTCTTCTAAACGTAGTAACGGTAGGTGCCACCCGATGGCGCTTTCAACCGTTCCGTTTAACAAACATTTTAAAGTAAATCAGTTTCGAATTAAAATATCGATAGATGAATATCAATCGTTGAAATTAACATTAATAAAGATAATTTGAGTAAAATCAATCATAAATGCGAGTAACATGCGAAAAATAACGAAATGCAAATTCTTAAATGAAAATATCGAAATTACGGTGACTTTATCTTTGGCAGACCACGATTTTAGTAAGACTAGTAGGTTTATGGCTGCTTTTTTAAGATAAAATATCTTTTTACTAATTTGTTCTGACATCTAAAATGTGTCACAGGTAAGTAGTCACTCTGAAAATTCGTGAAAAAAGATCAAAAGTCGATGCACCTGAGTTTTTGTGACAACCTATGCAAGTTAACCCATATTTCTGATCGAAATATGACTACAATTTCTGAAATTTTTGTGTTTTGGGATATATTATAAAAAATGATAATTATCAAAATTGTACCTACTGGTAAGGTTTCGGCGTTGAAACACGGGCGGCGTTTTTTACTCATTTCAACACAATTAAAAAAGTATATTATTTGAAATTAGATAAGTAAGATATCTAAAAACTTATTACTATCTCCAGATTAATATTGTCGATGTAATAAACAACTGCGAATTACTCAACACTTTTACTTCTTGGGAAACCAAAGGCGACAGAAAATAGCTCGTTTTTCGAAGTTTCCCACAAATTTCCTGCAGAATAATTCTTTTAAGTATTTTATTAGTGACTCAGCAACACGTAAGAACAAATCCATGCAAACAGATTTGTTCTAATGCTGATTTTCACCTTACTTCTGATTCCCATTAACAAATCAAAATAAACCTAATAACGTTATAAGAATAATCTTTGGGCTGATAATTATAAACAAAGCGACTTGAGCTTTGGGTATCTCTTCCCCAACCCCTTCAACATATCTGGAGTACAATACTGTGGTCATCCTTTGCGTTGAGTTCATTCGAGCGAAAGCTTAGATTTAAGTGATAACGCTGGCTCAATACCTAAGTAAGCAAAGTGTAAGTTTGCTAGAAAACATTATAGTACTTGATTAAAACGTGCTACCCCTTGTTTACCATGTGCTTGATAAGAAGAAATGACAAGCTCTCTGTCAACAATAGTATAGCTGGATCACCACACGGCAGGATGGACTTAATATTAACATTGTCTGAAAACAAACATGGTCGTACAATAAGGACAAATGATTAATTAATGTTTTGAGAAAAAGTCCAAACAAAACGTTTTTAGCCGATTTAAGATTAACTAAAATGTTGACAAGTTATTTTGATTTTTATGTCTACTTGATCTAACCATAAGCACTAGTTTTGAAAAACACTTTTTAAACTTGATTATGAATGTTAAGTGAAGAAAAACTAAATTTCCCAGCGTTTCGTAGCTTGTACCTGTTACTTTATCAAGGGTTAAAACTTAAAGCAGCCCTGACAATTTACCGATAACAAAACAACCAAAAAATTTTATAACAATAGCCTAGTTCAGACGTGTGCTGGCGGCCTAACCCTCTACATTTAAATAATAACGACCATAAATGTCGATACATGTACATCAATCGTTGAACATTTATAAAAAATCATTGAGCGTAAACCAGTCTCAAATGCGAGCAATCTGCGAGAAATAACGAAATGTAGTTTCTTAACACTCGAAACGACGGTGGCTCCACCTAGTAGTTTCCTCCATTTTTGTCGTGATATCATTTGGCGGTCATTTTTCAAGAAGTCGTTAAACATTATCGCTGACCCTTTGGCTATATTCAGTTAACCTATAAACTCAATGCTATTTTAGCTTAGTTAATATACCTTTTGGACCATTCCATCCCTTTCTAGGCCAATTGGTTCCTAGATGACCAAATTCAAATTCAACTTAAACATGTGTTCTTTTGTAATTCATGACTTCAAATTCACTATGCCAAATAAAAGTTACATGTCAACTTAAAAATCAAATGTATTGCTACAAAGTGGTTAAACATGTTCTCAACATGTTCATTTCTCTTGAGATAACCGAAGTTAAGCAACACTGCGCTGAGTCAGGTATTGGATGGATGACCATCATACACTGGACCAGTTCTGTTCGGGAGAGAGGTTAGAGGGATACAAGTTAGTACATCAACTGCACTCGTCTTGCTTATCAACCTCTCTACAGTATGAATTTCTGGAGGAAATCTGTTATTCGCGTTGTACCGTCCTTCGGAAGGGACGTTAAGCCGGTGGTCCCTTGGGTGCTCTTTGACAGGCGAAGACTACCTGCCACCATTGGGATTTCCTTCCTCCCTAGTAGGCTTACTAAAGTTCAACATCAACCAATCATTCACCGGCGCCAACATAGCAGTGCCAAAAGACCCGCCATTTGGCCCAACAGAAGTGGGATTTCAAGAAAATTATCGTACAAATATTAAGATTACGCCTCATCATAGAGAAAAAATGTGTGTTATCGACGCACTGCTAAAATAACTTAAACTTTTTTTTGCTAAACCGTACATAAAAAAATGAGCTGGCACATTATTTGTTTCCACGTCATAACAATCTAACGCATTCATTCGCTCCGTTCCACGCAACTTTCACGCAACATTAGCGGCAACAATTGGTTCAATAACTCGAAGAGACATTGCCACATCTTCCTTCCAGTCAACCTCCTCATCCCCCTCCCCCCCCCCTCCTTACAACCCAACCACGCACTCCGAACATGTCGTGCTCCAAGACCGAACTTGCAGGCAATAACCAACCTGGAATCTCCCTCCAATAAACTAACCCTAAGTGGCATCGCATAAAGCTGACACTTACTTTATGGCATGCCAATTATCTTTTATTACTTTATGTGCAACCGTATTTTATCATAGAGAGAATTGCATAGATGCTAGAGAAATTTAGATGTAAATACCTCAACTTTGTGTAGATATGGAGGTTAATTAGCAATTATTTGTTAGCCAGAACCGTAATTAATACTAGTAGGTAATAAATTTTGTTTTACTTTTGCCCAAACTCGAAAACCATACTCGAAAAATAAAAATTATGACTAACCAAAGAAAATAAAAAATAAAACAGTATTCATTTAGTTTCTTTGTCCTAAGAATTTTCAGAGTTTTCACAGCCAATCTTTAAAAAAATTATATTAACCTTTATATAGAAGCACTAATTGGCCCACTATTGGCTATTGCACACTATTTAAATAGCTTCAAAATTTAGTGCGGCAGGTTAGGTTAGGTACCTAAGGCATGTACCTAAAAAAAAAAATCAAATCCGTCCAAAAATCAACAATTGCCCTGGGGCAGAGTCACATGCCCAGTCAAACACGTGAAAGTTGCACTGGGGTAGAGTCACATGCCCAGTCGAACACGTGAAAGTTGCACTGGGAAAGAGTCACATGCCCAGTCGAACACGTGAAAGTTGCACTGGGGCAGAGTCACATGCCCAGTCGAACACGTGAAAGTTGCACTGGGACAGAGTCACGTGCCCAGTCGAACACGTGAAAGTTGCAATGGGGCAGAGTCACATGCCCAGTTGAACACGTGAAAGTTGCACTAGGGCAGAGCCACATGTCCAGTCGAACACGTGAAAGTTGAACTGGGACAGAGTCACATGCCCAGTCAAACATGTGAAAGTTGCACTAAGATAGAGTCACATGCCCAGTCGAACACGTGAAAGTTGAACTGGGGCAGAGTCACATGCCAAGTCGAACACGTGAAAGTTGCACTGGGACAGAGTCACATGCCCAGCCGAACACGTGAAAGTTGCACTGGGGCAGAGTCACATGCCCAGTCGAACACGTGAAAGTTGCACTGGGGCAGAGTCACATGCCCAGCCGATCACGCGAAAGTTGAACTAGGACAGAGTCACTGTCAAAAACGGCAATAGTTAAACCATTATTTCAAAATGTAGCCGATGATCCAAGGAGAATTATCCCTAAAGCGAACTAAATTCGAGTTACACTTCTGAACGATTTCATTTTTAACGTCCTATCGTTTCGCCTCTGATTTCGACTATAAAACGTCAACATTAATAGCTTTCCTTGCCCCCACCCCCCACACCCTTACGTTACACTGGTCTCGCTCACATAGAAGACCTTCGGCAGAATTGGACGGTAACTCTAGTAGCTCGAAGAAAATGAAGAGATAGCCTATTATTTTTTATGACCACCATATAACGTTGGATCTAATCTTGTCGTGAGATAACTTGTTACTAAATGTTCGACAGGTGATATAGGTTAGGTGCAATTGAGTTATGGAACTCGATTTCTGGGGGAAAAGTCTTGCAGCGTTATGGTTGGTTGGTTTTAATTCACTTTAAGACTATGAGGTATGTGATACTCCTATCGTGTTAAAGAAGATATGGTGTACCCCAAATGTACAGTTTAAGAGGCGTTTATCGAATTCAAACAGCATTTAAGAGGCTATGTGTTTGATAAGTGTTTTCGTCTGGACTTGACCATCTTAGATGAGTTACCAACTCACGAACAATGCGGATTACAGGATTCCTCCGTAAATCCACACTGTCAAGAGATTGATAAGAAAGGAAAATGAATGCGTTATAGGTACTAGCTTCCAGCTCTCTCAAACCTCTCCCCCAATATGTGTATGATGGTCACCCATCCAATACCTGACCCAGAGCAGTGTTGTTTAACTTTCATCCCTCCAACCTCTCTCCCGAACAGAACTGGTCATGTGTATGATGGTCACCCTAAATCCTCTAAATTAAATCCTCTAATTCCGACAAATTATGTATGGAAACAAATTCAGCGGTCTCTCAAATTGAGAAGTGGGCCCGCAAGAACAATCTATTTCTGAACCATGAAAAAACAGTTGTAATAAGATTTAAGGCAAATCAAAAAGAGGAAAGTAGCACACTTATCTGGATGAATAACAGAAGTATTGTGGAAGGAGCTGAAACTAAACTGCTGGGGATAATGATAGACAAAGAACTAAACTGGAAAAGTCACATCAACATGGTATGTAAAAAGATTGCAAGCAATTGTTTTCTTATAAAAAAATTAATGGATGTCATATCGCTAAGCCTAGTAAGAGTGGTTTATTTCTCCCATATCCAAGCAATTCTCGGATACGGCATAGCACTTTGGGGGTGGTCTCCCCACACGAAAAGGCTTTTCAAATTACAGAAGCGAGCGGTTAGAATAATGATAAAGGCTAGTCGGGATCCATGTGCGGAATTTTATTATAAGGACTCGTGCGTTACGTTTTTTAAAAAACTGGAAATTTTAACTTTGCCGTGTCTATATATGTATAGCACAATTATATATCTCATTGACAATTGTAGCAATATACAAACCATTGACGATGTGCACGATCATTATCTTAGAAATAAAAAGGACATCAGGCAAAACATGCATAAAATAGACAAATGGTCTAGAGGACCAACAGAAATGGGCGCCAAATTTTTTAACAGATTACCAGGATCGATCAAATGTAAAGATGGCCTGGCTTTTAAAAACGCACTGAAGGATTATTTATTAAAAAATTGTTTTTATTCGGTTGACACCTTTTTAGAACATAAAGAGTAACTTATACACTCTATGTAGATTATGTTATTATGTACCTGACTTTCCAAATGTTATTTTGTGTAACCAATTATGGAAGAAAATAAAATGAAATGAAATGAAATGAAATACCTGACCCAGAGCAGTGTTGCTTAACATCGGTGATCTAACGAGAACCGGTGTATGTAACAAGTCAACCAGTATGAATTTTAATTGTGTTTTTAGTAGACGATTTACAGTATATGCTTTTCTTAAAAAAAAATTTGTTCATGCTACACGCAGATGTTTTGCTATAGATTGTAAGAAATGAGGACAAAGGACAAAGGACTCTTCAAGAAAACCATGCCGATAATAGGGCAAGATGAAGATATGATTCTTATTGTATTGGATTGAATCTTACCTTACCTAAGAATCTCATTATTTTGTTCCACTCGGCCTGGCTGAAATCGAAGAATTCATTTTACAAATTCATGTACGAAATATTGTACCGGTGATGGGTTTTTATTTTAGGTTTTATATCTTTCTATCTCTTGCTGTAGGTCTGCTAGTGGCATTCTGTTTGAGATACATTATTAGTAGAAAATGAATGTGAATAAAAGGAAATGAAAGAAAAAAGTTTTCAAAATTGTCTGATATTGACAACTACGATGAACCTACAAATCAATGTTTAAGAAATAAGTTTGTCCCGAAATCTTAGATTTGTTGGTTTTTGCAGCTCTAATTTGTTTGTGCTCGATTCATGTCCATCTTGTCAGGTGTCAACATTTCAACCCGTCTCGACTCGACCATCTAGCCTGTGTTGCCAACACACGTACCTACCCCCAACCCTTCCCATTTGGTCAACCAGTGATTTCTTATCACCCAAACGCACTGGGGTTACTCTTGATAGAAGCAACATTTGACAACGTAGCCCAATCAATCAATTCCGACAACTAGTATGTTTCAGGGTTACTATTGACTTCTACAAATGCATGGACAAAGGTACATTGTCAGAAATCGATGAACCTGAATTTTTGGAATTCACTATGCCTCATCCACGTTTATACGGAAATACCTACTATTCATTTTTTGAAGAGTACAGATTCACTTCCAACTAAAAAATAAAATTGGTAAATAAATATTTCGGTGCAAATATCTGCTGGTTGATTGATTGATTTAAGGTAGTCATCGACGCACTGTTTTGACAACGGGCCCTGCGGCACTGGTATAACGGCGTCGGTGAATAAGTGAATGATGATGAGGGTGATAATGAAGATAACCTTGAGCATCAAGGGGACCACTGGCTTAACGTACCTTCCGAAGGACGGTAAAACGCGAACAACAAGATTTCTTCACAATCCTCATTATCAACAACACTTGCGCAGCGTTGCTTAACTTCAGTGATACCATGACAACCGGTGTTTCCAGCACGCCAAACCGTTCGGTGCTATCAACCATATCCAACCATAGCTTTAACATTTAATAAACCATCGACAAGTTCATTGTGTATGAAAATCACGAGCCCGTCACTAAAATTCTCCCTCTCGCTGCCGGTATTTCAAATATTTTTCACGAATTGTCCTTCACGAACTTTGACTTCCATTCCGGACCAATGAGCGATAACAGATTCCCGACTCGGGCTCTCCATCTATTCAAGCGCACATCCGAAATGTCTGACAATGTCTGACAATGTCTGACAATGTGGTTCCTCAAAGCCATCGCCTCGGTGGTGAAGGGTGTAATTTTGAACGGAAGTACGAACAGGGGGTACTCACGAGGCAAACTGCTAACTTCAAAACAAGCTGCCTTAACCGCAGCTTGTTTCGCTCCTTGCGACGGACCGGAAAATTATAATAAAACAGCGAGTATCCGCTTCTTTGTGTGGAGCGAAACAAGCACCCTGTCACAGAATGTCCAGCACAGAGGCGACGGCGAGTGCCCGCTTCTTTGATTGAAGCGAAACAAGCACCCTGTCACAGAATGTCCAGCACAGAGACGACGGCGAGTGTCCTCTCCTTTGCGTGGAGCGAAACAAGCACCCTGTCACGGAATGTCCAGCAAAGAGGCGACGGTGAGTGTCCACTCCTTTGGGTGGAGCGAAATAAGCGCCCTGTCACGGAATGTCCAGCACAGAGACGACGGCGAGTGTCCTCTCCTTTGAGTGGAGCGAAACAAGCATCCTGTCACGGAATGTCCAGCACAGAGACGACGGCGAGTGTCCTCTCCTTTGCGTGAAGCGAAACAAGCACCCTGTCACGAAATGTCCAGCACAGAGGCGACGGTGAGTTTCCGCTCCTTTGCGTGGAGCGAAACAAGCACCCTGTCACGGAATGTCCAGCACAGAGGCGACGGTGAGTTTCCGCTCCTTTGCGTGGAGTGAAACAAGCACCCTGTCACGGAATGTCCAGCACAGAGGTGACGGCGAGTGTCCGCTCCTTTGCGTGGAGCGAAACAAGCACCCTGTCACGGAATGTCCAGCACAGAGGCGACGGCGAGTGTCCGCTCCTTTGCGTGGAGCGAAACAAGCACCCTGTCACGAAATGTCCAGCACAGAGGCGACGGTGAGTGTCCGCTCCTTTGCGTGGAGCGAAACAAGCACCCTGTCACGGAATGTCCAGCACAGAGACGACGGCGAGTGTCCTCTCCTTTGAGTGGAGCGAAACAAGCACCGTGTCACGGAATGTCCAGCACAGAGACGACGGCGAGTGTCCTCTCCTTTGCGTGGAGCGAAACAAGCACCCTGTCACGAAATGTCCAGCACAGAGGCGACGGTGAGTTTCCGCTCCTTTGCGTGGAGCGAAACAAGCACCCTGTCACGAAATGTCCAGCACAGAGGAGACGGCGAGTGTCCTCTCCTTTGCGTGGAGCGAAACAAGGGGCTGCCCGGACTCCTCGATGTTTAGACCCGCAATTCAGTGGTGAACAGAGAATCACAGGCAAGGCACTTGATTAACCTATGCGTGGGGGATAATTGGTTGAAATACAAAGCGGTGAAGCGATTTATCGGCTTCGAAGCATTTTGGGATCACTGATATGTCGATGCTAATTATAATTAGGCAACGCCACTTGAGGGTGGAAACTGAAGCGTTCTAAACATCAGAAACAACGCCTAGAATCTAAGGCACCGAGATATCCAAACAGTCGCTATGGTCAAGCAATTTTGTGCTCAGGTAGAATTTTCACACATTTGAACCAATATAATATGGCAGAGGCGTTTGAAATGTTTAGGGCCGCAATTTTACGACAATGGGCCTTATTTTTCAGGTCTAATGGTATCGGTGAATGTGTTTTTGATGATGAGGATTGTGGAAGAATATTGCTGTTCGCGTTGTACCGTCCTTTGGAAGGGACGTTACGCCGGTTGTCCTCTTCGTGCTCTTCGACATGAGTAGGCTACGTGCAGGCACTGAATTTCCCCTCTTTCCTTCTAAGCTAGGTTAGGTTCATCGTCACTCTCATCATCATCCACTCATTCACCGACGCTATTAAATCAGGGCCAAATGGCCAGATGTCAAAACAGTGCGTCGTTAAACACCAATAATCATCAATCGATGGTGAGGACGATGATCCTTATCTAGCCACGATGGTAGGGAGGGAGCTCGGTCTAATACTATAAAGCACCAAGGGTAGACCACGGCTCAAAGTCCCTTATGAAGTAAAAACTGAACAGCAAAACAATTTTCTAGGACAATGTTTTATTAAATAAGTCTTGCACTTATCTAAATGTGTTTGTATGATAAACATGTGTCTTAAAAATATTAAGAAAGATCTAACTTCAGAAGAATTTTCATATATCTTGAGTGAAAAATTATCTTTTCTTTGAACTGCTTGATATTTGGTCGCATCTGTGGTATGCCGGAAGCGCTGAGGAGGAGATATTTCATTCCCTTTTTGACAAAGAAATCACCTATACTCTAACAGAAAGCTTAGATCGGTCTTTCCTCAGTTGTTTGATATAGTAGAGGGGTGTGGAAATTGAGAAATATTGCTAACTTCCATATTGTTTTTTTGCCAAGAAAGTTGATCCATGGTTTTGTGACTTAATGACTTGATATACTATTTATGGTTTAAGGTTAAGGTTATTTTAGGAGAAAAATAAGGTATGAAAGTTACTACAACCTCTCGTCAGCATGGATTTGTGAAGGAATTCTGTTGTTCGCGTTGTACCGTTCTTCAGAAGGGAAGTTAAGCTAGTGGTCATCTAGGTGCTTTTCGACAGAATTGGTCACCAAGTTTCCTCACCTCATTTTTCAACAAGATAAGGTTCGTTATCGTCCACTCATTCACCGACGCCATTATAATAGAGCCTCAGTACCTGTTAAAAGATCATTGCGTCGTTAAACCCCTACAAATCAATCGATTAGGCTTTCAGTCACGAAATGGTATGAGGTGGTAAATTCGAATCCTGGTAGTATAGTCTTGCCAGTGAGAGAAGATACCAACCGAAGGAATGGCTGCCCTTTAGCATTGCTACCAACTGATGAATTAAATTTCAGCTTAGCTTTCAGTGAAACTATTATATCAATAAAGAATTCTTGTGATTCTTATAATTGGTAGTAGTACAATTAAAGTAATAGCTTAGAAAACAAATCATCTTGGTACCGAACGACTACAGCGAAGATGATCTGTAGTGTTTTTAAAAATCACAGTTGGCCCGAATTTCTCCTTAAAACGACTGGTGGCGCCTCTGGTGGGAAAGTAAGTTCTCTCGCAGAACGAGTAAAGTTACCTCTAAGAAAGTTTTAAAATGTCATGAAATATAAAAATTGCGAACCAGATTGTAACCATTAGACGTTGCGAACCGTCTCTGCAAATCAAACTCGATATTTTCCTTTTGTGTTCGGCTATCGGAAAAATTAACGGTGAAAATTTCAGCGAATTCTCGCGAAAAACATCTCATTATCGAATGCTGGCTTGCAAATTGGGTGATTTATAGGGTGAAAGTGGGAGAATGTCACCCGAGAGTTTTATTTCATTGTAATCTTTGAGAAAAACTCGAACCTAAAGTAGAGATTTGACACAAAATAAAGATGCTGGGATGTTCGCGTAGAGATTTATTTTTGAATTTAACATTCAATTGCTTTCACTTGTGTGTAGGTCAAAAGGTAAACAAAAAATTGCTTGGCACCGAACGACGTGCTAGAAACACCGGTTCTCGTGAGATCACCGAAGTTAAACAACACTGCGCTGGGTCAGGTATTGGTTGGATGACCATCATACACATGACCAGTTCTGTTCGGGAGAGAGGTTAGAGGAATGAAAGTTAAGCAACACTGCGCTGGGTCAGGTATTGGTTGGATGACCATCATACACATGACCAGTTCTGTTTGGGAGAGATGTTGGAGGGATGAAAGTTAAACAACACTGCGCTGGGTCAGGTATTGGTTGGATGACCATCATACACATGACTAGTTCTGTTTGGGAGAGATGTTGGAGGGATGAAAGTTAAGCAACACTGCGCTGGGTCAGGTATTGGTTGGATGACCATCATACACATGACTAGTTCTGTTTGGGAGAGAGGCTGATGCTAGAAAAATAGCTTCACCCACTTTGTTTGTCAACCTTTTGACAGTTACATTTGTGGAGACATTCTGTTTTATTTCTTTATTAGCATACCATCATTTGAAAGGGATTTTTTCCCATTATAATGGGGTCATCCCCATGGTGCACTTTGACAGGAATAGGCTTCGTGCCGGCACCGGGTTTTTCCTCTTCTCTCCTACTATAGGCTAGGGACGCCATCAGCTACCACTTATTCACCGACGTCATTCAACCATTTTGATTTTTAGACTCATGTCTACTTTATCTAAACTTAGCACTAGTTTTACAAAAACTATTTGAACTGGGTTTTGATTGCTAAGTAAAGAACAAATAAATTTCCCAACGTTTCGTAACTTGTACCTGTTACTTTATCAAGGGTGAAAACAGTCCTGACAATTTTCCGATAACAATAAAACGATAAAATCATAAAAACCAGTTGACAAAACAGTGCGTCGTTAAACTCAACAAACGAAAATCACAGTAAAGTAATGTCTTATTACTTTCAGAAATCAAACTTTCTGTATAAGAACGGTGTAATAAATATCTAATTAAATGCGTTTTGAATAAGGGAATATTTGATTTAAGTGATTTAACTGTTAAAATCAGTAAATTTTTTTTATATTTCTGTCTTGGTTCCGCCTATTTAAACAAAAAATATTGTTTGTGTAGGAATACTTTACGTTTCTTATTAAAAATATATTACTTTTAACAAAATATAAAATTGTAGGTATCTATTTCCTCTAAAAAAAATCGTAAAAAAGGTTCTCAAACTTTAAATATCTAAAAAAGAAACGAAAAAAAATCAAGTTCCAATTATAATTAAATCATCGATGTCAGACTTTTTCCTGGAAAGAGAAAATACAATTAGAAAATGTCTTCCAGATAAAGACGGTATCAAATTATAACTTTTTCAGCTTTCACGTCATTATGGGTGGAAGGAAATCTTGAAGAGCGATTCTTCTCCCCCCTTTTTGATTGTCACTCGCCAATAATTGAACTAATAATGAACGAATGACAGTTACTCCAAAGAAACCAGTGGAATAACTAATTGTGTTCAATTCATTTCCTTGTCATTTTAATTAAAATTGAGATTATTTAATTACCTACAGGTTTGTGGACAAAAAGCTATTTTTGAAAGGAGATTTAAAAACATGGAGAACCCAAGCGAAGACGTTTTTTGGCATTAAGTGTCGTCTTCAAATCAATTAATATATCAAGTCAAAATTAAATCCTGGTTGAAAGGATTCAGTTGAAATGCCATCAACATTCAATTTAATTGTGATTATCTCCTTTCCAAGAAAAGACAAAAAATATCTGTAAGAACAAAATACTTTCTACGGTATGTAAAAACTGATTTAAATTGCAAACGCTTGCAATGCGCAGGGTATTTTTTTTATAAGGAACATTACCATCTCAAAAATCGATGTCTTCACGGGGACTCGATCCCCGATCTCCACCAATCTTCGGTATCCATAACTTTGATTGCTAAGCGTTTATGCCCTTGATTAAGTAATTAATACAGTGCCTGTCAGAGAATATACCGTTTTAAAGCAATCCATTGCATACGTTTCCCTTAGCTTTTAGGACAAAATTGGTCAAAAAAGTTTGATTTGATATCTTTTTTCACTGAATAAAGTTAAAGCGGCTAAAAACGCAACACATTTTAAAAACTCTTTTAAAACAGTTTCTCTTTGACAAAACTTTTTATAGAATTAATGATTTTACTCACTCTTGACCTTTCACATTTATCACCATTGAAATGATCATTTCACATATATTTGCTTAAATAAAAACTGGTGTGGTTGACACATTCGAATGTACAATGTGTTATGCATTACATTGTACAATTTTAAATGAAATAAAATTATCGAAGAATTGTAATTGTTTTTTTTTTAGAGTTATTTTTTTAACTTCGAAGTAAAGAAGGCAAGATCAAACAGCCAGCTAATCGCAGGTGTTGAAATTATTTCAATTTCAGTAATTATATATTTTTTTATTATATGAGAAAAATTTAAATAAAATTGTGATTTGACGGTATTGCTCTGTGTTGAGGTTTGCGGCTCTAAAAAGAGTCTTGACGTTTCGCTGAGTCACGGATCGTTATCTTCAAGAGAATGGTGATTATTGATACCAAAACCAAATGAAATGTGCTATACATTTCCTTGCGGGTATTTTAAGTGCGGATTTGAATAAAAAAAAAGTAAAAATAAATTCAATTACGATTTGCGCCTGGTATAAAAGTGAGACCAACTGGTACTAGAATTTCTATAAAAGATGCATCTAAGATTTTAGCCAGAGCGCGTGGCACCTCCGTCAACGCGAAAATAGCAGACAGGAATTTGCTAAAAACCTGACACATTGCTTACATGTTGCAGTGCCTGAACGAAACTTCTGATTTAGTTTATTATTATTACAATTCATTTTTTTAGCCTGTGTTTTGAACTCCATGCTTGGGGTCAAAAAATGTTTTCCTTGCTGTTCGTGTAAATCTTTTCATCACTTTTGCTTGGAGCGATTTGCTAGAAATTTCTGTAATTGTGTTTAGTATGACATAAAATAAAAATTATTTCAAACCAGAAAGAAAAACGGTTTGACTACGTACCTATCTAAAACTGTGCACCAACATTTTCTCTCCCAGTTCAACGCACATCCTACACGACCTCACCATTGAAAACAATCAAACATCTCTCAATCTTCGATCCATGTTTGACCAGTCCTGACCCGTTCCATCAATCCCAGGAGATGTCAAATTAAACTCACCTCGCCTTGTTTGTTCAGTCCGCCAAACGACTCCCAACACCCCATTTTCGGGGGCCTGACCCCTCAACAAACCCAACTGCAGGAGCAACTACTTCTCAGTGTAATTGGTCATTATGACGAGACCGTGAGTGTGTTTTGGGTTCAGATTGACTCTCGATTGGGAATTGGATTGTGTTCTGTTTGTTCTACGCCCGTGTACGCGGTTGTACAAGTTTCTTCAGGCGATTCTGCTCGGGGTGACCGAATTTGTGGGATATGATTTAGATTAAGATGCTTGGGGGGGTTTTATTGCGTCGGTGTCTCACGTGAATGAAATGATTAATTTTCGTTTTACCATAAGAAGAAGAAGAATTTAAAAAATTAACTAATAAACATTACCTACCTTCATTGAATAATTTAATAAATAAAATAGAATATTTAAAATGGAAAGCTTTTCGCTGTAGTAAGTTATTTTTGTAGTTTTACGGTGAATTGTGTTTTTTGAACGAATTTTTAACCCTAAAAATTACTTTGTCATTTATTAATAGCACTAATAGTGAACTCGCTGCGCACGCAGCTGCCGTGAGTGATGTCAGTTAATATCAGCAATTTCCTGTACCGAAGAAAAAATGTCATCGAGAGCTATTTAATTGAGAACTCCTGTTAAATTTTGAACCACTTTAATCAGCTTCCGCTCTTCTTTCCTCTATTCGATTACACATTCAATTTCGTATAAGAATGAACCATGTAAAAAAACGCCAATAATCGCAATTAACCCACAGAAAAATTACGTATACGTGTTTTTTATTTTCTTAAATAAGTACAGTGCAAAGTTTGATATCTAGTAATTATCCTTCAAATAAACTGTTTTTAGTTTTTAATGTACTTGACATTCGACAAATGTACTTCAAAATTCTTCTTCTTCATATATTTAAAAATTCCACTTTATATCATAGAAAAAATACAGATCAAGGACTGACTAGAAACCTTAGAAATACTCACCACCTGTTTACTGTTCCTAAGATGAAAACAACTCTTGGACAGCAACACACTATTTTCCTGGCGCCTAAGCTCTTTAATAGCCTTCCACTCCTAGTTAGAAATAATAAAGACTTAAATAAGTACAAAGTCAAAATTACTGAAATTATAACCAAAAAAGATCAACCCTTTCCATCCTTTCTATTCTAATAAACTATAAATTAATGTTGTTTAATATTAATATTAGTATATAGTATAGTAACCTGTATAGTAATATAGTATAGTTTAGCTCGTAGCACAAATGTATTTTTTTTCTTGACAAGCCCACACACAAGTCTATCTTATGTGGGATTTTTCACTTCCTCAATTTTGTATACATTCTATATGTTTAAAATACCTGTAAAATTGTGTAAAATTAAAAGAATAAATAAAATAAAATAAATAAAATAAAAAATACTTTAGCAATCAAGCAACAAGAAAATACACAACCAATTACTATCCATCTCCTAACAAATAACTGACAAAGATGTATAATGATCCATGCCAACAAAGATCCAGCCAACATTGACACGTGTTTACAACACGATGATAGTTAGTTCAGTCTGATTCTCTCAATTAGGTTCAATAACGAAGTATCCACTCTAATTATTATCTAATCTATAAAATAATTACCATACATCGCTCAAGTACATTTAATTTCCTAACATAGCGTTTCATCCCTTTACAATAACCCATTTAACACGTTTTGCTACCTACTACCTACAGGCACATAATTTTCACAGCAAGTAATCTCGTTACCAACAAGAAAATAGATCAGAACCTTACTCAACATCGCTATGCTATTACGCTTAATCATTAACCGTCTTGACGTCTCTTAATTAATCTAGCTAATCAGACGCATTAATTAAATTGGTTTTCGGATCGCGACGCTGTTTTCATTTCGCTTTGCTCAGCGAGAGCGAACTTTCTCCGGAGAGAAATTGAGAGAAGAGCATTTTCTCCTTCTTGATAATAACAACGTGGCATAAACCACAACAAGGGGTTGCTCCTTAACGTTAAGATAGACTTTAAGTGGAAATTATTTCGGTGTTTCTATGACTATAATCGGTGGAAATTAAATTGGAGCTTATTTAAGCTTTTTAAGTTGACAGCTTATGGCGGCTTCTTAGATCTAAAATTAAATGAAAGAAAATGTGTTTTAAAATAAAGACTCGGTTTTATATCGGTTTGTTAAAGTGTACTATTACAGCGCGGAATTGGGAAGCTCTGTCAGGCGATCTCAGCATCTCCATGGCTACCAAACGTAGAATCTACCATTGAACCTCCTATGCTAGGCCATGATATACCCGTGGTAACATTAGATAGCAGAATTGAGAAGCTCTGTCAGGCGATCTCAGCATCTCCATGGCTACCAAACGTAGAATCTACCATTGAACCTCCTATGCTAGGCCATGATATACCCGTGGTAACATTAGATAGCAGAATTGAGAAGCTCTGTCAGGCGATCTCAGCATCTCCATGGCTACCAAACGTTGAAACTACCATTGAACCTCCTATGCTAGGCCATGATATACCCGTGGTAACATAAGATAGCAGAATTGAGAAGCTCTGTCAGGCGATCTCAACATCTCCATGGCTACCAAACGTTGAATCTACCATTGAACCTCCTATGCTAGGCCATGATATACCCGTGGTAACATAAGATAGCAGAATTGAGAAGCTCTGTCAGGCGATCTCAACATCTCCATGGCTACCAAACGTTGAATCTACCATTGAACCTCCTATGCTAGGCCATGATATACCCGTGGTAACATAAGATAGCAGAATTGAGAAGCTCTGTCAGGCGATCTCAACATCTCCATGGCTACCAAACGTTGAATCTACCATTGAACCTCCTATGCTAGACCATGATATACCCGTGGTAACATAAGATAGCAGAATTGAGAAGCTCTGTCAGGCGATCTCAACATCTCCATGGCTACCAAACGTTGAATCTACCATTGAACCTCCTATGCTAGACCATGATATACCCGTGGTAACATAAGATAGCAGAATTGAGAAGCTCTGTCAGGCGAACTCAGCATCTCCATGACTACCAAACGTTGAATCTACCATTGAACCTCCTATGCTTCGTATGCTTCGTATTCAAAATTATCGAATTTGAAAATTGTTACTTTAGGTTTTTCGCTATCGATGATACAGATTTGGTACCTTTAGTTCTCAGCGCCGACTGTACCTACCCCATAGTGTGACGGTTTCGTATATCAGGGTTACATTTCGCGAGCTCTAAACTGATTAGCTTCGCATGAAAATTGCGTTACGCACCGTTTCGCTGGCTACGCGCGTTTTGCGCGCCCCAAAATGCACTGGGGACACGATTATGAAGCAAAAAGGAATGAGCGAAACACGTTGCTCGATATCTAATTGCTTCACATATTTGCCCCCCCCCCCCCCCCCCCCCCCCTGTGCAGAGTCGATACTTGCTTCTATCACGCTTTAAATACTAAATTAGAGGAGAAATAGTTTATATTAGATGACGCGGCGTTTTGTAGGTATTTGTTGGTTGAATTTGTTTCGAAAAGATATCTGCATGCAAGCTTGGGTTCCTCAATCCATGGCTTTATTTTTAAGACCTTTGTATTATTTATGCTCGGTATTACAATTTTCTTAACTTCCAGATTAAGTTACCAATCATATGCAGGGAAAATCAGCTGTTTCTGTGAGTTAAGAGCTTAACTCTGAGTTAAAAATATTTTAATACCAGGTCTAAAACAATCAATTTGAAACGGATCTTGACCTATTTTTTTTTGCCACAAGATCTCCTGTAACCAAATTCACACAGAGAGATTTTAAAGAAGTTCTAGCAAAACATAAAAATCTCGGTATTGTTAAGACAACTGACTCAACAATAAACTGTGTGGAAAATAAGCAAAAAAACTCGGAAACATTTTTTTTTTATGTCCATAGTTTTAGGAAAAGCAAACGATTTGGGTAACTAAAGCAAAAATATTGTGTGCCTTCGTTTTTCAGATATGTTCTTCACTAATTTGAAACTTGAAAATGAAAATAATTGTTCTTAATGGCAGCAAAATTTACTTGAAAATATGCTAATACTTTAGCGGCAAAGGGAGTAATCCTTTTTAAGGTTCCTGATTTTAAAAATAATTATTTGATTTCGATCAAACGAAGATATGTAGGATATGATACAGTGGTCAAAATAAGTCATCGTTTGGCGTCTAATTACGTCCAGCTCGGAATTCACTGTGGAATACCTCCCGCTTGTCAGTGATGCGGCAAAAGTTGCCTACATACAGGAAGCTGCACTGTAAAATTTTGGTATGCTTTTATATGCAGTTTAAAGGCAAAACAAAGAATATGCAAATGAGATGCCTACCTTTTAATGGAATGTACCTACTTTTATTTTTTCTAATAGCTTAGCATGTCTATTTATTTTTTAAACGTTAACTAGCCTAAAAAATGCATATATTTATAAAAGGGAAAATTTTGGCATTTTGCATTGAATGACTGTACAAATCTAGTTGCCTAGATTTAAATCTCTTTTAAGTTTAAAAGATGTCCCTTGATAATAAAACTAAACCAAAATTAACCTTTTTTTATTATTAACAACACTATAACCGTCTCAAAAATTGACGCCCAAACGCGAACTCGAACCCCGTTCTCCACCTGTCGCGGGTGTTACTCTGAACCATTGAGCTATTTGGACACTGGCTTTTAAAGACGATTTTAGTGTATTTGATGAGAATGACAGTTCTCCAAGGAGCAGAACCATGAGGCTGTGAATACTCACAGTCACTCTAATTCTAGTGACGCTATACCACGTCACAACCTGTCAAACTCGAATAACTCCAATTTGACGTTGGATGCGTTGCTGTATTACATTATATTTTTTTTTTGCAAAAAGGTAATGAAAAAAAAAATTTAAAAAATTAACCTTTTTCAAAATGTTTAAACTTTAAAAAAAATGTTAATTTTCCCTTAAGGTAGATTCCAGCAGCGAATTCGACAACTTGTGTGCACCTTGAGGACAAATACAAAAATATTCGTCACTAAATCGTACAAATATAAATCAACAACTATCTGCAAATGCGACAAATATATTCGTTCACACAAGCACATGTCGTAAATCAAGATATCTATGTCCTAGCGGACATCTGTTTATTTCCCAGCTTTACATACATATGGCCGTGATTTTACGACCTCGATTTGAATTTATGAGAATGGTTTATTATTTTTGGTTGTGATCTACAACATCCTTTATTTGTTCACTTGTGCAACAAAAGTCTACTTGATTTCATCTCATTCTCTAGCTGACAACTCTCCGGCAATCGCCACTAAAATATCCGCATGGTAGCAGCACTATCCTTTACTGATGTACACTTAATTATTCCTTATTAATGCTGACCTCAACAATTGATATTGGACGGCCGTAAGCGCCATCGGGTGGCAGCTACCGTCACCACGTGTTGCCGGCTCGTTTGCTCAGCAGAAATTTTAACGTTGGCTTTCTGACTTAAATGGTAGATTCGACGTTTGGTAGCCAAGGAGATGCTGAGATCGCTTGACAGAGCTACTCAATTCTGCTATCTCATGTTACCACGGGTATATCATGGCCTAGTATAGGAGGTTCAATGGTAGATTCAACGTTTGCTAGCCATGGAGATGCTGAGATCACCTGACAGAGCTCGTCAGTTCTGCTATCTTATGTTACCACAGGTATGTCATGGCCTAGCATAGGAGGTTCAATTGTAGATTCAACGTTTGGTAGCCATGGAGATAAAATTATGTTTTTTTATATTACCACAGGTATAAGCATCAGCCTTCACCGTAAGCTAGATGCAAAAATTCGCCATCAAGTAGGCTATGTTAAAAACGATCTCGAATGCAAAAATGAAATATGGAATTTAACTGCAAAACTGCATTCTGCAACGCTAAACCACGCTTAATTGTCGTTAATATTAAAGCTTATATTTGACATGCAGTTTGAAAATCCGCTCGACAAAGCCACATGGCTGTATCGACGAGGGGTAAAACTGGGTTGTAAACTATAACCTATAAAACCATCGGGGGTACTGGTATATTAAATCCTAGCTGTCAACACATTTCACCCTGCAGGATCAGATATTCCAGTCTCTGCCACGGATTTGTAATGGTGCAAGGCTTTTGCAGAAGAACAGGAAGAGGAAATGAATGGGAAAAATTTAAATAAAGACGATCAAGTTTCTTGATTTCAATGCGGCGTTTTTTTTTTTTTTTTATTGGGTGCGTTGCATGGTTTAAGTTCTCATGGATGAAATGATGGGATGACGGGTCGTGAACTGTGTAGTGTAAAGGTAATTAGGTATTACTTCACAATAATGAATTGTTTGTACCTTCTCTTCTGGTAAAGATGATAAAGTAAATATGGATTTATGTCGGACAATATTTAAATTCAAAATTCAAATATGTTTCAGAGGTAAGAGGTCATTGAGACCCAAATTCCGGTTTCTTATATCGTTTCATTGGAAATTGAAATCAAAATAGCAAAAGTAGTTTACAGCGTAGATAATTGTAAAATTCTTTCTCAACGCCCAGTGTCAGTTTACTCTTCTCTGATCCATTTGCAGCTATGTGTTTTGGGAGCCTACAGAGTTGCGTCTCATGCGTTTTTTTTTTAGCTGTGTGCAGAATTTTAGCTGTTTTTCAGATTATCGACACAGCTGAGGTGGTGTCAAAAATCGAAAAAAGAAAGAGTATCAGGTACATTACAATTTTTGTATTCAAATGATATTTTTTAAGCAAATATTTGTTTTTGGTAACACACAAGAATGTAGATAGCATCTAATGAGCTACATTTTAATAAACATGGTTTATATTGAAAAAAAAATATGAAAAATTACAGATGCTCTATTCAATAAAATATTTAATTGCTTAAAAAAGTTTATATAGCTTTATAAATATGAGCATGTTTATTTTTTGTTAACACATTTTCGTTTAGATAATAAAGGCACTTTTAGCATTCCTAAAAATGTGTTAAAATAATGACAAAAACCACAAAGACAAAGAAGAGACCACCAAAAGCAACATTTCCTCAAAACACGAACATCCTTATTTGAACCAATCACAAGCCCCAAGCTAACAAGGCGAGAATCGCCATCAAAAGACAATTTGTGAAATGGACAAGAGGACGGTGGCAAAATGATTCTGCAAACGTGACGACCAAAAACCATGAAAAAGAGGGGGGCAGAGCGAGTCGTCAGAGTGAAAGTGGTCACAAGCAAACTTGCACCCTTGAAATACAGACAAGAATATTGTCTCTCTTTCTCATTTTCTCTCTCAAATTATCGGAGTTTCACCCGCTTTGCTTCTCCATCCAGCCGAGAACGTTGTTTGCACGTTCTTTCCTCTTACGAAATCTCTCCATTCATTCCACTCAAAAGTAATTGAAGAGCACTGGAAAAAAAAAAGGTAAAAGATTTGACGACGTGCTTGCTACGAGAATCAGAATCCGTAGTTTCTCTCTTTCTATCTTTCACGTCACTAAATTCGTCTAAAAACCTCTTTTCATTAACCTGCGGTTAGTTTATGTTAGTGCAGAAACCGTAATGCTTTGCTACCAGCTGGAAATGTCATATCATGCGTAATGTTTAAACCCCTTTTTCTCTTTTGGAAAGCGGTCCGTAATGCTCAAGGGTGGATCTTGTACCTCCGGGAGGACAATCATGCTCTTTCTGTGACAAGATGAATACAGTTTCCCTTGATCTTTATGTGCATGGGTAGCAAATGTTAGTTTGACGAGAATATACCCATTGAGTTTATAGTTAAAGTCAGAGAGCCAGCGTTAATGTTAACATTTCTGCTGAATAAACGAGCTGGCAACACGTGGTGACAGTAGTTGCCACATGATAACGCTTGCGGCCCTCTATTTTTAACAAGCCGTTATCAAAAACAGACCGTTGTTAACATCACAAAACAATAAATTCATATGTAGGTAATATATTGTTGGTGAAATCACTGGCTTTGAAACCCGGGACTCGCTATGTCAACGTAGCTAAATAGAGATCAGCGTTTTAGATCAAGTTTGTCATGTGTGATTTTTCTTGTCGTTGCCGGGTGAAATTTACCAAAAGAAAATAATGATGACTTTTATGAGTTTCTAAAATGCTCGAGTCAGTGACATTTTACAAAAGTGTGCATTTTGGCAACTAAAATGTTAGGAATAACGAATGGACTTGGTTACCACTCAAGATTGATAGAAGTTGCCATTTTATGGTTAAGTTAATCCTAAGGTCAGTCTTTAATTCTTTTCTCACAAAATTGATGCTGCGTTTGGCTTGAGAGCTTATTTAGAGTAACTTTGACGAAAATAATCACACTGTCTGTCAAAAGTTTTTTTAATGATGGGTACAATCCCTGCAGTTTTCACCTCTCTACCACGAACTATACCCAGGGAACAAATAATTATAACCACGAGTTTATTAGTCTCGCCAGAGTCCTAGTGCTGTAAAAAAACGTTCTGCTGAGCAAACGAGCCGACAACACTTTTTTCGCAAAATAGTCTGTTTTTTTTTTAAATACCTACTAGATTGAAATAATTACACGCTCAAAATATCAATAAATGTATAAAAATCGTTGAGGTTAGCATTAAAAAAGATTAATTGAACGTAAACCAGTCTCAAATGCGAGTAATCTGCGAGAAATAACTTAAATTCTTAACAATCGAAACGAATGTGACTCCACCTAGAAGCGTACTCAATATTTTTCCTAATGGATTATAGAAGAAATCTAACCTAACCTATAAACCGAAGAAAGTCCAGCACCCAAAGCCTCAGTGCGGTATCCTTTTCGAAATCCACAACAAAGACATCGAATACGAAAATCTAATAGGAAACCCATACGGCTATTACTTGGGCAATGGACAAATTTTATAACATTCAACAAATCCATAGCTGAATGTCTCGGCGTGTTTAGCCACTCGTAAACACAGCCATTTTGATGTCGTAATTAAAATGGCCGCCCGCTGTATATGAGTCGTTCGGACAGTTTTAGCGTCTGTTTAACGACGCAATGCACGCATTGACGAGGGGGGCCGTGAAAGTGCATGCAACGGGTGACAGTAGCGAAAGGTTGTAAAAGTATTTCTATATAGAGCGTTAAAAGTGGGCGGTCGACCAACTTGTGGCCAATGGGTAGCTAGGTGGGGTTGAAGCTTTAGTACGCGTAGCATGCATGGGAATTAGTTTTGCTGGGGTTATTGCGTCGTCGAGGCAAAAATTGTGTGCGGATGATTTTGTATTTTTATTTCCGTTTCGCTGCACAAAATATTTTGCGTTTATGTTATGGGTTTATGACGTCACGTGTGCGTTTTAATGGCGGTAAATGCGTTGTATACGAAAAGGTGTGTAGGTACAGTAACTGCCAAGAGACTTTTTCTTTCGAGAATTTTATTAAATTTGGACGTTACTAAATACCATTCCCACATAGCGCTAATGTTCAACTGTTATTGACAGTTATTGGTGCTAATCCCAAAGATTGATTAACATGTATCGATATTTTGAGTCGTAAATATTTAATTGTAGATGTTTGTTAAAAAGACGTTAACCACGTGTTACCAGCTAGTTTTCTCGTCAATAAGTCTTTTTTTGGTTAACGATCTGTTTATTACTTAACGAACCACTATAAAATTAGAATTAAGTCGCTTTGCCTAGAAATGGTAATTTCTGTAGGACCATATTTATTAAAATTGACCAAATATGGCTTTCAAAAGTATTTCATGGTCCAGAGCAGACATATTTCCTTTGAAACCAGCTCCTAACGTTACCTTTAATATTGAATTACACATTTCGTTTTGGACGTCGGTCAACCCTAAAGTCCCTTAAGTGCTCTTACCCCTCGCATGGACCAATCCCCTTAATAAAACTTGACCATTGCTCTTCACAGAATTTTTTTTTTTTTGTAAAATGAGACTGGAGTCATCCATACTTTGAAGTAATTCGCTTTTCTATTTACTGGTGATCTGTTGAAAGTATTCCCTTGTTCCTGTAAACGTGGTGGTGGGGACATTTTCTGTGCCAATGTTAGCTGCAATTCCCTGGGCGACGACGAACGCGCGGTGAGCGAAACTTGACAGGTGGTCAAATATTTATTCACTTTGACCAGTTAGAGATGTTTTACGGCATGAAAATATAATTTACAACCAGAGTTTTTTTAGATAAAGAGAAATTTAAGATGAAACTTGAGGCTAATGGAAAAAGAACTGACATTTATGAGTTTTTTCTAGGTTAGGTTAGCATCTAAAGATATGACTTTAGATTTTTAATGTTAGTGAAGATGGGGACGAAGATATATGTAATCTAGCCTTGAAGGGTAGAGGCGAACGCTGGTGCCGTAACATACTCCTGTCGAAGAGAACCAAGGGGACCACCGGCTTAACGTCCCTTCCGAAGGATGTTACAACGCGAACAACAGGATTCCTCCTCAAATCCATGCTGTCGAGAGGTTGATAAGCAAGGCGAGTGCAGTTGCTGTACTAACTTTCATCCCTACAACCTCTCACCCGAGCAGAACTGCAGTCAAGTGCACCTGATCCAGCATCTCACGAGTACAGTTGGTAACCGGAACTGACCCACATAAGCTTAATTTGCAAAATAATTTTAAATACATTTAATTAAATTTTTTATGGCTGAAAGCTGGCACCAAGGATATAAAGGCAAAACAAATAATAATGTTCAGTACAGTACAACTAATACTTCATTGCTTCAATTTATCTTTTATCTTAGTTAGAGCCACAGGGCTAATTTAAAGCGTTCTTAAGCCACCAGTTCTGTTTAGCCAAGCCACCACTGATTATTCGTCAATTTATGGGAAGAAAGCTCGACATTGGCGCTAAGACTCTCACTTAATATATAAATTCAATGCTGCAGTGTATCTCAATTAGATTACTTTTAATTTCTAGCATCTGGTCTTTGATCTGTTGCGTTTAAAAAATTCATATTTACCAATGAAATATGTCAGCTGTCAGAATTGATTGAATGCGTTGTATTGCATTTCTATTTCTGTGTTTACCTGATGGGAAGGGTTGGAGGTAGGTACGTGAGTTGGCAACACAGCTTAGATGGTCGAGTCGAGACGGGTTGAAATGTTGACACCTGACAAGATGGACATGAATCGAACAAAGACCCTCCTGATGGGAAGGGGTGGGGGTAGGTACGTGAGTTGGCAACACAGCTTCGATGGTCGAGTCGAGACGGGTTGAAATGTTGACACCTGACAAGATGGACATGAATCGAACAAATACCCTCCTGATGGGAAGGGGTGGGGGTAGGTACGTGAGTTGGCAACACAGCCTAGATGGTCGAGTCGAGACGGGTTGAAAAGTTGACACCTGACAAGATGGACATGAATCGAACAAAGACCCTCCTGATGGGAAGGGGTGGGGGTAGGTACGTGAGTTGCTAACACAGCTTAGATGGTCGAGTCGAGACGGGTTGAAAAGTTGACACCTGGCAAGATGGACATGAATCGAACAAAGACCCTCCTGATGGGAAGGGGTGGGGGTAGGTACGTGAGTTGGCAACACAGCTTAGATGGTCGAGTCGAGACGGGTTGAAAAGTTGACACCTGACAAGATGGACATGAATCGAACAAAGACCCTCCTGATGGGAAGGGGTGGGGGTAGGTACGTGAGTTGGCAACACAGCTTAGATGGTCGAGTCGAGACGGGTTGAAAAGTTGACACCTGACAAGATGGACATGAATCGAACAAAGACCCTCCTGATGGGAAGGGGTGGGGGTAGGTACGTGAGTTGGCAACACAGCTTAGATGGTCGAGTCGAGACGGGTTGAAATGTTGACACCTGACAAGATGGACATGAATCGAACAAAGACCCTCCTGATGGGAAGGGGTGGGGGTAGGTACGTGAGTTGGCAACACAGCTTAGATGGTCGAGTCGAGACGGGTTGAAAAGTTGACACCTGACAAGATGGACATGAATCGAACAAAGACCCTCCTGATGGGAAGGGGTGGGGGTAGGTACGTGAGTTGGCAACACAGCTTAGATGGTCGAGTCAAGACGGGTTGAAATGTTGACACCTGACAAGATGGACATGAATCGAACAAAGACCCTCCTGATGGGAAGGGGTGGTGGTAGGTACGTGAGTTGGCAACACAGCTTAGATGGTCGAGTCGAGACGGGTTGAAATGTTGACACCTGACAAGATGGACATGAATCGAACAAAGACCCTCCTGATGGGAAGGGGTGGTGGTTGGTACGTGAGTTGGCAACACAGCTTAGATGGTCGAGTCGAGACGGGTTGAAATGTTGACACCTGACAAGATGGACATGAATCGAACAAAGACCCTCCTGATGGGAAGGGGTGGGGGTAGGTACGTGAGTTGGCAACACAGCTTAGATGGTCGAGTCGAGACGGGTTGAAATGTTGACACCTGACAAGATGGACATGAATCGAACATAGACCCTCCTGATGGGAAGGGGTGGGGGTAGGTACGTGAGTTGGCAACACAGCTTAGATGGTCGAGTCGAGACGGGTTGAAATGTTGACACCTGACAAGATGGACATGAATCGAACAAAGACGCTTCTTAATGCCACTTGAAAACTTTAAAACGAATGCACTTGCGTTTTTGGGATTCACCATATTATAAATATTCAACCTTTTTTACGGACATTAGTTTCCCGTATACTAAAAAAACTTCGCTCATGAAATGTGATTTAAGCATATTTGAAACTCATCAAAGTTCAAAATCATATCACACAAAAAAAAACACAGTTTTCATCGCAATTTTATTGTCAGATTTCTTTTCGCTACGTCGGTTTTTAACCGCGTCTGGGTGCCGCAAACGAAAGGGCGGTCTTTTTATTTGTCACCGTCACGCACGAAAAGTGCAATTGTAAACTGCTCATTCGTCGATTCGTCGTTAAGCAGCGATGGCAATAAAAATTGTCTACTCGTTTTTATGAAGCGACAATAATGAAAAATGTCATAACTTTGCAAGACGACAATAATTTTTGTTAGACTTTTCTTTTTTTTAGTGCTTCAACGGAAGTTGAAAGAAAGTGTTGGTAAAGTAAAAATGAAATAAAAATGTTATTCGCTTGAGATTGTCGGCAAAATCATCTAAATCCATGTTATTTAAATGTAAAAAATAAATTGTAACTAGGAAATATGATCTTGCTATCGGAGAAAATATATTTTGAGGTTAAAATAAAAAAATATATCATATATAAGTATATTATGTATCCATACAAATAAATATTTGTATGCTAGAAGAAAAAAAATTTAGTTTTCCATTTAAAAAAGGGTATTAATAAACTCCCTGGATCTGGTCCAACAAAGCTGTGTTTAAACCCAATCCCAATAAATGTAGGGGCACAGTCGTTATCATCGTGGTAGCTACACCTGAAAATCTAGAAAACTGTCTGTGATTCACCGTCTTTAATTCTGGAGCTAAATAAAACTCTCCTCTGGAGGTTCCGGCCTCTGAGTTAAAATTTAAATGGACACCTGGTCTTTATAAAATCTTTTTATTTGTTAATACGCATACTAAAATAAATTTCATATCCTTCAGAAAAAAACCAAAAGAAACGTTTAGTAATATCCTTTACCAGTGTAGTTTTTCCGAGAATATTTCTTTCAATGCTGATTTAATTCCAATCTTCAAAGCACTAAGCTGGTCTGGAAAAGCAATTGAAAAATTCGAACATCTCCAACTTATTTAAAACACATGCTTTGATGTCCGCCCAAGCCTTACCTCTGAGGATTATTAGCCTCCTTCAACAGACCCCAGCCCCTCTACCGAACACAGGTAATCAAAACCAATATTCCCGTAAGACACCAACATCAGAGCGCTTAAATTATCCTAATTGTTAACAAGCCTTTGTCACGCTCGAGGAGACTCAACCTTCGTTTATTTCGCTCCATGCAAAGGAGCGGACACTCGCCTTCGCCTCTGTGCTAGACATTCCGTGACAGGATGCTTGTTTCACTCCACGCAAAGGAGCGGACACTCGCCGTCGCCTCTGTGCTGGACATTCCGTGACAGGGTGCTTGTTTCGCTCCACGCAAAGAAGCGGACACTCGCCGTCGCCTCTGTGCTGGACATTCCGTGACAGGGTGCTTGTTTCGCTCCACGCAAAGGAGCGGACACTCGCCGTCACCTCTGTGCTGGACATTCCGTGACAGGGTGCTTGTTTCGCTCCACGCAAAGGAGCGGATACTCGCCGTCGCCTCTGTGCTGGACATTCCGTGACAGGATGCTTGTTTCGCTCTACGCAAAGGAGCGGACACTCGCCGTCGCCTCTGTGCTGGACATTCCGTGACAGGGTGCTTGTTTCGCTCCACGCAAAGGAGCGGATACTCGCCTTCGCCTCTGTGCTAGACATTCCGTGACAGGGTGCTTGTTTCGCTCCACGCAAAGGAGCGGACACTCGCCTTCGCCTCTGTGCTAGACATTCCGTGACAGGGTGCTTGTTTCGCTCCACGCAAAGGAGCGGACACTCGCCGTCGCCTCTGTGCTGGACATTCCGTGACAGGGTGCTTGTTTCACTCCACGCAAAGGAGCGGACACTCGCCGTCGCCTCTGTGCTGGACATTCCGTGACAGGATGCTTGTTTCGCTCTACGCAAAGGAGCGGACACTCGCCGTCGCCTCTGTGCTGGACATTCCGTGACAGAGTGCTTGTTTCGCTCCACGCAAAGGAGCGGATACTCGCCGTCACCTCTGTGCTAGACATTCCGTGACAGGATGCTTGTTTCACTCCACGCAAAGGAGCGGACACTCGCCGTCGCCTCTGTGCTGGACATTCCGTGACAGGATGCTTGTTTCGCTCTACGCAAAGGAGCGGACACTCGCCGTCGCCTCTGTGCTGGACATTCCGTGACAGGGTGCTTGTTTCGCTCCACGCAAAGGAGCGGATACTCGCCGTCACCTCTGTGCTGGACATTCCATGACAGGGTGCTTGTTTCGCTCCACGCAAAGGAGCGGACACTCGCCGTCACCTCTGTGCTGGACATTCCGTGACAGGGTGCTTGTTTCACTCCACGCAAAGGAGCGGATACTCGCCGTCGCCTCTGTGCTGGACATTCCGTGACAGGGTGCTTGTTTCGCTCTACGCAAAGGAGCGGATACTCGCCGTCACCTCTGTGCTGGACATTCCATGACAGGGTGCTTGTTTCGCTCCACGCAAAGGAGCGGATACTCGCCGTCGCCTCTGTGCTGGACATTCCGTGACAGGGTGCTTGTTTCGCTCTACGCAAAGGAGCGGACACTCGCCGTCGCCTCTGTGCTAGACATTCCATGACAGGGTGCTTGTGATTGAAAATTTTAAAGTCATATACAAAAAATTAAATTTTAACAAATAGAACAAGAAATGTGATTAACATTTTTGACTTAATTTTTTACTTAATACTGACTGCAGAAAATCTCTTTACAAATATTTGAATTGAAACTAATCTGGATACGAGCTAGGCTGCTTAAGAAAACTTTCTTCCAGCTGTGGTTAACATGGTTCTATATAAGATCTCCTTCGATACGTTCTCCCAATTCCCTATGGGAGCAACACAAACACAGAGGGTTAGGACACCTTAGATAGAATCACCATGTTACACAGACCACACCTAGAAGCTCACTAATTTCACCGATGTGCTTTGCAATTACCATCGTGTAATTAGTAATTACAGTCGACGAGGATTTAACTCTGGTTAATGGTATTGCGTTGTCCAATTTAATGTCCCCCCTTCACACTTTCGAATGTTTTGGCTGTTTTGGTAGAACAAAGGATTTGAACGCTTTCTTAGGGGTTTCAGCTAAGAAAATGATTGAACCTGATGTTTTTGCTAGATCTCTAAAAAATAATCGATACTAAAGTTTAATAGGTTTTAATAGGTTTTTGAAAGTGTAATACTTTCACGGATTTTTAAGCGGTTGAGTGGAGTGGCCGGGTCTGTTTTGCTGGTTGCATTTAGGAGATTAAATTATTATCTATTGGATGGAGGTGCCATGATGTGCTGCGTGCTGCGTTTAAACCTAATAATAAGTCTACAGTACTTATAACTTTAAAAAAAATGTAGTACACCGTAGATAATTTCGAATATGTCCTGGAAATGTTCACCATAACGGTTCAAACGTTTGGCCAGTAGATAGTTAACAACGAAAAAAAATAATCCAAGTAGTCAAATTAAGTATTTGCTTCGCTCGCTTATCCAAAAAATGTCTTAAATTTTGCTCGCTTAATTTTAAAGATCACTAACATAATACTAGCTCAGAAAGAAATTCGTGGCTAGTAATAGTACATTTTTTAGAGGAGTAAGAAAGTATTATACACTTCTTGAAAATATTTAAAGTGAGGAAGATTTTGTTAAGTTTCGCACAAAATAAGAAAGCTATGTTAGTATTTAAGTAAAAATTTAAGTCAAGAAATTATAATAATTTATCATGTAATGTAAATAGCATTTTTTTGCTAAACTTCAAAAACAAACAAAAACAAACGCATGTTTCAGAACAGTAAAAAAAAGAGGTTTATAATTACTAAATCAAACAGAACGTTAACGAAATGCTCACAGGTATTAACAGTTATGATTGAAAGCGTAAACATTGCAAATCAAAGGATATTAATAAAGTAAATAAAGTTTTGGTACCTTGATCAATGACGCATGTGTCGGAATGTTCGAGTTGAAAATCTGCCAGCCGAGTTAGAATCAAAATGGAGACTTGCAAGCGGAAGTTTCCACATGCACAGCACTCGCATAATGAGAATATCTATAGACATGTTTACCGAGCGGCATTAGTAGATGAAAGGGATTGAAGTGACAGTGAACCATCTCTGTTGCAAGCTTACAAAGCAATGGTAGACAAATCCGGCTCGTCATTGGTAGGTTCAAGTGCAGGTCCATTGCAAATTTATATCTTCACAAATCTTTTTCACTAACGTAAAACAATATAAACTATGTTAAAAATTAAGCTCATGAGGATTCTATATCCATTCCATTGTTTTATTTTAAAAAAAAACGCGAAAAATTGCTTAAAAATATATTGAACTCTAAAAAATATTCAATTTTAACATACGAGTGGTATTCAGGCGATCTCAGCATCTCCATGGCTACCAAATGTTGAATCTACCATTGAACCTCCTATGCTAGGCCATGATATACCCGTGGTAACATAAGATAGCAGAACTGACAAGCTCTGTCAGGCGATTTCAGCATCTCCATGGCTACCAAATGTTGAATCTACCATTGAACCTCCTATGCTACGCCATGGTATACTCGTGGTTACATAAGATAGCAGAACTGACAAGCTCTGTCAGGCGATTTCAGCATCTCCATGGCTACCAAATGTTGAATCTACCATTGAACCTCCTATGCTACGCCATGGTATACTCGTGGTTACATAAGATAGCAGAACTGACAAGCTCTGTCAGGCGATTTCAGCATCTCCATGGCTACCAAACGTTGAATCTACCATTGAACCTCCTATGCTAGGCCATGATATACCCGTGGTAACATAAGATAGCAGAATTGAGAAGCTCTGTCAGGCGATCTCAGCATCTCCATGGCTACTAAACGTTGAATCTACCATTAAACCTCCTCTGCTACGCCATGGTATACTCGTGGTTACATAAGATAGCAGAATTGAGAAGCTCTGTCAGGCGATCTCAGCATCTCTATGGCTACCAAATGTTGAATCTACCATTGAACCTCCTATGCTAGGCCATGATATACCCGTGGTAACATAAGTTAGCAGAATTGAGTTGCTCTGTCAGGCGATCTCAGCATCTCCATGGCTACCAAATGTTGAATCTACCATTGAACCTCCTATGCTAGGCCATGATATTCCTGTGATATTCCCGTGGTTTTGGCGATGCACGGCCATGTAGCACTGACCTAATGGCGTCGGTGAATAAGTGGATGATGATGAGGATGATGATAAAACTAATCTAGTCTAGAAGAGAGGAGAGAAAACCCAGTGCCAGCACGTAGCCTACTCCTGTCGAAGAGCACCAAGTGGATCACCGGCTTAACGTCCCTTCCGAAGGACGGTACAATGCGAACAACAGGATTCCTCCACAAATCCATGCTGTCGACAGGTAAATGAGCAAGGAAAATGAAATTGCTTTTAGAACTTTCATCCCTTCAACCTCTCTCCCAAACAGAACTGGCCATGTGTATGATGGTCACCCATCCAATACCTGACCCAACGCAGTGTTGCTTAACTTTAGCGATTTCATGGGAACCGGTGTTTCCAACACACCAAACCGATTTGTGACTAATCCTTTAAGCCCAGTTATGCTATTATAAATAGCAAATAAACCTGTTATATCAACGTCATAACCCCTTTAATCAAAATCACAGCCCTACACGCCGAAATCAGCTAGTTTAAAAAACTTTCCGTTATCGTCATCACCTGCATCAGCTTTCATGCCGAAATTTCCTAATCAGTATCAACATGGGACCTATTGAAAATAGCCTGCATTGTTCATAACTGCAGATTTGTATGCAAGCTTTCGCAAATAACGCTATCAAATCAGTTCATTGATCGCAGTTTCCATTTACGTTCGCATAGAGGGCTTCTAGTTTATGAATGCAGTGTGCATTATGCACTTTATGTGCATCGCTAGGTTGTAGTGTTTGCGTATCGGATCTGTGGGGTTGTCGACATCAAACCCCTAGGGCATAGGCCATTTTGTCTGCATGCTAGGGGCACGACGAGCTTGATGAACCATCTAAACAATGTTGCTTCAATATTATATTTGAAGCTATGAGAGCGATTCAGTTTAGCTTGATGTTTTTTTTTAATTTCGATGGTTGAATTGTTGTAATTGAAAACTGTAAATTATTAATTTTCATTTCTAGTTTGTTTAGCAAATAGACTACTGATGGGATTTTATTTTTATTATTAATATTATTTTTTTTTTTTTAAGTTGTATTACCAGTAAATTTTAAATATGTATTTCTCCATAGAATTGTATGGGCTTTTTTATATTAGTTAAAATTTCTCTCAAATTTAACCGAGTCCAAGTTTTTTTTTAAATCTTTTTATAATAACTTAATCAGGATTGCACTTGGGTACGTACTATGCCACGAAGAGCAATTTTTTTTTGTCAATGTACCCGCGATTAGGGAAAGATATGGGATAAGGGAAAGATTTACAGGATTGAACGATAAAAGTTATGATTGATTTGCGAAAATGTATAATTGTATATATTAATATAATGTACTCAATTCTTTCATAGTCTGACCACTAGCGGAAACTGGTATAAAAGCTTCGAATTAATCTAAACTAAGAAGTATTCATATCATATTCTCATAATTTTACCAAATAATTACAAATACATAGGTACATACAAAGAAAAATGCATAACCACATATGTCTTGATCTCGGGATTTATATCAACTTTTGACTACAACAATTGTGTAACCAATTTTAATCTCAACAATACCACTTTTTGACCGTACATTAAAACAAAATTTACAGCAATTATCTCACATAAACTGCACAAACGGACTCAAAATCAAATAACGAACTGCCATCGGCACTTTCATAGTTCATATGAGTGGAATGACTCATGACCTAACTCTACTGGCGCTGGTAGTGGAATGACTCTTCATGGAGAGAGTTAGTGAAGAATTGGAAGCATTAATTTGATTGTAATGAAGTGGACTTATCAACCGTAATAAACAGCTTTTGCAAAGAGATTTATTAGCGATGGGAAATGCATGCTAGCACATTTCCACCCTATATGCACTTTACATCATGGTGCTATACCGTATGTACGCATTCTACTTGTCGGCAAATGCATTTAGGGTGATTATGTACATCATTAACAATTGTAATTACACTTTATGGTCACCTAGCAAAATTATAACGACGATGTGAAAGGTAAATTTACAGCTGGCACTATTGGTGAAATAGTTTGGTGGTTTATTAAGTACCGTTATGGTGTGCTCTGTTTTAATCAAATTTTTGCGGTTAAGAATTATGCAAAATACTCTGGGTATGTGTGGTCAAAATTTGAATCGAGCTCAATTTGTTCAAAACGCTGATCTATATTGGTAAAGCATGCTTATATTATAAGGAAAAAGGGCTAGTTCCTAAGCCTGCAGTTGAATATATTCTCTAAACATACAAAGTGGCTAACTGTCACCCTTCTCTGCAAAAAAACTCTTTGTTCCAACCCTACTCCCAACCGCTGCCACCATTGTAAACTTCAAATAACATCGAAACTAAAACAACCTGTAATATTTAACTATGTTGATGAAGTTGCTGGTTAACATAACTATAGCCTACCCCTGTCGAAGAGCACCAAAGCTACCACCGGTTTGACATCACCTTCCGAAGGACGGCACAACGCGAACAACACCATACGACATAACATTTCTTCTCAGCGACTTTTTAAAAATTCAAAATAAAACGGCAAACCCAACGGCTGTTTAAAATATTTGTACCCAAATGTTGTTTGAAATCTCAACAAGCACACTTTCCGTCAAGTCTTTTGTGCGAATGTTCACGTGTGCGTGTGTGTGTGTGCTTATGTTTGTGCGTAATACGACAACTACGGTTAATTACCCAGTCTCATTTACTCTCATTAGGGTCCGGTAATGACATTGTCAACAGACAACCGCAGCAGAACAAGTCTCTGTACACGCCGCACTACCAATTACAGTAAACAACGGCGAGCTCTGGTGACTTTTTAATGAAATCTTCCTAGTGGAAAAACAACGTTAACTTGGTGTAATCACCAGTAACAAATTGTTTTATTTAGTTATAAGATATGTCTGTACATTGTTCTCTCATTTTGTAAATTATGCATTTTTAATGGCGGGTAAATTCGTCAAAATGAGTCCAAAGGATTCGTTGATACGTAAATGGTAACCATTTTGGGGTTTCTTTGTTTAACTATGATAGTTTATTATTAAAAATTCTCACGAACTGTAGTATTGAGTACATTAACCTTTTAAGCGTGGCATTTTAGTTACTATTTCAAAACTGTACAGCCAAACAGAACGGTTAAACGTGTTGTAAACAACGGTTCTCGTAAGATACCGAACTTAAGCAGCAAAGTTATGACTATCATACACACGACCAGTTCTTTTTGGGGGAGAGATAAGAGAGATAAAAGTTAATAGGTGCCTTATTACTTATTTTTCCCCTTGGTGATGTTCGACAGATCTATGTGCCGACACCGGATTTTCCCTCCACCCTTCTAGGCTATAACAAAGTACATATTTATATATATTTATTTATATATAGCATTTTTTTGCTAAATAAACAACTTCAAACAAACAAAAATTATCTTCATCATCACCCACTCATTCATCGACGCCATTAGACTAGTGCTACAATACCAGATGCTAAAACAGTGCGCTGACATAACAAATTTACTTTCGGCGTTTTCGACTGGCTTACCCTAGGACAGGTTTAAAATTTGGTCGGTGACGTCAAACTTTTCTCCGGGTTTAAAAATGTATAAGAAAATTTAACGAAGAAAACATACCGAAAGAAGCATGCGGGGTTCCCTTTTTCCGAAGAAAAAAAAAAGGGAATAAAGAACAAATTAAACTACGCTCATCTGCAACGCAACTCAAATAGCGTTGCGAAATCCTAGTCTATTTAAAATAAGTCTTTCGTCAACCTGAAATGATAAAGTACGGTTGGTTTTACATATTCTAACTTTCTGAAAATAGAACCAACGATTCTGTCAGCTTTGTCACATGCCACCACATATTTCATGATATAAGATGCAACAGTAAACATTTCACCGTTAAGTTGTTAGAAATAATCAGAGGACCAGCGCTAATTTTAAATGTTTTACACGAAAAATGGCGGCCAAATAACTACTTTACCGCGAAAAAAACGAAGGATGTTACTAGATGAAGTTACCATCGTTTTATCTTGTTATTTTTTGCAAATTGATCGCATTTGAGACTAGTTTTTGCTCAAAATATCTGTATTAATCTTAACCCCTACGTTAAATAAACATGTATTGATATTTTGATTATTATTAAATCATTTTAGATACTTATTTGTTAAAAAAAGACGTTTTGATGAGTCGCTTACTCAGCAGGAAGTTTACCATTAACGCATGAGCTCTGACTGAACCAAAAACTCAAAGGTATCACTGCAAGTAAGATTGCACATCATCAGTAGGCCATTAGGGTGATTTAGACCATTTTCTTCACCCCTCATGTACAGCGTATCTAGAATTCAAGAAGATCAATCTTACTTTACATACATTTCCGAGACTCAATCTCATTGGATACGCATATGCATCACAACATCGAAGCAAACAAAGGTGAAGACATAACACTTTAAATAATCTTACCTTATTTCGAAGTAAGATATTCTGCAAGAGACTCGAAATTTTTTCGAATATAAAACTGCTGTCTGAGCAACAGTAATGTAAGGGCCTTACATCTAGCGTATATATCAGTGAAGAACATTTACAAGTACTTGAAAATGGGAATTGAAACTTTGCATACGCTGCGTAAAAGCATTTTAGGTGAACAAAGACATTCGAAATGGGGATTGGTAAAGTGGCTCACTCTATATATGTAGGTGACGCATTAGGAAGTTTACTGAAGTTGTATGTATGTAACGTTAACGCTTAGCAACGCTTCTGGTAGATAATATGTTAATGAAAGGAGTTATTTCTTGCTATTTGTTAAATCATTGTTGTAAAAAATCATAAATATATATACATATATATACATACTATTGCAAAATAAATATACAAAAATACTAATAAAAATAAGAAATATAAATAGGATGAAATATTATTTATATTGCAAACGCTTGCAATGCGCAAGGTATTTTATTATTAACAACACTATAACCGTCTCAAAAATTGATGCCCAAACGCATTAGTGAAGAATATTTACAAGTAACCCAAATATACATAAATATACATATTATAACCCAAATACACTAAAATCGTCTCAATAAGCTAGTGTTCCAATAGCTCAATGGTTCAGAGCAACCCCCGCGATAGGTGGAGATCGGGGTTCGAGTCCGCGTTAGGGCATCAATTTTTTGAGACGGTTATAGTGTTGTTAATAATAAAATAAATATAATATAAATATATCATCATTGCGAAATTAACTTCATCAACTCTTTTTCCTAGCCTATCAACATGATACACGTGCACAAAGATGTCCCATTCATCATCGAGTAAAACCAGTTCTAGTTCAACGTAAAAAAAAATCATCTTTAAAATATTATTCACCGCCAATAAAAGAAACGATTCCAAAATAGACATCGGCTATTATGAGTGAACTTTACTGTCCGGAACATGAAAGGGGGTCAAAATCGCACCCCAATTTGTGTGAAGTGTTCCCAATGCACAAATGTCAGATTAACTTAATGTTTGTACAACGAATAGAGCGTTTTGAAGCATCAACAATGATATTTAAGAGTGTTGCAAAACATTTTCTATTGATATGCTTATTTCTTTTAGCTTTACGTTAATGAGGAGGGTTGATATTTACAAATAATTCTTTGTTAAAAGTGTGCGACTTTTATGAAAAGACGTCAAAGAAAATGCGTAAGAAGAATTAGCGGTGTTTGGGTGGTAGATTATTGGTTACCCTTCTAACTATCTATACCAGCATTAAGTTAATAGGTATAGTCAGAGGGCCACCGTTAATGTTAAACTTTCTGCTGAGCAAACGAGCCGGCAACACGTGGTAACTGTGGTTACCAATGGACAAACATTTTTTACAAAACTCTACCATTAAATAAAAATTACTCTAAAATTTATCGGTACATGTATATTTATTGTTAAGATCTTGTCCTGTCACCAGGCTGGTAGCTCTATCAGCTGAGAGAGCTGCGACCCTACGCAGCCCTGTCCTGTCACCAGGCTGGTAGCTCTATCAGCTGAGAGAGCTGCGACCCTACGCAGCCCTGTCCTATCACCAGGCTGGTAGCTCTATCAGCTGAGAGCGCTGCGACCCTACGCAGCCCTGTCCTGTCACCAGGCTGGTAGCTCTATCAGCTGAGAGGGCTGCGACCCTCTGCAGCCCTGTCCTGTCACCAGGCTGGTAGCTCTATCAGCTGAGAGGGCTGCGACCCTCTGCAGCCCTGTCCTGTCACCAGGCTGGTAGCACTATCAGCTGAGAGGGCTACAACCCTCCGCAGCCGTGAGGAACGATGGTCAACCGACTTCTGTCCGATTACCTGTGTTCGTAAGTTTTCCGTACATCATGAAACGTAAAAGCGATCAAATCTTATTAAGTTAGATTAGAATATTATATCATATGCATTATCATTTATATCATATTTTATCATGTGCTGATGCACTATGTCTGTACACCAGCATTTCCCATCTAATGTAATGGTTTTGATGACAATAAACAACAATACAATTTTGGTTTATCACTTTATAACCCTGAGCTCCCTTTATCTATTTATTGAGTGAATATCACGAGATTGAGGTTATGTCAGTTGTTAAAGTAATTGTTGTTGAGGTCTACAACCTTAAACCTTCGAGAAAGGAACGGTTAATTTCTCTCCATTCCTCTCTCTAAGCTTACATCCTTGCGTACACAATCCCTGTGTAAAAACTAGTAGGAGAAACTGTAGTTTTCATGTGGTTCAAAATCGAATTCGAATTTGGACGTGCCAGACTTATTTATTTGCACAACTTATTTTGAAAAATCCTCTTATTTCTATGCTCCAAGGCCAGATCCTCAAAGCAGATTTTAATTTGGACACTAGAGCTTAATATGATAAGCTAATAACAGAATGTGTTTCCAGATTTTCAGTGATTGGCACCACTTTATCCCCTAAATGTATGGGGATTAAGGCTAAACTGTGCTTTATGGATCCGGTTTCAGAGTATATTTTTATATATACTCTAAAATATGTGAAACTTTATTAAAATCGCTAATATTTGCAATGTGCAGAGTATTTTAATAATCGGAACACTAAAATAAAAAAAGAAAAAAAAAAAGGTAAAATATGATTAATTGTTGTTTCAAACGTGGATGCAACAAGTATTGGGACAATTTTATAAAAAAATATATTTGAAAATTGTTAAGGCTCATTACAAAGTTAATAAAAATTGGTAATCATTATTATCTTTGTATTTTTTTTTTTCACTAATAAAAGCAAGTAAATCAAGCAAGCAAAGCCCAATTTAAGAAACACTATTTGAAATGGGTTTTGAATGCTTAGTAAAGGTCAACTAAAATTTCCCTGAAGGAAATTTTAATATAACATATAATATAATATAATAAAGTAAATTTTAGTTGTCCTTTACTTAGCATTCAAAACCCATTTCAAATATTTTTTCTTAAAACTAGTGCTAAGGATAAATCAAGCAGACATGAGTCTAAAAACCATCATACAGCCCAATTTATGTACACAAAAAAGGTCTAGAAAACACTATGTCCCCATCCAATTAAAATCCTCACCATCAATGAATCCCAGCCAAACCCACGAAAACATAAAGAGTACAACAACTGTCCCAATTCAGCCATTCGCGCGTAATTACGCAATAAATATCATTATCGGGTGTGTAATTTACAACATGGCCGGTCACTAATCGCTTGCTGAAATACTGCTAACGTCCAATCACACTTGCAGATTAATCGTTGACGTCGTCTCAATTTATGTCCTAGTCTGTTTAGCTAAACGAAGATTAACTTTAATCGAGGTTAATTGTCGGTGGTGCCGAGTTTAATTGGGGATTGATAGAGGAATCAGCAACACCAGAATAGGACCAAAAATTGTACGCATAAACGGTAACCTTTTTTTTTGGAGAAAAAAGGTTTTTTCTAATTTTAAATGGAAGACTTTTGTTGTAAAAGGCATTCGTTTTCATCATTTAACTGAAAAATAAAAATTCTTTTATAATTTTAGTGTTGCTTAACTTCAGTGATCTCACAAAAACCGGTGTTTCCTAAGCTTTAATCGTTCGTTTCGTCCTTTTAGGTGTGGAAAGGGTTGGTGTCATCATGGGCATGGGGGATGCTGATGGGGAGATAAAGATTGAAACCCGAGAATCTGATAGAAGGCAAAAAGTTCTTACAAAAAGGAAAAAAATTACCGGCAATTAGGAGGTCTCCGATTCGTATCCCGGGTCGGTCGCACAGTTTTCCTGTCTAGCTCCCCTTCCATCCTTCGCTCGCTGGTTTCAGCTTCCTAGTGGAATCACAAGAAAAATCAAAAAACCTCAATAATTATCGTCATCCCATTAGACCAATGTCGCAGGGCCCATCGCCAAAACAAAACAAATGATAATGGTTAAAAGCTTTTGAAAATGGTCTATTTTAAGATAGACTTAATTTAAGATTGAATTTTACTATAAATTTCAAAAAAAAAAAAAAATCGAAATTTTGGCTTAACGTACTTTTGTTTAATATGTTTACATCTTTTCAAAAATATTTCGGTTTTACTAGCAAAAAAGCATTAACAAAATAAAAATTTCTCAAATTATCATCGTTTTAAACTCAGTTAGTACAATTTCGATATTATTTTGATTAAAACCAAGATAAATCTAAATGAGAACAAACAAAATAGCGAGTGTTTAGAATAATTTGTAAAACGTTTACCCAAAAAAGGACTGATAATTTAATATAAGTTGTGGTAGTTTAAGATTATTACAATGTGTTAGGTGCCACCAAATTTGAAAACAAACAATTCAAAGCATAAATAAAGATTACATTACAAGTTAAATTAACGCACATTTTCCAAGACATTCTTAATTAAGACGAAAGAAGCCTATCAAACTTAACGCAACAACTTGCGGCTTTCACGCTGAGAAATCCTTCTCGAGTAAATAAATACGTAAGACGTCACCACTAGCAAGCCAATTACTTGTCTGAAAAGCGCGATGCACCCTTGTTTTACCCAAACCTCTGTGAGCTATTCCCCGAAACAAAGGAATCTCAAGACTTGTTGTCGGTAATAACTAATTACTTATCACGCGGCAGGCAGTGAAAACCACCGCCTTGTAATTTCCTTAATTATAAACGACCCTAGTTTCTTATGGTCTATACAGTCTGTTTCTTGGCTATAGGTTAGGTTTTAGAAACATGATTTAATTTAATAGCGTATTCGATTGGCTGGCACGGTGCGTCCCGGGTGTGCACTGTTTTAACAACGGGCCTTGTGGCACTTGTCTAATGGCGTCGGTGAATGAGTGGGTGATGATAAGGATGATGATTAATGTTATATATCATGGAAAGTGCCGGCACGTAGCCTACTCCTGTCGAAGACCAAGAGGACCATCGGCTGAAAGTCCCTTCCGAAGGACGGTACAACGCGAACAACAGGATTCCTCCACAAATCCATGCTGTCGAGAGAAATTGACTGCGTTATAAATAAGTGAAGTTATTTTTTATCCTTTACTTTCTCCACTGTCCCTTGAAAGTTGATTAATTCAGCAATAACTTGCAATTTAGAATTGTAAGAGTTTTGCCATTGAAACCACTTTTACGAATTAAAACCCAACAATAGATATTTATTTTCTTACCCGTTTAAAACTGGTGAGCAATTTTTGTAAATTTTCATTGTTTTAGAAAACAATTTTCTTGTTTTGGCTGAAAACTGTTTCTGGTTCATGTTGCGATCACAAAGAAAAATATTTGTAAAAAAATTATATGGTTTTTAGACTCATGTCTACTTGATGAAACCAAGAAGTGGTCCACCAAGAACCTAACAGTCCGTTAGTTTGCTATTTGTTGTTCATCAACGTTCTGTTAATTTCTTAACAAACAATTCGAAAAAAGGGATAAAAAAGTGTCTAAAAATGAGTCGTTAATTACGAGTTTTCGTTAACATTTTGAAAAAATAAAAACACTAAAATCGTCTCAAAAAGCCAGTGGCCAAGTAGCTCAATGGGAGAGAGCAACACCTGCGATAGGCGGAGATCGGGGTTCGAGTCCGCGTTTGGGCTTCAATTTTTGAGACGGTTGTAGAATAAATAATAATAAAATACCCCGCGCATTGCAAGCGTTTGCAATTTAAATAAGATTTCACCTTGAACCAAATCTGTTAGAAACTTCGAATACTGAAATTGAAAGACTTGCTATTTTTGCTACTTAAAGTTGAAGCTGCAGTTAATTCAGTTGTAAGAATATACTAATTCAAAGCTCTTTAGAGCGACTGTTTTGCCGCAAGATCTAACGGAAACAAAATGTCTTCTCTCACGGGATAGACAGTAAGAAAGGCGTCAATTAACAATTTTTTTGTGAAATACACTGCGAAAAGTAAAATTACCAATTCATACTGCTTTTTTACTGGACTCGATCTAAATATTCAAATATTTTCAAGCACCGTCAATTTCGCACCCTGTATAAATCCTGTAACAATCGTCTTTGTTTTGATTATTTGTGCAAAAAAGCGTTTAAAATCAATACAGAACAATGCGTACTCTGCCGAAAATGAAATTGAACTAAAATTCAAATATGAAAAAAAACATCAGATCCGTTGGTAATTTCAGATTCAACAAAGAGTAGATGAAAATTCACGTGCTTAGCCTTTTCATAAAAACTTGCCCCCAAGGTAAGTAATTAGAAATGAATACACCTAACGATAACAACAGACATTAGAGGAAAAGGGGTTTTAAAACATCAGAAAATCTCCATATTGAATAAGCAATATTGTTAAAGAAACGTAGCGTTATAATTGCTTTGGGCTATTTTATAAAATGGCTGCTACGCTTTAAAGCGAAGTTAAAATTCAATGAAAATCAAGCTTCCTTTGCCGAGAAATTGTATTATTTTTTTAGCTCCGTTATACCTTTTTAAGTCCTTTTCCAAAGTTCACGAAATAACAAACGAAAATATTAGAATTAAAAACCAGCCTAAAAAAAAAAGACATACTTTTTAAAAACCGGTTAATCATACCAAAATACTGCCTTGCTATTTTTAGCTACTAGCAATAACAATAAAGAAAAAAAGTTTTGACCATCGGTCCACGGCCAATCGATTCCATGGCGACACAAAAAAATATCGTCTAAAAAAAATCAGAAATCTCGTCGAAAGCCAGTCGTGTGCAACCGACCAGTTTCGATATTGCAAAATTATCCAAAATGAACCCACTCGAATTCCTAACAAAAAACATCGCACGGGCCATGATGGAGTCATTCAAAAAACTTTCTCGCGCATATTCACCCGTTTATTTGTGTGTGTGCGTGTGTGCGTGTGTGCGTAGGTATGCGTTTTCCCCCCCAGTTTGAATTTTCCCTTTCATAGAAGTTTTTTTTTTGTCAGGGGTTCAAAAGGGGTATACCGAGGAGGGTATTGAAAAACTTTACGAGTTGTTTGTTATGGTATCCAACTCATACAATCTTTTATTGCAATTTTACTAGCATTGAGTTTATAGGTAAAGAGTCAGAGGGCCAGCGTGAAACGAGCCGGCAACACGTGTTAACGGAAGGTGCCATCCGATGGCGCTTGCAGCCGTTATTTTTTAACAAACCTCTACAATTAAATAATAAAGACTCAAAATATCGCTATATTAGTTTATCAATCGTTGAGGTTAGCATTAATGCAGATTAATTATGCGTAAACCAGTCTCAAATGCGAGTCATCTGCGAGAAAAAAACACTAAATTTGTTCATGTGCAACTTTTGGCAAAAATTGCAATTACCAGAAGAGGTTTAGTTTTACCGAATGGTTTGGCTTGTGGAAACACCGGTTCTCTTGAGATCACCAAAGTAAAGCAACACTGCGTTGAGTCAGGTACTGGATGGTCGACCATCATACACATGACCAGTTCTGTCCGGGAGAGAGGTTAGAGGGATGAAAGTTAGTACAGCAACTTCACTCGCCTTGCTTATCAACCTCTCGACAGCATGGATTTGTGGAGGAATCCTGTAGTTCGCGTTGCACCGTCCTTCGGCAGGGACGTTAAGCCGGTGGTCCCCTTGGTGCTGTTCGACAGGAGTTGGCTACGTGCCGGCACCGGATTTCCCCTCCTCCTTTCTAGACTAGGTAAGGTTCATCATCATCCTCATCATCATCCACTCATTCACCGACGCCATTAGACCAGTGTCGCATGGCCAGATGTCAAACAGTGCTTTATTACATCAGAGGTTTAGTTATCGACGTCGGTAAAGAATCTTAAATCACAACGCTTGACTTAAAGAGTGTAAAGAACCGAACCTGTCTCCATTACGATAACAAGCGTTCGTTCTGTCACTCTGAGAGTGTACCGTGAAAATTGTGAAAATCTGTGAAAATTGCCTTTTCCAACTCTCCATGACGTTAGGTCGTCATTGCGAAAATTGAACCGGCTGTTTTGCCCTAGACACTTTTGGGGGGTCCGACCCCCCGGGTTTGCGGCCCATGGGAGGGGGTACCGTTCTGGTGAATTGAGAGGGGGGGGGGTAACCGAATGTGTCACCGGCACGCTTGCCACAGGTTTCCTATCCGTGTAAAGCGAAGGACACGTGAGATAAACTGCTGTATGTGTACAGTCAGTTTCGAATAAGTTCACTATGGCACCGAACATTTTATAAATTATCAGTGTTCATGATTAAAAATAACTACTTCCCAAGTTGCAGATATTTGCAATTAAAATAACTGATTTCTTTAATTTGGGGTAAATAAAATTAAATATTTGACTGCTTTTGCTGTGCCATTTATAAAAGAGGTTTGATTGATTACTGTGTTTAACGACGCACTGTTCTGAAAACGGGTCATGTGACACTGGTCTAATAGCGTCGGTGAATGAAAAGTTGATGAAGAGGATGATGATGAAACAAAGCTAGCCTAAAAGGGAGGAGGGGTAAACCGGGTTCGGCACGTAGCTTACTCCTGTCGGATAGCACCACTGGCTTAACGTCCCTTCCGAAGGACGGTACAACGCGAACAACAGGATTCCTCCACAAATCCATGCTGTCGAGAGGTTGATAAGCAAGGCGAGTGAAGTTGTTGTACTAACTTTCATCCCTGCAACCTCTCTCCCGAACAGAACTGGTCATGTGTATGATTGTCACCCATCCAATACCTGACTCATCGCAGTGTTGCTGAACTTCAGTGATCTAATGAGAACCGGTGTTTTCAACACGCCAAACCATTCGGTGTGAGAGGTTTCTGAATTTCTGGTAACTGTTGAAAGAAATCTCGAAGCCATGTCACAAAATATGTGTTTACACGCAAAGGGAAATGAGGCATGTAACACTTATCTAAAAATGTTTCATCCGTAAAACTCCAGATTTCCTTGCTTCGATGCTAAACTAAGGCATCTTTTAGTCGTCTTCTTCTTGTCTTTCAGTCAAGTTTGTGTCTAAATTGGCCAACATAAGATGCTAAGAAGAAAAAGAACCTAGCAGATGGTACTCATCAATGTAGAACAAAATTAGACAAGTCTCTGTCACTCAAAAGAAAGACGAGGAATATTTTTCTATGAACTAACAAGCTCAATAAAAACGTGATGAAAAAAAAATGAACTCAACTCGAAATCTTTTGGTAATTTGTCTTTGTCGTGAACTGCAGTCGAAGCTAATAAATCGCGATTCAAATCTTTCTGTACGACATTTGAAAGAACGCGGCGAGTTCTATTTCTGTTCACCACCCTTTTTTTCCTCTGACAGAATGTGTTGCCTAACCTTTTGACAGTTTTGCTTCATTTTTAGGTTGCGTAAAAAAATACTTAAAATGGTTCGATGTTTTGTCTGGTTAAAGGATGGAGAGAGATTCTTAAAAATTATTGAAAAATTCGTTATTAAAAACGATACGCCGCATTATTTACCGGACTGAAATGAAATTATTTACCGGTGTGAAATTTAAAAAAACAAAAATCCGAATTTACCTCAATTCTGCCATAAGAAAATAAGAAAATACAAAATTGACTAGCAATTAATTTTTTGTTACTCCAAATACTTATATCATTGAGTTTAAACTTTCACGAGAAAGCATGCCCGTCGGCAACACGTAGTTGCCCACTCATATCAAAGAGCACCAAGGGTAACATCAAACTGAAGTTCCTACCGAAGGACGGTACAACGCGAACAACAGGATTCCTCGACAAATCCATGCTGTCGAGAGGTTGATAAGCAAGGCGAATGCAGTTGCTGTACTAACTTTCATCCCTCCAACCTCTCTCCCGAACAGAACTGGCCACCCATCCAATACCTGACTCAGCGCAGTGTTGTTTAACTTCTGTGATCTCACTAAAACCGGTGTTTCCAACACGCCAAACCTTTCGGATCAGCGAAAAAGGATAAGATACAAAAATATTATATTTGGTCCCTTCGAGATCCCCCATTCCACATTGACATAGTGCAGCCTGCAAAAAGTAAAGCACATTTATATTTGGTTGGCTTCCTTGCCGATCGTCCACAGAAATACCAAAACCTTTGAAAAGAAAATCGTTGACCAGATTAAAAAAAAAAAACTTGTCTCGTTTTATGACTCATTCTACTAGAAAGAACGTCTTGCAAAACCTCTTCAGTCTTGAATTGACTATCAGTGATGCCATTGATGGTCAAACCACCATTAAAATCGCATGTTGAGTCGTTGTTCAGGACAAAAGAAATCAAATTTACCATGTTACCTATTGCTTTAATAGCATTGACAATTTGAAGAACATCAATTCAAAACTAAATCATCGTAATTCTTTTCAGTAAAATTTTTATATACAATGATATTTCATCACTCTTAACAATTTTCAAAGATGTCAACAAGAAAAAATATATATTTGTGACCTTTCCATCCTGTGTGCTTCTAGGTAATAGAAATGCATTTCGTCACGTGGTTAATGAGCGGTCAATTGAGAGGTAAAAGTACTCTCTATAAGTACTTTTAAAGCTGCCAGGTGGTCTATTTATGTTTGCCCTTTCTTCTATGCTTTGTTTCGAGTACGAGCATTGGGTTTATATGGGCATGGTCAAGAAGGCCAGCGCTGATGTTTAACTAACTGTATTTGCAAAAAATAGCCACCAAATGACTGCTTTACTGCGACAAAAAATGGAGAGTGTTAGTAGATGGTGACACCGTCGTTTCGAGTGTTAAGAAATTGTGTTTCGCTTTTTCTCGCATTTGAGACTGGTTTACGCTCAATTAATCTTTATTAATTAATGCTAACTTCAACAATTGATAAACATATCTTGATATTTTGAGTTTAAGTTATTTTATTGTTGAGAAAGTTATACATTTCTGGGGAAAATTCTGGAGAGAAAACATTTAATTTTGGGAAAAATCACCCGTTCCTGTTCTAGAAAGAAATCTATTTACATTTTTTTTTTATTATTAAAGTTCATATCCACTAATTCACCGACGCCATTCGACCAAAATGAGCCACAGTGCCCCTTTGTCAAAACACTGAGTTGGTAAGCCCAACTAATTTTTTCTTTACAAAATTATCGGTTTAGGTTATTAACCCAAATTTCTTCCTAAAAAAAAACGTTTTAAATTGTACGCACCCTTTCGCGATCGCCAGAGCACTTTTTGGAATTCTTGAGAAATTAATTAAACTTGCATATCAAGGAGTTAAGCAACGAAAACGTTCAAGTTGACCAACTTTGTGGCTAAATCATTCATCGAGCTATCAGGAGAACCGCAGAAAGAATAGTTTCTCTTCTCTGATATATTTCATTTTATTTTTATTGATTCGGGCAATATCTTGTAAATGATTGTCCCATTTTGATGAGACACTTTGTCCTGCCGGACAGAAGAAAAATCATGTTACAAAAATAAATCAAACGTATATTAAATAACATATTAACATAAACGTAATGACATATAATGAGACATGATGTAATGAGAGTTTTCTTATATAAGACGAAACACAGGCTACTCTTTCTCTCAGAATTAAACAGAAAGGTTGTAAAATCGATTGATTGATTGATGTGTGGTGTTTAACGACGCACTGTTTTGACAACGGGCTCTGTGGCACTGGTCTTATGGCGTCGGTGAAAAATGGATGATGATGAAAAATGTGGTGAACCTGACCTAGCCTAGAAATGAAGAGAGAAAATACAGTGCCGGCACATGGCCTACTTCTGTCGAAGAACTCCAAGGGGACCACCGGCTTAACGTCCCTTCCAAAGGACGGTACAATGCGAACAACAGGATTCCTCCACAAATCCATGCTGTCGAGAGGTTGATTAGCAAGGCGAATGATGTTGTATGATTTATGTGTTGTATTCATCATGCGTGTGATGGTCACAAATCCAATACCTAACTCAGCGCAAAGTTGCTTAACTTCGGTGATCTCACCCATCCCACCACGCCTAATAAAACAAAAAAAAATTGCAATTTTTTGATGCTATAAAAAATTAAATACTTGCTTCTTTGAGGGTATTAAAAAAAATATCTGATAAATGAATGTCCTCCCTTTAAATCTCACCCTATCTAAGAACAAAGTTATGAAATCCTCAATGATTCAATTTCTTCGCCCCATCTCTAAGATGTTAGTAAACATATTTATCCCTTCCTGGGACTCCCCACACGCTACAAACTCGTTTTTAAAACTTCAAGAACAACCCTTAACACCAAGCAAAACCAGAAAATTAATCAAGCAATCTTCATGCATTGAAACTTAGAGAGATGAAAGTAATACGACCCTTGGTACAAAGAAGCCTCTAAGGAATTGCACATGAGAAGTCCAACTCTAAACGGGTTATATAAGCATCAGTTTAGTCGTCCTCGCATCTGCTGTCAAACGCAACTTCCGGTTCACGAACATTTTTGAAGCGCAATTCACAGCTAAGCCACGCCTTTAAATATTTCTTTGCTAGATTTTTTTTTTTTAGTCTTTCACGGTTTTGGTTCTTGTTTGTAAGCTGTTGGATGAGGAGGGTGAGGCGTGATGCTTGTTAATTTAAATGTTGGCTACTTGTTACGCAATTAGTTGTAGGTTTGTGCTTTGAAGCAGTTTTTAGAAGCACGTTGTGGTCTTGGTTTTGACTTTAATGCTCGTTTGGTTATGATATTAAATAATTTAAAATATTTGCGTGAATCGAAAGCCTTTGTTCTTTATGTTTAGATCTTTGTCGATTGGAGTTTGGTGTACTTTTAAGTATTTCAACAACAAAAACGTGATTCTAGGTTAAGGGTGTAAAAAAGCTTACTACACATATAAAGAGAATAAATTGCTGTAATAACCCACACATTGTCTTTCGTTTATTTCAAGTGTTTTCATCTCTATCATGAAATAAATTATCTTCTTTCTAAAAAGTAGATATATGATATAATAGGTACTCCTTTATTCCGGCAGAGGCGCTACTGGTCAGTTTCGGATGACATCTGGGCCAACTGTAATTTTTTTAAAACAATCCAAATCATATTCGCTCATTCACAGACGCCATTAAACACCGTTGTCAGAACAATTATTTGTTAAACTTTACACATCAGTAATAAGAAACGAATCATATTTCAGCATAATCAGATAAAGTAGGTACTTTTTGTAAAGCCTATATCCATCCTAAATAACTTGTTAAAATATTTACAACTTAACACCATATGTATACCATCATAAGCATGCATTTTACAGAAATATTTAATTTTAACTCTGTCCAAAATACAGCGACGATAAAGCGGCTACCCGGAGAGGGAAAAAACACTGTTGCGCCGGAAAATATCCCAAAGTTGGCCCCATTAAATGCTCAACGCCATCAAAGAGCTGTAATGAAAATGTCCTTATAGCTTTACTGGCTTTCGCAGAAAAAAAAAATCCAATACCTTTAGAAATGTGTTAATACTGCGTCGCCCATCCGATCCCCTATCACCTAAATGGTATTGTTTGAGTCTATTATGTTAGAGTAGGCAAGTGTAGTAATAAATCGCATTGTACCTTCGGGCGATTTCTAGTGATTACAGTATTGAGTGCTGTTAGGTCATGATGGGGGATTATTTGATTGGCATTCTTTGTTTAGAGGCAAGCAATGTCACAATCAATTCTTGTGACTCTCGGCGAAATATGAAATGTTTTACTGGAGATTTCAATTAAAAAATTCTGTACTTTTAATTAGATGAGCTTAGAGTGTTAAGCGAAAATTCAGTTTGAGTACCCGTTTCTCTTTTTCGTTTTTTTTTTTTATGTTTTTTTATTCATTTTCTACCGGCCAAAAAGTTGTACTGATTAAGATGAAATTTGCTGGACACATTTAGGACTTTGTTTTTCATAAATGCATGTTTGTCGGTTATTTTTTTAAATCAAGATATAGGACAATTTTTGTTAAAGTTTTTATAAAATATTCTAGACACGTTGATGAATTGAAATTCAAAGACTAATGTTTAAAGTCCAGATTTTTAAAAGTACAACATTAGCATGAGATAGTTTAAAAAACTGATTTTATACCTTTAATAGTATGAATTCAATTTTTTTCATTATCAAATCATGTTGCTATCGTTTAGATAAGTGAATTAACTACTTTCATTACTCTTTCAAATCATAAAAGGCCCTTTAAACTGACAGAAATATCAAAATTCTACCTTTTTTTTTGGTAAAATGCCTGCCGGTAATAATATAAAAATAAATTGGCAATATAATAGTCAATCTAACGTGTTGTCAGCCTGTTACATGAAGACTATAATCATAAACATGTTTAAAAAGATTTTTCTATCATTTCCAATACAGAAATCTTCGAATAGAACGTCGATGAAGGTGTAACGACCATGAAAATAAACGACAAATCCACTACTAAAATGCATCGTGGTTTTGAAATGGTATCACAGAACATTCAATGCACAAAACGGCGAGTACAGAAGTGAAAATTTTTTTTTTTTTTTTTTTACTGAATCTCAAATTATGTAAAACCTGCCATCGCCGTCATTTTATACCACGGGTGGATCGTGCTATCTTGGAAACCCAAACAGGTTATAAGGGTGGCCATCTTCAAATGTTACGACCCCGTTCCGTAACGGGGCGCAATCAATTTTTATGTGACCCCTCCTTTGATATTTCTGTTATTGTGTAGTTTCGTTCTGATCGGTTTGAATGTAAGGAAATCTGGGGAAACGGTAATAATGATATTGAGTGGGAAATGTCGCTAGAGATAGTAAAATTTTAAAGGAAAAATCATAAAATATTGACGATTGAAATTTTTTTTGAATATATTTTTTTATTTCTCACTTTGGTCCTCTTTCTATAACGCTTAGTTTTTTTTTTTCAATATTAAATTCCTGGAATTTATATCATGATCGACAAAATAGCGGTATTAAAAGTTTACTGTATTTTTATTTTCAAAAAATTCGTTCGTGAAAGCGATCAATCAATATTTAACACTCAACGTCATAAAAGCGGTAGACATTTTGGCATGAAAATGTGCTTAAAAAATCATGAAAATATCCTGACTGTATTACGGTTTTTAGACTCATGTCTACTTTGACTATCCTTAGCATCAGTGATGACAAAAACTATTTAAAACTAGGTTTTCGTGATCAGTTCGTGCATTTCAAAATACTTTCACTGGAATCTCTAGCTTTTGTCCCTAGATCATTTTAAATTAACATTCATGGCATCTCTGAGCAAATTACGATCAAAATGGTCAAACACAATTTCACTAACTTCCGGTCAAGTTGCTTTGCTAATCGCGTCAATTTCGTCACTAATTCCGTCTCGATTGTTCTATGTCCAGGTCCCACGTGACGTGAAGATAAACAGCTAAGAACGGGACATGAACAGGACAAAGCGACATCTATGACTCCATTGTTCAAAATACTGCCATGTATCGCATCTACCCATGCGTGCTTTTCTCAGTTGCCAGGGGTGACCAGTGCCCATACGTACCCAATTGATCAACAATTTCAAAAAAACTTAAAAGAGAATTTCGCGTTTAAAGGAAAACTAGATAGTTTTTTTGGTAAATCAACTGACAAAATCAAAAAAGAAGACGCTTTAACAACGCACTGTTTTGACAACGGGCCGTTTGACACTGGTGAATGAGTGGGTGATGATGAGGATAATGATGAACTTAACCGTATTAGAAGGGAGGAGAGGAAACCCGGTGCCGGCACGTAGCCTACTCCTGTCGAAGAGCAGCAAGGGGACCACCGGCTTAACGTCCCTTCCGAAGGACGGTACAACGTGAACAACAGGATTCCTCCACAAATCCATGCTGTCGAGAGGTTGATAAGCAAGGCGAATGAAGTTGTTGTACTAATTTTCATCCCTCTAACCTCTCTCCCGAACAGAACTGGTCGTGGCGTCGATTAATGAGCGGGTGATTTTAAGAATGATGATGAACTTTACCTATTTTAAAAAGGAAAAAATTTGATATTTTACTTGATATTTATAATTTTTTACGTTTTAACAAATGGTGGCAAAATAGTTCTGTATTTATTTTTAAAATGATCTTTTTGGTAATGCTACCAGTGCTAACATGCTGATGTAGTTGATGTAATATCATAGGTTAGTGTACCTTATTATCTTAGCACCCATACTACCACTTAGCAATACTGTAGCCGAAAGAACAAATCGGTTGGCACCTACCGATACCAAATGTTGCCGGCTCGTTTGCTTAGCAGAAATTTTAACACTAACGCTGGCCCTCTGACTTAACCAATAAACTCGATAGCTGTACGCTATCAGAATGTTCTTCCAAAAAATTGTATTACTGCCCTCTCAAAAATTGATGCCAAAACGGGAACTTGAACCCCGATCTCCACCTGTCGCGGGTGTTGTTCTAAGCAATTGAGCTACTTGGACACATTATTTTTGAAATGATTTTAGTGTTTTTGATGAGATTGACGGATCTCCAATGAACAAAACCGAGATTCTAGTGACTTTTTTGTACGATTCCACATTCTTCTACATACATTGGGCCATGGTTTCAGCTTCAACTCCTTATTTTGGTCACCCACGTGTCCGGCATCGTGTGCTTTGCTTGGTTGGCTGGTCAGCATATACCAACCCTTTCGCGTAATCATCAGAATCCTTAAGGACAACCGTAGACAATATGCATGCATTAATTTTCAGAAGGGGATGGGAAGTTACTTGTGTGTATTCGACCATGATTCTAAACGTGTATGACACAGCTTATGGACGAGACGAGGAAATAGAACGTTAGTAAATACATTGTCAAGTATTTGAATTGGTACAGGTAGCTCTGTCAACAATATTCAGATACGGTAAGGATTTCAGTTAAATAAAACAGATTGTTGAGTCGTGGGTTTACTCAGCGTGAATGTCAAAATTTCTGCTGAGCAAACGAGCCGGTAACACGTGGTATCGTTAAGTGTCACGCGATGCCGCTTGTAGCCGTTCTTTTTGAAAAACCTCTAAAAATAAATAAAAAGGAATCAAAATATCGACAAGGTAGACTATAAAAAGATTAAGTAAGCGTAAACCAGTGTCAAATGCGAGTAAACAGCGAGAAATTATGAAATTAAACTTCGGTAATATCACGAGATCCGGTGTTTCCAACACGGCAAACCGTTCAGTGGTCATCCATCCAATATCTGACCCAGCGCAGTTTTGCTTAACTTCGGTGATCTCACGAGAACCGGTGTTTCCAACACGGCAAACCGTTCAGTGGTCACCCATCCAATATCTGACCCAGCGCAGTTTTGCTTAACTTTGGTGATCTCACGAGAACCGGTGTTTCCAACACGGCAAACCGTTCAGTGGTCACCCATCCAATATCTGACCCAGCGCAGTTTTGCTTAACTTCGGTGATCTCACGAGAACCAGTGTTTCCAGCACGCCAAACCGTTCGATGGTCATCGTTCCAATAACTGACCCAGCGCAGTGTTGCTTTTCTTTGGTTATTTCACTAGAACCGATGTTTCCAACACACCAAAGCGTGTTGCTCTAAGCTATTGGGCACGCGGGAGGTCGGGGGGGGGTTCTTGCAAATATAATTGAGTGAACCTTCTCAGGTCTTTGTCCCAACACCTGAGATTCAAGCGAAGAAATCTGCGAGACGTTGACTAGAAGTGTCTTATCGTCGTTTTACGTCTCGCCCCTGTAGTGGTTTACAGCCTCGTAAATGACCCTACCCTCGGCGCTCACAGCTGAGATCCGGGTTTACGAGCCCTACGACTTCGCTGACTTCAACGGGGGGGACGGGGTAGGGGTCGAAGGGGAAGGCGATGATCCCTGCTCCCCTGGGACAGGCTTGTTTAGTCGTTTTGTTTCCAGGAGAGGGCAAGTCTTGGTGAGAGTGACCCAAGACAATTGCTGATTTCTTGTTTGTTTGGGTCAATTTTCAAAGCATATGGATGGACATGGCCTTCTTTGGTTAAAGTTCAACTGTCATTTATGTGTCTCAAAATAAGAGTTTGTTTTTATTATGGATTTAGATAAAAAGTATTAAATATCCCTGACAATCGCAAAACTTATTTAAATTATAATTTTTCTAAAGACCGATTTCTCTAAAACCGCGTAAATCTTTCTGAACAAGCCTCTCAGTGAAATTTGTACCTGAAATCGAATTGAAAAAATAAATTACTTTCACATTTTTTCTAGTAGAGTAAGAAAGCAGAACAGAAATAAAAATGAGGGTACCCTTCAAAATTTTATGCCCCGTTTAACCCGGTTTTGTCCCAGGATTTCAAACGCCCTTGGTGCGAACGGGTTGATTATTTTTTTCGGGGTAGTTAGGTATTCGTAATTTACAAGGTATCTCTTAGTTTTAGCCTGACTTTCAAATAAGCGCGTCTACAGTAATTTTAAAGAAAAGTTTTAAAAATACGTTTTTAACAAGTAAAATCTTCAGTTAATTTCAGGAACCGTTAGAAACATCAATTCAGAATCTTTTAGAAATGTGCTTTCTTCCCATATGTACCATTAAGTAAATAGGAAGAATCAGAGAGTCAGCTTAAATAGTAACCTTTTATGAAGCAAACGAGGCCGTCAACAAGTGGTAACGGTAGGTACCACCCGATAACGCTTGCTGACGCCCTTTTTAACAAACCTCTACAATTAAATGATTATGACTCAAAATTTGGATACATATTTACCAGTTAGCAATACTAAAGATGTATTGCGCCTTAACCAGTCTCAAATGCGAGTAATCTGTTATCGAAATTTCTTAACACTCGAAACGACAACGACTCCATCTGGTAGAATCCTCTATTGTTATCACTGCAAAGAAGATATTTGGCGGCCATTTTTCGCAAAGTCATTTTAAGATTAGCGCTATGGTAGCTCGCCTTAACCTCAAACAAGGACTCTGTTTTTATTTAGAATTAATAGAATTATACTCTTTTTTTTTTTGAACCCACGTGCCCTGAATTGAATTAGTCTGTGGTTACGCACACGGGACTTTTCGAAGCATGTAAATCACATTAAAGCCTTTCAACATCAAGCAGCTACGATATGTCATTTTTAGTAGATTATAGAGCTTCATCAATAATCCATTCAGATTTACGAATTATTACAGAATATTCGACCTCTGGGGCTTTTAGTGAAAAGAACACGGGGGGGGGGGGGGGGGGGGGGTATGTCTGAAGGCCTGTCTGAAAGCATTCTAAAAGCATCTAAAAGCATCCAGATAAAACAATTAGAGTATCAAAGAAATCAAAATCGTTTAAAAATATTGATTTAATTTAATTTTAGCAATATTGTACCAATTTGCTATGCTTTTACCTATGCCTGTACCTACCTATTATCATTTCTGTGCTTGCACGAGCAAAAACGCAGCAGTCTACGCAACTTAATCCAACTACGAAACATATGCGTACAGCATAGAAATGAAATAACAACGCATTCACGTACGCAACGAAAAACACGCACACATGTAAGGATATATACAATAAATATTTCAGTCCATATGATGCAATTACAAACCCGAAAAGCGTGCTAACACGCATTCTCGCGGTGTGTATTTATGCAAAAAGGTAAAATGCGATTTAGTGCGTATTAGTAAAGCAAAAATGAAATCATTCGCGATGCCAAATTGTGCGTGGGATTTCGTATTACGCGTGTTGTGCGTGAATTCCATTTGGCAGACCACACTTTGTTGCAACTCATGTAGACTGGTTTTGTTCCAAAATATCCAGACCATCGGTTTGAATGTAATTATAAATTCTTTGACGATCACGTTTTGTTGGATTGTCGCCTGCATTGATTGGAACTTGTTCTAGATCGATTCATTTTACATTCTGATTAAATTTCAGAACAAACAAAATAACGTAATTTTACGTCATTGTGTATATATATTTTTTTCATTTTTCAGGTTTCATTTTGTAAAAAAAAAAAAAAAAAAAAAAAAAAGGAATTAAGCGATGATTTTGAGATGCATACTTTATAAATTTGATTGATTTTGTTGTGTTTAACGACGCACTGTTTTGACAACGAGCCATGTTGCATTGTTCTAATGGCATCAGTGAATTTGAAGATGATGGTGAAACTAGCTGAAATATGGGCTGACACGTACCTATCAATTAAATATGTATTTACAAAAAAAAGGAATTTGAAACAATGACTATACATTCCATTTTTAATTTGAAACCTTGTTTAATACCACGAATATTTGATAACCCGAATAAAAAAAATTTGAAATCACTGATTTAATTAACTAGAAATTCCAAACACCACCCCCCCTGCTGGCACCAAACAAAGCCATATTGCACAAGCACTGAAATTAATACACTTTTGTGTGCCACTACGAGTCCAAAGGACCAATATCATCCAATTAAGCGGGCTACATACCTGTGATCACTAATCAACATGTATTAACTAGACCAAGCTTTGATTGACATGACAGAAATTTCACCCCTTTGGCCCGGGAAATGTTGGGAAATTCCGGAAAACACAGTGGTAAGCCAACAGAACGTGACAGTTGCATCAGGTACCTGTCGTTGTCTAGCCTGTCAACTGTCAGAACTGTCAACGGGGTCTGTTGGTCGGTTGGTAAATTTGTTTCAACTCTCGCTTGTGTATGTAGACTGCATGCAATGCACGTATAAAGGCAGGTGCATTTGGACCAGTGGAAATGTATTGAACTAGAAATTGCTACATCAACAAAAGAAAATGCAGACGGGGTTTACTAAAATGATTTCATTGATTTATCCAATCAATCAAAACTATTTATAGTTATGTTTATAGTATAAGTATGTATGAAGCACGCAGGTTATTTATTATTCAACCCCTCGGTACCAAATTCGCCTAATTAAACAGAATTTTTACCTGTTACTTTATCAAGGGTGAAAGCAGTTCTGACAATTTTTCGAATCAAATCGTCAATAAATCAAATTATAATACACGAGCAGTAAGAAAAAAGCTTGTAAAATTGAATTTAAATTGGTAATTCTTGCTATGAGCCGTTTATTTTCTTATTAGTAACACTATTACCTTCTCAAAAATTAAAGCTTGTTTAGTTTTTAGACATGCCCCAGACTGAACACGGATTTTTTAGAGGTTATTAGTATTCCTAATAATACAATATTCTCTTCATTGCGATTATTTACAATTTAAATCAAAATTTACAGAGTAAAACGTATCTAACTTCAAATTGGAGTTACTAGAGATTGATGTGATGTGATATAGCGTCACTAGAATCAGAGTAACTGTGAGTATTCACAGTCTCATGGTTCTTCTTGATGGAGATTCGTCATTCTCATCAAATACACTAAAATCCTGTAACAAATTATATGTCCAATCAGCTTAATGGGTCACAGCAACACCTGCGACAGGTGGAGACCGGTGTTCGAGTCTCCGATTGGGCAAACATTTTTGAAGGGTTATAAAAGCTTATCTTTTTAAGCAAGAGCACCAAGAGGTCATCACGCTAGGCTTCGGGTGGTTGGTGTCTTATTTCTCGTTGGCCCCAGCTGTCAGTCACGCGGGAGTGACGCAATCATAATCCCATTGCAGAGTCGCCTAGGGTTAATATAATAAAAAGTGAATAAAAGTGTGGATAAAAAAAGTGTATTATTATACACAAGGTAATGCCTCCTTCCCCTCTCCATCTTTACCCAAACTCTCAAAAGTACTTTCTTCTTTGGAAGGACAAAGAAAGTTGAAGAATGCGGATAAGACGATGTAAGAATAGTGTGCATTGATTTTTCCTAGAAGTTTTTTTGCCCCAGTGCGGCCTGGGTGTGCACTGAGAGCGATCCAGCCTGCTGGTAATAATTAAAACCCGGCCATCCACTTTTGACTTAAAGCTGTACAAAGCTCAAGTCAAACAAGCAGAAAAGTAAAAAAAAAATAAATAAAAAAATAGATGAATCCTGTCTTTTAAATATGTAGCTAAACAAGGAGTAAGAAAATATTTAAAAATTAGTAAAATTATAATTTAATATAGTAATGAATTAAAGAAAGACAAAAAAAATAAAAATATTTACCTTATTGCATCATTTTTTGCTTTAAAATGTCATTTCTCTAGCATTTTCTTAGGCAAATTCGTGCCAACAACCGTTATTTTCGTTCGCAGTCGCTACACAGCTTGACCCAATAGCTGAATTCCCCCTCGTCGCCCCATCCAAAGCACCTCGGCAAGTGCTCTTTTAAAAGTATTCTCATATTCAAATCCGACAAAAAGAAGAACCTGCTAAGCACACCATTTCCACGAAATCGAAATTTCATTTCGTTCGGATCTCCCATTTCTTATTATTTGCTTTGTAATAACAAAACAAAGACAACTCAACTTCAATATCGAGAGAATGCATTATGAATATGATGATGAAAATATATATTTAGGTACAAAGCTTTTTCTCGGCGAAAATTTAAATGACGCAATTCAACTCCATTTTTAAAGGATTTCACATTCACATTGAATGGTTCACATTGAATGAGATAGAATAGGAAGTAGGTGTACTTTGAGAAAATATGAATCTTTGAGAGAAGAGAATTGAATTGGAAATATACAGATCGTGAGGAAATAAATAAGAAGCGAACTCGATCAAAGCTTTTTTACTCTCCCTTGTATCTGAAATCTAATATCCTCTCTGAAATCGTGCACATTCGAATGCGCATTGTGCTACAGATTTCACATACATCAGGGGTCTGAACTGGAGCGGTCATTTTCTAGTGCTACCATGGTGCTAGAAAATACTACAGGCTGCAATTTAAAACCCCGAACTGATCGCCATTTTTCTAAGAAGGTCATTTTTGTAGCCAACTCTGTAAACAAAAACACTTTCAAGCAAAGAAGGTTCAATGGTTGATTCAACGTTTGGTAGCCATGGAGATGCTGTGATCGCCTGACAGAGCTTCTCAAATCTGCTATCTTATGTTACCACGGGTATAACATGGCCTAGCATAGGAGGTTCAATGGTAGATTCAACGTTTGGTAGCCATGGAGATGCTGAGATCGCCGAACAGAGCGTCTCAATTCTGCTATCTTATGTTACCACGGGTATAACATGGCCTAGCATAGGAGGTTCAATGGTAGATTCAACGTTTGGTAGCCATGGAGATGCTGTGATCGCCTGACAGAGCTTCTCAAATCTGCTATCTTATGTTACCACGGGTATAACATGGCCTAGCATAGGAGGTTCAATGGTAGATTCAACGTTTGGTAGCCATGGAGATGCTGAGATCGCCGAACAGAGCTTCTCAATTCTGCTATCTTATGTTACCACGGGTATAACATGGCCTAGCATAGGAGGTTCAATGGTAGATTCAACGTTTGGTAGCCATGGAGATGCTGTGATCGCCTGACAGAGCTTCTCAATTCTGCTATCTTATGTTACCACAGGTATATCATGGCCTAGCATAGAAGGTTCAATGGTAGATTCAACGTTTGGTAGCCATGGAGATGCTGAGATCACATGACAGAGCTTCTCAATTCTGCTATATTATGTTACCACGGGTATATCATGGCCTAGTATAGGAGGTTTAATGGTAGATTCAACGTTCGGTAGCCATGGAGATGCTGAGATCGCCTGACAGAGCTTCTCAATTCTGCTATCTTATGTTACCATGGGTACATCATGGCCTAACATAGGAGGTTCAATGGCAGATTCAACGTTTGGTGGCCATGGAGATGCTGAGATCACCTGACAGAGCTTCAAAAATGTACCTTTTTATCATACCGGGACTATAGAGCAGTACTTTAAAAAAATGCTAGAATTTGCTTTTATTTCAGCACCACTTGCAACCGATATTACAGAGGTGCTACGACGGTAGCATTATCAAAAAGGCCAAATTAAGGCAAAATAAATAAATTTCTGAATAAAGAACCTTGTTCGCCAGAAGTTTAAGCCTTGGTCTACAATACTTTTGATTTCTAGAAGTCTAACTTAAATGGTATGGCCGGGAAAAGTCTGAAAAGATTGGTCAGTTTCTAGACATTTTCACTCTCATTTTCCGACTTCGTTTTCCCTGACATGATTAATCGACTTTGAAATCACTTAAAATACATTGTTGGCTATTATCAAAGTTTTAGTTAAATGCCCAAAAAAGTAAAAGAGTCTAAAGATCCTTTAGGCACCCCAAAAGTATATTCTCAAGCTGAATGGAGTATTCTATTTACTTGTATTGTATCTTATCCTGTATATTTTTCAATAAAAGAAAAAAAGGGAACATAACATCGGAGTTGAAAACTTGATATCTACAGAAAGAGACGCCGGTTTATGTACGGCAGCGTGTAAGGTCAAAGGCTATGAAAATACGATCACGGTTCCATGATTTTCTATTGAAAAAAATCTCTTTTTTGATGTTTTATTGAATCACTATACGTGAGTGCCAGCCAGCCGTTAAAAGCAGATTACCTGGGTAATCCGAAAGCAGACATCAAAAATGCAGATTGTCCGAACGTCGACATAAAAGCGAATAATCGAAAAAACAAGACAAATCTAAATTTTCAGGTTGCGTAACTTTACCATAGCAAAACTTTCATTTCCTTTCCCCTGGCTTCTTTGTCCCCAACGTGGCCTCTCCAGTGGACCTGTTTCACCCCCTGCCCCCCTGTCCCCCCCGTCCCCACCCCTCCTAACACCGCCCCATGCCACCGCCACGTTACCCCCCAACCGAGTGAATCAGGATCACACCCCTTTTCCCTGTTTGACAGCTCCATTCGACAGACAAGGGATAAGATGACGTCATATTCGACGATTTCTGCATTGGTCAAGCATGTGGACGACTTTTCTCGGGTATTGGATTTGAATTGGACATTTGTGCCACCTTTCAGTTTTTAGATGAGGGGAATTTGGGGAAGTCAATAAGCGAAGAAATGTAATATCGTCTTCCGTTTCCTATGCGTGAGTCATCCTTTGTGTTTTTCTGTATAGAACTGGAATAAATCGATTCATTGACCTGACGATTTTCTTTAAGGGTAGAATCATTGAGTGTATAGGTGTAGAGAGAGCCAGCGTTAATGTTAAACGTTCTGCTGAGCAAACGAGCTGGAAACACTTGGTGGCGGTAGGTTCAACCCGATGGCGCTTTTTTACAAATCTCTATACAATTTAATCATTCTAACTCAAAATATCGATACAATAACGATTTTTTGAGCGTGAAACAGTCTAAAATGCGAGTAATCTGCGAGAAATAACAAAAAAAAATGCTAAACACTCGAAACGACGGTGACGCCATCTAGTGGCATACTCTATTTTTGGCGGGAATTAAGTCATATGGCGGTAATTTTTTGCGAGGAACCGTTAAGCTTTAGCGCTATGGCGGATTTTAGTTCAATGTTTGTAAAGATAAACATAGATGAGTGATGACCCATTTTTTAGATTATAAAAATTATTATTCTTAATATAGCGTACCTACAGAACTTACAGGAAAACTAAATTAGTTCCCAATTATTTTTTAGCTCTATGAAATATTTTAAGCAGAGTTGATTATTTTTAACACTTTTCATTTGTTCTTGCTAAACGGACACCGCCTTCTAGACTGGTACTGAAAATTTTCAACTTTTCTGCTCCAAAGTGATCTAATCTGACACAAACGAACACGAAATGGCGGCCATGTTTTCGTGCCAAATTATAAATGAACAAAAAAAGAGTCAGTTTCATGCAAAGAGTTACAAAAGATCAACACTAAGGAACATGATCTATTAAGAATATTTTTCACAAAAAGCCTAATTTTAGCTAACGGTAAAGGCTGCACATTTTGGCAAGCTAAAAAATGAATGGCAACATTTTTCACAACGTTTTAGAGCTGAAGATACTTTTACCACAAATAAAATACGCATAAAATCTTTTAACAGCGTCTTCAACATGGTTTACCAGGAGGTTTAACGATTAATAACTTTATTTTATAAAGGATCTTGAATTTCATTCGGGAGTAGTTGTTTTACAAAGAATATAACCGATATAATAAAAGCTGGAAGTGTCTACAAAGGTTCTGATTTATTTTCAAAAAATTGTATTAAATTTGTGTAGCATATTGAAGGAATAATGAAAGGAATTATTGCCACTTTAGTGAACACAACAATGAAATTCTTATGCCTGGTTTTTTTTTATGATCTGTGATAAGGTTATTAATAGATGGCGTTTATGTCCAGGATATTGTTGTGAAAGTAATTTTTTGTGTTTATACCAGAATTAAAAATACCACTTTCAGTTAAAATACCTTTTCTTCACATTTAAGGGTCCATTAAAACACTGCCTTGTGTTATACAGCAATAAAATAATGCCAGATTTTGTTTGATTAACATTTGTAATTGTATTTGAAAGAACTGATTTGTCATATTACCACTTAATGTAAAGGTTAAATTATTTTTATTTCTGAATAAAAATAACTATTATTATTTGTATTATAATTACAAGTCAATAGAGTTTATACACCGGTTCTCGTTAGATCACCACAGTTCACACTGCGCTGAGTCAGATATTGGATGGGTGACCATCATACACATGACCAGTTCTGTTCGTGAGAGAGGTTGGAGGAATGAAAGTTAAGCAACACTGCACAGGGTCAGATATTGGATGGGTGATCAATGATCACCATACACATGACCAGTTCTGTTCGGGAAAGAGGTTGGAGGGATGAAAGTGAGTACAGCAACTTCACTCGCCTTGCTTATCAACCTCTCGACAGCATGGATTTGTGGAGGAATCCTGCTATTCTCGTTGTACCATCGTTCGGAAGGGACGTTTAGCCGGTGGTCCCCTTGGTGCTCTTCGACAGGAGTAGGCTACGTTCCGGAACTAAGTTCCCTTCTATCCTTCTAGGCTAAGTTATATTTATCATCATCCTTATCATCATCCACTCATTCACCGATGCATTAGATCAGTCCCAAGGGCCTGTTGTCAAAACAGCGCGTCGTTTAACATTACAAATCAATAATAAATATCTTTCCCATCCATCTACTTAGATATACCAAATTTCATATAATTTCCTTTTAACGAGACATCAATTACTCCAGAACCTAATAGAAACTTTTTCGACATTTCAATAGATGTTTTTAACTACAAGCATTCAAACCATTTTACAGTTTCAAAATTAAACTTTTACACCTTTTATTATTACTGTACACACCAACATAAAATATCCATATATTTCACGTAGCATACTTTCGGGTTTTTAGCGAATAGCACCCTTATTCTAATTCAGAACCACAGTCATTTATTTCCACGCAAACTCGTTGTGTTTGCAGCCAAAATTTTGGAAGCGCAACGAGTTTAATTGCCAATGTACTTAACTCATTACACTTCTAGGTCGTAAACCATTTTGTGTACGAGTCTGGATGATCCTACTCGAGTGCATTGCGCTCTGTGGTAGTAAAATATTAACAGTTTCAAATTGCGGATGCGTCGCTGCTTATCGCCGTGTTATGCAAGCCAACTGCTCGTTAAACTGTCGTTAAACGTTTATTATTCTTGTTAAATGGGTAATATTTAATTATGTATTGCGTTTGAAAATTAATGAAATTCTTCGTTGTCTTTTGTTCAATTTTAGTATTTCGTTGCTTTCGTTTGTTCATCCTGATACAGCAACGAATCCAACGTCAAATTGAAGTTGTTCGAGTTTGACAGGTTGTGACGTGATATAGCGTCGCTAGAATCAGAGTGACTGTGAGTATTCACAGCCTCATGGTTCTACTCCTTGGAGAACTGTCATTCTCGGTAAATACATTAAAATCGTCTCTAACAGCCAGTGTTCAAGTAGCTCAATTGGTTAGAGCAACACGCGCGAACGATGGAGATCGGAGTTCGAGTACCCGATTGAGCATCCATTTTTTTAGAGTTTATTAGTGTTTTTAATAGCAAAATATCTCACGCATTGAAGCGTTTGCAATTTAAACTTTAACTTTTGCCATTTGCCATCCATTTTGTCCGATTTTAATGATGACTCAAATTACGACTGAGGTGCGTTTAAGCCATTCTAGCATATAATTTCCACACGCACAACTAACTTATTTTACTATTTGAGGACAGACAAAAAAAACACAATAAATACCGTCTGATTTCTATCTCATCCCGACATCAACAAACAGAAACAAAACAACAATGAAAAAAATGCAACAAAACTCGGTCTCGAGTTGATAAAATATTCATAAAACACTTTCATTGTTTCGTTTCATTTAATAACGCATGTTTGCCATATTACGCACACGTATAGATGTTATTTAGAGATTAGTTGGACCCTCCACTTGCACGGTTTTAACATCTAAAACGTCAAGTCTAGTTGTGGAAGTAATTGACTGATGACGCGATTCATCATCTGTCATTAACAGTTGCATCATTTAATAATGCTAATTACCGGACTGTAATGATGAAATATTTCGGGTAATTTTACTTGCTTTGTCTTTGTTAGAGTGTGATTAATATCGTTGGCGTGCCAATGGTGTTTGCTTAGTAAGTTGAAACAATTAGAGAACAAACGGAACGATTTTACAGAAAAACGCCTCTGAAACAGAAGTGTTGGTATTACTTTGTAGTGAACTGAAAGTGATGTGACAGAAGCAACTGAAGGTAGAAATTCGAAGGAAATACGTGTGGCTTTGTTTTAGTTAAAAGGCTAAAAAAAACAATAATAATACCGAAAGGCTAAAAAGCCAACTGCAGAAACATCAGGTTTATCGAATGGCATATCTCTTTGTGATCCGGAAAAATTAGGTTCCTCAATCCACAAAATTGACAAACTGGATGCACTTTTTCACAAACAGCAAAAAAGGGGACAAAGAACATGTATTTGCGCTACTTTCAGAATTAAGTCAATCGTAAATGTCAGTACAATCTACATAGCAATCGGTAATTATTCAAGTATTAATCAGTAATTAAACTACGAAACAGAAGAACGAACTTCAAGCCATTTCAAATCAAACCAACACTGAATCTACTAATGCATTTAAAACAATACCCACACTCTGCGATTAAAACGCTATAAAACTACATCTTCTTTCTCGCCAAACATCTCATTCACGCGAAAATCCCCGCGGCTCGATTTACTTTCCCGCCCGCCGAAAATAAATCCGGTTCACACATTTCGACCGATTCACGCGCACACCAAATTAATTAAACCGCCCGTGCGTTATCGACATGAATTGAGTGCGTTCAATTAACATGCGTGTTTAACGAAGCGTGTACCGAGGAATGCTTGGTAATTCTGCGCGGCGATAGAGGATCCGACCCCGGACCCGTGCTCGAAAGACAAGGGGGGAAACACAGCGTGCTTTCTATTCTCTGAGAGAAACGTTCACCCAGTGCTGCATTCTAGTGACGAACTTGATGATTTAAAGTCGACAAAATTTATCTTGCTACCTTTTTTATTATTTACAACACTATAACCGTCTCAAAAATTGATGTCCAAACGGGGACTCGAACCTCGATCTCCACTTATCGTGGGTGTTGCTCTAACCCATTGAGCTATTATTAAGACACTTAATTGTTGAGATGATTTTAGTGTATTTGATGAGAATGACAGTTCTCGAAGGAGTAGAACCTTGGGGCTGTGAATACTCACAGTCACTCTGATTCTAGTGACGCTATATCACGTCACAATCTGTCAAACTCGACTAACTCCAATTTGACGTTGGATTCGTTGCTGTATTAGGAGGAAATCTTACTTAAATTGCAAACGCTTGCAATACGGGGGGTATTTTATTATTAACAACACTATAACCGTCTCAAAAATTGATGCCCAAACGGGGACTCGAAAAGTCAGTGTACGAATAGCTCAATGGATTAGAGCAACACCCGCGATAGGTGGAGATCGGGGTTCGAGTCCCCGTATGGACATCATTTTTGAGACGGTTATAGTGTTGTTATTAATACAAAAATTTCTCTTGCTACCGTTTTTTTTTTTGTCACCTTTGACGTAGAATTTTTAATAAAATAAGAGTGCCACGTGTAATGCATGAGACAAGTGTGTGATTTCTTTCATGTTCTTAAGAATTGCAACGAAAACACGACAGTATTTAACAGTTTGCTCCCCTAATGCGATAGCTTTGGCTATTGCCTTTGTTCCTATCCATCGCACACCTATTGTGTTTGACTACAGGTATTGGTTTTTCTAATAGCTTGAGTGGAAATAGATACGTGTTCGTTGGCAGAACGCTGTCAACACTGACATGAATATGAATTCCGTTTCGATCATGAGAACCGACGAGACTATATTTTCAAAAAATATTGGTAGCATTGGGTTTGTACGTTCAGACTTTTAAACCGAAAAAAAGTTTTACTGCTAGGTGGAGTCACCGTCGTTTTGAGTGTTAAACATTTTTATTTGGTTATTTCTCGCAGATTTCTCGTATTCGCGACTGGTTTACGCTCAATTAAGCTCTATTTATGCTGTCGGTAAATTTCTATAAGCAGTGATTTTTTTTTTGCCAGTGAAATGGATACAAAAATCAAATTTTTGTCACTATTTTCGCTTAGAATTTTTTTTTTAAAGCTTTTTTGTGGGTTTTTTTTTGTGTTTTTACAAGTTAACTATACCTATGTACAAATCAATCATATCTGCACGTTTGACATGATTTAAATTCTCGCTATACTCATTTAAACGACATAACTGAAGAAACCTTTTAGGAAATCCGCGAGTCCTTATCAGTTTATTTGCAAATGGTGACACGATGTGCTGTGATTAACGTGGTTTAAAAAAAAACTCATTCAAGGGAGTGTGATGGGGGGGGGGTGGCATCAAAGCCCCCTTTGGTAAATTTTCACCTTATTGCAAAGCAGGGGCGGAGCTATATTTAATTATAGTTTTATTTTTTTGTAACTAATTTCGCTAGGCTAAATTTAACTTTAATGGATATTTTGATGGAGAGTGATGGCCTAGTTTCGAGAAGGCCACGTTTCTGTTTGGTGTAGGGTAGAGAACAAAGCAACGTGTTGCTTAAAAGTAACAGTTCAATGACCTATCAATAAACACATGTTGCTCTACTCGAGGTACCTATAAAAGATTTCGAGATTGCCACAAAAGCTTGGTATAAATTCCTCGTTGAAACGGTTTTAAGAAATTACGCATGTAGTTTTTTTTTTTTTCTGTCAATGTCCGTTGTATTTTCGCATTCTACTGCAAGAAACAGATCCATTGTATTATTTAGTACAAAAGCTTGTTGCGTAAATTGCGTGTTACGCAATGCGTGTGGGATGTGGTGAAGAAGTGAATGGTTAGTCCTTGGATATTGATTTATTGACTTGTCGAGCATTAAGACGTCGTTTTGCAACAATGTAATTAGAGGAGATCTACAACAATACTTTTTTTTCAGCCAAAAGAATTTGAAATCTGCAGTGATTTTTTTGCTCTCCATTAGTAATAATCAACAGATGCTCAGATCGAAATTGTTGTAATTTTTTTACTGTAAGGGAAAAGACTCAAAAGTATTTTGAACTAATTTCTTAAGAGATTTCCTAGCCGTTAAGTTGGAGCTAAGTTTCAATTCTATATCTATATAGAATTTAAACTTAACTTTGGAACAACAGGGCTACTTTTTGATAATCTATCTGTTTCCCAATAGACCCCCCCCCCCCCCCCCCCCAATTTCCTCTTTACCAAAGTTCGGTAAATAAACAATCAAATATCTCTTAAAAAATGTACAACTAGCGTGTCGAAACATACTTGATTATTATCATGAGTACCTTAAAGGTAAGACCATAATATCTCTGGAAAGTTTGGTGTGCTAAACGTCCCTTTCACTGCCATTTTCCAACGTTGTTACTTCTGAAAATCTTAATTACCTGAATGATTTATTTATTTTATTTATTTATTGTTTCCGTCGCACAGTGTTGAAGTAAATAATATTTTAGCATACATGTTTGGCTCACTCCATAATGGTTTTATTTTTAAAATAAAGCCGGAGTCTTGGAAATAATCAGGTTATAAAATCATATCATAAAATACAATAAAATGTTTTAGTTTCCAGTATAGTTATAAACAGTTTGTTCTTTTTAAATAGTCATTAATGCTATAGAAAGCGTTATTCATTAGGTAGTTTTTTATTTTACATTTGTACACATCTCTGCTTACATCTAGAGTTTTGAGATGATTCGGGATATTAGTTAATATCATGTTAAATGATGTGTTGTCCAATTCTAAGGCGTTCAAAGATTTCTCTACCTACATTTCATTTTCTATTGAAAATTAAAGCTTATTTGTATTGGACATTAAAACATCGAAAAAGCAATAAGACTCAAGTCAATCGACGTGTTTTAAGATTCAAAACCAGACACCTTATAAACTGAAATGACTTTTTCCCCACAAGCGAACATTTCACTTGGCCAACGATTGCCATAAAACGTTCTCGACAACACTTTGGTGAAAACTGAATTAAATTATTTGGTTTGTATAGTGAGAACTAAAATGTTATAGCTTGTACGCAATCGGCAAATCCAATTGCACTTACCCAGATAGGTGATTTTATAGGCGATACTCGAAGAGGCAAGCACTTTATATTAATAGTATCATCCGATTGAAATTCTGTAGCAGAATCATCACCTCAGCTTGGTCACAATTCAGATATCAATTATTTATATATACTGTCCCAGGGCCGATTTCACCAACGTCGTTTAGGGGTGATTTGAAGCGTCTTTTAGGGGTAATTTTAACCAGTGCAGTAATTTGCTTTAAAACAATGATATTTTAACAATTGCAAACCAAGAAAATAACACAACAAACGAAAAACAAGAAAAAAATACTTTTTATTATTAATAACACTAAAACCGTCTCAAAAATTGATGCCCAAACGCGGACTCGAACCCCGATTTCCACGTATCGCGGGTGTTGCTCTGAACCATTGAGCTACTTGGACACTGGCTTTATGAGACGATTCTAGTGTATTTGATGAGAATGACAGTTCTCCAAGGAGTAGAACCATGAGGCTGTTTAAAAATTAAACCCCATTTATTACTTAAAAATTAAACCCCCATTTTTTGATTTTTTTTATATTTTTACATTTCATTGTACCGTTTGCCGGTTCATGCTCTTTCGTAAAAACAAAAAACAGTGGTTATTTTAACAAGCGTTGGAAATTGTCATAATGCTAAAAACTAAAATGAGTAAAAATTAAAATACACTTTCACAAAGTTCTATCATATTTTGACACCAGTCGTCGCCATTACATTCCTTCTTTTCTAAAATTTCTACAATACCATAAAAACAATGTGTTATTCAATAATCCTTTACTTCGTTTTTAAAACTTGTTCTGATTAATTTTGGGTTTTTGAGCCTGAGTGGCAATCTATTATTAAATGAAGCGCCTAAATAAAAAACATTTCTGCTACTTATTAAAAGATTACCTTTAGTGCTTCTGAGGTCGCCTTTCCGTCTTGTATTTCTAAAGTGTATATTTTTAAACAGCATTGGACGATCATACACAAATAAAATTATCTCTAGAACAAAAGCACACGGTAGGATCAGAATGTAAAACGTTTTAAAAGCCTTCCTGCACGTTCCTCTTTTCTCTTTTTCCTGTCGCGGTTAAAATCTTATTAGGACAGCGAGAAAATAGTGACTGCTGCTAAATAAAATTTATTCTGTGTGACAGAATCGTTTAAACGCCGAAAAGCATGATTTTCAGGGCGTTGGTGCAATCGCCCCCCCATTAAAATTAAATGTGCAGTCTGTCCGGTAGAGACGCCACCGGTTGTTTTGTGGGATGCCATGTGGGCCAACTGACAATTATAGAAACACTAAAAATCTCTTAAACATAGGAACTTGCACATAATGCAGTCTGTTGTTACGAGGCCCTGCTGCAATTATCTTCAAATTTAATCGTGCAAAAAAACGTTGCATCGCAATTTGGGAAGATGATTAGGGACAAGCCCGTGATCAAGGAACCGGAAGTTGCCATATGTCTTCTAGCGGAAGTGACCAAATGGCTGGGCCAAGCCTAAATCACAAAAATATGAAGTCTATTGTTTGGCCGATTCGGAACCGCCGAGCGTTTGGTGCAAAGATAATTAGGACGAATGTGAGTTCTTTAATTGTGACGTGTTATTCAATTTAGTGAGATGATTATCAATTTGTCTCGGCATAAATTTTAACTTTTAATTTTTAGGTCTTCAAGAAAGACTTTGTTTGGCAACAGTGCATTTAATATTTTTGAGGCAAGAATCTTTCAGCTAGTTTCTTGAAAATCTGTTTTAGATTTCGTAGTCCTACAAATAAAAGCCCTTAGTACCTCGAAGTTACCGCAGGGAACAAATAATTTAGTTCACTTTGCTGAAAAAGAAAAAAAAAATCGGACTAGTATTATAGTATTTAAATTTGTTAAAAATATGGATTTTTAGCATTTTTTGTCGATCCAATGAGGCTGGTCATAGCATTGGCTTAAAAAGTTAGAAATTGATTTGACTAAAAAATTAACCCAAAAAATTCACTTTTTACCCCAGTTTAAGACAATGTAACGACAAGAGAAATTATACATCAGGCGCGTCAAAACTAAATCGTTATTGACAACATACTTGAATATTATTATTTTTACCTTCAAGGTAAGAATAAAATCTCTGTTATGTTTGGTGTGTTAACCCGAATTATTCATTCTCATTTGGTGACTAAATTCTCTCTAAGATTACAAATACCTGGATAGAGCAAAGGATCCAGCCAGCTGATCTCAAATAACCTGGATAAAGCATAGGATCCAGTCAGCTGATCTCAAATAACCTGGATAGAGCATAGGATCCAGCCAGCTGATCTCAAATAATCTGGATAGAGCATAGGATCTAGCCAGCTGATCTCAAACAACCTGGATAGAGCATAGGATCCAGCCAGCTGATCTCAAATAACCTGGATAGAGCATATGATCCAGCCAGCTGATCTTAAATAACCTGGATAGAGCATAGGATCTAGCCAGCTGATCTCAAATAACCTGGATAGAGCATATGATCCAGCTAGCTGATCTTAAATAACCTGGATAGAGCATATGATCCAGCCAGCTGATCTCAAATAACCTGGATAGAGTATAGGATCCAGCCAGCTGATCTCAAATAACCTGGATAGAGCATAGGATCCAGCCAGCTGATCTCAAATAACCTGGATAGAGCATAGGATCTAGCCAGCTGATCTCAAATAACCTGGATAGAGCATAGGATCCAGCCAGCTGATCTCAAATAACCTGGAGAGAGCATATGATCCAGCCAGCTGATCTCAAATAACCTGGATAGAGCATATGATCCAGCCAGCTGATCTCAAATAACCTGGATAGAGCATAGGATCTAGCCAGCTGATCTAAAATAACCTGGATAGAGCATAGGATCCAGCCAGCTGATCTCAAATAACCTGGATAGAGCATAGGATCCAGCCAGCTGATCTCAAATAACCTGGATAGAGCATAGGATCCAGCCAGCTGATCTCAAATAACCTGGATAGAGCATAGGATCCAGCCAGCTGATCTCAAATAACCTGGAGAGAGCATATGATCCAGCCAGCTGATCTCAAATAACCTGGATAGAGCATAGAATTCAGCTGCTGGTAACAATTGAAGTCCGGCAATCCATTGTTGGCCTCGGAGAGCATAAAGTGCGAGTCAATTAAACAAAAAGGTATGAATAAATTTTTCGTACCTTCCAAACTTCTCTAATTCTAGATTCGTTTTTAATGCCAATAAAAAATTAACAACCTTCAAAAAAATTGCCAACATAGTCAAACAAAACATCCATGACCCACCACTTTTTGTTAAAATAAACTTTCTTCAAAATTAAGAAACACCATTTTCGATAATCTCATTACACCAATCATGCCTGCAGCACCTTGGATATTTTGCAACGCACCTCTCGCTCCTAAAACCGAAACAGGTGGACAACGAAACATAATTACTAGTGGCACGAGCCTTGCATAATGCCCAAAAAAGAGGGTCGTTGAACCTTCTGACCAAACAACAATGCAAAAGTAGCGTAATTGTATGCACCACCGACATGTGCCAGACTTTTTGGGTCAAATTTGTCGAAGGTATCACGTTCAGACAATTTTTGTGCGTGTCTCCGTCCAGTTTTTTGTGACTGCACCTTGCTGGATGCATTTTAATCATTCAAAGCAATTTGATATTTACTTTGTATGGATATTACTCTTCGATTAGATATTTAAACGTAGTGTGTCTTTGGTACATGCTTATGATAATCGATTGATTTTTGGGTTTCCAATTTAACGGAATTTTGTATCTTTTTCTACACAACCAAGATGCAATCACACCATAAGGTCAGCGGCAGATTTGGCGAAGAAAATTTCTAAACTCCAAATTTCAGAGCATTATTATTATTATTATAAACTACTTGCCAAAATTTTTCACATTTGAATTTAATCTTTAAAAACACCCATTTAAAAAAAATCCCACAATAAAAATTCTTGTCCCAAAAGCTTATATTCTTATTGCCATCATAACACATAATTATCTGCATGCATTTTGTAGGAAAAAAACACTGTGAAATATATTTTAATTAAAAATGCATTAATGTGTACCAGATAAAAAGTTATTTTTAACCAAAAAAATATTTGCAAATTAACAATACATATATATACTGAAAGTGTAATTGAAATGTAGCAAAAGAATGGTAAAAAATCGTTTTTTTTCTTTAGAAAAATAGTTAAAAATCAATCAAATAATCAATCATCGTAGGTCTTACATAGCTTTCGAAAGTTGACTAACCTGTCAAAGTACTATAGCAGCGGGGCACTGCCGCTGCACCTAAGATTCTTACTTCTAGAAAAACACATAATCTTTGTTTTGAAATCATCGTTTGCCTTTGATATCTTCAGGAAAGCCGGCTCAAAGCTAGTGTGTGGACAGAGACGAGACATAATAACCACAGATCTTCTTGTGGTTTTCGAGTCTGCTTTGTGACTGCCGATTTTTAAAGAATAAAGTCTTTATGTATGCATTATGCATGATGTCTAATGGCAATATTGATATTGAGGAGACTAAAACTGAGCCTTGATACCAAGAGAATAATAGCAGATAAACATCAAAATGCTTAGTTCGTCCGCTTGCAAAAATCAAAGAATGTCCAGCACAAAAGCGACGGCGAGTGTCCGCTTCTTTGCGTGGAGCGAAACAAGCACCCTATCACGGAATATCCAGCACAGAGGCGACGGCGAGTGTCCGCTCCTTTGCGTGGAGCGAAACAAGCACCCTGTCACGGAATGTCCAGCACAGAGGCGACGGCGAGTGTCCGCTCCTTTGCGTGGAGCGAAACATGCACCCTGTCACGGAATGTTCAGCACAGAGGCGATGGCGAGTGTCCGCTCCTTTGCGTGGAGCGAAACAAGCACCCTGTCACGGAATGTCCAGCACAGAGGCGACGGCGAGTGTCCGCTCCTTTGCGTGGAGCGAAACAAGCACCCTGTCACGGAACGTCCAGCACAGAGGCGACGGCGAGTGTCCGCTACTTTGCGTAAAGCGAAACAAGCGCCCGGTCACGGAATGTCCAGCACAGAGGCGACGGCGAGTGTCCGCTCCTTTGTGTGGAGCGAAACAAGCACCCTGTCACGGAATGTCCAGCACAGAGGCGACGGCGAGTGTCCGCTCCTTTGCGTGGAGCGAAACAAGCACCCTGTCACGGAATGTCCAGCACAGAGGCGACGGCGAGTGTCCGCTCCTTTGCGTGGAGCGAAACAAGCACCCTGTCACGGAATGTTCAGCACAGAGGCGACGGCGAGTGTCCGCTCCTTTGCGTGGAGCGAAACAAGCACCCTGTCACGGAATGTCCAGCACAGAGGTGACGGCGAGTGTCCGCTTCTTTGCGTGGAGCGAAACAAGCACCCTGTCACGGAATGTCCAGCACAGAGGCGACGGCGAGTGTCCGCTCCTTTGCGTGGAGCGAAACAAGCACCCTGTCACGGAATGTCCAGCACAGAGGCGCCTTCAGACGTTATTCTTAAGTAAAGCTAAAAATCAAAGTGTCTAGGCATCTTGGTAAAAACAAAGCCGGCTTCCTGATACGTTCGTTTGGCGCAAGACAAAGTACAGGGAGATTACTTTTGTAATGTAAAAACTAAAAAGTCTTTCTGCAACATACTGTAAATTTTAAATCAGCTCTCGGCTATATAGCCCTACGTCCTTACTGATATATGACTTAAAGAATGTAGCCTGACAGTTTAACCAAAGAACTTTAAAAAATATGTTTTCTCTATTTGTTTTTCTTGTGATATGTTTCAATCATTTGATGTAAAAATTGAGTTGTTTGTATCAATAGAAATTTAACTGCTTTTCTATTTGTCTTGATTGCTTACACCATGCAAAGAATATACTTTGGTAGCTTAATAAAGTAGATTTGCTTCTTTTTTAACGGATAATTTTCGTTTTTTGTGTCCTTTTTAGTGATGCCACTGTGAAGTCCGTTTGCAACTTCATTTTTTTGTCCTTTTTATGAACCTAATCTGTATTATATGCATATAATTGTGACAAATTAAACGATTTAATAAATAAAACAAATCCCGGGTTTGTATCCCGGTTCGGTTGCACATTTTTTCAGTCTAGCTTCCTTTCCATCATCCGCTTGCTGGTTTAAGCTCCCCAACGGAAATGCCAGAAAAACCAAAAAAACACTGCAACAACCACATATATTTCGAGATAACCGGGATTTGAGGAATAGTGACAGACCATTCTGTCCTGTGGCCATTGACGAACTCGTTCATACGAGTCACCTCGGCCTCTTCCCTCTTGAGGGTAGCCCTTATGCCACCCCCCGCGAAAGCTAGAATATGTGTGTCCGGATAGCTCAATTGGTAGAGCACCCGACCGGCAATTGTGAGGTCCCGGGTTCCTGTCCCGGTTTGGTTGCACATTTTTCCGCTTTTAAGTTTAGAAACAAGTCGCTAAACACAATATCTTTCCCTGATGACAAGTACATTGCAACCCTTTTAAAATTATTTTTCTTGCAACCCCACGTCTGCCACCAATTGTAATTGCCTAAACCAGTGTCGGATTTGTTGTGCTAGGCGAAGGACTGTTTTGACAACGAGCCCTGTCTGTGGCAGTGGATAAATGGCGACGGTGAATACATGGGAGATGATGGGGAAGATGATAGACCTAACCTAGTCCAGACAGGAGGTTGAGAAGCCCGGTGTCGGCACATAGCCTACTCCTGTCAAAGACCAAGGGGACCACTAGCTTAACGTCCCTTCCGAAAGACGGTACAACGCGAACAAACGATTGCTTGAGTAAGGCGAGTGACATTTGTTTACTAACTTGCATCCGTTCAAACTCTATCTAGAACAAAACCGGGTCATGTGTATGTTTCACCCATCCAATTTCTGACTCAGCGCAGCGTTGCTTAACTTCGGTGATCTCACAAGAACCGGTGTTTCCAACACGCCAAACTGTCCGGTGGTTACCCATCCAATGACCCAGCGCAGTGTTGCTTAACTTCGGTGATCTCACAAGAACCGGTGTTTCCAACATGTCAAACCGTCCGGTGGTTACCCATCCAATGACCCAGCGCTGTGTTGCTTAACTTCGGCGATCTCACAAGAACCTGTATTCGAAGATATCAAACCTTTTGGCTCGATTTGTCCGAAAAAACGCCATACGATTGCTTACAAAAGAACTGATATCAGAATGTGCCCGATCAAATAATCAAACGGAAAGACAGCTACTACAATCTTCACTGACCAACCCCCAGTAAAGTCTAGCGACATACAGGTATTGACAAGCCAATTCAGATCAACACATCAGATAGACGATGGATAAAATCAAGTTCTTCACAAATCAAAAACATGAACTTCCTGTTACTGACGTGGCGATAAACGCAATTTTCGTCATCGGGACAAAAGCATTCACGCACATACAAACAAGATCTTTACATCGAAGAACTTACAAGGAAAACTGCTTGCAAGTAGAGAAAGAAAAAAACGCTTGCAATGTGAATGACAGAGAGAGCAGTGGCCAAGTTAGGAGGGTACAGACGGGTACAGTTTTTGATTGTGTTCCTATTTCGAAATCAGTACAGGAATAAAATCAAGCAGCACAAATGCAACGTCTATTTTTGGAAGGGGCAGCTAGACTGGAATAATGTGTGACCAAACCGGGTTTCGAACCCGGGACCTCCCAATTGCCGGTCGGTTGCTCTATCAACTGAGCTATTCGGGCACATATATTCCATATTTCGCCGGGGGGAATAAGCTGTTATTTTTGGGAATATAAGTAAGTCTTTAAAAATAAATGAGCGCCCCTGTAATGGGCTCTATTCTAGTTTTGAATCCGCAGATTTATAAAGCCTGAATAAAGCCTAGCACCTAAAATCTCAAATCCGCGCAGTAGTTCATTCAAACATTGCCTAACATTGTTGACATCACCATAAGGGCCTGAAAAATCAAAGAAAAAAAACTTATTTTTGCCTGAAACCCGTAGATTATCTCCAAAAATGTACTTTATTACAATATTTAAGTTTTTTCGGGTGTTTGTGTCAAGGACCAAGACCAAGACTCGACGCCAATCAGAACAAAAATACAAAAAAATGTTTTTATATGATTCAAAATAATATTTGGTACCCTGATTTAGAGTCCCCCCCCCCCCCCCCCCCCCCCACCCACCCACCAGTCAACAGGCCCACCAATCAACTAGATCTGATTCCTTGCTGCCAACATGGTAGCCGAGAGAACGATACCATGGCAAGCGTAAAGATTACGATACCAATTATTGTAAAGGAAAAAAAACTGAACTGAATTGAGTACCTGGGCCTCGGAGCATGTTTCTAGAGAAAGATCTTTTCATTGGGTACTTCAACAACATTTCGAGCTATCCGAGTTGCACACACATATACTTGAGAATACTTTTTTTTTTAGGGAGAGCAAGGAACGTATTCGATTTTTCTGATAATGTAACGAAGTTGGAGCCTTTATTGGTATCATTAGAGCAGAAAAAATAAAGGAAAACATCCGCATATAGGTCCTAAAAAAAAAGAAAATCTTTCTCAAGTGTGTGGTGCAAAAGTCTAACCAAAGGCCTTCAAAAGTTCTTCAGTTATAGAAAGTCTCTGCAATTTTAAAACTAACAAATGCTGCCGATCAATATTTCGAAAATTGTATGTAAGCAGCCTAGAATTGTTGTACCTCTGCCCACGCAAAGGAGCGTACACTCGCCGTCGCCTCTGTGCTGGACATTCCATGACAAGGTGCTTGTTTCGCTCCACGCAAAGGAGCGGACACTCGCCGTCGCCTCTGTGCTGCACATTCCGTGACAGGGTGCTTGTTTCGCTCTACGCAAAGTAGCGGACACTCGCCGTCGCCTCTGTGCTGGACATTTCGTGACAGGGTGCTTGTTTCACTCCACGCAAAGGAGCGGACACTTGCCGTCGCCTCTGTGCTGTACATTCCGTGACAGGGTGCTTGTTTCGCTCCACGCAAAGTAGCGGACCCTCGCCGTCGCCTATGTGCTGGACATTCCGTGACAGGGTGCTTGTTTCGCTCCACGCAAAGGAGCGGACACTCGCCGTCGCCTCTGTGCTGGACATTCCGTGACAGGGTGCTTGTTTCGCTACACGCAAAGGAGCGGACACTCGCCGTCGCCTCTGTGCTGGACATTCCGTGACAGGGTGCTTGTTTCACTCCACGCAAAGAAGCGGACACTCGCCGTCGCCTCTGTGCTGGACATTCCATGACAGGGTGCTTGTTTCGCTCCACGCAAAGGAGCGGACACTCGCCGTCGCCTCTGTGCTGGACATTCCATGACAGGGTGCTTGTTGCGCTCCACGCAAAGGAGCGGACACTCGCCGTCGCCTTTGTGCTGGACATTCCGTGGTAAGATGCTTGTTTCGCTAATTGCAACAAATGGCTGCATTAAAATTGCATTGAACGGTTTTAAAAATTGATGCAGATTTGTTTAGATGTTTTTCTACATTGACTTAAGAATTAATTCTGGATGTAGTAAAAAATATAAGGACCACAAATCGTGGCGCAAAGAAGAACTCAAAAGGAAATTCGTTACAATCGGTGACCACGAGTGGGTTGAAATTGTTTGCACTACTACGGTGCAAAGGGTTGGTAGTTTTTGGGATTATTATACGATGACCCTAAAGTGAGAGATTGACAGGTTAACGAGCCATTTTCCAGAGACCAGTTGAAAATTCCTATCATCGTTCAACTTCCATCCTGTAACGAGGAGTGGTTTAAAAAAAATGTATAAACCGGAAAAGGCCAAAATTAAATTGACTCACCAGTATCTCTCGAAAGTTGTTTTTCTTTGCTGTAAACGCACCAATTTTTTTTCACGTAGGTACCCTATAAAAATAAAAAAATCAATAAATTACAAAAAAATCAACAGACAGAAAAAAAATACAGAACTTGATTTGATTATTCATAAAAAATGTCGTGTTCTTTTGCAAGTTTTTGTTTATTTTCAGAATTTCTTTTTTGTTTAATTGATTCTCAACTATTCCACAATTTCCAGTGAAGAAAATAACGGCCAATAATACAAATAAAATAATAACAAAAGTTTGGCTTAAAAACGCACGTTCTACCAAACGTGCGTGCAAACGTGCGTGACCCCGTGTTTACCTACGCACAATTCCCGCCACAAACGCACTAAAAACCTTCTCACATGGCCTGACCACGTGACAATGATTCATTCAACACCCACTTGTGCGTAATCTTGCGTAAACCCCGAATGTGAGCTCTAAATTATCGATCAAGTCACGTCCGTTGGGACAAATATTATACCTACGCACCGTGATGCGTAGCAAATTGTGTTTGTATATTTGTCAACATTGAAGCATTCTTGATCACGTTTTGTTTCACCCGCTTATAATTCTAGGTCTTTTGGTTTTGTTGTTTTATGAAATATCCAATAGGGTAGTTGAATCTGAAAGGATAATTTGACTAAAATTTGGCCAATTTTTGCCAAAAGTAATTTTTTTTAGCTTATTCTAAAGTAAAACCATGAAGTCACAATCCCATTGCGAGACTTACCAAAATGTTTAACTACAAGTAAGATCTCTTTGTGCCAATTTCACCGACGCCAATTAAATCTTGCTAAATCGTCTTTTAAGGAAGGTTTTAAGGCAAATTTGATTTTCCCCGCTTGGCAGACATTTTTCAAGATTTGAAAGAGGATTTTCAGATAAATACACAAAAAATATGTAAATTTGAATATGAATTTGTTAAAAATTTAAGAAGGCATCGGCATCGGAAGGCATTTAAGAAGGCATTTAAGAAGGCATCAAGAAGGAAGGCATCGGCACACACCCTAAAACACACATAACAAGCTCAAGCGCGGAAATTCACAGGTGCCAGCTACGCACCATTGTGTCTACACGTCCACGCACTTTTTTACATTCGCAATATTTACTAGTGCGTGCGTGCATGCGTACAACTTGCACCCAATTCATTTGTTTGATATTTGTTATAATGATGTCCACGAAAATTTGTTCCATGCAATGGTTTCGACTGACAAGTTGATAAGGTAATTATAGCAGTGCGTTTGGACACATTATTGGTCAGTTTTTTCTGTCACATAAAATAAATTTTATTTAGCAACAGTCACTAATTTTGCTCTGCTCTTATCACCGTTTAATATTTGAACCTGGAAGGACGGGGTTTAATTTCTAATCTGTCATTTGTAGGTCAAAGTAGGTAAGAAGTCTCATTGATATTTTGTTTGTATTTCCAAGTCACCAAATATTCCGTTTCGAAGCAAACACATTGTTAAAAACTATTTTATTCTTTGTTCTTCGTGTGTTGTCTGAGTTTCTTGGTTTGCAATTATTAAAATATCATTGTTTTCAAGCAAATTACTACGCAGGTTAAAATTACTTTGAGCAATCGAGCTGGCAACATGTGGAAATGGCGGCTGCCACCCGATGGCGCCTGCGGCCGTCCTTTCTTCACAGGCCTCTTCAATAAAGTAAGCCTCAAAATATTGAAACATGTTTATCAATTGCTGAGGTTAACTATAATAAATATTAATGAAGGTAAGCCAGTCTCAAATGCGGGTAATCTGCAAGAAATAACGAAATGTCTTGACACTCATAACGACAGTGACTCCATCTAGTAGAATTCTACATTTTTTTCATTGTAAATTAGAGATTTGACAAAGTAAGCGAGCGAAACGGTGGCTTTCATGTAGGCATCGGCACACACCCTAAAACACACATAACAAGCTCAAGCGCGGAAATTCACAGGTGCCAGCTACGCACCATTGTGTCTACACGTCCACGCACTTTTTTACATTCGCAATATTTACTAGTGCGTGCGTGCATGCGTACAACTTGCACCCAATTCATTTGTTTGATATTTGTTATAATGATGTCCACGAAAATTTGTTCCATGCAATGGTTTCGACTGACAAGTTGATAAGGTAATTATAGCAGTGCGTTTGGACACATTATTGGTCAGTTTTTGAGTTTGACAGCTTTAGGGAAATGGTATTAATTTGTTGCCTCGTTTCCGGTAGTGAATTTGATTGATGTTTGCATTTTCACGTGCATTAAAGTGATTTTCGATAAAAATTGCAGCGTTGTCGGTCGCCATTTTGGGTGGTTAGAAAGGGTTATTATTAGAATCGTTATTTGGTTCATATATAGGCCAACTAATAATATTAAACGTTCTGCTGAGCAAGCGAGTCGGCAACACGTGGTAACGGTTTGTGCCGCCCTATGGCTTTTGTGACCGTATTTTTTTTTTATCAAATCTCTACAATTAAATAATTACGATTTAAAAGATTACCAAAAGGACAGATTCATCATTACTATAGTTAATTTAAACGTTATCTAAAATCCAATACGAGTTCTTCAAGAAAGATCAAAATTAAATTACTCAGCCTCAAAAAGATGGTGACTGTGGAGGGAGAAGCAAATACCATTGTTGTCGGTACTTTTTTTGTAGTTGACTAGTAGTTATTTTTTGCAGTGAAAATTTGACAGAGCAATGTTACTCTAATTCCCTAAAACTCCAATAGTTTTACAATTGACTGAATGCTTAAATGATTGCAATGGAAGTGTCAGGTATTGGATGGGTGACCACTGAAAGTTTTAGCGTGTTGAAAACACCAGTTCTCGTGAGATCACCGAAGTAAAGCAACACTGCGTTGGGTCAGGCATTGGATGGGTGACCATTATACACATGACCAGTTCTGTTCGGGAGAGAGGTTGGAGGGATGAAAGTTAGTACAGCAACTTCACTCGCCTTGCTTATCAACCTCTCGACAGCATGGATTTGTGAAGGAATCCTGTTTTTCGCGTTGCACTGTCCTTCGGAAGGGACGTTGAGCCGGTGGCTCCCATGGCGCTATTTGACAGGAGTAGGCTACGTGCCAGCACCGGGTTCTCCCTCCTCCCTTTTAGGCTAGGTTAAGTCCATCATCATCCTCATTATCATACACTCAATTATCGACGCCAACAGACCAGTGCTACATGGCTTAGATATCAAACCAGTGCGTCGTTAGACCGTAATAATCAATCAATCATCAAAACTGCGCTGGGTCCGGTATTGGATGGGTGACTTTCATACACATGACCAGTTCTGTTCGGGAGAGAGGTTATAGGGATGAAATTTAGTACAGCAACTTCACTCGCCTTGCTTATCAACCTCTCGACAGCATGGATTTGTGGTGGAATCCTGTTGTTCGCGTTGTACCGTCCTTCGGAAGGGACGTTAAGCCGGTGGTCTTGAACACCCATATTATAACCCACCCATTCACCTACGCCATAAGACCAGACTACAGTTATCATTGTCAAGTCAGCATGCAGTAAAAAATAGCCAGTGTTACTTTCCAAAACATTATTTAAAAATTCTGTTTAAAGAAAAATGACTTACACACCACTAACGTATGTAATTACAATAAATCGTCCTTGAAGTAACAGTAACTTGGTAATCGACAGAGCACCGACTTACCCTCACCCTCATGGACTCCACTTTCAGTTAGTCATGGATATTGTTAATGTACTTAATCCATTAGCTCAACTTCGAGGTATAAACTCGATTATTCAAATGTAAAACCAGCCAAGACACATTGACCTGGTATGTCTTCTAGATTAGCTAGGAATATATTTCAAGGACAATTGCCGGCAAATGCATTCTTTTGGTTGAAAAAAATACCAAATGAATGTTTAAAGAAAAACTATTTGAACTGGGTTTTGAATGCCAAATTCAAATAGTTCAAACAGTTTTTGTTAAAACTAGTGCTAAGGATAAATCAAGTAGAAATGAGTCTAAAAACCATCAAAAATGAATGTTATTTTAATCCTTCGGTAAAGGGCTGATCAATTGCAAACCAAGAAACTAAGACAACACACGAAGAACAGGAAAAAACAATATTTAGTGGCTTGAAAATACAAACAAAATATCAATGAGACTACTTACTTTGACCTCCAAATGACAGTTTAAAAGTTAAACCCACGTCCTTCCAGGTTCAAATATTAAACGGTGATTTGGACAGAGAGAAAATAGTGACGGCAGCTAAACAAACTGTCTTTAGTGTGACAGGACAAAGTCTTCCTGAATCATCACCAAATTCAAATTTAAATTTACATCTTTCTCGTATATTTATCTGAAAATCCTCTTTCAAATCTTTAAAAATTTCGGCAAAACGGAAAAAAGCAATTTTGGCCTAGAGCCTCCCCAAAAACGCCGACTAAGCAAGATTTGAATGGCGTTTGTGAAATCGGCACTGACTCTTTTTGTATCTTTTTAGCTTTTGGTTCTGATAGTGCCCAAAAACGATTGATTTTATTAATTTTTTTGGTTTCAAGGGGCTAGGGGAGTCAAAAAAATTTGAACTATACTACCTTTTAAAAACAACAAGTATGGACACGAAATCAAGGTCAAGCCATGCTTGGAAATAAACAAGTCAAAAAAGGTATTTAAGCCATTTACCTTCCATGTATAAATGAGTGTTAAACTAAAATACTCCATTCAGGAAAAGAAAATGCTTTTCCTGAAGGCGCCATCGGTTGGCACGTACCGTTACCACATGTTACCGGCTCGGTTGCTCAGTAGAAAGTTTAAAATTAACGCTGGCTCTCAGACTGGAGATGTTTGATCCTTTGCCGGAAGAGATGAAGCCAAGGTTTGGTCCCCGTATATGTGCGGACATGAAGGTGAAGCACATGGATGGGTGAAGTTTTGCTAAGGGTGTTCGGACACCTGCACATAAGAAGCTTTTACGAGTAATCTTATTAAATGCAAGGGCTTTATTACTGTCCAGCTATGAATATTTTAGAACCTTGTACGTTGGTCCTTTGTGAAGATTAAGGTATACGATAAGCATAGTGAAGCATCTTGTATGATGTTGGTTAGTTAGTCAAATAGTTTGTGTAATAGAACAGTTTAATTAATTAGAAATGGGGTCAAGATTTATGTAGATTACAGGGAATTTTTATCAAAAACTGAAAATTGTATGCACGTCAACATTTTGACACAGTGATAGATTGGCACATCCCTATATGGGCCAAAAATAATTGTTATTTTCAACGGAGTATGAAAAAACAGGAACATTTGGTGTATCTAGTCATCAGAAAGCTATTCACACGAACATTTTCGTGTATCGAAAACGTCAGGAAAAGGTTGTGCGAGTAGGGCCCGGCCAATTTTCAAATTTGAGAGTGGGTTAGGGGTTGGACTTTTAGTAGTCCCCCTGCCCCCCTCCTTCGTAACCTTCCAAAAGTAAGAAAATATATTTTCTTGGTGTTTTGTTGATTTCAGAACTTTATAAGGCAGCACAATTCTGCTATAAACGAGCGAGAATTAAAAAAAGGGATGGGGAAAGTGACTCGAACTTTTTATACACAATTACACTAAGCTTAACATAAAACTTGAAGCTATAAAACATGTTTTTATTAAAAATAAAAAAATAAAATTTTAAAACAGTATTTTAACTTGATCGATAAGGCATTAGTTATATTTTGTAATACATATCGAAAGTGAAACCACTAGACAACCCCTGCCAATCAACCCTTCCACTCGCCTGCAAAAGCGAGTGTGCTTCTGTCGGTGGGGTGGGTGGACTCGAGCTTTGTAAATCGATATTAAGAAAGTGCAAGTAGAGTATGTGCTGCACGTGAAGGGGGGGTACAGGGGTGCATTCATTCAACACAACGTTCGGTGGGCGGCTCCTGCAGAGCGCTACCGAACGGTGGCGCCATCTCTGGTCGTTTCGCTGAAGCTGCGGTAACAAAGAGAAATGATGGGGAATCAATCTTTGTGCTACCTTTTTGAGATGTTACGTTACAGGAATGTGCAAATAGGTGACACATAAATAGGGAACACATGCTTGTTATTTTGACAGTTACTTAAAAAATGTAAATATATTTTTTTCGATTTTTAGAATTATATATATATAATTTTTTTTCATAAAGCCCTAAGGGCTCATCAGTGGATTTGATTATATAAATTTAAATGTTTAATTATGCATGGTTTACATCATGGTAACATGTGGGACGGATTTTAAACAGTTAAATTAATTAAACAAAAAAAAATACAAAACAAATTACTACATAAAGTTAAATTGTTGATTATGCATGGTTACATCATGGTTACAATAATGATAATAATAATAATCTACTCATACTAATACACCTGCTTGAAAGTATGTTTCCTAAAAAATTCCAAGCATTTACTTTGTTAAATTTTCTACAGATTTTGGAAATTTCTTCTAAAACTTTTTTGGAAAGTCTTGGATGTGACGTTTTGCTTTGCTTGGTTGGGGGGGGGGGGGGGGGTCAACGCAAAGATTCTCGGAACAATTTTAAGTGATAATTTTAAAAATTCTGCATTTGTTGAAAAATAACAGGGTTAATATATTTAAAAATATACTTAAAGTAAAATGTATAATTTTTCGTTTAAAATTTTGATTTATTTTGTGATTAACACTGACTTTGCAACATCTAGCAACTTTAAACAGACCATTTCGACAAGATTTTGTAAATCACTTCCGATAAATACTCAGTTGCTTATGAATAAGAAAAACTGATGTTTTATGCATGTCCTCGTGCTGGCAAGAATTTAAAAAATTAATTAAAATAAAATTTAATTTAAAAAAAAAATAAAATAAAAAAGACCAAAGAAATTGTGGAATTGTTCAATAACTATTTTAAAGAATCTATCATGAATCTAGTGACATTATTTGAGGACATTCCCGTTTATAAAAATAGCTTGCAAGACAAAAATAAAATAACAATAAATAAAAAGAGTATCTTTTTATTTCCATTACTAAGAAAAGAGTATTACGAAATATTTAAAAAAATAACCAGAAAAAGATCGGCTGGTCACGATGAAATTCCAGCAAACATTTTAAAACGTGCTGCAGTCTTATTGTGTGAACCATTAATCTACATATGTAACTTATCATTAGAAACTGGTGTGTTTCCAGAAGTATTGAAGAAGTCTATTATCTGCCCTTTGTATAAAAGCGGAAATAAAGAACTGATAGAGAACTACAGACCGCTAGCACTCCAATCAGTATTTTCTAAATTTTTTGAAAATGCTTTTTGCTCCAGATTAACGTCATTCATAAATCAACATGAACTATTAAATGATTGCCAACATGGTTTTCGTAAAAACCATTCAACTTCCACTGCAATATCTCAATTTGTGAATAAACTTATGTCTTCTACATACTCGGGAAATCAAGCTTACGGCATATTTTATGATTATTCGAAAGCTTTTGATATGGTTAACCACAATAAGCTCTTTGAAAAACTTAATCGATTAGGAATTCGTGGAATGGCTAATAATTGGATTAGATCCTTCCTGAGTAATAGGACGCAAATTGTCAAAATAAATAGTAAACTAGGCCCAATTAGATCAAGTGAAACTATAATAGAAAGAGGAATCCCCCAGGGCAGTACTGTAGCTCCATTATTATTCATAATTTACACTAATGATTTGTTCAACACCATAACTAATGGCGATATAACTACATTTGCTGACGACACTACACACCTTGTGTGCGACAATATAAATACAATTGCTTCTACTTGCTCAAATGCAGTTAAGCAAATGGAAGAATGGAGTTTTAAAAACGAACTACTGCTTAACAATAATAAATCGGTTTTGATTAATTTTAAAAGGAAGAAGACATATGATGATAACGAAACGAGCCCTTTAATATATCTTAATGGTAGAAGTATTCAGGTAAAGACTGAAACTAAATTTCTAGGACTGATTATTGATAATAAACTCGATTGGGAAGCACACATTAAACTAGTTGCAAAAAAAGTTGCTTCGGGTTGTTATTTAGTGAAAAGAATTTTAGCTGTGTCTGATTTCAATTCAGCGAAAGCTGTCTATTACGCATATGTGCACTCAAGACTGATGTACGGCATCACTTTATGGGGACATTCACACAAAATTAAAAAACTATTTTCACTACAAAAACGTGCAGTTAGAAACTTAGCTAAGGCAAGCTATGACCCAACCACTACAGGAATATATTATAAGGACCATTGTAAGCCGTTGTTTGTTAAATTCTCTATTTTACCTTTGCCATGTTTGTATATATTTAGTATGATCATGTATGTTATCAATAACAAACATCTGTACAAACCTACGATAAAAAATCATGATCATGATATAAGAGCAGGATGTAGAATTTTTAATATTGACAAGATCAACTGTGATCATGTACAGGGACCAATTATAACAGGCATCAAACTTTTTAACAAACTTCCTGTGATCTTGAAAGAAAAAAAAGGTCAAAAAGATTTTGTTTCTTTAGTAAAAGCTTTTTTAATGAAGGAATGTTTTTATTCTGTGAAGGAATTTTTAAACACGTGACTTAATCTTGTAATTGAAGATTAGTAATATTGTTGTTTTATTGTTTATTGTTTTGATGTATAGAAAAATTGACATGTCTAATATTGTAGAACAATCAATCTGGACCAATAATAAATAAATAAAAATAAATAAATTAACTTCAAAAAGCAAATCAAGTTACCATGATTAACCTACTATATAAAGAACAGTATATAGCATCATTTAGGACTCCATACATGGACTTCACCATAAAGAGCATCAATTTTTGAGACATTTATAGTGTTGATAATAATAAAATACCCCGTGCATTGCAAACGCTTGCAATTTAAATAAGATTTCATCTAAAAACACCACATGCTCTAATAATTAGAACCACCAGTTAATTCAACTAACTTACAACTATCTTCGTGCATTTGCCAATAACAGCTAATTAGTTATAAAGCCTGTGGTCAACCTTTAGGATGAAATCCCATTTAAATTGCAAACGCTTGCAATGAGCGGGGTACTTTATTATTAACAACACTATAACCGTCTCAAAAATTGATGCACAAACGCGGACTCGAACCATATGTGGTCGGCCATATTTACCAGAAATTCTTGTCCCAAACATACTATAGCAGCTCATATAGTTTCACAAACCATCGTCTTGTCTCTGTCTCTCCTTAGTGTCTGCAGATCTTTCATCTCTCTCACACTTCGATTTGATGGCGATGCACTGCAATGCAGTTGCTGCCAAGGTCTAGGTACAAGCGCTTCAAATATTTGAGTTCAATTGATTGTAAAACCTTCTTTTTGTCCATTTCGATTCGATCTAAGGGTATATTTTTAATTTGCTAGGTGTCTTAATCAATTGATTTGTAGTGACGTACAGTTTTGACAACTGGTACGATGGCGTCGATTAATGAAAGTGTAAAATTTAACTTAAATAAGCCTAAAAACCCGGTGCCAGCACGTAGCCTACTCCTGTGGAAGAGCACCGATTTAACGTCCCTTCCGAATGACGGTACAACGCGAACGGCAGGATTCCTCCACAAATCCATGCTGTCGAGAGGTTGATAAGCAAGGCGAACGAAATTGCTTTACTTTATTTATAGCCTAACCTCTCTCCCCCGAACAGAACTGGTCATGTGTATAATAATAATAATAATAATAATAATAATAAGTTTATTCAGGGAACATCCATGTACAGATTATACATAGTACGTTATAGAATATGTCATGATGTAAAATAGATTAAGAATAACAACAGCAGATTAGTGTAGATACAATACAGTATATATAATATGTTTAAATAAACATATGGTCACCCATTCAATACCCGATCCAGTGCAGTGTTGCTTAACGTCTTTGATCTCCCGACACCACCTCAGTTGCCTCAAACTAAAAAAAAAAACCTTAGATCCACCTCTGTATCCCCCCCCCCCCCCCCCCACACCCAATATACATTGTTGCATATAACCTTCAAAACAGCAAAACTGACACTAAGCGTTGTGAATGAAACGCTAGGGAAGTTAAATGTAGGTAAATAGCATTTTTTTTTGCTAAATAAACAACTTCAAACGAAAAAACAAACAAAAAATAGGGAAATGTGTATTTTGATGAGAGTTCAAAGTGGTTGTAAAAGGAATCGAAGATAAGTGATATCAAAGTTTATACACTCAATATTTTCACTTTCTATATCGATTCAAAGCGTTAACTAGTTCAGTACGCTATGAATCGTTTATGTCAAACTGACATCTTGACATCTTGACATCTTGACATCTTGACATCTTGACATCTTGACATCTTGACAGTCTTTAAAATAAATCCTGATGAAAGCTGCCTGCATTTCTTGGAACTGTCTATACACGATGTATGCACGACTACGTACATGTATGTACCGCGGGCCAGTCTACCGCTCGCTTCGCAGGGGCTGATGCAACCCACGCAAAACCCCCAGGGAATCGATGTCGATATTTCAGACAGCAATAACGTTCAAGGTATGTTTTACTTTTAAGTTTAATTATCTAATTAGGTCTACAATTTTGATTGTTTTTATAGTAAAATTGATCCAAAAATGTCTTTATCTTTTAGAATTCTTCTAGAAAACATTTAATATCCTAACCAAGAACCGGATCCGGGAGTAAAGTTGTTTTCTTGAAGGTTACAACTTCTGGAAGTCTGGAAACATATGCCTGTGTTTCAGCGTCAAGGGCTAAATTTAAACCTTTTGGTCCACGGCTTTAGAAAAGAATAAAAAAAAAATGTATTTCCAATGAAATTCTAGGCTAAATACAATTTCTGTCGTCTGCCCAAAAATCAATAAAATAATTTTCTTATAAAGTTCTTAATTTTCCTTTAAGTACAAGAAACACTTTCCATGTTTCCTCGCTAAAGACACTAAAATAAAATGATAATGCTATTACCGACAATTTTTTTGCGCGTAGTTTTTTGCTGCTATCTCAAATTAAAAGCTTACGGCTAAAATCTGGAAATTTCCGCCCGTAAATTTAAATTTAAATATGGTATTTATGGCATTTATTTATGGTATTTTAAATACCATCATTAAACCACATTTTAACTATTGTAGCACGATACTAGCAATAGCAAACGAAAATGAATGTAAGAAACTGCAAAAACTTCAAAACAGGGCAGCTAATTCATATTAAAAGAAAGTTGGTTCTCTGACCAAAGAGAAATGCTAAATAAACTTCGATGGAAAAATGTTAAAGAAAATTTTGAGTAAAAAATGTGTAAGTAAAAATTTAAGCTAAGAAATTACAACAATGTAAAATGTACTGTAAATAGCATTTTTTTTTGCTAAATAAACAACTTCAAAACAAAAACACATGAAATGATAACCGTTATCAACAAGTTTCGATCTGCTATGGCAACCTTTTTAACTGCGTACAAGCACGTTCTTCAACTTTAAAACCGGCCTCTTATTATTCAAGAAACATAAGTACAACTAAACAGTCCGCACTGTACATAAACAGTAATGCATTTCACATTGCAGCCAGCACATAATGTCCCTCCCCTACCATCACGCGATCACTCCCCCCCACTTCTCCACCCACTCATCAACGCAGTCTGCATTCTGTCTACCACAATTTCTATTTACAGCTCACAACTGCAACCTTGCAACTGCATTTAAACACTGCAGCTTGCACTTTCCTCAGGCACGAATACGTCACTAGACGAGAGTGAAATCATAGACAAATTTTCGAGGCTAAAACATGTCTTTAACGTCGACCACGTGACAGTGTTTGCCTACAGTTTGTAGCCAATGGGAGAAGCGTACGCCTGCGCAGGTCGGTGCGTGAAACGCGTGGTGGTTTTTTTTTCGCGTGGAACCAAGAGACTCGCCGAGTGCTCGCAGTTGGTTCATGAAAGTGAAAGGTGGAGGTCGTGGAATCGATTGCTCGTACTCTGGTTCTGAGTCTTAGTGCCCCGGTCAAGTTACCTGGCCGATAAAAACGTTTTTCTAACACAGTTTCGTTGATAACGATAAGAAAATAATATGATTTTGTCGGTGTTTTTGTGAGTTGTTAATTGAGATCGTCGCTTTTAAAAGGAATTTTTGCTTTCGGTTTTTTTACTAATAAACAGCTGGAAGATTTTTTTTTTTGAAAACATTTTTCATTTAGATTCAGTTTGTGGAACTTCTTGGGAACTTTGAAAGGCTTTTTGAATAAGAGATACCGAATGATAACAGTGCCGACTCACGTGTGTATTAATTGTATAACCAAACATTAAACCTGAATTGATTGAGTTCAGAATCGAAGCTGAGAAGCGAATTACTTTGTTCGAAAGTGAATTGTTTATGTGGTTGTTTATGTGATACCTTGGTTTTTAGACGACGCTCTTTAAAAGCGATATACCGAAGTCGTCAAGACCCGGCTGAACGTGGCAGTTGTCAGAAATTTCGAGTGAAACGCTTTAAGAACATTCTCGAGTAAGTTACGTGGATGGCACATTTTCTTTTACAAACTTTTGTCAATGGACAGAATTTTTATGCCGGCGATCTGTGCGTTATCGTTACGCGAAGGAATGAAAGTGAACTGGAACGGTGCGAACCTATCAGTACAAAAATTTAAACTTACGTGAAACTGTTATTACGAAGACGAGTACTTTTGTGTGATATGGAGTGATATTTTGTACTAAAACAGTTGTGAATGTTACTTGTAATTGTATAATAAGATTGTATTTTTAAGCGACAGTGGTTATCTTCAGAAAGTTTTGTAGAGGTACGACACTGTTGCCGAACTATACCAGCTTGGTCTACAAAAACCAGCTAAGAACTCCCAAGAGAAAAACAGTTAAGAAGCTTATAAACTTTGATAAATCTGTGGTTTGTACGTATTATAAACGAAATCATAATCATAATTCAGTTTCAGAAAATAGGTCGACCACGAATCCTGATAGCTTTTCTTTGATACTGACAACAGATCCTTTAAATCGAAGAATTCGATTAAAATAGACGTTATCGTCTTGTTATTAAAAAAAAAAACATACCAGACAAACAAATTCAGTCAACACATTCAAACACCGGCATCCAACAACGTAGACTTGTCAACATGGCACCACGCCGACATCACGGTCACGGCCAGAACGGCGCTGCTATCGCAATCGGCGCAGCCGGCAACTTTCAGATGCAACACCAACACCAGCATGAAGTTCAAGGCTTCCTCATCGATCCCATACAAATCGAAAACCACGACGCAAACATCACCCGCTGTTGCGTACCGAATGGCGAGTGTCTCCACTTCCTCCCCAACAATATGATCGACTACACGATTCACCTAGACGACCTGAGACAAACTGTTAAAGTCACGTGCAACAATGACCAGTGCACGGTAGGTAGATACATGCATCGCGATTGTTTCGAGGCTTGGGAGCAGACAGTTCTGCGATATCTTCAAAGTTGTGGCCGTGCTAGAAGCTGGTCGGAGCGTCAACGCCATCAAAATCTCTGGACGAAAAAAGGTTACGATTTAGCTTTCAAAGCTTGTGGATGTCTTTGCGGTAGAGGTCATCTTAAAAAGGATCTTGATTGGACGCCGCCACCGCCCGGTAACATATTCGGACGCCATGAAGATCCTCAGGATCTTATTAAGAAGAAGAAAAGACGTAATCGTCAGAATCAGCGTCCGACTCTTGCGATTTCGGCGACGTATCATCCTCATGGGGCACGGGAGAAGGCAGTCGATAACCAGATGATTGTTGCCGTCGAGACGAGGGGGCGAACAGGGAGTTTGTCGTCGAGTACCGGATCGTCGTCGCCGCCTGCGTCGACTTCTGAGCCGAGCGTCTCGCCGATGCATAGCGGGGGTCAGGGTGCAGTCAAAAAACGCTCCAAATTCGAGTTCTTCTCTGATAGATCTCGGTGAGTTTAATTTGTAATACATTTTTAGCCAAACAGTTCGTAGCCGTTCAAATGCGTGAAAGGCATGTCCTTTTTTATTGGCATGCTACTAGAAATGTAGTTCTCAAAATTTAGATATTTTCCCTAGACAGGCAGTAATTGCTACAAAACCGGAAAGAATCTCAATTTTTTTCGGTTTTTTGGTTCCAGATCAACCATTTTACTAAAGTTCACAAATAAAGTTTAACACAACTTATCAATTAAAAATAAATACTGTTTCATTCATGAATTTAAAAAAAGGAATCGATCTTGCTAGTCTTGCAATAGGTATTCCTTCCTTTGAGGAATAGCTGAGTGACTATAGCATGTTCAACGTGACCATATGTGTTACTTCTTTTAAGCTATAGCCGAACAACGCCCTTTTTAGTTTCTTTCAGGTGCAAAGGTGATGTGAATTATAACTTGTAACCTATAATAGTGCTGAGTCAGTCGCCCTATGCTATGACAATACTAGGCTATGCTACGACCATGCTATGACAGTGGCAAAATATGCTAAGACTATGCCATGGTCCATTACATTCTGTCCCTCTAAGGGTATTTTCTTAAGAAAGTGAAAATATAGTGTGGCCTGTAGTTATGTGCTCTACGTACGATATGGAGAAAATAATTTTAATTCTTTAGCAATTTTTGGGATGACTCTGGGATGACTTGGTGGTCGATCACTTCCGAACAATGATTAACTCCGAAAACACTAGAATAGTGTTAGACTAGTGCTAGACTAGAATCTCTAGCAGACTAGTGCATCTTACAGTTTTACACTTTTTGGTTCTGTCTTTAGTAAAATTGGGAGGTTTTCTTACATTTCGATATCGATAGCCTGAACATCTCCAAAACATCTTCAAGAGCCGCATTTATAATTAAAATAACTTGATAATAATAATTTTGATCACACAAATGACGATAAAGTAATTGAAATAAATTTATTTACTGTAATTATTTATCTTGTTTCACTGATAAAGGCGTGAAGAGTTGTTGGCTTAGAGTGCATTTTCTATTCTGGATAATCACTTGGTATTCCCTAGAGTTTTTTCGCTCCCTATCTCCGAACGTCACTAGTTAGCTGCGCTAGAAAGTAGAAACAGGAAGAACGGTCCGGGTGTCCCTGTTTTATTTCTGGATCGAAATGCACCTCACAAGAGTCGAAGAATCCGCGTTCACCGAAGTTCAGTTTAGACAAGGAATCGACTAAGAATAACTCGGCTTTTGTTCGAGTTCAGAGTTTTTTTCTTGAAAACACTTGAAAAGTATTTTTGTAAACCCGGTGAAAGCCATAAAGACATGCTCTGTACCGGATTTTCAAAATAAATTAGCCTTCAAGAATGAACAAGAAGGATTTTTGAGGGATGTAAAGGGAGGTAACAGCACCGTTTGTTACAAAACGGTATTTTTTTTTTAAATATTCCACATCTGCTGTAGAAACCTAACCAGGATTTTTGTAGCTCTACAATGATCAGTGGCGGATGGTGATATTTTTTGGTGCCGGGGCAGAGATAAAAAACGATTATGGTTAAGGTCTGTCGAAGAAAAGGGGGAATTTGGTGGGCCACCCACACCATACATGTTTATGGTGTTCATGGTATGAGCTTTATGAATATTTTTGGGCTAGAAAAGCCAATTTTATACCTGATTTTTTTTAATTTGAAGAAACTTTATACCAGCAAATCAGACGCCAAAACCTGAATTAATAAACTGTTCATAAATTCAAGTTTGAAGCGTCTAACTATATTACCAACAATACATTATATTAAAGTTTTTTTTTCAATTTTTTAAAACTATTTCCTAAAAATATTCATTTGAGTTTAAATACTAGATTCGTATTATAATCAAATGAATGCAACGGGCGGGGGTGGGAATGCATTTGCCGTTCACTATAAGCAAGAGGCTAGCTGCTTGACTGCATGGGCGATGGCAGGCGCGCACCCAGCTGGAGAAATTGTATATCTCTGCTATGAAATTCACGTTTTTGTAATTTTAGATCAACAGTATTTTAGCTAATACTTCAAGCTTCTATTTGGTATAAAATACAATATATTTAGCTCATTGTTAAGCAGGTATTCGGATGAATGTTAATTCAGTTCTTCGAATGCTTTGCAAGATTTTTGAAACAAAGAAGTGCGTATTTTTTGGGGCTTCATAGATAAAACCTACATTACTTAGGTAAATACAATGTGCAGTTGGTAATACTTCTAGGTTTGTAAGCAGGTTCAGTTTCTTTCTGTTGATATTACTCGGCTACCGGCGAGAGCTAATGTTTGGCATCATTGCGTGGCATTTACCGTTCATCGGCCGGCTCGTTTGCTCAGAATTAAGTTTTACATTAACGCTGGCCCTCTGACTATACCTATAAACTCAACGCTAATTATCAAAATAGCCCCTTATACAGAACTGAGATGAAAATCGCCTCGTATACCTTTTCAAAATATCTCCCCTGGCTAACGGGTATGCATTTTCGCCTTCAAGTGATATGCGCTCTCATTCACTTTAGATGCATGACGGCAGGCGTTTCTGCATTCTTTTCATCAGGATAGATTTTTTTTGCATGTTTTGCACACCAATGTGTTTTGCAATCCACCTCCTTGAAAGGGGTTCAGTATGTTTGGGAAGGGTGGTTGGGTTTGCCGCAGATTTTTGCAATGGGGGAACGTCAGTACGAAAATAATACATCGGTGAACCATAAAAAGCTTCCTCGTTTCTTGTCAGGGTTGAATTCATGAAAGTGAACATGTACATCCTGGTTTTGGTTGCGCAACTAATCTGCGTTCGGGTTGTTAGGAATCTAGAGTCACAATCCTAACTATAGACTACCCATGTTCTTATTTTTAATAATCTGTAATATTTCAAAGTATTTTTAGGTACTAGGCACACAGTAATATAATTTCGAAATATTAATAGAGCTAAAACTATCCAGTAAAAATGGCTGGCGAATTGCCTTCTCCAACAATACCTTCATACAACAACAATACAACATATATAAATTACAAAACAATAAACCTAGGTATTAGGATGAAATCTTATTTAAATTGCAAACGCTTGCAATGCGCGGGGTATTTTATTATTAACAACACCATAACCGTCTCAAAATCCCCGTTTGGGCATCGATTTTTGAGACGGTTATAGTGTTGATAATAATAAAATAAATCAAGGTATTTTTCCATTTGTTTTCCAGATTTTCCCGTTTCAGTAACAAAATAAACACTAAATACTTAAACACACAGCAGAGAATATATCATAGCCACAAAACAATTCGAATCAAAACAAAATGACTACTTTACCGAATGTTAAATAATTTAATTTTGATATTTCTAGCAGATAACTCGCATTTTAAACTAGTTTACGCTAAATTCCTTAACTCGACGATTGATAAACATCTATCGACAAAAAAGGACGACCACAAGCGCCATCGGGTATCATCCACCGTTACCACATAGCTCGTTTGCCCAGCAGAAAGTTTAACAATAGCGCTGGCCCTCTGAGTATACCTGTAAACTCAACGATCCTACAATTCTCTGCTCTAAGCTGTTGTCCAGAAATGTTCTGCAGAATGCAATTCACGTACTTTCGACTGCTCGCCTGGTGGAATGCTAATGCCGTGGTATTCAAGAGTCACCTCTGTGAAGGTGACTTTCATTCAAGACAAGAAGATTTCAAACATTTCGTTAGTTAGGAGACCCGTTTAACCACATGCGGCATATTACTTGATTTTTTAAAATGTTGAACGACGCACTGTTTATGTCAATATTAGCTCCATGCAGCATTCGAGTTAGGATGGTGATGGTGAAATCGATGATTTCAAAAGGAATTTAGTTTAATCGTCAAGAGGTCAAACGAGCCGGGGACATGTGGTAATGGTCGGTACCACCCCATGGCATGGCCAAAATGTGGGCTTTGAGCGGTTCGTCAATGATTCCCAAAGTACACATTACAATTTTTTCTCGAGGTGCCCAACGCTACACAATGTCACAGATTTCAATTACAGATCACGAATTTATGAAAATTTGAAAACAAACCCATTAACGCCATAGATAAATGGATTTTTATGCAGTTATGAGCTGCCTGGATCATTTTGGCAGTTTTCTCGTTTTTTTTTAGGTAACCATTAACAATTCTATACATTGTGTTCTTGAATGTAAGTACTTGTCAAGACCCTGTTCTCTAATATTGATGATACCAAACAATTGTCCAAGTAAACTGAACAATAAAAATAAAATTGACCCTATTTACAACCAAACATAACCAAAAAATGCACACTTGTACCAATAGACTAAAGAATACTGCATTTTTAACTTGCCACATAATGTCTAGTATCCTTTTCTTAATTAACCATTATAAAAAAACCTAGTACTAGGCTACGACTTCCTTTATTTCCCTGATAGTGATAAGACATTACCATACATAGAGCTTTCGTATACGAATACGTTCTGCTATATGGCCCCTGGTCGTAAGTTCCAGCTCAGGCATTGTGTATAAAACTCATACCGAGTCAAAAACTGGCTTGGCTGGTTTTATAGGGCCAGTCTTGCATGACTTTCAAGACAGCTCGGCGTAGGAAACTTGTTTGAGGGGCTCACAAGATATGCTCTGAGTTTTAGATGCGTTCTCGTGTAATGTTTTAGTGGACCGGACTATTTTTTTGAGATTTTGAGTGCAATTGGTGAGCACTCACTGAAAATTATTTCTAGAGCTGGATGTTTTTATACATAAGGAATACAAAAAATGTATTTCAAAATAGCATCTGCTAAATAAAATAGTACAGGCATACATTTACATACAATCTACAATTAATTTAACAATAATTCGGGAATTAAAAACATCAGAGAGTTTGCTAAATTAATAACAAAAAATAATAACAAAAAATTCAACGTATATATGGATGGTAATTAGGATGATAATGAACCTAACCAAGCCTAGAGGGGAGCAGGAGAAACACGGTTCCGTCACTTACCCTTCTCCTGTCGAAGAGCACCAAGGGGACCATCGGCTTAACGCCATGTCCAAAAGAAGGGAAAACTCATTCCTGGACTGATCAATGATAATGCTTACAAAAAGCATTGAAAACGCAAGAAACTAATTCAATTTCAATCGTACAATTAACTTCCATTTTTTTTAAATTAATTATTTTGGCAACTTGCAGAACAGGCTTGCGGACCTGGCAAAGTCTACAGAAAAGATTGAAAAAGATTTGGCTCGAGGATATAAAACGTCCCATTTTTTTTTGTTGTTGTTTATGCAGCAACTTTTAGCAAATAATATCAGCTAAAATGAACAAAATAAATTACACTGCGTACAAAAACTACGAGTCAAACAAACTATTTTTTTGATCAAAGCTAAATCGAATGTGAGCGTGCTACAAATCACTTCAAGACGAATAAGAAAAAAAATGTAGGAAATAAGATTTGGCAATTTCGCATTCAGAACTGGAATAGAAAAAAAAAAATTCTTAAAATAACCAAATACCAGCATAATGATGCCCTATCCGCTAAATTCAAGGACACGTTTGTTTACAACGTCTTCTGCCAAGGTGACCTTGCTAGTAGTGACCAAAGCAAAACAGTTGCTAGTATTTGCGGGAGCTGGTGGTTAGCATCCTGTCTCGTGACACCTTGCAACAACAAAAACTAGTTATTATACCAATTCTATCATCTAACAAGAGTCGTAACGAACCAATTCCGCAATTTTCTTCTTTCTTCAGTGTTGGTAAATGTTGAGTTACAACGAAATTGGACGTATACCATTGTGAAATGATAGATAGATTGATGTATGATTATTGGAGTTAGTGCAAATGGTCGCAGTGTCACGATAAAAGTCGGAAACTCTTTTGATAAGGTCACAATTTGAAAAAAAGTCTCCAGAATATTTGGTAGTCGCGGTTTTGGGTACGTTCTGCTATTGTTGATTTATATCATTATTTATAAGGACCCAGCAAGAAATGGTATTTAATTGGCGCTATGTGACTTCAACCAGGTTGCTTGGTGTATTATAGATAAAAATATGGTACGGCACATCTACAAGGATTGTAGACCAGTCTTTTTGCAACTGTGGACTACCTTGAAATGTACTAAAACCGATCTGTACGGTTAAATTATCTACAAAGCGGCTATTTCTTCTACAATCGAATTTTAAAAGTGGTAAAGAAATCGGTTAAGTAATATTTGACAAATTTTGTTTTGCAGTCCAAATAGGCGTACTTTTTACTTTCAATGTAGTCAAATCATATGAAGCACAAAACACAAATCGAATGATAGTACTGTTAACCAATCATTGAAAATCGGGTATTTTTCTTAACCTCACTTATTTTTGCGACAATCTAGGTATTTTAGCGCGCTTTAATTGACATACCACTAGAAAAATCACAACGCTTTGTGTTTTCAGGATAAGAAAAATCTAATGCACCAAGAGATGCAGATTTCTTGCCATATTAACCTCAAATAAACTTTTATTGTTAAGCCGAGTGGTCGGCCATTTTGATTGTTGGTTCTTCATCCTAAAGTACCCTATTTCTAAAACTAGGCTAATTTCTACCATTGCTGCCAACCCTTCCGGGTCATTCCCCTGCCGTATAGTCATGTGGTCTGCATAAACCGCAAAATAATTTACCACACACTGAAGATTTAATAGTGCGATAATTATTTATTAGGAACCTGAGAAGCCATTTTGGTGTGCTTAGGTTGTCTTCATGTTCTAGTGATACATCGTCGGCGATCTCCCAGGGCACCAATTATTGTTGTTTTTCGCCAGGGGCATCGTTTTGGGGTAAATTTAGAGTTTTTGGGGCCGACTTGTTTTATGTACGTAGCATTTCGGTGCGGTTTCGATTCAATTTCGTTATTCTCGTTCTATGTGGTAGCTTATATCACTTCTGTTAACCTGTTATAGCAAGTCACAAAATTTGTGGAAGTAATTATAGAGTAAGTAAAGTAATTCATTTGTCTTTGAACAATTATTCCGACAAGTTTACTGTTTTGTTGGTTATGTAAATTTAAGGATGGGTAAATCTAAACAAGTAATTAATTTTTGTTAGTTTTCTAGATTCAAATCCGTCAAACCGCAAATCACCCACTAAAAAAATGCTTCTATGTAATTTTTTATGTGAGTTTAATGTCCATAAAAACTATGCATGAACTTGCTTTTTATAGATTTTGTATCAGATTTTATTTACTTTTAACATTTTTAGATGCGTAACGCATCGAATTGTTCAGCGATAATTAAAAAGTTTTCTTTGTAAAACATGTATTTACACAAATTCAAGTTGAATCTTTTAACGTACAAACGCTGGCACCATTAGAAAATCTCATTTAATAGAAAACATAGCTGGGAATTCATACAAGAATTCAAAATCTAGTGAGAAAAAAACCGAACGTTATTTTCGGTTGACGCAAGTGACGTAACTGGCCGCTCTCGACGTCAACGGAAAATTGAAGTTAATTTTATTACTCGGGGAAATTTTACGAAAATAGCTGGTTGCTGGTGATAGGGTCCCCAATATTATTGTATCGATAATTCACCGTTCTTAATATTTCAGTGCTGACTTAGAGTTAGCTAGTAATAGGGGCCCGGTGTAGGGGCGGGGAATGGAGGGGGGGGGGGGGGGGGGAGGTTCGAGAGGGGTACAGGCCAACACCGAAAGTTATTTTCATCGACAAGGTGAAGGCTGCAATCTTCAAAGGTACTGGGGCACGCAAGTTTTCGTTTGTAAGGCAAGTTTAAGATTCTAGCCTCGCAAGATTCTAAGATCGCTTTCAATTTTCCCCGCTAAATTATATACAAGCGCCTGGCAAAGCACGCGCAAGGAATACGATTTTACTTTTAAATTATTTTGGGAGAATTTTTATATTAAATCAAGAAGTTTCTATGGAAGCGTTTTTTTTTTTAGTTTCTATACAAGATTGTTCAGCTTATATTGAGGTACTCCTTTTGTGTTTTTTCAATTTTCGGAGATTTTGTTACTTAATAAAAATTATATTACTCTGTTGACTTTTAACGTTGGCGTAAAGTGTATTTGCACAAACGGTTTTTCTCCAAAATATTTATTTTTATTTTTTGTATAGGTATCGTGCATGTTTCAACTAAAATTAAGTCGTAGATTTTCAAAAAGAAACAAAAAATCCCACGTTCGTTTTAACAGTTGAGTAGAATCGTACCTATACTTATAAAGTGCTAAAATTTAAAACGTTCTGGTCTATTCGTTCGAAATTTCGGTTCTCTGACTAAACACAATGATATCATATTTAATCAGGCAACTCAATACGAAATTTGAAATTAAAAAAAAAAAAACAGTCCAGACATTTCATATCCGTCTATAATAAATATCACCCAAATTGGCTAATTTTATTGCCCATTCCCGTGACGCAACTCAAAGTCTTTGGCAGAGGCTAAATAAAAAGTTAGCCAGTGAAACAGTTCATCAAAGTGACATCATACGCAGCTGGGCGAATGGTTCACCGTTAGCAACTAACATATGACACTACTGTAAGATATCTAGAACAAAATTTAAAAACTAGAACCTAGACTCACAAAATAGAAGCTATAAACCCAGAGTTTAAAAATGATCAGCCAATTATGAACGGTATTTCCTGATTTTCATGGGATTGTCACCACGGTAATAACAGCGTAAACGTCACATATTGTGGGATAAAGCTTAACTCTTGTTTGTATTTTGTATTTTGTATTTAACGAGCTGTTTATTATTACAACTTTCAGTGTGTATACATTGTCCATTGTACAATGTGAATCAAGACATCGGCTTTTGGATTTTTTTAAAGTTCATTTGCAATAAATAACCTAAATATAAACACAAAATTGTATATCTTTGCGGCCTGTACTAAACAAAGTATAGTATTTGTCACATACTGTAGGTAATTTAACTAACTCCCTGGTTAATTAAAATTAATAACCATATTTTTGTTGCTTTAGCGAATCTGTCGCCGATTGGCTTAACGAAGCTTAAATGATAATGCGAATTCCGGTCCTTCTGGATTATGGCCTAATAAACTCAGTGTTGTGCTGCTATCGCGCTATGGTCACTTCAAGGCTAAAAAAAGTTCGGTTTTAAAAAACTGGTTTTCTCTCTGCACACATCTATTCGCCCGCCATTATTTTTGCGAGCCATAAAAGTCCGTGACGTAAACATCCTTTCAAACCTGATCGCGATAAAACGCAATCTTACTCTTCTTTAATATGGTTTTATTATAACCAAAACAAAAACATTACATCTGCTTGCAAAGAGAGGAGTTAAGGAGTCAAAATTTTGCTTTTAAGTCCCCGACAAATATAAATCAACTGGTTTTATCATTGAGTTTACTGGTTTAGTCAAGAGTTCCAGCGGCTAATTAGTAAATAATCTGCTGCACTTACGAGCCGGCAATACTTGGTAACGGTTGTGACCGCTTGTTGACGTTCTCATTACCGATGCCATCAGACCAGTGCCACAGTGCCCATCGTCAAAACAGTGCGTCGTTAAACCCCACTAATCAATCAATGAAATAACTGACTTGGTATATTCGTTAATGTTTTTTTTTCTCCTTTCAGCCACAGTTCTATTAGCAACGGTATCTTCGCTCGCCGCCAGGACTTCAGCTCTTTCAACGCCCTGCCGAAGCACAAGCTAAACAGCTACCACATCAAGGTAGGTGGCCGTGAAACTTGATATCAAATTCGATGTTTATTTAAAATTATAAAAAAAAAAAAAAAAAAAAAAAAACAGAATATACTAATGTTGGCTATAATCCAGAATTTGCACCGTTATAATGTGGATGGTCCAAGAAAACAAAATTTCACGGCACAGGCGCCACCGGTCGTTTTGGGGTGAAATACGAGCCAACTGTCATTTTGAAAACACTAGCAGTTATCTCTGTATATGGCCGTCATTTTAATTTTGCTTATAAAGTTTTTGTCGTGCCACAATATTTTGTTTTTTAACAATCTTAAGAATTACTTTCCAGATGTAATAAGTATTTTAAAATTTCAAATCCCTGCACTGAAATCATAACTGAAATTAAATTCATGCGTTTGTAGCAATGCTGGGGGCAGTCCTTGTGCTGGTATCTTCTCTCATGGGTTAGACTGTAGCAATGCAGGGGACAGTCCTTGTGCTGGTATCTTCTCTCACGGGCTAGACTGTAGTAATGCAGGGACGGTCCTTGTGCTGGTATCTTCTCTCATGGGTTAGACTGTAGCAATGCAGGGGACAGTCCTTGTGCTGGTATCTTCTCTCACGGGCTGGACTGTAGCAATACAGGGGACAGTCCTTGTGCTGGTATCTTCTCTCACGGGCTAGACTGTAGCAATGCTGGGGATAGTCCTTGTGCTGGTATCTTCTCTCACGGGCTAGACTGTAGCAATGCAGGGGGACAGTCATTGTGCTGGTATCTTCTCTCACGGGCTAGACTGTAGCAATGCTTATTGTTGTTTATTGTTTATTGTCCAGTTCAACATAAAATGTTATGTAGACAGTCATCATAGTATACAAATATCACATCATATACTATACAAATCAGGATTTATACTTTAAAACGCAGAAACACGTCAATTGAATAGAAACATTTCTGGCTGGTATCTTCCCTCACGGGCTAGACTGTAGCAATGCAGGGGACAGTCCTTATGCTGGTATCTTCGCTCACGGGCTAGACTGTAGCAATGCTGGGGACGGTCCTTGTGCTGGTATCTTCTCTCACGGGCTGGACTGTAGCAATGCAGGGGACAGTCCTTGTGCTGGTATCTTCTCTCACTGGCTAGAATGTATAAGCTCCTTTATCGATGACATGACCAAAAGATTAAAATGGCTAACCACGCAATTATCGCGACTGATAACTGGAACAATTTTAATTCTAACAATACTAACACAGTAGAGAAAACTTAATATTTTTGTTGTGCAGCTAAAAGTATTTATTGCATCAACATGATTACCAAATCCGTCCATTAAAATTTATTATAAAAATGCACATGAATAATGCATGAACATTTAAACTAGACATAACAAAATTATTATTCGATCCTAGGTCAACACAATTCGCAATACATTTATCAGTCTTCGCAGCGGAAATAACGCGACCACATTTTGGCAAGCACCTGCTTTCAGTGCGCGTGACTTCCAAATTCAAAACAACAGCTTGCAAATTGCTTCCCCTATTTCGTTTTTTTTTTGTTTGTTGCGCAGTCATGTTTGCGGTAGGCCCACCTCATTTCGTTCGCCAAAACATCCTGTTTTTTTTTTGCGTCGGAGATCAGTTACTCGACAGAAGAAGGGGTTCGCACGAAAAACAATTTTTTTTGCATCAAGTTTGGGAAATAAAAAAAGTGCGAAGTCTTGTCAATTTTTTTATCATATCTGAAACTTGCGAAAAGTATTTCGAGGCCATGCCGATTAGTTTTTACAAAAGTATAGTCCATTTCAAGGGAGACCAAAGTTTTTTCGGCACAGGCTGCATTTCTATTCCTCATATACTTCAATTTCTAAACAAGCTATGATGCTCAAAACCCTTCTTTTAATATATCTCTCCTAGATAGTAACTCTATGATTCTACTTACGGATTTTATACTCATATCTTCTTTGTCTAACATAAGCACTATTTTTAAATGCTTAGTATGGAACCTTTTCGTTAATAATTGCTAAAACCCGTTTAGTTTTTTTTTTTGTGCTTGTCAGGTTTGTAATATTTTAGCGCATTACGAACAATGTTTTTTGAACTTTGTTACGAAATTATATCATATAATATAAAACCACATATATCACCATTTATACAACCATATTTATAACCATACATAAACACATGATTGGTTAGGAAGTAGAAACGCCAATTTTTCGGGGTAATTTTTCGAAAATACAAATTATGTTAGTTTTTTTTTTTTATTGGCCTTTATTATTTTAGCTAGATGCATTTAGGAAGCCTGAACAAGGTTATTTTTTCAATTTTTGTGGTTATTTTGTTATCGGAAAACTGTCAGGACTGCTTTAACCCTTGATAAAGTAACAGGTACAAGATACGAAACGTTGGGAAATTTAGTTGTTCTTCACTAAGCATTCAAAACCCAGTTTAAAAAGTGTTTGTCAAAACTTGTGCTATGGTTAGATAAAGTAGACATGAGTATGAAATCATAATCATATTATCCAGTCTTTACAAAATCTTGGCCAAGCCCAGATTTTTTTTTTAATATTGCCTTGTACAATAGTAGGACAAAAAGCGTATGGCACATTATTCGGACTGTTTTGAAAAAAAAATGTAAGAAACAAGAAATGTTTCTGGATCTAAATATGAATTCCATCGAATAACTAACATGACCTAAATTATACAGAAGAAAAAAAAACTTTCAAAGGAAAAAAAAAATTGTCATCATATGGAATTTGCCGTTCCCATTTTACATCCACATGTTACGGAATAAATTTACGATTATTTCAAAAACATGTTAATTCTATGACTTAACAATACACGACACTACATTTCGCTTTCATGTCTTCGCAGACAGGAAATGCGTATTGCTATTTTACATCTTTATCATCGGCCATTTTGCTCGACTCCGCTCATTGTGTTTCGCCTTTTACTGCTCGAGTCACGTCTATAGTCAAGCACCAAGGTCTGTTCTCCAAAAGGCTGTACCAAAAAGACGATCAACCATATCTCTAAATCTCATTAAAAATAGTATCATGATATTTGCAATCAGTCCTAACTTATTATGCTGTAGTACTTTGGGATATATGTACATATTTAACCGTTGCCATTTGTAGGTACTTACTATTATTATTATTATTATAAGTATTTACTGTTGACCATAATATTTTACTACATTAGGATTAATTTGAGTTTGCCACTTTCTGGGGTGCTTGTACCAACCTAGAAAACATGACACCATGATTCTACTGTTAACTATCCGATTTAAAAGCAACAAAATAATGTTTTTCTTTGGTTGAAACATTTAATAATTCCAGGAAAACAAAATATTTAATGAAAAACAATAAATGTTTATCAACCAAAGTTAAAATTAATATATTTTGGATTACTTTTAACTTCTATCAGGTTTAGGCAGGAAACCAAGCTCGCAAACTGCTTTTTGGCAGCCATTGCTAGAATCCGCTAGTGTACGGTAGGTATTTAGCAGAAGTCATTAGGACTTTTAGTTTTGCATTTAAGTTCTTATTTTTCAATAGAATTAATTTCACGTAAATAAACTGATAAATCCACAAAGAATTTAAGTGCATGATGCATTGTTTGGTCATAATTTTCTGGTTAATTTCAAACTCCCCGGTGAAGACTGGCTTTATTTTGCATTCTAAAGTTGGCAATTTGTAATCAGAGTCCACCAGCTTGTAGCAAGGTAAGGCTAACACAACTGTAACACAGGTTTAAATATTATATACATACAGATGTTAACATTGCCACCCGTCTTCGACTCGACCATCTAAATTCTTTACTCTGTTACCTACTCAAGTACCTATTCTCACCCCTTACCATCAGAAATGCACTTAAGTGCAATACATTCCACAACGAAGCCAAACCAATAAATTCTGACAGCTAACAGTCTTTAACAGTTTTGAAGGTAAATATCGACTTTTTTAGATAATTATTCAAATGGTTTTATGATATGTCACTATACCACTTTAACATACGACTTCAGAAAACACTAAAATCAGACTTAAATGCATAAAACTCGTTGCATAGCACCCTATATTGTAACAGACTGTAGACTTCCTAGCCGGAAGTCTGCTGCTCTACTATCGTTCCTAGAAATTGCGCCGAATTTCTAGGAACGAAATGTAAATATTAGACTAGGTTTACGCTCGAAGCTCGAACGTTTTTCCCATACGCCCATCGTTAGGAACAACACGCACACTAGAGCATTCTCGCCGAGCGAATCGTCATCACGTCGATCCTAGCACGCGATATGAGTTGGAACGTTAAAATGTGTCTCATTTTTTGGCCAACTTGCTATTCTCAAGTATTGTGAGCTAATCGTTATTGTCGATTTTAGATTAGTAAGAGCAGTGGTCGGATTATGCATTACATAAAACAAACAAAAAAACATAGTTAAATTTGCAGTGTTTTTTTGGTTTTTCTGGCATTTCCGTTAGGGAGCTTAAACCAGCAAGCGGATGATGGAAAGGAAGCTAGACTGGAAAAATGTGCAACCGAACCGGCAATTAGGAGGTCCCGCGTTCGTATCCCGGTTCGGTAGTCTAGCTTCCTTTCCATAGTTAAATTTGTTAGGGAACCGCAGGAACCGATTCTCCTTTATCTCCTACTTCTTTAATATTCCCAGTGGGCACTGTGGCACTGGTCTTATGTCGTCGGTGAATAAATGGTTGATGATGAGTACGATGATGAACCTAGCATAGCCTAGAAAGGAGAAGTGAAAACTCGGTGACGTCAATTAGCTGACTCCTGTCGAAGATTACCTAGGTTACCATCCACATACAACGCGAACAACAGGATTCCTCCACAAATCCATGCTGTCGAGAGGTTGATAAGCAAGGCGAGTGAAGTTGCTGTACAAAATGTGGGACAATGTGGGTCATGTGCATGATGGTCACCCATCCAATAAATGACCCAGAGCAGAGTTGCTGATCTTCCGTAATCTCTTAAAAAACAGTGTTTCCCCGATTTCTGCCATATTTCCTTCCACCTCGAATCAACCAATCAATCAGTCAACCATGGAAGAATAAAAACCATCCGTCAATAATAACACCATTAATAACCTCCTTAATTAGACTAATTACCGTCGTAATCATGCCATGGTACACTGCTCGAAAATTATGCGAGCACGACAGAGTAAAATTCGTAACCGGTTTAATGTTTTGAACGCCACGACGGTTCGGTTCTAATTTTAGACAACCGAATCTCCCGACAACTACGAACAAGACGGAAACTTGTTCTCCTTGGACTCTCTACTTCATTTACATCTCGTTCGTTCTCTTTCCACTCTCTCTCTCTCTCTCTCTCTCTTTGCTTTCGTTCCTCTTCGAATTCTAAGTCTTTTGTTCCTTGAGTAGATTTCGTGACCGAACCAAAATGCTAAACATTGCTTAAAACCCTCTTAATGTATCAAATTTCTACATATGTTCCCAATAATCTAGTTGAATGGGTCATACTTGGTTTCATCTCGAGATGGAGAGGCTTGTTATAGCATGGTAAATTAAGCTTAGTTGTGGAAATGAGAGGCGAACAGTACAAGTGACTGACGGGGTTTTTAAAACAACAAGGCACATTCCTGGAGGGGAAAGGAAGGGGAAATGGTAATTCACGGAAAGATAGTGCGCGTGGGTTACCTTGGTCAACCTATATTTCCGTGCTAGTGCCATTGTTTCTTCCTGGAAATGAATTGTTGAAAAGATTTATCAACTAACGTTGCTTACCTCTGCTCGCACGAGAAGTTGGGGGTAGGAATTCCAAGGCAATCCTGCTAACATCTTTTGACCAAAACATTAGCCCGAAACAACGGGATCGGATCATCGGAAGGAATTCTGTCCAACTTTTAAATCGCAAGTTTGTACAAAATGCACTCTGAGTTAATTAGAACAGCGCATTGACAAGGCAAAATTAAAATAAAAGCCATTTCGAAAATAATTGGGTGGGTGGACGCCGTTCACCCTGAAATTAACCACTGAATCTGACTGCTTACATGTTTCATAGGTAAATATTTACATCTAAAAATTAGTAATCAAAAATACCCATTGCTAGAAATTGATGCACATGAGTTTTGTGTATTTAATTTTTAAATTTTAAATTTTCTGACGCACAGAACCATTCTGATTGGACATGTGAAAGAAAATGAAATTTAAAAAATATGCATACTTAAGATTTCACGCACAACTTTTACCTTAAAGTATGAATTATGATAATATTACTTAACATTTTAAATGGGTTAAGGAGTACACCCAAAATGACGATTTGTAGGTATAGAATCTACGTTACTTTGTTAACATTTGACTGACCTTCTTATTTTCAAGATGCATTACCTAACTTTGTAAACTAGACAGTGTCTTCAGGGCAAAAAGCAGACTGATAATGACTTGTTTTTTTACCAAGAAGCCTCGGGCAAAATGGACAAGCAATGTAACCTACATTACGTGACGCTGCTGCTCTCTTTCTATCGCCCTGAGCACCAATTTCTTAGAAAACAAAGCATAACAAATTAGTTCATTTTTCCCCTCTGTTTGAGATCAATTACTATGTGTAGTATCACTCTTATCACATTTGAAGTCCTTTTTGCACTTATTGTATAGCTGGAGTTTATCCAGGACATTAGTTCTGTAAAATAGCTGTAACCTCCGTTCAGCTACAGAAGATATTTTTCGACAGAGGCGCCTCCTGTCGTTATGGAGTGACAAAGACGCCAACTGTAATTGAAAGAAAAATAAAAGTCACTTCAAATCTTCTCCGCTGATGCCCGCCATTTCCTTTCACTTCAAGACTTTTTTCGTGCCAAGATATTTAATTTCTAGACCTATTAAAGCCAATTTTCTACCAATGAGAACAATATTGGAAATTCTTTTTTAGACATAAGTATTTTGAAATACCGCCTCTGAAATCATATGTATTTTTCATTCATGAGTTGGTAGAAATGCTGGGGGGCAGTCCTTGAGCTCAGGAGCTGGTATCTTCTCTCACGGGCTAGACTGTAGCAATGCAGGGGACAGTCCTTGTGCTGGTATCTTCTCTCACGGGCTAGACTGTAGCAATGCAGGGGACAGTCCTTGTGCTGGTATCTTCTCTCACGGGCTAGACTGTGGCAATGCAGGGGGCAGTCCTTGTGCTGGTATCTTTTCTCACGGGCTAGACAGTAGCAATGCAGGGGACAGTCCTTGTGCTGGTATCTTCTCTCACAGGCTAGACTGTAGCAATGTAGAGAACAGTTCTTGTGCTGGTATCTTCTCTCACGGGTTAGACTGTAGCAATGCAGGGGGCAGTCCTTGTGCTGGTATCTTCTCTCACGGGCTAGACTGTAGCAAGGGAGTGCAGTACTTGTGCTGGTATCTTCTCTCACGGGCTAAGCAGTGTAATGATAAGCTTTGTTCTGACCCCCCCCCCCCCCCTTACAGACTAGCTGAATTAGTTGAAAAATCGTGGATGAAGCGTAAAATATGTATTCAGAGAACACACATTTTCGCTGGCTTGTATCAAATCTGCAAATCAATTGCCAGGGGTGTAGCAACTTTTTTCGTTGTTTTGTCAAATGTTAGTTAATGTTTCCAGTACCTCTATTTTTATTTTGTACCAAATGACTAGACAGTACCAAACACTTGAAACAAAAACCCACCAGTTCGCTCACCCACCAAACCAGACCTAAAACCTAAGCAGTCTTCGCCAAACTCGGCTCTTGGAATCGAAATCAAATCTTGTTTGGCCAGTCAATAAAAATCAATCGGAACAAATTTATAGGCAATATAATTGTAAATTCTCCTCAAGTCTGTGAGCCGTTTGAAGCCAACTCTCCACTCTCTTTTGAGTTTGAGTCGACGTCGCTGCAGCGAGTCGTGGACACAAAGAAGTTGTAAATCTGTCCGGTCTGCCATTACACGTTGACCCACGGAAATGAACTGGATTTGGTCGCCCGCTTTTTCTACTCAAGCTCAATTCTCTTTTAACCTGAATTGCAGGAAAATGCAAATTTTTTACTTGTTTTTTCAAACTGTACCTACGTAGCTGTCGATTTCCTGGACCGTTTTCTAAATTGAAATCTTATGATTCCTGAAGTGGTTTTTGTGGATTTTTAGATATCGAGCAAAAGTTTAAATTGAATCGCTTAAAAAAAATGATTAGTTGATAAGGGTTTGATAGACGATACAATTTCGTTGCAATGTTCTTTCGAAATATTTTCAATTATCGGTTTTGACATCCCTGTTCAAAAATATGAACCAAAAATGCTTTAGACAGACAATCGGCATTACGTCAGCATTCAATAAATTAATCGGCGCTACGAATGATGAAAGTCAGTCTTTTGTTCCGTACGCGTATGGAGAGGTGCATTCAATTGCGCAATTGAATTCGATTTCGTTCCATAGAGAAAGACGTTTTAATATTCTACAGGGCTGAACAATTATTCTCACCATCATTTGATTTTTTTTTTAATCGTGACAGTAACAATTTTTGTAAATGTTTGAAACAGTCGTTATAAAAAAAAAAGGCTTGCTAGAAACAAGAAAGTTTTAGTATAGCATAAGTTGATACTTTTCTGAAAGAAACTAAGAAATCAACCCATTGTATTTTTTCCACTTTTAAAATCCAATTTTCTGATGAAGAAAATCCTAGTCGCTTTTAAAATTCGATAATCTATCATGGACAAGACACAACATACTAAAATATCGCACTACCATAACGTTGATTTTTAACTTTTTTGAAGAAAAATGGCCGCCAAATTACTTTTTTTTACCGCGACAAAAACGGAAGATGCTCCTAGATGGAGCCACTGTCGTTTCGTGTGTCTAGAAATTGAATTACGTTAAACTAGCCATTATAAATGCTAACCTTAACGGTTGATAAACATGTATCGATATTTTAATTTGTAACCACTTAGATAAGTGTTAAAAATTCCTGCAGCAAGCGCCATCGTGTGGCACCTTCAATTATCCCGTGTTGCCGGCTCATTTGCTCAACAGAAAGTTTAACATTAACGCGTGGTCCTCTTCTAAACACTTGACGTTTGAACGTTTCCCGAACGTATCCAAGTCTAAAAATTGGCTCTTGCATCGCGATTTTGGATGAGCCCATTTGATGGACCACTTAAGTCGCACTACAACAATGCTTGAAAACAGTGATTGGTCTATTATCTACAATGACAATAGCCAATCGACCGTCTAGTTGAGAAGAGTCAATGCGTTTCGTATCCCAGCTTGGTTGAATGGCTCGTAATCAGGGGATCCTAAACCCGTAGATTGTGACTAGTCGAATTTTCGACCGAATTCGCTCATTGCGAATTTTTTGAACCTAGAATTTTTCAAAAGCTTTGTATTGCTTTTAGGATAATTAATATAAACTTACCAAGTGATTTTTTGAAAAGAAGTGAAGACTGAGAAGTTGTTGAAAGCTGAAACGAGAAGTTTTTTAATTAATCAATAAAATCAATATTTTAATATTGTTTGGCCTATTTGAGGAGGTAGATTCGATTGGGCATGTGACTGCCCCAGTGCAACTTTCACGTGTTCGACTGGGAATGTGACTCTGTCCCAATGCAACTTTCACGTGTTCGACTGGGCATGTGACTGCCCCAGTGCAACTTTCACGTGTTCGACTGGGCATGTGACTCTGTCCCAGTGCAACTTTCCCGTGTTCGACTGGGCATGTTTCTCTGCCCCAGTGCAACTTTCACGTGTTCGACTGGGCATGTGACTCTGTCCCAGTGCAACTTTCACGTGTTCGACTGGGCATGTGACTGCCCCAGTGCAACTTTCACGTGTTCGACTGGGCATGTGACTCTGTCCCAGTGCAACTTTCCCGTGTTCGACTGGGCATGTGACTCTGTCCCAGTGCAACTTTCACGTGTTCGACTGGGGATGTGACTCTGTCCCAGTGCAACTTTCACGTGTTCGACTGGGCATGTGACTCTGTCCCAGTGCAACTTTCACGTGTTCGACTGGCAGAGTTGCTCGCTCTCAGGCCACTCCCGGTACACTTTTCTTGCTCCGAGAATTTCGAAGGTTCAATTGAAAAAAAAAATGCACTGACAGCTAGTGATCACGTGTTCGGGTGGGAGCGCTCTCGCTCGGAGCTGGTGCAAGCCCGGCGGAGAGCATGACGTAATCAAACATGTTTCAAAACCTGCACCCTTGCAGGCCAGTCAAAAATGCAATAATACTGGATTTGCAAAATAAATGACCTTTTAAATGAGCCCCCCCCCCCCCGTCCTTCTTCTTACCCTGAATATAAATTCAGCTACAAAATGGGGTCATGCTTTGCGATCTTCCCAATCGCCTGTTGGCTCATTTGAATTTAGAGCGATATTTCACTGATTGAGAGCAATGACCAATTGAAGGTCGCCCGAAGAGCGAATTCGTTCGCTTAATTTTCCATGTCAACAACTTTTCGCTGACTAACACAGCTAATATTTTATATTAATCGAATATTTGGCTCGTTTTAATTTATGTATTTTCTATCTACGCTTATCATAATGTGAAGTAAAAATAACTGTGTTATCCTACCGATAACTACTGAGCACCAATATGACGTTATGATTGTGGTGTAGTCCCATGGGTAGCCGCGGGTTCACAGCGTACAGCTGTATTTTATTTTTTTAAATACCTTTTTATTTTAGAAAAAAAACGCTGGAACGTGGCACACACTCTGGCGATTTTGTATTTTAACTCACATTTGAAAGTATTCCTTAAATTGCTAGGAATTAAAAATCAACCCGATTTGTCGAGAACGCCGAGAATGAAATCGCAAATAAGCTAGAAATATGAAGTAACTACAATTTAAAAAATAATAAACAGCGGTAAACATTTTTGAAATGTCATTCATGAGTTGTTAGAAATGCGGGGGGGGGGGGGGGGGGGGACAGTCCTTGTGCTGGTATCTTCTCTCACGGGCTGGACTGTAGCAATGCTGGGGGCAGTCCTTGTGCTGGTATCTTCTCTCACGGGCTAGACTGTAGCAATGCTGGGGGCAGTCCTTGTGCTGGTATCTTCTCTCACGGGCTAGACTGCTGCAATGCTGGGGACAGTCCTTGTGCTGGTATCTTCTCTCACGGGCTAGACTGTAGCAATGCTGGGGACAGTCCTTGTGCTGGTATCTTCTCTCACGGGCTAGACTGAAGCAATGCTGGAAAGCAGTCCTTGTGCTGGTATCTTCTCTCACAGAGTTCCATTTGTTTAGTTTAACGACGCATTGTCTGGTAGTTGTGTGGATAGAGCGTAGATCAAAGGGGTTGTCTTGCCAGAGATATCGAACTAGAAACCCTAGGACCGTCGCATGGTTAAGTTACCTTGTGTAATTTTATCTTGGTTACTTGCAGGGCAACGAACTTATTCACGGTACACGTGACAAAAAGTAGACTTTTTTATGTTATTTTAATAACGATTGGTAAATTTAATTTGTGGTCTTATCGATTAATTGGAAAGCATATTTAGTGCACTAAAAACTGACGATTTGGCGAATATTTTTGGACTTTATGGGCCAGTTTTCCAATGTACAGTAAATGGAGGTGGAGGATAAAGTAGAATTAAATTATTTAGGCTTTGAAGTCTTTCGATGACTCTTTATTAAAATGACTATTTAATCTAAAAACATATAATCTATAGAGGGGAAATGCTGCAAAATTGTGACTAAATTTGTTCGATTTTTAATTTTTACGAATATTTCTTATAATATGATCAATGCTATGCTCTGAACCAGTACTATCTTTCAGCCTACAGAAATAATAAATCTATAAGAGCGTACTTTTCGTTTAGTTGCTCAAAATTCCAACAAAAATAAAATAAATAAAAATAATAAATAAAAATAAAATAAATTCCTTCAATCTTCAGAAAGTTGAGCGCAAAAAAATCACAAAGCCACATAAATTATTTTTGTGACCAATAAGAAGAAAAAAAAAAAAATCGCAGAAAATTCTCGAATTCATCCTCCCATCCACCAATAACGGATGATTAAAAACGAAACCAACCATTGTTAACTCCTCCTGCCACCCCACACAACAACACGACCAATCCACTGACTTTTTTTTTCAACGTACATCTTTTCAGAACGGTTAGTAACTTTTACCGAAAGTATTGATTATGCTTAGCGTCATCCGTTTTTGCCAGAGAGACCCCCCCCCCTCCCCACCCCCCTACACCCTTCCCTCTTCTCTGCACCAAGCCCCCTGCCCCTCTCCCTAACCCGGGCCAACTTGGGGTAGGTCACTCCAAGGGTAACTCCGAAATGTTGGGGGCCAGGATACAGGCTGGCGTGAGCCGACGGAAAGTTTTGTTGTAAACGGTGCATGGGGCTGGCAACGATGTCTCGCTTCTTGCGTGGATGACCGGTTTTGAGTCAAATCTTGGTTAATTTTTAACGGGTGGTTACCTTCTCATTTGAAAAAAACTTCTTAAAGTGCCAAGTTCTATCGTGAAACAGTCGAATGTGTCAACTATTACAGGTGGAATCGTTTTATTCATTAACTATTTCGGTGGAAAGATTAGGAAAAAAAATAACGACCGCCCTAAGAGAATTGTGATTTCAATTTCAAACGCTTGCAATTCGCGAGATACTTTATTATTAGGAACTCAACTACCCTCTCTAAAATTGATGCCCAAATTCATCAAAATCAAATGCATATAATGCACAAAAATCCTCTCAAAATTACGTGTCCAAGTAGTTAAATGGGTTAGAGCAACACCCGCGCTAGATAGAGATCGGGGTTCGAGTCCCCGTTTTGGCATCAATTTCTGAGAGGGTAGTAGTGTCCCTAATAATAAAATGGCCGCCCTACTTGAGTATAGCTTTCCATGCCTCTATCCACGTTAGTATAGATTTAGGCTTTAGGTTCTGCAAGCAGGTTGGATCGGTAAGGAGAAGGAGGCTTCGAGAGGGTACTAAAATATTCTACTGTAGGGTGGGAAATGGTTTATTGTACGAAAAGTTTTTTGGTGGTCTTTGGTTCGTATCCGCTCCTACCCTCTTCTACTATTTATAAATTCGTAAACTTTATCGCTGAGTGTTCTATTTCAATCACATATGGCGTGTTGCTGTAGATGTGAGTTGGTATTTTTAGATTTTTTAAACCAATGTCTGCTTGTTTTTTTTAAAGGTTATGTCCATCCGGATTTGTTTGGATTTGGCATTAATTCTTTGTGAAATATGATAGAAGTCTGCTGTAGATTCAATGGTTATCAAAACCCGGTGATCGATAGTAAACATCCAGTTAACTAACGATCCGTTAGGTCCAAAGTCGTAGCAAAAAAGCTTAATCAAGTATGATAAAACACAAGCTGCAAAAAAGGTAGCCTAATGTAATCCTTATTTTTAGGATACATAAATATGACTTAAATAATTACTGTTTTTTTTAACATTTTTCATTTGTTCTTGTTCCACCTTACACCACCGTCTAGATTCTGCTCGAAATTGATCTGATTCGACACAAACTTACACAAAATGGCGGCCATTTTGTTACTTAAATTATACACGAACACAACGGAGGCCCGGTTTTACCAAAATCTCGCCTCCTAGTTGGAGTGTTTGTTGAAACTATTGCCATGGCGACTTCCAATCACATGCAGTGAAATTCAGATGTTTCTGTGAGCTAGAGATCCAACTTATAGTTGAACATTTTGTTAAAACTGTTGCCATGACGACTTTCAATCACATGCAGTGAAATTCAGCTGCTTCTGTGAGTTACAGATCCAACTTATAGTTGAACATTTTGTTGAAACTGTTGCCATGGCGACTTCCAATCACATGCAGTGAAATTCAGATGTTTCTGTGAGCTAGAGATCTAACTTATAGTTGAACATTTTGTTGAAACTATTGCCATGACGACTTCCAATCACATGCAGTGAAATTCAGGTGTTTCTGTGAGTTAGAGGTCCAACTTGTAGTTGAAAATGTTGGTAAAACCTAACCTAACAACACCAAAAAAATTGTTTTATTTAATAATGCGATAATTTACCCTGCTGGCTGCAAATTAAAACGAGTGCAGTCTGGTGATATTGAGGAAGCAGGTGAGGCTTAATTCGTTCTCATTTGGTGAATGCACAGAGCAGGTGGAGGAAAATAATTTTTAGAAACCTCCCTTACGGTTTAATATACTAGCAGTCTAAAACTGGTAAAAAGTTTAATTGCAATTTAGTAAGAGGCTTCTCGGCGTGTAAAAGCCTAGTTTAACGACGGTAACATTTCTAAAGAAAGAAACGCATATACATATAAAGAATGAAATCAATCTAGAAGCTATCGAAAACAATCAGTATCTTTCAGTGTTTTTGCACATATGTTTCTTTAAAATTAATCTCAATTTATATGGCTTTTTTGTGGACTAAACAGTAACTTAAAGTTGGAAATTTAAATCTTTTTTGGAGTTATTTTTACATATGGGTGGCAGTACGAGGAATTTTTCAATTGGATATTGTGTAACTACTCTAAAAGGTTTTAAAGCAATGGGCTAAAAATAAATAGATAATAGCTGGTATCGATTGGGCGTTGTTTGGGGTACATTTATTCATAGTACCTTTCAGCAATTAAGTCAGTATCAAAAATAGAGAAAACCAAAAATAATTTTATCTCTGCTGTTCATATTTCATCAGTTTTGTAAATACCAGTAGCACTGCTGAACTTTCAACATTTCGAGGAAATTCTGAATTTCTGAAAAGAAATTGAAAAGGAAAAGCATAAATGTGACATAGTTACTTTACAGTGTTTTTGGCTACATGAGATAGCTCAACAATTCATGTACACATGGCTCCAGCTTTGGTCAGTGAAGTGGAAGCCATAATAATGGGAATGCATAGTGACAAATCTCCTGGATTTTTTCAGGTCCGAGCTAAGGACCTGTAAATTTTGTCTAAGAAATTGAGCCCAATTATCACAAAATCGTATGAAAATCAAGAAAAATTCCATGTTAATTACGTCTAACTGGGGAACTTATATGCCTTTTATATCGTTTGACTCGGAATTATTTGAAAAAAATTGTTTTAACAAATTAATTTCAGAAATTAGAAGCATAGAAGTAAATGCCAAAACAATTAAGTAAATTTCAAATATCCAGCTTTCGCGGAAATCGTATCATAAACCCAGTCCTTTGTGTGTGCAAAAACATGGTCCATATGGACCACTAGATTCTGGAAAAGCTAGCAAGCCTAAAAAGCTAAAGAACGTGGAGAAATGAAGAAATAGCTCCGACATATCTTGGATTCCAGTGTCTCAGAGAATTCATCGAAAAATTCCATTTTGATTAAGTAAAGCCAACCTCTTTGAAAACATCTATACCTTGTAATTTTCCTTTGTAGGTACCTTGTACCTTTGTAATTGTCTGTAATTTTCTTAACAATTAGTAACACACATTGTTGTAAATATAAGCAAAACAATCAATATTTGATGCTAATTCTATAATTTTCTTCTTTTCCAGGTATGTCATTGTCTTCATGTGTTAAAAATATCAATTTTAAACATTAAGACTTGGTTCGAGAGAAATTGTAAGTACAAGAATACGATTTAAATACCATCTTTCCGTTGTCGCTTGTTTATTGTTTATTGTCATAAAAAAAAACAATTGTGCAAAAAGATTGCAAGATGCAAGATACACACAATTGAAACGATAATAAGAATCTATGATGGTTTATAATACACAACATTTAAATTATGCATTGCAAATAATAAAATAATTCAGCAGTATGATGACTGTACTTAGCATCGTACAAGTTCTAATTACTAACTCTGTGTGCTGATCATAAACATGAATCAAAATATGATATTAAGGGGGTTGGGGGGGGGGGGGGGGGTCTGGCTGGCTCTGTTTTCTGCAAATGTTATCTTTTGTCTACTTAAGATAATAAAATCTGTTTATTTTTATTTTAACTGATCGTTGAGATTCGACTTTAAAATAATTGCTCAGTTTTTCAAAATTTAGATTAAAAATCGAGAGTAGAGTGTGCTATTTCACAAGTAAAAAAATGTACATTCAGTTATTGAACATTTTCATTTTTTAAATGAAATTTTAGGGTGTACAATTTTTGAATCCCATTTCGTTTTTTTTTTTTTTACAAAAATAAAATGAATGGATATTCATTTAAATTAATAACATAACAATTTCGATTCTCAAATCAATCTTCTCACAATAAAATTGAATATAGATCAGTCTGTTGCAACGTAGGAACCACCCCTAATATTTAAGAGAGGTCAGTTCACACAATTGTTTTTATGTGATCCACGAACTATAATTTATCTAAATGATCAAAACATTTTTCAAAACATCTGTCATTTTGATGTGTAACGGCCAAACGTGCTGCAATACTGACGACCCGTTAAATAAACGAGGTCCACCCGCCAAATGAGAATGATTGGTGAGATGTTACTGTAATTCTAAACCGAAAACCATTTGTACCAGTTTAGGTACAAATTATTACAAATTTGTATTTGTTTTTTAAACCCGGCAACGAGTGATAATGGAAGGTGCCACCCGATGACGTTTCCAACCGTTCTTTTACAAAAACAGATTTCAATTAAGTAATGACAACTCAAAATATCGGTACATGTTTATCAATCGTTAACATTAATACAGATTAATTGAGAGTAAACCAGTTTCAAATGCGAGTAAATGAAATTAAGTTAATACGCTGGTGACACCACCTAGAAACATCCCCCATTTTTGACAAAAGTATAGTCAATTGACAGCCATTTTTTGCGAAAAAAGTTAAACATTAACGCTAATGTAGCCACATAATAAAAAAATTCAACGACGAAAATCTGAGCTTGAAAATCTTTTCATATTGTTTTCCTAGAATTCAAAATTCAACAAAAAAAAAATCACGTTTTATGTATTGTTAGGCAAATGACGATCTTAATTAGTAGTGTTCTAGTACTTACCCTAATTAGGCCGCTCAAATGCTACGAGCTTACCTTTAATACCACAACCCTGTTGAGGGTGGAAAGGCTTTTGATATCATATTCCAGGAACCAGTACCCGCTTCAAAATTCTATGAAATCCCATTTCGCAGAATCGCATATTCTGGCAACGCGCCCGCCTGGCCCATGCCCCAAGGAGGGAGTTATATTGTATAATCGATCCGTGCCAGAAGCTGGATACAGCGGCCAATTGTTTCGCCACCCTCGCTTCTCTCCCCATCTCGTTTCATCGCGATATCATGCCATATTCCAGCTCGTTTTCTCCTGTTGGTAAATTCACCTAACCCTACTGTGACCTTGCCCCATTTCTGACCGTAACTGATAATGCATTAGTCACTAATTTCACATCGGTTCTCGTGAGATTGCCGAAGTTAAGCGATAGGTCAGGTATGGATGGATGACCACCATACACATGACCAGTTATTGATAGAGAAATTTGAGGGAAGAAAGCTAGAACATCGCTCGCCTTGCTTATCAACCTCTCGACAGCATGGATTTTTAGAGGAATCCTGCTGTTCACGTTGTACCGTCCTTCGGAAGGGACGTTAAGCCGGCGGTCCCCTTGGTGTTCTTCAACAAGAGTAGGCTACGTGCTGGCACCTGGTTTACTCTCCTCTTTTCTAGGCTAGGTTTGGTTCATCATCATCCTTATCATCATCCACTCATTCTACGACACCATTAGACCAGTGCCATAGGGCCCTTTGTCAAAACAATGCGTCGCTAAGCATAGCGAATTTAATTCTAAATCAACCGCAATGAGAATTATTGAATTCATAGACTTTTCAACGTGTGGATACCATTATTTCGGTCATAACAATCATTTAATTTTCGGATTAATTAAAATTAACAAAATTACAAAGCAGATTTCGAAATTATGTGAACAAAACAAAATGAACAGCATGAATGTGCCAACTGTCTCTATAAAAAGAGATTCCCACTACTGAGAGAATATTTCTGACTTGGCGAGCTATGTCAGCGGCTAGTAGAGTGTCAGCTGTTTTTAGGGTGCCTTGTGCTAGGTAATGGTTTCCCCTACCCCGCTTGCCAGCCCGTTAAATCTAACCTAGGGGAGGTAGAATCCTAGAACTGGCATCACATTTTTGGTAGGGATATTACTTGGAAGGGGTGTTTTGTGTATTAGCCGCCCAAAGCGAATATGTATTTTTGAGGTACATTTTTCCGTTTTATCTGGTTTTATTATTGGGGATTCTTTCGCAAATACGAACTTTATACCAAGAGATGTCATAATTTTACCTGATACATTGCAGGTATAAAATAATAATGATAAACGCGCAACTGCACCAAAACCGTTTGACATTACAAACATGTGCTATTATATCACTCACTGTAAACTTGTTATTTATCAAGAAATTTTACATCTTTAAACTTACAACTCTGTCCGTAAAAGAGAGAGGTCTAGGCTTCTAGAAAATTCTATGTTTAAAATATCAAAATGCATTGGGCCAGGTGCACTCTATTCTCTTAGCATCTACACCCAAAATACTACCAGCAACCTTTTCGATTTTTTTTTACCCTATCCTTTTCTAAGACAAGACAAGGTAAATAGTTATCTCCACAAAAAACAGAAAAACAGTCAAGACTAAAAAAACAGCCACAAGAATCTATACTCCGTTCAGCGAACTAACAAACTTCATAATCAGAGGCCCCACCAGTCGTTTTGAGATGATATGTGCGCTATAATGTCATTAAAAAAAAACACTACAGATCATCACTGCTGGTGTCCGCCAATTACCTTTTGCTCTAAATCGTTTATACTGACAAGATATTTTGTTTTTCGAGCTGTAATCTACCATTTTTAACAATGTTGGGAATTATTTTTCCGTTTTAATAACCTTTAAAAAATCCTGCCACTAAAATCTTAACTGAAATTCAATTCACTACTTGGAAGCAATGCTGGGGGCAGTCTTTGTTCTGGTATCTTCTCTCACGGGCTAGACTGTAGCAATGCAGGGGCAGTCCTTGTACTGGTATCTTCTCTCACGGGCTAGACTGTAGCAATGCAGGGGACAGTCCTTGTGCTGGTATATTCTCTCACGGGCTAGACTGTAGCAATGCTGGGGCCAGTCCTTGTGCTGGTATCTTCTTTTACGGGCTAGACTATAGCAATGCAGGGGGCAGTCCTTGTGCTGGTATCTTCTCTCACGGGCTAGACTGTAGCAATGCTGGGGACAGTCCTTGTGCTGGTATCTTCTCTCACGGGCTAGACTGTAGCAATGCAGGGGACAGTCCTTGTGCTGGTATCTTCTCTCACAGGCTAGACTGTAGCAATGCAGGGGGCAGTCCTTGTGCTGGTATCTTCTCTCACGGGCTAGACTGTAGCAATGCTGGGGCCAGTCCTTGTGCTGGTATCTTCTCTCACGGGCTAGACTGTAGCAATGCTGGGGACAGTCCTTGTGCTGGTATCTTCTCTCACGGGCTAGACTGTAGCAATGCAGGGGACAGTCCTTGTGCTGGTATCTTCTCTCACAGGCTAGGCTGTAGCAATGCTGGGGGCAGTCCTTGTTCTGGTATCTTCTTTTACGGGCTAGACTATAGCAATGCTGTGGATAGTCCTTGTTCTAGTATCTTCTCTCACGGGCTAGACTGTAGCAATGCAGGGGGGCAGTCCTTGTGCTGGTACTTTCTTTCATGGACTAGACTGTACGTTTTGCAGGGCGGCACGATGTTATAGAAAAGGGACTTACGAGTTAAATCATAATCAACTAGATTATAACAAGACAAATGCTTTAATTTTCCTGATTTTATATTAGTACCGTATTGAATTCACCATTATAACGTAAGGAAAAACGTGGATATGTTTTAAAAGGAAGGTTCCACGTCCACATCTGAATTCCTAGCACACCAAAACCCATATCTACCAGCAGAAGCACAAAAAAATAACAGCTATTACTAGATGTTGTCCTATGATAGTATAGCAAGGCAAGCTACTTACGTGCGCACAAAAACATAAACTAACCTACCCTAAGGTTTTAACGGTAAAGGCTGGAAGGTAGTTTAGATTTAGGGGTATCATCTTGGCCTGGTTTGACCAGTGGGTTATGCAATAATGGGTTTATAATTGTATGGAATTTTTCGTTGGGTATCACGAGGAAATGGCGACTTGTTTGAGGTTTTACTGAGAAGTGCAGTCGTGGTTTGTCTAATTTTATATGGGCTAGAGAAACAGCTGCGGAATAATTTTCAAGGTTTTCAAAACTCATGTTCACTTTATGTAAGCTTGTACTGCAAATAAATAGTAAGTAATACCTTGCTACCATTGCGCTAATGTAAAACCGTCTTCGCAAGAAAGTGGCCGCCAAATGACCGCGATAAGAACGGAGGAAGCCACTACATAAAGTCACCGTCGTTTTGAGCTATAAGAAATTTCATTTCATTATTTCTCGCAGATTATTCGCATTTGAGACTGGTTTACGCTCAATGAACCCACTTTTGTGCAAAACTTGTCGATATTTTTAGTCGTTATTTTTTAATTGTAGAGGTTTTTTAAAAAAGACGGCCGCAATCGCCATCGGGTGGCATCTACCGTTACCAGTTTAACTAGCAGAAAGTTAAACATCTGTGATTATACGTTTACACTCGAAGGTAATAGGTATTTGGTTACAAATTATAGGAATATCAATAAAATTTCAGCAATCACTTGATATTTTATAAAATAGATATATGTACCAAATGGCGTTGGTACCCAACACTAAATAATGAATATTTATAAAGAAATTCGAACGAGCTGTACATAAGGGGTGTCCGATCAGGGAATAGAAAACCACCCTGGGGAGGGTGACTTACTTTTAGGGGTGATCCATCAACGGCACCAACTTAAACAATGGCATCCCCTTTTCTCATCCCTTGCAGTGAGTGGTGTCACGTTGGGTTTGGTTAGGGGAGGTTTAGGGGATTCGGGGGTGAATGCCCTCCAAGGCCCAGTGGTGAACTGACCTTGCGCAATTTTCGCTACGTTGTTAGGGTTACGTGTTACAGTAAATTTAGGAACACTTTGCTTGAGGAGGTTTTTGTTATTAAAAAGTAAGACAAGTATTAGGATGAAATCTTATTTAAATTGCAAACGCTTGCAATGCGCGGGGTATTTTATTATTAACAACACTATAACAGTCTCAAAAATTGATGCCCAAACGCGGAACTACTCCTTGGAGAACTGTCATTCTCATCAAATACACTAAAATCGTCTTAAAAATCCAGTGTCCAAATAGCTCAATGGTTCAAAGCAACACCCGCGAAAGGTGGAGATCAGGGTTCGAGTCCGCGTTTGTGCATACATTTTTGAGACGGTTATAGTGTTGTTAATAATAAAATATAAGACAAGTATTTATCTAAATCGCCGGAACGTTATTCGTACGAAATGTTAGTATCTCAAGCCCGTACCTGTGCCCGTACGATATTAATCGGATCCCTGTAAGATTTGTGACCGTCAACAACGGCACCGACCTCGGAACTCTGTTTCCATGCACAACGTCCACCCTCACGGCATGGAGGCGACGTCGGCGTCGATGTCACCGACAAGAATACAGAGTTCTGAGGTCGACGCCGTCGACGCCGACGTCGCCTCAATGGCTTGAGGGTAAACGTTGAAAGTTCGCTGCAAATGCCCTTGAGTTCTTTCGCTATGTTCAAAAAAACATTTTTTAATTCATCGCTACTTGTGTTCTAGTTTTAAAAATTAAAATAATTGAAGATAAATTTTTAATTCGTCCCACGGACATGTTTCGAATACGAGACCGAACAAAGAGTTATTTCTCGAATAACCTGTAGATATCATGTTTCGAATTCGACAACTTTCTTGACGTTCTGGTCGAGTCCAAATACTAGCAGGCTATTACTTTTTGTTTTGTTGGACAACTGGTCGCGCTTTGATTCGACCTATTAAACGGAGTAATTTAACTTATATGTCTACAAAAAGACTATCTTTCAATCGTTAAAATTGGGCAAGTGTCGTTGCTATTGACAGCTGATTACGGCTCAAGCTTGCAAAGTTATCTAATTTAATTTTAAGGAGAAAAAACCCTTCGGATTTTAAATACATTTTTCCGAATATTTTCTTAACGTAACTTTGAATTTGACTATGTAGTAACTTTGGAACAACAGGGTTATTATTTCGAAATTATTTCTCCGCTTGCCAAAATGAACCCACGAAAATTCACTTTTTCGATGAAGTTAATACATTTTCGAAAAAATACATTCTGGTGTGCCGAAACTCAATCCTGTATCTACAACATATCTACAGGAATCTTCTCTCACGGGCTCCAGTAAGGCTGGAGCAATTTTGTTAGAGTCAAGCTGTGTTTTTTTTTCATATGAATGAAAAAGGGAGTTCTCTTTATTGGTTGATCCGCGCAAAAGGTCAGATCTATTTTTGGATGACCTGAGTGGGTGGTTCTGGGCGGAGATGGTATATAAACAAGATTCGGAGAAAAGGAGACGAGTAATTCAGCACCGGAGATTAGTCCTTTGAAGCTCAAAAGGGAAGTCTATTTTGAATAATGTTTGATTTTACCACAAAGTTTGTCAATCTCCCATCGAAACTATGACTTGTCAATTATGATATCAGAAATAAAGACTAACGAGCAGTTAATAAAAAAAATTAACTCTGGTCGCCAGGATCAATTGAATTTTAGCATTGGATTTCTAGCTTCAATGAGAGACCCAGAACTTATGTTAAATAGTCTGCGAAAAAAAAATGGTAATTGCTACTAGATGGAGTCACCGTCGTTTTGACATCAATGCTTTTTACTTAAGTTAAGATGTTGATTACATGAAAGGGTTTAGGCCCAGCAATGAAAATCTAACAACTGTGTCAAAAGATAAAGTAACGGAAACTTTGTGCATAATAATGTTATTTAAGGGATTAAACTGCCAACAGAATTTACTGTACCTAATTAAGAACTGGTTTAAGCTTAATTACTCCCATTGCTCGCAAAACACATGGGTGAATACCACTTAAGCACCATTAATTTTCGAGATAACAGCTTATTTTTGTACTCATAGACCAGAGAAATCCAGGCAAATACCATGTGATATCAAACTTGGTGGTAGGCATAATAAACAGGAAAGGGTTTTTTTTTTTGGGGAGGATTTTATTTGAGCGGATGTACTTTTAACCCTAGCAGGAAAATTATCTCCAGCTCTGGCATTGTGTTCTGATTTTAACGAGGCTTGGCTGCAGTTCCTATTTTATACGCTGTTTCACGTCCGTTCAGTAGGATTTTCCGGTTCTCTCGAGTTTGAGGGAAATCAAGGAGTAACTGTCGCAAACATTTTTAACTCGGAGATACGGTCGTGCTAAGAAGTTATACTCAGATCTTAACTTGTAGTTGAAGAGTTAGTTGAAACTATTTCCATGACGACTTCCAATCACAAGCAGCGAAATTCAGATGTTTCTGTGAGTTGTAAGTTCTGTGATACAGAACTGCGTAATCAGATCTGTTTTTCGAGTGAAATGAGCATAATTAGGGCCACTGTACTCCGGTCAGCAATAGAACATGTAATTCTGGCCGAGGCGCCACCGGTAATATCCGGGCCAACTGTCATAATTAAAAACTAAACAAATTATCTCCGCTAAAGTTCTCCAGTTTATCATTGCTCTATAGCCTTTGAATGCCAAGCCCTTCTGTAAAGCTGGGAGGCAGTCCTTGTGCTGGTATCTTTTCTCATGGGCTGGACTGTAGCAATGCAGGGGACAGTCCTTGTGCTGGTATCTTCTCTCACGGGCTAGACTGTAGCAATGCAGGCGGACAGTCCTTGTGCTGGTATCTTCTCTCACGGGCTAGACTGTAGCAATGCAGGGACAGTCCTTGGGCTGGAATCTTCTCTCACGGGCTAGACTGTAGCAATGCAGGGGGCAGTCCTTGTGCTGGTATCTTCTCTCACGGGCTAGACTGTAGCAATGCAGGAGGCAGTCCTTATGCTGGTATCTTTTCTCATGGGCTGGATTGTAGCAATGCTGGGGACAGTCCTTGGGCTGGAATCTTCTCTCACAGGCTAGACTGTAGCAATGCAGGCGGACAGTCCTTGTGCTGGTATCTTCTCTCACGGGCTAGACTGTAGCAATGCAGAGGGCAGTCCTTGTGCTGGTATCTTCTCTCACGAGCTAGACTGTAGCAGTGCTGGGAGGCAGTCCTAGTCAAACTATTTCGCCCTCATCAATTTCTTGGTGTATCGCTGTTTTTTTTACGAGTCAAATATTTTCTTCCAAATGTAAATATGATCAATTTTTTGGGCCTAGCTTCAAATTTGACAGGCTTTAAGATCCATTTCCAAAGAAATACTACGGAATCTTGTCTTGGACGCAGTCGACTTCGAGCTATTATACTGTAGCTTATCTGTAGCAAGGATTAAGCGTGGACTTAACTCTAGTCTAGCTTACTATCTCTGTAGTTAAGCATTGCCAGGAGAAAGGAGAAAGGGGAAAGGGGATACGAAGCGGACGGCTGAAGTAAACACAGAAAGCCTCGTAGCGTTTTACGAAGAATGGAATCCGCTTAGAGCCTACGACAAAGAAAGAGCTGGAAAAAAAACATAGAGAGGAACGAGAAGAAAAGAAGTTTTGAACAACTGCCGTTTTCGCATTCGAAAATTCATCTCTTTCTGTCGTATGGAAGCAGAATCAAGGAGTGCTAGAGAGAGAGATGAAACGAGAGATGGCAGAGAGAAGAGAATACAGATTATGCGATGGATTATTTGTTCGTGCCAGTACATGCAAATCTTGTATTAGTAAAATACAGCTCGTGAGAGAAGATGCCAGCACAAGGACTGCCCCACAGCATTGCCACCAACTCGTGAAGTACATTTTAATTATGATTTCAATGGTGGAATTTCAAAATACTTAATACATCTGCATAAATAATTTCCAATATTGTAATTATAATTGGTAAAGAAATGCTAAAAATAGCTCGAAAAAAAAACCCAGTCGCAGTGTTGCTTAACTACCACAAATCAATAAAAAAAGTATATATTTTTTTAATTACATTCAATGAATTTGGTAAAGAAATATTTCTGTCATATAAGCTTTTTGTAAATGTGTCTTTTTTCATTTCTGTAGCACATTTAAATTGCATGAACAAAAATCCAGCTTCTCTGATAATAGCCGCTTAACCATAAAAACCAACCCAAATGATGCGATTACAGCGTAATTTATCCTAGCTATACGTACCATCAACCCTTTTGTTCCCTTTTTTTATCGCCCACTAATTCCTCATTACATACATTTAGATACAGAACAGAAACACCTACTTAATTGTCTATATATTTTTATAATATGAGTTTACCATGGACGGTCTCTGAGGGATATTTAAGCGACATAAACTTTCCAAACATGTTTCATCAGAGATAACACGTACAGCAGCACCATCGTAATGTGCCATTCGCTGGCATTACCGGCCGTATACCAGAACCGTAGAGCTTCAAACTTTCAAATGTGCGTACTTCATTCTCATTTTAACAAATTACTTTTAATGTCTTCCACCGTTAGCTAGAGAAATACCCCACAAAACTTGTAGCAACTCTTTTCTTTCATAATATTAGACGTATTATAGAAATTTGCCGTTTTAAACTAAGAACGAATTTAGCCCCTAGCGTAACGCCTCATGAAATACATATTTTTTTAAAAGCTAAATGTATTTCACAAGCAATTAACTCTTAATTGCTACAGGGATTAGATTGAATAAGAAAGTTTTCTAATGGCGAAGATTCGTTTTTCCCACAGAGATTTCTTCGCTTTTCCGGGTGAATCGCTTTTCGAATAAGGGAGTCTCGAGTTTTCTCGAGTAAGGAAATTGTCTTGGATTAACTTTATTGTATTTAAATTAGCGATGTGCACTTGATATTTGAGCTCGGTGTCTGGATTTCATTTTGAAATTAAAAGCTTACGAATAGCGTTTTAATACTTTGGCGGCTGGTTGGGGAAGGGGCTCAAAATGGGTTTAGGAAACCTTTTGTGAAGTCCAAGCACATTAGGATGAAATCTTATTTAAATTGCAAACGCTTGCAATGCGCGGGGTATTTTATTATTATCAACACTATAACTGTCTCAAAAATCGATGCCCAAACGCGGATAGGTGGAGATCGGGGTTCGTGTCCGCGTTTGGGCATCGATTTTTGAGATGGTTATAGTGTTGTTAATAATAAAAAAAAGTCCAAGCATAGACAAATATATCCGAAAGAATTGACAAAAACTATCTCAACTGGGTTTTGAATGCAAAGTGAAGAACTACTAAATTTCCCAACCTTTTCGTAACTTGTACCTGTTACTTTATCAAGAGTAAAAGCAGTCCTGACAATTTTCCGATATCAAAAGAACCGCAAAAAATTAAAACACTTACCTAGTTCAAGCTTCCTAAATGCATCTAGCTAAAATAATCAAGGTCAGTAACTAAAAAACTAACATATTTTGTATTTTCGAAAATATGACCCCGAACAAATTGGCGTTTACACTTCAATAAAGGCATAAAAAAATTATTTATACAATTTTTTTTTTAAATTAATTTATAAATCTACGAGATTGTTGTCCACTGTAATTTAAGTTAATTTAAGGTTGTCATAGTTTCGGATTCCAACAAGCCACTTAATTAAATTAACAAAAAAAAATGCATTACAACTTCTTTATGTCACAAGCAAACATAGCCATGCCTTCCGATGCAACCGCAAATCTGCCAAGACAAGGTTGAACATTCGATTTCGTAATCCGATTCAGAGGTGTCTAGTCTATGGAATCCATCATAGCCCAACCTTTTCCCTGTTCCACTAGGTTATGTTTCGATTTTTTTTTTTGCACACACCAGATCGTGATTATGCAATATCTAAGTGTAAACAAATCGTTCCGGCAGACCAATCGGATCCAAGGTTAAATTTTTCGTATACATTTAATGCTTGGTTTGACTTTGATCATTTGGACCACAGCCAGAATCGTGGGCTAGGGTGGGGACCGTACGAGATTACCGAGCTTCATGACAGACCAGTTCAAAAGTTTGAAGACTTTTCAATGCTGTTGATGTCAATATTGTGATAAAATTAATATTAAAGCATTGTTAAGTTTTTATTAATCTTTGTTAATGATTACCTGAAAGATTAATATACATGCATCGATATGTGCAATCGTAATTATTTAATTATAGATTTCCAATCGTTACCTCGCGTTGCAGGCTCGTTTTTTTAGTAGAAACACATTAACGCTGGCTCTCTGACTATTAACTATAAACTCAATGGTATTAATATAATTCAATGGTGAACGTATGGCGTTGGTGTCAGAAAAATCATATTTTCCATATGTGTTTAAATGTTTCCCGACGTAGTAAATAGCTAAAATACATGTTGTGACGTCGACAGTTAGTTTCTTTGGAAAAAGCATCGTTATTCTTAAAAAAAAATAAGTCTTCCAAAATAGTATCTCCTTTCAGAGAAATAAGTCTAGCCCACTAAATTTAGTTCTGGGCGGTGCCAATGTCTAGAGTTCACGGCAACAAAATTGCTCGGCGCTACCAATCGAAAAGGAGATTTAAAAAAATTATTGAAAAACAAAGCTGAGAAGGCAGCAAACCACTTCTCGCAAAAAAATCTCGCGTTTCGGTTAGGTTTGCGTTATTTTCGGCTGCGGTTACTTACTAATTACTTTCGCCGTGACAATCTAATTTACAGCAAGTCTAGACAAAAAAAAGCAACAGCAAAAAATAATTACACGGACACAAGTAGGTACACATCGATATTTTGTGATTTTTTTTGTTGTTTCTATCCAATCCAATTTAAAGCGTAATACAAAATCAACAGCCAAATGAAATCAGTTCTTATAAAACCTCTTGGTAATTTTATAGATAAACATTTTCTTTTTTAATTAACTAGCGAAGTTATAAGTAATTGTAGTTATTTCCTTTTCATTCTGTCACAAATGTCAAAGAACGACATTGATAGATAAAAACTCCAATTAAATGCATGCCAATTACTGGCTATTTCTATTACTTAGCTGCTATTTACTTACAACCGTACTGCAAGAACGTTTTGAAATTGTCTGTACTTACAATTGGCAAAACAGTTGCATCGCTCCTACAGAAATTCGTCCAATGTTTGGAGGGCGATATCAGCGGCTGGCAAGCAGACAGAAAAAAAATAACAAGTGAATACATTTACTATGCTCCTTTCTCAGCACAGAATTCGGTGCATTTTTTTGGTCGTTGCCCAGATGTTTTATTTTTAACTCTTTGAAAAACAAATTGGTTTGATCATTTGACTTGCTTCATGAATAGAAACCGATGACTTTCGAAGAAATAAACAATTGGGGAAGAAAGCGGGGACAGTTTTTAGACTTTTACTGTTTACCCATATCTTTTTGATTGATTATTGGGTTTTTAATGACGCACAGTTTTGACAACTGGCCCTGCGGCACTGGTCTAATGGCGTCGGTGAATGAGTGGATGAATATGAGGATGATGATAAACCTAACCTAGCCTAGAAGGGAGGAGTGGAAACCCGGAAACCCGCTGTCCTGTCGAATAGCACTAAGGGGACCGCCGGCTTAACGTCCCTTCTGTAGGACGATACGACGCGAACAACAGGATTCTTCCACAAATCCATGCTGTCGAGAGGTTGATAAGCAAAGCGAATGAAGTTGCTGTACTAACTTTCATCCCTCCAACCTATCTCCCGAACAGAACTGGTCATGTGTATGATGGTCATCCATCCAATACCTGACTCAGAGCAGTGTTGCTTAACTTCGGCGATCTCACGGAAACCGGTGTTTCCAACACGCCAAACCGTTAAGTCCATATCTCTTTTGGAGCTGGTACAAACCCGGTGGTGAGCATAGCGTCATGAAACATGTTTGAAATCCGCCCTGGTGCAGACCAGTCGAAAACGCAATAAGATTATGTTGAAAAAACTAAAAAAAATACACAACAGTTTTGGTCATTTAATTTTTTCTCACCGGTCAGCATATAGTTTCCTATTTTTCCGCTAGAGTGGCTGCGTCGGAGCGTGGTAGACACAACAACAAACCATCGTAACACTTTTTGCACCGTCGAAGGCCACGAGATTACGGTGAGATAAGTGCTTGTATGTCACGCACCACAATAGACTCTCTGTGCTCAGTGAAACATTGGACACGCATCACTGCTAACGCACTTTCGCAATCAACGCGCTTTTATAGTGCCTTTGAGTATGTTTAGTCAAGAGTCCCCTCGCTAATGTCAAACTGACTTCAAAAGGAACCTTGCAAAAATGGTAGTTGCTACTAGATGGAATCACCGTCTTTTCAATTGTTAATAAATTTAATTTCGTTATTTCTTAAATATTACTCGCATTTGAGACTGGTTAACACTCAATTAATCTTCATTAATGCTAACGTAAACGATTGACAAACATTGCTATTTTAACACGTAATTATTTAATTGTAGAAATTTGTTTAATAAGACCTCAGCAAGCGCCATCGCGTGGCACCTTCCGTAACCTCGTGTTGCTAGCACGCAATTATTATTATTTCTTCTCTTTAGCAGAAAGCTTGTCACTGGGCGCTGAGCTTTTGGCCTATACCTATAAACTCAATGGTGATAAAAAAAATTGCTAATAATTGCTAGTACAACCATCTCATTAAGCCAACTTTAAGAAAAGTAACACAATAATTAAGAAATGTAATCCGACTCATAATTTTTTTTTTTGATATTTGATATTTGCCCGACGAATTTTTTAACCGAAAAAAAAACTGATGAAGATATATGCGCTCGAGGTCGTGACCCGGTGTATCGAGTCAGGTCGTTGACCCAGGCGGTCTCGGGTTTTGGCTGACAGACGATAGAGAGAGAGAGAGAGGCGATACGAACACGGCGGGAGTTTGCACAGTTGGGGAACTCGTTTCGGCAAACCTATCGGCATTGGTCCACCATATCATGTGACATCTCCGTCATCTCCGCTTGTGCAATATTGTGTAACACAATACCCGATGTTGAAATTGTAACTCCTTTAGTATTTTCAGGGTGAGAACAACAAGTAAAAATGTTTAAAAAAAAATCCGATTGTGTTTTCGCAGTAGAATAAAGTAAATATAGGGGGCCTGCGTTAATGTTAAAATTTCTGGAACACGTTGTAATAATATTTCCCACTAGACAGTGCTTGCGGCTGTCAATTTCAACGAACCTCAACAATTAAATAATGACTACTCAAAATATCGAGACTTCAAATGTTGACATTGCTCGATGAGGTCATGCTCTCTACCGGGTTTGCACCAGCTCCGAGCGAGAGCGCTCCCACCCGAACACGTGATCACTAGCTGTCAGTGTATTCATTTGTTATACAATTGCACCGTCGAAATTCTCGAAGCGAGAAAAGTGCACCAGAAGTGACCCGAGCTAGAAACTCTGCTAGTCGAACACATGAAAGTTGCACTGGGGCAGAGTCACATCCCCAGTCGAACACGTGAAGTTGCACTGGGGCAGAGTCACATGCCCAGTCGAACACATGAAAGTTGCACTGGGGCAGAGTCACATCCCCAGTCGAACACGTGAAGTTGCACTGGGGCAGAGTCACATGTCCAGTCGAACACGTGAAAGTTGCACTGGGGCAGAGTCACATGCCCAGTCGAACACGTGAAAGTTGTACTGGGGTAGTCACATGCCCAGTCGAACACGTGAAAGTTGCACTGGGACAGAGTCACATGCCCAGTCGAACACGTGAAAGTTGTACTGGGGCAGAGTCACATGCCCAGTCGAACACGTGAAAGTTGTACTGGGGCAGAGTCACATCCCCAGTCGAACACGTGAAGTTGCACTGGGGCAGAGTCACATGCCCAGTCGAACACATGAAAGTTGCACTGGGGCAGAGTCACATCCCCAGTCGAACACGTGAAGTTGCACTGGGGCAGAGTCACATGTCCAGTCGAACACGTGAAAGTTGCACTGGGGCAGAGTCACATGCCCAGTCGAACACGTGAAAGTTGTACTGGGGCATAGTCTCATGCCCAGTCGAACACGTGAAAGTTGCACTGGGACAGAGTCACATGCCCAGTCGAACACGTGAAAGTTGTACTGGGGCAGAGTCACATGCCCAGTCGAACACGTGAAAGTTGTACTGGGGCAGAGTCACATGCCCAGTCGAACACGTGAAAGTTGTACTGGGGCATAGTCTCGTGCCCAGTCGAACACGCAGAGCGCACTTGGTGCACACCGGACGCACCGGGGCAGCCAGTCGAAAACGATATCAACTCAAATTCCCCTTAGACCGACCTGGCTGCGACATTTGATAGCCAAAGACAGAAAAGCGATTTGAGCCACAAACACCCGATTTTCAAAACTAATTAACTTGCTGGTAAGTGGAGCTAACTACCACCAAAATGCGGACTTCTTGGTAGACCAGACAGAGTTCTTTGAGCTGAGGTGAGTCTTTGAGAGCCACTTGAATCAGGCTAAACTGGAGATGCTTGATATGGTAAATCGCGCATTCTGCTTCAAAGAAGCTTGGACACTGATATACTTACATTATTAATTGCAGGATAAGAGATACATGGTTCAGTATTGCGCTGAGTCACATGCCCAGTCGAATACGTGAAAGTTGTACTGGGACAGAGTCATATGATCAGTCTAACACGTGAAAGTTGCACTGGGGCAGAGTCACATGCCAAGTTCTACATGTGAAAGTTGCACTGGGGCAGATTCACAAGCCCAGTCGAACACGTGAAAGTTGCACTGGGGCAGAGTCACATGCCCAGTCGAACACGTGAAAGTTGCACTGGGGCAGAGTCACATGTCCAGTCGAACACGTGAAAGTTGCACTGGGGCAGAGTCACATGCCCAGTCGAACACATGAAAGTTGCACTGGAGCAGAGTCACATGCCCAGTCGAACACGTGAAAGTTGCGCTGGGACAGAATCACATGTCTAGTCAAACACGTGAAAGTTGCACTGGGGCAGAGTCACATGCCCAGTCGAACACGTGAAAGTTGCACTGGGGCAGAGTCACATACCCAGTCGAACACGTGAAAGTTGCACTGGAGCAGAGTCACATGCCCAGTCAAACACGTGAAAGTTGCACTGGGACAGAGTCACATGCTCAGTCGAACACGCCATTAGTTGACTTGCTAGTTTCTGGGATTTCAAGACACATATAACAACTTTGACTTTATATTTATATCGCTCTGCGAAGTGGTTCCAAAAATACCCCTGAATTAATTCTGTGAAATTTTATGTTTAATTAAGATAGTAGACATTTCGACCAAACAATATGTGTGTTACTCGATTAGGAACTGTTCGCATATCAGCTAGATTGGACTTAAGATAAAACGATTCCAAATTCGATTTAATGTTTAGCTGTAAATAGCCTGACTATTATTCTAAGAAAATCAAACAACATGAATCTAAAATCAATCTCTGTATTTGAGAAGAAAGAGGTATTCGTTGAATCCGATGTAAATATTTTTCTGGTTTATTTAATCATTCAAGTTAATAACGCATTGCTTTGACAACAGGGGCTGTGGCACTGGTCTAATAGCGTCGATGAGCACTGGTCACGAGTGGGTGATGAGCATACTGATGAATTATACCTAGCCTAGAAGGGAGGAAAAACGGTGCCGGCACGTAGCATACTCCAGTCAAAGAGCGCCAAAGAGACCACCGGCTTAACGTCCCTTCCGAAGGACGGTACAACGCGAACAACAGGATTCCTACACAAATCCATGCTGTCGAGAGGTTGATAAGCAAAGCGAGTGAAGTAGCTGTACCAATTTTCATTCCTCCAACCTCTCTCCCGAACATAACTTGTCATGTGTATGATGGTCACCCATCTAATACCTGACCCAGCGCAGTGTCGCTTAACTTCGGTGATCTCACAAAAACTGCCAGAAATAGTAATCATGTCAAAATTTTTTATATTTGTTGCCTATTTTTTACTCGAGGCATTTATAAAGAATCTGCATGTATTATTTATCCAAAATCGAAGTGCATGTTACTGTATGTATTCTCCATTGCCCCCAGGGTGATTAACTTGAAGCATGCTCGGAAATTTACAATTTTGGTCGGAAAAAAAAATCTTGTTTTCGTATTCATTATTTATGCACGTTCTTATTACTCAAGAATTCTTCACTGTGTAGGGAAAAGATAGCATAGAAATTCTCGAATAAGTATGTATTTCCTACAGTTTTCAATCTATTCACTATCATTCTGGCTGACAGATGACTGTGTTGGTATTCATCACTATTTGGGTTTATAGGTAAAAATGGCCGCCAAATGACAACTTAACTGCGACAAAAAAAAGCGAAGGATGCTACTAGGTGGAGTCACCGTCGTTTTCAGGAGTTTCATTTCTTCACTCCTTGCAGATTACTCGCATTTAAAACGGATTAACCTTTAATTAATCTTCATTAAAGCCTATCTAAACGATTGTTAAACATTTATCGCTATTTTGTGTAAATTTTCAAACGTCAAGATTGTTTAGAAAATACGGCCGCATGCGCCATCGGGTGGCATCTACCGTTACCACGTGTTGCCGGCCTCGTTTGCTCGGCAGAAAGATTCACATTAACGATGGCTTTTTGACTCTACCTATAGACTCAATGATAAAAGTGTTCAAATGCATCAATAAAATCTGTCCTTACAGATAAATGACATTTTTAAAACCTCAAGAATGCATATTTCAAATAAACACAGTTATAACACAGATAAAGTTGTTATATAGTTTTTTATTCTTTTGGTAAAAAAAAATTTACTTTGACATAAAATTTTTCATTCCCACAGTGTTACTGCAATCCCTGATACGTTATCTCTGCCTAGTTTGTTGACATGGACAATATTTAATCAAGTCATTTTAGACCTTATCTTTACAGTTACCTACTATGATAATAGGAGCTATTTTTACTTAGAGGTCAAATGAGCGACTTTTAAAAATAGCACTGATTTATGCAATGCATAGCTTTCTTTTGGCGAGGAAAGAACAAATCATAATATCAAAATGGTATTAAATATAAAAAAAATCCTTAAACTCCTTTTTTTTAAACAGAAATATAACTGCTACGAAATAAATGTACGGGAATCAACCCTCTCTGGACAAATTAAATCCTTTTCAGAGTAAAACTACGAAAATGATATGATCATCGAAGTTAAGCAATACTACACCGAGTCAGATATTGGATGGGTGACTATTATACACATGACCAGTTCTGTTTGCGAGAAAAGCTGGAGGTATGAAACTTCTTTACCTCGCTTATCAATCTCTCGATAGCATGGATTTACTAAAGAATTCTGTTGTTCGAGTTGTACCGTCCTTCGGAAGGGACGTTAACCCGATGGTCCCTTTTTGTGCTTTTCGACAGAAGTAGGCTACGTGCCAGCACCGGGTTTCCCCTTCATCCTTCTAGGCTAGGTTTATTCATCATCAAACTTACCAGCTTACTCACCGACGACATTATACTAGTTCCACATGATCCGTTGTAAAAACAGTGCGTCGTTAAACACTACAAATCAATCAATTCTGACATTTCAGTGAAGTATTATTGTTTTTAAGACTCATGTCTACTTGATGAAACCTTAGCACTAGTTTTATTTTAACAAAAACGATTTGAACTATGTTTTGAATGCTAAGTGAAGAATCACTACATTTCCAAACAAGTGTATATACACGTCATACACGTATCATTTTAAAATAACAACTACATTTAGTTGTTCTTCGCTTAGAATTAAAAACCCAGTTCAAATAGTTTTTGTCAATATTAAAGCATTTTTAATCCCAAGTTTATCCCTTTACGTTCGACTTGAGATTCAAGAAATTTAAGAAATAAATTAACTATCCTGGAAAAGTACAGTACAAGTAATAAATGTTGCGAACTATTGCAGTGGTCATCTTACATAGATTCATGTATCATAAAAACTCGGCGCTTTCTTCTCTGGTCGATGATATTAAAGGAGAAGCCTTCAAATGTTACTTCGCCTGCTTTTAAAGATGTTTGCCGAATTCTTCAGCCTTCAAGCAAATAAATGGACAGGAAATATTTGTTGCCGACAGACCTACACTTGGTGGTTTGAACACATTTATTCTAAGGTACTAAATAATTAACTATCAATTTAGGACATATGACTTCAGTATGTAGTTTTATTCTTTTTATGAATTTTTCAGCTGAGTAACATCTTAGTTTTTATTAGGTTTCACTTGATTTTACCATCGATTTTATAAGTAACCTAACCTAAAATTAACTAATTAAAATTATCAAAACATAGTAAAATTTGCAATTTTAATAAAATGTCAATGAAATTCGAAAGAAACCTAACAAATATCATTTCAGGAACAAATGATGATTTTTCGTCAATGTGAACAGTAGGTACATTAGGTTTTAAACAAGGCAACAATTAAAATGATATCTAGATTCGATTTTAGCTACCGTAAAAGAATTCACAAAATTGCCAGAAAAATGCTGTTTCTTCTGAAAGAGACTATATTTCAATTGAAACAAATTCTCTAATTGAAGAGCGTAGCGAGCGGATCAAAATCTTCAATTCCACATGCCCCAGAAAAAAATCACTTGTGTGTTTCTTTTTTAATTTGTTTGCGTTTTTTTTCGCGCTCTATCAGCCAAATGCGTGCTCCGATCCAAACAAAATTTGCAGAGCACATTTTTGTGTTTTCAATATAGACCCTCTGCATTTTTCAACAAAATCGGTCAAACATTTTTAAAACTATTCAACATTTACAAAAAAATTCATATTTGTTTGAAACGTTTTTTGAGTTGTACAGCCAAAAGTGTTTGCAAAGATGTAAAACTATTTGTGCATTTGTGAAGTTTTTGAGCCCGTACGCATTTTTCATCTCTTTTTATTCAAAAATGTTCGAATTACTTATATGAATTTTGTTAAATCTATACAATGGATCAGCTTCACATTTCATCAGCACTAAATATCGCTGTACGCTCATCCAACAACGCAACTTAAATTGCGTTCGCGTAACCTTAGTATGAAACAACATATAAATAATATTTCCTGATCGATGCAATTAAACTGCGATAAATGTCAGCAATCAAATAAATAATCATATTAATAAAGACGAAGACATAAATGTTAATAAACACCGTGCACATAAACACGTAGGCACCGAGCTAGTAGTCGGTTACCCTAACAGAACGCTCTTGAAGGCGACCTAAAAACAGCTGGCGCTTCTAGGTTTTAAGCCTACGTGACGACCAGCGCAACGAACGCTTTGAACTCGATTCCTTGTCAGCTCGGAAATGTAGCTTTAACAAAGAGATTGCTTGTCAAAGAAGACCTGACAGATTCTGAAGGAGTTTGTTTAATATTTTTTGCTGATATACAACAAATATATTGTGTTTTTTCACATATTTCTTAAGAGGCATATAAATTGCATAAAAGTTCAGGTAAATTATGCGATTTTTTTTAGGAATTGCGAACCGTGAATGGCATTTTGTGGTGGTTTTTGTCAAATAAAAAACTAAACTCGAAAATATCTAGAGAAATTATGCGAAATTAACGAAAAGCATGAAGCGTTTTTTGCTGAAAAGACTTCCTTAATGCAAGAAATTCTCTAGAATTTCAGTTTTTTTTTTAAGTAATGCCCAAATGGCGAATACGCAATACAAAGAAGAAATTCTAAATTAAACGCATTGTTGTGCGACCAGCTAGAATTACTTTTGAATAAATTATTTCACCCCTTTCTTTAGCAAATATTTAAACAAGTACGTAGTGAACAACCATGCGATTGTCAAAAACCGAATGTTGCGTGAAAAAATTAGCCTTCATTGTTGAAAAAGCAGGGCAATTTTCATTAGACGCTAGAAAATAAGCTAGATTTTAAACGTTTGCTCTGCTCGTATAAGCTCATAAGTCGCCTTTGTGTGTAGGCAACCATTGATACGAGCATGCTACAAGAATTGCCAAGAAAAAGGCGGAGAACTGGTTATACAAAATCCCTTCCGCGATAGGCAACCAGCGATGCGCGCATGCTGCGATTATTACGGTTCGTACTAGGCGTAGAACTGAATTTAGGAATATACAATTAGCCCCTTGCGCGGTAGACACCCAATGATACATACATGTTGCGAGAATTGCCTTTAAAAAGTGTTAGGCCAAATACTGGTTTTAGATATGGTGTTGGCCCCTTATGCCGTAGGCATCCAGTGATACAGCTATGTAAGGCGCATTGCGTGTTGTTAATTAACTTTAATCAAATAGAAAGATATGTTTCATATGTTTATATAAAATGTTAAGTCAAAAAATAAAACTAATTCTTTTTACATATTTCTATAATGAATATTTCTATATGAAATTGTGCTTTCAGGGTGTGAAATTCACAGATAAATTTTAAATGCTAAAAATTGAAACAGGAGCAACCGTCAAGCATGTTTTTGTAATTTAGCGGGAATTGCCTGTAGTAATGAAAAAGTGTTTAATTTGTAAATTTGTTTAATTCTTGTCCCTTCCATTGCGCGAAACATTTCGCCACGATTTAAGCACATTGAGCCTAATAAGGGTCGGCTCCTAGGGGTAAAAATATTCCACACCCCATTTCATGAAAATCCCTATAATTTACAAGGGAATAAAAAAAAAATACTACACGATTAATGGTCGTAATCAATACGTCTTGCCTTTATTAAAAATATTAAAAATCGTTTTCAATTAAATGCGAGCAGATTTTGGTAATTTTTCCCCCACGGGTAGCGAGCACGTGTTACATACGAGTCCAGATGAGTTACTGAACAATTTTTTTTTTTGCCTAATGGTAGGCAATTTTTTGTTGGGTTGGAAGATTTTTAATTATGTAGTTTCAACTGGCTCGATTGTACTGAAATTGCTATTATATTTCACACGTTATGTTATTGTAGGCAAAGGGGTTTGCTTCATGTAGCATACTTTTGGGGCATGAAATATGGAATTTAACACTTGAGTCAAGTTGCTATTCCCATTGATATATTTTTTCGGTTTATTAGGAATAGTAGAACTAATTGACTAATGCAATTTTGAAATAAATGATAATAAATGTACCTATTTAGGTAATAATATTAAGAAAAAAAAACATAATAAATAATATATAAAGGCCACTACTGATTTGAAAAAAATACTTAACAGAATTATGGTTTTTAGACAATTTATCTAACCTGAGCACTAGTTTTGACCGACACTTTTTAAACTAGGTTTTGAATAAGTGAACAACTAAATTTCACAAAGCTTCGTAACTTGAACCTTAAATAAATTAGATAGATTTTACTAACTATTAGTGATAAAGTAACAGGTACAAGTTACGAAACGTTAGGAAATTTATTTGTTCTTCACTTAGCATTCAAAACCCAGTTTTAAAAAGTTTTTATCATTTCACAGCTTCTTAAAAAAAAGCTAACCTCAATCTGACAAAGAACAAAGTGTATGCCATTAAACGCAACTAGAAATTTCAAATATAATTAACATATTTCTTCCACTAAATATTTATCCCGGCCAATAAAATCCTTTACAACCGAACTACCAGGGATTATTTTCTTTCTTCAAAACTTACGAGGGAAAGCAAAAAGTTCGACATGAGATAAAATTACAAAACGTACCTCTCTGTTCAACTTAATTTCGCAAATTAATATCCGCATAAAATCACACTTTGCTTCTCAGCTCAAATCCAAGACGAGAGGGTATAAAATTCACGATGATTCGTAGCAGAACAATGTAATCTTTTGATCCTTAGACTCTCTCCCTCCCTCCCACCCTTCTCTTTTCAAATCTTGAATACACCGAAAGGGTGAACTGTGCCCATGGGGTGGTAATGCACCCCGTCTCTCTTTTCTTTCTCCGTCGACTGGTCTTAAATATCATCATTCAAATCTTTAGCTATATACGTGCTATTCAAATGCTAATCAGAATTTTATCGGCTCGATTTTCTGGCATGTTTCATAAGATGGTTTGCGATTGCGTAAGAAACTAAACAGCTACACTCAAATTTTAAGAAAGGGGGATTTTAGAAATGGCGTCGGCACGTAGGAAATCGCCAAGGGGACCATCGGTTTTACGTCCCTTCCGAAGGACGGTACAACGTGAACAGCAGGATTCCTCCATGCAAATCCATGCTGTCGAGAGGTTGATAAGCAAGGCGAGTAAAGTTGTTGTACTAATTTTCATCCTTCCAACCTCTCTCCCGAACAGAACTGGTCATGTGTGTGATGGTCATCCATCCAATACCTGACCCAGCGCAGTGTTGCTTAACTTCGGTGATCTCATGAAGAGCGGTGTTTCCAAAAAGCCTAGTTCTGTTTATAGATATTGATTTTGAACCAAAATGGACTTCAATACGTGATTTATCAAGTAGCTTCGAGTATGCCTGAACTTAAAATAGACTGTTGTTAGTAATTTTATTTTGTACCAATTTGTAAGGTAATTTTCATATGAAAAATATCTTTATTCATTGTGTAATTCAGCGTAATATTTAGGGTAACATCACTCATAAAACGGTTAAGTATGAAAAAACTTTTTTTTTATAATACTTTCAAGTTTCAATGGTTGTTTTTAAGCTGTTTTTTGTTGCAACGAATTTTAGATTGAGTTATTCATGGGATATTCAAATTCTGGCGTTCTTTTTTTACTTTATATATATTCGACCAGCATTTTCGTTCATATTTCAGCTGCTTAGTTTTAGCCACATTAAAAATGCACAATTAATTAAATTTTTATTAGTTGGAATTTTTAACTTTTTATTTATTGTATTTGTTTAAATTTATATACATGTTTGGATTTACCAAAAAAAACATTGATAGACGTTTAACAATAAATAAACAACAACAATCTAAATTCTTGTTCTTGTAATCTGTTTTTTTTAGTCATTTTAACTCTAAACATTTATGTTTCACTCCAATAATAAAAAAAAATTTGCGTTAATTGAATCTGAACAGAAAAGCACAAAGCTGTGAATAATTGTGAATTCTTCCGTGTAATGCACACCACTCACAACCCTTTTTTTGTAAGTCTCACTTCGCACTTCTCGAGTCTATCCTAAAAATCCGAGAAAAGCAAAGTGCCTGATAAAGACTAGATTAAAGAATTAGCCGAAAAAAAAGCATCGCAATCTTTGACATCTGCTACGATTCCCAAATAAGCATCAGGAAACGAGTCAAAATTGTAAATCAGCCCTTCACCTTTTCGCCGGGTAATGAAATTGCCGCGTGTATTTCGCCGTGAAATGTAATTAAACGTACAGCGAGTCTTGAATCAAATCACACGAACCAATTCATTTTAATATTCTAATTAAATGGCAAGTGTCGGACGAGATCTAACAAATTGCGTATCACAGGATAAAGAATAATTGAAGCAAGCAAAAGTAAATAACGTTTTATTTTTAAGTATTTTTTTTTTCTTCAGACGCTGTTGAAAAACACAGACGAAATTGTTAATCACAGAAAAGCATGTGAATTATTTCGTCTATAGCGAAGTTTAGTTCAAGGGAGAAGTAAGATTCCGGGACAAAGTTGCTTTCTTTTGACATTTTATATGAGACTGGAAAACAGCTCAAAATTTAAAAAGACTTGCACTGAAAAAGTTAAATTGCTTAAAAAAGCTCAAACAAACGTTTAATTTAGAGTAACAAAGATTGCCTTTAATCTGCTTTTAAATACATGTAATCAACGAAATTATGATTTTAAGAAACAACTATATTTTTTTTTAACCACACACGTGCTCAACATAACTGTCTACCCCAAGAAAACTCGTTTCCCAACAAAAATGATTTATATATGTAAAAATAAATCGTAAAACACATAAGAAAAAGTTTGGCGAAAACCATCATAATTTTCCTCTCGGAAAACTCCATTCACCTAATCCAACAACACAAGTAAACATGCTAATTTGACATTGTTTAAAAGCCTAAGCTAATCGCGGACGAAAGAAAATTACCCACTCACCCCCATAATAATTCTCAACTAAGTTAAATTTCGCTCCCCCCTCGTCCACGACGGTACGAGCGCGTGTCAAAATATCAAAAACAAAATATGTGCCTCGACTTTCGGGGGGGGGGGGGGGGGGGGGGGTCGTAATGGGTGTAGTCACCCCCAAAAACCTCAAGTGTTATGTCTTGAAGTTGGCACACACCCTACGGGGTGACTCGCCAAAATCCTGCGTGGTGCACTCCACGCAAATTAACCTCATTACGTGCTCGAATCAGATGTACAGTGCGTATAAGCGAAGAATACAGGGGCTTGGTAATTGAACAATACTTCTGAAAGTAAGATCTATCAGTTTAGGTATATGGCCATGATAAAAATATTAAATATGCTGCTACTGTTAAATTGTCTTTTTTTAAAAAAAGACCGACAAATTTCTACTAAAACCGCGAAAAAAATGAAGGATGCTTCTTGATGGATTCACTGTCGTTTTTGAGTGTTAAGAAATTTAATTTCGTTATTTCTCGCAGATTTCTCGCATTTGAGACTGGTTTACTCTCAATTAATCTTTATTAATGCTAACTTCAACGATTGGTATCTGATTTTTAGAGACATGTCTACTTTATCTTACCTTAGCACTCGTTTTGAAAAAAAAAAAAAAAAAAAAACTTTTTTTTCACCTGGGTTTTTAGATGCGAACTTAAAAAAGGAAATTTTCCCGACTTTTTTGCAACTTCTGCCAGTTACTTCATCAAGAGTGATAGCAGCTATGAGCAGTGATAAGGCGGTCACCCATTTAATGATTCGCGTAACGCAGCCCTGATTTACCTTAAAATAATCATTACATGACCTGTCACACATTTCTTAGATACTTCATTATCAACATATACGCGGACTTTGGAGACAAATGTATTTTTTTTTAAGAATTTCTTCAAAATATTAACAAACAACCCTGTCTTAAAAAAAAATATGTTGGACGTAAAAGTAAGAAAATTCAGAAATGTCATAGTCGTGGAAATGTTAAAATCTTTGTTGTATCAATGTACTCTAGTACATAATTAAAATAAAAAGTAAAGAAAATATTAAGTTATTACTACAGTAAAACTCTGAAATGACAAACGAAAAATCCAAAAAATCCAAGTCCGAAAACGAACAATCCCTATATATATTTTTTTTTAGAAAAACTTTTTGAACTGGGTTTTGAATGCTAAGTAAAGGGCTACTAAATTTCTGTAAAAACAACCCAGACTTAAGACTTGTTGAAGGGAAATTTAGTAGCCCTTTACTTTCATTCAAACCCCAGTTCAAATAGTTTTTCTAAAAACTAGTGCTAAGGATAAATCAAGTAGACATGAGTCTAAAAACCATCATAATCCCAATATAATTTCCTGATTTCCTTCCTTTTCACGAATCAACTGTAGGACGCTCTGACCTCATCAATGGCGGCAAAATGTAACATAGCAATCACGGCTAATGGCTGCGCTGCGTTTCGCCGTCGTCGCCCGAAATTCTAACGAGACTTTAACAGAGACAAGCAGCTTACACTGATAAGAATGCGAACTCGGCGTGGATTTGCGTTAACTCCTTAACGTCCTGTCACGATGCCTCCTTACCGACTCCTTACGCCTCTTTGCGCGATTCATTAACACGAACACTTGTTATATTTTGGGTGGAAATGCGTGGGATACGTGTTACGCTGAGACGTTTTCTGAAGCAGTCGTCGGGGTGTGTGATAATTACTATGGTGTAATTAAGAAATAGCTCCGAGGTTTTGGTTTCGTTGCAATTTAGTTAAGTTTTCGTTGGAGAAGTAAACCTAATAATGGCAAAGACAATTGCGATGCAGAACTTTTTTTTGCTAAAAAAAAACCATCGCAGACTGGTATGACAATGACGGATAAAATTATGAGCTGACAGGAAAATTGTGACCGTTTTTTCTATTTGTATTACTAACCAATAATTATCATATAAAACGTATTCTTAAATTTGTAAAAACTTATCAAGATTATTTTCTGATAAACCCTGCAATGGGTCCGAGAAAATCAAACATTGAAAACAAATAAAATATTAAGTAGGTACCATGCTCCGAAGCTAGAGTACTCAAAAAAGTATAAATTTAGAAATGAAAGTTTGGTAACCACAGGGTAGATTTTTAGAACACGCAAGGGTTGTAAACAGATCAAAAATAGAAATATGTTTAAAGATATAGATTGTGTTTTTAAGCTTTTGATAAAAAGTAATATTTTTTAAGTGTCTACCTGTTGCGAACCTCTGCGGATAGACATTCTATGTAGGTATATAAAAAAAATCATTAATGAAAGTGTTTTTATTACTTACAGTCACTTAATCCACGTTGAATTTGAAGTAAACAACACCCCTTTTACGATCTGGATTTTTTTTTTGCAAAACAAAAATCTATCCCTTGAATTGCAATAAAACTACTTTGAAAAGAACATTGTTATTAGCAAATCAGATGAATATTTATGAGCGTATTGCACATTCCCTTAAAGAAAACAAAGTAAAACAATCACCTTCCTTAAGTATTCACGCCCTTTCACTCAGACCAAAAGGGTTTTCCACTTTTCCACCGACAAACGAAACATAACAGAAAAAAAACGCAAGTCCGAAAAAAAAAATAGTAGAGCTCATTTTTGTTAAAAGCTTTTTTTTCCGAAATGAGATTTTCCCCTTCACCTTTTTTCGCCACTTTTTCACGCGTGCGACCCTCCCAAAAAAAAAAATATATATACACACAGTTTGTCCCCATTTCCCTCGCCGCTCGCTAATTTGATATTCAAATTTCGTCCAATCGTTTAATAGCTTTTCGAGCAATGGACCGACCGGGCGAACTGGTCGAAAATGCGAACGCTATCGACTAATTTGCATACAAATTCGCGTTAAACGGTTTTTGTGTCTGACGAGGTATGCGCTGTACGCGACGTCGCAGGTTGATTCGGCTGAAGCCAATTTCGCGTCGATCTATTCCGTGTAATTTCGAAACGTCTGGGTTATTGTTAATTGCGTTTTTGGATTCTTTGAACACGCATGGACAAGGGGAAATCGTGCAAAAACTTTGATGGATTCTCGAATATTTTAAACTCTGAAGTAGCGTTTTGTTTCTTTACGTACCTATACATACAAGAACAAGTAGCACATATACTTTTCCGACAAAGGCGCCATCGGTCGTTTTGGGGTGTCATGTCAGCCAACTGTAATTAAAAAAAAAAAAATGTCATTCTCATCAAATACACTAAAATCGTCTCAAAAAGCAAGTGTCCAAAAGCTCAATGGTTAAGAGCAACACCCGCGATAATGGAGATCGAGGTTCGAGTCCCCGTTTGGGCATATATTTTTGAGACGTTTATAGTGTTGATAATAATAAAACACTACAAATCATCTTCTGTAATTATATAAATTTAAAGTATCTATGGAGACAACTGTAGATATCTTACCCTAAAAATTACATTTCTTGAGTAATTAATCCTGAATGAATGCAATCAAAGGTATCTCGTTTCAGCACTGATTGGACAAATAATAAAAATCCGCCGGAACTCAATTTGTTACCGCTTCGTTCAGCATTGAATAGTTTGTTTCAAAAACGCAATGTGATAAATTTAAACAATGAGTTTTCGTTCACGCATTCTGAAGTTAATATTTACCTGTAAAACATGTCAGCTGTCAGAATTGATTGATTGGGCTGCGTTGTCCAATGTATTGGATTTAAATTCTATTTCTGGTGTTTTAACGGAAAGTGGTGATGATAGGTAAGTGAATTGGCAACACAGCTTAGATGGTCGAGCTAAACTGTGTAACGTTCCCGCCACTTTGTGCGGTTAGTAACCTGTCCCTCCACCAGGGCAGGTAGGTAGGGTACAGAGACGATCCGAAAGGGCTACGACCCCAAGGAGAGGCAGTTGACTTCGGTCCTCCGAATGTACCACCGGTCCGCCGGATTAACATCCCTTTGAATAAATCATTGTTTTCATCCTATCTTTTGGCTTCGTTCTTTATTGTGATAAGCGAAACCTTACATTGGCGCCCAACGTAATCGAACCAGATTATTCATTCGTGTTTCAGTGTTTTTGTGTAATTGTGCCGCGTCCGCGCCGTACTAAACTGACAATATTTTGTGTAATTGTGCCGCGTCCGCGCCGTACTAAACTGACAATATTTTGTGTAATTGTGCCGCGTCCGCGCCGTACTAAACTGACAATATTTTTGTAATTGTGCCGCGTCCGCGCCGTACTAAACTGACAATATTTTGTGTAATTGTGCCGCGTTCGCGCCGTACTAAACTGACAATATTTTGTGTAATTGTGCCGCGTCCGCGCCGTACTAAACTGACAATATTTTTGTAATTGTGCCGCGTCCGCGCCGTACTAAACTGACAATATTTTGTGTTATTGTGCCGCGTCTGCGCCGTACTTAACTGACAATATTTTGTGTAATTGTGCTACGTCCGCGTTGCACGAACTCGTAAACACCACAGAAAATGGTGAAGACGCGACGAACGCGGGAAACCATGTCTGCAGAGAGTGCAACAATCTCTGAGGCGCTCATAACCATGTCGCAAGCTTTGGCCGCGATTAATACCAAAGTAAACAATTTGCAACCGCAGCCCGTCACACCCCAAGAGCGCACGTCCACACCCCCGAGGAGCGCACCGGCGGCGGCTACCCTGCCCATGCCACCAATAACCCTGCGACGCTTTGCAGAGGATGGTAAGGTCCATCCGAAGGAATTCATTAAACAATTTCAAAAGTACCTGACGGACTACAATGACGAAGATATTATCGAGATTGCGATTAATCAACTCGACGGCCCCCCGCAAGACTGGGCGAATGCCATGTCTGACCAGTGGGCGACGTGGAAGGAGTTCGAAGAGGCCTTTTTATCCACGTACTGGTCGATGTACAAACAAGACGCGATTCTCGCAGAGTTTACAAACTCAGCGTATTCCAGAGAAGTGCACAATTCAATGGCCCAGTTCCTCATCCATTGGATGGGGAAACTAAAGTACATCACACCACCAATTGAACCAGCCCGATTTATCCGACAGCTCATTTCTCTGCTGCCAGCAACCACGTTTAATATCCTGGCTGCAAGCAACATCAGCACCACCGCTGAACTGCTGCAAGTCCTGCAGCGAATGGACGAGGGAGCGTCACGACGCAGGCACAGACAGATCGCCGTGGACACCACGCACCGACAAGCGACGCGACAACAGAACAACAGCAACAGCAACTGGCGTTCCAAGCCAAAAGATGAAATTCGCGCACGAGTCCACCAGCTTTCCGCAATGTCGACTCTCGACATCGAGAGCCACGACGCCCCCAGGGAAAACGACGACGACCACGAGACGTCGGGAAACGAGTCGTAGCTGCGCCTGAGACTTCCGAGCCGCCAGCCGAGACCGACCAGAAGGAAGTCACCACTGAACCAACAGAAGACACGTGTGGGATATTTTCCATCGGAATCGAAGGAAATCCACTCGCGGATTTGTGGGACGAAGGTCCGAAAGAACATGTTAGTACAATATGTGAAAACACATCACACATAGAGGCCGTGATCAATGAAGTCCAGGTACGAGCCAGTCACGAAAGTGCGAATCACACGACATTACACATCGACGAATTACAGCCGTGCGTGAAAGAGCCAAACGAGAATATTTCACAGTTGGTAAAATCTTTAGCGGCAGAACAGAAAACTGACGAACAATTTAAAGTTATCGTTAGCGCGCTGCAAACGAATTCAGATTCGACGGCGACAGAGCAGAAGTTGAAAAGTGAAAACATCGTTCACGAAAACACGCGGTTTCATCGCGTGAGATACAAGCTTGTATGGAAAGCGTGTGTTCCCCATTCACTGATAAATCAATTAGTGATTAACTATCATGAGGCGTATGGATATTGCGGGGCATACAAAATATTTTGCAAAATGCGAGAGTATTTTCACTGGCAAAGAATGCGACGACATATCGTTAAAATAGCAAGATCGTGTGAAATTAGCCAGAAAGCCAAAATTCTTACCCACACACTAGCTGGAGAAATGTCATCCCTATTACCTGACCGACCAAATCAGCTCGCGGCAACAGACCTTTTCGGCCCATTACCAAGGTCTCGAGGAGGAGTGATTTTCGTGTTAGTAATTTTAGACGTGTTTTCCAAACATGTGAAACTTTATGCCTTGAAGAAGGCAACGACGCAGGCAATTTTGAACCGTCTGACAGGCGACTACCTGGTCAACGTAGGTAGGTGCGAGAAGCTGTTGAGTGACAACGGAAACCAATTTTGTTCGCGTCAGTGGTCTACCGCCTTAGTGAAAGAAAACATTCAGGTAGTTCACTCGTCGGTACGGCATCCGGCCAGTAATCCTAGTGAAAAAGTGATGAGTGAGCTAGGTAGGATGATTAGGAATCATGGATGAACGTGACCATGGAGAAACAACACAGAAGAATTAGCATTGTTTAGTTTGTTTAGCATTGTTTAGTCGTTTTAAGTAATTGCCGATGAGGGATTGTAAAATATATTCATTTTAATATTTAATTTATATTATCTATTCGTCTGTTTTAGATTAAAGCATGTACACTGTTCATTTTCCCCCTGCTTTAAATCTGGCGGGGGTATGTAACGTTCCCGCCACTTTGTGCGGTTAGTAACCTGTCCCTCCACCAGGGCAGGTAGGTAGGGTACAGAGACGATCCGAAAGGGCTACGACCCCAAGGAGAGGCAGTTGACTTCGGTCCTCCGAATGTACCACCGGTCCGCCGGATTAACATCCCTTTGAATAAATCATTGTTTTCATCCTATCTTTTGGCTTCGTTCTTTATTGTGATAAGCGAAACCTTACAACTGTTACAAACACAGATCGAACAAAGATCCTACCTTTGAGTGTAGGTTCTAGGTAGAGAAACAACGTCAATGTTACAGTCTCTGCGTGAAAGATGGCCGTTAAATGACTACCTTACCTACAAAAATGCAGAGTACCGGAACGTCACGTTAAGTGGAGCCACTGTCGTATAAAATTTAAGTTCGATATTTCTCATAGGTTACTCGCTTTTTAATATTGTTACATGTATATCAATCGTTAAGGTAAACATTGATGAAGATTTTTTGAGCATGAAAAGTCTCAAAAGCGAGTTAACCTACGAGAAATATCGAAATTAAAATTCAGACGACAGTGGCTCCACTTAACGTTATGTTCCGGTACTCTGCATTTTTGTCGGTAAGGTAGTCATTTTTCACGCAGTGACTGTAACATTGACGTTGTTTCTCTACCTATAACCTACACTCAACGATCCTACTAATAGACAAAATAAACTTAGAAAACCAATGCACCTGTGTTTTTTGGGACTTACCATACCAGCTAACACCGGATCACATTTATTGGGTATTGCAAGCTTTTAATCCTATTTGCTCCGAGCCAGCGTTATACCTTCACAAGATTCTGATCCCGTATTTCACCCTCCATCAAGCAGTGTGGTCAAAAAATTCGGCAACAAACCATCTCAAGGACCGCTATAATTCACGTGATTTTGTCACAATGTTCATAAGTCACCACGCTGACAAATGCTCACGTGTCCTTCTCAAACAAAGACGGGGGGGAAAAGAAAGCAGTAAAAAAAGGGGAGCAAAACATTGCGTTATTTGCTAGCATTGTTGGGCGTTGTTTTTTTCCCAGTGTGTAAAAAGAAATATTAAATAAATTCTCGGAGACGTCCAATACAAATCAAGCAGAAAAAATAGAGATTTATGTTTTGCTAAGTCTGTTGATGTAAGATTTTAGGAAGTGGGGGGAAGGAATATGCTGAAATTCTTTGGCCAGAACAAAGAAAATTGCTGGCCATGGTTTGTTACTGAAAAGTTGTAACCCGTATCACATTGTTACCCAATCAGAGAAAATAATTTAAATAATTGTAGATGTTTAAATGGTTTTTCTTACATTTATAAAATAATTTGGTCTATTCACAAGAAAATTCAAAATATGCGTACAAACGTAAGTCCAGCGGGTACTGGAATTTAATAAAATATCTAAGATTTCAGCTGGAGCGCATGGCACCGCCAACAGCGCGAAAATAGCGATAGAAATTTGCTGAAAATCCAACACATTACTTTAGTTAACAAGCTTCTTGTTAAAATTTTTGAACTCCAATATATTAGATGCTAGGGGTCGAAAAATGTCTGTGTAATTCTTTAAGAATTTGTTTGTTTCTCATCATCCAAACCGAAAACCATCCGATAATTTTTGCCACTTAAAAACATAAATGAAACGTGAAATTTAATTGAAAAAAATCATAACCTCTCGAAGCTTTGACCCACATTACAGAACTTATAAAAACACACAACTAACAAGAATATATAAAAAAAAAAATATCACATTTCTCACTTGTTTGTCCCGAATTTCCTCCCCTATCCTTTTTTTTCTCAAAACCAATGGAAAAGACAGGAAAAACACATTAGCAAAATCTAGCGAACCTTGTGACATCATTAATTCCCCAGACCTATCCTGGAACATCTCACGCTTTTCACGGGAAGAATCCTGCGTTGCGATATACACAATCCACCCCCCTTTTTGTTCAGTTTCGACATTTTTTTACGTGGTTTCCTTTATCTGGTTAGCTGTATCGGTTTTGTAAATTCTTTTGTTCTTGGCTGGGGTGAAAAGTTTTTGAAGATGCTTTTCTTGGCGTCTAAAGGGGAATGCAATGACACTGAATATCCACGTTATATTTTCTCAACACGTCTAAATCTATTTTAAATTCTTATTTAGAGATCTTAGTAAGGTATGGAGTGATTTCAATTGATTACTATTAACAAAATACAGAGAATGATTATAATCATACTTTTGATTATACTTATACTTGTTTTATATCCTTACCGCTGATAATACTTAAAATTATAGACATAATACATGTATAAACTAAAGGCTTTTCAAAATCGTAGGCTCGTGCATTTTTTATGTGAAGTTTGGTAGTGTTTACAGGTTGACAGAAATCTTTTACAACGCGTGTAACTATAAGACAATTTAATATTTTTTATTGTGAAAAGCGTCAATCTGTTTGGTAGTGTTAACAGATTAGAGCAATTTCCGATCCACAGCTGCTACGAAAACTCGACTTTATTTTTATGAACACTATAACCATCTCAAAAATTGATAATAATAAATCATAATAAATGATAGTAATTTTATTGATACTAATAAAATACCCCGCACATTGCAAGCGTTTGCAATGTAAATAGGATTGCATTTAAAACTCGATTTATTTTTCTGAAAAACGCCCTGAACAGGCTCTTTTACAACGCGTACGAAATAAAGACTAAATAATATTTTTGATTTTTAAAAGCGTCAATCTGTTGCCAATAGTGTGATGAGTCGCCTAGTTTTTGTTTCGTCGCGATCAGACAAGTGGTTTGGCCGATTAGTTGTATCCAGTAAGCCTAGATAAAGATCTGAGTAAGCACCCACTCCAATAGACCTGAGTAGCCTACCACTCCAATAGACCTGAGTAAGCTACCACTCCAATAGACCTGAGTAAGCTCCCACTCCAGTAGACCTGAGTAAGCTCCCACTCTAATAGACCTGAGTAAGCTCCCACTCCAATAGACCTGAGTAAGCTTCCACTCCAATAGACCTGAGTAAGCACCCACTCCAATAGACCTGAGTAAGCTCCCACTACAATAGACTTGAGTAAGCTCCCACTCCAATAGACCTGAGTAAGCTCCCACTCCAATAGACCTGAGTAAGCTCCCACTGCAATAGACCTGAGTAAGCACCCACTGCAATAGACCTGGGTCAGCTCCCACTCCAATAGCCCTGAGTAAGCTCCCACTCCAATAGACCTGAGTAAGCATTTACTCTAATAGACCTGAGTCAGCTCCCACTCCAATAGACCTGAGTAAGCACCCACTGCAATAGACCTGAGTCAGCTATTGACTCAATAGCTTCAATAAACATTGAAGGAAACTCCTTACTAAGATAAAAACAAATGTTTGCACCTTTTCCACAAACAATCCAAGGCATGTGGGTATTTCTTCCAATTTTACTTTGTTTATTATATTTTTTTAAAATATCAGAATACGAATAAATAAAAATATTGAAAAAGGCCCAAAACTTAGTACGGGGCAAGGGGGGGGGGGGGGGGGGCAGATCCAGCCCAAATTTGATTATAAAAAGTAAAGCCTAACTTATACGTTAGCTTTCTTACTAGATCAGTAAACTCAGTCTCAAAAACTTGGCAGGTTTCTTCTGATTTTTAACGCGTTATTCTTCCTCACAACCCCAAATTCTGATATAAAGTTTTCTAAAAAGTTTTGCATCCTTGCCACGGTAGATTAGTTTCTAAGTTGAATTAGTTCAGTCGAAATATTTGAAGGTATTCAAGCTTATGTTTCGGATATTAATTTCGGCTACTTTAGAGTTTTGTCAGAAACCTTGTAAAATCTTCCCTCTGATTACTCCCAAGATAAGAAGAAGCATACAGTCTAGCCCGTGAGAGAAGATACCAGCACAAGGACTGTCCCCTGAATTGCTACAGTCTAGCCCGTGAGAGAAGATACCAGCACAAGGACTGTCTCCTGCATTGCTACAGTCTAGCCCGTAAGAGAAGATACCAGCACAAGGACTATCCCCTGCATTGCTACAGTCTAGCCCGTGAGAGAAGATACCAGAACAAGGACTATCCCCTGCATTGCTACAGTCTAGCCCGTGAGAGAAGATACCAGCATAAGGACTGCCCCCAGCATTGCTACAGTCTAGCTCGTGAGAGAAGATACCAGCATAAGGACTGCCCCCAGCATTGCTACAGTCTAGCCCGTGAGAGAAGATACCAGCACAAGGACTGTCCCCTGCATTGCTACAGTCTAGCCCGTGAGAGAAGACACCAGCACAAGGACTGTCCCCAGCATTGCTACAGTCTAGCCCATGAGAGAAGATACCCGCACAAGAACTGTGCTTAGCATTGCTACCAACTCAGTAATGTAATTTCAGTTACGAATCAATGACAGGATTTAAAATTACTAGGTAAATTTGAAAATGAATATTCATTACTGTAAAATTTATATAAAAAATTCTTGAAACAAAACATCTAGTTACGTGACTAGCTTTAGAACAAAAGTTAAATAGCGGACATCAGCGAAAATTACTTGTAGTGTTTATAAAAATGTCAGTTGTACCACACGCCACCCTAAAACTACCGGTGGTGCCTCTAAACTTAAAGTATGGTCGCACGCTAAACGTAGTGTACGCTATCCGATCTCGTCATCTCGAGTATCTGGCCGCTAGACTGCAGTACGGAATAAATATGAGCAAAGAACGAACGTCACGAACTTTGCGAAAATATACTCGAGTATCTCGCACGTCTTCGGGGGTCGTCTGGTGATTTTCCACACGTCAGCAAAACTGAAGAGTTCAATTTTGTCGCCTCGACCGCGTCTTGAGAGTTCATTGTCAATATGAGACCAAAAATAAAGGTTCCTGCACCAACTCGTGTTTCCGCTCCCCGCAAAGGAGCGGACACTCGCCGTCGCCTCTGTGCTGGACATTCCGTGACAGGGTGCTTGTTTCGCTCCACGCAAAGGAGCGGACACTCGCCGTCGCCTCTGTGCTGGACATTCCGTGACAGGGTGCTTGTTTCGCTCCACGCAAAGGAGCGGACACTCGCCGTCGCCTCTGTGCTGGACATTCCGTGACAGGTTGCTTGTTTTGCTTCACGCAAAGAAGCAGACACTCACCGTCGCCTCTGTGCTGGACATTCCATGACAGGGTGCTTGTTTCGCTCTACGCAAAGGAGCGGACACTCGCCGTCGCCTCTGTGCTGGACATTCCGTGACAGGGTGCTTGTTTCGCTCTACGCAAAGGAGCGGACACTCGCCGTCGCCTCTGTGCTGGACATTCCATGACAGGGTGCTTGTTTCGCTCCACGCAAAGGAGCGGACACTCGCCGTCGCCTCTGTGCTGGACATTCCGTGACAGGGTGCTTGTTTCGCTCTACGCAAAGGAGCGGACACTCGCCGTCGCCTCTGTGCTGGACATTCCGTGACAGGGTGCTTGTTTCGCTCTACGCAAAGGAGCGGACACTCGCCGTCGCCTCTGTGCTGGCCTACCGTGCCATAGCGTACAATTTAATTTCGCATTCCGTTATAAAAATAAACTCTTAAGTCACCTTATCTTTACTTTATGAAAGAAAGTTCTAGTAAAAAATGAATTTAGCCATTTCGTGGCTCTCTAGCGTCTTCACACAGTTTCTGTTTGACTTTCTTTGTTTATATTGACGAGATAGATATGTGAGGAATGGCTAGCCTCAGGATATAAACAAAGATATATGTTTCTTTTTACCTTTATTTCGTGGAAGAAACGACAAGATACAAAAATTTCCGTTACACGAGTTCATCGCGGCCTACAATTTCTTAGAACTGAACGGCTACAATGTCAGTGTCAACAATCGTTTGTTGTCTTTACCCAATCTAGCGAAATTGTTTATCTTGGTCCCTATTTTGTTTCTCATTTCTTCATTTCTTGTATTTTTGAATTAATTATTACATTTCAATGTTTCTTGGTCTCTTAAAATTATATCTCAGTGAACCTGTGGTACCTTTAACTGGTAATATTTTCATCTAAAATCTACCAGTAGTACCTGGTAAATCAACCTGCTGATATTTTATATTTGATTAGAACAATTAGTAATTGAAACGAGAGCAACAGCGCTTATTACGTTCCATCATACATTTTTGGTCATATTTAAAATATATCGTTACCGTTACCACGTGTTGCCGGCTCGTTTGGTCAGTAGAAAGTTTAACATTAACGCTGGCTCTCTGGCTTCACCTGTAAACTCGACGGTAAGCTTTATTTGTGGTCTTACGCAAAGAGTGCTCCACCAAGCTTCAGACGTTATTGCGTTGAAGACGATGGGTGGTCCAAGGAGGTTCAAAGTGCTCTTTTACTATGATTTTACGTGTAAAATTATGTAAAAAATTTGGCTGTCTTTAGCGTTTGTAGCACTTTTTGGTTTATTTTGTTAAGGAAAGTAAACGATATAAAAATTACTATAAAAGTACTCCACAATTTTAAAAATACTTCAATGTAAAGCTGGGGACAAATTATTTTACCACCATGATTTACTAAAATTAAATTTAAATTTAATATATTTGAACAAAGATCGATATTAAAGCTCTCTACTTGATTTTTTTTTTTCATTAGCTCTCAAAGAAGAAAAAACTCAGATTTTTGCTACCATCTCTTACAGAATGAACTGTCTAAGTTTTTATTTTCAAAATTTTCACTCGAAGAAAATATAAATTATCGGCTCTCTTAAAAGTAAAAGTTCTTTTGCGGTAGCGCTTTTCAGACGAGAACTTCAATTTTAAAATGTTAACTTCAATTTTCTATAAAATTCAAAGAAACTAAAATGGAAAGATTAAATCCGACTATAACGTTCGCTTGTTCCTAGTTTGGAATTTCATTTAAATTGTAAATGCAATTTCCATGCCGTACTGGTCGTTACTTTTTATGACAGTCAGGTAGTTTCCTTACATATATTCTGCCAAGTCGAGAGGCGCACTTTTTTTAATCCCAATGAATAAAGATTTTCCAGTCAAAATCTTCCTCTCATCGCCCTGCCGAACGATCGAGAATTCTTATAGGACAGATGAAGCTTTTAACGGATTCCAATTGTTTATTGCTACATTATATTATTGTTTTTGCTGTTTCGGGCGCGTTGCCATTGAGTTTATAGGTACATTTAGAGAGTCTGCGTTAACCTTATATTTTTTTGCTGAGCAAACGAGGCCGGCAACACGTGGTAACGGCTGTGACCACCCGATGGCACATGTGGCTATCTTTTTTAAAAGCCTCTTCAATTAAATAGATACGAATCGTGATAATCGTGATAACATAAGATAGCAGAATTGAGAAGCTCTGTCAGGCGATCTGAACATCTCCATGGCTACCAAACGTTGAATCTACCATTGAACCTCCTATGCTAGGCCATGATATACCCGTGGTAACATAAGATAGCAGAATTGAGACGCTCTGTCAGGTGGTCACAGCATCTCCATGGCTACCAAACGTTGATCTACCATTGAACCTCCTATGCTAGGCCTTGATATACCCGTGGTAACATAAGATAGCAGAATTGAGGGGCTCTGTCAGGCGATCTCAGCATCTCCATGGCTACCAAACGTTGAATCTACCATTGAACCTCCTATGCTAGGCCATGATATACCCGTGGTAACATAAGATAGCAGAATTGAGAAGCTCTGTCAGGCGATCTCAGCATCTCCATGGCTACCAAACGTTGAATCTACCATTGAACCTCCTATGCTAGGCCATGATATACCCGTGGTAATATAAAATAGCAGAATTGAGAAGCGATCTCAAAATTGGCGTGTAGTAATGGAACTAAATCTGTAAGCCCAATGGTTATTCTACCTGTAATACACTAGCGCTACCATATTTAACACCTCCGAGATACTCTCAATTGCCAAACAGTTCACATTTTGATTTTGACAAACTTAAAATTACCCGGCCTCGTATCCCGGCCAGACAGACTCCACCGGGAATTGTATGCAATTCTGCAGCTATGATTGCCTCTATACAAAACACGTCGTGCAATAGAACACAGTTCATCTTGCAATTGTCTTTCTCGCACGCAATCTGCGTCGGCTTCAGTCAATCCAATTCGTTGTTGTTTTGATTGCGTTTCGCCTCGAAACACCGTACACAGCCTGTCGTTTGTAGGAGAATACAAAGTAACATGGCTGAAAAGATAGCTAAACTAACAATGGAAAGACCGAACGGTTTGGCGTGTTGGAAACACCGGTTCTCGATAGATCACCGAAATTAAGCAACACTGCGCTGAGTCAGGTATTGAATAGGTGACCATTATACACATGACCAGTTCTGTTCGGGAGAGAGGTTGGAGGGACGAAAGTTAGTACAGCAACTTCATTCGCCTCGCTTATCAACCTCTCGACAGCATGGATTTGTGGAGGAATCCTGCTGTTCGAGTTGTACCGTCCTTCGGAAGGGACGTTAAGCCGGTGGTCCCCTTGGTGCTCTTCGACAGGAGTAGACTACGTGCCGAACCAGGTTTCCCCTCCTCCCTTCTAGGCTAGGTTAGGTTCATCATCATCCTCATCATCATCCACTCATTCACCGACGCCATTAGACCAGTGCCGCAGGGCCAGTTGTCAAAACAGTGCGTCGTTAAACACCACAAATAATAATAACAATGGAAAGCTCCGGATAGCTCAGTTGGTAGAGCACCCGACCGGCAATTGGGAGGTCTCGGGTTCGTGTCCCGGTTCGGTTGCACATTTTTCCAGTCTAGCTTCCTTTCCATCGTCCGCTTGATGGTTTAAGCTCCCTAATGGAAATGCCAGAAAAACCAAAAAACACTGCTACCTAACAATGTCTTTAGACAAGCATTACATAATTTTTCCTAAATGTAATATTTCTGATAGATAAACAAAGGATTTTATCGTTGCTTATAGGTACACATTGTTGTGCTAGAAATATTGAATTATGTACCGAACTTTGGATTTATGCAAAGGGCAGTTTCATAGATTTTGTTTTGAAAGGTATTTGCTAGTTGGATATTTGACTTCTCTTCATCCAGATAAGCAATCGGATGTCCAGATGAAAGCAGAATGATTGGTTGTCAGCTTGGAGATGAGTGTTAAACTGACCGTTATAAAAAAAAAACGCTGTATTTCAAATTTGCCGCCTTTGTCGCTCTATAACTGCATTGTAAAAACAACGTGAATTCCGAAGCGGGCAAGAGAATTTGATCGAAAACAAATTAAAGCTAGTAAAAGATTGCTGTCAAAATTGTTAAAAATCAGAGTAAAAAAGTACTCTTTAAATAGTTTTCTTTTAATCCTAGTCGAAAGTCATTTTTAACTGTCGACTAACCTAACCTATCATTCATGGTTTTAGAAAATATCGCCACAATTGTATGTGTTTTTTGTTTTATTTAAGCATCTTCTTAGAGAAAATACTTTTCCGAAAAAAATCAAGCATTCTTTTTAGTACCGTCTTAGCGTCAACAGACTGTGATCACTAGCGTCTCTCGATCTCGACCGGATATATTTCGAATCTACTGTCATTTAATTTCCCTCGGCTAATCTGGAATGGTAATTCGCTCGCTCAAAACTGCTCGCCGCTCACCGTTCTCTGATCGAATTTTAAAACACACCAACGAAAGGAGCATTTTAATTGAAGTACTTCGTTCGTGCGCTTTTGGGACTGGTTTTTTCTACAGCAGTGTGTGAACGTAATATTAGAACAGAACAGAAGAAAAAAAATGTCATGCCACATTGTTTGTGAATCGTTGTGGTCAGAAGCACTCGAAAGCAAATACAATTCGCATTTTCATCGATTTCTTCAACCGCGTTTAATTCTGGTTACAATCTAAGGAAATAAGAATCGAAGGTATAATCTAAGGAATATCTAAAGAATAATATAAAACTGGGATCGAGTTCAAATTGGTCTGTACTTGAGACACAACTTAAGTCCAAGACCACGCAGCACTGACGCGGTCTCGGAGACTTACTTCAGAAAGCAAGATCGTGATCTTGACAGGTACTTTAAAGTGCCAAATAAAATACCAAGACCAAGAAGGCAAGACAGAGACCAAGTCAATCGTGTCAATCTGATTGTAAAGCTATAAATCAATTCTAATAATTGACGAAGATACGATGATGAAGCCACCCTAAAAATACCACAACATTTTTGATAACAAAATCAACAAAATCTGATAACGACACCGTGGATTTCCTCAACTCTATCTTTAATTAGGTCTTGTTATTAATTATGACGTGTATTTCAACTACGCAGATTTAATTGATTTTTATAATTAATGATTAGACGCTGTAATTTAATTTTTCACTGTCAAACACTTTTTTTTTACAACTTTAGGAAAGAAAATTGTAGATCAGGATGAAATCTTACTTAAATTGCAAACGCTTGCAATGCGTGGGGTATTTTATTATAAACACTATAACCGTCTCACAAATTGATGCCAATCAAAAAGCCAGTATCCAAATAGCTCAATGGTTCAGAGCAACACCCGCGATAGGTGGAGATCGAGGTTCGAGTCCGCGTTTGGGCATCAATTTTTGAGACGGCTATAGTGTTGTTAATAATAAAAAAAATTGTAGATTGTTGACAATTTTCCTTTGTGTAAGATCTTTTCGTGAAAGTTGGTTCGTGTGGCAAGCGTTAATGAAAGACCAGTGTGTTTATGCTACATGTGTTCGTTTGAGATGATCCTTTGGGAAGTGATATTGTCTCCTCCAGGATTGCTAGGACCAAACGAGGGCCTCCGGCGAGACAATGGATTGTGCAGAATCGTGGATGGGTAGACATGGATAAACAGTGCTAGGAAGTTTAAGGGGGAAGAGAAAATTGCTAAGGGTGGGTTCTTCCGAGTGAACATTTCTGGGAAAACATAATAAAATTCGCGTATCGTGCTTTTGATGAAAACTATTTAAACTTTCGAAATGTTCTTTTGTTTAAATTTGTTGCGGCACAGAGTTTTCTTACTTAATAACGAAGCTACGGAGTTTATTTTATTAAGAATTTTTTTTATTAAAGTGTATGAAATGAAATGCCCTTTTGTCTTATATTCCATCAATTTTAAATTCGATTTGAGTTCGGATGCATATACATATTTTTCATCAAATTTGCCTTTTTTAAGTCTAGTTTTCAGTATCCAAAATCTAGTTATAATAGTATAAAACACTCAGAACGGAGACAGCCGTACGTACTTTCATTGATATTCATTTCAAACATCATCAATCAATCCCGGGTCACAGGAATCAATTTGTACAATATTTGAGCGAGTTTTCGATTTCTCGATGTTAAATCCACGAAGACGACATGAGACTTAATTAACTTTCATGACAAAAAGATCGCGTTGAGTCGAGACGTTTGTAAATTGCCTCGCAATTTCGATGTCAGCGATTCAATAAGGAAATGATTGATTTCAGAAAGCATTCGTTTTAATAAATACCAAGCAACGCACCACTTACTTTGTCCCCCATGTCCCATGTCTCGTGTCCAAGCCTTGCCTGGAGGTCGTGGGGTATGAACCACACCATGGCTGTGCTTGCAGCGTGCCAAGAACCCACCCTGTCCCATCGCGCCCTGCCTAACGTGGACCCTGCCCCCATGTCCCATGTCCCATGTCTCGTGTCCAAGCCTTGCCTGGAGGTCGTGGGGTAAGAACCACACCATGGCTGTGCTTGCAGCGTGCCAAGAACCCACCCTGTCCCATCGCGCCCTGCCTAACGTGGACCCTACCCCCATGTCCCATGTCTCGTGTCCCAGCCTTGCCTGGAGGTCGTGGGGTATGAACCACACCATGGCTGTGCTTGCAGCGTGGTCCTAGATATTTGATCGCTGTCACGCAGACCAACTTCAACGAGCTAAAATTGACTTCACTTTTGTTCTGTCATCTATTTACTTCCTTTATAGCAGCCTTTTTTACAAACGTCAAAGGACTATAACATATTTTTCGAAGTGTTATTTGAAATGTGGCCTTGCCACATTTCGTTATATGACCCGGTAGATAGCGCTGCGTGAGGTGGCAAACTCTCCCAGCGAGTCGACCACAATGTTTGAACATCTCTTACGAGCAATATCTACCCGCTGAAGTGGCGCCAAACATCGACAAAGCGCACGAAAACTACACCCATTGGGGGGGTGGAGGATGAGTGAAGCTCCTCGCTAAGGATATGCGTTTCCTGCTTGTTTACATAATAGAAGATTCGTAGCTCGGCTTGTGACTCGTGTTTACAGAGTAAATCCTTCGTTCACCCTCGTCCGCAAAGCACGGCGGGCTAATTTTCAAGCATTCTTGGCACAATTCACTGGAATGTGAACAGTGTCTTGACTCATGCATGGCGTGCGGGATATGGCGGGGACTGAAAGTGGTAGCGAACAGCATTGCTATGTGGATACTAGTGTTACCGTGCTACCATGTAGCGCTAATGTAAAAATGTTTTCGCAAAAAATGGCCGCCAAATGACTGCTTTACCGCGATAAAAATGGAGGATGTTACCAGATGGCGACACCGTCGTTTCGAGTAATTAGTTTGCGCTCTGGCGACTTGATTTCGACTACAAATTCATACATTTTTGAAGATGTATTAATTTTATTGGATGGAGCTAAATACCAAATACAGTATGCAGCAGACTCGTTCATTTTGGTTTGGGTTCACAGCTTATAGCCAAGATTTGCCACAAAACGTGAAATATATTTGCATCATACTGCCCGACCTTAAGTTAGCTCGTAGCTCGCATTTTTCGTCAATTTTTGAACATATTTTGGGCACGCCTAAGCCAGTTTCCTAAAACTGATTAAAATGCTAATACCCGAAAATTGTCTATGCAGAAAGGTTTTTGAATTAAAACCATTTCCACACCTGCTCCATCTTTGACTGCAACTCTGCCACACATTTAATAAAAATCAAGCTCATGGTGCACAACAAGAAAACCAATGACAAAAAAAAAAAAACTCTAACCTCACTTTTCACTTTATTTACCAACAGATGGAGGACGAGGGTAACCACGGCAACGACGACACGCGCTGTTTCATCCTGTCGACGCTCGCCGCCCAACACCAGCCACGTGTCAACTGCATCCTATGCGACGCCTCGCTTCCGGTTTACGACCGGTACCCTTTGTTGGACGGCACTTTCTTTGTCAGCCCCCTGAGACATACCGAGTCTTGTCCGGAGGTAAGTCACGTGGTTACACTCATATTGATTTGTTGTGTTAAGCGATGCACTGCGTTGACAACGGGCTCTGTGGCACTGGTCTAATGGCGTCGGTAAATGGGTGGGCAATGATAAACCTAACCTAGAACCGATCATTATTATTTATGATGGTTTTTAGACTCATGTCTACTTGATTTATCCAAAGAACAACTATTTGAAATGTGTTTTTCTTATCATTATTATTTATTACCACGCGGTACCTACTCTGTCGAAATGATCCAAACGGAACCACTGGTTTAACGTCCCTTTCCAAAGATGGTACTGTACTAACTTTCATTCCTTTAACTTCTCTCCCGAACATAACTGGCCGTGAATGGTCACTCATTCACAAACTGACCCAGCGCATGTTGCTTAACATCGGTGATCTCATGAGAACCGTTGTTTCCAACACGTCAAACCGTACTGTCAAAGCAGCTAAGCGAAGCTATATCCTAATGCCTGATAGTTTGGGATCAAATTCATCAGCAAAACTTGCAAAACGTTACATATTTTATTCTAAATTAGTGTCACTGCGTCTTGTGATAGAAAATGGGACACGTTACTGGTGGACGAGAAAAGCATTTCCCTATTTCCCTATAATTTCCCACGCACCCTGGAATTGATGGGACATTTCCAGCGGGGCGAAAAGCACACAAAAACTTTCTCTCCACTGATATAAAAGATGATGCCACGTTTCGTCCATGCAACCAGTTTGACAAATTGGCCGGGAGGGATTCGAATAGACATTTTTTATCGAAGAAAAAAAAACGAAGAAATATCAGCAACCATCAAGGAAGCTACAGAACGGTTAAATTTGTCAACGAAAAAATACATAACGTCTTTGTTGAGTTGATTCCATTGTTTGATATTCGTGTTCATATGGGACGAGACCTCGATACGGTTAAAAAATATATATACATAGTTTGGTGGACTAGTGTGATGATCAATCTTGTCTTTTTAAGATTTTCTGCCACCTTGCTCAAAAGGAAAGACCATACGTGTTTCTAGACCAATTTTTACAGACTTCCTGGCCGTACCATTGAAATTAGAATTCTAGAAATCGAGTAGGTATATTGTTGAAAAAAAAAATAAACTTCTGACTAACAGGTTTTTTTTTTTATTAATTTATTTTGCCTTTTGCGCTATCCTGAACTTCGTTAAAAAATGTCATTTTGGTAAACAGAGACAAAAAAAAAGAGAAACCTTAAGAAAAACTATTTCAACTGGGTTTTGAATGCTAAGTAAAAGACTGCGAGAAAAGAGAACCACCTTAGGTTGTAGATTAGGTAATTGTTATAATTTTATGTGGTTCTTTTGTTATCGGAAAATTGTCAGGACTGCTCTAACCCTTGAAGAAGTAACTAGTATATGTTGCGAAACGTCGGAAAATTTAGTAGCCCTTTACTTAGCATTCAAAACCCAGTTCAAATAGTTTTTCTTAAAACTAGTGCTAAGTTTACATCAAGTAGACATGAGTCTAAAAACCATCATGAAGAGAAACCTGTTCGCCATAAATTGCTTTGTCTACAACATGCTCGATTTCTAGAATTTTAGCTTCAATTTTACAGCCAGGAGCAGTCTGCAAAGATTGGTCGCTAGGAGTGGTTCCCGTTAAATATCAATTGTGCGTTTTTTGAAACTTGAAGACATTTAACACTCCCAGCTTGTTAGCTAGATATGCGTGGGCTGCAAAAAAAACGCACACAATCAAATTTCTGTGTCGAGCAGTTTCGACTTCTGTGAGGCAATAAAAACATTTAAGGTCCAAAAATTTACAAAAAAAAAAAAAAAAATCATGTACAACATAGGGCACGTAGGTACATTAAACTTAACTCTTTTGTCAAATTAACAGTTTTATTATTATTATCTTGAACGTACACACATTGCCGGCAAAAACCTCTGCAAATGGCCTCACCACCAAATTGGTCAAACAAAACGGAATTTTAATCTACTTTCCTTTCAGCTTATGTTAAGTCTGCCGTGTAACTCGATTAGGGGGTTGTTTTTCGGGTCATGCTGTTGCCAGGCTTTCGCTCAACCTCGCTAATAACCATGGGTCATTTGCGAAGATTACGTCGTTTGTCTTTTCGGCAGACATTTTTATTTTTTGGGTACCGGTGCAATTGAGATCTTCACTGGGGACCATTTATTTTGCAAAAGTTGAGTTGAAGGGCTTTTCAAGAGTTTACGTGTGGAATCTAATTTCAGTATAGATATTTCTGGAGATCCTCTCCCCAGACATTACAGAAAATACTTTTCGTAATTCAAGACCAATTTTTTGGAGGTTTTTTGACCATAATTTCCCAACTAAAAACCTAAAATTTGAATTTGCAGTAGATTGAGGGTCAAACATTGGATCAACACGGTAATTTTTTTGTACTATTGTCGCTGCTTACCAAAATGAACCCATTGTGCCTAAAACAATGCAAAATTTACCCAAATTCAGTACCCACTGTCGAAACAGTGCGTCGTTAAACTCCACTAATTAATAAATCAGGTAAATCGTTAAATCAGAGCTTAAAAACAATCAGCCAATCACAGACCGTGTTTCCAAATTTTCATGGGTTGTTACCACGGTGATAACAACTTTACTCAAAATGTATAGGGCTTTGAGATACACAACATGTTTAAAAAACCCGTTCTAAACCCCGGTCTTCATCCACCAGGTAAAGATGGACGGTCGCAGTCTGTTCCTGAGCGCTGTCTGTATGGACTGTTTGGAGGCGTGGGGTCCAGGTCGCACACTACGCTGCATACACTGTACCAAACCGTGGGACGGGTCATCCTTGGTGCTAGGCACCATGTACGCCTACGACATATTCGCAGCTGCTTACTGCTGCGTCGACAAATCCAGAGTAAGTGTCCAGAAACTCAGCATTATTTCAAGAATTACAGTCGATCAACATGTAGATAGAATTTTGCATTGGTGGGTACGGTTGGTTCGGCCTGCACCATTGCGGGTTTGAAACTTGCTCAATGACGTCATGCTCTCTACCGGGTTTGCACCAGCTCCGAGCGAGAGCGCTCCCACCCGAACACGTGATCATTAGCTGTCAGTGCATTCATTTGTTTTCCCAATTGCACCGTCGAAATTCTCGGAGCAAGAAAAGTGCACCGGGAATGACCCGAGAGCGAGCAACTCTGCCAGTCGAACACGTGAAAGTTGCACTGGGACAGAGCTACATGCACAGTCGAACACGTGAAAGTTGCACTGGGGCAGAGTCACATGCACAGTCGAACACGTGAAAGTTGCACTGGGACAGAGTCACATGCCCAGTCAAACACGTGAAAGTTGCACTGGGATAGAGCCACATGCCTAGTCGAACACATGAAAGTTGCACTGGGACAGAGTTACATTCCCAATCGAACACGTGAAAGTTGCACTGGGGCAGAGTTACATGCCCAGTCGAACACGTGAAAGTTGCACTGGGGCAAAGTCACATGCCCAGTCGAACACGTGAAAGTTGCACTGGGACAGAGTCACATGCCCAGTCGAACACGTGAAAGTTGCACTGGGACAGAGTCACATGCCCAATCGAACACGTGAAAGTTGCACTGGGGCAAAGTCACATGCCCAGTCGAACACGTGAAAGTTGCACTGGGACAGAGTCACATGCCCAGTCGAACACGTGAAAGTTGCACTGGGGCAAAGTCACATGCCCAGTCAAACACGTGAAAGTTGCACTGGGTGAGTCACATGCCCAATTAAAGAGAGAGCAATGGTTATTTACATTGCCAAATTTTTAAAAACAAAAAATGCTCCAATCAAATGAGATACAATGGTAGATTCAACTTTTGGTAGCCATTTTGATGCAATATGCCATATCTCCTGAAAGAGCTTCTCAATTCTGCGGGTATAGCTTGGCTTAGCAAAGGAGGTTTAATGGTAGTACTAGCGGTTAGTAGCTATAGCTCAGATCGCCTGACAGAGCTTTTAGAATCCGTTTTCCGCGGGTGTATTTAAAAGTGCTCGTGTACACACGTGCCTCTTTGCCTGGTCAGCAAAAGAAACTAAAGCATCTCATTTCCGAGAGTCATGAAGCGGACATTGGTTTACTCGAAGCACGTAGGAAACGAAGAAAATGATAGGACATAATTCAAATCAGGCATCGGAAAGAGAACCCGAACATACGTCCGAAAACAAAAAACTTTGACCAACTCTCAAGTATTCAAAGAACCGATCGCGAAACCTCAACCAAAATTGAATCGTCGGCCAACATTTCAATTCAAACTTTCCACCAAGAAAACTACGAGAGAGAGAGAGAAAAAAAAGTATAAATAAAGAATGAACTTCTACGACGGTATCAAACGAAAGAGCCTCACAAGGAGACAGACGAGATACGAGAGTGTTGTAAAAGATGCAGTCATATATAAGAGGAAAAACCTCCGGAAAAGTCCGGAAAAGTTTGTCACGCGTTCGCGACGCTTGGCACGGTAAACTTTTCTTTTTCCCCGTCGCATGCTCTTTGATGTTCGCTGAGCCCCGATCCCCGTCGTTCGATTATCGATACATCTGTGCTTTTATCAAGAAGGATTTGCAATACTTCTTGATACACTTTGAAAGGAGAACGAATCACGGTAGTCACTTTTACTAGAGTGTTGCGTTACCTGCCACGAGTAAAAGTGTTTACGAAATGAAATTACAATCAAATATTGTAGCACTCTATCTGAATTTAGCATTTCTCTTTCGGAGTTCTCATGTACATTTTCATCACTGCATTTGAGTTTATAGGTTCAGTCAGAGGACAAACGTTAATGTTAAATTTTCTGCTGGGTAAACGAGCCGGCAACACGTGGTAACGGTAAAGTCCCACCCGATGGCACCAAATGTAAGGAAAACATAGATGTAAATCAATCGTTGAGGTTAGCAATAATAAAGGTTAATTGAACGTAAACCAGTCTCATATGCGAGTAATTTGCGAGAAAAAAAAACTGAACATTCTTAACACTCTAAACGACGGTCCATTTTGCGACAATTTTTCGCAAAGAAAGTTAAACATAGCGCAACGGTACGAAGCTAAAGCAATATTTCACCACTAAGATCAAAAAACCATAAATTACAGGAAAACAAACTTTATGGAGCGAATCTACCGAATGAGTCGAAATAATCTTAACGGAACTATCCGAGTGAGTTAATTGTGTTCCTATAAACAAAAGATAGCAGATGGAGCAAGTTTACTGGACGATATTGTATTTATAATGAACGAGCTACCTACACGTGACGACGCTATCCTGGAAACAATCGGGTCAGACCTGTCACGTAGCTGGTCAGGAAGAGAGAGATGAGAGGGAACTTATCGATTTGTTGGGTTTTTAGTTTAAATGGCGGGTGAACGATGACCAGGTGCATTGATTTTTGACCTGATAGGTTGATAAGCAGTGTAATTAACATTTTTGTATTCATTTTTATCCCTCAACCTCTGTCCCGAATTTAACTGGTAATTTTATTTGATGGTCACCCGTCCAATACATGACTTAGCGTAATGCTAATAAAAACTATTTGTAATGGGTTTTAAATGCTAAGTAAAGGACAACTAAATTTAGGAAAAATTAAGGGAAATTTAGTTTTCTTTTACTTAGCATTCAAAACCTATTTCAAATACTTTTTGTTAAAACTAGTGCTAAGGATAAATCAAGTAGACGTGAGTCTAAAAACCATCATAGCGTAATGCTGCTTAACTTCGGTGATCTCAAGAGAACCGGTGTTGCCAACACGTCAAACCGTTCGGTAGTCACCCATCCAATACCTGATTGAGTATAGAGTTTCTTAACTTTAGTGATCTCACGACAACGGGTATTGCCAATACGCCAAACCGTTTAATGGTCACCCATCCAATACCTGATCCAGCGCAGTTCTGCTTAACTTCGATTATCTCAAGAGAACCGGTGTTTCCAACACGTCAAACCGTTCGGTAGTCACCTATCCAATACCTGATTGAGTATAGAGTTTCTTAACTTTAGTGATCTCACGACAACGGGTATTGCCAATACGCCAAACTGTTTAATGGTCACCCATCCAATACCTGATCCAGCGCAGTTCTGCTTAACTTCGGTTGACTTTATTTTACCTGCTGAGTACAGCACAATAAAAAAACCCATTAACCCACCGTTTTTTTTTTCGTCACATACAAATGAAAATCTTGCTACATATTTTGTTTACCTGTTCTGAAGTAAAAGTGTGTTCTTCCTCTAATGAACTTACAAAACGAATGAAAGTAGGAACTTTATTTGAGTGTATGTGTGTGTGTGCGTGTTTTAAGTAATGAATTCCACAGTTGCTTTGATATCTGTTCGGTTGAGAGATTGCAGTATGCTTAGAGCTTGATATAGATGGTTAAATCACTGAAAGTGCTCTCCTTTTTTGATATCGCTCATCTTTGTATTGCGTCAGCAATCTGGTAAAATTAATTTCACCAAAATCTTCAACGTTGAAAGAAGAAAAAAAAGCAATCCAATAACATGTCATAATCTGGAGCCATCTTGATGCTCACGTTTTAACACAATCAAAACCCCCTTTCCATTACGTGCCCCGTTTTTTTTTCAATCTTGCTGATATTTTGGATTATCAACAATTTCTGTTTTGAACTGTTTGTCGTGTTGGAAACACCGGTTCTTGTCAGACCACTAAAGTTGAGCAACACTGCGCTGAGTCAGGTATTGGATGGGTGACAACCGAACCGTTAAGCTTTTTGACAGAAGTCAAGTGCCGGTACCGGGTTTATCCTCTTTTAATGCAAGGTTCATCCTCGTAATCATTCACTCACGCTATTTTTCCAGTGCCATAGGGCACGTTGTCAAAACAGTGCGTCGTTGAACCCCACTCATCAATCAATCAATCAAATCAATATTCGCACAGAAAGATTCAGTGATACAAACAAAATTTTACATAATAAATTCAGCTGGATTTTTTAAATTTGTTTAAAAATAACACGTTTTTTTGTACATTTAAATCCTCGCCATCATCCGCAATTGCAATATTTGCAAAAGCTTAAAAAAGTGTTAGTTAAAATTCTCGTTTTTCTGTAATACGTTGAGTAATTAATAATTAGTTAACAAAAAAAATTAGACCGACTGTTTGGTTCGAAGCTAACCACTGAAAATGGTCACCCAACCACTGTCAGAACCGCACTTACGTTGCTTAACCTCTGAAAGCGTGTCTTACTAATGCTAACTAATACATTGCACATTTTCATGTGCTTTACAGTTTTTTTTTTGTGCAATCTGTCGCGATGATAATACATATTGATATCTTTCTTGTAAATAAATGGCCAGCACGGGCGTCAAACTTGTCCAACTTTTTATTCACTCTCAAAGTGGGTAGAAAAGATTGTTCAATTTTGTAAGAATCCAATTCTCTAAGAAAGATCGAAGAGTGTGGTTACAGACTACAACACCCTGGTAAGAGCTTTCTTTTGTTAAGTAGTTTTCCGCGAAGAAATCTCTCGAAATCGCTGCTGTCCTTCCATTCGATTTATTTATTGCCTTTTCTGAGATAAGAAACATCCAGGTTGGTTCGAACAGGTTCTAGTTTTACTGCAATTTATCAAAAAGCATAAATATGATTGGGTTTTCTTTCATTGTGATACAATATTGCATTTTTAAGGCATTTTTTAGAAACCATTTTAGCTCAATTGGTTACAGCAACACCCACGACAGGTGGCGATCGGGGTTCGAATCTCCGGTGTTATATATTTCAAAGTAAGGTGGTCAGGCACTCATGATCATTTAACAAATCTGATTCTTCTGCAAAAGCTCGAGCGTTCGTGATCACCGGCTTAACGTCTCTTCCAAAGGACGGCACAACGCGAACAGCAGGATTCCTCCACAAATCCATGCTGTCGAGAGGTTGATAAGCAAGGCGAGTACATTTGTTGTACTAACTTTAATTTCTCCTTCCTCTCTCCCGAACAGAACTGGTCATGTGTATGGTGGTCACCCATCCAATACCTGACCCAGCTCAATACTTAATTTTGGTGGTCTTACTAGAACCAGTGTTACCAACACGACAAACCGTTCGTCCAGACTTAATAACAATACATTTAAATAATAAAACACCCATCGTGTAGACGCTATGTTATTCGAAATCTACTGACCGACATGCTATGTTTGAATTATGGAAATTTCCAACCAACCCTGAAAAGATTCCCTTCCTGAAAACATGAGAACAGGAAATGCACATCGATTTTGCACGTGAAATGCAACCCACTCTCCCACCTTTTATGTTCCCCCTTCTCATTATTTCTCTACCCCAACTTTCCTTGCTTCATCACGCCACCCCTAACCCTCCACAGTAAATGCACCCAGTGTTACTCAGCTATCGTGTGTCTGCGTGCAAATTGTTGGCTACTGACATGCTACGCACCGTAATTTTCAATGTCAAGAGCGAAGCTTATCAAAAATTTATCTAACAAAACCTGATATCAGGATATTTTATTTTATTTTTGATTAATTGATTATTAAAGTCTAAAGACGCGCTTTTTTGACATCTGATCATTATGGCGTCGGTGAATGAGTGGATGATGATGATGAACCTTACCTAGGATAGAAGGGAGGAGGGGAAACCCGGTTCCGGCACGTAGTCTTATTCTGTCGAAAAGCGCCAAGGGAATCAATGGCTTAGCGTCCCTTTCGAAGAACGGTACAACGCGAACAACAGGATTCCTCCACAAATCCATGCTGTCGAGAGGTTGATAAGCAAGTCGAGTGAAGTTGCTGTACTAACTTTCATCCCTCTAACCTCTCTCCCGAACTGAACTGGTCACGTGTCTGACGGTCACCCATAAATGTATTTTAATTTTAATTTATTCACAGTTTAAGTCTCAATCTGTTTCCAAAACTATCAGTAGTCAATAGGAAAAAATATGTAATTCTCAAGCGGTAATTAGGTGGGTTTTTATTTGTTTTATGCTCATATTGTCACATGTCAACATTTAAACCCGTATCGACTCGATAGTCTTAGCTTGTTTGCCATTTCACGTACCTACCACAACCCCATCCCATCAGAAATGCAATGAAATGCATTTATTCGAAAACGCAGCTCAAGTCTGCCAATAATATTGTCGCAGAGGTAAATATTGACTTCTAAAAATTCGTAAACGAATACCTAATTCTAGGAACTGTTGCACCTGTGTTTTTGCGATACCCCATACATAAACTATTGGCGAATTAGGATACTTTTCGCATTCCATGTGGGTTACAAAACTATGCCTTAGAATGTGATTAACAAGAATTAGGTTCCATCAAAGTCTTCTCTGATATTGAAGATGAAATTGAGAAATTAGTTACTTGAAGCGTAATGGCCAAGGTAATAAAAAAAACTCTAATGTACCCTAACACAGTATAAAGACCGAGTCCGTAATATGGCCAATTCCTCAAGGAAATTAACTGAGAAATCGTTAAGCAATCATAGACGAACGCATACATGTTACCCCTCGGACTTAATTAGCTAAATTGGAACAAGTCTAGCCGAAAATTGGATGAGATTTGAAGATAATCTATTTGTCCTTACTAAAGTTATTCAATACGATGAACACGTATGCTGATTACTAATTGAATATAATTACTATTCTATCATGTCAGTCTCAACTCGAGCGAAATATCGTGTAATCCGTGATAGTTGCAGAATTCATCAGATTATTAATTCGGGACTTCTGTCAATATACCGTTGGGTGCAAGGCGGGGCGATTGCTAAAGTCAATGTAAATATTGTCAGCTGGGTTATTCTGCTTTTCGGTCGGCTGTTGAACCCGTATAATAATTTCATTGTTGAAAACAAACGCAATACGAATGGTTTGTCGTGTATGAAACTCCGGCTCTCATGAGATTGCCCTAGTTGAGCAAAATTGCGCTGGGTCAGGTATTAGATGGGTGATCATCATATACATGACCAGTTCTGTTCGAAAGAGAGGCAGTAGGGAAAAAAAACTATTCGCCTTGCTTATCAACCTCTCGACAGCATGGATTTGTGGAGGAATCCTGTTGTTCCGTCCTTCGGAAGGGACGTTAAGCCGGTGGTCCTCTTGGTGCTCTTTGACATGAGTAGGTTACGTACCGGCACTGGGTTCCCCCTTTTTCTTTCTTTCCTAGGTTAGGTACATCATCATTTTCATCATCATCCACTCATTCACCGACGCAATTAGACAAGTGCCACATAGCAAGATGTCAAAAACAATGCGTCGTTAAATAAAAAAAATCAATCAATTGCATAAAAAACTTCCAACGTTTCCAGTCATGTGGAAGATCTTTTTAATCTCCCTGCAATGCTACTGCGTATTGCATCACTTTCTCCAAAACGACAGCACTTTGGCAAAGCAATATTGCGCAACATAAATTTTTAATTTCGCAACACACCTTTTTTATCGCACACTCAACACCAAAAACCATCTGCACATTTTCCACGCGTCAGCTTTAATTTTCCGCTATAATTTTCCGTTTTTCCAACACTCACACACTCGCACACGTATAACACCATATAAGTATATTTTATTTTCATTCCGCTCCTAGCAAAGTGGTTCATAACTTAAACGTACCCCATTCAATACCACGCCTGTTAACTTTCATCGCGTGATGTTAACACCGACCCGTTACTACCTAACGACCCGTTAACAGCTCTCCTTAAACTCACCCCTCTCGATGAGTATTACCTTGTCTTGTAAAATAACCAGCTTGTCTCATGTTTGTGTAGGTTTATCTGATATTGAGAATGTACCCGTAATTTGCAATCTGTACAATATTCCTTAAAAACTTTCGAGGCGAGGTAGTTAAACTGGGTAATTGAAGAAATCGTGAAGTGTAACCGTTGTTTCGAGTGTTCAGAAATTGTATTTCGTTATTCATCGCAGATTACTCGCATTTGAGACTGTTTTACGATCAGAAAATCATTACCGATGCCAACCTTCACGTTTAATGTTCATGTATCTATATTTTGAGTCGTCATTATTTAATTTTTATTTTTTTTAAAGACAGCCACAAGCGTTATCGGGTGGCATTAACCGTTACCACGTGTTGCCGGCTCGTTTGCTTAGCAGAAAGTTTAACGTTAATGCTGAATCTCTGACTATACCAATAAACTCAATGTATCGATTCCTAAAACATAATTCGGACAAAATTGTCGCAACAATAAATAGCCTGGACTGCTTTTTGTTTTTCCGTCATTGTTAACTCTAAGAATTATATTTAAACTCTGCTTCGTGGATCAGGCCGTAGAGATACAAAACTCTCCAGAGAACAAAAACACGAATTTGTTCCCAAAAGCGCCAAACGGTTTTGTCTCTAGCCAATATAGACTACAGCAATATGTTCCTGCCCCATCCGCATGGCCATTAGCCTTAGCCGAGTGCATAAAGCGCTGACCTCAAATTGCATAACCGCACCCGGTCATTCAATTTATTGACCCCGTCGTCATGCCAGGTCATTTTGCCCCCTAGCCTGGGCCGGGGGCCACCAAATTAGTTTTCCAACGAGCAAAATGGTTCGGTAATGTCCCATGCCAAAACGCGATACCAGTGTCCGCCCCATCATTTTCATCTATAGAAGCATGTTCATTTAGTTTGCTAGAGATACCTAACTACTGGACATAAACTAATGTCTATTGTGTTTCAGAGTCAGATGCTGATGTCATTTAGGGTTAGGGTTAGGGTAAGAGACATTTACTCTAGGCGTCTTGAGACTTAAACATTAGATGGATGCATTGTCTTCTCTTGACCCTTCATAATGGTTAAGGGAGATTAAAGTTCAGTCTCTAAGGTACCTAGAAGATGAGCATTATTAGGAAGATAATTGTGTTTGTTCTAAAAATCATGCATTGTTATGTTTTTTTTAATGTAGTTAAGTCATTGTCAGTTGACATTCGATGATACAAGAATGTATTTAGGACTCACAGAGACGAGGTAATAAAATGAAGATGGAAACATAGCACAAGTGTAACGTTCATTTCAGTTCGTATACCATTTGGCTGTCGAAAATAATTTATCGCTTTTATAGTCACGGTTTAAATAAAATGATAAACGCAAAAGTAAAAAAAAAAAAAACGCAAGCTTAAACCAATTTGAGGCTAAGAATATATTGAATGTTTTTGCACAATTCCCAGCTGTTTATAAATGATAACAATGCCTAAATCAATGTTTCCCGAGGCCAAAGCACTCGTAACACAGTAAAGGATGAAGAGTAGGCAACAAACCCAAACAGTGTAGACATATAAATCAATAAACCCACAATTTACACTGCGTATCTTCTTGGTTATAGTAATTAGAAATTGTACTTACCAAATATTAAACAAGAATATGACCCTTTCATTTCATTTGCCGTTACATGTGGTAACTTGCAGTGTTATGTTCAGTTTCGTACGACGTACCGAAATCCAAAAGAGTTGCACGTTACCAACAATTTGTTTCATCATGGCACTTATTATAATCAAAGATAAACGCACTCAACTGCACTTTGGTATGGTAACTTGTATTCCGGGAACGTATACAGCGAGGAGCGGGGTTGAAACACGACCGACCTAGTTAAAAGTTCCCGATCACTGTGCATGGTAGCATCGCAGTCAGCTGACATTTGAAGGCCGCGCTGTCTCTACTGACCAATATACGAATGTATACAAACTTCTAAACGAACCAATCTGATCAAAAATCCCATGTTTATTGCTTAGAAAGGGGACGCTCTACCTGGCTTCTTTTAGGAGTATATAGACTAATATAACTAGCAATTTTATGTTCGCTCTTTTCGCAAGTGTGCTTGTAAATTTTGCCCGTAGTTACGGGAGATCGGTAAACCATTCGGTGGTCACCCATCTTTATTATCTTATCAAATTATTATTTTTATTGTTATTTTCTTATACCTGACCCAGCGCAGTGTCGCTTAACTTCGGTGATCTCACAAGGAGCGGTGTTTTCAACTGTTCGTAACGATGCTTTTTTAAAGTAACCGCAACTTTCAGCTCTATGTAACTTTCATTTTTAATTCTATTTTGCATCGACTTTTTCGCCAGCCATGTCTTATAATATACTCGTATAATATTTCCAGTTTTAAAGCGTGGGGTCAAAATGGCTAATTTTGTCTAACGGCTATTTTTTTTTTTTTTTAAACAAATATGCGAAATCTGATCTAAATTGAATCTTGCATTGCGCGGGATATTATTTTTCCTAAAAATACAATTTCAACAAATATTTCTTATAGAAATACTATAATTGAGTCTCGACGTCGTACTCCATTTTTGAACTGTGTTTGGGTTAAAAAAGAGCAATTTTATTCTGTTTTGAACACAAAACTAACCCAGCAAATGCTTGAAATGGGCAGGGTATTTGAAAAAGAAGTTTCCTATCAGCTTCTTGCTTCTTATCTTTGGAGAAACATAATTTTCATAAAATGCGCTAAAATCCTCTCAAACAATACCATGTGTCCAATTAGCTCAAATAGTTAGAGCAACACCCGCTACAGGTCGAGATCAGGGTTGTCCTCCAAAGTTTAGTTGCTGACACCAACTATTGATTGGTTATCAGTGATCGTAACAAAACAAAACTAATCTATATGTAATTTTCTTTTGTTTCAGTGCACTAAATGCATGAAGAAGTTGCTGCATCCTGCCACCAGGTTAAACTTTTTCTCTGACTACAGTCAGCCCCTGCGCTGTCCTCACTGCGCTTTGACAAGCACTCATTTTGTGAAACCGTTGCCATATGGTTACACCAGAGACAACTCCTACCAAACGTGGCCATAACATGAGAAGAGCCCGCGGCAGGTCCCTAAGGTAAAGTTGGCAACGCCGGTACCGTCTTTAACACAAGAAGATGAGCAGCTTGCCATGTTGCTTCAATGTTTCATTCAGTTGTCGTTGCGACGGTGAGATGGCGCGTAAAGCGCTAATGTACTTTTTTTTCTTTTTTTTCTTTTTTTTTTTTTTGTATTTGTTTCTAATTTTTTGCTATGTAAATCAAGATATGCAATACATTTGAGTAAAATCAGAATTTAGATATGTAAGAGAATAACAATGGATCTTTTTAGTAAAACATATGGAGAAAATGTTGCTAAAATGTGCAGATAAAATCTAAAATCTCAATAGTCTATTTCAAACTACAGTATATCAAGGATAAGAACAACCAAAAAAAATGGCGGAACAACAGCTTTCACCCATAAGAGCTAACAAGAATGTGTTATAATTTTATTTGGTAGTTCTTATCATAAATTTCCTATAGTTCTATCTATAATGAATTTAATATGTAAAATATTGAAATCTTCTCAGGTTTTCGTTTACTGGCTTATGTCTCTTCCATTACGTGAGTCAAACTTTTGCGATATAAATTGAGGTTAAGACAATATCACAACAAACACTTCCGTATAAAAACTCAGTTTTCAGCAAAAAAATAAAAAATAAACATCTTACTGCCAATTTATACGGTTTTGTATAACTTTACTCGAAACTTTTTTAGCAAGTGGTATGATATTTTGTTATTAAACGCGATTTACTTATTTAAATCGAATTTATCATTACACCTTTGAATTGTAATCATTGAAGCAATTTACAAATAGGGAGGGGAACTGCTTGCGCGCTACTAGTGCGGTGGTAAAGGATGCAATGTGTGAAAAGCATTTTAAAATTGAAGAGAATACAATTTTGAACACATTTAAAAGTCAAGAGAAAATACTCTTTTTTCTATCTAAGTAGGCATAAGTAAATGGTCGTTCTGCTTTATGTAATACATTGTAAAGTACATCTTTGTATGTCTTGTAAGAAAGGATATTACCTACATTATAAAAAATACTTCATTAAAAGTATCAAAAGCGTCCTGATTAGCTGTGTTTTCAAACTAATTATATAAATAAATCAAAGAATATATCGATCGGTTGCTATTTAACACAGAAATATTTACGTTCTTTCGCCATTGCTGAAAGAACTGTACAAAAGAGAAGCACAAATGTATTCCATTAGGGCTTCTCTGTAGAAGATAACTAAAAAAAAATACCTCCAGCTACAATTCACCTGCAAAAAAAAATAGATCTATTACAAATTATTATTATTATCATTATGAATGCAAAATTATATCAAATACCTTCAGTACAATTTGTAACACAAAGTGAATATTTACAACTTGCATTAGGTGTGATTTTTAAATGGTCATTATGAAATCATGTAAAATGTATCCCAAAAACTACAATGCATCGATTTTTCAAGTCACCATTGGATTACAGTTGATTTTGTCAGGTGTCGACATTTTGATCCGTCTCGACTTGACCGTCTAAGCTGTGTTGCCAACTCGCAGACTTTCTTCACCCCCATTCCGTTAGGCAAACCAGAAATCTTTGCAAAAATCAATCAATTCTGACAGCTGTCATGTTTCAGGTGTCTGATTGTTAAGGTCCAACGTTAGAAAATGATACATGTACGTTTTTGGAATACACGAACATTTTTTTCTTGAAATTAGTGTTCAGTTGCTAGTACAAACCAATTAAAAAATTATCGCTGTTTCACCCAATTGAGATACACATCAATTTCATAAATTATAAATGAAGATTAAATATATTAGCTATATTAATCTTTATTTATTCCTTATGAGTAACAGTGTTTTTTTTTGCAATGATGATTTGGCATCTTAATATTACAGTCTTTTTCTCATGGCCAGACATACAAAAGGACAAAACTGCAATACTTATCTACTAGATAGTCTATTCATAACCGAAGTACCTCAGTTGCAAAACAACTCAAAATGCAAGGACATGGAATCACTCAAATTAAATTTAAACTTATTTTTAGTAAAAATTAAACAGTCACAAGAACAAAAAACACAAAAAGCCCAGCCATTATTAATAGAACCTTTATTTTCGCGTGGTTCTAACCTCAAAATTTTCATCGAAGTACAAGTTTTTGGAAAGAAAAACTATGAAATACTTGTTCCATAAAAGAACAGTATTTTTACTTGGTTTATGCAGATCCCGGGAATGCAATAACCAGAAAAGGAATGTATTTCCTTTATCGCTTGTGTCAGAAATGTTTTAATAAATTCAATTTTAGGCCAAAATCATACCAAACGAGAACATTTGGAAATTTTAACTAAGCACTGGGCTGGTTGTTAACACATAACTTTATATTGAATAAAATAAAATAATAATAAAGTCAACAACTTGAGTGTAGAGACACATTTTTGGGCATAAAAAATAAATTTTACACATTTGAGATTGCTGAAACCGCGTCACAGCATGGTTTTGTTGGTGCCCATGATCCTTGGCTTACAAAAAACAACAATGCCTTTCTTTAAAAACGAAAAACCTCGACAGCATTAAAAAGTGTTTTAAGATCAGTCACTCGGTTGGTTTAGTTCATAAAAAGATCGCTAGATGGAGTTAACTGAAACTAATTACCGCTATCTAGCGCTTTTCTACTGAACTTAGCTGTTGAAAATGTCAAATACATCAAATAATTTTCATGATTTGGCCATACACATATAGAAAACCAATTAAAAATAAACAATCTATTCCACCTATTCAGTACAAACTTTTAAGAGATTCTAGAAACAAATTTATTTGCAAAACAAATTATCACAAAAATGTCAAATTGTAAATATTCACTGGACTCAACCTGTTATTTGTTAGTGCGCCTTGGTTGGTGAGTTTACGTCACGCACACCAGTGTCGTCGACGATTTACGCACTGTCCTGAAAATGCGGGTAAAACTTGAAGTACAATGCGTTAGAAAGTCATCCCTGTTTTATGAGAATATTATAGAAATAATATTACACTGTTTTATATATTAAACAAAGTATATTAGCATTAATTGCATTACGAAAAAAAAAAACACTATCTCAAATATCAATGAATTATATTTACTCTGATTTAAGCTTGTCTATAACAAAAAATAAATAAGTTTCTGTAATTAATGAAAAATAGGTGTATAAGACGTATGAAAATTGTATCAAGAATGTGCTAAATAGACTTCCTGGATGTTAATTATTAAAATCGATGTACACTTTTAATGAAAGATGGTTTCAAAATGAGCTATGCTACAATTTTTATTTCTCATGGTACTATTATTAAGCTATGAAATTCTTTTGATTAAATAATGTAGTTGTAAATGACGTACTGATTCGTACGTTATCGTCATAATCTTTTTTTTAAATAACACATACTTCCGATAACAGGAACAATAATACAATATAAATAATATTAAATCAGTCACTATTATTACCTAAAAGATAGCATTTTTAACGTAAGCTGGCGGTAACTGTATTTCAGTATCCAAACCTTAAAAAAAAAGGTGAAATTAATTTTCTGAATCGAACAACATGGTTTTTTGGTAATTAATTGATTAAATTAAAAGTGTTCCAATTCGATATGAAAAACTGCAGCTTAACCGTATTTCAACGTGCTCTGAAAGATACGCTACCTCCGCTTGTAAGCTTTTAGAATCACAGTAAAGTTAAGATATTCTAGCTTGCTTATCTCGCTTTATACATATTATGCCTCGTACAAGTGTGAGGCAAATCTGAAATATTTTTAAATAAAGCGAGTAAGAAATTCTCGTGCATTTTTAAAGATGGTGAGAATTGAAAATATTGCGCTATCTTATTCGATAAGTGAACCTGGGTGAGGTTTTTGTTCGATATAGTTTTCATATCCCAAATAGAAGACGATGGAAAAATAGATGACGAATATTTTCAGATTTTTGTTAAATTTTCAATGATCTGCATGTGAATTAATATCGTGTGTTTGGGCGAGATAATTGCGATTCGGGAAAGGTTTCTGAACTTCGAACTTGACTTTTGTACAAAATTTGAAGACACCTTTTTAAGTGATTGGATTTTTTTCATGACGAATCGGGGGAATTTGGCTAATTTTATGCTTGAATGTAAATATGACGCAGGTTAGGTGTCTCTGTGACTGTTTCTCTGTGTGTTTTTTCGTAAATTTAGCAGTGGTTTCTAAGGAATGAGCTTTTGTAAGATTTTGTATGGTTATTCCTGAGGAATAATTGATTTATCCTCGATGTAATTTTTTTAGTGGTGCCTAAATCTTTGGCTAAACTTTGTAAATATTGAAAGAAATCTCTTCGAAAAGAGAACCTGTGCTGTAGTGTTCATTCTTGAATTTTGTAAGTAGAATACTACTATAGTGCTTAGGCATCTTAAAATATAGATCTTATCATAAAAATATAATATTTTCTCTGAGGAACGGTTCATATTTTGGGAAAAAAAGGCCTACATACTAATTACTTACTGTCACTGAAAAAAAATATTTTTCAAAAAAAAATGTCAATGTAATTTTTTCGAATCGTGGAAAGGCCTAATGTTCTTAGTAAGGTTATGCGTGTGATAAGAAAAATATGTTAAGTATACGATTGCAGTTTTTTTTTGTAAAAAAAAAAAAACATAAATCGAAGGCACCACATTTTCCAAAAAAAAGTGTATGGGCTTATTTTTGGCTGGAAGTGGACCATAAAGTTGAGAAAGAAATTTGAAGGAAAGCGAAAGAAAAACTTAAAGAAAAGTGATTGTAACTCGAGTGAAGATTTTTGCTACTGCTAAAATGTCGATACTATAATTTTGAAAAAAAAATATATAGTTTTCGACTTGCGGCTTTTGAAGAACGATCGAAATAAATTTTTGTATTTAATATTTATCAAACTTCTCGTGTCAGTAAGTATTTTGTATTTTGTATTTGATATTGTTGCCTAGTTGCAAGCAATCGAAATTGAAAGGATTATTTTGTATTTGAAAAACGTGTATTAAAGCGATAATTAATGTTGGTACGACTTTCAGGGTATGTTTTTTTATAATGTTGTCATTTGTATAGTTGGTGCCTGTATTTCACAGCTATATTTAAAAAAAAATGAATAGCCTCTTTAAATGCAGGCTAAAAATCTGCTTTTTTAAAACGTTTGTACTTGAATTTGTATGATATATAAAAGATAGCCAGTAAACTTTGTCGTGGAACTATTATAGCAGTCACTTTTTACAGTAAATACAATGTGTTATGTCTACTCCAGTGATGTATTTGCGACATTGCGAGCTTAGCTAACTTCCTTGATTTTTTAAGACCTTTGCCAAATTACCACTAAAAACTAGAAGCCATTTGATAAATAAAAAAATAATCTGTTCGTGAAAACTAAGTTAGGTTAGGTTATCAAAAATAACGTTATTTCTTGCTGTTTACCACCAAATTACCAATTGAACACAAGAACTAATAGAAAATGTATCTAAATTAAAACACAGTAAATAGTTATAATTGTTCATAGATCAGATGGTATTTAGGTTTTTACTGGTAATTTATTGGTGGCCCACCCGATTTCTTGGACCTAACCTGACCTAAATATTGGGAACATTATTTAAGAGTCAATTTTAATTTTCTTATGCAAAAAAAACTCGTCTTCATCGTAACTAAATCCGCGACTCAAAATGATTAAAACTAAGAATTCAGTTGCTAAAACAATTGTTGAAAGCATCGAACAATGGGCATAAGAAGTCAATTTTCTCTTAGCTGTTAGGGTAGATTCTCCACGAACCAAAATTTTAGATAATTTTTGTGCATATTTAATAAAGACTGAAGGAATGTTTTTCAATTTAAATGATCCCGAAGACACAATTAATGTAATTGAGTACTTATTTGAAAAGTAAAGAAACACAGTGATAGAGTAAAACGTCTGTCTTTACACTAAAATTGGATATTCGACCCAAAGTTACGAACCATCTTTATCGCTAAAAACCTTTGCATCTACCGTTAAAATTTTTGTCGTTTTTAATTGTGTTTTAAGCAAAAGCACAGTGTGTTTGGGTCAATATCAATTTGAAAAAATAAAAACGGTTTATCAAATCGCCTCATTATTTGGTCAGTTTTAGTGCTCTAGGCCGTTTTTAGTCGAATCAAACTAGTTTTTATATCTGAGTGATTAATGATTTAAAGAAGGAATTTAAGAAAAATAAGGGAACTGGGAAACTCGGTTTTGAAAGCTAAGTGAAGAACAAGTAAATTTCCCATTTTAAAACTCAATTTAAATAGTTTTTGTCAAAACTAGATTAAGTTAGATAAAGTAGACATGAGTCCAAAAACCAGAATAAGCAACGTAGGTATTTGTTTTTAAATTAAATGGGAACATTTTCGAGTACAATTGCTTTCGTTGGATAGAAATATACTTGCAAAGTTTTGGCCGACGGAGATAAAGTGTGGTAAAATACTCGTATTTGGCTCATTTTTATAAATATATTGTCTCATGGTGACAAGCAACTGTGTTTAGTAAGACTGAATTTAAAAAAAAACACCCACCGAATATTATTTAGAAATTTCGACAAAATTCTATTTGTCCGCTATCGTCAAAGGGATTTTTAACTATCGCGACGTGTCGAAAAAAAGTTTAAAAAAAATGCTGACTCAGCAATAAAAGATAAAATATCTGTATTTTTTAAATAATTTTTTTTTTGTGATATGTTGGAATGTAGCAACACTTATTTTGTGTTATATTTAAATTTATATTCGACTAATCTTTTCTTCGTCTCGGATTTGTAAAGTGACATTCTTGGCAAACATGACAAAAATACCTCCAACAGTTAAATTTCCCATGTTGCAAGTACGAAATCTTCAACTACTACAGGTGACTCCCCCAAAATTTGGACTCCCTTCATGTACTCGAACTAATTTTTTTTTGTCACTGGAGTATTTGTGAACCAATTCCGTTAAAAGTGGCTTAAATATCACTAAAAACCCGTTAATCGACTGAACTATTTTGCAATTTAATCAATGGCGACAGCAAATTTATATAGTTTTTTGTATACAAATAAAAAAAATCTGCCAAATGCAGGCGATATTTTTTGGTTCGTGGTAAGTCTTGGCCTATATGAGGATAAGTAACTAAAAGAGAGCCTAAAATTCAAGCCCCAAGCCTTCATTTTAAAGTATATTCTTAAACATTTAAAAAAGAATATTGGTATAGCTGATTTCATTTGTACTCTTTACTGTATGTACCACAATTAGTTAATCATCTCTTAAGAAAATAAGAAAATATCATATGCGAATATAAGTCGTTAAAATTAATAATATATCTAAAAAAACTACTATTTTAACTTTCGTTATCGTAAATATGAAAAAGCCCACAGATATGTCTGGACCTTTCTGTCCCAACCCCAACCCCCCTATTTAGTACAAATGTCCGCTCGATTTCGCTGGTTCTTGGTGTGGGATGTACATAAACACTTTACTAGTTAGCAATTAGAATCAATAAAATAATCATTCTTAAAAATATAAACAGCATTATTGGATGCTGGACATACAACATTTTACGTTAGATTTTACCTGGCTCGTTTTTAAAGTTGTTGATTAGTGTAAAATACTTTTTAAAAATCTTTTTATAATACCAGTAAAACGTCACTTCGGGAAAATATAAGTATTGTCACTTTCTGCCAAAAAGTGCATATGTAGATAATATTTCTTCATATGATTGATTTCGTAAATTAGGATTAAGAGTCCAAAGTAAAAGTGACATTTTCTAGTCGTTTTGTAAATGAAAGACAAATTGTTGAGAAATTTAAGATGTCGTAACATATACAGATAAAAAAAAAAAGTACCTACGGTGGAATAAAAATTCTCTAACGCTTAGAAAATTATGTTTGTACATTGAAATTGTATTTTTTCTATATACTTCTTGGTCAAGTAGATATGAGATAAAATTAAAGCGTTCGCTTTTTTTTTTTCTTATCGTAAATTTTGTAGCAATTTGTAATGCGTTTGGTAACAACGTCAATTGAAATTAATAAGTAATTTAAATATGAATAAGTGCTTACTGATATATATAATAACAGACATGATACCAATTTTATTATTGGAAAATTGTCTTTTTCCCCTCCTCCCCATATCCCGTTTTTATCCCCTCTTCTAAAAGTGCTTGTACAAAACAAAAAAAAACAATTTGTATAGTGAGATAAGTTCGATAAAAACAAGTTATAATGTTAAAAACTAGTTGATATAATTCGATAATAATCCAATTGTTCCAACTACTTGCTGTGTAAAACATGTATGTTTTTTATTTTCATGGCAATTGGATTCGACAGGTAGCAAGGTTATCGGAATCTGAATTTTTGGTAATGTTTCTTGGTTTAAAATTGTTGCCTAACCGAGACGTTGTGAAGGCGAAATGTTTGTCGCATGGCAATTATTATGATTCACTTGAATTGTTCGTGCTGAAAGCTGTGCGAGATTGATAACTATAAACAGCATTTTGAATGGCTTTTTACATGTTAGTTGATAAGAAAACAATGAATAAAAAATGAGATACAAAAATTATGTTTGACAATTTTAATATTAAATCATAAAAATTCGTCTTCCTTTCCTAGATTGATTGATTATTTGGGTTTATTGACGCGCTGTTTTGACGACGGGCCATTTGGGTGTAATGGCGTCGTTGAATGAGTGGATGATGATAAAGGACGGCCAACGCGTACAACAGGATTCCTCCACAAATCCATGCTGTCGAGAGGTTGATAAGTAAGGCGAATGAAGTTGCTGTACTAACTTTCATCCCTTCAACTTCTCTCCCAAACAGAACTGGTTATTTGTATGATGGTCACCCATCTGGTACCTGATCAGCATAGTGAGGATGACAGTTTGGATTAAAAAAGGAAAAAAATATCGATATATCGATACATTTGATTGATCTATCGAAACATAAATGAAACTGGGCAAAAAATAGATGGCGTTTTCGACTGTCTGCCCCGGTGCGTTCCGGGTGTGCACTGGTGGCGATCTGAATGTCGACTGGACACGAGACTCTGTCCCAGTACAACTTACACGTGTTCGACTGGGCATGTGACTCTGTCCCAGTGTAACTTTCACGTGTTCGACTGGGCATGTGACTCTGCCCCAGTGCAACTTTCACGTGTTTGACTGGGCATGTGACTCTGTCCCAGTGTAACTTTCACGTGTTCGACTGGGCATGTGACTCTGCCCCAGTGCAACTTTCACGTGTTCGACTGGGCATGTTACTCTGTCCCAGTGCAACTTTCACGTGTTCGACTGGGCATGTGACTCTGTCCCAGTGTAACTTTCACGTGTTCGACTGGGCATGTTACTCTGTCCCAGTGCAACTTTCACGTGTTCGACTGGGCATGTGACTCTGTCCCAGTGTAACTTTCACGTGTTCGACTGGGCATGTTACTCTGTCCCAGTGTAACTTTCATGTGTTCGACTGGGCATGTTACTCTGTCCCAGTACAACTTTCACGTGTTCGACTGGGCATGTGACTCTGTCCCAGTTCAACTTTCACGTGTTCTACTGGACATGTGACTCTGCCCCAGTGCAACTTTCACGTGTTCTACTGGGCATGCGACTCTGTCCCAGTGCAACTTTCACGTGTTCGACTGGCAGAGTTACTCGCATTCGGGCCACTCCCGGTGCACTCTTCTTGCTCCGAGAATTTCGACGGTGTAATTGAAAAACAAATGAATGCACTGACACCTAGTGATCACGTGTTCGGGTGGGAGCGCTCTCGCTCGGAGCTGGTGCAAACCCGGTGGAGAGTATGACGTCATTGAGCAAGTTTCAAACCCGCCCTGGTGCAGACCAGTCGAAAAACCCACAAGGAAATCCCACCTCTTTGCACCAATTGTATTGGAAAATATTTTAACATATATTTCCTTAAAGTTTGACGGTGTTTTTTTTTTCTTGATTTTAATGAGCTGTTCCTGGGATTTGAAATTGATCTTTGTATTCCCCTCTTTTGTGATCGTTTCTCCACATCCTTACAGATCTGCCGATTCAACCGATAAAAAAAGCGTCGGTTACAAGGTAAGTTGGCAATTCAAACAGATTAGACTTTTCATGCTGCCAGTTGATTACGTATGACATAAGCAAATGAAACGTCTGTAAAGCAGTGCGAAATTAATGCATCTCTGGGGGAAAATCAAGACTAGGTACCTTCTTCTTGCAAATTTTATACTGTCACAGAATATCGACTTTGGCTTTGTAATTTAACAATAAAATATGTTCTAGAAAGTAAAGTTTTCTGAAAAATAAAATGCATGTTTACTTTTTTATTACAAAGAAAACTTTAACATTTTTAATTAAATATGTCGTTACGGCGGTACAAAAGTGTTGATATTCAAAGATTACTAAATTCATTATTGTCATAATATCATCAAAAAATTCAGCGTTATGTTCCTTTTACTTGAGTAGATGAAGTTCCTGTCACTCGAGGACAAAATATTTTTTAGTTTATGTGGTGGAAACAATAAATGTTCAGTAATATAACAATTCTTTTAAGTAAAACAAACTGTTACTCTGCATCGCACCAAATTTTAAACTGTCACTGTCCTAGATTATTCTAAATCCATCTATTCTCTGTTGAATTGTCCTCTGCCGAGAGACAAATCTCAACAACGACCTACTGTCAAGTGCAGTGTTTACACGATAAACCGTTGGTAATCGTTCGAGAGCAGAGCATGAATAATTGAACCGACTAAAACGATTCGTTAACAGCGTGATACCGATTAAGTCTTAACGTTCAAGTGCAGCTCAATTAGTAATTTCGACAAATGCAATTAACTCGATATCAGAAACAGGTGATCGGTTGGGGGTGGATGAGAACTGGTATAATGGAAAGGAGGTGAGAGATGTTTGTTGGTATTTCAAATCATAGCTTTAGGGTTAACCAGAAGGAAGTAGAATTCAAATGAGACTCAATTTATAAGCTTATTTTATAAACCCCTGAAAATTCACATGGTGCAATTTTTTTTGAACTATTTTTGAGGTATTTAAAGTTTTAAAAAAGTAATTTACATTTAATATTTTTCAAATATTTTATATCGATTGTTTAGTGAGGTTTAACGACGCTCTGTTTTGACAACGGGCCATGTGGCAAGTCGGTGAATGAGTTGATAATGAACGTAACCTAGACTAGAAGAGAGACCGAAAAAAACGGTGCCGGCACGTAGCCTACTCCTGTCGAAGAGCACCAAGAGTACTACAGGTTTAGCGTCCCTTCCAAAGGACGGTACAACTCGAACAGCATGATTCCTCCACAAATTCATGCTGTCGAGAGGTTGATACGCACGGCGAATGAAATTACTGTGCGTAATGCACTGGATGAACAGTGGTACGCACAATAAATTGGTTTCAATTGGCTTTATTCAAAACGAAGCACTCTGACGAAATGTCGACTCGTAATTAGCAGTTAATTAAAATCATATTGCTATCAATGAATCGAAGCGTCAGGTTTTTTAATCTGACGTTGAAGTTTAAAAGCATGGTCATGTGGCATGCAATTATTGTAATTTTTGAGCTAGCGTTATTTTTGTTTGCGTAAAATCGGACATGAAAAAGGTATCTTTGTTCTAATGGATCAATAGTTTAAGTGACTTTAAGTTCACTTCGCTATAAGCTTTGGCTACTGATCTCTGTTTACTTCCATGGATACAGTAAAACCGGTCGAAAATGATGAACTACACTTTTTTTTTTCAAACTAATATTAGTGACTGGATGGTGATGAAATTCACGCAGCAAGTTAATTGTAACTTAATTTAAAATTAATCAATCTATTTTTTTGATAATTAAAAGCACGTCCAAGATTTTTTATTAAATAAGCGGAATTTTTAATTTTACTTACCCCAGTAAAGTTAGCTTGTGTACATCTTTTTCTTTTGCCGCCCAAACTTTGTATATATTTGCGCAAAATACTTAAATTGTAAATGTTATACATAAATCGTGTTCTATTTCACCAAAATCGAGCTGAACTCGGGTTATTCTGATTATTTTTAAGTTATTCAAAAATACCTCCACGAAATCTCAAAAGATGGAAATCATAACATTTCGGTTTAAAACCAAATTTGCAGAGGATATGAATTAATTTTCAAAACAGACCATTTGCATTAAAAAAAAATCAAATAGTTAAGTAATTATGATAAATTTACGAACATTTTCGTATTTTGTTTACACTTTTCGGAGTTTTACTGCCTAATGTATTTGATATTTTTTACCAAACTATTTAAGAATGTTAAATACTTCAAAATTCAGTAGTTGCACAGTTTTTGAGCCCGTATGTTTTTCATTTCTCTTCTTAATCACACATTTCCGACTACATTCTGTGAATTTTGACTGTTTTACTTTGATTTATACAATCGGTTTCACATTATTTCACCCCAAAATATCACTACGTTCATCTTACAACGCAACTTAAATTACGTTTGCAAAGTCCTAGTTAGCAAAACGTTACTCTACTTGCATATGGTATATCTTTTTTATGTCTATCACATTCTTTCGATCACCATGTCTATGTACAAGCTCATCACAGATCCCCTGGTTTCAACATCGACAAAGCTGCATACAGATCAGTGGACCTGAGCCTCGCCGTCCATAACCACGTGACTTTCGGAGAAGTGAGATGGGTGTGAAATTGAGAATCGCCGGTTGACGAATTTGCATGCGTGTAGCGAAACAAAGCCATAAGGGAGTAGGGATCATCGCACCAGACAGGTCAAATTTGTGTATATTATAAAAGTTTTTTGGTAATCGAATTCTGTATTTTTGAAGTTGTTTAATAATAAATTTATTAAATTTGGAATACAAAAACGCGTTGTGAATATATGTATTTGAATAGTATTTCTTTAATTCTTTAGCGTTTTAGCTCCCATGGCTATCCATACTATAATACTACCGTCCGCTCGGCACCTGACTACCGAACACAAAGGTGTGCAGATTCTAGGGAAACATCGAGAGCATGCAAATTAGGTTGGGCGTCAATCACGAGTCAAGCGGAAAAGCTGTTTTCCAGGACAAATCTGATCAACTTCAGCATGACAAGAGTTTGGGTGGGAAATGGGGAGGATAGGGGCACATGGATCTCATTACGATCGGCGATGAATACGAAATCGAGCGCCTGGGGAGGGGTAGGAAGTTAGGGGGGGTTGGAAAATATGACAAAGCAAGGGTTAGCTTGGGGGAGATGGTTCGCGAAGGGTGAATTACCGTGAAAATTTTGTGAAAAAGGGATTTTCCTGTTGCACGTGTGTTTTATTTATTGGTTTATAGTTAAGGGTATCTAAAACGTGGGGTGACTTTTGTGTGTTTTTTACTAAAGTACTGTAAAGATTTTGCTAAATTTCAGAAATATAGGTTAACAAGTATTTGAATAATTTTAAGGACTTAAGATTGTTGTGAGTTTTTGGAGGTTTGCTTAATAATAGCTCTAGGTCATTGTGTTTTCGACTGGCCTGCACCAGGGCCGTTTTGAAACTTGCCCGATGTCGTCATGCCCTCCACCGGGTTTGAACCCGAACACGTGACCACTAGCTGTCAGTGTATTAATTTGTTTTACAATTTCACTGTCAAATTTCTCAGAGCAAAAAAAGAAATTACCTATCTGAATTCAAAACTTAAATATTTTTAAAATAACATTTTTCGTGAAGTTATGATGTGTTTTTCGTATGTGCTCTGTATTGAAGAGGTTCGCGGCTCTCGAAAGAAGGCGCAAAACCCTTTCAAGGGCCGCAAACCTCTTCAACGCTGAGTATATCCAAAAAACACATCATAGCTTCAAACTATGGTTCTAAAAACCACCACTCAACCATTTTTTTATGAAATAATACATTTTTCTAATCTAGAATATATTGGTATATTATCATTGTTTACTGACAAAGACAAAGTGATTAAATAAACTATAGTTATCTGTGACGTTTAAAAAATGACATTAAATAAGGGTGCTTCCAGAAGGGACAAATGTTGTCATAGCTTTTTTCAAAGACTAAAAAAAAGGATCTCTGCACTTTTAATTTTAATTTCGTTTTTCCTGCTTCAGTTACTTAATTTTTTTCTCTAACGTAAAAGCAATTCATGTAAGCGATGATCAAGAGTGCAAAGCCGACGATAATTTTTAATTAAAATTACTCTAAGGTATTAGATGAAAAAAAAATCTTTTCGTTACTACGCTAAGTTATTTGCCCAATAACTGTCTTGATTATAGTTAAGATTTTTTCTGGCTTAATTACACTTCCCCTAGTTTAGCGTAACACTTGTAAGGTATCTTTTTAATGAACATGGTGATGTGATAAGTACCAAATTATTGTTAATTAAATTTCGAAATTAGTATTTTTTTCGTTTTGCTAAAGCTTGGAGAGTTTTTTTTTTCATAAAAAACCTAAAATATCTATGATATATTTTTCCACTGAGTATTTCGTATCGTGCTTTTCTTTGTGTTTTTAAAACCTCTCTTTTTTTCCTTTATTCTGAACTTCTCCACTGCGTTCTTTTTTTAGATTGATACATTGGACTTTGCAGAAATAAAGCAAATATTTAAAATTATCTTTCTGAGAAAGACAGTGAAAAGAAGCCAGTGTCCAAATAGCTTAATGGTTCAGAGCAACACCCGCGAGAGGTGGAGATCGGGGTTCGAGTCCCCGTTTGGACATCAATTTTTGAGACGGTTATAGTGTTGTTAATAATAAAATACCCCGCGCATTGTAAGCGTTTGCAATTGAAATAAGATTTCATCCTAATACAACCACTGTATTTAAAAGGATTTTTATTTAAATTGCAAACGCTTGCAATGCGCGGGGTATTTTATTATTAACAACACTAAAACCGTCTCAAACGGGGACTCGAACCCCGATCTCCACCTATCTATGAGACGGTAATACCGTTGAGTGTAGGTTATAGTTAGAGTTTCAACGTCAATGTTACAGTCTCTGAGTGAAAGATGGCCGCCAAATGACTACCTTACCGACAAAAATGCAGAGTACCGGAAGTTCACGTTAAGTGGAGCCGTTAAAGTTAATTTCGATATTTCTCGTAGGACTCGCTTTTTAATATCGTTACATGTGTATCAATCGTTGAGGTAAACATTGATGAAGATTTTTTGAGCATGAAAAGTTTCAAAAACGAGTTAACTAACGAGAAATATTGAAATTAAAATTCATACGACAGTGGCTCCACTTAACGTGATTGTCCGGTACTCTGCATTTTTGTCGGTAAGGTAGTAATTTTTCACGCAGAGACTTTAACATTGACGTTGAAACTCTACCTATAACCTACACTCAACGGTAATAGTGTTCATAATAACAAAACTACCAGTGTATTTCGTTTAACTCGGCTTGCAATTCATCTAGTTTTAATAAAAGTTGAGAGCTCTTTTGATTGTTTGAAGTTATTAACAAAAAAAACCATTACGTTTATAGGTGAAGATATGATATATTTTCTCCGTAAAAATAACAAACTGTCACATAAAAAAAATATATTTTAAATATAATACAGATAATATAAAAATATCTAATAAAATAAGTGTGAACGCCCAGAGATGGAGTCGCTGTTCTTTTGGAGTGATCACAAATTTCATTTCGTTATTTCTCGTAGATTACACGCATTTGAGACTGGTTTACTCTTCAATAATCTTTATTCAATTGATAAACATGTACCAATATTTTCAGTCATAATATTTTAATTTTAAAGAAAAAAAAACGACAGCCACAAGCGCTATCGGGTGGCGCATACCGTTACCACGGATTGCCGGCTCGTTTGCTCAGCAGAAAGTTTAACATTAACGCTGGCCCTCTAACTACACCTATAAACCCAACGATAAGCCCATTCTGTCATTTTCGAAAAATCAACTAGGTACTATGAAACTATCTTTAAAAATGTCTTTTATCCCAAATATGTTCGTTTGCTGCTACAAACAAACAAGTTAACGGGCGGTTAAGTTTTAAACACTCTGTCTATGTTTTCAGACGCGTGCACACAAAAAAAAAATGTTTGCCCAAAAAATTGGAGCTATTTGCACCCGTGTTAACCAGCTAGGAATAAAACACAACCCGTTGGTCAAATTTAATGTTGAAACGTTTAGCAAGCATTGACCCTCACTCCCTCCACGCTCACCCCCACCCCCCCTCGCTTCCGGTATTATCCACATTCCTGCTACCAAATGATGTCCAAGCATAGAGATTTATACCTTTTCATAGAAATGCGTTTAAATCCCAGTACTTCGGTCGAGTTTTACCAAAATTGTCGACCATAATTTGGAACTATAAGAGGAGATTTCACTAACGCCGTTTAAAACGCTCTTAAACGACGTTTAGGGGTGATTTTAAACAGTAATTTTCTTTAAAACAATGATATTTTGATAATTGCAAACCAATAAACTAAGACAACGCACGAAGAACAAGAAAAAAATAGTTTTTAAAAATGTGTTTGCTTCGAAACGGAATATTTGGTGACTTGGAAATATAGACAAAATATCAATGGGACTTAACAAAAACTATTTGAAATGGGTTTTGAATGCTAAGTAAAGGACAACTTAATTTCCCGACGTTTCGTAACTTGTACTAGTTACTTCTTCAAGGGTTAGAGCAGTCCTGACAATTTTATAACACCTATAACAATTGGTTTAAAGTGCCCTTTACTTAGCATTCAAAACCCATTTCAAATAGTTTTTGTTAAAACTAGTGCTAAGGATAAATCAATAAGACGTGAGTCTAAAAACCATCATCAATGGGACTTCTTACTTTGACCTCCAAATGACAGTTTAAAAGTTAAACCCCCGTCCTTGTTGGTGTAATCAGCCTCACTGAAACATCTGAGTTTAAATTCAATTTAAATTGATAGGATTAGGATTGTAGCCAGAGGTGGTGAAGAGTTGAATGGAATTAGTGGTATGAACGAATAAGGGATGAAAAATGTAAACAGTTTTAGTAAATGGATAAATAAGTGGATGTGAATGGAAAAATAGAAGAAAACACTCAGACAACGTACATAATATTATAAATCCGTTTCAAATAAGTATTTATATAAAATTAGGATGAAATATTATTTAAATTGCAAACGCTTGCAATGCGTGAGGTATTTTATTATTATCAACACTATAACCGTCTCAAAAATTGATGTTAACCCCGTTTGGGCATCAATTTTTGAGACGGTTATAGTGTTGATAATATTGATATATATAAAATATTTTCTCTCAAGAACACTTTTCAATAAAATAAAACATTTAAACAATTATTATTCCTTATATTTACGGTAAATTTATTGTAAATGTTCTTTTCAATTAACTCGACGATGTCGCTATTCATATATTTCAGCTCTATGAAACGCATACATCTCTATGGTTGGGTAACCCTTTTCAACATTTTCCCTTGCACGCTTTGAATGTGATATGAGAATACAGAAGTGTTGAGAGTTTTACCCGTGTACCTAACATTAATTAAACCATCCCAATTCTCGCTCGGTCATAGCATCAGAACAAAAAACCCATGGGTTTAGCATGCCTTCAATTTAAAACAATTACAGCGAATCACTCGGATGAATTAATTTTGCTCGCCAAATGCGTTACGCACTGAAATGCGATAGACGTGATTAAGCTAATTTTTATTTCATTTCAGTATTTTTTTTTGTATTTCTTTTTTTTTAATCAACTTAATTGTTTCCCTTTCAAGTATGATATGTAGTTTTATTTTATTTCTGTGTTTGCGTCAACAGGATTTCAAAAAAACGATAGAAATTGTAGAACATGCAATCATCATTTTAAAGGAATTTAAAGTAAAAAAAAAAAAAAAAACATGCGCACTTGTATTTAATGTTTCATCTTTGTTTATTCGAAAATATTTTTTTTGAAGGGAAAGATCCCTTGTGATTTTAGACCAATTTTTCAGACTGTTTCTGGCTGCACTATTGAAGCTAAAATTCTAGAACACGAGTATGTGTACTTTATTAATCTGTACTTTGTACAGACCTAAGCCAACAATGGATTGCCTAGGACGTCAATTTTTACTAGCTGGTTGTATCCTTTGCTTAATCCAGGTTATTTGAGATCAGCTGGTTGTATCCTATGCTTAATCCAGGTTATTTGAGATCAGCTGACTGGATCCTATGCTTAATCCAGGTTATTTGAGATCAGCTGGTTGTATCCTATGCTTAATCCAGGTTATTTGAGATCAGCTGGTTGTATCCTATGCTTAATCCAGGTTATTTGAGATCAGCTGGTTTTATCCTATGCTCTATCCAGGTTATTTGAGATCAGCTGGTTGTATCCTATGCTTTATCTAGGTTATTTGAGATCAGCTGGCTGGATCCTTTACTTTATCCAGGTTATTTGAGATCAGCTGGCTGGATCCTTTGCTCTATTCAGGTTATTCGAAATCAGCTGGCTGGATCCTATGCTCTATCCAGGTTATTTGAGATCAGCTGGCTGGATCCTATGCTCTATCCAGGTTATTTGAGATCAGCTGGCTTGATCCTAGGCTCTATCCAGCTTATTTGAGATCAGCTGGCTGGATCCTATGCTCTATCCAGGTTATTTGAAATCAGCCGGCTGGATCCTATGCTCTATCCAGGTTATTTGAAATTGACATCTGGCCCTGTGGCACTGGTCTAATGGCGTCGGTTAATGAGTGCATGATAATGAGGATGATGATGAACCTATCCAACCCCAAAAGAGATAAGGGAAAACGCAGTTTTGGCACGTAGCCTACTCCTGTTGAAGACCAAGGGGAAAACAGGTGTAACGTCCCTTCCGAAGGACGGTACAACTTGAACAGCAAGATTCCTCCACAAATCCATGCTGTCGAGAGGTTGATAGGCAAGGCGAGTGAAGTTGCTGCACCTACTTACTTTCATCCCTCCAACGTCCCTCCCGAACAGAACTGGTCATGTGTATGATGGTCATCCATCCAATACCTGACCCAGCGCAGTGTTACTTAACTTTCATCCCTCCAACCTCTCTCCCGGACAGAACTGGTCATGTGTTCGAAATATCACCATCATATGTTGCTATAACATAGTCATCTCATGTTTCATATTCTGCTGACGTCACAAGTGCTATAGTCACAAGTTTCAGTGGCTATTTGATCACTTCAAAGCTAAGAAGCTTGTAACTAACGTAACCGTCTTTCAAGAGAATGCCCCTGCCTTAAACCATTCATAGCATCTAGAGGAACTAATCTCGACCATTGCTAATTAAGATGGTGGAGATCAATGTTAGAGATCCTCATTAGCATTTAAGGGTTTCTATGGCGATCTGAAATTAATCAGTTACAGATATCAAATATTCAGTGCTTTGAGACATCATGAGGATAAAGATGGTGGAATGAAAAAAAAAATGCTGTTTTTGAGTGGTATTCAATTTCAACAGATTTTGAAATGTACATAGGTAATATTACCTATGTACATTTCAAAATCTGTCTTTACTTGCGATTTACTGGCAATTTTCTGAGTAAATTTTTGACGAGTGCAGCGAGCGAAGCAAGTGGAACGAAATCTTCAATTTTTGAGAGGGTATTAGTGTTCCTAATAATGTAATGTTAAACCGTTGAGTGTTTTCTGATAAAATATCTTGCAGATCGTTAGATAGCGTAAAACATTTTGATGTACAAATCATTACATTTTTTACTTTTTTTGGTAATACAAAGAAATCGGTACAGAAATTGAATGAAGACCAAAATTTCTTTTAAAAGAAGTTTACATTGATTTATAGTATTTACCTTCAATTACTCTACATATCCCAAAGCGGCCCATGAATCTGACTTTTGATTTGCTAATGTATTTTAATCACTTGCCTCTCAATGAAAAGTGCATTCAATTGGGTTCCGTGATGGAAATACATCAGGCTCTAGAAACCCATGATTACAGCAAATTTGTTTAATCCCAGTGTAATTAATAAACACGGTATCTTTGAGGACATTTCAATGATAATTGATGATTGCTAGTATATCTTAGTACCTACAGAGAATCAGGTTTAAATTTATAACTTTACTTTTTTTTCAATACAAGTCCTAGTAATAGAGACTTTAAAAATACACGTTTCCACGCAAATGTTCCTTTCTATTTAAACCGTATTTATTCGTATACAGGTCTAGTTGGACTTTTATCCAGTCTAGCTTTCTTTCCAAGCCAAACAAATTTCATTTCCATTTAATTAAACATTTTATTGAAATAAAACCGAGTGTGGCTTTAAAAAATATATAAACCCGCAATGGCTTTGGATACTGCAACACTCTGAGTGTCAAAACAATGATTTATTTTGTCAATGTAGCCAAGATATTCACTCAGATAAAACTGTAACGGGTTTTATGATAAAATTTATAGTTGGCATAAAGTAATTGAAGAAAACACATTCGTTAATCATCAACCCACTAGCGGAACTAGTGGCAAAGCGGTGTAGTAATAAAAACCAGCAAGTTTCGACTTATCAACCTCTTGACAGCATGGATTTGTGGAGGAATCCTGCTGTTCGAGTTGTACCGTCCTTCGGAAGGGACGTTAAACCGGTGGTCCACTTGGTGCTCTTCGACAGGAGTAGGCTACGTGCCGGCACCGGGTTTCCCCTCTTCTCTTCTAGACTAGGTTAGGTTCATCATCACCTTCATTATCTAACTACTCATCGACGCCATTAGACCAGTGCCACAAGGCTCGTTCTCAAAACAGTGCGTCGTTAAACACAATAATCAGAGATACCAATTTTGATTTAATATTTGTTTATTTATCACAACAAAAATTACAAAAACCAATGTCTAGAAACACATTTTTTTTTTTTTTTTTTTTTTTTTTCGCCTTGCAATCTTTTGAAATCTGGAAACACAGTCTGTGATTGGCTGATCATTTTTAAACATCGAGGCTGACTCTCTTTTGTTGATCAAGCCCCTAGTGTTTAAAGTTGGTATTAGAATACCAAATGACAAAACAGTGCGTCTAAACCACATTTATCAATCAATCATGAAACTCAAATCTTTATGAATATTTCAACCAAAACCTTATTAAAACACACCAAACCTCTCTCAAACTCTGATATTCAACTATTCTTTGACGAATTTCAGCTCACAAAATCATGTGACTGGTATGAATTTATTAGTTTAAATATTCTCCCTTCTCATTCACCACCCACTTCAACCCACCCACCTACGCGCGTACCCGCTACGCACACAATACGGTATCATTCCGTTTCCTCAAAAAAAAAATCAGCCAGCAGTCCCAGTGTATGGATATAGAAATCTAGCATGTACCTACGCATATCACAAAATACATGATCCTTTGTTGACGATTCCATGATGATGAAGCAAGGAGCGAACATATAAGTGACTATGTCATAGAATCCCTTTGAACAATTTCTATACTGTCGTCTACACATAAATGAAAGCCCACTCAAGTGAAAATAATTTCAAGCTAACCAGAGTCCAGAGTCCAGCGTTAAATAGTTCCTTTGTCCCGCCGCTACAGGTTGTCATGGGTAACACGAGATGATTTAAAGGGTGTTGTCTCTTATACCTCTTGTATGGTGAAACCCCTTCGAACCTCAACCCCCTGTCTGTCTAGCAAAAACCCCTTCGTGTTCGGCAGAGACTTTCTTAATTGCTCTCTGTCCATCGCAGAGTACAGCGAATAATTAGCAGAGGAAATCATGCCTGTATTCAATTCTTCGAAATGAATTTCGAGTTCAAAGTGTGGTCCATTATTGTTTACAGGGATGTTGTCGTCAAGGGTGTTTAGGAAATATTCGCGAGTGGTATCAAGCGTTCAAGATTCAATATTAGTTGCGGACAAAGGAATATATTTCCTTTACATCCACCTACGTGTTGGTTTGCTTTTGTGCCAAATGCCGCTGGATCTTTTCAAGTTGTCGGTGGCCAAATATTAGTAGACATGAAATCGTTTTGAGTTGCGAGGGAACTTGATATTTGCAATCACTTAAATTGAAAGTAAGCTTTGTGAAGTTTTTTTTAGCCTCCTCAAATATGATATATAGAATCATATATTGTATATACGATTCAAATATAATGAAATATGAACTCATTCGGTTCTTGCTGAGTGGAAAGTGAGGTTTCAAGGATGCTAATAGATGGAGTCACCGTCGTTTCGAGTGTTAAGACACTTAATTTCGTTATTTCTCGCAGATTACTCGCGTTTGACACTGGTTTACGCGTTATTAATCTCTTTTGATGCTTACCTCAACGAGCGATATAAATGTATCGATATTTTGACTCATAGTTATTGAAACGTAGAGGTTGTTAAAAAAAACGGCTGCAAGCGCCATCACGTGGCACCTACCATAACCACATATTACCGGCTCGTTTGCTCAGCAGAAAGTTTAACACTAACCTGTATCTCTGACTATACTTATAAACTAAATAGCAATTTTCTGATATTTGCTTTTATTAAGTGGAAAGTACTGCGTAAAAAAAGAAAACCGATAAGAAATAGTGTGGTAATATTCAGAAAATCAATCAAACAAATTGAATAAAACAAAAATCAAACTATATAATCATAAAGGAAACGACACCAATTTTCATAAAGGAATAAGAGCGCTCTAGGAAAGCTTTGTAATTCCCCGACAACGTTCGAGTCTGACAAAACAACGACCCCATTTCACCCTTCACGTCTCACCCCTTCAACTACAGGTAATTAATCTAGAATGCACTTTATTAGCGTTACCTGTGTTTCGTGCCTGATTTCAAAGCTTCCCAAAGCCAAGCTAATTTCAAGAGAAGACCGTCAAGAAGATGGTGGCTAATTGCTAAATATTTGCTGCTAAATTAACTTTGTGTCGGCGAGATATTCGAACAAAGTGTAGAGGTTCAGCGAATAGTTTCGTTGAGATGCTGAAATTCTCCGAGTTCGGAGGTAAATTGCAGAGTAAACATGTGTTTATAAGCCTGTTTAGCATATTTAAAAAAAGTTAAACACCAGACACCTTTTTTAAATATTTTCTTATTTTTGTCTTTGCGTTTTAGTATTTCGTATTAAGACTGTTGTATCGGGTGCTTACTCAGGTCTATTGGAGTGGGAGCTTACTCCTGTCTATTGGAGTGGGAGCTTACTCAGATCTATTGGAGTGGGAGCTTACTCAGGTCTATTGGAGTGGGAGCTTACTCAGGTCTATTGGAGTGGGTGCTTACTCCTGTCTATTGGAGTGGGAGCTTACTCAGGTCTATTGGAGTGGGAGCTTACTCAGGTCTATTGGAGTGGGAGCTTACTCAGGTCTATTGGAGTGGGAGCTTACTCAGGTCTATTGGAGTGGGAGCTTACTCAGGTCTATTGGAGTGGGAGCTTACTCAGGTCTATTGGAGTGGGAGCTTGCTCGGGTCTATTGAAGTGGGAGCTTACTCAGGTCTATTGGAGTGGGAGCTTACTCAGGTCTATTGGAGTGGGAGCTTACTCAGGTCTATTGGAGTGGGAGCTTACTCAGGTCTATTGGAGTGGGAGCTTACTCAGGTCTATTGGAGTGGGAGCTTACTCAGATCTATTGGAGTGGGAGCTTACTCAGGTCTATTGGAGTGGGAGCTTACTCAGGTCTATTGGAGTGGGAGCTTACTCAGGTCTATATCTAGGTTCTGGATACAACTAATCGGCCAAACCACATTTCTGATCGCGACGAAACAAAAACTAGGCGACTCATCACACTATTGGCAAAAGATTGACTTTTTTCAAAATCAAAAATATTATTTCGTCTTATAGTGACACGCGTTGTAAAAGAACCTGTTCAAGGCGTTTTTCAGAAGAAAAAAAATAAGTTTTAAATGAAATCTTATTTAAATTGCAACGCTTTCAATGTGCGGGGTATTTTATTAATATCAATAAAATTATTATCATTTATTATGATTTATTATTATCAATGTTTGAGATGGTTATAGTGTTCATTATAATAAAATCGAGTTTTCGTAACAGCTGTGGATCTGAAATTTCTTTAATCTGTTAACACTACCAAACAGATTGACGCTTTTCACAATAAAAAATATTAAATTATCTTATAGTTACACGCGTTGTAAAAGATTTCTGTCAACCTGTAAACACTACCAAACTTCACATAAAAAATGCACGAGCCAACGATTTTGAAAAGCCTCCCTTATTTTTTGTATTCAGTTGATCTCCTTGATCTTCCGCCATTCTCATACATTTTCCAAATAATTGCGATATTTATTTACAAATTTTTTAAAACATAGTCTCTTGTAATTTATTTGTTTTCTCAATATACCCAGTAAAAATTTTAGATAAAAAAATATAATTTGAATTATAGTTAATATATCTATGAAGGTTTGAAGCTCAAATCGCAGCAAAACATTTTGGTTGAGTCAGGCACCACTCTCAAAAATAATTTTGATTAAATCTGCACAACCAAAAATCTGAATTTTAATAACTTCTTTGTTCTTGTGAAAATTCTGCGCTGAAATGGTCAAGTTAATATCAGCTAATTAGCCTGTAATACACGCGCAACTTTGAGGTATTGCTCTCATTGTCCGCGCTCCAACAATGAGTTAGATGAATGAAAAGTTGACCGGCCTGAATTTAGCTAGCTTAATTGGCAATGTGAGGACGTGGATTAACTGATTAGTAGATTCTCATTCGCCGAGTTTACTGCCTCAGGCTTTTCATTCAGCGGAGTACAGAAGTCATGAAAGTTTTCACGTTACAGTTTCGAGGCAAGGGTAAAAGTAATTATGAAGCATTTTATTGGATTTATGAATGTAAAATGTATCGCAAAAACTCAGGTGCATTATAATAATAATAATAATAATAAGCATTTTATTTCCAGATTGGTCATTACAAATAACATTGGAAAGTCACACAATATTTACAATCTCGTTATTAATAAACTCATTAACAGAATAAAAGCAGTTGCCCATTAAATAGTTTTTCAGTCTGCTTGAAAAATCTTTATCGTTACTTTTACATTTTATATCCATTGGTAAATGATTAAATAATTTCACACCACATGCAATAGGTCCTTTACTGTAATTTATTGTTGTTAAGTCATATAAGTTAATCTTTGCCCTTAATGTATAATCGTGGTGTTTATCATTACTTTCTTTGGTTAAATACTTATTATTAATAACATACATCACAATAGTAAAAATATATAAGCATGGTAATGTGTATATTGAAGTGTATCAGTGGTTTCTTGCATTTGTAAAAATAAGTATTTACCTTTGAAAGAGGTAAGCTGTCTAAATGAATACACTGGATTTTGTTTGGTTTATTGAGTGGTTTTATTGGATTTATCATTGATTTATTCCTTGTCCAGCTGGGTGGGTATTTGAAGTCGCAAAAAAGCTAAGGTCTTCGATTATACGACGGGTAAAAATTTTGACACCTAACGAGACAAACACCAATCGAAGAAAGAACCCTTTTGAAATGTTCTTCATCACATTTAAATGCGATCTTTAAATATTGGAATATCTTATATAGTTAATTATTGAAGTAGTGACAGCCAATTTCCTAAAAAAAAAAAAATGTTTTAATTATTTTTTAGCTTGTAAGCTTAAAAGATTTTAAGCTATATTTAATTTTAATACTTTCGATTTTACATTTAGAGTTTGCGCAGTGAATTCCTCTTGAAGACCTAAATAAAACCCTCGAAGCAAACTTGGCTCCTCCACCTTGAGCTTCTAAATACAACCAGCAGAACAAACTTGGCTCCTCCACCTTGAACTCCTAGAAGCAACCCGCATAGCAAACTCGGCTCCTCCACCTTGAGCTTCTAAATACAACCAGCAGAACAAACTTGGCTCCTCTACACACAACTAAAATGTCAATATTTTTAAACTCTCAATCAACATAGCATTTATTCTCTGATCGTGGAAGTAGGTCACAAGAGAATCAGACTCGTTCAAAGGAAATAACTTTCGCCGAAGAGATTTGTCTATTTTTAAACTTTTCTTTGATCAGAAAAAACATGTCTTTTGAAAAAGGTTGATTAATTCTTGGAATCGGTGTATTGTTAAAGATGCTACAAGAAAATGACTTTTCTTCGTAAATATACATAAAAAAACCAAGACTAACGGGAGCGGCATGAGGTCCCGGGTCATCTCAGACACCGGTCACCCCGGCGACGCGGCCACAATCAGTCTGCCTCTTCGTGGCAATCTACGACCATCGCTGCAAGACGAGTGACATGTAACCACTCGTCAACGAGATGACCCGCCGAACCAACGTCACACAAAAACAATTCCGAGTCCTCCAGAGAGTCCGAGCACGCTGCTGATCGCTGTGTCAAATGCCGGTTGAGTTGGATCAATTCTGTGCTTGCCAATAATTTTAAATAACAACAAATGAGGATGAAATCTTATTTGAATTGCAAACGTTTGCAATGCGCGGGGTATTTTATTATTATCAACACTATAACCATCTCAAAAATTGATGCCCAAACGTGTACTCGAACCCCGATCTCCACCCGCGATAGGTGGAGATCGGGGTTCGAGTGCCCGTTTGGGCATCAATACTTGAGACGGTTATAGTGTTGTTAATAATAAAACAACAAACGAGTTGTAGCTTTAAAGCAAAGGGTACAAACCACTTATGAACTATGCAATAGATGAAGAACCTAGATAGGCAATGCATATACAACTAGTTTATATTCAGCCATAGATACGCATCTACAAGCGTCTCTGCATTGACATTGCCTTCAGGTACAATTAGGATCACAACAAATTTTACTACTTATATTCGAATATCGACTGCCTGCCTCTTAATCATTCATAAACTCACCTTTTTTTTTTTTAATTTTTGGACCTTCTCTTCAAGCGGGCCCGAAAAATAACAGGGATAAGGGAGCCATGTTGGAAAGTGAGATCTTCCCTCCGAGCAAACGGAAGGTACATACTGACACAGCATCCCGATATGACACCCATCCTTCTAATTAACGACTATTCGGGCCAATGACCATATTCTGTACATTGGGTCATCATCTGCACATGGCGATAGTAGAACAACATGTTATGCATGTATCTTACTAAATAAGGGAAAGGATGATTATTATTAGATCCCTTTCACTGGTCACTAGACCTTTTCAACTATAAGGTTTGTTTTATGTTATTTGTTATGTTATCATTAGAAAGGCGATAAACGATCAATATATAAGGGATAAGGGCGTAAGGCTCTGGGAGAGCAGGGGAGTGCAGTGCAGCGAGAAGTTAAGTTAAGTTCACAAAGTTCAGTTGAGTGAGAGTGAGTTGTGATTCTATCGTTTCGCCAATTGTACATTGTACAGATTATAACTTAAGTGTCAAGCCAGCAGACCAGCAGTCCTGACTCCAGGTACCTTTACCTGTCACCTCCTCCCGAACGGCTGACAAATATTACCATGGTGAGTTTCATTTATTACCTCTGATCAAGCTAGTGCCATAAAGCTAGCGACCCAACAACCATCCATTTCTTCACAATTATCTGTAACCTCAGGAAGTCTTAGCAGCTTCTGGTCAGCTCGGTAAATATAGATCAGTGGTGACAGTGGTTATCAAATACCAGACTATATCCTGTCAAGGTCTTCGGGCCTTCTGACACTTGGCTCCTCCATCTAGAGCTCCTAGAAGCAACCCGCATAGCAAACTTGGCTCCTCCACCTAGAACTCCCAAATGCAACCAGCAGAACAAACTTGGCTCCTCCATCTAGAGCTCCTAGGAGGAACCAGCAGAAAAAACTTGGCTCCTCCATCTAGAGCTCCTAGAAGGAACCAGCAGAAAAAACTTGGCTCCTCTACACACAACTAAAATATCAATGTTTTTAAAATCTCAATCAACATAGCACTTATTCACGGATCGTAAAAGTAGGTCACAAGAGAATCAGACTCGTTCAAAGGAAATAACTTTCGCCGAAGAGATTTTTCTATTTTTAGACTTTTCTTTGATCACAAAAACATGTCTTTTGAAAAATGTTTATCAATTCTTCGAATCGGTGTATTGTTAAAGATGCTACAAGGCTTTTCTTCATAAATTTACATAAAAAAAAAAATCAAGCCTGATTCTGAAAAAATGCGGCATATCCGTTATTCATTATGCATTTAAAATAAATAAGCACAAATCAGAAAGAAAAAAGTAACTTATTTATGTCATGCAGTACTTTGAACTATTTATAGGCGACAGCAAAGCAAACTTAAGCCTAGCTGAAATCAACTTTTGGAAATTATATATATTGCTAAAGATTTTCCTGTTTTTGCGTTCGAATTCTCAGCATAAATATTCTCCAACTAACCCCAAGACCAGCGAGTTATTTCATTGGCTAAGTTTAGCAATGCCCGTGACAGCAAGTCTAACAAGTAGTCCAATAACCGAACGGCACATCCCAAGTTTCCTATTGAAAAGGTTAAGAATGTGAACCTTAAAAAGAAGAAATAAGTCCACAAATAGACCATTCATGTCTTTGCGACTAAGCCTATATATTGAATGAAGTGAAACCGATAGATTATTGTATCCAGTGATTTTTTCACAAAGAAGATAAAAGTTGAAAAATCTGATATTACTTGAAAAACCCTGCAATGCGTTAAGTATTTTTATTATTAGTGTTCCTTAATGATAAAATATATTGTATTAAAGGTTATCGTCATATTTGTAATTATGCTTTATGTAACCAATCATGCAAAACTGGGGCAAAAAATATAAAATACTTAAATATTAAAAGTATCTACATTGTTAAAACAAAATTTGTCGGTTGTTTATTAAAAATCATATTTTTATTTACAAGACTACAACTAAAATGCTGTCCCGGTGCCACTACAGGTGTGCACGGGGACCGATCTGCATGTTCGACTGGGCATGTAACTCTATCCCAGTGCAACTTTCACGTGTTCGACTGGGCATGTGACTCTGTCCCAGTGCAACTTTCACGTGTTCGACTGGGCATGTAACTCTATCCCAGTGCAACTTTCACGTGTTCGACTGGGCATGTGACTCTGTCCCAGTGCAACTTTCACGTGTTCGACTGGGCATGTGACTCTGTCCCAGTGCAACTTTCACGTGTTCGACTGGGCATGTGACTCTGTCCCAGTGCAACTTTCACGTGTTCGACTGGGCATGTAACTCTGTCCCAGTGCAACTTTCACGTGTTCGACTGGGCAAGTGACTCTGTCCCAGTGCAACTTTCACGTGTTCGACTGGGCATGTAACTCTGTCCCAGTGCAACTTTCACGTGTTCGACTGGGCATGTGACTCTGTCCCAGTGCAACTTTCACGTGTTCGACTGGGCATGTGACTCTGCCCCAGTGCAACTTTCACGTGTTCGACTGGGCATGTGACTCTGCCCCAGTGCAACTTTCACGTGTTCGACTGGGCATGTGACTCTGCCCCAGTGCAACTTTCACGTGTTCAACTGGGCATGTGACTCAGCCCCAGTGCAACTTTCACGTGTTCGACTGGGCATGTGACTCTGCCCCAGTGCAACTTTCACGTGTTCGACTGGACATGTGACTCTGCCCCAGTGCAACTTTCACGTGTTCGACTGGGCATATGACTCTGTCCCAGTGCAACTTTCACGTGTTCGATTGGGCATGTGACTCTGCCCCAGTGCAACTTTCACGTGTTCGACTGGACATGTGACTCTGCCCCAGTGCAACTTTCACGTGTTCGACTGGGCATGTGACTCTGCCCCGGTGCAACTTTCACATGTTCGACTGGGCATGTGACTCTGCCCCAGTGCAACTTTCACGTGTTCGACTGGGCATGTGTCTCTGTCCCAGTGCAACTTTCACGTGTTCGACTGGCAGAGTTCATCGCTCTCAAGTCACTCCCGGTGCACTCTTTCTTGCTCCGAGAATTTCGAGGGTGCAATTGAAAAACAAATGAATGCACTGACAGCTAGTGATCACGTGTCCGGGTGGGAGCGCTCTCGCTCGGAGCTGGTGCAAACTCGATGGGGAGCAGGAAGTCATCGAGCAAGTTTTAATCCTGCCCTGTCAAAAACGCTACAAGTCTTTCTCATTTGGATGGACCATGCTTGAGAAGCTTCCGTGCAAGACCAGATACCACGAAAGCAACAACAATATTTAGCCGAGTGTCTTCTAATGGAAACAAAACACCTTGCTCATATTATTCATGACGACAGAATAACACTTTCTTGCATAGTTTCTGTTTTGTCCAAATAACAATCATGCAGAGATATTATCTTACAGGGGCAAGATTTCAGTAAAGCTCCCGAGGGTCGCGAGATGTTGTTTCTAACTTTGCACATTTTCTGGTCCTGAAATTTAACCGCGATTTTATTTCAAACTATTGTAACTTTAGTGTATTAACGGCAGTTGTGTAACACGAGTTTGTGGCTTGCGATTTGGAGCGGGTAGGGAAATGGAATCTAGAATAGGGGCGCCAAATTTGATTTCTACCTGCGAAAAATGTCAAGAAGCTGTTGGAGCGTAAACACGTGATTTGTTGGGAATTTTGGCGAGGGAATTTCAAATTTTATTTTCAACTCATATAACGAATATCAAGATAATTACATCATTATATCATTACGGAGGTAAAGAGCACTTAAAAGTTATTAACTGCACAACATTTTAAAGATCAATTACTCGTTTTGCGGGTGTTCAATATTCTTGATTTTAATGCGTTCATGTGTTCCGGGTGTCAGGAATGATGGTGGAAAAATATTTTTGCAGAAGAAAGCAGTCTTAAGGAGCTTATATCTCTGGCTCTTAGATTTTTTCCAGTTCACGGCAATTTTTGAGGAAATTTTAGAGTTTCTTGTAAATTTTAGGCCCTAAAGCGATATTTTTTAACCTTGTTGAATTCTAGGTATGCCTGTAGGTATTCCTTGCAACGAAGAAAACAAAGGAAAAGTTAAAATTACACTTATTCCTGCAACAAATTTAAATACCAAACCTGAAATAAACAGGTATCTCAAACCTCAATGAAGAACAGAGAAAGCAGTTAGTAAATGAGAAAAAGTTTTTGAGCAACCCTCCTATTTTTATTAATCGTGAAATGTCAAGTAGCCTCATTGTAATTAAATATTTGTATCATTTTTAAGTCAATAGGGATTTTAATATAATAAGTTTCATGTATTGTTTTGATAAAAACACTGCTTTAAAATAAATAATACTTAAATATTAAATAAACAAATCAGTTTCTAAAAATGCACATAGTAAAACATTAAATAAATATAATTTACACAATATATTTTATCTTCCTATCGCAGTGTAAACCTAAATAATGGAAACATACATCGTCCAATTTTAACGACCCTCCCCCCCCTCTCTCTAAACTGCAACACAATAATACTCAGTACAACGTAGAATTGGATCGTTATTAACGCAGGAACGCACCGAATTGAAGAGCTCGAGGCTATTTCATTGACAACCTATCACTGGTCAGCTAATCGGAACGTGAACGGCACATCTGATGTACCCTTGGGCTCTCTGGGAACATTATCGAAGGGTGGCGATCATTTGGGGTGTGAGAGAAGGGGAACAGGGGCTGATTAACCAATTAATCTGATTACCCAAGAGTCTAGGGATTTTCAACATGACGGTTGACAAAATTTGATGTGTGTGTTCAGGGATATGTTACCTGGATGAAATTAAAACGCTTTTAATTTAAATGGTTTTGTGATCTGGTTTTGAGATTAAATTTTTTCCAATTTTTTTTTATGATGTTATCAAGTTCATTTGTCACACACTAGCATTGTGTTATTCAAATCAGTGTTTTTTATTTATGTTTAGAATATTGTTTAAATGTTTGAAATCTAATTTAAATTGCAAACGCTTGCAATGCACGGGGTATTTTATTATTAGGAACGCTAATAACCTAAATATCATTATGGTTCTACTCCTTGGAGATCCGTCATTCTCATCAAATACACTAAAATCGTCTCAAAAATGATTTGTCTAATTAGGTCAATTGGTTAGAGCAACACCCGCGATAGGTCGGCGAGATCGGGGTTCAATTCCCCGTTTGGGCATCAATTATTGAGAGGTTATTAGTGTTAATTAGTTATTAGTGTTTGAGAGGTTAATAGTTGATGGACATTTTTATTTTCTTTAAAATCATTGACATTTCATATGTTTGTCTTTATTGGTACCATGCACCTGCATGGTACTGGGTCTGTAACTACTTTAATCTCTTTTTATCTTTATCTTTATTTGCATCTGACAAAGACACTGACAAATAAATATAAGTGAAATAGTCTCAGTAAATGTACTTCAAGGCCAAGTCAAATAAATTTTGAATAATTATGGACACAAAAATGGTAAACAAATGTGTATTTTTCTAAAGTAATAATAATTTTTTCCTAGGACCAGATATTTATATCAGATTTTAGGTTAAGCCCTCATCAATTTGGAGGTAGAGTTGTTATCAAAATGGCAACAACCATTGAAAATTTGGAAAATTTGTCTGTGATTTGCTGATCATTTTTTAATTCCAAGGTTAGACTTAAACTTAGTTTTTTGGATTCAGGTGATTTATTATGAATCTTAAAAGAGGTCAAAAATAATTTTGAAAACACTTTTTTTTTTGGAATTTTTCTTAAAAAGGATTTGTTATCATTTTGTATTCTATGTGTATTGTTTATTTAATATCGTAGAACTATCGACCTTGATTGTTTTGCTTGATAAGTTTTATTAGCTTTTAGTGCCTAGACAAGTCATTGTTTATATTTTTAAGTGTTTTGTTATCAGAGAAAAGTTCCAGCAGTTTTCAACTTTGATGAAGCTACAGACACTAGGAAAAAAAACGAAGAGAAAATAATTTGTTTTACTAGCATTAGAAAACCAAATACTTAAAAAAAACAGTTTTGTTTTATAAACTATAGTGCTGTGGTCATTATTTAAAGTAGACATGAGTCTAAAAACAGCAATAAGTAAATGTTTTTATTTTTAAGTAATTTTGCTAACGGAAGCTTAGTTAATCAAAGCTGCTTTCACCATTGACAAAGATAGCTGGCATGATTTACGAAACTTCTTAAAAATTAATCGTCTCAAACATCAAATTCAATAACCTATTTGATTTTTGATTTTTTTAAATTAGTGCCAAGGCAAGATAAAGTAGACATTAGTCTACCCTGTGTTCCAAACGCAGTCTTGTCGAAGAGTCATCTGGTTTTTAAGATATGTTATTCGTAAATATCTGTATGCACCAATGTTTTATCTTTTTTGACATGTTCACATAACAATGCATATTGTTCATACGGAATAAATGAAATTATTAACAAAAACTATTTGAAATGGGTTTTGAATGCTAAGTATATAAAGTACAACTAAATTTCCCGACGTTTCGTTACATTTACTAGTTACTTCTTCAAAGGTTAAAGCAGTAATCAAGTAGACATGAGTCTAAAAACTATCAAAAATGAAATTATTATTATTATTATCATCATTATATCTACATATCTACATCAAAACCACCTAATTTACACCTAATAGGCTAAATAACTTGAAGTCACGTGTTCGGATATTGTCTTCAATGCTATTATATCCGTCTCAAACGAAGTACCTTTACCAGAGTGCCGTTGGCTATTTATGTCACGTTTATCGAGACGTTGGGGTGAAATTTGAAACATAAATCAAAGTTTCTGTTGGCAAAGAGGTGTTGCATGATCGCACTTTGTCATCTATAATCAAATTGATGTAAACTTCACACCCTGTCTCGACTCGGATATAGTTTGTACTGACGTCAAGACTTCTGAAGATATTATTCATAACCGACGACGGGTGGTTGACGAAACTTTTATTTTTGGTAAGCAAATCGATAAACGCATAATTTGTTAAGTACCCTAAAACAGATCACGAAATCATCATCAATTGAAAATAAACCCAATAATGCAACAGACGAATTGATTTCATAGCTTAAAAAAAATCTCAGATGTATCATTGAGAGCATATGACTTAGCCCCAGTGCAACTTTCACGTGTTCGACTGGGCATGTGACTCTGCCCCAGTACAACTTTCACGTGTTCGACTGGGCATGTGACTTCCCCATTAAAACTTTCACGTGTTCGACTGGGCACGTGACTCTGCCCCAGTGCAACTTTCACGTGTTCGACTAGGCATGTGACTCTGTCTTATTGCAACTTTCACGTGTTCGACTGGGCATGTGACTATGCCCCAGTACAACTTTCACGTGTTCGACTGGGCATGTGACTCTGTCCCAGTGCAACTTTCACGTGTTCGACTGGGCGTGTGACTCTGCCCCAGTGCAACTTTCACGTGTTCGACTGGGCATGTGACTCTGCCCCAGTGCAACTTTCACGTGTTCGACTGGGCATGTGACTCTGCCCCAGTGCAACTTTCACGTGTTCGGCTGGGCATGTGACTCTGCCCCAGTGCAACTTTCACGTGTTCGACTGGGCATGTGACTCTGTCCCAGTGCAACTTTCACGTGTTCGACTGGACATGTGACTCTGCCCCAGTGCAACTTTCACGTGTTCACCTGGGCATGTGACTCTGTCCCAGTGCAACTTTCACGTTTTTGGGTGGGAGCGCTTTCGCTCGGAGCTGGAGCAATCCCAATAGAGAGAATGACGTCGTCAAGTAAGTTTCAAATCTGCTTGGTGCAGGCCAGTTGAGAACGCCATAAGTCTTCGCTCCCTCCTAATCTTACTTCAGCTATATCCAAGAAGATGCTATCATAATTATGGGGCACGCACTCACATGTGGGTAATCAACTTATTCAAAGTTTAAACCAGGTATTAATATAAGTTACATTCAGTTGTCACGTGACTTGGATTTTAGCGGAAAACTTAAACCTGATTTCCATAACGCAATTAGATACAGATGCGCTGCTGTTGGGAAATGCTCGCGGGCAATGTCGGAAAACGTCAAGTTATGGCCCGGGAAAATTGCTGTTTGCTACGTGATTTGCACTAACGAAGAGCTATTCGAGTAGAAATGGCATACACATGTATATATATCGTAGACGATATGATAGGGTGAATACGGCTGAATTAGAATTACTACGCTGCACACGATACGGCTTGCTAACTTGGTTGATATTTTCTGTTTACTTTACCCTCGAATAGTGTTCTGACTTTGACGTGAAGTTTTGAATTTCTGGAGAAGCTAGTCTAAGTCTAGGGTCGTTTTGGTCCATGTAAGGTAACGGTCACTTATATGATGGTTTTTAGACTCATGTCTACTTGATTTATCCTTTGAACTAAAGGTAATAGTTTTTGTAAACACTGATATATTTCTGGTTTGGTTTTATAGGGTCTCTCTATAAAAAATTCAAAAGTATGACAAAAGCATAATAATTCTGTAGTACATTTCTTAATTATAATTCTCACTTTCCCGTTTTTCCGATAAAAAAAAATGCATTTCTTTTCAAAAACAACTGGGAAAACAATTGAATTTCTTCAAGGGCAAAGATTTAACTGATTGATTAATTGATTTGTTGTGTTTAAAGACGCACTGTTTTGACAACTGGCCATGTGGCTCTGGTCTAATGGCGTCGGTGAATGAGTGGATGATGATAAGGATGATGGAGAACCTAACCAGCCTAGAAGGGAGGAGGGGAAACCCGGTGCCGGCACGTAGCCTACTCCTGTCGAAGAGCACCAAGGGGACCACCGGCTTAACGTCCCTTCCGAAGAACGGTACAACGCGAACAACAGGATTCCTCCACAAATCCATGCTGTCGAGAGGTTGATAAGCAAGGCGAGTGAAGTTGCTGTACTAACTTTCATCCCTTCAACCTCTCTCCCGAACAGAGCTGGTCATGTGTATGATGGACCTGACCCAGCGCAATGTAGCTTCTCTCGAGAACCAGTGTTTCCAACACGACAAACCGTTGGGTAAAAACATTCCGAGCCAGCAAAGAGTGTGCAGAGAAAAAACTAGCCAGGGTTGGTATTATCTGACCGAAAATTTGACTAGTCGAAAAAAGTAACTGGTCAAAAATTCGACCAGTCGAAAATTCAACCGATAAAAAAGCTTTAGCTGCGCTATACATGCTCAAAATAAAAATAATTAATAAAAATAATTAAAAAAATAAAAAAAATAATAGAAGATTGATCTCAAACATTATCATTTAATTGTGCGGAATCTGATTTAAATTGCAAATACTAGCAATGCGTGGGGTTACACGTGATTGACAGGTTGTGACGTGATATAGCGTCTCTAGAATTAGAGTGACTGTGAGTATTCACAGCCTCTTGGTTCTACTCCTTGGAGAACTGTCATTCTCATCAAATACACTAAAATCCTCTCGAAAATCATGTGTTCAAGTAGCTCAATTGGTTAGAGCAACACCCGCGACAGTTGGAGATCGGGGTTCGTTTCCCCGTTTTGGCATCTAGTTTTATAAGGTTATTAGTCTCCTGAAGATGACAAGCCGTGACTTGTCGAAACGTCGAGAGCCAAGGCCCTTTTTAGGGCCAACAATCTCATTAAACAGAGCAAACACCGTGAAGCACATCTCTACATCCACCAACGGCTCTGGAAACCTTCACCATACCAAGGTTATTAGTATTCATAATAATAAAATGATCTTTTAACTTATTACTAGATCTAGCAATGGTTTTTTAACCCAACTTTGTCCTCATATTTCAGATTTAACAATCTGATTTCACGCTGTTACTTTTAGTCTAGACGACGCCTCATAAATGAATTGTTTTCACGCAAGCAAATTATTGATGGACCCAATTGCGCTGTCAGTTGTCAATCACAGCTAAACAACTGAGTGCACCTTTTGATTCGAGTTGCGAGTTGCGTGGTGCGGGCGGCACCGAGGCAAATCTCTTTAATAGTTGAACATTTCGTGGGCATCGAGTGAACATCAATAGCTACAAAACCACACGGACAGAAATGATTGTTGGTGTTTAAGTCCTTTGTGATATTTAAAAATTTATATTGCTTGAAAGTCCTTTTGTTGACCTAGACTGTTTCCAGAAATTAATTATTAAACTGCTTTCTACGACTAAAAAAGGGTACAAATTGATTGCCAGTGCTGTTTACCCGATAGATTGCTTCTTCAATACACACATTTAGAGGTGTTTTATTATTAAAAACACTACTTACCACTCAAAAATTGATGCCTAAATGGGGACCAAATTTGTCTAAGTAGCTCAATTGGTTAGAGCAAAACCTGCGATTGACGGCGATCGGGATTTGTGTCCCCGTTTAAGCATCAGTTTTTGAATAACCGTCCCAATATAAAAAAACGCGCATTGCAAGCGTTTGCAATTACAATCAGATTTATTTGTGAAGTCGAACTGAATTAATGCTTACGATCTTCACCCGTACTGATAGCTTTACATATTAATTGAATTCGTGATTAGAACCGCTAATTTCAATGCCAACGCATAGCCCTAATCGATTTTTTCCCTAAGAAAGCCACAAATCAAAGAGTTTGTGATTCAAGGTTTCGGTCATAATGAAGTACCTATAAGCTCAATGTCTAGTCGCAGTAAGTCAGAATCCCTGATAAAAGAATATTTTCCTATCTCATTTTTAAATTTCTTACCATCCGAGTTAAAGAAGAGGTACCTTTTCTTGTCAGTGCCGAGGGGTACAACTTAATCACCTAAACCTTGCAGACCCCAAAAAACGTTCAGAACACAAGCAACCAGAACCCCTACAGCGTTTGAAGAGAACCGTTTGTCGTGTTAGAAACATCTGCTCTCGCGAGATCACCGTAGTTAAGCAACACTGCGCTGTGTCAGGTATTGAATGGATGACACCAATGCACATGCCCAGTTCTGCTATAGGGAGAGTTTGAAGGGATCAAAAATAATACATTAACTTCATTCGCCAATATCTCGACAGCATGGATTTGTGGAGGAATCCTGATGTTCGCGTCGTACCGTCCTTTGAAACGGACGTTTAGGTGGTTTGCTTGGTGCTGTTCGACAGGAGTAGGTTACGTGCCTGCACTGAGTTTCCCCTCTTCTCCTCTAAGATAGGTAAGGTTTATCACTCTGATCTTCATCATCGTCCACTCATTCACCGACGCCATTAGACAAGTATTACAGTGTAGGTTGATAAAAAAAAAGTGCGTCTGTACGTCGTTAAACACAAAAATTTAACCATGAGGCTTTAACCATTACATCACATTACATTTCAATGTAATAGTAATGGGTGGGTGAAGCAAGGGTTGTCATGGCAATCTAAAACAAGTAACCCGTGCCCGGCATCGGGCAGTTCATCACAATGTAACAGTAATGGGTGGGTGAAGCAAGGATTGTCATGGCAATCTAAAACAAGTAACCCGTGCCCGGCATCGGGCAGTTCATCACAATGTAATAGTAATGGGTGGGTGAAACAAGGGTTGTCATGGCAATCTAAAACAAGTAACCCGTGCCCGACATCGGGCAGTTCATCACAATGTAATAGTAATGGGTGGGTGAAACAAGAGTTGTCATGGCAATCTTAAACAAGTAACCCGTGCCCGGCATCGGGCAGTTCATCACAATGTAATAGTAATGGGTGGGTGAAGCAAGGATTGTCATGGCAATCTAAAACAAGTAACCCGTGCCCGGCATCGGGCAGTTCATCACAATGTAATAGTAATGGGTGGGTGAAGCAAGGATTGTCATAGCAATCTAAAACAAGTAACCCGTGCCCGGCACCGGGCAGTTCAACACAATGTAATTTAAAGTAATGAGTGTATGAAACAAGGGTTGTCATGGCAATCTAAAACAAGGTCTTTGCTGACAAGCGAAACTAGAACTGACTTATTGATACAATCGATCATTAATTATTTAAGATCCTAGTCTGAGTGCTTAACACGAATGATTCCGAATCAATTTCGATTACAATTGCAATTCGAAATTGCATGCGCAAGTGAAATGAAATATTGATGTCCAGTCCAGCTGGTCAGCTTGTCACTCTCGGTTTCCCTGATTGCTAATCGATTTTGATTTAAAGGGAGGTGGGGGTGGGGCCTTGACAAAGGGTTAAACATTAATCACAATCAAATCATGGTCAAAATAGTGACCTTGACCTATAACGTGTTGATATCAACATGTGGTGATTTGACATTTGAAAGTTTGACTACCGAACGGTTTGGCGTGTTGGAAACACCGGTTCTCGTTAGATCACCGGAGTTAAGCATCACTGCGCTGGGTCAGGTATTGGATGGGTGATCATAATACACATGACCAGTTCTGTTTGGAAGAAAGGTTGTAGGGATGAAAGTTATTACAGAAACTTCATTCGCCTTGCTTATCAACCTCTAGACAGCATGGATTTGTGGAGGAATCCTGCTGTTTGAGTTGTACCGTCCTTCGAAAGGAACGTTAAGCCGGTGGTCCCCTTGGTGCTTTTCGACAGGAGTAGGCTACGTGCCGGCACAGGGTTTCCTCTCCTCCCTTCAAGGCTAGGTTAGGTTCATCATCATCCTTATCATCATCATCCACTCATTCACCGACGTCATTAGACCAGTGCCGCATGGCCAGATGTCAAAACAGTGCGTCGTTAAACACTACAAATAATGAATAATAAAGTTTGACTGGTTTGTGGCCAAATCGTTCATAAATTCAATTTTTAACTGGCTATTATTTTTATAATAGATTATTTTCGTTAGAAACGGTGTTCCGTTTCTATCGCATTGCTTGCTGGTTCCAGTTACCTTATGGTAATCACCAGAAAAATCATCCATTATTATTTTTGATTTATTATTATTATTGACCAAGTAATCCAGCTGTTTCTTCATTTATAATATAATCATATTTAACATATTAAGTTGTTAATAAAAAAATTATTTGAAATAATATTAAAAAACGCTGTCTCTTTGTGACATAAATAAATGCTGTTCACACAACTATCAATTTTTGTTTAATTTTTGTTTTTGCTTAAAAAAAATCAAGAATGAAGATAGTAGGTAATAAAAAATAATAATTTAGAGACAAATGACAACATGGAATACCCCGGTACACCCAAATCCCCCCCCCCCCCCCCCCTCCAACTTTCCTCCACAACATAAAGTACTAAAGAAAAAGCTAACTCATGAATTATATGCTGGTTATTAGTTGTAAAAAGTTTTTCTTTGTGAGGCAATTTCCATATGGAACAATTCACTGCCATGCAACAGATTTAAGTTATCGACTTCAAAAAATGAACCAACTTTAAGTATAACGCTTGAATTCAGTATCTTTTTACAAAAAATTTGAACGTTAAATGACAATATACCTGTCTGTGTCGCTGACACAAACGCAAACATGATTTGCTTCTGAGCGCAGATCAAACAAGTGAAGATATTTGTCTTCAATTCCGAACGAGAATCTTCCATTTCAGCACTTAGCATAATTATAATCATCTTCATGCGTCGTATATCCTTTTTTTTCATCCGAGTTTTTCTTTGATGGAAACACAATGGCTGACGTTCCTGTGTTTTCAGTTTCCACCGCTAAGCCGGTAGAAGGAAGCTCTACTTATTGAAAGCCACAGTTCCAAGAATTGTCGAGAAATATAAAAAATACCTGCGTTCGCTTTGGACCATTTTCGTTTGTTAGCAGAGGCTTGCTTTAGAATGGCATGACAACCCTTGGTTCACTTACCCCATACTATGACTCTGCCCCAGTGAACGACTGGGCATGTGACTCTGCCCCAGTGAATTTACACTGGGACAAAGTCACACGTGAAAGAACATGTGAAAGAACACGTGAAAGTTGCACTGGGACAGAGTCACATGTCCAGTCGAACACGTGAAAGTTGTACTGGGGCAGAGTCACATGCCCAGTCAAACACGTGAAAGTTGCACTGGGACAGAGTCACATGTCCAGTCGAACAAGTGAAAGTTGTACTGGGGCAGAGTCAAATGCCCAGTCGAACACGTGAAAGTTGCACTGGGACAGAGTCGCATGCCCAGTCGAACTCGTGAAAGTTGCACTGGGACAGAGTCACATGCCCAGTCGAACACGTGAAAGTTGCACTGGGACAGAGTCGCATGCCCAGTCGAACTCGTGAAAGTTGCACTGGGACAGAGTCACATGCCCAGTTGAACATGTGAAAGTTGCATTGGGGCAGAGTCACATGCCCAGTTGAACATGTGAAAGTTGCATTGGGGCAGAGTCACATGCCCAGTCGAACACGTGAAAGTTGCACTAGGACAGAGTCACATGCCTAGTCGAACACGCATGTCGCCCCCGGTGTATACCCGGGAAGCACCGGGGCAGCCAGTCGAATACACTTTTAATTGGGGGAAGATTGATGATGATATGTAGAAAGAGGAGTAGAGAACAAAAAGAAATTTGAACTGCCTTAAATTTATGTTAATTGAGTCCAAGTAATAATTGTTATAACATTTATTGACGAAATAATGAGATTTTACAGGTATTTTATTTTAGTATTTCCCTGGCCTTATAGTTCTCCGGCTAAGCGTAGCCATAAGCAAATTTTGAAGACATTTATGGTGATTTCTTCAAGTCAATTGGCTTGATAAAGAAGCCAGGCAAAGGATCCACCGGGCTCGCATAGTACATCAACCTAAAACAGAATCACGATAAAAAAATGGTTGGAGGGATGAAAGTTATAAAGGAATCTTATTCACATTAGGATGGTTTGTAGACTCATGTCTACTTGATTTATCCTAAGCACTAGTTTTAAGAAAAACTATTTGAAATAGGTTTTGAATGCTAAGTAAGAAAATTTACTAAATGGGAAATTTAGTTGTCCTTTGTCCATTCAAAACCCATTTCAAATATTTTTTTTTTATTCACATTGCTTATCAACCTCTGGCAGCATGGATTTTTGGAGGAATCCTGTGGTTTCCGTTTTACCGTCCTTCGGACGGGACTTTAAGCCGGAAATCCACATTGACAGGAGTAGGCGTCTTATCGGTGAAATACTAATTTTCCTTACTAGCCTTCATTTTTCTAACTATTGTCTTCATCATCACCCACTTATTCAACGACGCCATCAGACCAGTGCTACATAGCCCGTTGTCAAAACAGTGCGTCGCTAAATCCCACTTATCAATCAATTAAACCGAAGCTGCTTAATAAAATGGTCTCCCATGACTAACGTACCCACTTCCTGAGGCGTCCCTGGCCTTCAAGTCTTGCACGAAGTACTGGTTGGGCTGCTGGAAGTCAAAGAAGAGCAGAGGTCGTTGGGGGGCGGCCGCCACGGTGCCGACCAAAAGCACGACCAGCATCGCCGACATCTGAAAGATTTCAAGAAAGAAAATATTAAAATTGAATGCATAGCAGTTACGTTTTGAAAGATATACCAACTAATTGACAGCTTGACTGTGGTGACTTCCAGTGTTTAAGGAACCAACAATTTACTGGGCTACATTTTCATGAATCCAACCTAAACCCAAAGTAAGTGATTTATAAGAATTTTCCTTCAGGACTATTTTCTTATGAAAAAAGGCTCCGGAAGACAGCTTTCTTATGCAATTGTTACCAATGAATACATGTCCATCAAGGTCAGTAATTTTAATGAAGAATTATATTATATTATTATATATTATAATATTATTATAATGAAATTAAAAATGACATATTTTAAGTAAATTGACAATTTAAGTCAATAGTTTGCTGTCTTTTCTACAAGTTTCTCCAGTTATCTGTATTCTTAAGTTTGTTAAATGATTAAGGGTCGGTTGTTAAGTGCTTTGCTAATAACCTAACAGTCGGTTAATTTTTGATTTGCTTGGAAACAATAAATCCGAAGATTTATTTCGTTAGTTAACGGCCTGTTACACACTTAACGGACCACTGGAAAACCTGCACCGAAACGATCTGTGTACAGAAAGATGGAACTATGGAAATTAAGTGCAGTTCAAAAAATCTGAGATTTTGAAGAGCAACAAACTCACAATTGTTTTCAATTTATGTATTTTTTGGTCTTATATCTCGATTTTTGCAACTCTATCCATATGTGAAATGACCAGACTTTAATATAAAGGAACTAAAGAAAAAACCTAAAAAAAGCAAATGTCGTTAGAAACACATTCATGCATGATAGTTTTTAGACTCACTTCTACTTTATCTAACCTAAGATAACCTTATTAACCTTATAACCTTATTTCTGTACTTCTTCTGCAATTCAATTCCTTAACAAAAGTAAAAAATAAGAATTATTAAAAAAATTTGAAAAAATAAAATCTTGTACTTACGATTGGTTCCATCTCTCAGCTCTAATTTGGTGAAAATGTTGCGCAATTTTGTCTCGCGCATCATTTATATAACCACCTTCAACCAACCTTAGTTTGGCCAAAAACCGGTATTCCGTTGTCAACGACCGCAAAGCACACAAGGGGCATGCTAATCTTCGTGCAAGTGGTCCCATCTTTCACGGTTCACAGCGACAGCCAGAAATCTTTCTCTTGTTACAAGTCAGGGAGAGTAACATCTTGATTTACATTCTTGATTTGCAACGCGACCAGACTAATTTAGAGTGGACCACTATTTTATATTTTTGCCCTTCTTTTGGTAAGCGAAGTCGTAGTTTTGCAATATCTTCAGTTATATTATCTCCAGCTCCGGCACTTTTATTGCTTTTATATTTCAGTTTGTTTGTTAGTTTTTTATGTGTTTGATACCAAAGATATTGCGTGCTATTAAGACCGGTTCTCATGAGATCACCGGAGTTAAGCAACACTGCTCTGGATCAGGTATTGCATGGGTGACCACAGAACTGTTTTGGCGTGTTGGAAACACCGGTTCCTGTGAGATCACCGAAGTTAAGCAACACTGCGTTGGGTCAGATATTTGTGAGAGACCATCAAACGCATGACCAGTTCTATTCGGTAGTTGAAAGGATGAAATTTAGTACAACAACTTCACTTGCCTTGCTTATCAACCTCTTGACAGCATGGATTTGTGGAGTTATCCTGTTGTTCGCGTTTTACCGTTCTTAGAAAGGGACGTGAAACTGGTGCTCCTTGGTGCTCTTTGACAGAACAGACTACGTGTCGGCACTGAGTTTCCCCTCCTCCCTTCTAGGCTAGGTTAGGTTCATCATCATCCTCAACATCACTTAATTATTCACCATGGCAGTGGACCAATCCGTCGTAGAACACTTTAAAGAAATCATTCACTTGGCCGGTATGTTCTTGCAAAGACCCAGAACCTACACCTTTACTTAATTTAAACTTACTTTTTTAATAGGAACGTAGATCAAATGAAGATGGAAAAGAGTAGGGTTTCGAAGATCACTAGATTTATGTAATTAAAATTACTTCCCTGCTTTTATTTAATGACAATCAAATACAGGATACAGTTTAATAGTTTCGACCGTAATTTACAGTCAAACATGCTGAACATGTCTTGAAATTAGGGGCGCACCACCTGGGTGATTGTAGTTACTGGGGTCATCCAAACCGTGGTGGTTACCGTCGATCTACCAGCCCCAAAGCCCAACTTTTTCTCGTTGCCTGGTACCACCACTTGGGGTACATAGGCGTACATCACTTCCGAAGGTTGCAGAACCATGGGCATCGCGGCATATTCCATCCCTGGGTGGGCCTCACCCCTGAAACATTTGGAAATTTCAATTAGATTTAATAACATTTACTATTCTAGATCATTTCAAGAGCAAGATATTTTAACAATCCGGCAATGCATGGTAACGGTAGGTGCCACCCGATGCCGCTTGCAGCCGTCCTTTTTAACAAACCTCTATAATTTAAAAATTACAACTTAAAATTGTATGCATGTATATCTATGTGAAATATGATTTAAATTGCAAACGCTTGCAAGACGCTGGTTTTTTTTTTTATTATTAAAAGCACCTTCTCAAAAATGTATGTCCAAACGAGGACTCGACCCTATCCAGCCGCGATAGGTGGAGATCGGGTTCCGAGTCCCCGTTTGGGCAACACTTTTTGAGAGGGTATTAGTGCTCTTAACAATATCATCTATATCAATCGTTAAGGTTTTCATACATTCAGATATATTGAACGTAAACCAGTCTCAATTGCGAGTAATCTGAGAGAAATAACAAAATTTAATTTCTTTACACTTGAAACGACGGTGACTCCATCTTGTTGCATCATTCACTTTTTTCGCGGTAAGTAAGTCATTTGGCGTCCATTTTTCGGGAAGAAATTTTAACATCAGCGCGACGGTTTTGTAATTTTTCGTGGTGATCGCCAAACTTGTCAAATACTTCAACATCCTCTCAAAAAGGTCTACCTGTAGATATCTACTATACCTTTATTTAGAAGTTTAGAAGAAGCTAATAAGTCACTTGAAAATTGGTGATCATTTGTTTGATTTTCCTGGATACAGTTTCTGTGTTCTTGTTCTAAAATGTTTAGGAAATGTTTGATTGGGAAGAGAGAAGGCGTTTGGCTGCATTTTCATTAGAACACATTTTCTGTATACGGAAACAATTTGATAACAATATTTATTATTATTAAAAATGCGAAAAACAATGTCGCAAATCCAGTTAAAAATTGTAAAGTGATGAAAACAATATAAAAATATACATGTTAACTGTAGTCTTAAATTTCATTGTAAAACGGTCGTTCTTGATTGTTTAAATTTTTGAATAAAATGTGTTTTTTTAACCAATGACGTGTTTGGTGATTGTCGTAACGGTACCGACAAGAGTTGTCGAAGTAACAGTCTTGGTAATTGTGCTGCCAAACTTCTTCTCACTGCCCGGGATGACGGCTTGGGGTACAAACGAGGGCATCACCTCAGAAGGCTGAATTGCTACTGGCATCATAGCATAGCCCATTGCGGGGTAGGCCACCGCTCTGGAAAAATATAATTCAATACAATACTGTACAATACAATACTGAACGAATTGGTAATACTTGGATTAGTGGAGGAATCCATTGATTTTCAGTGTGTAGCATTTCAGGGAATTATATTGAACGTGTTCTGAAAAAGTTTTTTGCCTTTCAGCTGGTAAAAAAAATCAATAACCGTTGTAACTTGTATTGACTGCTGTAACTGTATTGAAAAAGGTATGAACTCCCTGGATGGTAAATTAAATCACAAAGGTATTTTCGCCCCATAATTGTGTTAATCCTGGTTTAAAATGATCGACTTTAGTAAAACTAGTGTGATTTTTTTGCTTCCAAAATATATCAAGATCAAGTCATCGCCTTGAACAAACGCGCATGGCAAGTGTTTGCAATTTAAATCAGATTTCATCGAAATATTTATTTCTATCCTGTTTCCAAGAAATTCATCTAATAAACGTCTCTCAGTGTGCTCAACTCGCATCTTAAGTGACCTGAACATTTTCCAACTCATCCAATTTTCAAGTTACTTTTCCTTCAATAAAACTTGTAAAGCTTACTTCTTTTAGTTTTGAATGCTCACTAGAAACATCTTTTTAAATAGAAGTGTTTCCCGTGTAGTTATTTCTGGGTCATTCCATATCAAGTGCCCACACTCAAAACCTTCACTATCTCAGAACTTGACGAAATTTTCAGGAGGGTTAGAACACCGGAAATAAAAAATCTCTTTTAAAGTTTTTTTCCATATGTCTAGCGGTTTGCCCGTGGCAGGGGATGGAAAAATAAAATATTTTACTTTTTGCCCCGCACGGCCATTCACTATATTCACTCTAGCGTTTGAACAAATAAACTTAAAACAATGGGATTAGTTCTAAAATGATAATCGTGCTTTCATTAACAAGAAAAAATGCATAAATTGCTTACTTATCAAGTTTAGGGGTAGAAAAAATCCACCCTTAAATTTCAACCCTTAATAACTCGAGAAGTAATATTTTTTTTTTTTTTTTGTTTTGTTGTGAAGCATCTCCTGTCTATTATCTTTCCATGAAAAAAAAATTAATCATTAACAGCCGTATGATCAGAAGTTATGAGATTTTTATTGTATAAATGTGTGTGCATTTAGTTGTGTTTCTGCAAGTCTGTTAGCATGGTCCATGCAAATCACCCGTAAATTGATAGATTATATAATTTTTCAGTTTAAAAATTGTGTGTAAGTACTACAAAGATTCTTTTTACTCACTCATTTCTTCGTTTCACTCTGACCTATCACTCTGGCTTCTTCGAACAACGGCGAGGAGGAGAACACCCGCGTGGCTACTGAGTGCTCAGACACGGGTACGAAGCAATGCAGTTTTTGCGTGCCGGGAATTGGCCGGGATGACGCAAATCGTGTGGCTAGCACCTGTTCTGTGTCTTGGTGCTCCTCAATAGTTCCGAATGTGAAGTTGATGGTCGGGATGGCTTCGACCGCCCAATCGAAGAGTTGCCGGGGTGTTATTATTTGCGACTCGTAGGGGCGCTGAAGACTCGCCCGCGCTGCCAGCCGCTTGACCGTCCCTCCGACGCCGTCGCAGGCGCTCTTCCCATGTGACGTCGCCGTGAAATGCCACTCCACGTCGGCCCCAAAGTCTCTTTGATAGTGGCACAAGTTGGCAAAATTTTTCCTATTTTTATATTGCGAGGCTGCCCCATCAGAAAAATAGAACATCTTCTTTATGGTCTGAAATTTATTGTGCAAAAAGCTCACGAGTTTTTTTATGAATAGATGCACTGCGACAGTGTTGTGGATCAAACTCTCGGAAATTACAACAAAGCTGATGTGGCGCTCTTCCCCGCCCTCTTTGTAATATGCCACGAAGGGGTGGATGGTGGCGGACGCATTGTTCCAGTGGAACCCCTGGGCCTCGTCTTGTAGCACGAACGCATAGTTTTCGGCAAAATCACAGATCACCAAAAACTCGCCGGGCAGGAGACCGCACTTGATGTCCGATTGGTGCGAAGATTGTTTTTTAGCAATAAAAGAGTGGCGGCACAGAGCAACTAATTTTGCACAACAACTGTCCACGAATTCCTCGGATGAATCGATGTGCGTTTGCAGGGTGCATCGGTCGGATAAAAGAGTGGATTTTCAAAATTTGCAGAGCTGCGGCCGAAGAACTGTGTGTTGCCTGGTGCCAGTGGGACTCATTCGGTGTGCGTGTGCACTATCCACCAAAACGTCAAGCTAATGATCATCGGTGCCGACTTGACGAAGTTGACAGTGGACCAATCTTATCCGATAACATCTTACCACGACTGCCTTGAGCAGTTGGTCTGCGACAGTCCCCTCCCCGAATGCCATCTAGGCGAGTGTGAGGAGTGCCCGGGCATCGAGCCGTTAAAGGAGCGCCTCACGCAACTGCTGGACGACGAAATGGTGGACAATGTTATCTACAAGCAGTGGGAGAGCACCGACCGATGCACCCTGCAAACGCACATCGATTCATCCGAGGAATTCGTGGACAGTTGTTGTGCAAAATTAGTTGCTCTGTGCCGCCACTCTTTTATTGCTAAAAAACAATCTTCGCACCAATCGGACATCAAGTGCGGTCTCCTGCCCGGCGAGTTTTTGGTGATCTGTGATTTTGCCGAAAACTATGCGTTCGTGCTACAAGACGAGGCCCAGGGGTTCCACTGGAACAATGCGTCCGCCACCATCCACCCCTTCGTGGCATATTACAAAGAGGGCGGGGAAGAGCGCCACATCAGCTTTGTTGTAATTTCCGAGAGTTTGATCCACAACACTGTCGCAGTGCATCTATTCATAAAAAAACTCGTGAGCTTTTTGCACAATAAATTTCAGACCATAAAGAAGATGTTCTATTTTTCTGATGGGGCAGCCTCGCAATATAAAAATAGGAAAAATTTTGCCAACTTGTGCCACTATCAAAGAGACTTTGGGGCCGACGTGGAGTGGCATTTCACGGCGACGTCACATGGGAAGAGCGCCTGCGACGGCGTCGGAGGGACGGTCAAGCGGCTGGCAGCGCGGGCGAGTCTTCAGCGCCCCTACGAGTCGCAAATAATAACACCCCGGCAACTCTTCGATTGGGCGGTCGAAGCCATCCCGACCATCAACTTCACATTCGGAACTATTGAGGAGCACCAAGACACAGAACAGGTGCTAGCCACACGATTTGCGTCATCCCGGCCAATTCCCGGCACGCAAAAACTGCATTGCTTCGTACCCGTGTCTGAGCACTCAGTAGCCACGCGGGTGTTCTCCTCCTCGCCGTTGTTCGAAGAAGCCAGAGTGATAGGTCAGAGTGAAACGAAGAAATGAGTGAGTAAAAAGAATCTTTGTAGTACTTACACACAATTTTTAAACTGAAAAATTATATAATCTATCAATTTACGGGTGATTTGCATGGACCATGCTAACAGACTTGCAGAAACACAACTAAATGCACACACATTTATACAATAAAAATCTCATAACTTCTGATCATACGGCTGTTAATGATTAATTTTTTTTTCATGGAAAGATAATAGACAGGAGATGCTTCACAACAAAACAAAAAAAAAAAAAAATATTACTTCTCGAGTTATTAAGGGTTGAAATTTAAGGGTGGATTTTTTCTACCCCTAAACTTGATAAGTAAGCAATTTATGCATTTTTTCTTGTTAATGAAAGCACGATTATCATTTTAGAACTAATCCCATTGTTTTAAGTTTATTTGTTCAAACGCTAGAGTGAATATAGTGAATGGCCGTGCGGGGCAAAAAGTAAAATATTTTATTTTTCCATCCCCTGCCACGGGCAAACTGCTAGACATATGGAAAAAAACTTTAAAAGAGATTTTTTATTTCCGGTGTTCTAACCCTCCTGAAAATTTCGTCAAGTTCTGAGATAGTGAAGGTTTTGAGTGTGGGCACTTGATATGGAATGACCCTTCTGTATTTCATTTCGCAATACAGTCAAAAAATACTTTTAAATGTTTATTTTGATAACGTCTGAAAAGTCTCCTGCTAACTGGCAAAACTAGGAGATGAAAAATGTCTAAGAAATACTTGAAAAATACCTGGGAAATTTCTGGAAAATGTCTAGGAAACTACCTACAAAATAACTGGAAATTTTTGTAATAATGATGGGGAAATGTCGGGAAAATGTCTGGAAAATGGTTGGAAAAGGTCTGAAAAATGCCTACAAAATTACTGGGATGTCCTAAAATATATCTGCAAAGTTGTATACGACATTTCTTAGACATTACTCAGAAATTTTTGGGAAATGTATGGACATATCTAGAAAATTAACCTAAGAAATACTTGGGAAAAATCGGGAAAATGTCTGAGAAGTTCATGGAAAATATCTGGAAAGCTTTAAAAATGCATGAAAAATACCCTAAGATATTTATATAAACTTTCCAGAAAATTTCCGGGAAAACACCGAGGAAAATGTTTAGAAAATTCATGGAAAACACCTAAGAATCAGTGTTACGCCATTACCCGTGTTGCTTGTACGCGTGATGCGCAGCGATGTTCTCATAAGAAGCTGGCTGCACGTACTGCGCCGGCTGCACGTACTGTGCCTGCTGCCCGTAATGCGCTGGCTGCCCAAAGTTGAACAGCATGTAGGGGTACTGCGCAGACGCAAACGCAACTGCGGCCAGCACTGCCAAGATTGTAAGAGTCTGGCAAAACAAAAAACTTAATCAACTTCTTTCCCTATTTCTATGTCTTATGGTAAACCCAGACAAAGCATTCAAACACCAAATATAATTTCCCTTCTTTCATCGTGGAAAATGGCCGCCAAATAACTACTTTACCTCTGACCAATATGAAGAATCTACCAGGTGGAGTCACTATCGTTTTTAGAGTTAAAAAAAAATCGTTATTTCTCGCAGATTACTCGCATTTGACCCCAACGATTATAATGCATGTTTTGATATTGATAAACAACGTGATTATTTTATTGAAAAGCTTGACCGCAGGCGCCATCGAGTGGCATTTAACATTACCACATATTGCCGGCTCGTTTATTCAGCAGAATTTTTAATATTATCGCTGGTCCTCTGACTTAAACCTTTAAACTCAATGATTTTAACTATTAATAATTATGATGCATTAATGAATTAATACATAAGGCACTTATATTGTCATAATTTCTCAATCATCTTATAGTGACTTGTCTTATTCTCAACATTTCCTTATTTTTTTCTACCTAAAACAAACACCTATATTATCACAACTTTTTTAATCACCGTTTCATTTCTGTGATAAAAAGCGTTTTAGTGAAATTATGATTTTCTTTACATGGTTTTCTAAATAGTATGCAACGGATTGTTCGATTTGGCCGTTACGAAATATCTAATTTACTCTAAGATGGGTCAGATCAGCGATAATTTGATAAAAAAAATGTGTGCTCATCAGATAATGGGTTCGACTAATTAAATTTGCGACGGAAACTGATTAATTTCGTTCCGTCAACTTATTGATTGAACTTTGAAATTTCAACCCCGCTTAGACTTCGACACAGACGTGAAGTCAATCAAAAGTTTGTGAAAACTTTCGCTTGAATTGCAAACAATGGTTTTGACAGGGTGGGTAATTAACTAACAAGTGGTAAGGAATTATTTTTAAGATATGTTAATTTGTTGGTGTCACCGAATGAGTTTCAGCAAAAATTGATAAGTTACCATCAAGTCTTAATAAAACAGAAAATTAAGAGACTTTATTTTTTAACTCATTTAGAAACATAATTAAATATTCGCTTGATTGTTTACATCTTCGCGGATTTTAAATGCAATTTTAAAGAAATTAAAAACTTAGCTGAAACTTTAGTAAACAATTTCGGCTTTTAAAAAGTGAAAAAGTACTGAGGTTATGTTTGTTATTTCGTTTAACAGAAAATAAAATTTGCCAACAAAACTGACACAAAAAAAAAATGGTTTAAAATGAGAAAAACTGTATTTAAAAATAATAAAAAAGAAAATTAAAAGTACCAACGATCACGAACAATGTCATAGATGAATACAAAGTCCATTAAAAATCCAATAAAACTTCAATTTCTTAACAAAATGTGAAAATATTTACTGAAAAGCGTACTCACCGTTGAAGCCATTGCTCTGCGAATCGGTCAAGAATGAAGGCGCTGCCCAAAAAACTCTTCTTTTATATTCTCAAAAGTCGGGTGGTAGGCAAAAAAAAATGTGGTCGTTGTCCCATCGTTTCGGGTCAAAGAGCTCATCTGTCAAGACCAGCGCAAATCATTTGCATAGTCGAATTTACAAACCCTTGTTGTTCGCTTTTGCAAGAATCTCGTTTGATACGAGCTAGAAGAATCAAGTTAATCGTAGATTCAAGGTGGACCGGTATCTTGTTTGAACATATTCTAGGACCAAAATCTTTTGCCGAATGCTGGAAACAAAGATCACTGTGCTAGCTCAAATATAAATGTTTTTTGGTAGAATATTTTGTTAGGAACACTACCACCTTCTCAAAAATGGATACCCAAATGTGGACTCTAACCCCGATCTCCACCTGTCACAGGTGTTACTCTAACCAATTGAGCTACTTGGACACATCATTTTTGAGAGAATTTGAATGCAATTTATGGAGCTCCAGGGAGAATAGCCACGAGACTGTGAATACTCACAGTCTCTCCGATTCTAGTGACGCTATATCACGTCACAACCTGTCAAACTCGAGTAACTCCAATTTGACGTTGGATGCGTTTTATTTCGAGAAATTTAATTCGAATTGTAAATGCTTGGAATAGACAGACCACTTTGTTATTTAGAACATTAGTAACCTCTCAAATATGTACACGCACAATATGTGGCTGGATCTTCTGAGTGCATTTCGATCTTTTTTGGATAAGTCCAAACAACTCTGCAATTCAAATGCACATGCCTAAAAACACAAACAACACTTAAATGACGTCAAACGTATTTTTTTAATCAAGAAAAAAAAAACGACCATGAAAAAAACTAGCTATAAATTGATTTTGATTTCGCTAATATTTTTGGTCAACCAAGATCGGATCGATTTGACAGAAACCAGTTTCACGGGCCGGTGTTGTGTTGGCCTGGGTACCATGTTACCTTTGTGACCTTCACGCTCCTCCCAGGTTAACCACCTTCCCAACCAGAACGCGTGCGATCACATTTCGCTAGTTTTTCACCAATCTCTAATTTTCTAGCAGATTGAAAGTTTGATAGCCATGGAGATGCTGAAATTCCCCGACAGAGCTTCTCAATTCTGCTATCTTATGTTACCACGGGTTCATGGCCTAGCATAGGAGGTTCAATGGTAGATTCAACGTTTGCTAGCCATGGATATCGGTTCTCATGAGATCACCGAAGTTAAGCAACACTGCGCTGAGTCAGGTAATGGATGGGTGACCATCATACACATGACCAGTTCTGTTCGGGAGAGAGGTTAAAGGGATGAAAGTTAGTACAGGAACTTCACTCGACTTGCTTATCAACCTCTCCACGGCATGGATTTGTGGAGAAATCCTTCTGTTTGAGTTGTACCGTCCTTCGGAAGGAACGTTAAGCCGGTGGTCTCTTGATGCTCTTCGACAGGAGTAAGCTACGTGCTGGCACCGGGTTAACCCTCCTCTCTTCTAGGCTATGTTAGGTTCATCATCATCCTCATCATCATCATCCACTCATTCACCCACGCCGTTAGACCAGTGCCACCGGGCCAGTTGTCAAACAAGTGTGTCGTTAAACACCACAAATCAATCATAGCCATGGAGATGCTGAGATCGCCTGTCAGAGCTTCTCAATTCTGCTACCTAATGTTACCACGGGTATATCATGGCATAGCATAGGAGGTTCAATGGTAGATGCAACATTTGGTAGCCATGGAGATGCTGAGATCGCCTGACAGAGCTTCTCAATTCTGCTATCTTTTGTTGCCACGGGTATATCATGGCCTAGCATAGGAGGTTCAATGGTAGGTTCAACGTTTGGTAGACATGGAGCTGCTGAGATCGCCTGACAGAGCTTCTCAATTCTGCTATCTTATGTTACCACGGGTATATCATGGCCTAGCATAGGAGGTTCAATGGTAGATTCAACGTTTGGAAGACATGGAGCTGCTGAGATCGCCTGATATAGCTTCTAAACTCATCTTTCTCATATTACCTCTCTTAAAACCACAAAAGCCTAAATACTAAATCCATTCTCGAACACACATTGTTTAGCCTTAAACGATAGTTTTTTTTACATAACTAATTAACAATCTCGTTAGCACTATAGAAGTGGTATCCTGTAACACTATGTAATCCTATTTCATCTTTGATAACGAGTACCGAAGCAGCCTAATCTGTGATAGCTATACTCTTCTAGTGCGATCTATTGTTCCCGGACAGTAATCTATTGACAAAGAACAACATGTTGGGGGTGTTAGCCTGCGGGGGTTGGCTATTGTGGTCGAACTAAACCTACTGGGAATGTTGCATGGAGATACGTTGCACGTAACGTAATCTGCACAATTCATCCTGATCAAAGCTTTAGCAGGACTTTGGCGGAAATTTATGTACATTGCTGGCAACGCAATGAATACATTGATGTTGGTCATGAAGAGAAACATTAACATGTTATAATTTTAAAATCAAATGTGATTTTTTAATTATTTTTGAAAAGCGTTAAGTCTGTAAAATTTAAAATGCATTTTGCATAGTCAAAAAGAGTAAAAATATAATATATATATTTTTTTTTATTTTAAAAATAATACCGTACTCACATAGCGCTAATATTGGGCTGTATTTGCGAAAAATGGCCGCCAAATGACTGCTTTTTTGCGATACAAATGGAAGTTGGTACTAGGTGTAGTCACTATCGTTTTGAGTGCTAAGAAACGTTATACGTTATTTTTCGTAGATTACTCGCATTTGAGACTGGTTTAAATTCAGTAAGTCTTTATAATGCTTAACTTAAGGATTGATTGATTATTGTGTTTAACGACGCACTGTTTTGACAACGGGCTATGTAATACTGGTCTAATGGCGTCGGTGAATGAGTGGATGATGATGAGGATGATGATGAACCTAACCTAGCCTAGAAGGGAGTAGGGGCAACTTGATGTTAGCACGTAGCCTACTCCTGTCGAAGAGCACCAAGGGGATCACCGGCTTAACGTCCCTTCCGAAGGACGGTACAACGCGAACAACAGGATTCCTCCACAAATCCATGGTGTCGAGAGGTTGATACAAGGCGAGTGAAGTTGCTGTACTAACTTTCATCCCTTCAACCTCTCTCCCAAACAGAACTGGTCGTGTTTATGATGGTCACCCATCCAATACCTGACACAGCACAGTGTTGCTTAACTTCGGTGATCTCATAAGAATCGGATGTTTTCAATATTTTGAGTCGTTATTATATAATTGTAGAGGTTTAAAAAAAAACGGCCGCAAAATACATCGGTGGCAGAAAGTTTAACATTAACGCAGGCCATCTATACCTGTAAACTTTTAGCCTATAGTTCCTGCATTTCTAAGGTCTGAGTTTACCGTCTTGACAATCCCTAGTACTTGCAAAAAAATCCCAGGTGATTTCTAATCGCTAAAAAATAAATAGTCGAAAGTTAAAGAATTTCGTAATATTGCAGTCCTTACATGTTTAAGTTTTGAATAATTGACAAAAATCGACAAAAACTGGAACAGTTATTGAAAATACACAGCACTCTAGCAGAAATGTATTTAAATACTAAAGCTACCGTAAAATAGCTTCATTAAAAAAATTCTACAACGCAAACAAGCTTATCAGTACAAAACTCTAGATAATAAACAAATTTTTAAACAAAATCATTCTTAACAAAAATCCTAAAACCCCATCCCACAAATTTACCTTCTGATCCAAAGACCAATATAATGGGGTGCAATTACCGGACCACCTAGCCCCTGGCAAAATCAACATGACACAAAAACATGCCAGTCCAGTCCCGACCCTACCCCATTGTCCCCTACTCCAGGACAGATAACACATCGATGGGGTTTGAACCTCGGACCCCAAGGCTAATGTTCGCGTCCTGCTTCAATACCACTAATTGCGAGTGCAGCCTGGCCAAGCGATAATAAACCGTTTACATAGAGTACGCTTTAGATCTTTGCCCGAAGTCTATTGTATAGGAATTATCAGTGGTAGACATATTAACAAATCCAAGCTATGTGCCTCCATAGGGACTGTTATCTAGGTGCATACAGTCTGTCTTCCCTTAGTTGACTCTCAGTTGGTGAGTTGGCAATACCGGTTCTCTTGAGATCACTGAAGTTAAGCAACACTGCGTTGGGTCAGGTATTGGATGGATGACCACCGAACGGTTTGGCGTGTTGGAAACACTGGCTCTCGTGAGATCATCGAAGTAAAGCAATACTGCGTTGGGTCAGGTATTGGATGGGTGACCACCGAACGGTTTTGCGTGTTGGAAACACCGGTTCTCTTGAGATCACTGAAGTTACCCAACACTGCGCTGGGTCAGATATTAGATGGGTCACCATTAACGTAAAGGAAACATCGGTCCTATTGAAATGACCAACGTTAAGTAACGCAGCGCTGGGTCATGTTTTGTATGGGTGACCATTTTACTCATGCCTATCTCTGTTTGGCAAAAACGTTAGAAATATTGATGTAAGTACAACAGCTTTATGCGCCTTGCTTATCAACCTCTTGACAGCATGGATTTGTGGAGGAATCCTGATGTTCACGTTGAACATTACTTCGGAAGGGACGTTTAGTCGGAAGGGTACCTTTGGTACCCTTCAAAAGGTAGGCTACGTGCCGGCACTGGTGTTACCTTTTTCCCTTTAAGACTAGTTTTGATTTGTCATCATCCACTTGTCCCAATGTCAAAACAGTGGTAAGACTTTAGAAAGAACGCACTGTATATGGTGTGGTAGGGGGAGTTCGAAGAGGGGTATCGGTGTTTTTAAATGGCTAGGGTCAACTAAATGTGTGAATTTCCTTCAGAATTTTTTCGATAACGCCTGCAAACTCTTATCTAGATTACATTCAGAGCTTATTTGTTTGGTACGAATTGGGCTTTTATTTCAGGCTTTGTGGTCAGTATAACAGTACAAATTCTTCCCAAATTTATGCTGTCGAGAGCACTGGTCATGTGTATGATGGTCACCCATCCAATACCTGACTCAGCGCAGTGTTGCTTAACTTTCATCCCTTCAACCTCTCTCCCGAACAGAACTGGTCATGTGTATGATTTTCACCCATCCAATACCTGACTCAGCGCAGTGTTGCTTAACTTTCATCCCTCCAACCTCTCTCCCGAACAGAACTGGTCATGTGTATGATGGTCACCCATCCAATACCTGACTCAGCGCAGTGTTGCTTAAATTTCATCCCTTCAACCTCTCTCCCGAACAGAACTGGTCATGTGTATGATGGTCACCCATCTAATACCTGACTCAGCGCAGTGTTGCTTAACTTCGATGATCCTTCAAGAACTGGTTGTTTTAACACGCCAAACCTTGCTTGCAGTACTTGAAATTATCAAAATAGTTCATAGTTGACATAATTTTGCTTCAATACGCATCTACAAAACTTACCAAACAGTGATAAGATGACAAATAAAATAAATAAAAACAATATGATGGGTTTTAGACTCATGTCTACTTGATTTATCCTTAGCACTAGTTTTAAGAAAAACTATTTGAAATGGGTTTTGAAGTTGTCCTTTACTTAGCATTCAAAACCCATTTCAAATAGTTTTTCTTAAATAAAAACAATATTTACACATCATATTTGTATTCCATAATGAAGAAATAATTCAGCAAATAATATAATAAAGTTAACAAAATAGATCAACCCACTCCTGACACTGGGACAGGGTAAATCTCTGAAAATAAAATTTAATTTATGTGCTTCGGCGAGGTACATTGCATTCCATTTGAATGCGTACCTTGCTGAGCTCACAAAGGCCAATTAGGCAATGTTGAAACGCAAAGGTGAGTCGAGCACGCAACAGAGAAATAGCTCGAAAATATTAATTAATTTAGTACCGTGGAATTTCACATCTCTTCATATTGCTGATTTTAATTAAGTAATAGACATGGTAGTGCGCTATTCAAAGACAGTGATATTCACCACTTGATTCTCGGATATGAAATTTTGTTTTATAGTCTGTTTTTCCTGTAGAATTAGTCGTATGTACTTAGTTTTGTTGATGCTGCTGGCGATTTGTTGTGAAAGCAACGTAGCGTTGAAGGATGAGCGTTTATAGAGACGTTTTTGTAAATATATTCAAAAACGCGATTTTTCACTAGCGTGAAATCGGCCAAAATCAAAAGTTAATTTTGATACTGGTATAATAATGTTCGAAAATGATAATTAAGGCTTGATATTCATATTTTCAATGCATGGTACATTGCAAAATGATTGTTAAGACATTTGTAAAATTGCGTTAAGTTGTATTGAAAACTATATTCAGTTTGCAATTTATGAAAAAAATATATGAAAAAAAATATAGTGAAATCGAGCGAATTGGCTTATTATACTTATGGCTTAAAATTGTATCACAATCGACTCAACCGTTACGTTTGCTGAGCCATACAAACAAAATGCCGTGTAAAATTAGTTTACTCACTTGCTACATTTTGTTTCTTTTACCCAGCAGCGTAGTACCGTTGAGTGTAGGTTATAGGTAGAGTTTCAACGTCAATGTTACAGTCTCTGCGTGAAAGATGGCCGCCAAATGACTACCTTACCGACAAAAATGCAGAGTACCGGAACATCACGTTAAGTGGAGCCACTGTCGTATGAAAGTTAATTTCGATATTTATCGTAGGTTACTCGCTTTTTAATATTGTTACATGTGTATCAATAAACATTGATGGAGATATTTTGGGCATGAAAAGTCTCAAAAGCGAGTTAACCTACGAGAAATATCGAAATTAAAATTCAGACGACAGTGGCTCCACTTAACGTTATGTTCCGGTACTCTGCATTTTTGTCGGTAAGGTAGTCATTTGGTGGCCATCTTTCACGCAGAGACTGTAACATTGACGTTGAAACTCTACCTATAACCTACACTCAACGGTAGTACCAAAAATATTGGATTTCGCAGAAAATCCCTGTTCATTTCCTTTTGTGACAAATTAATAGAAAGGGAATAATGAAGGTAGTAATAAAAGTCAGTTGCGTTTGGTGTACTAAGCTACCCTCACGGGCTTCCAGGAAACGATTAAAATATTCTTTTTAATAAAAATATTCAAAGCTCAAAGCGAGCTTTATGAAACCGCAGCCAACTAAAATCACATTTTTCTTTCAATTCCAACCCTCTCCAGCTCACAACAATAGCAATGGACCCCAAGTATTTAAACGTCACTACTTTTAGTTCAAACGTTGGCCACTACAGCGCCACTATAATAATAATAATAGGGTTTGATTGTTCTGTTGATAATCACATACAATAATTAAATGATAATAAGAGAACAATGGATACAAAAAGCAATAAGATTGATAGACGTTTTCATATTTACCTAATAGCTTTTTCAAAATATATAACTCCTTTACAAAGCATTTAATTAAAAAATTACCCAATTAAATGGTTTATACTGTGTAAAAGACATTGAAATACCACAACTAAGTTTCAACGATCAAATGACAAGACAAAAACTTCACTGAAGATCATACCAATTACATGCGTATCCCAAATTTGCATCTGCAAATCATGCTAATTCACGTCACAACATTACAGAGAACACTAAAATGCATGTTTTCCTTCCCTTTATAATGAAAAGATCCGTTTGCTTCATGTTATTAAATTTAAATTTGTTATTTTGACATCTTACTGTCCGCCATGTTGATTTCAGTTCACTCGTCGCGTCCTGCCACCTACCGGCTACAAGCAGAAACGTATTTTTTTTAATCTTTACAAAATTGCGATTTGGGAAAAGCTGGTATGGTAAACATTTTGTGATTTTAGTCGGCTGTGAAGCATCTCACCAAATTTAACAAATGCTCGACAGAGTGAACGGTTTAACGGTTAATTACGTTATTACTTGCTAATTGTTCCTTGTTGGTGACGGGCAACAGAAACCATTACAGACACGTGCCTTTCGCTAGACCAATAAAAATATCCTACAAATTTGGTAAAATTCAACATTGACATAGGTAAGTTTAGATAGTTTTGATTGATTGATTTGTTGTGCTTTGCCATGCACTTTTAATGGTTTCTGTGAATGAGTGGGTGATGATGAGGTTGATGATGAACTTCACAAAAACTAAAACGAAGAAAGGGGAAACCAGATGCTGGCACGTAGCCTACTCTTGTTGAAGAGCACCAAGGGGATCACCGGCTTAACATCCCTTCCGAAGGACGGTACAACGCAAACAGCAGGATTTCTCCACAAATCTATTCTGTCGAGAAGTTGATAAGCAAAGTGAATGAAGCTTTTTTCTCTCCAATCTCTCTCCTGATTCCTGAACAGAACTGGTCAGGTGTATGATGGTCAACCATTCAAACCTGGCTCAAGGCAGTGTTGCTTAACTTCGGTGATCTCAAGAGAATCGGTGTTTGCATCACGCCAAACCACCTGGCTTAGCTGATAACATAGAAAATCAAATTGCACGTATGTAACATTATTTATTTGTTCTCTCCAAGTCATTAAAAGGGTGGGCTGCTGCTAGGTGTGGGGTGCAAGTGAGTTAATGCGTTTTCCAAAGCCGAGTGGGGAAGCTTTAATCTCTACTTTCAACCATTACCTGAACTTGTTGATTTAATTTCACCGCATTTTCCTGTTGCACTGCGTCACCCCGAAACAAAACATGTATCAGAAACCGGAGAAGCACCTGGAAAATCCCCCGGAAAATCGCTTGGAAAATCCCTTGGAAAATGTCTCTCATGATAAGAATTATTAATGAGGTTAGAGGATAAGTACGAAGAAGCAATTAGTGAAGTTTAGCTTTTATTGTCTTTGTATATAATTGCTGAAACTTGAGAATGTATGTGCGCGGATTCTGACTTTTACAACCCTTGAGGCGGGTTTAAATCAAATTGAAAGTACGATTAATTTGAAGTCACCAACAATTGCGGTTTCAGACAATTGTCAGATGTTCTGAATATGTTTATATGTTTTAGAAATATACTAATGAAGATAAATCAGAATTTACAAAAACTATTTAAACTGGGTTTTGAATGATATGTAAAGAACAACTTATTTTTCCCAACTTTTCCACACAGATTTGGTTAATTCGTTAAATAGGTGCGTCAATTTTGTTTGGGCAATTTTTTGCGGGTCATTTTTCCGAAAATACGAAATATGTTAGTTTTTTTACCATCGACCTTAATTATTTTAGTTATGCATAATAAGATGACTGAACTAGGTAATTGTTTTAATTTTATGTGGTTCTTTTGTTATTGGACAATTGTCAGGACTGCTCAAACCCTTGAAGAAGTAACTAGTACATGTCACGAAATGTTGGGAAATTTAAGGTTCTTTACTTAGATAAAAAAAATTGTTTAAATAGTTTTTGTCAAAAGTAGTTGTTAGGTTAGATAAAGTATTATTTACTTATTTATTTGTGGTGTTTAACGACGCACTGTTTTGATAACTGACCCTGTGGCACTGGTCTAATGGCGCCGGTGAATGAGTTGATGATGAACCTAACATAGCCTAGAAGGGAGGAGGGGAGACCCGGTGCCGGCACGTAGCCTACTCCTGTCAAAGAGCACCAAGGGGAGCACTAACTTAACATCCCTTCCGAAGGACGGGACAACGCAAACAACAGGATTCCTCCACAAATCCATGCTGTCGAGAGGTTGATAAGCAAGGCGAGTGAAGTTGCTGTACTAACTTTCATCCCTCCAACCTCTCTCCGGAACAGAACTGGTCATGTGTATGATGGTCACCCATCCTATACCTGACTCAGCGCAGTGTTACCGGTGTTTCCAACATGCCAAACCATTCGGTTATATAAAGTAGACATGGTTCTTAAAACCATAATAAATCAATTTGTTTTTGATAATTGTAATGCTGATAAATTTAAGTTTAATTTTAATTTATTTACAACTTGGGAGCAGATACAAGTACATATTGCGACTAAACAGTGTTGTTGCAAATGTTGAGCAATAATAATAATATGTGTAATATTATATAACGTAAAAGAATATATTAACTTAGTATATACAGTAACAATCTTAGTATAAAGGTTGTAGGTTTCGTTTAATTATTAGCCTTTAACTCTTTCCTGAGTTCTTCGACATCGTTAGCCTGCAGCTTGTTCCGAAGCCTGGAAGCCCAGCGAACAAACGAGTGGAACCCTATGTCGGAGCAATACTGGGACAGCTCGATCTTCCAGGGGTGGTCGTTTCTTTCCTAGAAATTTGGTTGGGAGAGTTAGTCTTTTAGTGTCGTTCCATGCAGATCCTCCAGATGGGGCTTTGTCGAGACAATGGAGTGTTGCTTGCCCTCTTCCGTCTTCCTCTTCTGATAATAAGCATAAATAATGCTTTATAAAAACAGGTAAATACAGCCAACCGAGTATGGAGGGAGATCCTGAAAGAATTTCTTAAGCATGAAACCTAATGCATAGTGATGGACTTGGACGGAGAAGACGGTAAGACAATATCGCTGCTGGAAAGAAAAACCACTGCTTTGGACTAAATTAATTTATTTTGGAAATGTAAGGCACGTATCGTCTTTATTTTAATTCCATTTGACAGGCAAAAGTCTTCCTTTCGCAATGAAGTGGCAGGACTGGGAACTACCGACAGGGGTGGATAAAATGTGGAATATGCTCTGAATTCTTACAGTTTTGGCCTAAATTTAACGGGCTGCTCAAGTGGCGATTTTAATAAAACAATTTTAACTGTTCAATAACTTACTGAAGGCAGAAAGAGCATGAAAGAATATATTTATATAGACTTTTTTTATTTTTTTTCTCTTCGTTTTTCTCTTTTCAAAATAATATTATTGCCTAAATGGTGAAATTATCAAACGGGAAGTGACATCAAAAGTTCTGAGTCTCTTTTCCTCACTGTCACGATAGCAGTATTAATTTATATTTCAAATTCAAAGCTTTCTTTTGATTTATAGCGTTCACTGCTGCTAGATTTAAGGTAGCTCTGGACGACCCTTCCTGAATAAAACGAATATATTTCCTTGTACAAACGTGGCCACGAGAGAATCTAATTGTTACCCTTGTCTTTTGTTCTTAAAGAGGATTAAACCAGGAGAAAGAAATCTGGAAAAAATAGGAATCGTCTCCTTTTACCAAGCAAGGAATAAAAAATTCCACTGGCTAGATTAATTATTCAAATTCTTTGGTTTAGTTCAGCGACTGCAGTAGCCAATGTAATGCACTCACAGTTACATCCTAGGGTTTACAGGCTTTTGGCCGATTTCACTAAAATCGAGCTAAACTCAGTTTTAAATCTGTCTAAATTTAAACTTACCTTTTAAAACCCCCTTAAAATGTAAACAAAATTATCTGATTGGCTGTTACCATAGAGACAAGTCTTTAACAGTTTGTTATCTTTTTAACCGTACATTATAAACCTACCCCTAGAGCCACATAAAGAGAACAATCAAAATTAAAAACCCATCGATCCGTACGGGACCAGCGAGCGGCAACCATCAGTATCGCTCTAAAAACAAAGAATGCTCATCGAGTTGTTGCAAATATTTACAAAACAAAATCAATCGGAATTTACCGAAAATAGAAATCACGATGACACAGAGTATCAATTCCGCGAATCACTTTTGCTCACGGTCCCAATTAAATAACACGGCCGTGTGATTCGACAGGAATGCGTGTGTATACATGCGGTGTGCATCGAACTGGATTTTCCAGCGAATTGTTGGACCGTAGCTCGTTGTTGTTAAATGCGTACCTTTATTGACAAACATCAATATTGCGCTCGGTTTCGTTTTACCGAGCTCATTAAGTGAAGGACTGGCTTCGATTAACGGGAAGGGTGTGTTTGGGTTGGGAACATTGTTTTGATTTTGTTGCGTTTGATCCAAACAATGCCATATCCGATGTATAAATACAACGTTAGTTTGAAATTGATATTAGTATCGTGTTTATATTGCAGAAGGCTATTATTTGGCTGTAAATAATTGGCATGTTTGTGATGATTTTTTTTAATAACCTAATTACCCTTGGAATGGTGAAGTGTTACAGATGGTATGATGGTTTTTAGACTCATTTCTACTTGATTTATCCTTAGCACTAGTTTTAAGAAAAACTATTTGAAATGGGTTTTGAATGCTAAGTAAAGGGCAACTAAATTTCCCGACGTTTCGTAACTTGTACCAGTTACTTCTTCAAGGTTCTTCAAGGACTGCTCTAAACCTTGAAGAAGTAACTAGTATATGTTACAAAACGTCGGCAAATTTTAGCTGTTCTTTACTTAGCATTCAAAACCCATTTCAAATAGTTTTTCTTAAAGTTTCAGATGGTAATTTTTAGTTGACGGTTATGCTCTGTTGTGAGGTAAGTTTGGTCTTAGATAGGACCAAGTCATGGAGATGGCGGTGCCAACGTCGATCAAGGTCCTAATTAGGACCTAAAATCTATAAAAAAACAGCGCATATCTGTCAATCACGCCATCATAAAATATAAATACCAGTCATAGTTGGGTATTGGAACTAACTTTTAGTAGTGATACAATTTCTTATGATTTAAAAATCATTTGTCGCTTGATAACTTCTAAATAAGCTTTCTTATGTTACTACGAATATAATTACATGAAAACGAACACATAAATGAGTACACTTGTATATTTTTTAAGTTATAATCGTGTTTTTGTAACAAATAATTACCAAATTGAATTTTCTGGAGTAGGATTTCGGTTACAGTTCATCCTTATTGACATCCGCACTGGGTTGACCAACCGTAACACATTCTTGGATACCTTTCATAGCTTTGACCGTCGCATCGTTCATGTCGCTCGTTATTTCTGTAATACACTTCTTCACAGTCAAATGAGCATCCATGTTCGTGTACTTCATGAAATGTTCGTACAGAAAATCAGCTACCGACCTTTCCAAAGGTAGTACAATGTCGTTCACTTGATTTAAAAGTTCGTCTCTAATACATTGCACATTATTTGAATTATTTCCATCTTCAGGAACACAAGTGTCTTTGATAGCTTTTTCAGTAAAAGAAGAAAATATACCAACTGCTTTTTCAGCTAAAGATGACAGGCCGACGTCAAATTCGAACTGTAAATTTGAGACTGAAACACCACAGTAAGACAATTTGGTGATGGAATCATCCAAAAAAGCGGTTAATTCGGCCGGAGTGTCCAAAATACAATCCGCAAATTTGTCGTCCAACTTTTCAATCGCTTCAATTCGTTTGTTGATTTCAGTCGACATTTTCTGGGCTTCATTTTCTAAGAATTTTCCGATTACTTTGATCATTGTTCTAAGAGGTCTTCGAGTCAGTACGACATCCATCTGATTTTTCACTCCTTCTCGGAGGAAGCTAATCGTGTCTTGATAATAACTGACCGCTTCATCAGCAGACAACAAATCAAAATCATTCGCTATTTTTTCAGATCTTCTCGCACATACCGAAACCTTTTCTTCGATTAATTTTTCAATTTTATTTTCTATAAATTCAATTACATTTTCTTCACAAGATTCCATATTTTTTAAAATTTCCAGCATTTTTTCATACATCACGGCTAACTGGTCAAGATACGAATGGAGAGGCAAAAAGTGACCGTCGACCACCGACTTCAGACATTCTAAAAGAAGTTCAGGTCCTTTTTTCTCACTTTTACTACAATCAATAGCTTCCTTGTGAGCATCTTCACTAGACTCTTTCATTTCAGCTAAAAACTCAGCAACAGTTTTATCGATTTCAGGACTCAACTCTTTAACAGCATCCAAACACTTCTCCTGGAAAATCAGACCAACTTCTAGCATCAATTCTGTCGCTTCTGAACGATGAATCAACTTGCAGTGATTGACAGCAATTTCATGATCTTCAGCATTTTCCCCGAGCTCTGATTGGTAGTTGGCAAATTGGAACAGATTTCTGAAAGCTTCACTCTTCGAGTTGATCATTTGCAAGAATTTATCAGTAAATGGTTTGGCTGGTCCCGCGAATTCCATTTGTCGCGTCCGCGCGTCAGCAACGGATTCTTGTTCCTCAGCGAAGACATCCTGAAAATATTAAAAATTCTATCAAATTTCTAAACTGGAAACACGTAAGACTAATAAGTGTTCAAATGCACTTGATTCGCTTCCGGCACAAAATTCAGAACAAGAGACAAACACTGTTGATCATTTTTGCGTGATTGTTGACAAAACTATCAAATACTTGATTATTTTTACAATCCGATTTGATTTCAAGCTACAAAGCAGATCCATCACGGAATTTTCAGTACAAGGGCGACCGCTAGTGTCTGCTCCTATTGGAAACGAAACAAGCACCCTGTCCCGGAATGTCCAGCACAGAGGCGACGGCGAGTGTCCGCTCCTTTGCGTGGAGCGAAACAAGCACCCTGTCCCGGAATGTCTAGCACAGAGGCGACGGCGAGTGTCCGCTCCTTTGCATAGAGCGAAACAAGCACCCTGTCACGGAATGTCCAGCACAAAGGCGACGGCGAGTGTCCACTGCTTTGCGTGGAGCGAAACAAGCACCCTGTCACGAAATGTCCAGCACAGAGGCGACGGCGAGTGTCCGCTACTTTGCGTGGAGCGAAACAAGCACCCTGTCACGGAATGTCCAGCACAGAGGCGACGGCGAGTGTCCGCTCCTTTGCGTGGAGCGAAACAAGCACCCTGTCACGGAATGTCCATCACAGAGGCGACGGCGAGTGTCCGCTCCTTTGCGTGGAGCGAAACAAGCGCCCTGTCACGGAATGTCCAGCACAGAGAGGACGGCGAGTGTCCGCTCCTTTGCGTGGAGCGAAACAAGCACCCTGTCATGGAATGTCCAGCACAGAGGTGACGGCGAGTGTCCGCTCCTTTGCGTGGAGCGAAACAAGCACCCTGTCCCGGAATGTCTAGCACAGAGGCGACGGCGAGTGTCCGCTCCTTTGCATAGAGCGAAACAAGCACCCTGTCACGGAATGTCCAGCATAAAGGCGACGGCGAGTGTCCGCTCCTTTGCGTGGAGCGAAACAAGCACCCTGTCCCGGAATGTCTAGCACAGAGGCGACGGCGAGTGTCCGCTCCTTTGCATAGAGCGAAACAAGCACCCTGTCACGGAATGTCCAGCACAAAGGCGACGGCGAGTGTCCGCTACTTTGCGTGGAGCGAAACAAGCACCCTGTCACGGAATGTCCAGCACAGAGGCGACGGCGAGTGTCCGCTCCTTTGCGTGGAGCGAAACAAGCACCCTGTCACGGAATGTCCATCACAGAGGCGACGGCGAGTGTCCGCTCCTTTGCGTGGAGCGAAACAAGCGCCCTGTCACGGAATGTCCAGCACAGAGAGGACGGCGAGTGTCCGCTCCTTTGCGTGGAGCGAAACAAGCACCCTGTCATGAAATGTCCAGCACAGAGGTGACGGCGAGTGTCCGCTCCTTTGCGTGGAGCGAAACAAGCACTCTGTCACGGAATGTCCAGCACAGAGGCGACGGCGAGTGTCCGCTACTTTGCGTGGAGCGAAACAAGCACCCTGTCACGGAATGTCTAGCACAGAGGCGACGGCGAGTGTCTGCACCTTTGCGTGGAGTGAAACAAGCACCCTGTCACGGAATGTCCAGCACAGAGGCGACGGCGAGTGTCCGCTCCTTTGCGTGGAGCGAAACAAGCACCCTGTCGCGGAATGTCCAGCACAGAGGCGATGGCGAGTGTCCGCTACTTTGCGTGGAGCGAAACAAGCACCCTGTCACGGAATGTCCAGCATAGAGGCGTCGGCGAGTGTCCACTGCTTTGCGTGGAGCGAAACAAGCACCCTGTCACGGAATGTCTAGCACAGAGGCGATGGCGAGTGTCCGCTACTTTGCGTGGAGCGAAACAAACACCCTGTCACGGAATGTCTAGCACAGAAGCGACGGCGAGTGTCCGCTCCTTTGCGTGGAGCGAAACAAGCACCCTGTCACGGAATGTCTAGCACAGAAGCGACGGCGAGTTTCCGCTGCATTGCCGGCGAGTGAAACACGTTGATTTTAATCTCGAATAATGCAATACAAATGTTTGTCTTGTGCTACTAAATATCCTTAATATTCGGTCCACTACTTTAACATTTATTTTCACAAAATAAAACAGAATTGATTACTTACCCTGCTTCCAATTTCTATGGCAAGAACGATGAAAAATAACGTTTTTTTTATCATTCTAAAAGCTTAAGCCACAATTATAGATCGAAGTCGCAGCACCAACTAAACCTATTTTAATAACGTTGTGTAAGATAACTTAGAAACACTTGCTATCTTACCACTATCGTAGCTACCTGAGCTGGCGATAAGATTTTTTGTCACACAATCTGTATAACACTTAAATAAAATCTGGAGCTCGTTACGATTTGGCTAGTTACTAGTGCTTACTGTTTATTGCATACTATGTCAAGGTAATCAGATATACTCGTTGTCAACCCAGTGATGTAGTGGTCAATGCACGTGGGTGTACGCAGTCCACCCAGTGATGTAGTTGTCAATGCACGCAGGTGTACGCAGTCTACCCAGTGATTTAGTGGTCAATGCACGTGGGTGTACGCAGTCTACCCAGTGATGTAGTGGTCAATGCACGCAGGTGTACGCAGTCTACCCAGTGATTTAGTGGTCAATGCAAGTGGGTGTACGCAGTTCACGCAGTAATGTAGTGGTCAATGCACGCGGGTTTACGCAGTCTACCCAGTGATGTAGTGGTCAATGCACGCGGGTGTACGCAGTCCACCCAGTGATGTAGTGGTCAATGCACGCGGGTGAACGCAGTCTACCCAGTGATTTAGTGGTCAATGCACGTGGGTGTACGCAGTCCACCCAGTGATGTAGTGGTCAATGCACGCGGGTGTACGCAGTCCACCCAGTCATGTAGTGGTCAATGCACGCGGGTGTACGCAGTCCACCCAGTGATGTAGTGGTCAATGCACGCGGGTGTACGCAGTCCACCCAGTGATGTAGTGGTCAATGCACGCGGGTGTACGCCGTCCACCCAGTGATGTAGTGGTCAATGCAGGCGGGTGTACGCAGTCCACCCAGTGATGTAGTGGTCAATGCACGCGGGTGTACGCCGTCCACCCAGTGATGTAGTGGTCAATGCACGCGGTGTACGCAGTCCACCCAGTGATGTAGTGGTCAATGCACGCGGGTGTACGCAGTCCACCCAGTGATGTAGTGGTCAATGCACGCGGGTGTACGCAGTCTACCCAGTGAAGCAGTGGTCAATGCACGCCGGTTTCTGCTAACCACGCAGTGATGTTTAACTTTCTGCTAAGCAAACGAGCTGGTAACAGTAGGTGTCACCCGAAGGCGCTTTCAACCGTCCTTTTTCTAAATAGTTTTTCTAAGGATGCTAAGGATAAAGATGCTAAGGATAAATCAAGTAGACATGAGTCTAAAAACTAATGTAAATGTCTAATGTAATGTAGTTAGTAACTAGGACTCAAAAATAGTTTTTGTTTGCATTTATAAAAATTAATTGAGCGTATACCAGTCTCAAATGCGAGTAATAATTAAATTAATTTTTTAAAACTTGGAGCGAATGTGATACCACCTAGTTGCATCCTTTATTTTGTGTCTCGGTATAGAAGTCATTTGGCGGCTACTTTTCGTGAAGTTAATTGATCATTGGCGCTATTGAAATTCAATTTTACTCACTTTTAAGTTATTTTTCAGACACCTGCTAACCTGTTGCAAGCAGCAAATCAAGCAAATCAGCACAAATTGAATTATTTCTTCATGAAATTGTATATATATATACCGTGATGAGACCCCAGTTTACATCGCAGTCATATGACAATTTAATGCAATTGCATATCATGTTCGGTGACCGTAGCCAACGGCTAATTGACACCTTCCCTCCTCATACATCAACCCTTTTTCCCCTCACACCCCAAAAAGGATCGTTTCCAAACAGATGCAAATTTTTCCGACGACCCTTACTACTTGTACATGCATAGGTATTGGATTTTCTGCGTACAGCCCAACGTTGATTACGCACGACACGTGTTCACCAATTTTCCACCAATTTTCCACCAATTTTCCGGACTGGCGCTCAGTTGGTTAAGTGCCGTGACAGTTTCAGAGAGTGAAGCGCTGTAATTGGACGATGGTTGTTGGTAATTAGAAAACATGAGTCGCTAGTTTCGTTAGCGTTCAACAGATGCCACCGCATGCAATTCTTTATGAATTAAGAAAGAAATGTATTAATTTGCATGAGCAACAAATTCTTATTGTGTTCAGAAAGTACAGATCAGCCAGATTTGTTTGCAGCAGATATATATTTACATCCATAAACATTATGTAAAACACTACTGCATGGGAATTACAGTCATAAAAGCAGTCTAGCCCGTGGGAGAAGATACCAGCACAAGGACTGTCCCCAGCATTGCTACAGTGTAGACCATGAGAGAAGATACCAGCACAAGGACCGTCCCCTGCATTGCTACAGTCTAGCCCGTGAGAGAAGATACCAGCACAACGACTGTCCCCTGCATTGCTACAGTCTAGCCCATGAGAGAAGATACCAGCACAAGGACTGTCTCCAGAATTGCTACAGTCTAGCCTGTGAGAGAAGATACCACCACAAGGACTGTCCCCTGAATTGCTACAGTCTAGCCCGTGAGAGAAGATACCAGCATAAGGACTAGCCCCTGCATTGCTACAGTCCAGCCCGTGAGAGAAGATACCAGCACAATGACTGTCCCCAGCATTGCTACAATCTAGCCCGTGAGAGAAGATACCAGCACAAGGACTGCCCCCTGCATTGCTACAGTCTAGCCCGTGAGAGAAGATACCAGCACAAGGACTGTCCCCTGCATTGCTACTGTCTAGCCCGTGAGAGAAGATACCAGCACAAGGACTGCCCCCTGCATTGCTACAGTAATTAGCCTGTAAGAGAAAATACCGTTACCTCATGTTACCTCATGTTTTCTTAGCAGAAAGTATAACCTAACGCTCGCCTACTAAATGTGTTTATAAACTCGATGCCACAGCCATTTGAAGGAAAAAACAATTCAGCTAATAGAGGAAATAGTGTACTTTTACATTTATATTAATACCTGGCTAAGTAAGAGGTCGCTCGTTATCAGGGTCTTATCGGATCAAATTGTTAAGGCGTTTCGATGGTGTGGTAGGCACCTGAACTTCTGGTTTGTGGATTACGTTGGTGAGGCAATCGTTTGATGGTCTCAAGAAGAAATGAAAGCATACGGGAAAACGAGGTGGTTCGTAGACCCTTACCTCATAACAAGGGATTTTATTATTTTCATTCATTTTATATCCGAGTTGTTATGCCCTTCACAATTGGCCAATTAAAGTGATACAGTTCCTAGAATTCTTACGGCAGCGTCTTTGTGTGAAATTGTTGGCCGTTTCTGAATAGAATGATCCATCCAATTATTATAGTATATCTTATAAAACATAATCGTTGAGCTTACATAGAAAAGCTTTTTTTTTTATGAAAGAACAGGAAAAATCCTAGCGGATAACAGATACCGAATCAAGGATCCAAAGTAGGGATGGCACAACTCGAGAACGTGTTATCGATGTCGAAAAAATATATATATGTATTTACAAATAAATGCTCTTACATTGATATTGACTTCAATTGTAATGTCTAAATTAATGAATTATCATATTATAATTGTTAAATATAATTGTTACCCCATTAATTTATGAGGTTTCAATGCTTTTTTCTGTGAATCAATTGCAGACAGTCAAATATATTGATGTACCGATTTTTTTTTCCATCCCTAATCTAAACTGTCATCGTCACTGTGCAGAGTCAGGTATTGAACGGATAACAATCATACACATGACCAGTTCTGTTCGGGAGAGAGGTTGGAGGGATGAAAGTTAGTACAACAACTTCACTCGCCTTGCTTATCAACCTCTCGACAGCATGGATTTGTGGAGGAACCCTGTTGTTCGCTTGTACCGTCCTTCGGAAGGGACGTTAAGCCGGTGGTCCCCTTGGTCTTCTACAGGAGTAGGCTACGTGCCGGCACAAGTTTTTCCTCCTTTTTTTTTACACTAAACTAGGCTACATCGTCCTTATTATCATCACTCATTCACCGACGCCACTGGACCAGTACCACATGGCACGTTGTGAAAACAGTGCGTCGTTAAATACCACAAATCAATCAATTCAATTGCGTTGAAGAAGTCATACGGCACCTTTAGCTGGTGAGTCTTGACAAATCACCGGGTTGTGAAGAGAGGTCGGTGTGGTGTCCGCTCCCCTCGACATATTTTTTTATAGTCGCTACCGCAAGTTTATATGACCCATTTGCTGGTTTAGGGCCCCCTCCCTAGACCCCTCTTCTGCCCCACTACACACATAAGACTGGCCTATAATAATACCACGTGATTAAATTATTTTGTCCTGTTTTCTTCGCGAACAAAGGAAGATTGTAGGATACCTAAGAACAGTTTTGTAAGTTCTGACTCGAGAAACGCGATAATATCAGTTTTTAGATTCATTTCTACTTCATTTTACTAATTGTTTGAGCGTAGCTAGCAAAGCTAACTCTTAATTTGACTACCAGAAAAAAATAATTCAATCTGTTTAGTGTTTTAACGCATTTTTGCTCGCTCTCTACCAAACTACGATTGAACCGATTTTAATTCAAATGTAAGACACCTTCTTAACTGAATTTAAAAGCCTGATGCGGTTTTTAAACGATTCGGCCTAAAGATTTGTTTCAAATCAAAATTAACTAAAATAAATATCAAAATTTTCACAGAAAAAACCCAAACATATTGTAACGTTTTGCATGTATTTTTCCGTGGCAGAATTTTTAGTGGCTTGACTTCGGTGATCTCACGAGAACCGGTGTTTCCAACGCGCCAAACCGATCGGAGGTCCCCTGTTGAATACTTGACCCAGAGCAGTGTTCCTAAAATTCTGTGATCTCACGAGAAGCGATGTTTCCAACACTGCAAACCGTTCTGTCTTCATCCATCCAGTACATGACCCAGCGCAGTGTTGCTTAACTTCGGTGATCTCAAAAGAACCGGTGTTTCCAACACGCCAAACCAATCGGTGCTCATCCATCCAATACCTGACTCAGCGCAATGTTGCTTAACTTCGGTGATCTCACAAGGACCCGTGTTTCCAACACGCCAAACCAATCGGTGCTCATCCATCCAATACCTGACCCAGCGCAGTGTTGCTTAACTTCAGTGATCACACGAGGACCGGTGTTTCCAACACGACAAACCATTCGGTGGTCATACTGACGTGGCTTATTTCTCGCGTTGCTTTCCACTATTTCCATTATAATTAGCTTCATTCTGTCAAATGCTGGCATTGTCATGCTTTGGTTGGGGTTGCGGATGCTGGGGCGGGAAGGGGAGGGGAGGGTGAAACCCCACGCCACCACTTGTCAACGAGCTTAACAGTCTGTGACAGGGATGAGCGGCTCAAATTCCAGTTACAAAGTGACCAGAAGAAAGATTTACCCAGATCAAAGCTGATTACTGCGATGCCATTTGAATCCATGTAGATATAGAACTTTGATTTTGGTTATAGCATTAGGTTTATAGGTTTTTTCAGAGTTTTAGCGTTGGTGTTGAAATGTGTTCGACCAGGCTAACGAAAATTTTTGTTGCTATTAGAGTCACTGTCTTTTTACTAACTTTTAAGACTGAATAAAGCGTAAAAATTATTTATCAACACTGCATTTTGAACCGTATTCATTTTTATAGTAGAAGTTTGCTGAAAAGCCCGACCGCAAGCGCCATCGGGTGGCTACAACCGTTACCACCTGTTGACAACTCTTCTGGCAAGCAGAATTTTTAACATCAGGGCTGTCTCTCTGACTTAACTTAAAAATTCTATGGTTATCAAAGACCGTGCATGTGTAAGATTACGTCACAAAATCTAGTAGTCATTTTTTTCAAATTTCTGATTGGTTCAATCTTCGAGGAGATCGTTAGCTTCTAAATTACCCCGAAAAAGAAAAAAAAATCAATCAACTGTCATTTTGAAATTACAACCGGTCTTACGTAGCAGACATCTTGAGTGAAATCTTGATATACTTAATTTTTTTCTATTTGGTTTTATTTCAGTTTTAGTGCTCTGCTAGCCTGGTTAATGATTGACTATCACCCCTCGCCTAACTATCGCTCATCGTGGGCTTATAAGGGGTAGTTTCTAGGATGAGAGACTACGACGAGAGGGCGGGTGGAGGAATCTTTTAAGAGGTGTCTTATGACCCAACCCCGCTCATTCTAGGAACACAAAAGAGAAGATGTTTACTGCTTCAGCAATAAAAAAAAAACGAGCAGAAAAAAAAGGCGCACAAAGTGAGAAATAGTGATTTGCTTGCGAGAAAGTCAAGCTTTCTTTCATGCGTCCGAGTTAACGATTTCTGGAGAAAGCGGAACCGGAAACAATCTAGTTGATGGAATAATCCAACGTCCTTGCAATACCATAGGTTGCTGATTGGTTAGGTTGAAAAAAAAATGAACGCTTCTCATTGGTTGACGGGTACTTTAAAATAATTCTTTGTGAGTTTCTTTGTTCGTTTGTCTCGTTGCTACAGTATTTTTTTCTTTTTTTTCTTTACCGATACTTAAAAAGGAATAGGGTTAATCTTGTGAAAACGAATTGGAGAAGCATTGAAGATTCAATACCTTGAGTCTTATATATTTTTTTATGGCTTGATTAACGAATAGTGTTCTGTTATATACGCTCTCTTTTTTTTTTTATATGGATTGTTAATTAATTGAGTTTTGATTTCAAAAGGTTTTAACCGAATGGGTGTAATTAATTTCACGTTTGCCTTTTAGCTTGTATGACGAAATTGCTACGTCAATGGGTGGAAGCAGATGGAATGCTATGTAAACAAGCATGAAAGGAATTGCAAGTTCTTGCGAAAATCTTGCCCCGTGAAAATAATCCCGTAGTACTCCATACGAAATGTTAAGTTCAAACAATTTATCTGATTACCATCTTTAGAATCTAAAAAATTCTTCGATACGTGCTAGCAATATTTAATTTCGATCATTTCAAACCTGAATGTGTAGACTTGGGTCGAGCTTGCTTCAAATATTTAAAAATGTGTTCAACAAAATTATTTTCATTTTTTTTCTCGCTGCCTTTCTTAAACGACCATACAGACAATTAAAAACATTTTCACTAAGCTATTATGGATTTTAGACTTATGTCTACTTTATCTAAATTTGGCACTGTTTTTTTTTTTTTTTTAATTTTTTTAAATTTATATAGTGCTAGTTGCATTTTACATTAATTGCAATTGTGAATGATTTTGTTGTAAATTCAGCAAATCTCTGACATTCATAAAAGCACAAACACTGGCTCAAATTTTTTAGTAAATTTTTAATCAGTTGATTGATTTGTGGGTTTTAACGACGCACTGTTTCATGGCGTTGATGAATGCGACGCTGATAAATAAGGGAGAAGAGGAAACTCGGTGCCGGCACGTAGCCTAATCCTGTTGAAGAGCACCAAGAGGAACACCTGTTTAATATCCCTTCCGAACGACGGTACAACGTGAACAACAGGATTACTCCACAAATCCATGCTGTCGAGAGGTTGATAAGCAAGGCGAGTGAAGTTGTTGCACTAACTTTCATCGCTCCAACCTCTCTCCCGAACAGAGCTGGTCATGTGTATGATAGTCATCCATCCAATACCTGACCCTGCGCAGTGTTGCTTAACTTGCATCCCTCCAACCTCTCTCCCGAACAGAACTGGTCATGTGTATGATGGTCACTCATCCAATACCTGACTCAGCGCAGTGTTGCTTAACTTTCATCCCTCCAACCTCTCTCCCGAACAGAACTGGTCATGTGTATGATAGTCATCCATCCAATACCTGACCCAGCGCAGTGTTGCTTAACTTTAATCCCTCCAACCTCTCTCCCGAACAGAACAGGTCATGTATATGATGGTCATCCATCCAATACCTGACACAGCTCTGTGTTGCTTAACTTTCATCCCTCCAACCTCTCTCCCGAACAGAACTGGTCATGTGTTTGATAGTCACCCATTCAATAACTGCCACAGCGCAGTGTTGCTTAACTTTCATCCCTCCAACCTCTCTCCCGAACAGAACTGGTCATGTGTATGATAGTTACCCATCCAATACCTGACCCAGCGCAGTTTTGCTTAACCTCTCTCCCGAACAGAACTGGTCATGTGTATGATGGTCATCCATCCAATACCTGACCCAGCGCAGTTTTGCTTAACCTCTCTCCCGAACAGAACTGGTCATGTGTATGATGGTCATCCATCCAATACCTGACACAGCTCTATGTTGCTAAACCTCGATGATCTTCAGCACCAAACCGTTCGCTAAAGAGGAGGAAGATTCCAGACTGAACATCTTATTTCTTCATCTAAATCACACATCAGCGACAATTCATCTAAAATTGCACGTAAAACAAAAATCGGTCATAACTTCCCAGCGTAACGGCATTTTATGGCCGATAAATATTCAAATATTGCATCGAATATGATAGGAGTTGAGACATTCGCCGCTAGTTTAAAACATGAAAGCTGTCGCCACATCTTAGGAGGTGATTCACATGCTAAAGCACGTGACGGAAGGCGATCACGGCGGGTTATAAAACACGCATGTGCCTTGTGAGTACAATTGCCCTTCCTGAAGTTAGGATTTCAGTTCCAGTCAGAGTCACAGCGCTAATGTTAAACGTACTGCCATTGGGTTTACAGGTTTAGTCGGAGTCACAGCGCTAATGTTAAACGTCCTGCCATTGGGTTTACAGGTTTAGTTGGAGTCACAGCGCTAATGTTAAACGTCCTGCCATTGGGTTTACAGGTTTAGTCGGAGTCACAGCGCTAATGTTAAACGTACTGCCATTGGCTTTACAGGTTCAGTCAGAGTCACAGCGCTAATGTTAAACGTACTGCCATTGGGTTTACAGGTTCAGTCAGAGTCACAGCGCTAATGTTAAACATACTGCCATTGGGTTTACAGGTTTAGTTAGAGTCACAGCGCTAATGTTAAACGTACTGCCATTGGGTTTACAGGTTTAGTTGGAGTCACAGCGCTAATGTTAAACGTCCTGCCATTGGGTTTACAGGTTTAGTCAGAGTCACAGCGCTAATGTTAAACGTCCTGTCATTTGGTTTACAGGTTTAGTCAGAGTCACAGTGCTAATGTTAAACGTCCTGTCATTGGGCTTACAGGTTTAGTCAGAGTCACAGCGCTAATGTTAAACGTCCTGTCATTGGGTTTACAGGTTTAGTCAGAGTCACAGCGCTAATGTTAAACATACTGCCATTGGGTTTACAGGTTCAGTCAGAGTCACACCGCTAATGTTAAACGTCCTGCCATTGGGTTTACAGGTTTAGTCAGAGTCACTGTGCTTATGTTAAACGTCTTGCCATTGAGTTTATAGGTTTAGTCAGAGTCACAGCGCTAATGTTAAACATCCTGCCATTCGTTTTTAGGTTTCAGAGTCCTAGTGACAATGTTAAAATTCCCTGCCATTCTGTTTAAAGTTTTGGGGGTAGTTTTCCAGAGGTCTGTTAAAATTCCTACAGTCCGTTTCTATGTTATGTGCTTAGCAACAGCCAATCAGAATATATCTTTGTTTGTTAACGGTCTGTTAATCACTTAACGAGCCATTGAAATACCTCTAGATTACTCGAGTCAAGACAAGTTGAAATGTTGACACCTTACAAGATAATCACGAATCGAACAAAGACCCTCCTAATTGCCACTTGAAAACTTGAAAACATAATGCTTAAACATTCTTCGGGTTCATAAGCCTCGTAATGGGGATACTGGAGGGGTTTAAAATACTGATTCCTCCAAGTTTGGCACTAAGGAGTTTTAGGTACGAAACATAAACAAAACTATTGTTATCTTACGGTAAACTGATCGATGCCATGTCTGCCTTGCATTAGGGAGGTCCCTGGTTCGATCCTGGTGGCCGGCTATCCTGGTAGTGAGAGCGCCATGTCTGCCTTGCATTAGGGAGGTCCCTGGTTCGATCCTGGTGGCCGGCTATCCTGGTAGTGAGAGCGCCATGTCTGCCTTGCATTCAGGAGGTCTCTGGTTCGATTCTGGTGGCCGGCTATCCTGGTAGTGAGAGCGCTATGTCTGCCTTGCATTAGGGAGGTCCCTGGTCCGATCCTGGTGGCCGGCTATCCTGGTAGTGAGAGCGCCATGTCTGCCTTGCATTAGGGAGGTCCCTGGTTCGATTCTGGTGGCCGGCAATCCTGGTAGTAAGAGTGCCATGTCTGCCTTGCATTCAGGAGGTCTCTGGTTCGATTCTGGTGGCCGGCTATTCTGGTAGTGAGAGTGCCATGTCTGCCTTGCATTCGGAAAATATTCAGGTTCGATCCTGGTGCCCGGCTAATCTTGTGGTGAGAGCGCCATGTCAGCCTTACATTCAGGAGGTCCCTGGTTCGATTCTGGTGGCCGGCTATTCTGGTGGTGAGAGTGCCATGTCTGCCTTGCATTCGGAAAATATTCAGGTTCGATCCTGGTGGCCGGCTATTCTTGTGGTGAGAGCGCCATGTATGCCTTGCATTCAGGAGGTCCCTGGTTCGATTCTGGTGGCCGGCTATCCTGGTGGTGAGAGTGCCATGTCTGCCTTGCATTCGGAAAATATTCAGGTTCGATCCTGGTGGCCGGCTATTCTTGTGGTGAGAGCGCCATGTCAGCCTTACATTCAGGAGGTCCCTGGTTCGATTCTGGTGGCCGGCTTATCTTGTGGTGAGAGCGCCCTGTCTGCCTTGCATTCAGGAGGTTCCTGGTTCGATTCTAGTGGCCGGCTATCCTGGTAGTGAGAGCGCCATGTCTGCCTTGCATTAGGGAGGTCCCTGGTTCGATCCTGGTGGCCGGCTATCCTGGTAGTAAGAGTTCCATGTCTGCCTTGCATTCAGGAGGTCTCTGGTTCGATTCTGGTGGCCGGCTATCCTGGTAGTGAGAGCGCCATGTCTGCCTTGCATTTTATGAGTTATATTTAATTGCATCTTTTGATTTCGAAACACATTTTTCTTTTATGTTTCTTTTTAATATACTTGATTGGTTGAAAACTTATTTTCATTGCAAAATGCTATTGAAGGAGATCTCACATAGCCATTGATCCCAACAACTAGCATTATTAGAATCAGAAGGGTAGCCGAAAGTATGATTTTTTAAGTTCACCTTTCAAAGTTAGGAAGTTAGGAAGTTATCGTTCTTGAGGAAACTTGATTCGCGTTATTTTTATCCTTCTTTCTATATACTATTCTTAATTTAGTAAAAAACATACAAGCATATTTCATTTCCCTTCATGTTTTTCCCCATTTGGGTTGGTTCAAGTTTTCATCATGACTTTCATTAATCAAATTTATTCATCAGTGTACATGTTTTGTTGGATTTTTTCCTGTAAGCAGCCGAAACTTTTCAAAACTTATCCTGACAAATTTTAATTTTCTACTCTTTTGTGGTCGGTGTAATTTTTACTCAAAAAGAGGCAATGTGAAAAGTTTATGGCAGGTAGAATTTTTACTTTTAGAATGGTGTATTTTTTATTTTTTCTGCTGAAGGGTGTAGTGGGGACGGTACTCCATATATTTTGACCCCCATCGTTGCTTTTCAAATTGAAAAGAGATGTTCGTTAGTACCTATAAGAAGGATTTGTATTTCTCAACTTGTACAATATTTTGGTAAAATTAACCAAATCAAGTAGAAACCTATCACACGATCCTCTAGTTTTTTTTCTTTTATAAAAATATGTGAAATATTTTAACCAACTTTTAAGTCAAAATTGATGACAATTTTTGTAATTTTCACTATTTCCCGGGCCTCGAGTCACTGATTTAACAGTTTTGGTGAATGAGAGGGGTGATGATGAGGATGATGATAAACTTAACCTAGGCTAGAATGAACGAGGTGTAACCCGGTGCCAACGCGTAGCCTACTCCTGTCGAAGAGCACCAAGGGTAACACCGGCTTAACGTCCCTTCCGAAGGACGGTACAACGTGAACAACAGGATTCCTCCACAAATCCATGCTGTCGAGAGGTTGATAAGCAAGGCGAGTGAAGTTGCTATACTAACTTTCATACCTCCAACCTTTCTTCAAATAACAGAACTGGTCATGTGTATGATGGTCACCCATCCAATACCCTATCAAGCGATAAGCAAGGCTGTGCCTTTTTCGTCAATTTTATGTGATCCAGTCTGCATCCTTTTTAACTTTCTTTTTACGCTTTTTTGCCAATTTTTTTTGTAAACATTTTTACAATCATTCCTTATTTAAAAAAAAAAAAAAATGAAGTGCTTGTAATGTGCAGAATAGTTAATTTGTTTCCCTAATAATAAGCTGTTATTATTATTTACACCTGGCAGTATTCTACTTTTATTTACAAATATATATGATGTTTAAAGAATTGTGCTGCTGGTAAAACAAAACCAAAAGAAAACACTGTGCTCAATCAAAATTTCTCTGCTAGGGAACCAAAATCTTTGTCTCTACAACACATTTGTCGCAGATCTCCATATTGAACAAAATATTATTCACTATACACATAACTCTTGACTTATTGTTGCACGCGCTGGATTCTTTCGTCACGTGGAAATAACGGCTGCTAAATAGTTTCACTCAAGTGTGTCGTAAAGTTAGACTTTTGCTTTTGCAAGGGGGACTTCTTTGTGTTCAGCCCCGAACTAGGGCGAAGTATTAAAGGCAGAGATAAAGCGACTTTTACAGTGACTTGACGAATATAGGGACAACGACCCTCTTTTTTTCGCAGAATATGAAATATGCATTTTCTGTACTTCTCAGTTGGCCAACATTTTGTACTCAGTTGAGCATTGGATTAAAAATTAATCAGAGTTACAACGCTTATGGTAAACGTGCTACAACCTAGTAACTGTAAGTGCCGCTCGATGGCTCTTATGGCCGTCGTTTTTAACCTCTACAAATACGACTCAAACTGTCAATACATGAATACAATCATGAAGATTAGCATTTAAGATTAATTTTGCGTAAACCAGTCTAAAATGCGAGTAATCTGCGAGAAATTTAGACGACGGTGACTCCATCTCTGAGCTACTAACACTGTGAATACGAGATTGACTGCCATGACAACCCTTGTTTCACCCACCCATTACTATTACATTGTGATGAACTGCCCGATGCCGGGCACGGGTTACTTGTTTTAGATTGCCATGACAACCCTTGTTTCACCCACCCATTACTATTACATTGTGATGATCTGCCGATGCCGGGCACGGGTTACTTGTTTTAGATTGCCATGACAACCCTTGTTTCACTCACCCATTACTATTACATTGTGATGAACTGCCGATGCCGGGCACGGGTTACTTGTTTTAGATTGCCATGACAACCCTTGTTTCACCCACCCATTACTATTACATTGTGATGAACTGTCCTATGCTGGGCACGGGTTACTTGTTTTAGATTGCCATGACAAACCTTGTTTCACCCACCCATTACTATTACATTGTGATGAACTGCCCGATGCCGGGCACGGGTTACTTGTTTTAGATTGCCATGACAACCCTTGTTTCACCCACCCATTACTATTACATTGTGATGAACTGTCCGATGCCGGGCACGGGTTACTTGTTTTAGATTGCCATGACAACCCTTGTTTCACCCACCCATTAATATTACATTGTGATGAACTGTCCGATGCCGGGCACGGGTTACTTGTTTTAGATTGCCATGACAACCCTTGTTTCACCCACCCATTACTATTACATTGTGATGAACTGCCCGATTCCAAGCACGGGTTACTTGTTTTAGATTGCCATGACAACCCTTGTTTCACCCACCCATTACTATTACATTGTGATGAACTGTCCGACGCCGGGCACGGGTTACTTGTTTTAGATTGCCATGACAAACCTTGTTTCACCCACCCATTACTATTACATTGTGATGAACTGCCCGATGCCGGGCACGGGTTACTTGTTTTAGATTGCCAAGACAACCCTTGTTCCACCCACCCATTACTATAACATTGTGATGAACAGCCCGATGCCGGGCACGGGTTACTTGTTTTAGATTGCCATGACAACCCTTGTCTCACCCACCCATTACTATTACATTGTGATGAACTGCCCGATGCCGGGCACGGGTTACTTGTTTTAGATTGCCATGACAACCCTTGTTTCACCCACCCATTACTTTTACATTGTGATGAACTGCCCGATGCCGGGCACGGGTTACTTGTTTTAGATTGCTATGACAACCCTTGTTTCACCCACCCATTACTATTACATTGTGATGAACTGCCTGATGCCGGGCACGGGTTACTTGTTTTAGATTGCCATGTCAACCCTTGTTTCACCCACCCATTACTATTACATTGTGATGAACTGCCTGATGCCGGGCACGGGTTACTTGTTTTAGATTGCCATCACAAACCTTGTTTCACCCACCCATTACTATTACATTGTGATGAACTGCCCGATGCCGGGCACGGGTTACTTGTTTTAGATTGCCATGACAACCCTTGTCTCACCCACCCATTACTATTACATTGTGATGAACTGCCCGATGCCGGGCACGGGTTACTTGTTTTAGATTGCTATGACAACCCTTGTTTCACCCACCCATTACTATTACATTGTGATGAACTGCCTGATGCCGGGCACGGGTTACTTGTTTTAGATTGCCATGTCAACCCTTGTTTCACCCACCCATTACTATTACATTGTGATGAACTGCCTGATGCCGGGCACGGGTTACTTGTTTTAGATTGCCATCACAAACCTTGTTTCACCCACCCATTACTATTACATTGTGATGAACTGCCCGATGCCGGGCACGGGTTACTTGTTTTAGATTGCCATGACAACCCTTGTCTCACCCACCCATTACTATTACATTGTGATGAACTGCCCGATGTCGGGCACGGGTTACTTGTTTTAGATTGCCATGACAACCCTTGTTTCACCCACCCATTACTTTTACATTGTGATGAACTGCCCGATGCCGGGCACGGGTTACTTGTTTTAGATTGCTATGACAACCCTTGTTTCACCCACCCATTACTATTACATTGTGATGTACTGCCTGATGCCGGGCACGGGTTACTTGTTTTAGATTGCCATGACAACCCTTGTTTCACCCACCCATTACTATTACATTGTGATGAACTGCCTGATGCCGGGCACGGGTTACTTGTTTTAGATTGCCATCACAAACCTTGTTTCACCCGCCCATTACTATTACATTTTGATGAACTGCCCGATGCCGGGCACGGGTTACTTGTTTTAGATTGCCATCACAAACCTTGTTTCACCCGCCCATTACTATTACATTTTGATGAACTGCCCGATGCCGGGCACGGGTTACTTGTTTTAGATTGCCATCACAAACCTTGTTTCACCCGCCCATTACTATTACATTTTGATGAACTGCCCGATGCCGGGCACGGGTTACTTGTTTTAGATTGCCATCACAAACCTTGTTTCACCCGCCCATTACTATTACATTTTGATGAACTGCCCGATGCCGGGCACGGGCTACTGCAAAGTTTTAGTGATTGAATTTCGCCTTAGGCGCTGACAGGAAATGGTGAAACGATTAATTGACATGTTTCTCTTTATGAAATAAAAGATGTTATTTTCTTTTCTTCTGCTAACAAGAAGATGAAGAAGTGTTTTCCAAGAATTTGTCTCTTCTTTTCCTGGTTGGGCTGTGGTTGAAAGTCACGTCATAATCGTCGACCGGTCCCCTGAAGTTGGATCACAGCGTTATTTCACTGTCAAAAGTTGGCAAGTTTATAAAACTACAGTAAAATGTCGCTTTGCAGGCCAGTAACCCTTGAGCAACAACAATAAATTGTGCGTTTGATATCTTTTCCTCTGAGATTGGTTCCTTAGAACTTTTTTTAAAGCTACAACAATGAAAAAAAAAGGTCTTTGTTACAAAAAGTATGTAATGATTTCTTCTAACTCTATCTATGTCTTTGAGATCCAGATCGGTTGATTGTTTGACGACGCACTGTTTTGACAATGGATCCTGTGGCACTAAACAAAAGACACGGGTGATTCTGGGTATGATGATGAGGATGGTAATAAACCTTACCTAGCCTAAAAGGAATAAATCGAACTGCGGTGCCGTGAAGTAGCCTCTGAAAGGATTCTAGATTGAGATACAGTTTTGATAATTTGAAGTTGATTTCAGTTCCGAAAAAGTGAACGTTATCTAACCAAATGTCAGTTTAAAAATGTTCAGTAAAAAACTCATCTCAATTGTCACAGCCAATTAGATACCTCTATTTGCATCTCAAAATGTTTTTCTTTTTACTTTGACACTCTTAAAATGATAAAAAATAAAAATAAAATAAATTTCATATGTTCGGTTTTACCAATATCTCGCATCATAGTTGAAGTGTTTGTTGAAACTGTTGCCATGACGACTTCCAATCACATGCAGTGAAATTCAGATGTTTCTGTGAGCTAGAGATCCAACTTATAGTTGAACATTTTGTTGAAACTGTTGCCATGACGACTTCCAATCACATGCAGTGAAATTCATATGTTTCTGTGAGCTAGAGATCCAACTTATAGTTGAACATTTTGGTAAAACCTGACCTTACTTTAACATGTTGTTGTATGTAGTCGATTTAAAACGCATTTTTATATCTGACTTTATATCTGAGAGTTTTGAGGGAGAGAGAAACCTGGATTCAATCGGTCCCCAGGGATCACTTTGTAAACAAAGAGTATGGTTCCAAATTAATCCGCTAAACGGCAGCAGCGTATGCACCATCATATCAGCACCATCTAGCGTCAGACTCAAGAAACACAAGAAAAAGGTTTTGAAACTACTAATCATTAAAAAATCAATCTTATACAAAGCTGATTTTTTTTCTTAATAGTTTAAAAAATATTTAGATGAATTTCTCAATAAGTCTCTGCAAAAATAACGAATAAATATTATTATTTAGATACTCAATCGAGAAAAGCCAAGTTATTGATTAGTCAAGTAGTTGTCATATTTCCCGCTAGATCCATTCCATTCCGTTTCAACCAGAATGAGCGGTTGGCTTAAAGTAACAGCTTACATTATTTATCAAACTATTTGCTAGCGACACACCTTAGGCTTTGAGAAAATATTGTGGTTGTTATTTGTACCACTCCCCATTCTTTGCTGTTCTTGCTATTCTTTGCTTTCCATTTTTTTTATCTAATTTGTACATTTAATTTTAATTTTTTTTTTATTTGTATTTTTAATTTTTTAATTGTAATTATAAAATAATTAAAAATCTAGCTATATAAGACAGAAAAATAACAGAGATGAGAGATGATGAGATCATAAAAAGAGAGCTTGATTAAGACAGATAAAGATGCCGAATCTAGAACAGACAAAAAGAGCCAGTGAGAAATTGCCTGGTCCAAAACGTCCCATAACTCCAGCTTCAAAGCCAATTGCAAAATATGACCCACCATTTTTTGCAGCTAACAAACCTCAAGTACAGATCCATTATGTTGTGGTGATCACCAAAAATATTTTGATTTGATGATTTTAAATCGTTAAAATTATAAAAAATAAACCCTTTTGAAGACGAAAAATGATGGAAATCAATTGCTATTATGGTGCTAATATTATTGCTATTATGTATTTTACTATTAAATGATGTAAATCGCTCATCCCTCTATGGAATTGCAGTTATGTATTTATTGTTGTATTAGAGAAGAGCCATTCGCTTATGATTTAGAGTGTTCATTTTAAATCGATATAAAATAACATGAACAACAAAGAATATGTTTGGCTAGTTACGACCCATAGCTTCCTGATAATATTAATATTTACAATCACTCATCATATAAAGTTCTGCTATATTCTGTTGAGCCAAGCCATTGCCACACTTTCACTCTCGGTGCCTTGTCTTGTTCTACGAAGCATCGACGACAGAAAAGGAAAATTCACACAAAACAAGTGTTACCAATATATTTTACAAATGGCGGTTTCTACAAGAGTTCAAGACGGCAACTTTTCAAAAATGGCTTCGGTTATTTTGCCAATGTATCAAATTGGTCGATTTTTGGGCTTAGCTCCATATAAAAAAAATTTCTACCAATCAAAGTGGTCAACGCTTTACAGTGTCACAGTTGCGATGACAGTTTTTGCTGTCAGTACTTATACAACCATTAACTTATTACATAATTTTATTAAAGATGGAAGAAATATTTTAGAGTCATCGTTTGTTTCACTATTTTTCATGATAGTCGCATCTTGTTACGGCGTCATATCTGGTATCTTTTGGACAACAATGACCGCAAGAAAAGACTTAAGTATCATAGTTGATTTAATGAAAAAAGTTCATTCTGTTTTGATTATGACAGATTACTTCTGGGATTGTAAGAAAAAATCATATTTGTGGCTAAGCGTTTTAGGAATATTGACAATTTGTTTGAATACGTACGAGGTATACATCAATTTTGCATCTTCTTATCAAAATTCAATTGCATTTCGATATGTAATGTACTCAATATTTATGCACACACTTTACCACTACATAAAATTGTTGGATATGCTCCAAAATGGCTATCAAAATATCAACAAATATTTTTTGGAAGAAAACAAAGAAACTATTGAAACTTCCAAAGCGTTTTACCGAAACGATACAGTATTCGTTTCAACGAATCATGAATCTGTATTTAAACTTGATTCATCAGCGCAATGCGTTTTATCTGTAGCTAAAGTACGTTCTTTAAGAAAAGCACATCACTTACTATTCGAAATATCAACAGTGGTCGGTCATCAGTTTGGATTTCGTATTTTAGGGGTTCTCGTGCACATTCTTGTCTATGTAGTCGTCTGCATCTTTATGTTTGTTAGATTTGTTCTGTCAAGTCGCAAACAAAACATGTTCATAATTGAATACACCATCAGTACAATCGGCTGGTGGGTACTTAATATTTCAGCACTATTTTCCATCACGCTTGCGACTCATTTTACAATTGAAGAAGCGAATCTGACGTCCTGTCTCGTGCAGAAATGTATTTTAAATTACAATTGTAGCGAAGATTTAGAGAATGAGTTGCTGAAATTTGCTCAACAGCTTCTTTCATGTAAAGTTGTTTTTCCTATTTGTGGGATTTTTAATTTAGACATGACATTGTTGTTGTGTGTGACAGCGACAGTGACATCTTATTCTGTGATTTTGTTAAGTTCATAGTTTAAATTATCCTGTCAGTATGGGCATTTGTTTAAAAAAAGAGCCTTAAGAAATATAGGTACCTATTAAGAATGAAAAAAAAACTAAATCTTGCAGGAATGTTTTTATAAAAGAAAGTATTTTGACCATACCAAGTGTATTTATTAAAGAATCAATTGGTTTTATCAAAACCTGGAGGCGAGAAATAACCATGTGCTTTGCTTACCAAAACACCGACTTTAAGCATAATGTCTTTTATAAAGCGAACTGGAAGATTACGTGTTTATTGGTCAATGGAAAACGATTATAATTATACCTAAGCTATTATCATTATTTTATGTGCATTGCATATATGCTAAAATAAAAAAACTACGTACGTACAAAGGTGTAAAATTTTTTAACCAACTGCCAGTATATTTAACTTTTGAAATTAAAGATATCAACTAACAAAAACTATTTGAAATGGGTTTTGAATGCTAAGTAAAGGACAACTAAATTTAGTTATAATAGTTGTAGTTGTTTAGGTATAATTGTTTTACTTAAAACTAGTGCTAAGGATAAATCAAGTAGACATGAGTCTAAAAACCACCATAAAGATATATGTTTCAAAGGACAAAATGAAGAGTTTTTTTTTTAAGCATTGTTTAATATTGAAGAATTTTATGAAATCCTAAAAAATAAATGGAACAATTTTAAAACGTTTTAGGTTTACTTTATTATATGCTACAGTTTTGTTTTAGCCAACTTGACGAGCTCATATCCTGCATATATTGTGATATTCGAGCATAGTAAACAATTTAATTGAATAAATCTTACAAAATTCAAAAATGAAATGGAATAAAATATAGTTTGGACAAATGTGTTTTTTTTTAGGGTCAGTTAAGTTGAGATATGACGTATGCATAAAATTTTTTAATTCTTCCCTTTGGTAAATAGATAAGCAGAGAGATAAACAAACTTTTAGCACTTTTTTGTACAATTGGTGGCAAGCGATGGGTTTTTCTTATTTTAATCAAAATCATAAAATCGCAAACAAAGCCGTGAACATGAAACGATAGCACAAAGTAAGAGTCTTCATTTTGTAATATATTTATTGTCAAACTAGCTTTGGTCAAATGTCAAGTGACCAAAAAAAAAAAACTCAGGTTTAAGCTTAACTCTCATTTATTTAGGGGTGAAGTTGCCATCATCATGGTAACAACCCCTAAAAATCTAGAAACATATTCTGTGATTGGCGAATTCATCTCAAAACTCCAGCGTTAAATGTACACTGTTCTTTGTGGATCCAGCCGCATTCAGAACCTTGATAGTGGATATTGAATTACTGAATTGATATTAAATAAATTTAAAGCGACAGCCAAGAAGCAAATTAATGAAGTTATCAAAGAAAAAATAATAATAATAATCACTTTTTCAAGAAGCTTGTTACAGATAAACGAACAAGTTAACAGCCCGTTAGGTTTTAAGTAGATCAATAAAAACCTGGTTAGGGTTGAAGGTTAAGTCAAGATTCAGTCAATAGTCAAGTTGACAAGCCAGACCTGCATGTGTTGACGTCGACAATCGATTGTGTCGGCGAGCAAAAAAAAAAGGGCAAACGCTGTAAACGTTTTAACAAATAAGTTCATCATATGATGGTTTTTAGACTCATGTCTACTTGATCTTACCTTACACTATTTCAACTGGGTTTTGAATGCCAAGTGAAGAACAACTAAATTTCCCAAAGTTTCGTAACTTGTCCTATGTTACAGAAATTGCATGTAACGACCGTGAATTGAAAAGGATTGTTGTCTGATAATAATTAACTTCTTTCTTCTATCTCATCTCCTCAATGCAGTCCAGCATTGATCCAGAACTACTTGTGCGGGGGGGGGGGGAGAGCAACAAACGGCAGCTAACATTTATATCGATTTAAATATTCTTTTGATTCGCTTCCTGACAAACAGAACAAATTCCACAAAGAACCTTCCGTAGCTATTACATGACCTAGTTTGATTATTTTGTTTAACGACGCACTGTTTTGACACCGGGTCATGTGGCATTGGCTAATGGCGTCGTAAAATTAGTTTTTGATGATAAAGATGACGATGAACCTAGCCTAGCCTAGAAGAAAGGAAGAGAAACCCAGTGCCGATATGTAGCCTACTCTTGTCGAAGAGCACCAAGGGGACCTTCGGCTTAACGTCCCTTCCGAAGGACGGTACAACTCGAACAGCAGGATTCCTCCACAAATCCATGCTGTCGAGAGGTTGATAAGCAAGGCGTGTGAAGTTGCTGTACTAACTTTCATCCCTCCAACCTCTCTCCCGAACAGAACTGGTCATGTGTATGATAGTCATCCATCCAATACCTGACCCAGCGCAGTGTTGCTTAACTTTCATCCCTCCAACCTCTCTCCCGAACAGAACTGGTCATGTGTATGATGATCATCCATCCAATACCTGACTTGGTGCAGTGATTCTTAGCTTCGGTGATCTCATGAGAACCAGTGTTTTTAACACGCCAAACCGTTCAAGTTTCTATGGCCTAAGAAACAGATTAAGAAACTAAATTTATGTTCTGGGATGTTGTTATTCATATCCTTCAGAATAAACCTAAAGAAAGTGCAAGTTTCTGAATTTAACTTTAACACTCAAGTTTGCAGCATTACTCACTAAATGCTATCACCATTAATTGTTATCTGGATAAATAAATGTAGTTGTCGTTTAATAGCAGAAACCGAATCTGGGTGTTTATTGATGTGATTAAAACTTTTATCAAACGGTTTGAAGTGTTCGAAACACCGGTCCACGTGAGACCGCCAAAGTTCAGCAAAACTGCGCTGAGTCAGGTATTTGATGGGTGACCATAATACACATGATCAGTTCTGTTCGGGAGAGAGGTTGGAGAGATGAAAGTTAAGCAACACTGAGCTGGGTCAGGTATTGGATGGGTGACCATCATACACATGACCAGTTCTGTTCGGGAGAGAGGTTGGAGGGATAAAAGTTAAGCAACACTGCGCTGAGTCAGGTATTTGATGGGTGACCATAATACACATGATCAGTTCTGTTCGGGAGAGAGGTTGGAGAGATGAAAGTTAAGCAACACTGCGCTGGGTCAGATATTGGATGGATGACCATCATACACATGACCAGTTCTGTTCGGGAGAGAGGCTGGTGGCATGAAATTTAAGCAACACTGTGCTGGGTCAGGTATTGGATGGGTGACCATAATGCACATGGCCAGTTCTGTTCGGGAGAGAGGTTGAAAGGATGAAAGTTAGTACAGCAACTTAACTCACCTTGCTTATCAACCTCTCGACAGCATGAAATTGTGGAGGAATCCTGTTGTTCGACCGTACCATCCTTCGGAAGGATTGTTAAGCCGGTGGTCCTTTTGGTGCTGTTCGACAGGAGTAGGCTACGTTCCTGCACTGGGCTTCTCTACCTTCTTTCAAGCCTAGGTTAGGTTCATAATCATCCTCATCATCATTTACTCATTCACCGACACAATTAGACCAGTGCCACAGGGCCCGTTGGCAAAACAGGGCGTCGTTAAACCTCCAGTAATCAAATCAATTAAGATGAATCAATTGGTCAACTATTAATGAGCTGACTAGCGTAGTTTTTACAGTACTTAGTATAAAAGTAGTGAGTGTGTACCACGTTAAACATGCCTAGTTTTGAGTACATTCTTTCCTATTTTCTTGAACGAAGACGCTACCAACGAATGAAAAAGGTCATACTGGTCGTGTCTAGCATGTTTTACGATACGTAGTTGCATTAAATTCATGTGTTAGGTAGTTAAAATACGTTACAGGGCTAGATGGAAGGAGGAACGAAATTCTTTCGCTACTCTCATATTAAGAATGGTTAGGCCTTTCATTTTGGCCAACTAGCTGGATATGTTCGGTAGTCACCCATTCATTACCACACCCAGTGCGCCGTTGTTAAACTTCCGAGAACTCACGAGAACCGTTCGATGGTAGCCCATCAAATACCAGATCTAGCGAAGAGCTGCTCAACTTCGGAGATTTGGACAATAATTTTTCCATTTTAATATACGGTAGTAAAGTGTGTGCATATTTTCTGTATCCTATGTACTGCATGTGAATATGTATCTATTGATTGTATTTGCACGAAACGGTTTGGTGTGTTGAAAACACCGTTTCTCATGAGATTGTCGAAGTTAAGCAACACTGCGCTGAGTCAGGTATTGGATGGATGACCATCATATACATGACCAGTTCTGTTCGGGAGAGTGGTGGGAGGGATGAAAGTTAGTACAGCAACTTCAATCGCCTTGCTTATCAACCTCTCGACAGCATGGATTTGTGGAGGAATTCTGTTGTTCACGTTGTACCGTCCTTCGGAAGGGATGTTAAGTTAGTGGTCCCCTTGGTGCTCGTCGACAGGAGTAGGCCATGTGTCAGCACCGGGCTTCTCCACCTTTCTATTCTCGTTTCTCTCCCTAATCTTCTCCCTAATTATCACGATTTATTTATTTACCTACACCATTCGACTAGTTCTGAGAGTTGTCAAAACAGTGCGTCGTTAAACTCATTGCATCATCGGAAAACAGCACAAATTATTTTCTCCTCACATAACAATAACTAAGCGTTTCCGGGTAAGTGGGCGATCAGTGGCGTAGTGGGGGTGTAGAGTGCAGAAGGATACGGTGCCAAGTGTAAAATGCAAGTAGCATAAATGCCAGGCGCCCCTTTTGCATCAGTTTCGTTTTTTTTTTATTCATTAATCTTGCGAAATTATTTAGTAACGGGAACATTTCTGATTCTATAGAATTATATGCAGATTTATAAATTTTAGCTTGCACCTCAACTTTCTTTTTTAGCAAATACATCTAAATAAAATTCGAGCAGTGATTGAAGCCAACAATCGAAGTAAATGCATAACTTTCTTGACATTCACTTGTGAACCGAGAGATCTGAAAAAGTTTCAAACGTTTGCTTGATACGCGCCGATTTTCTCCAAATTTTGATCTAGATATACAAAATTTTCCTAGTTTTTTACTGTGTTTTTGTCAAGACCAAGACTGTATGACCAATCGGGTTGACTAAATAACGGATTAACTATTGCTTTTTCCATAAAAAATTGCGTTTCTTATTTAATTTATCCCCCCCCCCCCCCATTCCAGTTCCAGCCAACCTTCTACCCCCAAATCCCCAGTTGTTGCTTCTGTATACAGAAGCAACCCCAAGCAACCAACTTGGGGAAAAAAATGTATACATTTTTTTCAGCTGGATGAATTGGGCAATTGTATCGTATGCTAAAAGTGGTACAAATGAAGGCTACCCAAACCATTTCATTCCATTCCACTGAACATACACAGAATCACCCCTAGCTACGCCACTGATGTTCTAATAACTTAATTGATGTGAGAATTCGCAACATGGTTGTCTTATGCAACACCAGAGTCTAGAAAATATTACCGAAGGGAGGGTACAGAAAATGTCATTCTGCTTTGTGAATAATATGCATTTTCATATCGACTCAAAAGACATATTCCTGAAGAACTGCATGATGAAAGGAATTGCATTGTTCTTCATTGGTCTGTAAGAAATGTTCTAAAGGCAGACAAATAACAATGAGCTATCTACGTACCTCTCCAGTCTTTGCATGACAAAATGCTAGAAACTATTGTAGCGTTCTATCAATCGCCATAACGAAACGATATCAATTTTTTGTCAAAGTGGGATTCGCTTACAAGGGAAATAGGTCATCGTGATCTGGCTATTTAAAAGAAGCGCAGCCTGGAATAAGCAGGTAGAGTCTTCATCATGATCGGGCGATTCAATTCGAATTTCTTTTCCTTTCACCTGAAAGGGTTTCAAATATGTGGTATCCTACGCGTCGCCAGGAAGAACTGGCCGCACAACCTTCATGTGCTCGCGATTTTTCTGCCTATGGCTGCTCATCTTTTTTTCGAAATATTGGCCTTGGCATACAGCGGAATTTCTGAAATAGCTTCGTTTCGAGCAATGTGGCCATTAGCAGCTACCATCATCAAGTACTGGCAATACTACACTCACGTCGACGACGTGAAACGAATCGTGAAGGATATCAACGTAATTATTGAGAAGAGTTCGATAAAAACCCGAAAGAGAGTTCTGGAAACTCATAGCAAGTGTGAAATATTTTGCTGTGTAATGCTGGTGTTTTTCAAAGTAACTTGTATCGCCTGCGGACTTTGTTTCATTTTTAACGCCCTTTATAGAGGCACGCTGCCTTTTCCAGCTTGGTATCCGTTTGATGTTGACCGCTTCTACTGGGTCGCGATAATGATGCAAGTCTTGATGGTGGCTGCAGCGACCATGACAGTGCCGGTTCTTGACATGTTCTTGCCGGCGCTGTTGGTGCATTTGTGTGGTCTGTTGGAAGAGGTTTGCAGATCTCTGGAAGATATTGGTCAGTGCGAAGGTGGAAGTGTTCCTGCAAATGTCGGTGCTCAAACTGATGAAGAATTCGAGGTATGTGACATGTTGGTAAAGATTGGTAGTAGATGTAAGATGAATTTGTCGATTTATGCTAGTTTGCTGTGAAATTTGAAAACACATATATCTGTTTACTAGACACATAGGGCATGCGATTTTTGATGTCGGAAAAGAATGGTGCATATTTTCTTATTATTAGGAACACTACTATACCTTCTCCAAAATTTTGTCATCAATTTTTGATAGTAATGTTCCTAATAATAAAATACCCCGCTCATTGCAAGCGTTTGCAATTTAAATAATATTTCCCAGAGATACCTTTAGCTTATAAATTTGTCATGGTCTAACTATAGACCAGCCATCATCTCTCTCTTTGAACAAAACAAAAAGATAAAAATAACGAATCAGCAATAATTTTACTTGAACATTTTTGAGATAATTTGTAACAATGTTCTTGATGTTCAACGGCTCTGAACCACTTCACCAAACCAATGCCCTAAAATTTACAATTCAATCCTTATGTGTTACATTTTATCTAAAAGTTAAGTGTAGCTATATTGTAATATTATAATAAAGCTACACTCATTTTGATAAAGAGCATGGATTATTTAATCAAATTAGTAACCTTGATTCCAGGCTCTTTTGAAGTCGATCGCAAGGATTCGTAGAAACAGAATCGGGCCAAGCCATTACCAACCAAGGCCTCCATTGGTACCAGGAACTGTTACAAGAATCACTTTGCCACCCGTCGAGGTGGAGTCGATGAAGCAACTTAAGAACTGCATCGAGCGACACGAAGAAATTCTCAGGTAATTGCAAAAAAAAAGGTGAATTGCTTATTCCTAAAGACCATTGGTGAAGTGGTCAATCTATTAGGATGAGTGTTTCCCAATGAGTGGTACTCGTATCTCCTGGGACGCACGAAGAGTTTAGTGAAAATACGCGATATACATAACTAGGTAGGTACTGGACACATTTCAGAAATATATTTTCTTTTCATTGAAGCATGTGCAACCCCATGCATTGATTATGTAAGTTTTCATACATTTTTTTAACCTGAAATTAACTAAATTTTCTCAACTTTCAAATAGCTTAAGTTCAGACGGCTGCTGCGCATGAACAGTGCTGGATAAAATGTTGAAAATATTGATTTTTTTCTGTACTAGGTCTACTCTGTTTAATTTCTTACAGTTTTTAAGGTTTGAATTTGGTTAATTTTAATTTCTTATCTTGTGTTGTGTTGATATGGTATAAAACGACCCATTAGCGATTTTGTTTTGACGAAGTGTGGTTGCTGCTAGGAAGGGGTAGGCATATGTCGAAAGTTTTGGAAACACTGCCTTAGGTTTACATTTCTAAAAAATCGATTTCTTCCTGATTCTTTAGCGTGATCCGTGACGTCAGAGAGGTATTCAGTCCAATCATCTTCGTGCAGATGCTTTGTGTCACCGTAGCCATCTGCATTCTCTCGCTTAGAATCTCACAGGTAATAAAAGTAACATTTATTTCTAACTTATCGAACAATCTTAGCTCGAGGGTCGGTTGTCTTACGTAGGTCCCACCCGAAGGTGCTTGCGGCCGGCCTTTTTAGCAAATTTCAACAATTAAATATTTACAACTCAAAATATCGATACACTTATATCAATCGTTGAAGTTAGCATTAAAAATAATAATAATTGAGCGTGAACCAGTCTCAAATGCGTGTAATCTGCAAGAAATGACAAAATACGATTTCTTCTTGAAACAGACTCCATCAAGTAGCATCCTCCATTTTTGTCGTTATAACTGTCATCGGTCGACATTTTACATTCGCGCTGGGGCTCTCAATTATTCTATAAACTCAATGATGAGTTCCGGTTGATGTGACGTTTTACACAACGGATCATACCCTAGAGTAGATACTAACCATTTCTTTCTTAAATAGTTCTCAAATAAATCACAAGGATAAAATACGGAGCGTTTTTAAAGTTTTTTTTTTTTCAGTACAATACCATAAATGCAGAACTCTTTGGAGACGTTCTTATCTTGGTTATCGCCTTCATGCAGATCGCTATCATCTGCTACTTCGGAAGCGAGCTCGAGTCCAGGGTGAGAAAATTGAGTAAATTGAGATTTTACTGTGCTCTACGTCACCGGGTCTCTTCCGACAAGCAAAACACTTCAGGGGTACATCTCTGATCTCAAATAACCTGGATGGAGCATAGGATCCAGCCAGCTGATCTCAAATAACCTGGATGGAGCATAGGATCCAGCCAGCTGATCTCAAATAACCTAGATAGAGCATAGGATCCAGCCAGCTGATCTCAAATAACCTGGATAGAGCATAGGATCCAGCCAGCTGATTTAAAATAACTTGGATAGAGCATAGGATCTAGCCAGCTGATCTCAAATAACCTGGATAGAGCATAGGATCCAGCCAGCTGATTTCAAATAACCTGGATAGAGGATAGAATCCAGCCAGCTGATCTCAAATAACCTGGATAGAGCATAGGATCCAGCCAGCTGATCTCAAATAACCTGGATAGAGCATAGGATCCAGCCAGCTGATCTCAAATAACCTGGATAGAGCATAGGATCCAGCCAGCTGATCTCAAATAACCTGGATAGAGCATAGGATCCAGCCAGCTGATCTCAAATAACCTGGATAGAGCATAGGATCCAGCCAGCTGATCTCAAATAACTTGGATGGAGCATAGAATCTAGCCAGCTGATCTCAAATAACTTGGATGGAGCATAGAATCTAGCCAGCTGATCTCAAATAACCTGGATAGAGGATAGGATCCAGCCAGTTGATCTCAAACAACCTGGAAAAGAGCATAGGATCCAGCCAGCTGATCTCAAATAACCTGGATAGAGCATAGGATCCAGCCAGCTGATCTCAAATAACCTGGATAGAGCATAAGATCCAGCCAGCAGATCTCAAATAACCTGGATAGAGCATATGATCCAGCCAGCTGATCTCAAATAACCTGGAAAAGAGCATAGGATCCAGCCAGCAGATCTCAAATAACCTGGATAGAGCATATGATCCAGCCAGCTGATCTCAAATAACCTGGAAAAGAGCATAGGATCCAGCCAGCAGATCTCAAATAACCTGGATAGAGCATAGGATCCAGCCAGCTGATCAAAATTGAAGTCAGGCAATCCATTGTTGGCAACAGGAATGAGTCACTAGATCCAAGGTGTCCCTACGATATCAATGTTAATTTTAGAGATTTTTAAATACACTTCTAGCCAATTTTGACAATTTAAGTAGTGAGAACTACATTAACCCACTATCACTACTGATACACTCACTTAAGATAGCACGGGCTCTTTGGGATAAGTAAAAAACACAGGAATACTAAAGATGGCGACTGTGGCTTCAAAGAATCTTTATGGCAACTTTTTGACCACTGAGTTACATGCTTATTAATAGAGCACCCGACCGGCAATTGGGACGTTCCGCGTTCTTATCCCGGTTCGGTTGCACATTCTTCCAGCTTCCTGTCCATGCACTTATTAATGTTTTTTTTGAAAACAGGCCGAGGCGGTCGCTACCAAGGCCTATTTTACACCATGGTACGAACGCTCTGTCGAATATCAAAAAATTCTCCGCATGTTCATGGCACGTGCTCAAGAACCAATCAGAATCCTCGGAGAAGGTCTTTATGAGCTGAGCCTGAAAAGCTTTACAACGGTAAGCGTTCGTGTCAAACCAAGACATGAAATAACTTATATGTAGTCCTTCGTTAAACAAAATTGTTTTACTTATTAATACCTTTACCATGGTGTTAACTTTCTGCAAAGCAAACGAGTCTGTGACACGTGGTAACGGTAGGTGCCACCAGATGGCGCTTGCTCCCGCCCTTTTTTAACAAACCTCTGCAATTAAGTAATTACGAATAAAAGATGCAAATTTAAATTTGTATTTAGTGATGATTCAGGAAGGCTTTGTTCTGTCACATAAAATAAATTTTATTTAGCAGCTTCACTATTTTCTCTCTACTCTAATCGTCGTTTAATATTTGAACCTGGAAGGACGGAGGTTTAATTTTTAAACTGTCATTTGGAGGTCAAAGTAAGAAGTCCATTTGATTTTTTTTTATTTACAAGTCACTAAATATTTCGTTTTGAAGCAAAAAAATTGTTAAAAAAAAATTGTTTCTTGATTTGCAATTATTAAAATATCATTGTTTTAAAGCAAATTACTACGCCGATTAAAATCAACCCTTAAACGGCGTTTACGAGCGTTTTTATCGGCGTTTGTGAAATCTTCCCTCAAACTAGCATCTCTAGCCTAATACGAAAGCACTCGCTATCAAATCAGTGCGTCGAAAACCCCCAAAAATCAATAAATTATTGCCTGCTAACTATAGGATGTTGAACGTGGAGTTGTTAATGTTTTTTTTTAGATCATCTTTGCCTCCATCTCGTACTTCACGGTGTTACGTCAGTTACTGAATAAGAACGACCCTGCTCGTCTAGAATAGGAGCAATGAAGACGATCAGACGCATCTCATAGTCGCGTTACAGGACGCTAGAATATTCACATCATTTTTATTGTTGTCAATTCAACATTGCACTCATTCTGCGTTTGTTGTTGTTGTCGGTGTCATTTTCGTCGTCGTGTTTTACTATTAGAAGTAGTACTAGTAGTATTAGTAGTAGTAGTAGTAGTAGTAGTAGCAGTAGTAGTAGTAGTTGTTGTTTTATTGTTGTTGAAGTAGAAGTAGTAGTGAAGTAGTAATAGTTTTTGAGCAGTTTTTGTGGTGGTTGTTGTTTTTGTGGTTTGTGGTTGTGGTTGTTGTGTGGTGGTTGTAGTTTTTGTGGTTTTTGTGGTTGGTTTTGTGGTTTGTGGTTGGTGTAAACACGGCTGTTTTAGTTTTAAGTAATGCACCACGAGTTCTATCCTCATAAAAGAAAAAAACACAAAGAGAAAAGCCTGAAAAAAAAACAGGAAAAGTTGACCGACCTCTCGATTCATCTTGACATATATTTGATTCTAAAACCATCCACATTTCCTGCTTATTCATCGTTAATGTTTGCCCGACAGAAACTGATTGCACTCGACATTACGTACATGCGTTTCAAGGTTGTAAAAGACAATCTATTCCATGTAATACCATTTATAAAAACATCATATCGATCAAAACTTTTAAATTATAACTAGTGGCAAAGTCAGATTACTTTGGTGGCAATATTGCCATCTTATAAGTTGTAAACACACATGAGGATTAAATAACAATCAATGTATAATCAAAGATATCGAGAAAAAAAACTTTATTGTTAATTTGTACGCACAAGATTGAAAAACCCAGAGCATCAGAACGTGTTTAATTAATATATCTGACTATGTTTCAATTATATCTAAACCACAGCATAATGCACTGAACTTATCAAATAAATTTGGCATCACAACTGTGTTTTGTTGTTGTTTTATTTAGGAATACAGTTTTTCATTAAAGCCATCTCTTTGATAATGGCTACTTTCATCCTTGTCGGCTCTTCGCCTCCCAAATCAACAGTGTATTTAAGATATTCTTCCGAAGGGTTATCCATGTCGGGCTCGAGGTCCTTTCTGCGAAACAACTCTGTGATGGCTTCAACTGGTGCCAGCATCCAATGAATAAACTCTGCAATTATAACATATCCCACCAGAGCATGCCTCTCAAAGTCATCTTTTACAGCTTCAAAGCTGTAAAAACTGTTCAGTTCATCTCTACTGCCTGTACCCATTTCAACCAAACTGTCAACAATAGTTTGTTGATAAAACAACAACAGCTCGTCAAGATGTTTCTTTCTGAACTCCGCTGTCGTATTCATATACAAAAAGAATGCCAATTCAGAGCCTGGATTGGTATAACGATAAGTTGCAAAATCTAAAAGTTTTGCTCTTGTAGGTTTACCATTTTCGTATGCGAACATAATGTTGTTTCTGTTGAAATCGCCAGCACAAATGGTGGCCATAGGTTCTTTCCCGACGACCATACCTTCTATTAAATCGTGAGCTTTGACGAAAAGTTTTCGCAGAGTAAGCAAGAATTCAGCGTGCTCTGTTCGAAAAGCAATATCTTCTGGGTCGGTGCTGGCATCTATTACGTCGATCGCATCCGTGGAGTCGTAGCGGAAACAGGCGTTGAGACATGCACGATTTTGATCGCAGTATCTAGCTTCCACCAAATTATCGAGCACCTTTTCTTTGAAGATTGTTGGATGTTTTCGTTTAAGGTTGTACGCCAGAGCGTGCAGTCGCGCTATCGCATCTAGTGACAGTTTGCAATGGTCGTAATCTAGAATGATTTCATCAGCCAGTTTAAAACCTTCCAATTTTAAATTCTCCATCACAATGATTGAGTCTTCAGGATTGGTGTCCGAATAGACGACGCGAGGAAATACGTCAAAGTCTTTCAAATTCTTGATACCCGAATAGTTTTTCATCAAAGGCACAACCGTTTCGAGTAGAGTGATCTCATTATAAAATTGCTTGTCAGAACTTTCGAGTTTTATAACCTTTGGGTCAGAATGCATTACTTTGATGACGAACGACGTGGTATTACCTGACTTAATATCCACGGCTTCTGCGATGTAAACCACCGATGCGAAGTTGTCTTTACTCTGCGACGGATATAGCGGCCATATTTTCCACTTGTCGTCTTTAGCTTTGAAATCACTGAGGTTTTCCGTTAAAATTTTGTTGATTTTCGCAATGTTTTCAGCGTGCGGCAGGTCCGACATGTTGAGAGTGAACAGCTGATTCGTGCAGTAACGATCTCTAACTGTCAGCTCGGCGTTGAAGGTCGGTACTTTATATACTTAAACAGTACGTATTATTGCCGCTAGAGCGCTCGCAACTGCTGGAATGCAAAAATAGTCGGTAGCTAAGCGTTAGCGTTCCATTTTTTTTCATGTTATATCCGTTATCACTCGCTTTGTAGAAGTAATAATAATAATAATAATAATAATAAAGTCTTTTATTTAGCTCTTGAGCTAGCCATTACATTTTCAATTCATTACAATGCATTTTTTTTTTAATTCTAAAACACTATCACAACATTTTACATTCTTTGGTAGCTTATTAAATTCCCTAATTCCTTTATAAAATAGTGACTTTTTCATTTTGTCTTTATTTGAGAGCTGTAGATAGTAATTTAATTGAGCATTTCTGGTTTTATGTTTGCAAGTGACATGCATATAACCTTATCACCACTCAAAAGTCCTAAGTGTTCTGATATGTGTGTTGTGCACTGATAATTATTGCACAATGAATTATAATGTGTCATAATTAATCATGCTCTCAAGCTCATTAAAGCAAATAGCAACAGATAGTAATATTGCTTATTTGAAGTTGATTGCATTTAGATTTACAAGTCAGTGGCTTTATCAAACATTTCAGCTGCATTATACTATCGACTTGAGACTTCATCGTATTTTGGTCACCTTGCCTGAGCTCTCTCTCTTCCAGTATTTGTGACAAATTTGTTGACTCCTCCACTCCCTGGGACCCTGGTAATTCTAGAAGTAAAACATTTGGCTGCTCTGCGATTCTGAAGCACGTGCTTTTCGTAAATCAACCGGCAGCAAAGTTACATACATTTTTCTAGGTCTGTCAGTGAATTGAAAAAGTTCTTTTCAAAGAAAGGTTCTTGGACCTAATAATAACTTGAGAGTTTGTCCGAGCATAACACGCTCATCATTTAATTCCCAAATTACAAGAAACTCGACCGGCCCGATTTTTTTTTTTTTTTTCTTAGGATTGTTTTGATTTTTGTTTTGATCAGCCACTTGATTTCCTAAATCACCGGTGACAGGTGAACATCCATCTTCCACAATCTCTTGACTCTAAGAAACGTGAGCATTTTTGTGCGGCGTCCAAAGTCAACCGAAGTTAAGCAACATTGCGCTGAGTCAGGTATTGGATGGTTGACCATCATACACATGACCAGTTCTGTTCGGGAGAGAAGTTAGAGAGATGAAAGTTAGTACAGCAACTTCACTCGTCTTGCTTATCAACCTCTCGACAGCATGGATTTGTAGAGGAATCCTGTTGTTCGCGTTGTACCGTCCTTCGGAAGGGACGTTAAGCCAGTGGCCATCTAGGTGCTCTTCGACAAGAGTAGGCTACGTGCCGGCACCGGGTTTCCCCTCCTCCCTTCTAGGCTAGGTTAGGTTCATCATCATCCTCATCATCATCCACTCATTCACCGACGCCATGAGACCAGTGCCGCATGGCCAGATGTCAAAACAGTGCGTCGTTAAACACCACAAATAAAAAAGTAAGTTTACTTCAAGTTCAACAAAGCTTAATCTATAACTACACTCCGTTCATAGCGAGCATTTACTACTGTGAAAGTTCTCCAACAGAGGCGCCACCCGTCGTTTTGGGGTGACATGTGGGTTAACTGTCATTTTTAAAAACTCGACTTACCATTCCCGCTGATGTCTGCAATTTTCATTTTCATTTAAAGCGTTTTTCATATCAAGATGTGTTGTTTTTCGAGATAGTATCAAAAAATTAATAATTTGAGAATTTACGGATTTTCTTGCAGATACAATAGGTATTTTCTATCCCAGCGTCACTGAAATGATAACTGAAAATGCATTCAAAAGTTGGTAGAATTGGTGGGAGTCTGTCCTTGTGCTGGTATCTTCTCTCACGGGCAAGACTGTAGCAATGCTGGGGACAGTCCTTGTGCTGGTATCTTCTCTCACGGGCTAGACTGTGGCAATGCAGGGGACAGTCCTTGTGCTGGTATCTTCTCTCACGAACTGGACTGTAGAAATACTGGGAACAGTCCTTATGCTGGTATCTTCTCTCACGGGCTAGACTGTAGCAATGCTGGGGACAGTCCTTGTGCTGGTATCTTCTCTCACGGGCTAGACTGTAGCAATGCAGGGGACAGTCCTTGTGCTGGTATCTTCTCTCACGGGCTAGACTGTAGCAATGCTAGGGACAGTCCTTGTGCTGGTATCTTCTCTCACGGGCTGGACTGTAGCAATGCTGGGAACAGTCCTTGTGCTGGTATCTTCTCTCACGGGCTAGACTGTAGCAATGCAGGGGACAGTCCTTGTGCTGGTATCTTCTCTCACGGGCTAGACTGTAGTAATGCTGGGAACAGTCCTTGTGCTGGTATCTTCTCTCACGGGCTAGACTGTATCAATGCAGGGAGTGCAGTCTTTGTGCTGGTATCTTCTCTACGGACTATACTGTACAGCATGATTTTAAAGCGTGAAAGATACCTTTCATTTGCGACTTACATGAACCAAAAATGTTCTTCAAAAGTCCAAATAGATGCATACGCTGGGCACGACAATCGGCCAATCAATAATAATAACAAAAACAAATTATTTCACATCTACCTACATAGTGTGTCATTTTGGAATTTACTAAAATCTTACTTCTAAACATTTATGTTTAAAATGAGACAGTTTTTACGTTCATTATTAAATATTATCGACCTTATAGTACCTTATGCTTGCCCTTAATTGTGTCAAAACCGTAGGTACTTGTTATTGTTGGCATTCTTTTGTAGTCTGCGTCGTTATGCACATCGCTTTCATATTTTTATACCGATAATAACCGATGAGACTGACAGGCCTGTTGTTCAGAAACCATTAACGAGATAACATCACAATTCGAAACAGAAACAGAAATACATTTTATTAATAAGAAAGGGGGATGTGTCATTGAAAATTCGGACAATTGGTAAATCGAATCGGAATGGCTTTTCCACTAGCGAAAACTCACTTTATTGTTTTTAATGATTCATTTGAGTTGTCTCATTATTGTGAACATGCTTTTATTTTATTGCAATTACTGACTGGCGGAAGTGCAGGTAATTTATGCAGTTTCTATAAATGTAAGACAAAGTTTATGACAAGAGCGTTTACGTAATTGTATCTAGAAGTGTAGCAAATGGTGCGGTCAGGTCAGTTGAGAATTTCAACTTTGAAAAGAAGCATATGATTTGTAACGAAACGTCTGAAAAACGTTATTTTAATTTAATTTATTAAATAACTGGTTCTGGCAAACCTAGCAAAGACATGCAAACGAATTTCATGCTATTTATTTTATTCTTTTTGGCCTATAACACTGAAAACCAGGTATTTTCTGGGCATCAAAATAATCCCGAACACCTGCAAAACTGTTCAACATTTAGCAAAACTAGTAGACAAGCATATGGAAACGAAATGACAGGCCAACATAACCTAACTCTGACTCAAACAGCTGATCTGGTCACTTCTTTAAAACGTCATTACCACCTTGGTTGCTTGATACTTGTTCACACAAGTGAACATAACGCATGGACGATCGCGATGTTCAAAAAATTGTCGCAAGATGGCGAAATGGCGTCGTTTATTGGCGCGAAAGATTTGAATTTTACGGCGACTGCGTACTTGTGTTCGAAAAACAGGCCATTCTTTGTAATGTTTTCTGGTAAAGAAATTAAGTTGAGTCTTGAAGCGATGGGCAAGGTAAGTGAATTGGTGTATTAACACTTACCCATTATATCACAAAATAAAATAATAAAAATACCCCAAGTGTTGTCTTAACTAGTTAGATATTTGCGTTAAAATTTGGTACCTTTTGCTATAGCACCCATATAAATCTAACTAAAAACATACATGATTACAAAAAAGGTGAGCTTGCTCGATAGCAGGAATGCATGTTGCAGATAGCCAGTTTCAAAAAGTGTAGTTAAAAAGATAAGTGACCGTTAAAGGCTCATCTCCATGGTCACAGCTAATCAAATACTCATTTTTCTCTTACTTATCTAATTGAAAATTGTAAAACTGGTCCTTGGAATTGTTTATCCACTAATTAAAAAAGTTCAATTAAAATTAAAACATTGCTAATTTCAGGTATCTTCATACCCAAGATGGCTCTTGTTTCTCTCGACTCAAGATCAAAACGATTTCTTTCAAAACATTAACGTCCCTTTCGACTGCGAATTCCTTGTGGCTGAGAGTCCAGATTTCAACATTGTCAGATTAAAAGAAGTGTTCCGAATATCCAAAGAGATGAAACTGAACGAAGGTTTTTATGGAGCATGGGACGCAGAGGAAGGGTTGAGCCCGCCAAAACTGCCTTTCTACTCGAGGAGGCCAAGTCTTCAGGGAATTGTCATGCAAGGAGTGACACTTACCGTAAGTAACATTTATTGATTGATTGCTTTGTTGTATTTAGCGACGCACTGTTTTGACAACTGGCCCTGTGGCACTGGTCTAATGGTTCGGAGAATCAGTAGATGATGATGAGAATGTTGTTAAATCTAGCTTTGGCTAGAAAAGAGGAGTGTAAGCCCGGTGCCGGCACTTAACCTATTTCTGTCTATGAGCACCAAGGAGATCACCGGCTTAACGTCTCTTCCGAAGGACGGTACAACGCAAATAACATAAGTCCTCCACAAATCCATGCTGTCGCGAGGTTGATAAGCAAAGCTAATGGAGTTTTTTATACCTCCAACCTCTCACCCGAAAAGAACTGGTCGTCTGTATGATGGTCACCTATTCAATACCTGACCCAGCGCAGTGTTTCTTAACTTTGGTGATCTCATTTAGCAACACTGCGTTGGGTCAAGTATTGGATGTGTGTTTACCGAACCGGTTGGCGTGTTTGAAACACCGGTTTCAACTTAAATATTTTCAACACGCTGAACCGTTCGGTTAGGCATATTTGGTCGTCTGGCTCTAGATAGAGGAAAGTAACACATTTTCGCTGACAGGGCGTGCCTTACGGAACGCTGCCTAAAAAAGCCAGCGGAATTTTTGGAGCAGTTTGGAGAATTCTCGAGAGTCGGCTTAATTTCACGTGAGTTTTTTTCAGCAAATAAATAAGTTGGGCTGCTTAGACGTGGTTTAAATTAAGTTTCTATTTACTAATATTACTCACCAATATTTAAAAAAAAAAATCATGGTAATTTTCTTCATCTTTCTAACAGTATTGTAAATGTGTTTTGACAAATGATCGTTGGGACATAAAGCTCAAACATGTTTACTTGAGCTTTATCTGTAATATCTGTGACAGGACTGTTTTGAGACGGCCAGAAGATACGAGCTACGGACATCAGGTGGAGAACGGGTCCTGGTACGGAGTGGTCGGGATGATCTGGGATGGTCGAGCCACGGTGGCCGTTGACGATATCGCCATGAACAAGTACAGACTTGAAGTTGTCGACTTTCTCATGCCTATCTTGCGGAGCCCGTAAATATATATTTTACCGTTACATTTCTTTATATTTATTTGTTCACAAAGTTTGTAACTTTAAGATCAGTGCTCAGACCTTGAAAATTAAAGAAAATATGTAGCTTCTACTTTTGGAAAGTCAATTAGTTTCTTGTGTTTTCTTGGGTTTGATCACGAGCCCTGTGGTACTGATGTGTTATGGCGTCAGTGAAAATATTAACCTAGCGAATGATAAACCTGGGGCCATTCTCCTATCCTAGAGCATCATAGGGACTACCGGCTATACGTCCCTTCTAGGACGGTAAAACGCGAACAACAAGCTTCACAAATCCATGCTGTCAAGAGGTTGATAAGAAAAGTCAAATCATTGTCCTTACTTGCATCCCTCCAACCTCTCTCCTGAACAAAACTGCTGTCATGTGCTTATTGGTCACCTACCCAATACCTGACCAAACACATTGTTGCTCAACTTCGGTGATCTGTAATAACCTATGTTTATGCTCACTGCTAAACAACATGATGTGTTGCACCATTGCAATTAATAGCTTGGCCGCAAGCGCCATCGGGTAGCATTTAGCATTACCACCTGTTGCCGGCTTTTTTGCTCAGCAGAAAGTTCAACATGCACGCTGGCCCTCTGTAGGTACTTACAAACTCAATGTCTATATCCCTCAACAAGCCCAGTAGATTAAGTTAATTTTAAATTGCATTCTTTGCCCGGTCCGTTGCAGAGTACGCATTTACATAAGAAAACCTCATGCCCGAGTCGTTGAATGGAACAACTTCTCTCCGCTTGCCAGACAAATCTGGCTGGGCGTCGTCGTCTCGGTGCTCGGCGTCGGTGTTGCGTTGGGTGTCGCGCATTCGTTGTACGTTCAACACAATTTGGACATCGGAGGCGAATGCAAAGGGTCGTTCTTAAAACTGCATTGTGCAATCTTTCACGTGTACGGGCTCTTTTGTCAACAAGGTAGGTTAGCTTGTAACCAGAGATCTTGTTTTAGATTGCCATGACAATCCTTGTTTCACCCACCCATTACTATTACATTGTAATGAACTGCCCGATGCCGGGCACTGGTTACTTGTTTTAGATTGCCATGACAACCCTTGTTTCACCCACCCATTACTATTACATTGTGATGAACTGCCCGATGCCGGGCATGGGTTACTTGTTTTAGATTGCCATGACAAACCTTGTTTCACCCACCCATTCCTATTACATTGTGATGAACTATACCCGATGCCGGGCACGGGTTACTTGTTTTAGATTGCCATGAAAACCCTTGTTTCACCCACCCATTACTATTACATTGTGTTGAACTGCCCGATGCCGGGCACGGGTTACTTGTTTTAGATTGCTATGACAACCCTTGTTTCACCCACCCATTACTATTACATTGTGATGAACTACCCGATGCCGGGCACGGATTACTTGTTTTAGATTGCCATGACAACCCTTGTTTCACCCACCCATTACTATTACAGTGTGATGAACTGCCCGATGCCAGGCACGGGTTACATGTTTTTCGACCCGTTTCTATGGTTTAGGTATAAGCGATCCAGTGCACCAATGTTCATCGCGAATAGTTCTCTTTTTCGCCGGCGCTGCTTCTGTTATTTTGCTATCCGCTTACTCGGGGGCGCTGACGTCGTTATTGGCCATCTCGAAGCCTGACTTGCCCTTCAAGACGATGCAGGAGTTTGTGGACGATGGCACTTACTCGTTATCAACTTCAAAAAAGTCCTATCAAGGCTACTTTGACCAAGTAAGTTAGTAGAATTGTGCTACCCTAACCTACAAAGGCCCTATTGTTAAAGAATAGTTAACGGTATTGTACCCAGACGCAATTTATAAGGGGCAATTTTTTAAATGTTTTTATGTAATAAATTATTTTTCCTAAGCCGTGTATTTAGCGGTTTCCGTTAAAATGGTTACATTATGTAACCATTATGAGGTTACATTATGAGTTAAAATGGTTCAGAGTAACACCCGCGATAGGTGGAGATCGGGGATCGAGTCCGCGTTTGGGCATCAATTTTTGTGACGGTTATAGTGTTGTTAATAATAAAATAACAGTTATGTATCTTTGTCCCAGGACGAAGACAACCCAGTTATCCGCGAGATGTACAAAAGATTCATCGAACCAAACATCCACACATTCCCTGCCAGCTCTGAAGAGGGTTTGACACGCGTGTGCCGCGAAGACCGCTACGCATGGGTCACTTCCGGCATGTATCGATACTCGGACGTCTACGTCACGAAGCACTTCCGGTGCAAGATTGTCGAGATACCGGAATATCTGCACATGCACTCGATTAGCATGGTCATCAGCAAAGACAGTGCCTTCAAAGGTATCATTAACCACAAGTAAGTCAGTGTAAACATGATGTCAATTCTTCAGTAAAGGTATTTTTTTTACAAGCCATAGGCTTGTTTCGTTACAATGACATTTTTCTACATAATGACATATACACAATCATTCATTTGTTGCATATAGCTCGTACATTCCTTTCGAAATCCAAAGACATCACTTATTTGTTTAATGTTCAGTGGAATCTCATTATAAAGTTTTACGCCCTTAACCAACAATGAGTTCAGGGTGCATGTCTTGTTTTTAAAAAAATATTCACATCTCCATTTGCTTTGTGCCTCGTGGAATGACTATGAATGTTCAGAAACGCTTCATGCAATTGGTTGCTTTTTCCTCACTGCACTGTTATGGTCAACTGAAGCCCAGTATGCCTTCTTGATGACGATATCGTAGTAGAATGGCGATTGATTTAATTGATTATTGGGGTTCTCACACTGTTTTAACAACGGGTAGTGTTGTACTGGTCTAATGGCGTCGGTGAATGAGCGGGTGGTGATAATGCACCTAAACTAGCCAAGAAGGAAAGATGGAAAGCCAGGTTCGGCACGTAGTCTACTTCTGTCAAAGAGCACCAAGAGGACCACCGGCTTAACGTCTCTTCCAAAGGACGGTACAAAGCGAAAATTGGATTCCTCCACAAATCCATGCTGTCGAGAGGTTGATAAGCAAGGCGAGTGAAGTTTTACTAACTTTCATCCCTCCAACCTCTCTCCCGAACAGAACTGGTCGTGTGTATGATGGTTGATAAAATGACTGCTAGATCGCTTTTTTGTTTCGAATTGTACTCATTAACTGCTTCGTCTTTCCAGCCTCCATTACCTGCGTGACTCCGGCATCTTGAATAGGATAAAAGTCGCTTTTCTCGCCGACCGTCTGTCTGACTTATCAGCGAAATTGCCAGAAGTGACCCTAGACAAGATCATGGCTATCGGCTTGGTCCTCGGCACTGGAATGGTTGTCAGTGTACTGGTGCTGATGCTGGAGAAACTTAACGATTATTACGCGACCAAGAAGAAGATTCACTGAACGAAGTTTTTTACAGAACTTGGGCCTTAGAAACCAAGATCAGGAAAATAATTAGGACCTAATTTCAAATATTTGCGACCTTGGGCGAAAAGATGTTCCTCTCCCCTAAACCCATCTTCCACGACACACAAAAAAAAAGTTTACATGTAAATTAATGTCCTGGTTTGCATAAAGTTTTTGTATTCAAATGGTGGTTGTACAGTCTAGCCTGTGAGAGAAGATACCAGCACAAGGACTGCCCCCTGCATTGCTACAGTCTAGCTCGTGAGAGAAGATACCAGCACAAGGATTGTCCCTAGCATTGCTGCAGTCTAGCCCGTGAGAGAAGATACCAGCACAAAGACTGTCCCCCAGTATTGCTATAGTCTAGCCCGTGAGAGAAGATACCAGCACAAGGACTGTCCCCTGCATTGCTACAGTCTAGCTCGTGAGAGAAGATACCAGCACAAGGATTGTCCTTAGCATTGCTACAGTCTAGCCCGTGAGAGAAGAAACCAGCACAAGGACTGCCCCCTGCATTGCTACAGTCTAGCTCGTGAGAGAAGATACCAGCACAAGGACTGTCCCCTACATTGCTACAGTCTAGCCCGTGAGAGAAAAAACCAGCACAAGGACTGCCCCCTGCACTGCTACAGTCTAGCTCGTGAGAGAAGATACCAGCACAAGGATTATCCCTAGCATTGCTGCAGTCTAGCCCGTGAGAGAAGATACCAGCACAAAGACTGCCCCTTAGCACTGGTACCAACTTATTGGCGTAATTTCAGCTATAATTTCAGTGGCAGGTTTTCAAAATACTTATAATATTTTCAAAATAATTCCCAAGATTGTTATAATTGGTAGAAAAGTTATAAAAATAGTTTGAAAAACAAAGCATCCTGGAACATCAAGCTCTTGCAAGTAAAGAGAAAATGCTGTAAGTGTGTTTAAAAATGACAGTTGGCCCGGATAAATAACTTCAATACATGATGGTTTTTAGACTCATGTCTACTTGATTTATCCTTAGCACTAGTTTTAACAAAAACTATTTGAAATGGGTTTTGAATGCTAACTTAACTTCAATACAGTACATTTCTATGAAATGATGAACTTTAAAGATTTTACTTTGGGTAGCTCTCCAACCCGAGTAAAAAATTTTACAAGAATAAATGTAAATAATTGCGATAGCATTTTTGAAACAAAATAACATACAATTTAACAGATTATCTTTGCAATTTTATGTCAATTTCATCACAAATTACATTTAGCTACCTACTTGTTTTGCACATCTTTGAATATCATGTTCACAAATTGCAGAGATGAAAGCAAAACCACATTGATTTTAAACATAATATTTCACACCATAAGCATGCTTTATATGAACAAGGCTATTCCTTATCAAAAATTACTTGAACATCAATTCGACGATCAATTTGACAACAGCGAGTATGCCGACAATTGCTAACACACAGGTGGTTTTATAAAGCACCTCGTCCAGTGCCCCTCCCTTCAGGAAGATTGGAATCCCGTCCTCAGTCCTCTAGATAAAAGAAAAGTACGTTAGACACTTTCAAACTCACTTACCGATGAGTCAGTTATCGATCTTAAATGCACCTACACTTCATTTCTTACCTTTTTGTATCTTGAGCAGAATATTAAATTGACACTTTCTTTATTAAATTATTTTGTTGATTTTGCAAATATAGTGACTTAGGTAATATAGGAAAAAACCATAGGAGCCATATAGGAATGAAATATATTAATGTCTTTTTTGTGTCCACTAAGATGATTTAAAGCAAACGAGCAGGCAGCGAGTGGTAGTGGTAGCTGCCACCCGATGAAGCTTGTATCCGTATTTTTTAACCTCTACAATTAAATAATTACGATTCAAAATATCGATACATTCATTGATACGATTGAAGATTTTTAGGGCGTTAATCAAATGCGAGTAAGCTGCGTAAAGTTCAATTTTTTTTAATACTTTTACTCTATTTAGTAGCAAATCAACTATAATTTTTGTCAGAATCAGTCTATATTTTTTGCGAAGAGAGCTTACAAAAAGCGAGCTCTGACCTAACTTGTCAACCCATAAGTAAAACGATGAACATTGGAGCTGGGACTTGACGAAACCAACCCCCTGCTTTAAAGCGAACTGATTCTGGGCCTTGGTTGGGTGTAGATTGTGGTAAAAGCTTTGCTCTGTATTGATTTCGTTTAGATATTTAAAAAAAAACCTGGCTTGTGCGGGTACCGCAATGGTCTGCAGTGGCACAGACATCTTCAGAACTAAGTAAAACCGTTACCACAATCAACATCTATGCTGTAAATTTTTTGAATATTTAAATTTACCTTGAATTTTTCCTGGTTCCTTTTCATGCGGTAGTATGATTCTGGAACGTTTGGCGGGCAAGGAGGTTTTGGAGGTTCAGGCTCACAACAACATTTCAAAGTGGAGTTGGTCAGCAAATTTCTCACGTGATTTACCTGCATGATCTTTGGGAACTGAACCCTAGCATACCTTGTCATCATAAGTGAAGTCTGAAAAAGGAACGGATAAAACAGTTTGGTCTTCAATTTGGCAACACTATTTATATTTTTATGTTTAATTTCAAATGTAAATCATCAAATACGTTGAAAACAGAGTTTTACCTTCAAAAAATACATTTTGTGACGATTACAGAGCGAATTTTTTCATCGGCTACTCGTAAATTATCATTCGCTAAAAAAACAATCCAAACAAGTGCAGAGCCTTCTTTATTTTTTTTTAAAGTATATTTTAAAATGTTTGAATCCAGCTGCTCTGACTTCACAAAAGTTTAGTAAATGTGCATGCGAACTGTCAGTTAAAAATGAAATTATTTTTCATTCTTAGCTCATTTTACTTAAGGCAATTGATAGATTCTACAAAATCATATCGTTGTAAATGCTACGTGATGCTTTTGTGATTCGTACTGTGAAAATTTTGCTGTTGGTCCTTATGCTGATGGTCCTGATTCAGTTGGTCCTGTTGTTGTTGATCCAGTTGGTCCAGTTGTGCCAGTAGTTGGTTCAGATGTGCCAGTAGTTGGTCCAGTTGGGCCAGTAGTTGGTCCAGTTGGTTCAGTTGGTTCAGTAGGGATCGGAGCTACCGATGATGCGGTTTTGGTCGTTGTGGACATGGTTGTAGATGCTGTTGTAGATGCTGTTGTAGATGCTGTTGTAGATGCTGTTGTAGATGCTGTTGTAGATGCTGTTGTAGATGCTGTTGTAGATGCTGTTGTAGATGCTGAGGAATAATCAGATGTGGATTATTTAATTGTGGAGTGTTGTTATTAACGAGACAAATACATAGCTGTTGTTGCTGCTAAGGGTCGGTGTTGTGGAAGAGGTCTGCGTTGGTGTAGCAGCCGTTTTTGAGAGTGCTTTTGAAATTGGGCAAGATATTTTAATGACATGCAAAGTGAGAGAAGCGTATCTTCAATTTTACCACCCGCCAAAAAAGCACCGTTGAGGGAGTGTTTTTTTTTTTGGCGCTCTTACAATTGCAATCTAGCAATTTTAATTTGCATTCATGTGTGCAGACGATTTACCCATAAAAAAAGTACAGTCACATTTTAAATTTTAAATTTGCAGAAAGTGTTTCCGTGGTGAAAACTGTACAGCTAGAAATGTAAGGCATGCATTTAGTTAATCCTGAATAACCAAAGAAGTATGATGTGAAGGCATGTCTATCGATCGTCTAGGTTAACATTAATACAGATACATTTATCGTCAACCAATCTGAAATGCAAGTAATCTGCAAGAAATAAGAAATCAAATGGCTTAAAATTCCGCGGTAAAGAATTAATTTGTCTTTTATTATTAACAACACTAAAACCGTCTCAAAAATTGATGCCCAAACGTGGACTCGAAACCCGATCTCCACCAATCGTGGGTGTTGCTCTGAACCATTGAGCTACTTGGACACTGGCTTTCACAGACGATTTTAGTGTATTTGATGAGAATGACAGTTCTCCAAGGAGTAGAACCAAGAGGCGGTTCAAAAGGTGGAGATCGAGGTTCGAGTCCGCGTTTGGGCATCAATTTTTGAGACGGTTATAGTGTTGTTAATAATCAAATACCCCGCGCATTGCAAGCGTTTGCAATTTAAATAAGATTTCATCCTAATTAATTAGTCGGTGATTTTTTCCCAAAAAACAGTTAAAGATTAGCTCTATGATATAAAGATACTAATTAACAAACCTGGATTAACAATTACAGGTGGACCCGCAGTCGACGGCGCTAATGGAGGCATCATCATGGCAGGCATTCCCCTACCCATAGATATTTTCTGAACCTGGTCGTTGACCCACTGGCACAGCTGCGACATACCCCACGTACGCGAGCCATATTGCACGAAACTGTTGTACAAAAGCTCCAAGTCCATCAAACCCACCCGCGGTGTCGAAGTAGACAGATTTCTGATCATAGTATTCGCCATTTTGATTCCGCTAAACAACGGATTGCTTGACTGATCGTAACGGATTGGTATTGTTGACACATACAAATTCGTTTTCTTTTTCAATGCGTCCAGGAATACCATGTCATTTACTATTGTCGTTATGTTATTTGGATAGCTACTAGTTCCAGCAATGATTACAAGAGAATCGTTTAGGTTCATGTTAGAATCGTTCAAGTATCTGTACATGTAGTTTGGCATGTAAATGCAAGCCGCACATCCGGATCTGACGTTAACATATGGTTGATTGTTGCAGTAGCTACTATCGGCTAGTATTACAAGTCGATTATTTGTTATGTTGCAGCCTGTTGAAGGGTAGAAGCCGTTGATGCCGTACCAAGATGAGTAGTCATAGTCTGGTTGGTTGTAGCCGTCTGGTTTATAGTAATAGTTGTTGTAGTAGTTTGGGTATTGGTTGTAGTAGTAATCAGGGTAGTAATAGCGATTGTTTCCGAACCAATCAGTGTTACTGGTGTAGGTGCCGGTTACGAAATGGCGTGGGTTATTTTCTTGTTTTATGGAAGACTTTTCTTGAGGTTTTGCGGCGTTGTTGAGTGACGATTTTTGGAATTGTATCGTTAGTATGTTTTGTTTGTTTGTTATTGAGTTTTGTTGAGCAACAGGTGACTGGATTTGTGTGATTGGTGATTTTTTAATACATTTTCCGTAGTTTTGGAACTCGTAATCTGGAACATTTTCGAAAAAATTATTCGTTTGATTGCCATGTAACCACAAAATACATGATTGCTCATTTTTTCATCAATCGTACTGTTTTCAAATCTTTAAAATCACTCATTTACTGAAGTAATCATTGATACATCACTCAAATGGGGAATAAAAAAAAACTTTGCAACAAAAACACATTTAACAAAAACTATTTGAACTGAGTTTTAAGTGCTAAGGTTACATCAAGTAGACATGAGTCTAAAAACATTGACAACACATTTTTTTCCAACAGCATGAACCAGGATCTTGATAAAGATTCGATACCAGGCTGGCTTAAGTACCGCAAAGTAAAGAAAATATCTTGCCTAGACTTTCTCAACGCTTCTCACTAATTTAAAGTCAAAAGTAGTTCACTTCTAGCAAATTCCAGATATAATCTAAAAAATATCTCCTATATCTTTTTCCTATTCTCCTATTTACCCTTTGAAAAGAACTGTTACATGATACGAACGGTTACGAAGAAATTATCATTAAGATTTTTTTTTTCTTTTATAGTTTGTTCAAATGACCAGTGGTAAGCCCAGTTTTTCGGAAGGGGAGGGGGGCATGGTTCAACGGGAAAAAATGCCCAGGCTCCCTTTTCACAACTGGTATTAAAAAATGTACATACTTAAGAAATAATTGAGCTCCCCTATGCTGGTCGCTTATCTGATTTTAAAGAAAGGAAATCTGCTGATTTGTTTAGCCTGGTTAGAGCTTTAAACCTTTTCACACAAGGACCGCAAAGGATCTTAAGATTTTAAGATCTTAAGATCTTAAGATTTTTGATTAAAAAATGAACTTTTAAAAAGGTTACAAACCTATGCGGGTGCGTTAAGCTTTATTTAGCATTCAAGCATCAGTTCGCAAAAATTGTAAATCTAAATAATTGCCAAGGTAAGATTGAGTAAACACGAGGATTATAAAAATAAAGATGGATATCAACCCTCATTTGGCGTATCGTTTTTAAAACTTCCAAATCCATTGCCACAATATCACTGCGTTTAAAAATGGCCGTCAGTATTTATGAATAGGGTAAACTCACGTCGTTGCCGATTGCGACAGTTGTGCCTTTTAAGATCGCACAGGCTCTGAAAGTATTGCTCGTCCCCGTTCGGACTCAAGGAGCACACGTATCCTGACCGATCCTGGCTGCAGAACTCAGGACATGCCACTCCGTCGCCCTGAATTGGAAGCGCGGAAAAAGGCGCCAGGATGCAAGATCCTGAAAATTGATGTCATAATTTTAACAGAACACTGGGCTGACAACCATAAAAACTGTTAAAGTTAAAACTTGCTGAGCCATTGAACTTCTATGCTATTTCTAATTATTATGAGTACCATACACCTACCATAATTTGTATTAGATCAATAATACTCAGTATTATAATTTTCTTAAATTCTAGATAAAGTGGGAGTCAAATCAATAGCTATGGCAACAACCAATCAAATGCAGGAAAAGCCAGCTGAGTTAGGAGCTTAACTCGGAGTTAAAAAAAACGTTGTAATACCGAGCCTAAGTTCACTTACCAAGTAACAGTCCTGAGGTAAAAACTGTTCGTAAAATCTTCATGTTCGATCAAGTTTATTTTTTCTTCTGTCCCTTTTCCCCACTGACCTAAAATAACAAAACAAAAGTGCCGCCGTTTTCCCTCAGAACCAAACTTATATAGGAAACAACAGCACAGCTGTTGGTAATTACATTTTTGGGGTCGAGGTCTGGCGCAAAGCGATAACTTCTGTTCAAGTAACTGAACCAAATGGTCTCATATCAAAAAGATAGTACACTAGAAATATGTAATTGTTAGCTGCTGACTTTGAAGAAACTTGATAATTCAATTTCAACTAGACCCTGACCTAAATTGATTACTTTTTGGTAACCTATTTTTCTTTCCTCGCTTGATGATATCGTATGGCCAGACTATAAGTTATAAGAAATCAAAATAATCACCAATTCTGTTAGTGAATTGTCTTGAAAAAAACGTAATGCACGTTTAATGCCTTCCCAATGCCACACCGAACAACTTTGAGGCTCACCCTGGCCAAATTTAGAAGACAGGATGAGAGAAATTAACTTTTCTTTTGTGAAAAGGAAGCTAGCCTGCATAAATGTGCGTCTGAATCGAGATACGAAGCTCGAACCTCCCAATTGGCGGTCGGTGCTCTACTAACTGAGCTATCCGGGCTTCGCAGGGTGGTATAACTTAGACTCGGGTTTTAGTTGTTTCTTAAGAATGAAATAAGTACACAGTCATATCAGTTATTTTACAAAATTATATTTATTGGCGCTCTTGAGTTCCAATTTGTAATTATAAAGTGTGGCACTAAAACGTATGAATCTTACATTTCTTAATCTTTTCCAAAATGGTCATGCACAAAAATACTATAAAAAATATCGTTATTTTGTATTACATTGCCCAATTTGAAAAATGATTCAATGATTGATGAGCTGATAAGGTAAAAATGCGAGACCTCCGTCTTAAGCTAGCGAAACAAAAGTACATTATAAGAAAAAATGATTTAGCCTAATTTATAGTTATGTTATATTGTGATTAGGCATAATAAATAAATTCACAATGAAACCAATTACGTGACTAAATTAGGGGTGGCAAATGAAGTGAGATTAAACAATGTGGGCTGCCAATCAATAAAAAATAACATCTAGTCTGTTGACAATGTCTTTTGATAAATATTACCTTTCTAAGATCACCAAGAAGTAACTATCATTTAGTACAATATCTCAACGACTTGCAGTCAATGAAAGTTGATTTTCTCTAACTAATCTACATTAGCTAACAAAGAAGATAGATTGAACTCCAGATAAAGCAGACAGACACGCAAAACCTTGGGATGAAAGAGACAAGTAAATTTCCCCTTTGCAAAGAACCTAAATTAGTTCCGATAGATGGCGTTTTTTGAATTTAATTTAGTTTACTAGCACTGTTGATCATTCGAAGCAGTTGACTCAGCCATAATCTTCAGCCATGCAGAAGATTTTTTAGCTAAAATCAGTAATTCCTTTTGCCTAGTCCCAAAAGAATGATCTATCTGTGAAATTTGTGTGCTCTGTCCCAAAAACTCAGGTGCAATGATTTTAAAAGTTTTCAACTGACAATTAGAAGCGTTTTTGTGCGATTCATATTCATCTTGTCAGGTGTCAACATTTCAACCTGTCTCGACGCGACCATCTGAGCTGTGTTGCCAACTCATGAACCCATTCCCGGCAGGTAAACACCAGAAATAGAATTGCAATGCAATACATTCGACAAACCAGCTCAATAAATTAATGATGGCCGCTGACATGTTTCTGAGGTTACTATTGACTTAAAAAACTGCTTGAAAAAAGTTCCATTACCAGAATTCGATGCACCTAAGATTTTGGAACACTAAAAACCTGCGAAAACTTTATCTGTAGTTTCAAATGAATACAATCTTCTTTGTTACTGATAATAATTATTTACATAACTTTTCTGTAGTTGGTCACAATAAAACCCGCAATGTAAATAAGTAATAGACCAGCGTAATGCCGAAAAGCGCATCTAATGTTATTAAATAAGCAGCTTTCAAAATGATGAATGACTACGTAAAAGTATGCAATGATGATCTTTTGGTTGGGGTTTTTTTGACTTCAAAGACTTGATGATGATGATCTTTGATTGTTGTTTACCTAAAAATGAGAATGTCTGAAACAAAAAGTAAAAAATAAAAACGGTTAAGTTCAGTTGACGATAGCTATAGAGAGAAAGGTTGGCCAACATACGATAAGTTCCTGAAGGTAATTAGGTCATGAGTAGTTACTGATAATAAAATAATTTTAGATTCAAAATTAGGCCACAGGAAAAATAATTTACTGACAACCCTGTCAGTATCACCCGATTATGAAATTTATCTAGCTTAAGACACTGGAGCGCCACGCCTTTCTTGCATTCTCAAGGTCCCAGGTTCGATCCTGGTGGCCGGCTATCCTGATACTGAGAGCACCATGTCTGCCTTGCATTCGAGAGGTTCTAGGGTCGATTATAATGGCCAGCTATCCAGTTAGTTTGAGGTCCTTGTACGCCTTGCCCTCTGGATGTGACTGACTCTAACCCTGGTTGTGATTTTCTGTAATTTCCACAACCATTCCCCAGTTGCAAATGCGGAAATATTACCTTTGCCAATTGACACGACTGCCTCCATATGCCAAGAATGCTCTATATTACTATGTCAAGTTTAAAATATAACGGCCAGTAAAAAAACTCATTATCATAGTCATAACCAGTAATTACTTCTATTACCATTTTAACTTTCTGATTTAAAATTCTGTACCTTGACATGCAATTTATTTTGATAACCAACAAAAATTGGTTAATGCTAAGTACCTTTAAGTTCTGCTCATGATGACCATTATTCACTCTTCATATTCAATATTAGGAAGAGCGTAGCCCAACGACGGCTGATACTGTACAGGAGCGACATTGAACGACCGCTTGATAGCTCTTGGAGGAACAGCAAACGCCTGATAATTATCTGAAGGTAGCGATGCAGCGTGAACAACAGACTTCCTTAGTCGAGCCGGCTCAAAGTTTTGATAATTTTCAACTGACATCGACTTGGGCTGGATGGCAGGAACGTATTGCTGATATTGGTTCGACGACGCATGGTTGAACGACGTGGTCTGCGAGGCTGGTTGGTACTGTCGGTAGTTGTCTGACGAGATGAAGGTTTGTTGTGCCTGGGGTGGCGGCGCGAAACGTTGGAAATGTTCTGAGGAAGCGTGATGCAATTGATTGTTGTTGCGGTCGAGAGCTGGGACGTTGATGGGTTTTAGGATGAGTAGTCCTGATTTGGCTCCTTCGGCTGTGGAGAAACGAATGAGAGAGTAAAATAATTGGAAGCCTGAATTTTTTGATAAATCCATGCAGTTATTATAAAAATACTTGTGAAGTTAAACGACGCACGGTATTGATGAAATGCTCCGTGGCGCTGGTCTAATAACGTTGGTAAATGAGTGGGTGATGATGAGGATGATGATGAAACTAACTTTAACTAGGCCCAAAGCAACAATAGGGCAACTGACTTGACGCCCGTTCCAAACGACGGTACAACGCGAACAACATGATTCCTTCACAAATCCATGCTGTCGAGAGGTTGATAAGCAAGGCGAGTGAAGTTGCTGCACTAACATTCATCCCTTCAACCTCTATTCCGAACAGAAACGACCGTGATCTCACGAGTACCAGAGTTTCCCACTCGCCAAACCGTTATGTGATCACCCATCCAATTGCTGACCCAGCGCAGTGTTACTTAACTTCGGCGATCTCACGAGAACCGGTGTTTCCAACACACCAAACCGTTCGAGCTTTGCAAATTAATAAACCACGGTTTTTTTTTTGTAAAGGTTGTAAAAACTACACACAAAAAAATGTGTTATTTACTGATTTAAAAGATCACTATTATTGAATAAGAATGCCACTATAGACTCACTGTCAAACTTTCCGGACTTTGAGAGCGCCGATGGTTTGGCCGCCCTTGCAGCCAAGTAGTGACCCTGGGGTGCCCCATAATCAGATGACGGGCCCGATTGACCATAGGACGTGAACTGGGCAGCTAGAGGCGCAGACTGGATGTGTCCTCCACTGGCTGGGTATCCTGAAACAAACATAGTTCATTAGAAAATGATATAACATTAGAAATTTGTTATTTAGTTCGTTAGAGACATTAAATCACGAAAATTCATTAATCTATCGTTAAGTAGATCGAAAAAAATATCTTCCGAAGGTACATAGCCTACTCCTGTCATAGATCACAAAGAGGACCACTGGCTTAGCGTCCCTTTAGAAGGACGGTACAACTCGAACAACAGGATTCCTCCACAAATCCATGCTGTTGAGAGGTTGATAAGCAAGGCGAGTGAAGTTGCTGTACTAACTTTCATCCCTCCAACCTCTCTCCCAAACAGAACTGGTCATGTGTATGATGGTCACCCATCCAATACCTGACCCAGCGCAGTGTTGTTTAACTTTCATCCCTCAAACCTCTCTCCCGAACTGAACTGGTCATGTGCATGATGGTCACCCATCCAATACCTGACCCAGCGCAGTGTTGCTTAACTTCGGTGATCGCAAGAGAACCGTTGTTTCCAGCATGCTACATCCTTTTGTTGTTCGACTATTTGATGTTTTGGTTACCTGAATATTTACGTTGTAAACAGTGAAAATAGATTTATTGATAGAAATTAATAGCAAAATATTTAAAAAATTCTTCAATTAATTTCGATCTCTCTGGCACGTTTGCAGTGAAATTTGAAGAAAAATTAAAGAAAAAAATGCATCTAGGTAAATAATGCATTTAAAACGCACTTTCCTCGCAGCAAGAAGTTTCGCGCGAATGAAAAAGGCAGGTCAGCCACATTTGGTCAGCCTACCACAAAAGAAAAACGTGATACGCATTATTGATTTAGAATTTTAGCTTATAATTCCTAATATTTGACAACCGCAATGAGTACCGTCACGTTCCTGCGTTTTTTTTGTTGCATTCTAACTCGCCCTTTTTTCAACAAATTATACGGCCATTTTCTAACCATTGTTATCGAACAAAAACTAATAACCAAGCTTTTTGGCAATGAACCTAAAAATCTAGGCTATGTACGCTGTAAAAATAATTGATGCGAGACGATACCGCCACACACTTGTTAGCGTTAGCGTCCAGGTAAATTTCCTTTTCGTAGACAACTTTTTTTTTTTAGTTGTTTTCACTTTTCTCTATAATCTGCCATCAAGTTCAAGTTTACTCTTCTATTCGCGTGACCAATGTTGTCAGGTAACATTTTTATTAGATTCAATGTCATCACGCGTCAATGTTAGGTTCACTTTCATATCTGCACTATTATTTAAATGTTGCACTTTTTATGACAAGTAGTCTCTTTATAAATTACTAAGCTCTGCAATTGCTAATGATTGAAATAAGCGTGGAAATTAGAAAATTTTCTTTTGCGAATATGCTAAGTAAGTATGGCCAGCAAGAATGAATTCCTCGTGAATTCAACTGCTTCAAAGTCATCATTAATTTCAGTCCTTATCGGGTCAAAAGAGCCAATGCTGGTAAAAAATAACCAAAACGCAGCGTAAGAACAAAAAATAGATTGAACCACAGATTGAACTAAGTAAAAATGAATTCCAAAAAAAAAGGTACATTTTTAGTCAAATTTAGAGCGATGTATTTAATACTAAACGAGCACTCCCGTAACAATCATTCCCGATGTACTTTTCTTGCTCAGAATTTCGATGGTGCAATTGGAAAACAAATGAATACACTGACAGCTAGTGATCACGTGTTCGGGTGGGAGCGCTCTCGCTCGGAGCTGGTGCAAACCCGGTGGAGAGCATGACGTCATCGATCAAGTTTCAAACCCGCCCTGGTGCAGGTCAGTCGAAAATGCTATTGAAAAATCCCACCCCTAGGTACCAATTGTATTAGGACTATTTTGACATGTTCTTCACGTTAAGCAGTTATTTTTTATTGATTTTAATGAGCAGATCGGTTGAAAACGCTATTAGAACGGGATCTGTCCCTCTATTATTGCTAGAAGTTGAGGCGTACCTGAGGATACTGGGACAGGGCCGTCGTATCCTGAATGCGAAAGATGCGAGACGGACGTGCTGTGGTGATGAACAGACGCAGGCGGAGAGATCGGAGCAAACGCTTGCTTCGACACATGTTTGCCGAAACCGAAGATTTGTTCACCAGCCTGCGCAAATAGTACAAACACCTTAACAACCTAAACATGTTGATGTGAATTTGAACATAATGTAGGTGCAATGGATGTGATGGATGGAACAAGAATTCTGTCCTGGGAGTAGATTTAGTAAAGATATTGAATTGAAATCAAAATGCTGTAGAAAGTGACAGGTTGTCGTGCGTCAATTTTTTTTTGCAATTTTGACAAAATCACCCTCCAGGTTTTACTTGTTACCAAAGAGATGTGTTTTTGTGATTTTTTTTTAAATTGCAAACGTTTGCAATGTCAGAGTATTCTATTATTCAAAACACTGATAACCTATCACAAATTAGCGCACAATCAATCTCTACCTGTCGTGGGTGTTGCTCGAACCAATTGAGCTAATTTGACATGGTATTGTTGAGACGATTTTAGTGTATTTGATGAGAATGACAGATCTCCAAGGAGTAGAACCACGAGGCTGTGAATACTCACAGTCTCTCTGATTCTAGTGACGCTATACCATGTCACAACCTGTCAAACTCGAGTAACTCCAATTTGAAGTTTAAGGCGTTTTTTTTTTTACATGCTTGCTAGAATTGTTGACTATTTACCTGGCTATGAAAAAAAATGATATTTACATCTGGGTTTGATTGGGTAAGTATTAGAAAAATTTGTTATTTTACTTAACATTCAAAAACCAAATTGTAAATAAATATATTTTTTGAACGAGTGCTAAGGTTGGATAAAATTCGACTACAACCCTATAAATATTCCAAGGTTGTTTCTGTAATTCAAATATATCCTGGCACTATTTTTAAAATATATCAGTTAATCTGCCGTTTATATGCAAAAGTAAAGATAATACCTGGATAGCATTTGATTTTTCTTTAACATAAATTTTGTGGTCATAGCAACCTTAAGTGGATTCTCACCAAGGTTTTTTTTTTGTTATATCCTTAAAGATAATTCAAAATATCATCTCTCCTGACTACGCCATTTCAGTAACAAAAAAAAATCAGAAATCATGTCAGATTTCACAAAGGTGCAGCCAAATTTTGACAAATGAAAGAAATAATTTACAAAAGACAATTATAATTCTAGTAGTTTTGCTTCGATTAAAGTAGTATATCTTCTGAACACTCCTTAGATGAAATGTATGCGATTTTTTTGTATCAATATAATGAGGACACTTGCGTGTGGTCTTGCGTTGTGGTCGATGTGCCGCCCGTCCCTGAACACTGTTTTTTACGTTCAATTTGAACTAAATGCGTGTGCTAAATCAGCAAAAATCAAAAAAATAAACCAACTGTACGACCCTACAAACATAATCTTGTATGAATCGATTCAGGTTTTAACAAAAAATTATATTTATTTATTTGATTAATTAACTAACTTCAAATAGTGCAAAGTACCAGTGACAGTTTTTTCATAATACTTAAGCTGCTCCTATTAAAAAATTTCGAAATTTCTTGATTTAATTTCTAATTTATCTACGATACCATTCTTTAGCGGTCCACGTTTACAAGGTGAATTTTCTTCTATTTTTTGTATTTTTAATTGTTGTCTTCTAAGTTCATATTTGTTTCGGTCTTGTTAAATATTCGCATTAAGTTATTTCTCCCTCAAAACTCTACAAAATGCATGAGCCTTTTTTCGTCTGTTTTCTAATGTTTCCCAATCAAATTATTTTACCATTTCTGACACCAATTATAAATTTCTTCCTATTTTGTTTTCATAAAAGTCAAAATTCTTCGTTTCAACAAAACTGACTGACTCACCTGCTGCAAGAGTCGTCCCTTCGCCTCAACCACGTGACCTGCACCCTGGGTGACCTTGCCACCGATTCCGATCACCCCTCCAGTGATGGCCTTGACTGCCTGAAGAAGCGTGGAGACGATCGACTTCTTGAAGCTCCACACATCGAAGCCCTTGCCCTCGTCATGGCTCTGAAAACCACGTAGTCGTGTCAGCAAAAAGTCATCAAAATTTGAGAAAATATCAGCAAAATTAATAGTTAAACAATAGTGCTATCATAGGCCTTGTAGTTCCAGCTATTGGCGCCAAGGGAGCTTGTTTCAATCAGGTATCACGGCACAAGTGTCTCATGTAGACTTTTCTCATAACAATGCTAACAATACTTTGAGGGAGCCAACAGTAAACTTGGTACTAACATACAGGCTGCTCCTGTCCAACAGCACCAAGGACCGGCCACCGCTTAGCCTTGTCCCTTTGACACACTGTGTTGGCTGCTCCTGTCCAACAGCACCAAGGACCGGCCACCGCTTAGCCTTGTCACGTTGACACACTGTGTTGGCTGCTCCTGTCCAACAGCACCAAGGACCGGCCACCGCTTTACCCTGTCCCTTTGACACACTGTGTTGGCTGCTCCTGTCCAACAGCACCAAGGACCGGTCACCGCTTAGTCTTGTCCCTTTGACACACTGTGTTGGCTGCTCCTGTCCAACAGCACTAAGGACCGGCCACCGCTTAGCCTTGTCCCTTTGACACACTGTGTTGGCTGCTCCTGTCCAACAGCACTGAGGACCGACCACTGCTTGGCTTTGTCCCTTTGAAATACTTGTCTATTGGCACTGGTGTATTGGTTGTTGTAAAATGACAGGCGGAAGATGAAGTTAATCCAGCAAGAGAGCAGTAGTTGAAGTAATGAGGTTGATAAGAGGTTTTGTAAAATTCATCAAGAATAACGAGGTGACATCTTACAGGTGGTGGATGCGCCGGGGGCCCATACTCGTGATGCACTACATGACCTCCAGAACCTCCAGGACCTCCATGACCACTGTCTGAGCCTCCCTTCTTGGTCAAAATCCCTGAAGATGCCGAGGCGATCTTCCCGATGCTTGAAGTCAGAGTGTTTGAAATGCCAGCTTGGATTCTCTCGCCAATGAAGCCGACGATGGCCTTGCCCCCGTTCCTTTTTATCCTCTCATCTTGAGGGTCTTGGGCCGAGTCCTTGGCCTCCGTCTCGGCGTCTTCGAGGTCGACGTCGTAGGATTCTTTGCTGGGCAGGTTGGCGGAATGGCAGGCGATGACTAGGTGTGATGCCAGCAGCAGGGCTAGCGTGATCTGGGGGCAGATTTCAAAGGTTAAGACACTAATTAGGAAAACGACAAGGTAACAAAAAGGGGACATTTTTTATTTGTTACGGAAATGTAAGATTTTTTTTTTTTTTTTTTGTTTAAACAGACCTTACGACAAATCAAGAACGAGGTTAAGATCAAGAACGAGGTAACTAAAAAGCTTAAAACAGATTACATTTTAAAAGATGAAAAAAATTGTGACATTTAGACGATGTGAAAAGTTTCTTATAGGAGAGTAGAAAAAATTCGAATTTTTTTAATTTTATAAAATATTAAGGTACTTGGGGAATGAATCTATAGGTTTAATTAACAACAGATCATTAACCAGATTTCCATCGATTGTCTCAGAAAAAAATCGAGCAGTATTTTCTCTTCACTAGAAAACCAATCAAACATATTTTTATTTTCAATTTTTTCTTAACGGATGATAAATCACAAACCATCACGATAAACTACCATCTTCCTTGTGAGATCATTTATTAATAGCCCCTAATAAAATGTAATAAGCAATGGCTAGCAAGTTCTTTGGTTACCTAAGCATGTTTACCATCAGCAAGAAGGAAACGTTCGTCCCTTTCACTGTTTTATATAAAACTTCAGACGTTAAAGAAATGCATTCTGTTATTAAAACAACTATCACCGCTTGGCACATATAATTGCCGATCACTTTTCAAATCAGTCTGACGATTCCCTCTTTTTTCCTCTTAGTCTGCTGCTTAACAGCTGATGAATCATTTTTACTGCGGAAATGATTTCTGACACGCGACAGCTTGTTCGATCCGAATAACATATAATATCATTTTAATCTCATTTCTCATTTCTACCCGTCGCAAATCAGGTGCAGTTTTTTTATTTAGAAATTAACAAAATATAAAAAACTTATAATTGATGGAATTTTCGATGAGCCTGCGCCAGGGCGGGTTTGAAACTTGCTCGAAGACGTCATGCTCTCCACCGGGTTTGCACCAGCTCCGAGCGAGAGCGCTCCCATCCGAACACGTGATCACTAGCTGTCAGTGTATTCAATTTTCCAATTGCACCGTCGAAATTCTCGGAGCAAGAAACGTGCACCGGTATTGACCCGAGAGCGAGCGACTCTGCGAGTCGAACACGTGAAAGTTGCACAGAGGCAGCGTCACATTAAGATCATCTTACTGCTGCAGGTTTATCCAGTTACCAGCATGAAATAAAATGGCATCACTGTTTTTCACAATCCACTGCCGACATGACACAAACAACAAACTTCAAGCAAACATTTGCGCTAAATTTATTTTTGCGGTTAACTTTTTTCCAATCTCTAGCGTGGCATGATTCTGAAGAGAAAAGCGACAACAGAAACAAGGGCGTGTATTTGAAGAAGGCTGCCAGAAGTCGTCTTTAAAAAAAAAGTTACTCTCTTGGGCCAGTGGTGGAGCTTTTCACCCACTTACTACCCTCCAGCCTTACTTCACAGATAATTAGCAACGCATTAAAGAATAAAAGTATCAAAGATGTACTTTCGTACACTTTGGTACACAAAGTGGACAAAATGACATGCTCCATGCAGCGGGAGAACATACTTTCCCGACAGAGGCGCCACCGGTCGTTAGATGTGGGCCAACCGTCATTTTTTTAAAACACATGTCATTTCCGATGATGTCCGCCAATTTAATTGTACTCTAATACATTTGTCGTTCCAAGAGGATTTATTTTTCGTGCTGTGGTAAGGATTTTTCTATCAATCTTAACAACCCTGAGAATTATTTTACATATATAATAAGTATTTTGAAATCCCACCACTGAAATCATAACTAAAATGTCATTCATGAGTTGGTAGCCATAGTGGGTTACAGTCATTGTGCTGGTATCTTCTCTCACAGGCTAGACTGTAGCAATGCAGGGGACAGTCCTTGTGCTGGTATCTTCTCTCACGGGCTAGACTGTAGCAATGCAGGGGACAGTCCTTGTGCTGGTATCTTCTCTCACGGGCTAGACTGTAGCAATGCAGGGGACAGTCCTTATGCTGGTATCTTCTCTCATAGGCTAGACTGTAGCAATGCTGGGGACAGTCCTAGTGCTGGTATCTTCTCTCACTGGCTAGACTGTAGCAATGCAGGGGACAGTCCTTGTGCTGGTATCTTCTCTCACGGGCTAGACTGTAGCAATGCTGGGTCAGTCCTTGTGCTGGCATCTTCTCTCACAGACTTAATTATGTTCAATAATTAATCATTGGACTACAATCGTATATAAGAGTTATCTAAATTAGCGCTGGAGGTCGCGGTCGCTGGCACATCAGGTTCCTAATTCCGCCACTGACTCGAACAAATTGTGAGTCTTTCCAAACGACGATAAACACAAAAGCGGGCCAGAACGTGACACGCCAAATTGGTTACACGGTGCTTCTGTACATTTTAAACTAAGGAAAAACGCGTAGAAAGTGTTTAATGACTACAGTAATCGACAAGATCGAGAATTAAGATAAAGACAGCTGTTATGTCAGTTTGCCAATTGTGTTTCAGATTTAGCGAAGATAACGTTTTGCTACCTCATTGTTGTTGGCCTAATGCGTGTAAGATGCTTGTTCAGAGACAATTAGTTTGTAATTTTTATTTATTTTTTATTTATTCGTTTATTGTCCATGTGATCACATACATGATATATAGACAGTCAGAATGGTAAAACTCAAATTACACATTTGTTTTCCAGAAATTAAAATATTCTTGTACTTTGTAAAAACTATTTTCTAAAAGACATTTCTTTATTGAGATTTTAAAATCTTTGTCATTCTTTAAAGTTAGATCTTTAGGGAGGGCATTGAACAGTCTACGGCCTTCTTGTAAGGGGCCTTTATGGCTATTTAATGTAGGCCAACCAAGTAGATGACAGGTTCGCCCTTTGCCTGTCGAGAAGAGGTGCTTATTGTTTAAAACGTATATTAAGCAGTTGATTATATATAAACATGGCAGAGTCAGGATATTAAACTTCCGAAATAAGGGCCTACAAGAGTCTTTATAATATATATCTGCACAGGGGTTATGACTGTGAGATGTGCAATGGACGTGAGCAATTACTTCTTTAACATTAGTATTTAATGTCATGATAGAGGAAATCAAAGGAAGACAGGCCACAGCACTAGGGTACAATCAGGATAAGAGACTACAGTTAACTTGGCTGATCACACAATTTAATAGCAAGTTTTACCTAAAAGGGTTATAGGTTAATGTTGCTAGATAAATGTGCTGTCGGCTATTTTAACTAGTTGTGCTTACTCTGAAAACAATTTAGTTTATACGCCAATGAATGAAATATAATACATTCTAATAGGAAATATAACTTGCATAGTTTCCTAGCCGATGTTTTCAATTATAAATGCCATTTCCTTATGAAAAAAAATCGTAAAATTTCGAAAAAGTGGTAAATATCACTAGAATATACCAAGTTAGAGTTGCATGGACATTTTCAAAGCCACCTTTTTTTTAAAGACTCAGCATGTAGTTAATAGTGGTATTAATTTTTGCTCAGTTTTGACAACGGATCTGATGGCGTTGGTGAATTTGCGGGTGATGATAAGGATGATAATATTCCTTCAATAACTTATGTGAGAGAAGAGGAAAACTATTCGAGCAAGCAGACTCCCCAATCGAAGAACACCAATTTCGAAAGACGGTACAACTCGAACAACAAGATTCATCCACAAATCCATGCTGTCGAGAGGTTGATAAGCAAGGCTAATGAAGTTGCTGTACTAACTTTCATCCCTCCAACCTCTCTCCAGAACAGAACTGGTCATGTGTATGATAACCACCCATCCAATCCTGACACAGCGCAGTGTTGCTTAACTTCGGTGATCTCAAGAGAACCGATGTTTTCAACACGCCAAACCGTTCGGTGGTCACCCATCCAATACCAGACCCAGCGCAGTGTTGCTTAACTTCGGTGTGACACTCAGATAATTAGCATATGCTGATAGTGAAACAATCGCGATGTTTTTTTTTAAATCAAATTCGATTCGTAGTGCGTATGCCGTATGTACTGAGTCGAAACAACCACAAGCTAGCTAAATCTATTTCAGCAATTGGAGCAAATCCTGCCCATGTTAGCCAAGATCAAGAGGCCTGAAACTACCAAACCAATCACTACCAATCATAATATAACATAATCATAAGCGTGAACTATTTTGTGGGTTTACTGGGCCATCATCAGAGCGGATATAAAATTCAATGAAATTTTATTTGAGGCAATATCTATATTGCTACTCGCAGATAATAAAGATGATTTAAATCTCGTTTGGGTTTTCGTTGAAATTTATTTAAAATACTTGGCAATATAAAATATTATATCCAAGATTATCAAATAAGCAAGAAATTGTCCTGCACAGAGGTGACGGCGAGTGTCCGCTCCTTTGCGTGGAGCGAAACAAGCACCCTGTCACGGAATGTCCAGCACAGAGGCGACGGCGAGTGTCCGCTCCTTTGCGTGGAGTGAAACAAGCACCCTGTCATGGAATGTCCTGCACAGAGGCGACGGCGAGTGTCCGCTCCTTTGCGTGGAGCGAAACAAGCACCCTGTCACGGAATGTCAAGCACAGAGGCGACGGCGAGTGTCCGCTCCTTTGCGTGGAGCGAAACAAGCACCCTGTCATGGAATGTCCAGCACAGAGGCGACGGCGAGTGTCCGTTCCTTTGCGTGGAGCGAAACAAGCGCCCTGTCACGGAATGTCCAGCACAGAGGCGACGGCGAGTGTCCGCTCCTTTGCGTGGAGCGAAACAAGCACCCTGTCACAGAATGTCCAGCACAGAGGCGACGGCGAGTGTCCGCTCCTTTGCGTGGAGTGAAACAAGCACCCTGTCACGGAATGTCCAGCACAGAGGCGACGGCGAGTGTCCGCTCCTTTGCGTGGAGCGAAACAAACACCCTGTCACGGAATGTCCAGCACAGAGGCGACGGCGAGTGTCCGCTCCTTTGCGTGGAGTGAAACAAGCACCCTGTCACAGAATGTCCCAGCACAGAGGCGACGGCGAGTGTCCGCTCCTTTGCGTGGAGCGAAACAAGCACCCTGTCACGGAATGTCCAGCACAGAGGCGACGGCGAGTGTCCGTTCCTTTGCGTGGAGCGAAACAAGCGCCCTGTCACGGAATGTCCAGCACAGAGGCGACGGCGAATGTCCGCTCCTTTGCGTTGAGCGAAACAAGCACCCTGTCATGGAATGTTCAGCACAGAGGCGACGGCGAGTGTCCGCTCCTTTGCTTTTCAAACATATGCTCAGCTAAGATCCACTGGCTAAATTAATTAGCAATGAATTAGCTATGCATTTGCTATGAATTAGCTGTGAACCATGGCTATGATTAATTGAATTTGAATGAAAGGTAAGTACTTGGTAGTATGTAATGTAGATCATACTCGACGAGATTTGCAATCTATGTACATAATGCTTATTCAATTTCGTCTCTTAGAAAGCAATCTAATTTATTACTGCCCAAAAAAAAAAATTGGACTTCCACACGGGAAGTAGTTTTGCATTCTTTTGAACTAATCTAATAATAACGATAACACACCAATTAAATTAACAAGATAAAAGGTCTACTTTCATTGACCTTTCCTGTGTGAGCAAATAGAACCGGCAATGTCATTGAAATGCGTGTAATTACGTAACTCGGTACACGTAATTGGTACACGTAATTAGAATTTATTATAATTTAACTACAATTTATCTAAAGGTACCAATAAGAGAATAATTGAAAAATTAATTTAATTTTTTTTTTAGGTACAACAGGAACCAAAAAACCAGAGCTAAATTTAATATGCTCTGAAAGAGACATGTCGTAATTAAATCGCTGGCTATTGAATATAAGGATGCGTAACACAAAGGTACGTGACTGTACGTGAATGTTATTAGATAACAATAGAATAAGGTGACACAAGAAAGTTGTCGTCGAGAAATTATCTTTTCTGATCTTATTTTTTATGGCGATGGCTGTTATGACATTTAAGATGATTGATATCCGGTGTCCTGAAATGTGATTCCTGTGATGTAAAAACTGTTTGAGGAAATAAAGAAAGTAGGATAAATAATGTAAAGTCTCTGTTCTCTGATCTAGCATGTTAAAAAAATGTGTAAAATTACGGAATTAGAAAACCCAGAAATCTTAAAATTTAAGAAATGTTTAGCATTTTACACTGGTTTTTCTAAAGTATTATTTATAAAAAATATATCTTCATCAGTTTCTCCATACGTAGTGAGCCCGATTTAGAAACGTTTTCTATGATTTGTGCTGAAAAACTCACCGTATCCAATAGCACTAAACTACAAAACTATTCTGAAAATATTTTCAAAATCTCGTGATCCGTTCTCATTTTACAACCCGATTAAAAATCACACGAAACCAAACATACAAAAATGCGTTTAAAAACTGATGATCCAATTTTAGAACTGACGCAACTGAATTTAAATCTTAACCTAGCACTTTTTAAACTCAAAAATCTATTTTTCTCTCCGGAAAACTTAGTCTTATTCGGATTGTTCCATTCGGAATTTTACTGGAATGTCAAATCGTCACACAACCCCAATGGCCGAATAGAGCGTACCAGGCGCTCAGCCGAGCGAGGAGTAGACGACGATGCGACGCCGACGCGACGTCTACGCACCGTAGCGACGCTATCGATCCAACTCGAGTCGAGGCGTTACGATGGTTAAGGCAATCTCTTAGTTGCATTGAGAGCGAAGCCTCCTTATAACGTGTATATAGCCTCTTGTTTGTACAGATGAAATGCAAAAAAACAATCGTTACCGATTTAATTGTATCGTCGAATAGACCGGAAACCTGATTAGAAAAGATTATGGGTTGGTGTATATTTTGGCACCATATCTTAGATGGTCTATTCCAGAAAATACACGTTGACAACTGAGATTAACAAATATATATATTTTTTTAGTAGGTTCAATCAATTGCTAACTTTTTTTAAACCATAAACATCCAAAAATTACTGCTTCCTTTTTTTATCATATAACATTACCTAAAAGGTGAAAGAAGTATAAAAAAATCTCTTAAATTTAAATAAGACCCTACAATTATGACATATCCTTGCCTACCAATTGTCTATCTTCAATGCGCTGGCAATTATATGGCTATTATGTTCTGCTCTAGTTGGACTGGCACGCAATGTCTGATTCTTTTCGGCAATCTACTCCACACAGTACTTCATTTTAAGTGGTTAAGTCGGATTTTAAAACACTTCAATATTTCGTATATTTCGTTGGTTGCTATCAGCTGGCTGGATCCTATGCTCTATTCAGGTTATTTGAGATCAGCTGACTGGATCCTATGCTCTATCCAGGTTATTTGAGATCAGCTGGGTGGATCCTATACTCTATCCAGGTTATTTGAGATCAGCTGGCTGGATCCTATGCTCTATCCAGGTTATTTGAGATCAGCTAGCTGGATCCTATGCTCTATCCAGGTTATTTGAGATCAGCTGACTGGATTATGCTCTATCCGGGTTATTTGAGATCAGCTGGCTGGATCCTATGCTCTATCCAGGTTATTTGAGATCAGCTGGCTGGATCCTATGCTCTATTCAGGTTATTTGAGATCAGCTGACTGGATCCTATGCTCTATCCAGGTTATTTGAGATCAGCTGGGTGGATCCTATACTCTATCCAGGTTATTTGAGATCAGCTGGCTGGATCCTATGCTCTATCCAGGTTATTTGAGATCAGCTAGCTGGATCCTATGCTCTATCCAGGTTATTTGAGATCAGCTGACTGGATTATGCTCTATCCGGGTTATTTGAGATCAGCTGGCTGGATCCTATGCTCTATCCAGGTTATTTGAGATCAGCTGACTGGATTATGCTCTATCCGGGTTATTTGAGATCAGCTGGCTGGATCCTATGCTCTATCCAGGTTATTTGAGATCAGCTGACTGGATTATGCTCTATCCGGGTTATTTGAGATCAGCTGGCTGGATCCTATGCTCTATCCAGGTTATTTGAGATCAGCTGGCTGGATCCTATGCTCTATCCAGGTTATTTGAGATCAGCTGACTGGATCCTATGCTCTATCCAGGTTATTTGAGATGAGTGAAGGTGTTGCCTTTACATAAAAAATACGTTCACTCGCTGAACGGAGTACATCCGTGCAGTGGCCGGTAGGGTCAATAACACCCATGACGCGCCGATATAGATACGCGGCTAGCTACTTCGAGCTTCGTTGCGTGAAAGTAGGTGAAATGAAAGTACAAGCTGAGTGTATGATTTCGATCGTTAATGTGGAGACTGTGTCCCAAAGTGCGGCCAAACTAGAACCGGTATTGAACGATTAGTCTTGCATCTGTAACGCTTACTCTGAATTGAGGCTGTCATGGGTTTTGTATCGGCTGGCTTTGGTGAGGTTATGTAACCCTTGTGGGAGTCACTGAATTTTGGGTGTGCATGTAGTGCATGTCAATGTTACCCGTTTAGCTTTCAAACATGCGGCACTTTTTGGTAATTACAGTTATTAAATAAAATAATTGATTGTGTCAAGGTGGCAGACTAACATAAACCAGAAAAGAGTCACTCAAAAAATTCTCCTTTCCAATAAAAAAATAACCACTTCGGATTATTTTATAGGTTAGTAAAATTTTGTAAAAATGCTAGCAATGGGAAGGGTAAATTTTATTTTTAGGAACACAAATTAACTATCAAAAATTGGTGCCCAAACAGGCACAAATCGCGGGTGTTGCTCTAACCATTTGAGCTAAGTGGATATGGTCTTTTTGAAAAGGTTTTAGTGCATTTGATGAGAATGACGGATCTCCAAGGAGTAGAACCACGAGGCTGTGAATACTCAGTCACTCTGATTCTAGTGATGCTATATCACGTCACAACCTGTCAAACTCGAGTAACTCCAATTTGACGTTGGATGCGTTTTAAATATGTTAAATATTATTTAGGCTACAAATTCTTACAAAGGATAAAGTATTTTATTATTATTAAAATTAATATATCCGCCCAAAATTGAGAGATTTGATTAGAGTTTAAGATTGCGTACCAATTTTTTAAAAGGTTTTAGTTTACATCAATTTATATTACTTATTGGCTAAAAAAATGTCTAATTTGCTACAAAATAACGCTTTGAAAATAATATCGACAAAACAATTTCCAATTCAAATTGATTTCTGTCAAATTGTTGCGATTCCAACTTCATTGCTGACGTTTCACTTGTTTTTTTTTTCACAGTGATCTAGACCGAGAAATTTGCATACTATCGGCCACAAGATAGTGTTTTTTTTTCTTCTCTTTACTAAAGAAATACTTTCACATGAACCCACCTGTCTTTCTTTCTACGCTGTGACGTTTCACACAAATGGATAAACAAGACTAGAAGCAAGTTCCGTTTCCCTTTTCGAACGTCTCGATTTCGTTTTCCAATTCTAAAACATTTCGATGAGTTAATGAATTAAATAACACAAAGCGTGGTAATTCAACACGCAACTAATGAATAGTCAGCAACTGGAACTGGTAACAAGTACATAGCATACATTTTATAAGTACATTCAGAGGGCCAGTGGTAATTTTAAACTTTCTGCTGAGCAAACGATGCCGGCAACACGTGGTAACGGTAGGTGCCACCCGATAGCGCTTGCTGCTGAGCAAACGATGCCGGCAACACGTGGTAACGGTAGGTGCCACCCGATAGCGCTTGTTGCTGAACAAACGATGCCAGCAACACGTGGTAACGGTAGGTGCCACTCGATAGCGCTTGTTGCTGAGCAAACGAGGCCGGCAACACGTGGTAACGGTAGGTGCCACTCGATAGCGCTTGCTGCTGAGCAAACGATGCCGGCAACACGTGTTAACGGTAGGTGCCACTCGATAGCGCTTGTTGCTGAGCAAACGATGCCGGCAACACGTGGTAACGGTAGGTGCCACTCGATAGCGCTTGTTGCTGAGCAAACGAGGCCGGCAACACGTGGTAACGGTAGGTGCCACTCGATAGCGCTTGTTGCTGAGCAAACGATGCCGGCAACACGTGGTAACGGTAGGTGCCACTCGATAGCGCTTGTTGCTGAGCAAACGAGGCCGGCAACACGTTGTAACGGTAGGTGCCACCCGATAGCGCTTGTTGCTGAACAAACGAGGCCGGCAATACGTGGTAACGGTAGGTGCCACTCGATAGCGCTTGTTGCTGAGCAAACGAGGCCGGCAACACGGGGTAACGGTAGGTGCCACTCGATGGCGCTTGCAGCCGCACATTTTTTTCGCAAACCTATCAAATTCAATAATTACGACTTCAAATATCGATAAATGTTTATAAATCGTTGAGGTTAGCATTAATAAAGATGAAGTAGGCATTAATTAGTTTCAAATGCGAGTAATCTACGAGAAATAACGAATTTCTTAAAAATTAAAAAGACAGTGGCACCGCCTAGATGCATCCTACATTTTTGTCGGGGTAAAGTAGTCATTTGGCGGCCATTTTTCGCGAAGACAGTTTTAACAAAAACTATTTGAACTGGGTTTTGAATGCTAAGTAAAGGGCTACTAAATTTCCCGGCGTTTCGTAACATATACTAGTTACTTCTTCAAGGGTTAGAGCAGTCCTGACAATTTTCCAATAACAAAAGAACCAGACAAAATTATAACAATTACCTGGTTCAAGCTTCCTAAATGCATCCAAATAAATTAATCAGGGTCAATAACTTTATGTATTATGTATTTTCTGAACATAAAATTCCGAACACATTGGCGTTTTTCACTAATATTAGCGTTGTGGTAGCACGTGAACCAGTCCATTATTACACCATCTTAGTTTTCTTATTTTATCCGTCGTTTAATTATGCTGTCAGTACGTGCATGGACTTGCAAAGTTACTCATATGTTAGTATGTGTAATAGCTATAATTGGAAAGCAAAGAAACTTGTACCTTTTTTCCCAAAATACAGAAATCCTTTCAGCATATGTTAGTTACAGAAAGTTTCACGGCTGGAAATATTTTACAATTCACTTTTTTTGGCAATTGAAAAGTCTTTTTTAGCGAGTGGGTGATCTGCTGTTTACAAATACAACATATGAATATATATTTGAGGTTATGATTCAGAAACAGAATCTAATTTCATGAAATGTTATGACTTTACGGTCATTGATGTCTGGAGGCTAATTCTTGGTTTCTACTTAACAGGAAAGTCTGTTTGGCAGTGTGACACGTACGAATTCCAACTTAGCTATCAACTGTGGCGTCATGTTTTATGTTTGTACGTTTCGAATGGCGGTACGACGCTCTATATTGCTTTTCAAACTCATTACAGTAATTGGCTGAATTGTTTATGCACATTTAGTTACCAACATATTCCGCCAAAAGTGGAGAAAAAGAACAGTACGTGATTAATAGAAAGGACTTTTCTAATTGGCAGTTACAAATTTGACAAAGAATTTACTTTTTTGTCGGGTTTCTTGAAATAATAAGTTAGCTAGAGTAGGTACCTATATAAGGCATAACAGATGTCCAGAAAACAAGATTGAAAAATAGTTTAAAATGTTGGTTTCATATTTAATAATTTTGTTGGTTATTCAACCTCAAGAAGAGAAGACTGACTTTGGGGTAAAAAAGTACAAGAGGCTTTATTTCTTTATCTTATGGGAGACAAAAAAAACTTTTGATTGAATTAATTTTCTTTACCAGTTGTACTTTTATATCTTTGCTAAATATACAGTAGAAATATGCGTATTTTTTAGACATCTATATTACCAAAACGGTTTCACTATTAATTTTATAAATATCATTTTGAAATACAACGTTACAGATAGCAATCATGAAGCAAATACCAATTTCAACATTCGTTTCAATTGAGGAAAGCTCACGGAAAACTATGCCACAAGAAAAACCAGTAATTTAAGCTATGCAAGTCCTAGATCTTACGTGCAAGCCCTCTAAATAATCCTAGACCAGTAAAGACACATGGACTTAAATAGCTAACCCAATTCCAGTCCAAGAAATACCGATGTGAAAAAAATCCAATCCAATTTTTAATGTTTGTGCAATTGCACAAGTTCTGGTATAATGTTAATGACTATTTCTTCGTTCGGTCTCTGTATTGTTGATTTGATTGTATTGTGACCAATAGCATACAGTATGTCGACTCACGGTGAGGTATAGGATAATAAGAACCTATTATGGCCATACCAAAGCGCTTGTCTTTGCCAAAAATGACCGCCAAATGACTGCTTTACCGCGATAAAAATGAAGGATGCTACCAGATGGCGACACCGTCGTTTAGAGTGATTACAAATGTAATTTGTTATTTCTCGCAGATTACTCGCATTTGAGTTTGGTTTACACTCAATTAACCTTTATTAATGCTAACCTCAACGATTGATAAACATGTATCGATATTTTAGTCATTATTATTGAATTGCAGATGTTGATATAAAATGAACTGGCGCAAGTGTAATCTGGTGACTCCTACCGTTACCACGTATTGCCGGCTTGTTTGCTCAGCAGAAGGTTTAATATTAATGCCCTCTCACTATAACAATAAACTTAATGGTTGTATATTATTAAATATCTTTTCTGCGTATCTAAAAGTTGTCAATCAACAGAATGTAACGCAGCTGGCAAAAAAATGAAGCAAGGGGGAAGGAATTATTTCAGGTTTAAACATCGAAGAAAAACCACTTCCTTACATAATAGGACCTGATCTAGATCAACTATAAAAGTGACGACATAATTATCCTATTTAGAGCAAAGGTGCAACATGCAAAATTGTTTGCCAAAAAAAATACTATTAGCGCTAAGGTATTTCTATTTTTTCTACAGTAAATTTTCTAAACTTTCTATCGACAATAATTTTGTTTTGTTCTAATTCATTTGACATTCGATGAGACTTATTAAATTCGAAAATCACGGTAAGACAATCGAACTACATAATAACGAGCAAAGCACCTTTCCATTCCTGCTCAAGAAGTGGTTCCATAATTAAAACCACTCTGATTTAACCACCAAACGTTTTAATTTACATCACAATTTCATGATTGCAGTGTTCGTGTCAGCAATTTAATTTCACTCTTTATTCTTCCTCAAACGTAATTGGCATGTACGATGCCTGCATTTTAACCCACTCAAGTCCTGCTAGAACAAAGCTGATACCGAAAGTTATTATGCGAGCAATGAGGTGGGCTTTTGCTTTTGACGAAATGAGAAAGAGGTATTTACTAAATTTAACTGGTTTACAAAAGTTGTTGGAGACTGCAGTTTTGGCTAGTACGGATACAGCCCATAAACAACATAGTGATAGCGCTCTAGATTAGAATTGACTGCCCACAACGATTTACAAGTAAACCTTATAGTCTAGGAATATCGACGGCAAAAAGGGGCGTGTCCGTATTCGGTGTTATATAAAGCTGAAATTTTGATATTATGTGCATAAAACCATGACACAACTATTGTCACAAACCCGGACAAAAAATTTTCATCGGAAGACATTCAAAAAAATTATCAAAGTCAAAATTTCTTAAAAAATGAAAATTACTTAAAAGTTTAATAAGTATGTCATTTTTTAATTTATAAACGTCTAGTTTCCGCAGAAGCCTAGGCATTAATACGTTATATCGATACCGTTTTTAAAAAACGTCAAAAAGTTTTTACTAACCTATGACATGAGCCAAAAAGTAGCTAAAAAAACGCAAAAAAAAATATATACCACTTTTCACTTAATGCCACGGGACTAAATATTGGCCGAATGTTATTAAACGAGTTTGTAAAGATAGCTCAATTCATTGTCTACAAGACTGCAGATCTAACTTTTTGAACACGTCAAGTTCACAACTGAGATTTTTGCTTTTCCCTACGAGAGGTAACTCTTGGCGCGCTGCCAAGCGCCGATAAGCCGTGCGGCTGGCTGGTTAATAGCATGCGTAGGGTGCTTTGAATGGCATACTAGCGTTGAGTGCGCAGGCTTTTTGATACTACGTTAGGTCCGCACTTGATTTCATATTATTTACCTAAAATTGGAGGCTTTTTGTTTTTTGTCTGTAAATTTGGTCTGTTTCTTGATTTTTACATAAAAAAAAAGTTATATATTCGTTTATATCAACCATACCTTGCTCTGTTTTAACCACGTGCAGAGGTTTGAGGATCTACAGAATCCGAGATAATGATTTTCAAGAAGACTGCGAACAGATTTGTCGAGGTATATCCACTTGACATGGGTTTCGATGGCTTGCAGGGTTAGTTTGCTGGCTTGCTAGTTAGTTTCCTACTCATTTTCAAAGCAGGACGACGAATATTATTGATAATTTCTGAAAATTCTCCCAAATATATGGAATGCAAATGGCATGAAGATAAATAAAATGCGCGTAAACTCACTTGTTTACTCACTAATTCACTAGTTACTCAGCAATGATTTTGTTTATTTGTGCAAGTGAAAAGATCGCCTACAAAACGGAATAACTAGCAATACGTATGGGTATGTAGTAATGCATGCTTCCTCATACTAGATCCATGTTAACATGACAGTTAATTTTATTCACTATTTTCACTTAGCAGAGAAAACAGGAGATAGCTGCGAACCCTCCACAACAGAATCTAGAAAAATAATTTCCACCACAGGTATTGGAAATTTTTTTCAGTTAGCGTTCCTAACCAGCGAGAATGTTCCTAATTTAACAGAAAAGGGTCTAATAAGCAAAAGACAATGATATTGCAAGAACAATAAATCAAGCAAGCAAGAAAGGGTATCAAATTTTTCCTTACAAATATCAAGGCAAGGAAGTTGCAGAGAGCAGTACACCAACAAAAAAAATATTGACATGGCAAAAAACGTAGGCTCGAGTCCCCTAACTTAAACAGAGGTGAAACACCACCCCCAAACAAACGGGTATCGCGTTCAACAATGCCAGAGTTTGACTGGAGCATATACCGTTTCATTATCCATCAATTAAGAGATACAAACAAGACAGGACGTAAAGTTTCTCTCGTTGACATGAATCCGGAGTCTCTTAGGGAAAATGTATTGAAAGCAACCAAAGAGAGAAATGACGAGGTAATTTTAAATCGAATGACATTCGGTTCCCTCTTTGAGGTAAACGCCAGCTACCATGCAGATTGTTTGTCGAAATATCTGAGTGCTAACAGCATAGAGGCATGTAAAAAGGTCCAAACCGTCTCACAATACGATCGCGCTGCTGTCAACACACAAGCGTTTATTTCGGATAAAATGAGGAGATGGAAAATTATACCAATTCCCAACGTTTGCGAAAAATACAGGGAATACCTCATTGCTGAGGGTGTAGACACTAAAGTGGCAAGTTCGTGTCACCTACAAGTATTTAATACACAATAAACTAATTAGCAACAGCAAAGACCAAACCATCTCATTCCACTATTGCACAGGAAACCTCCCAGGCATCATGTGCTCAGATTTTCTTTCTATTGGGCTGTTATATCAGCAAAAACGGGATCAGTCGGGAAAAGCACCTATGCACATCGGTTCATTCCTGTACACGAAATTGCATTGAAAATTGGGCTCCCAATAAGCATCGCTTTACCTGCAGCCCCATGCACTGTCCGGCTGTGACACTGTTTTAAACGTTTTTCGGAATCGGTAAAAACAGGATCTGGCGTCAACTGAATAAAATGACCCGAGACGAGTTGTCACTTTTGGCCAATTTTTCAGACATTTTGGAAAAGGTGAGCACTGCTCGAAGTTTGGTGGTTAAATTGTACGATACAAACAAGAAATTCCGACAGTATCATTACTCGCTAAATGCGCTGCGTTTTAAGATAGCAGTGTCGCGACCTATCTCAATTGCCAAAATACTCCCGAGCGAAGGGGCATTTCATCAGCACCTTCGACGAGCTGCATGGCAATTTAGCACTTAGGTAAACTCGCACGTGCAATTTCCAAAAATGTGGCTTAAGTTTGCCAAAGTAATATTCAAAGCTATCAGAGGTTTTTGAACTAGAATTTAAATGTCGTCTCTATTTTTCTTCTTCTTATTATTATTTTTATTATTTGTGGTGATAGGTCCCGAAGACAGTGGCTGGTGTCAGAGCCTGGGCAGAAAGTTCGTCTTACCTGTATATTTCGAGGGTCAAACAGCCATGGAAACGTTGCAAAATTTCAGTCAAGTCCAAGAAATCCTGCAGCATAAACCCCACTTGCACGTGCAATAGCAATGGAATTGGATGCATCGACGTATGCAGGTGTGATAGGGAATGCTACAATGCCTATAGTGACATGATCGACAATGCCGACGAAGAAACGCTTCAATGATGTACGCACGCATGGATGTATCAAGAGCGTTCCAAGCAATAGCATGCTATTTGCCAGCCAGCCGCACGGCTTATCGGCGCTTGGCAGCGCGCCAAGAGTTACCTCTCGTAGGGAAAAGTAAAAATCTCTGTTGTCAACTTGACGTGTTCAAAAAGTTAGATCTGCAGTCTTGTAGACAATGATTTGAGCTATCTTTACAAACTCGTTTTATAACATTTGGCCAATATTTAGTCCCGTGGCATTAAGTGAAAAGTGGTATATATTTTTTTTGCGTTTTTTTAGCTACTTTTTGGCTCATATCATAGGTTAGAAAAAACTTTTTGATGTTTTTTAAAAACGGCATCGATATAACGTATTAATGCCTAGGCTTCTGCGGAAACTAGACGTTTATAAATTCAAAAATGACATACTTATTCAACTTTTAAGAAATTTTCATTTTTTAAGAAATTTTGACTTTGGTAATTTTTTTGAATGTCTTCCGATGAAAATTTTTTGTCCGGGTTTGTGACAATAGTTGTGTCATGGTGTTATGCACATAATATCAAAATTTCAGCTTTATATAACACCGAATATCCTAACTTCTCTATTTGAAGAGATAGCCGCTCGATATTCCTAGACTATTACATGTATTGCTTAAAAGAAACAAAAGGTGTAAAACAAGTTCATGCAATCGTCACGTAACAGCGCTAGGCATTTTAAATTTGTGACAGCCTTAACAGGTTGCATGTCCCGGCAAGTTAATCGTTTTCTTAGGTTAGGGTTTGATGACTTGATTTGCCTAATTTTAAATGTTGGGTGAGGCCTTGCGATTCAACCTTGGCTACAGCTGTTTGATATGAGTGGCAGGGTGCTTGTTTCGCTCCACGCAAAGTAGCGGACACTTGCCGTTGCCTCTGTGCTGGACATTCCGTGACAGGGTGCTTGTTTCGCTCCATGCAAAGGAGCGGACACTCGCCGTTGCCTCTGTGCTGAACATTCCATGACAGGGTGCTTGTTTCGCTCCACGCAAAGGAGCGGACACTCGCCGTCGCCTCTGTGCTGGACATTCCGTGACAGGGTGCTTGTTTTGCTTCACGCAAAGGAGCGGACACTCGCCGTCACCTCTGTGCTGGACATTCCGTGACAGGGTGCTTGTTTCGCTCCACGCAAAGGAGCGGACACTCGCCGTTGCCTCTGTGCTGGACATTCTATGACAGGGTGCTTGTTTCGCTTCACGCAAAGGAGCGGACACTCGCCGTCGTCTCTGTGCTGGACATTCCGTGACAGGGTGCTAGTTTCGCTCCACGCAAAGGAGCGGACACTCGCCGTCGCCTCTGTGCTTGACATTCCTTGATAAAGTGCTTTGAATATTTCTGGAATTCGTTTTTGTGGTTAATTTTCAGTTGAAAATTTTGAAAAAAAATGAACGTTATGAAGATGTGGTTGAAAATCTATATTTTTCACTGAGCTGAACAATTTTCTAATGCACTATTACGAAATATGAAATTATCTGTTATGATCAAATAAATTCCTGCCAATAATAATGATTTTACCATCGCAAGTGTCTTGCGGTGTTTGTTCCCGTAATTACTTCAATTACCTTCAGTGATTCCGCATACGTACCGCATGATCAGCCATAAATAACATATTTTAAATCTTATCGTTGCGTTGATTGCATATCCGCAATGCAACTAGAAAGTTTCAGGATCCGACTTGATCCTGATTTTCAACTTGCATCTTACGACCTCTCACCGATGATGTATCGGCACTGACTTGAAAGTACCTTGCACTTGCGCGTTACGTTGGGAACTGTCAAACTTCTTTATGTTTAATGAAAGCAATTCAAGTAATTGACATTAAAAAAAATTAGCATATTTCATATCTGGTTTAATGAGATTTGTATCCGGTACATTTACATATACTTATATTTATATACCGTATAAATTGATGTGTTATTTATATTTATTACACTTTTTTCTATGTTAGCTAAATCGAAAATCATCTGCGAAATTGGTAGGCTAAAAGTGTATACCAACCACTAAATAAAATTTCCTAAAAATTTCCAAAAATAATTTAGTAGAAAAAATATGTAAAATACTTTCTTTTTTTTACAAGAATATTTTTTTTAAATTGATACTAAAACGAAAAAAATATATCTTGTCCTTAAGCCTTAAGCCGAGAAGACTGTATAGAGTCAGAACTTGGTTATTCCACTTCTACCTTCTCGGTTAAGTTAGGTTCATCATTAACCTCGTCAGTCAACCATACTCATTCACCGAAGCCAGTAGACCAGTGCTACAAGAACCGTTGTCAAAACAGTGCGTCGTTAAACCTCGTAAGCCAACAAATACAATTTAATTCATATTGCCTAATCCATAGCCTTGTTTTAATAAAAAGCAAATATAAATATATATATATTTTAAATACATGAATTACACAAATTTCATGAGCCTTCCACGCGAAGATGATAATGCATTTTACCAAATGGTCATGACTTTGACTTTCTTTGACCACAGCCGGTTTGAAATTGAGACAGTTTCTTTTGTTCCGTTACCTTCTTTGTCTGGTTATTCACAAGATTGCCGATCTGTCTGAATTTACATCAAAAGCACGTGAAATTCGGCGAAGCCTTAACTAACAAAAACATTAATTTCACTTTAGACGAACGTGCATCGCCGTATACTGCGGTGTTTTCTAATAATTTATTTTATTGATGCTAATTGGAGTTTCTTAACATCTATGAATATTCATGTAAAAAGAACTCGAAGATACGAGTCTTCTCAGTCTCTTCCCCTTGAGGGGATCCGCTATCCCACCCCACAAAGCTGGAAATGTTGCCCGGATAGCTCAGTAGCTAGAGCACCCAACAGGCGATTGCGACGTCTTGGGTTCGTATCTCGGTTTGATCGCACATTTATCCAATCTAGCTCCCCTTCAATCCGGAAGTCTTCTTTAATAGCTTGATTAAGTCTGATGAACGATAGACTAAAGTGGGCTCATTTCTATAAAACAAGCTTAAAACATATAGCTGTTCAAATTCCAAAACGTTTACTGGGTATTTATTTGAGAACTAATATGATTTTCTTCATAAAAAAGACTTTAAAAAAATACCGAACGGTTTGGCGTGTTGGAAACACCGGTTCTCGTGAAATCACCGAAGTTTAGCAACACTGAGCTGGGTTAGATATTGGATGGATGACCATCATACACATAGCCATTAATTTTTTTAGTGACTTTGGAAGGTTGACAATAAGTAAAAAAACTTCATTCGTCTTGCTTATCAACCTCTCGACGGCATGGATTTGTGGAGGAATCCTGTTGTTCGAGTTGTACCGTCCTTCGGAAGGGACGTTAAGCCAGTGGTCCCCTTGGTGCTCTTCGACAGGTAAGCTACGTGCCGGCACCGGGTTAGGCTAGGTTAGGTTCCTCATCGTCATTAAACAAATGCCACGGGGCCTGTTGTCAAAACAGTGCATCGTTAAATTCTTATAATCAAACAATTTAGAACGATTTTGTTTCTTTTAGAAGTTTTGACACTTTTGTTCAAGTGCGTTACTCGAAATGATTTTAAGTATAAATCCGCATAAACAATTGCCATCAAATAAAAAGCTTGGCATAATTGTGCCACACACCAAAAAAAAAATAAAGGTTAGGTTTAAATCAACTTGATTTCCCGATGGACTCAAAATAAACAGTAATTACACACATTATCGCAAACATAACCGATTATTGATAATCTTTTTAACGACACTTCTACGTATTTACTTTTGACGCCTTTTTTTTTTACTAGCACTGAAAAAAAAAGAAACAAATGGACGAAGCAGGAACTTTCTTCATGACCTTGGAAGATGCAACTTTCTTCTCCGCCAATCACCACTTTCTCAATTAGCTCGATTCGTGCGCTCTGAGCCTGCGCTGTGACCTCGCGTGCACGTTGTACACCGAATATTGCACTTGACATTCATCATCCCAAAAACTATTTTCAATTCAGTAGCAATTTTCTTTCTTTTTTTTTTTACTGACTAACTTACTTACCTACTTACTTTTTTAAACATTTTAGAACTCTTATGATCTCTTAAAATCTTGTAATATCACTCAATCCACTCCTAAACCGAATATGACATGGCCAAATTAGTTTATTTTTATCTTTAAATTAAATCTAATATCATTCCGAATTAAAAGTTAATTAAATGATTTCGCTTGCAATTAGATTAATTACAGGTATAGTCCATTCCATGAGAGAAGACATCATACCAAAGCCCTTTCTATGAATTTATTTCCACTGGGTCTTTTGGCAAAAATGGCCCTAGAGGGCTTTGAACTGGTACCTTCCTCTCTCACTATGATAGACAGTTTAGCCTAATGTCACTTTCCAGATCGTGATTTTCTATAACCCATATCAGCTTAAGAAGAAGAGAGGGTTGCAAAATCTTTGCATAATTCCTGTTTCTTGAATAAAAATACTTTTTTACAGTTATGAACCTTAGACACGCAACTTAAAGTTGTTTCTTTTCGTGCATGCTAGAAAATTATAAGTTCAACTGACATGTTTCAGTATATTTTAGCTTAGTATTAAAGAAGTTTTTCTAATATTTAGTCAATTCTAGAATTCGATTCTCTACGATTAAGCCATCCTTAGTTGCGCTCAAAAATAGCTCACTATGTTCACTCCTAGTTTGGGATATTTCGGTGGAAAATACTGGAATACAAATAGTTTTGTTCAGTTTTATAATATGAATGTACGAAGTATTATCATTTCTATTCAGCACGAATTTTCGTTTGATGAATTTGATGAATTTGGCGCGATTTGCTTGCATTTGAATTAATTAATAATAGATTTTAATCCTTGTCAATTGATGTCTGTTCATTTTTGGATCAGAAATCCTTGCCACTCGTTTTTTAAACCTTTTTATATATATATTTTTTTTTAACCATAGTTAAAAACTCTATGACAACAGTAAAATTTACTAAAAAAAAAACTGTCAAAGACAGATTAAACCGACTGACAGTTGAGTTTTTCTAGCCCCTATCAAACACGACATATCTCACTGAAAACTTATTTCCAAAAAACCATTACAAATTCACTTGGCACGTCCCAAAAAAATACCCCACGTTTTATCCACAACACCACAAAATCTTACCTTCATTTTGTCGATGTCTTTGTAACTCCAAGTCGCCGATGCAAAACTTCACTCAGATTTCACCGACAGCACACTGAACACTGAAATAGCTATCACTCGTCTGCAATGGTCTCTAGTTCGACCCCAATCTTTTATAGAAGTACAACGCCTCCTACTTTTCCCCTATTTCTTCAAGAAACACTCTCCTTTCTTGCCAAAAGTTGTGACTTACCTCACTAGAGCGTTAGGCTTCGTGGATGGTAAAGAGAGTGGACATCTTAAGATCTTAGATCGTAATAGGAAGTATAAGAATCTTGGCTCAAGTCCATTGAAAAATGGGTTGACCCATTGAAGCTGCTGTCATAATTCACTTAGAGGTGGTAATTTAATTTAAATTGCCGTGGTACAGGTATCTTTTTACTTGATTACTAAGTATCTTCGCAGTCATTTTTAGTAAGTTATTTTCAGATTGGAAGGGCTGTGAATTAATTTCTGAAAGTGCATATTTTATTTGTATTATTTCAAAAGATAGATTGGACTTAATTTATAATTATAAATGTCACTATTTGCAGGTGAACTGTCACTGTCTTTTTTATCGGTCCTACAGTCCTTTGGCTCTACGTAAAAGTTAAGATATCTTTGCTGAATTTGAATCAAAAAGGTCAATTTTAGCAGACATGGTTCCACCGTTATAATAAAGATAATAGTTTTTGAGTAAATAGTACAAAAATGATTCAATTTTAGTGGTACAGAGATATTTTTGAAATTGTTTCCTCTCCAGTTGATATAAGACCCCAAAATTGCATATTTTGAAACCTATGTATGAAGACAGAGTAATATATATACTTACTCTTCGATCAATTTTTTCATTTACTTATCTTCAACATACTTTGTTATCATTGGAAAACTGTCTGGAGGGCCGTAGTTTCGTCAGTAAGTCAGCAAGTATGGGTTTTACCAAAATCTAGTCTCCTTATGAAAGTGTTAGTTGAAAATATTGCCATGGCGATTTCCAAACACATGCACTGGAATTCAGACGTATAGTTGAAAATTTTGGTAAAATCTGATTTTTTTCCCTAAAAAGTGTATTATTTATACAATAAAATAATTTAAAAAAAAAGAACGTTTGTGACAACTTACACTTAAAGGGATTACGGAATCGGGATTATCGGACTTTCTATCATTTGCAAGGATTATGCACATTTTCTATCGTTTCTCTATTTTTTTCTACAAAACCCGTAGGGCTCATCTGTGGGTTTGATTATGTAAACTTGCATTTTTCTTTACGTTTGGTTACATCAGGGTTAAATATCAGACAGATTTTAAATAATAATAATAAAACAAACATTTATAATTTACAGTTTATTGACAATGAGATCATAAAGTTAAATCTATAGACTTCAGTTAATTGTCAATGATGTCATAAACAGAAATGATCGAAAGTTATTTTTTCTAGACCTATCTATAGTACCCTGGCTCAATGAAATAACTGTCTGTTTTTCATTAATGTAAATTAAGGGAAAATTAAAACTACACAATACGACCCACTATTACATTTTTTAGACCCATATCTAGTTTATCTCAACAAAGTTGTATTATATTTCTGCAAAATTCTGCATTGGTCGTAAATTTTCAGCCCAAACACACAAAAAATAACGTTTTTTTTTGGTGTAGTTTAACAAGTTGATTGATTTGTTGTGTTTAGCGACGCACTGTTTTGACAAATGACGCTCTGGCTAATGAGTGTATGATGATAAGGGTGATGATACACCTTACCTACTTAACAAGGAGAGAAAAGAAACCCGGTGCCAGCACGTAGCCTACTCTTGTTGAAGAGCACCAAGGGGACCACCGGCTTAACTTCCCTTCCAAAGGACGGTACAACGCGAACAACAGGATTCCTCAACAAATCCATGCTGTCGAGAGATTGATAAGCAGGGCGAGTGAAGTTGTACTAATTTTTTGCTTCGCTTGCTACGCTCATTCAATTATTATGGCCGAATTTTTATAGGTATTAAAGATTACCTGAATAATAAAGATAAAAATAAGGTAATAACAATAAGGTTATAAAGGTAATAAGGTAATAAAGGAAATAAGATAATAAAGATGAATTTTATAAGGAGTTTTGAAGGAGTAACGCAGTTGAACAAGATTAAAAGCAAAATATTGAGAAAATGAATAATTATAGAGAGATTAGGTTTTAAATTTGAGAAAGAAAGGTTGAAATTATTTTGGAAAATTATGAGAATGGAGGAAGAAAGATTGCCAAGAAAGGTTTTCTGCTTGGAATGTGAGAGAAGGGAAAGTTGAAGACCAAGAGAAAGATCGATACATAAAGTACACGCTGATGTGGAGGAAAGAGGTGGGAAATGGATTGAATTAGAAGATAAATAAAGATGGCTATAGATAAAGAAGTATGGAAGAAGTGGGTGAATGAAAAGGAAGCATGAAGAAGACGAAAACTTATTTGGCAAAATCAAGCTAAATGAATTAAATTAAATATTGTCTACATGTGTAATTAATAGATAAAAAAATAAAATTTATTGAAAAACTCTCACTAAAATTTGAAGCCAATGAATTTTCTTCTCCCAGAAGATTGACACAGAAAGCTTCTGGGATCTCTTTGTCCCAAAATCTGCCTTCTCTCTCAAACGGAACTTCCCAATTCCCTAATTAAGAAGACTTGATCCTGAACGTGATCATCATAATTTACTACTTTGAAGCTTCCTTTCCCAGTGAATGCACACCACGGAAGCAAAGAGATCTTAATCTGGACATTTTCCCAGAATAAAAAGTATTTTTCTTCTCATTAAGACTCAGCAAAAGTGACAATAATTATATTCTGTCAATTAATTTACATTTTCTTCTTCCGTCTCTGTCTTATACGAGTTATAAGAATTGACGAGTCATTGTGGTTCTATCTGATATGATTTATATATTATCAAATGCCTTGAGGGCTGGCAAATTTTAATTAAAATCACATTAGCTTGCACTTCCTGAAGTAATTCCGGACACGCTGGCAAAAAATTGACAGCGAACGCATGACAGGTACTGCCAAATACCTATCTTAACTATCTAATTGGATAGTGGATACATAGAGATATGGATCTATTTTCACTCTAATATAAATCGCCAGTTTGAAAATGTCCGATCGTGGTTACAGCGTCGTTATCAGGTAATTTGAGTATAGGTACAATTAAGAAGGAAATAGGTTGGTGCACCAACTCTAACCAATACTGATAAAATGTTCTTAAGAAAGCTCTTCTGGGAGAGGTGGAGGATGCAGTGGCAGAGAGATTTAATGTAACCGAAAGGTTTGTTTTGACCAAATTCTCCAAAAATTATAGTCGAAATTTCATCTCAATTTTTTTTTAAATTTTTTTTTATCATATTGCATTTAAGCATATTGGAAATATTAAAAAAAAAAAATTTAGATGTTTTCATATAGGTGCTAAAGCCACCAGGTGAGCCCTCTCCCCCCTACCTTTTACGTGGAAACACAGGCAAAACAAAAAACCTTGCAACTACCGTGAACCTTTCACAGGTAAAACGGGATTCTGGGAAAGGTACAGCCTGCTTGTACGCTGGACCTTTAAATAAGCATCATTGAGATATAATTATTCGACCATATACGAGTCGCCTTGACCTAATTCCCAGCGATTATCCCTTATCCTGCAAAACTGGAATATATGTGCCCGAATAGCTCATTAGGTAGAGCACCCACCCGGCAATTCGTTCCCGGTTCGGTTTCGCATATACCCAGTTTTGCTCAATTATTATAGATGCAAATACCAGACCCAAATTCGTAAAAACCGGCGGTTTCATGTGACATAATAAAAGAGGATCTGGTTTTTATTAGGGTTTATCACAGAAATAAATGGTAATGCTTAATACTTAATAATGCTTAATTAAGAAATAGCAATGCTTAAGAATTTAACAGCAAGGAAACGTTTGCCACACAATTAAGTGCAACAATTAAAATATTTACAAAAAACCCTGCACTCTCGCGAAAGGAAAAATATAACAAAATATGTATCCATTAAAATTTCTCTCCAATTCCTTCGGCTATGATGCAGTCTCGTATTTCCTTAGTTGTTTTTTCAGACATGAAAAATAACCCTCTTGGCAAAGATAAAAAGATCAAATTAAAAAAAATTGTCAATAGCACAATCGTCAGACATTTCAAAACTAATCAGCTCAACCCTTTTTTGTCTAAAGCAAATAGGTATCACACCGACAGTGACTGCGAAATAAAATCACGCATTTTATTACATGAGTACCTATTACTAGAGACATTACCGCAGTGCTATCTGCGTACACATTTTCTATAATTATATATCTTATCATAATAAATATGTCAGGAAATGATTCGATGCTTCAATGTTTTGTTACAATTATCGTAATTCAATTTTTCCGTGAAGATACGTTTGTTTTCTCTTCCCGTATCGCATTGTATCACTTCATTTTGTCGTAAACACTCACTATACCAGTTGCATAATGCATGTAATTCATCTAAAAACTAATGCAAACATAGAATGCATCAGTGAACTGCGGTTACTCTAGTGCTAATTACCGTGGAGTGCAGTCTGTAGTTTAAACGATGTGTTTCCTGCAGTTTGTTCAAGACCGACTTTGCTTGGTCTGTTTCATCGATAATTCGCTTTTTTGTGATAACCACAATCATTTCACTTTCAGAAAAAGTTTGTTTCGTTGTGGTAGGAGAACAAATGTCATTAAAGATATCTACGGTTAAACAGTAGGTAGAAAGATGGGATTTTGTTTAGTCCTGGTTATGAGAGCGTCATGCATCTTGCATTCAGGAGGTCTCAGGTTTGATTCTAGTGGCCGGCTATCCTGGTTTTGAGAGAGCTATGTCTGCCTTGCATTCGGGAGTTCCCAGGTTCGATCCCGATGATCAGCTATACTGATAGTTAGAGCGTTATGTCTGCCTTGCATTCGAGATGTCTCAAGTCCGATCCTAGTGACCGGCTATCCTGGTAGCGAGAGCGTCATGTCTGCCTTGCATTCGGGAGGTCCCAGGTTTGATCCTGGTGGCCGGCTATCCTGGTAGTGAGACGTTATGCCTGCCTTGCATTCGGGAGGTCCCAGGTTTGATCCTGGTGGCCGGCTATCCTGGTAGCGAGAGCGTCATGTCTGCCTTGCATTCGGGAGGTCGTAGGTTTGATCCTGGTGGCCGGCTATCCTGGTAGCGAGAGCGTTATGTCTGCCTTGCATTCGGGAGGTCCTAGATTTGATCCTGGTTGTCGGCTATCCTAGTAGTGAGAGCTCCTTTAGTGACCTACCTTTCTGGTAATGAGAGCGCTATGTCTGCCTTGCATTCAGGAAGACCCAGTTTTATCATTCCCAGTCCCTTCTTTTCCCATTGACAAGGTAGAACATTATTTAACAAAAAAAAATTGGTTTTCCATTGGCAACAAAAAATTGTAGGTGATGAGTTTATATTTTTAAATCATAATTGATTCGGTCTCAATTTCAAGATCAGTTGAACAATTCGACACGTTAGCATCTGTTTTTTTTTCTTGTAGCAAATTGTCATTGTCCTCAGCATTGCAACCGGCAATCAATCATTCAAATCGTCGACTCTATACTTTCTCTCACTTTTACTTATTGCCCTTCGCTCTCATCAGGTTGACACTGGCAGTGACATTTGTGACACAATCGATACGCAATCGATAGATTGTACGCTCTTTTGAGGTCCCTTAAGTTAAACAACACTGCGCCGGGTCAGGTATTGGATGGGTGACCACCGAACGTTTTGGCGTGTTGCAAACACTGGCTCTCGTGAGATCACCGAATAAGCAATGATATATCATCGGTTTACCATTAGAAGTTCAGTAAGTCAACAAACCAACGAACTCGTTGACCTTGCGCTGTAAAGCGGTTAAAATTCAAGCTGACTGACTCAATCATAGTCAGGAGTGGGGGAAAAAGGGTATGGTTTCCCTATTTTCCCCTATTTAGTTAACAGGGTAAAATGCAAGTAACATAAATCCTAGGCGCAGCGCTTCTGATTTTTAAGTATGGAAATCTGCAGATTTAAAACACCTGGCTGGAGCCACAAACATTTTCTAGCAATGACCACGAAATAAAATCCGAGCATTGAACAATCCATGCACAATCAAAATAAATGCAGAACTTTCTTGACATAAATTTATGGGACTGAGAACTATCACAAAAGAGTACTTGTAATGGAGATTTGATCTAATAGAAGGCTTCCAGTAGATGTAAAGACCAAGACTCGGCCTCTCATAACACATAGAGAGTGGCATGCCTTTTACTGTATGGTAACTAGGGACAGATAATTGCCATTTACAAAATAGATTTACCGCCCCTAAATTACTTCCCCCAACATTTTTCAAACCAGATATCCTGTCTACGCCACTGATCATTTTACGTACTGATGTAACTTTTTTTTGACGTGCGTAACACATTGATTTTTACACCTAACTAGATGAAGGTATACACTAAATGCTTTTTCCGCATTCATTATCATGAACTTAGTCTTGAAGTCAGCTGTTCACCTTCATTCTATGATGCAATGCTATAAAAAATCTACCACTTAACGTTCCATAGCCAGGAAACTAGTGGAGCATTTAGCCGGGGTACCAGACCAGTACGGTGAGGGATGTGGTCCGTGGACCTGCAGAAAAACAGTGTAATTAACGTAAATATGCACACCTACTCTCAATTTCACCGTGCAAACGTGAGTAGATCTACCTCCACGATCTGATCCCACTGCTGTCAGATGGGCATTATGTTGCTGTAATGTACAGAGAACTTTTTGACGAGTTGACAAAGTAATTCTGTTTATTGCTTTTCCTGATTTCCCAAGACAATATATATGTTCCGATTCTTGAATGGTCTTTGCATACCTAATTGATTTGGCAATCTTTCTTAGAGCATCATAGACAGTCACTTATTAAGTGCAAAAACCTTAACAAAAAATATGTGAAATGGGTTTTGAATACTAAGTTGAGGACAACTAAATTTCCCGTCGTTTCGTAACATGAACTAGTTACTTCTTCAAGGGTAAGAGCAGTCCTGACAATTTTCCGATAACAAAAGAACCACATAAAATTATAACAATTACCTAGTTCAAGCTTCCTAAATACATCTAAATAAAATAATCAGGGTCGGGAAATTTAGTTGTCCTTTACTTAGCATTCAAAACCCATTTATATATGCAATGCAATATACTTTATAATATCTACAATATCTTTCTGTATTGATCATCCTGGACAATAAACAACAGTATTATTATTATTATTATTATTCTTTCAAATAGTTTTCCAGTTTTTCCAGTTAGTTTCCCGGTTTTCCAGTGGTCCGAAACCCAACCGTCAGTTAGGTCGTTATTTCCCTGGCAACAGCCAGTCAGGAGATATTTTTTGTTTGTTAACGGTCTGTTAGTCACTTAACGGGCTACTGAAAAATCGCCCCTTAGTCTATAGATAGTCATTAGTTGGTTGTACTCATATATTCCTTATTCTCTTCTCCTACAGTCTAGCCCGTGAGAGATACCAGCACGAGGACTGCCCCAGTATTGCTACAGTCTAGCCCGTGAGAGAAGATACCAGCACAAGGACTGTCCCCTGCATTGCTACAGTCTAGCCCGTGAGAGAAGATACCAGCACAAGGACTGTCCCCTGCATTGCTACAGTCTAGCCCGTGAGAGAAGATACAAGCACAAGGACTGGCTTTGCATTGCTACGGTCTAGCCCGTGAGAGAAGATACCAGCATAAGAACTGTCCCCTGCATTGCTACAGTCTAGCCCGTGAAAGAAGATACCAGCACAAGGACTGGCCCTTGCATTGCTACAGTCTAGCCCATGAGAGTAGATACCCGCACAAGAACGGTCCCCCATCATCACTTCCAGCTCAAGAATGGAACTTCAGTTATGATTTCAGTAGCAGGATTTCAAAATACTTATTATATATCTAAAATAATTCCCAAGATTGTTATTATTGAAAGAACAATTCTTGTAGTAGCTAAAATAAAAAACTTGACTTCTTGCCAATATTTATACTTTATTACTTTATTAAATTAATACAGCTAACGAAGAAAATGCGCCGGCAATATCGTTACAGCCCGAGTAGAGGCGGTCATTTTCCGAAGCCTCCTCTGCAGGCAGGACTTGGTGCTATTGTCGTGTCAGTGCTGGGATCCCACTGAGACGGAGCCTTGGCCTGAAACAAGACAAAGAGTCAGTTAAGCTTACTACTAGAATTTCCCAATAAAAGCAATGTGAACAAGTCAACAATTGACAGTTTGTATCCAATGGTTTGGCATGTTGGAAACACAGGTTCTTACGAGATCACCGAAGCTAAGCAACACTGCATTGGGTCAGGTATTAGATGGATTACTACCACAAACATGATCAGTTCTACGTTGTGGAGATAAGTTGGAGGGATGAAAGTTAGTACAACGCCACTCGACTAGTTTATCAACCTCTCGGCAGCATGGATTTGTGAAGGTATCCTGTTGTTGCGTTATACTGTCCTTCGTAAGAGACGTTAAGCTGTTGGTCTCCTTAATGCTCTTCTACAGGAGTAGGCTTCATGACGGTAGTAGTTGGGCTGGATTAGGTTCGCCATCATTTTCATCTACTCATTTACCGACGCCATTAAATCAGCGCCACAGACCCCAACATATAAATCGTGTTAGAATGTTTTCAATTATTTATTACTTTTACTTTCAGTGAGAACAATGCGATTTCTTTCACGATATTTGGAATTGGATTTCTAAGTGAAAAAATCTCTTATTCAGCTGTTGGGTCCCAAAAAGTTGTGGTAATATTCAAAGAAGAAGCAAAATCAGTTGTTTCACGATAGATTTAAAGATGAAGACAGTATAAATTTAAAACTTTTTGACTATATTTTATTGTACTATCAATATTGTAGGTATTTTCCAAAAAACTATGTACGTTGTTTCAGATCTACAAAAAAATTCTATGATAAAGGAAACAAATGAGAGCATGTTTACGTAATGTTTGCTTAAACTAATTGATGAGCACACCAAGACAAATAAAGTCAAATTGAAAAATAATTGCTACCTTTATTTTCCTCGACATTTCAAGTACGCCTACTGTGATCCGACCACGTACTGGATGACTGACTACGTAGGTCACCATTTATAGTTCCCGTTGTTATGGTAATCTTTGTTGTCACAAGCCATGTGTTTGCATTGAGAATTAGTTAGGCAATTAGTTTTCATTCCTTACGGACAGCAGAAGGGGTGGTTCTTGGACAAAGTTTGCTGAGAAATAAAAGTGCTTTTTAATTCAATCAGTTGCATAACCTATAATTTTTTTCATATTCAAATTAGCTAATTTAAAAAATTACCAATGCTTTTGAAGAGAAATACAATTGTTGTTTTTATCTTAGTTAGGCATCAGTTGAATGTTGATGACGAAGTTTCAACAGTAAGCAAAGAGTTCTTATAAATTATCTAAAACTCCGAGTTCTGTAACAGTTTAAAGATAAGTTTTTTTTTATAATGCATTATAAATGTTTTTCTGTGTTTCTTGTAGTTCAACCATAAAAATGTTACCTGTTTTTTAGGTATTGAGTTTGGTGGATTTTTGGTGTTTTTTTACCAATACATTCTATTTTTTTAAACCACTAGAACATTTAACACATGTAAGTGGGAAAATGTTAAGAAAAACCTGCTCTGTCATTAAAAAGTACCGAGTACAAAGTACTTAAGTACCAAGTGAGTACTAAGAGACAGAGTGCAGCGTTTTGAACACAAAATTAAGATGTTCAAGACATATACGACAGTGAAAAAGTTCAGCCCTAAGCTCAGTCAATCTTCGCTACCGTCAAAACTAGAATCGGCATTCCGACCGTTGTATCTCGTCTCTCACGTTCTCGGAATTTCTCCGTACCGGCCCGGTTTCGTCCGCTCCCGGTTAGCGACCGGTTACTCTCTCTTCCTGGCCATAATTTCTGTCTTCGGCCTGTTTTATGGAGTGAACATAATGATAACTGCATATTTCCGTAACCCTAAACACAACAAGTGGCTGCTCCCAAGAATAATTAACTTTGTACTGATATCCTGCACGGCAATCTCCGCTCTGCTGATCGCCGCTAGAAATTCACGTAAAAGTTTCGCTCGAATCGCAGCTATTGCGATCGATGTCGAACGAAAATTGTTTCATCGTTTGCTTTTCGATTATAATTTCATAACCAAGTACATCTTGTATGAGCTGTCTTTATTACTGCTTGTTTATTTGATAATATTTCCCTTGGAAGCATATTTAGGCTACATGTCTTTAAGTTTAGATGCTCAAATCACAGAAAATATAAAAAAAATATTGATTTTAGTTGGCGAGTGTGGAACCCTACAGTTCTTAAACCTGGTCTATTACACAAAAACACGGTATCAGATTATCAATACGCAGCTGTCAAACATATTCAACGGTAAAACATACATTTTGTACATTCATGACCCGGCACTGCTGTCTTTGAAGATTCCAATCAGTCTTGCCAATAAGAAACTGGTGACTTTACGCAAGGCACACGTCGAACTTTACCAATTATCCGAAGATATCAACTCCTACTTCGGGTTACAACTGATGTTTCAAACGACCGGACGTCTTTTAGCGATCATCTCGCACTTATTCCTTTCCCTGAACTACATACAAAATATATCATTAGATAAAACTGACTTTAATGCCAACGGAAATCTGGCTGTAAGCGTTAGTTGGGTGGTTTATTCCATAACCATGCTCACGGTTACTGCATATGTCTGTCATACTGCAACAGAAGAGGCAAACCGAACTGTAGTAGTTGTGCAACAATGTTTACTTCAAGAAGGGTTGCAAAGTATTGACGTTGATAGTTTGAATGATTTCTCTGATCAGATCACGATGAACCCGTTTAAGTTGACTGCCTTCGGCTTGTTCTCGTTGGATCTGACGCTGCTGGTTGGGATAGTGGCCACCGTTACTTCTTATATAATCATAATGGAGCAACAGTAAAGTGACAAGAGCTGGGGATTCTTATGGCGTATTTGACTGGCTGGCCCGGTGTTCGACTGGGCATGTGGCTCCGCCCCAGTCAGTGCAACTGCAATGACTGGGGCAGTATTTGCAGTAGAATTATTAGCAGATATTATATTTTCTTAAAATGTGACTTGTATAATTGTTAATTTTGGTATTGTTGAAAAATAATGCATATAAAATAAAACCAATGATAAATGTAATTGTAGTAATCAAAATACCAAATTATGTCAATTATTTTAGTAATAGTTCCAAAATTAATCAGTGTGCTAAGAATTAAGTAATTGAAAAATAATAATTTCAGTGCAAACTTCGTACATATGATATAAATTAGCACTTTATATGTCACCACTTTAAGTCAACTGTTCCACTCTGATAACCAAAGTGCTGTCCACATACTGTAACTCAGTAAATCAATATTTATCCTGATCCATTTTAAACAGATTAATAAGAATGAAAATCCCAAGCAATTAAAATACAGTCAGTAGTACCTCATCAGTCAAAGAATAAACCTCCGACGAACCTGTTTGCTTCGTTAATCTCTCACTACAAGCTTTTACCAGTGTTAGTCCCATTAAACCGAACAATCGTCATCGTAACAAACTTTCAAAAATCTACTAGCAATGGCAACGCCAGCTCACAACTTCACAGAGCTGGCAAAAATCCAATTCTGCGAAGCTTACAAACCGATCCACATTATTTCGAAACTGGTTGGTCTCGCTCCATATAAATTTCCCAGTTTGACTCGATCAAAAATCTCAACGCTATACACATTATCTGTAATCATCGGAGTTCTTTTTGGGTTCTTCTTGGGTCTAAAGTCTCTGGCCACAGAATTCCTCTCTGTATCCGCCTCAAGCTGGATCTACGCACGAAGTATCATGTTTTTTCTCAACGGTCTCACCTCGCTATCATCTCTAGCCGTCGCTACCGTTGTTGCCAGAAGAAATTACGATGAAATTATCAGCGAAATGGTTAAAGTTGATCAAGATTTGATGATCAATTCGAAAAAACACTACGATAAGGCGCTTAAAATGGTTTGGTTACGGCTTTGCATTATTTTTTCGATCGATTCGATTGTCTTAACACTAGACATGCATTCGACGAGTTTGAACGCAGTTTACACAGAGAACAATGTTACTACGTTGGGCATGTATTTCGTTAATCAGGTTATGATAATACAGTTCTTCAACATCGTAAGTTCAGTGAAATCGAGATACGTTGCAATAAACAAACTTTTAACATGAATAGTGAACGATTCGTATTTAAGTGGCAAGCTTCAATGGCGAACTGGGCATCGAACGCGATCCGTCGGTTTTCTTTCGTTACGAAGAGCTCATTTCAGTTTAAAAAAAATCACTGCTACGATCAACTCTAACTTCGGCATACCGTTAATACTTCGAATCGCAACTATCCTCGTATCCATCGTATGTCATTCTTATTCCATCATATCTGCTGTGCGTGAATATCACAAATCTAGCTCAGAATTCACGTCTACGAAAATCTTGTGGTATCTCGGGACCAATATGCAATGGGTGGCTTTCGACATAACCGAACTAATTACGATGGCTTACTTGTGTGATCGTACTTGCGAGGAATCGCAGCGTACGGGTCTTATCACGCAAAAGTGTTGCCTTATGGACGGTGTTGACGATGGATTGATTAGAGATCTGAAAAGTTTCTCGAAGCAAGTCGCTACGACCAAGATAACGTTTAGCGCGTGTGGAGTTTTTAATTTGGATCTCACGTTGATTGTTAGCATGCTTGGTACTATGATAGGATACTTGATCATTTTACAACAAACGTCAGGCAAATAGTTAATAAGAATACATCAATACGTTGTAATAGCTAGAAAAAGCATTTTAATTAACTTGTATGTAGTCTACTTCAAGGTAAATGTGGGTCACATAGATAAATGGGAAGAATTAGGTAAAATGGTACAATGCAAACAACAGGATTCCACCACAAATCCACGCTGTCGAGAGGTTAATAAGCAAGGCAAGTGAAGTTGCTTTACTAACTTTCATCCCTCCAACCTCTCTCCCGAACAGTACTGGTATGGTATGATATGTGTATGATGGTCACCCATCCAGTACCTGACCCAGGGCAGTTTTGCTGGACTTCGGTGATCTAACGAGAACCAGTCTTTTCAACACGCCAAACCTTTGGTTCACATGGTATGGCGTACGTGTAATGCTATTCGCGGAAATGTAGTAAATCAAATCCTCAGATTAAATCTATAACACAGTGGCGTAACTAGGTAGCCCCCCCCCCCCCCCCCCCCCCAGCTGCGAAAAGCCCTGTGGGGCCCGGAGATAGTTACACCACTGCTATCATATGTTATTACTGGATCACTGACATGTACTGGATAATAATAATAATAATAATAATTTTATTTATTAGCTATTTAGCCAGTATTTTACACATCTAATATTACAATTGTTTTGCCCACTTCATACCTATTATTTTAAATTCATTTATATCTACACTAGTTACATTAAAATTAAATCTATCAAATAACTTAAAACCATTATAAAATATTGAGGACGCCCATTTTGACCCATTGCAATTTCTTGCAAATGTGTTGCAATTTGACGCCCCCCTTGTTTTACAATCATGCACCTTGTCAACACTACCTATATGTTTTATCTAAGATATATCTAGGCATATTATTTTTTTTAATTCTAAAAATGAAAACAAACACAAAAAACGCTACTCTTTTGCTACTCTGGATTGCAAAATTGTCAATTTGCAATTTGAACTTGTTGTCATTGCTGTGAACATTACCTGTAGTTGCAGCCAACCTTTATGAAAAAGTAGTTACAGAATGCTTACCACAATGGAAAGTGCATGCACTCCAGTCTTCAGTTCAGCTTCTAGGGTTGAGTTGACTAGTCTGTGCCTCTGAAAAGAATAACAGTAACCAATTACCTACTTATACTTTTCCTGACATCTTTCTCAGGTGCTGCTTCTCAACTCTAGAAAGGGAAAACAAGCATCTAGTAAGAATTAAATAACATGATTTCTTAGCTTTCTTCCAGAAAAACCATAGACTTTATTTGTGGTTATCTTGTATGGTTGCTGCTTGTTTATCAGAATCACTCCTTAATCATAGTATTATGCAAGTTTTGTTGAATTTTTAACAATTCCATTAATATTATACTTTTGACCTGAAAACTGACACATAATCATTAACATTCTTTGCAATAATGTATTTACAATGAGAGTAAATCATCAGTAGATAAAGCTGGTAAAGATTCCTTAATATATGCTACAAGAAAGTCAACTGCAAGGTAGGTATTGTCACAGACGCACATTGAACGATTTTGTGTAGGTCTTGTTCAAAGGCCCAAACCACAATCACTAATCAACATGTTAGAGAATCAATGTTTTGTTGTCAACGATTTGCAGATCTGTGCTATCTCACCTTAACCAGAGGTACATTTTCAAATTGTGGCGAAACGACAAGCACTTTAAAGTGGGTCTCTGATCCCTTAGGCACATTATGCATGTAAGATTCATTCAGCACATCCAAGTGAATTGGCTCCAAAGCAGCTGTCAGCTTTCGACGAATTGATTCCTCAACTGGCTTATCCGTGGACATGTTTCTCAACCGCTGAACTACTAAGAATTGAGATCTACCTACAAAAAACAGATATTAATTAACAAATAAAATGCACAGTGGTCGCATTAATTAAGAACCTACTGGTAGATAGGTAAAAACTTCTATGGTAGAGATAGATATAGGCAGACTTATAAATATTTCTTCTGTGGGATTGTTTTCAATTTAAAATCAGAATTTTGTAAGTGTATTCTAAAATTTCGACATGAATGATCAGAACCTCACCAGACACAACAGATTTCGATAGTAATTTAAAAGAAATCATGCATATATCTTTTATCTTCTACACAAGTCAAAATTACTGCCAACACCTAACCTAACCTAGTCCAAAAACAAACCTCAATTTACGTAGCTACTTCAACAAGTTACCGCTAGACTGCGCTAGATGCTCACGATCGGTCGACCCCCGCTAATTTAAAATTAGTTTGAACGAGCTCGACAGACAAATAACCGATAAAACCATGCAGTGCTGCACTGATGCTGAATCACATTCGTCTACATTTGTATCAATAAAAACTAAGGTATTTTCATTCTATCATATCTGCTCTTTGGTTTTGCTCTGTTCATTCTGAATGTCAGTTTCTATCTGTCAGCTCTGAATTTCAATACACAAGTCACATTTTTTCCTGGTTGTATGCAAAACAAGAACCGTTAATAAAAATGGCCGAAACACAGCCTTCTATTATCATTCCCCTATCATAGATAAGAAACAAAAAGGCTGTTTGTCCATGAGTTGGATCCAGTTTTTCGGTTATTTTTATGGCAGTTGTTACTACTTCTTGCTGTATGAAAATGTGTAGCCATAAAAACGTTATTTATTTATGAATTTTGGAACGTGCGGTATTTTGTGAACTATATTCCCTCTGAAAGTGATTTACTCCATGCACTTACATTAAAAATAAGTGGCATAACAATAAACAACGACCATGTGCTGTAGAGGGAAGTAGATAGGAGCCATGAAGGTGACATTTGAAGCAAAATGTCAGGTCTACGGTGGATCGAAGACTCAATAAAAATAATATCAATATTCAGAGCTGTCAGCCAACGAATTCAGAGGTTATTAATAACATAAGATATTAATCATGAGCCGGCTTTCCGGAAAGTATCACGGATCGTAAGAATCATCAATAGGGTAAAAATTAAATATACTATACCTAATCCGTTCAGCTAACCTAACCTTATTTTTCCACAGAAACGCAACGGTTCTTTTTGGGGGTGACACCTAATTAAAAAAACAAAAAACACTGGAAAAACTTAGTAATGAGGAACATTAATAATCTAATACTTAGCCCATTGCAAGCATTTGCAATTTTAATCAAATTTCACAACAAATGTCAGTAGAAGCAGAAAATACTATCGAAGTTTGAAATGCAAGTTATAACAACATTCAAATCTAGTCTCTAGCCACTCTGCAATCCATGAATGGAGAAGGTCATACACTGGCCGTGTGTAACATGCTTTACGATTCATAGGTTAGGTAGTTAAAAATACGTTAACAGAGCTAGATACTAGTAATTTCAAGTAATAAAAGATATTCATTCGTAACCAAGGTACGACCACCCATGAATGGACAAGGTCGAACTGGACAAACTGGTAGAGTGTTTAGTGGGGTATGCGTCAGACTGGTTCGGTAGCCAGTCCGGGTAACAGCACCTTGTCACCCTCGGCTACCTGCTAGGCTAGGCCAGGTGCGCGGGTACAAATTTGCGTACTGAATTTCACCTCACCTATGATGACCGCAACCGGTGCCAACGGGTTTCTTTGAAGTATGCCCAACGTCGATCACCTTACGGAACCTCGCCTAGCTTAGAAGGCAGTAGCCAGCTATAGCTATAATTGCTTCCATAACAAAAATGGATTTTTATTACCTATTACCTAACTGTCTTCGTGAAAAATTGCCGCTAAATGACAACTTTACCGACAAAGATAGTAGATTCCACCGTTTTTTCAATTGTTAAGAAATTTAATTTCGTTATTTCTCGCAGATTACTCGCATTAGAGACTGGATTACGTTCAATTAATCTTTATCGATGCTAACCTCAATAATTGATCAACATGTACCGATATTAAAAGACGTCCTTAAAAAATTGTAAAAGTTTCTGTAAAATGACGACCGCAAGCGCCATCGTGTGGCATCAACCGTTACCACATGTTGCTGGCTCGTTTGCTCGGCAGAAGGATTAACATTAGCGCTGAAACTCTGAACAAACTTATAAACTCAGAGTTCAAACCAAGTAAAACCTGCTAGAGAATAATGTGTCAGTGTTTTATTCGACATTTGAGGTTAGAGACAGAGGATACGAGCGAAAGACCCGGGTTTATTGCAAAGCCTGGTAAGCGCGAACCTTGCTTTATTATTCACGTCGAGATTGTGACGACAAGAAAGCTTTTAAACAGATTGCAAACCGATGCCAAATCTCGAGCACTTCAATCTTCGAGCGTCGAGACGTCGAGATTCGCTTAAATAGAGCGTCACGTCGTTCGTTAGAGTCGAACGATACGAAGGCGTTTAGAGTATGTTTGTACAGCCATTGGGTTGACAGGTTTAGTCAGAGTCACAGCGCTAATGTTAAACTTACTGCCATTGGGCTTACAGGTTTAGTCAGAGTCACAGCGCTAATGTTAAACTTACTGCCATTGGGCTTACAGGTTTAGTCAGAGTCACAGCGCTAATGTTAAACGTCCTGTCATTGGGTTTACAGGTTTAGTCAGAGTCACAGCGCTTACGTTAAACGTCCTGTCATTGGGTTTACAGGTTTAGTCAGAGTCCCAGTGCTAATTTTAAACGTCCTGTCATTGGGTTGACAGGTTTAGTCAGAGTCACAGCGCTAATGTTAAACGTCCTGTCATTGGGTTTACAGGTTTAGTCAGAGTCACAGCGCTAATTTTAAACGTCCTGCCATTGGGTTTACAGGTTTAGTCAGAGTAACAGCGCTAATGTTAAACGTCCTACCATTGGGTTTACAGGTTTAGTCAGAGTCACAGCGCTAATGGTTAAACATCTTGTCATTGGGTTTACAGGTTTAGTCAGTCACAGCGCTAATGTTAAACGTCCTCCAATTGGATTAACAGGTTTAGTCAGAGTCACAGCGCTAATGTTAAACGTCCTGCCATTGGGTCTACAGGTTTAGTCAGAGTCACAGCGCTTATGTTAAACGTCCTGCCATTGGGCTTACAGGTTTAGTCAGAGTCACAGCGCTAATGTTATACTTACTGCCATTGGGCTTACAGGCTTTGGGTTTCTATGTTAGTCAAGAGTCCCGGCACCAATGTTAAACGTCTTGTCATTAGGTTTACAGGTTTAGTCAGCGTCACAGCGCTAATGCCAAACGTCCTGCTATCGAATTTAGCGCTTGCTGGCGTCGTATGCAAGAAAACTCTGACAATTTGATCAATTATTTTCAAAAATATTTTAAACAATCAATCAAATACTCTTTTTGAGCGAAAACCACTTTCAAATGCAAAACACTTGCGAGAAGAAGAAAAAATGTAACGCTAAATTGATTGATTGATTTGTGGTTTTTAGCGGCGCACTGTTTTGACAACTGGCCATGCGGCACGGGTGTAATGGCGTCGGTGAATGAGTGGATGATGATGAACCTTACATAGCCTAGAAGGAGGAGAGGAAACCCGGTGTCGGCACGTAGCCTACTCCTGTCGAAGAGCACCTACGGAGCCCACCGGCTTAACGTCCCTTCCGAAGGACGGTACAACGTGAACAACAGGATTCCTCCACAAATCCATGCTGTCGAGAGATTGATAAGCAAGGCGAGTGAAGTTGCTGTACTAACTTTCATCCCACCAACCTCTCTCCCGAACAGAACTGGTCATGTGTATGATGATCACCCATCCAATACCTGACTCAGCGCAGTGTTGCTTAACGTCGGTAATATTATGAGAACCGGTGTTTCTTAAACGCCAAACCGTTCGGTCTGACTAAGCTTGCAAACCAAATGGCAGCAACGGTGAAAAAATTGTGATTTGTATTTGCAAATTTGAATTTGCAATCCAAAATGAGAGAAATATCTGATTTGAATTTATTTCCTGTACAGACTAGGTATTGAAGTTGAATATTAATTCACCAAAAGACGAGTTAAACCCTTCGAAAAACACCAATATACTAACGTAGGTACGAGTTACACCGTTCGCTACCATACAGGTACAACCATACAATACCATACACCACCATACAGGTACAGCCATACAATACCATACAAGTTCAACCTTTAAACCATCGATCAGCCCTTGTGTCCCTCACTATGTCTACGCTCTACCGGTATCCCGCCTGTAAAAGGGTCTAGTGCTTTTGCTAAAGGGTGGTAGGTCGGTGGCGGTGGGGGATTACCGGGGGGAGGGGGGGGGGGGGAGATACTGGTATTTGGGGGTGGATTGGGATACAAGCGCAGTCGCAACTTCCTACTGGGCAGGGAAAGGGGGACGGGTGGGTAGGAATCCTGGACAAACGCTTTCCAGGAGGCAGTTTGCGGGAGACTGCCGTCTCCGAAGCTAGCTACGCGGAATACGAAATTGAAAAAAGCTATAGTTCGTTTAGGAACTCTGTTAAAAATAGTTGATGTATACCTATATAGATAACTAGTGGCTGCTTCAGATATTTCGACTGTAGTCTCGAGTGTCTTTGCTGTTTTACAGAGGTAGTTATGAAACTAGTTTAGTTTTTAATTCATTTCTTAGATTAAGTAATTGGGCAAGATCATAATTTGGTTATGGATTATCTTCAAAATTAAGTATATGCATGTTTATACTTTTTTTTTGGTATTAGCTTTTTATCAAAGTTGTGTTTTATTAAGAAAATATGGTTAATCTTCTAACAGTCATTTTTCTGAGATGACAGGAATAAATTGGCAATACTGTTTTGAATTTTGGGAAAAATATAAAATTAAAAATCCTTTGTTTTAGTTGTTCTATGTTAAAGTGTATTGAATTAGTAAATATTGCTAGATGAATTGTCTACCCACGTTCAAATTAAAGACACTACTTATTGATATCTGGAAAATTTCCAGTTCTGGGAATTATAACTACAGTTAAAAAAGGTTTCCCGCCAGATTATTTCTCGTGGTAGCTTTTTTCGAAGTGTTGTCTATGATTTACATTTCAATTCATTTGCATGATGATGTAAAGCAGCATGATTTTTAGACTCATGTATAATTTATCTAACATTAGAATTTGTTTTGAAAAAATCAGAAATTCTAAACTGGGTTTTTAATGCTTAGCAAAAAAATGCATAAGAATTAAATATCCCAGGGTTTATTTTTTTTTTCAAAATTAAGTAGCATTATTTTTTATAATTAGGAACCTTCTCAAAAAACTATGCCTAAACAGGGTCTTGAACCTCGATCTCAAATAATGAGTGTTAGTCTGACCCATTTAGCTACTTGGACACACATTATTTTTAAATAATATTTGTGGTTTTTATGAGATTATTAAGTGGAAACCGGGATTCGATTCCCCCGATTGCGCATCAATTTTTGAGAGAGTCGTAGTATCCCTAATAATAAAATACCCTGCCCATTGCAAGCGTTTGCAATTGAAATCAGATTTTACATTAGTATTCTTTAATAGCAAGCCGTCACGTGTAAATCAACCGTTGGGACTTACCCTTGCATGTCCACCTCAATCACCCTGTAATCGATTCTCATGCATGTTGTCTGTTTACTAACAAAATGTTTGCAAAACCATTGCCACACTGGCGTAATCAAAAATTCATTTGAGATCAAATGGGCAACAGAATCTCAATCAAACTCGTTTTTTTTTCTCCTATAAAATGCTCCCTGACATCATATGTTTTTTTTATTCGTCATCGGTTACCCCTCCTCCCTTCTAGGAGCTGTAATAATCATCATCATCCACTTAGTTACCACCGACATAAAACTAGTGCCACAAAGCCCCTTTTCAAAACATTTCGTCGTTAAACAATATGAAATCAATAAAAAATCTAAATAAACTTACCCTTTAAAGTCATTTTTCCACCTCATTTATGCCTGCAGCACTTTTTGCAAAATGTCATCCTTTGAAGTAAAACTGCTAGCGTAGAATCTGCCTGTTTTTAGGCCAATTGCAGTTCATATCAGTAGATAATTTTCTAAGCAAAGCTTACTTTGTGGTTAAACATACCTAATTAAACAAACACCTACTTAATTAAGTCAAGTGGCAAAGTTTCAGGATAGCTAAGAACATGAGCTGGCATAGTTTGAAATTCTAATTTTGGCCGTATAAAAGAATTGATTGCAGGTGTACAACGATCATGATCACCTCAATTAAGTCAACGAACAAAGCACCTATCCGAACAAAAGGAGTTTCAAAGGAGTGGCTTTTCACACCGGGTTTCCCATTATGGTTTCCAAGAAGGAAATTCTCACTTCTATTTTCCCGTTTTGTCATATCACGTGGCTTTTCGACAGGGATGACCTTACGGCTATAAAAAGATGCGAAAAAATGTTCAGCAAATTCAGTTTATTCGCTTTATTTTGTCTAAACAAAAATATATGAACATTTTTTTAACCAGAAATCAGAATGAATCATTGTATTAATAATCAATGTTCGGATCTATAAAATTTTTAATATCTGCAGTATTTTTGCGAATTGACCAGTTCTGTACCGGAGAGAGGTTGGAGGGATAAACGATAGTACAAAATTTTCATTCGCTTTGCTTATCAACCTCTCGACAGCATATATTTGTGAAAGAATCCTGTTGTTCGCGTTGTACCGTCCTTCGGAAGAGACGTTTAGTGGTCCTCTTGGCGCTCCGGAATAAAAGTAGGCTTTAGCGCCATTATTTCCCAGCATTATTTCACCATTACTTACTCATTATCCGACGCCATTTGACCAGTGCTATAAGATACCGCTATCAAAATTAATATACTCCCAACGTAGGATTGTGTGGGTGAATAAACGCTACGTGACTGAAAAAACCTCTTTAAAAATTTAGTAACATCAAGCCAGGTGCAAGGAGTTCAGTTCGTAAATAACTTTATCCCGTTCGATAATGCTATTTCTTTTTCGTGTACAACATGTCATCTCAAAGAAAATGTGTATTAATTTTTGATGCGATTGTAAGCTGTATTGGAGACAGGAATACTAAATGACACTCATAAAAAGTTTCATATTCGAGTAGAAGTTATGGAATATTTAATTGGAATACAATTTTGTGGCATGAAAGTAATTTTCCAGTGCATGTAGACGCTCCAGCAAAAAGTATCAAAGGTAGGTATATTTAATTGAAAAACAACTATTTTTTTTAATTTAAACTAAAATGTTACAAACGAGAACGGTTTGGCGTGTTGGAAACACCGGTCCTCGTGAGATCACCGAAATTAAGCAACACTGCGCTGAGTCAGGTATTGGATGGGTGACCAGCGAACGGTTTGGCGTTTTGGAAACACCGGTCCTCGTGCGATCACCGAATTTAAGCAACACTGCGCTGAGTCATGTATTGGATGGGTGACTAATTCCCTTCGGGAGAGAAGTTGGAGGGATAAAAGCTAGTACAGCAACTTCACTCGCCTTGCACATCAACCTCCAACTAGAAAAAAAACAAATGAATCCCAATCAAGATATGGATTATAAATAGGGTATATAAAAATAAATGACTGGCCCACTATACAAACAAAGGCACGCCAAGTAGTTGAGTAGAATTTCATAATAATTAAGATTAATATTTCAACCTTACACAATTTGTTTATCAGGTATATTTGACCTACAAAAACCTGGACATACGTAATTAAAATGAAACGTGATACATTTCTGCGATTAATCACAATCAGAATAAGCTAATTTTGGAATTGTACCGACGTCCGCAAATCGATAACTTGAAAACTATCGTTATTGTTAGTAATTATCTTCAACGTAAAGATTTATCAAGATTAATACCTTCTTTTTTACCCAGAAAAGCGTCTGTAACAATGCATTTTTGCAGTCAGAATTGTTTTATCCTGGTCTAAGAGGCACTTTAAAGAAGGTAAATAGCAAAAAATGAAACTCACATTTAGAATATCAAATTCAAGCCTTACATATAATAAAAAAACACCTCTTGGTCATTATATCGCGGACACAACACCGCACCCTTCGCTACATATCTATGTGGACACAAACTCGATACGGTTAAGGGTGGGGGAGGGCGTCATAATGATGTGAGGCACGCACGTTAAAACAGCGGCGTAGTCCACCGCATACAAGTGACAGAATTTCTGTTTGGGAGAGAGGTTGGAGGGATGAAAGTTAGTACAGCAACTTCATTCGCCTTGCTTATCGACCTCTCGACAGCATGAATTTGTAGAGGAATCCTGCTGTTCGCGTTGTACCGTCCTTTGGAAGGGACGCTAACCGTGGTCTTCGACAGGTGTAGACTACGTGCCGCCACCGGGTTTATTCTCCTCCCTTCTAGGCTTGGTTAGGTTCATCATCATTCTCATCATCATCCACTTAATTGCCGACGCCATTAGATCAGTGCCATATGGCCCGTTGTTAAAACAGTGCGTCTTTCAAACACCACGAATCTGATGACAGAATAGTAAGATAAATATTACAGAAGGAAAATTTGCTGGCTATAACGCCTCTGCCAGGCCAGTGGTTGTATCGCTAAACATTTTCAAATTGCGCTGCATAAAATCTGATACAACGAGTTATGCTTTTTTTTACTATATTATACGTGGGTATATATTTTTATGTAAGTTTTTAAAATTTCCATTTACATTTCAAGAAAATATGTTTGCAGCTGCATAGTTTACTTTTAATTAAAACGTTTAAATGCAATTGTCCATGCAAACAAATTTAAAATAAATTTCGGTTCGTTGACTGTGACTCAACCATTGGGTTTATAGATTGAGTCCCTGACTCAGGGCTAGCAAAAGGGCCGACGATAGGTGGGATCAGAAGCTGCGACCCGGTGGCGCTTGCTGGTATCTTTAGTAAGAAAACTCTGGCAACTTGATATTTTGATCAATTCTTTTCTAAACTATTTTAAAGAACGAATCAATTACTCTTTTTGAGGGTAAACCACTTTCAAATGCAAAACAATCGCAAGAAAAAAAAATTAACGCTAAATTGATTGTTTGATTTGTGGTTTTTAGCGACGCACTGTTTTGACAACTTGCCTTGCGGCACTGATCTATTGGCGTCGGTGAATGAGTGGATGATGATGAGGATGAAGATGAACCTAACAAAGCCTAGAAGAGAGTAAGGGAAGCCCGGTGCTGGCACGTAGCCTACTCTTGTCGAAGAGCACCAAGAGGAACCACCGGCTGAACGTCCCTTCCGAAGGACGGTACAACGCGAACAGCAGAATTCCTCCACAAATCCATGCTGTCGAGAGGTTGATAAGCAAGGCGAGTGAAGTTGCTGTACTAACTTTCATCTCTCCAACCTCTTTTCCGAACAGAACTGGTCATGTGTATGATGGTCACCCATCCAATACCTGACCCAGTGCAGTGTTGCTTAACTTCGGTGATCTCATGAGAACCGGTGTTTCCAACACACCAAACCGTTCGGTGTAACGCTAAAAAGACGATCACTCCACCTAGAAGTTAACAAATGCAATATTTCTTCTCAGTTTACTAGTTAATCCTTCGGTATTTTTCACGAAAACAATTTAACATTCAACGAATTATACTCTGACTGAACTTGTACACTTAATAAAACCACTGATCAAATACAAGAACCAACTGCCCCATACAGTCTTTACGCCACTGGTGCTCGATTATACTACGTGCGGTTGCGAAAATAGAAAAGTATTTCTCACTAGCACCTTGCCCTCTGCTTGATCAGCTGCGACACCTTGATACTTTACCGTCGGAGCAGCACGTGTCAAATCAATGGACTCGAAGAAAACAGCTGGCCGTGCTTTTCATATTCGATCTTGGTGCCAGGGAATCAATGGGGCTCATGTAATGTGATATCGTTATGGCGGAAAAAGGAAATGACACGCTGCAATAAAAGTATTTATTCTTTGACAGAAAGGCCCGTTGGAAAAATACTAGATACTTGAAAAAATACTTTAAGTTGAGAAGATTGTAGCATTATTTAAATGGCTGTTACAGTGCAGGTACTTAACCGGCTGTTAGCTTTTTAATATGGTATTTTAACTGGGCGTAACAGAGCAACGGGGGTAACTTTTTCCACTGTAATCAAGGCCAGTTAAAATGGCCGACATCATCGATTTTAATAAAAATCATGTGGGATCGAAAGAGGGTGATGGAAATTATGGAAATGGATAAACACTTTTCGTTCTTATTAATGTCGCCGATTTTGACCAAGACCTGATTTAAGCGTAAAATACGTCATAGGGCGCTTAGGGCGTGCCAAATTTTAGTTCTGAAAATGCTGCATTTTTTTTAATACATCTCGTTCCTCCTTAACTGGGAAATTTTAACGCAACAATAGAACAAGATAAAAAAACGTACTTATCATTGCAGATGGTTTGAAGGAGTAAACAAGGAATAGAAAACCAATTCCTACAATATATCTCTTATCAGCAAGGTGGTAGGTGGTACATATGACTCAAACAACAGAATTCCACTTTAAATCAATGCTGTCGTGAAATTGATTAACTTAAGGCTTTTGACGTTTTCTTAACTTCAATCGCTCCAACCTCTCCCAAGTGTGTTATGGTCATCCATCCAATACCTGACCCAGTGCAGTGTTGCTTAACTTCAGTGATCTCACGAGAACCGGTGTTTCCAACACGCCAAACCTTTCGGTGGTCACCCATCCAATACCTGACTCAGCGCAGTGTTACTTAACTTCGGTGATCTCTCGAGAACCGGTGTTACCAACACGAAAAACCATTCTGGCATTCGGAGACACAATGTCTTCTAGTAAAATGTCACTGTTTTCCAAAATGGAGCTGCAAATGTCGGCACTTTGAAACTTGAATCGCAGATTCATTAGAATGCATACCAACATGAAAACAGCTTGCATATAACATGCATTATCTTGATACAATTTGACAAAATCCTGAAATTGACAATTTGAGTCCTTAGAGTGCAAGAGCAAGTGACTCTTGCTGATAACGACTTACAAAACTTATTCATCTCTGAATTTAAATGAGATTGAGACGTTTAGAAACTAGCAACTATCATAGCATCATCCAGTAATACTAGGGTTTTGCGAAAGCAATTTGAGTTGAGAGATAAGCGTCGCGATACTATAGCAAAGCAGCCAAAATTAGCCAAAATTAGCGCTGTTACTCTGACTAAACCACTAAACCCAATGGCACGACGATTAAAATTAGCGTTAGGACTCTGACTTAACCTGTCAACCCAATTGCAGGAAGTTTAATAGGACTCTCACTAAACCTGTAAACCCAATGGCAGGATGTTTAACATTAGCGCTGTGAATCTGACTAAACCTGTAAACCCAATGGCAGGACGTTTAACATTAGCGCTGTGACTCTGACTAAACCTGTAAACCCATTGGCAGGACGTTTAACATTAGTGCTGTGACTCTGACTAAACATGTAAACCCAATGACAGGACGTTTAACATTAGCGCTGGGACTCTGACTAAACCTGTAAACCCAATGGCAGGAAGTTTAACATTAGCGCTGGGACCCTGACTTAACCTGTAAACCCAATGGCAGGACGTTTAACATTAGCGCTGGGACTCTGACTAAACCTGTAAACCCAATGGCAGGAAGTTTAACATTAGCGCTGGGACCCTGACTTAACCTGTAAACCCAATGGCAGGACGTTTAACATTAGCGCTGGGACCCTAACTAAACCTAAAAGCCATTAGAAAAATGAGATACGTTCCCAATCTACAATTATTTTAAAGAAAAAAATATATCTGGATAATACAATTGTTTAAAAACTAATATTGTATCTCTCTTTGTTTCAGCTCGAGCAAATTAATTAACAACACATACATCTGAAAAGAGATTTATCTAAATCGGGTAAAAAAATACATCGAACTAGCATAGAGTAAACTAACAAAAAAAAAGCATTTCACGGCTAAAATGTGAACTATTCGCATCGCATTAATATAATTACGTTGAAAAAAATTTCAAAATTGTCTTAAATATCTGCTTAAATTATTTCAATTCAAAATCGTGAACACATACATATTATCATCAAGAGATCTAACAAATCAAGATGGCGCAGTTTGTGATGCTCCAGCCGACTATGACAGAGTCCGCTCACCACCTTCACCACTCCAGTGGCGTTCAACATCATCCGCCACCCGCACAGCAGAAGAACGCTCAAAAGCTAGCTGCTCAATCTCACAGCAGTCCTAAGCCGAAACCACCGCAGCACATTCACCTCGTGAAGCCCAACAACGAGGCGGTGATTGAGGCACAGGTAAGTGCTTTGTGGTGTTTAATGATCTAGGAATGGTCATGTTGGCTCATTTGCATTACAGTCAAGCAGCCTGCACCTGTCTAACAGGAGCCCTCTGTTTTGGCTGCTCCTGTTTAACAGCATCAAGGACCGGCCACCGCTTAGCCTTGTCACTTTGACACACAGTGTTGGCTGCTCCTGTCCAACAGCACCAAGGACCGGCCACTGCTTAGCCTTGTCACTTTGACACACAGTGTTGGCTGCTCCTGTCCAACAGCACCAAGGACCGGCCACCGCTTAGCCTTGTCACTTTGACACACTGTGTTGGCTGCTCCTGTCCAACAGCACTAAGGACCGGCCACCGCTTAGCCTTGTCACTTTGACACACTGTGTTGGCTGCTCCTGTCCAACAGCACCAAGGACCGGCCACCCCTTAGCCTTGTCCCTTTAACACACAGTGTTGGCGCTGTCTCTGTTGCACATAGTCTACAAGTGAATTACAATATAATATGCGAGATCATGAGCTTCCGGCACCGGATTGTAGGGTATGCATTTCCGGTGTAGAAGTATTTTTAAAATAATCAATTTCAATGCCTTTTGGAATAACTACGGCAACTTTTATGTAATAGGGGAGCCGAACGAAGAAAATAATAGGGTATACCATTACGAGGTTCGTTGCTTGGGACGTAACATGAGGAAAATCTAATTATTCTGTACCAAAGTGGTTTATGATACCAGAGACTACACCAAGTAGTGGTTTAAAGCAGCACCTAATGTTGTTAGTAGAACGCCACAGCAAACACATTGGATTTGTTATTGTATTATTGGTACATCCTTATTTATGTAACACTATTTTAAACTATCTTCGCGAAAAATAGCCGTTAAATGACCACTTTACCGCGACAAAAAATGGCGAATGCTTCTAGGTGGAGTCACCATATTTTAATTTTGTTATTTATCGCGGATTCCTTGAGATTCCTCGAATGCTAACCTCGCCGATTGACACATATATATCGATATTTTAAGTCGTAATCATTAAATTGTATTATTTCAAAACAAAGATGTGCGTCGTCGGATGGTCACCAATACAATAAGTTGCCGGCTCTTTTACTCAGCAGAAAGTTTAACAATAACGCTGGCTCTCTGACTATACATACAAAATCAATGATACAATCCTCTGTGGTTATTCAAAGTACCTGACGCTCTTAAAGCCTGAAGAGTTACCGTGACCGGTGGTAAACAAAGCGAAGAACGAGCCACTTTTAGACCTCCAGTTATCAGGCGAGCAGAAAGTGAAGCGGTAGGCGCTAGGAAGTAAAGACGATCGCCTTCACGCAAGGCTCGCTCTCGCCAGGTTTAATATTCTCTTACCTTCTTACTTTGTTTCTGCTACGCTCTAGTGGTTTCTTTACAAGAAGTGTTTTTATTTAGCGTGTTACAAGTTTTGGTATAAATGCATGATGATTTCTCTTGCAAGCAGGTTTTTCTGAGATATACAATGATTTGTGGTGTTTAACGACGCACTGTTTTGACAACTGCCCATGTGGCACTGTTCTTTTGGCGTCGGTGAATGAGTGGATGATGATGATGATGAACCGAACCTAGCCTACAAGGGAGGGGAAACCTGGTGCTGGCACGTAGCCTACTCCTGTCGAAGAGCACTAAGGGGACTACCGGCTTAACGTTACGTCCGAGCGACGGTAAAACTCGGACAGCAGATTTTCTCTAAAAATCCATGCTGTCGAGAGGTTGATAAGCAAAACGAGTGACGTTCCTATGCTAACTCCCATCCATCCAACCTTTCTCCCGAACAGAGCTGGTCATGTGTATGATGGTCACCCATCCAATTATTATTATTTGTGGTGTTTAACGACGCACTGTTTTGACAACTGGCCCTGCGGCACTGGTCTAATGGCGTCGGTGAATGAGTGGATGATGATGAGGATGATGATGAACCTAACCTAGCCTAGAAGGGAGGAGGGGAAACCCGGTGCCGGCACGTAGCCTACTCCTGTCGAAGAGCACCAAGGGGACCAACGGCTTCACGTCCCTTCCGAAGGACGGTACAACTCGAACAGCAGGATTCCTCCACGAATCCATGCTGTCGAGAGGTTGATCAGCGAGGCGAATGAAGTTGCTGTACTAACTTTCATCCCTCCAACCTCTCTCCCGAACAGAACTAGTCATGTGTATAATGGTCATCCATTGAATACCTGACTCAGCGCAGTGTTGCTTAACTTCAGTGATCTAACGAGAACCGGTGTTTCCAACACGCCAAACCGTTTGGTTTGAGAGGAATCATGTCAGCAGAGCCGAGATGGTTAGCGGCAGGGGCACAGTGCTTTATAGAATTTGATGAAATTCTATGAAAAATGCTGGAAATTGTAAAACTGGCACTTATTTTCGTCATCAGTTTTAGCCAAATTGGTCAAATTTGTGAAATTGACAAAATTTCATAAAATTTGTTATTTTTCCTTTTGAAAAGTCTTACCGAGCTTGTCTATTTTGCAAGGTACATTGCAACATGCAAAGGTACGTTTTATTTACTTATAGTACTTAAATGTACTTTTTCTGAAACTTTAAACTAGTTTCAAAATTCATGATTACAGTTTTATTCGAGTTTCAGGATGACATTACTTTTATAATTCCTTGACAGTTTTTTTTGACATACATATCTTTAATCAGTTTTCTCTAAAATATGTAGGAAATTAGAATTCTACCTCAAGACGTTGATCCATAATATCAAACGTCTTGAATGGTAAAACCGCCTGACTGAACAAAAATCCACACGGCGATTGCAAACGAAAATAAAAGGTGCATGGAAATTGGAAAAAAGGAAGAATTTGCTGACTCCGAAACTATTTCAATTTCGCGTCAATTGTTTTCGTCTCAGCCAGTAATAGCAAAGAAGTCGTGATGCTCTTTTCTCGACAAATCGCGAAATCGAATTCCACTCAGCGGCGAAGATTGTGCAAGCGTTGATTTTTGTAAAAAGTCTCGTGGAAAAAACTGTTGTATTAGTAGTGTTCCTAATAATAAAATACCCCGCGCATTGCAAGCGTTTGCAATTTAAATAAGATTTCACAAACTCCACGTATTGTATTTATGTGAAATCTTATTTAAATTGCAAACGCTTGCAATGCGCGGGGTATTTTATTATTAAGAACACTAATAACATCTCAAAAATTGATTTGCAAACGGGGACTCGAATCCCCGTTTTTTTCCTCGAGTCCTCGTTTGGGCATCAATTTTTGAAAGGGTTGTATGTTACCTAATAACAAACTCCATATTGTATTCCAAAATATAAACGCTAATATAAAACTTTTAGTATTTAACTGTAATTCGCTTTTGTTTGATATAGGAGAATGATTTGAGATGTTTAACAACGCACTATTGTGACAACGGGCCATGCGGCACTGGTCTAATGGCGTCGGTGAATGAGTGGATGATGATGATGATGATAATGAACCTAATCTAGCCTAGAAGGGAGGAGGGGAAACCCGGTGCCGGCACGTAGCCTACTCCTGTCGAAGAGCACCAAGGGGACCACCGGCTTAACGTCCCTTCCGAAGGACGGTACAACTCGTACAACAGGATTCCTCCACAAATCCATGCGTTCGAGAGGTTGATAAGCAAGGCGAGTGAAATTTTACTCACTTTCATCCCTCCAACCTCTCTCCCGAACAGAACTGGTCATGTGTATGATGGTCACCCATTCAATACCTGACCCAGCGCAGTGTTGCTTAACTTCGGTGATCTCACGAGAACCGGTCGGTGATATTGAAAATTGCGCAAAGACACGCTTTATGAAATAACGGACATAAACTATTGGCGTTATTTTACGTTAACAAACACTATTCAAAATGGCCGTCACACTGTTTCGAGATGCTTTACCTAGATATAAGACTTTATTGTAGACCACTTTTATATGCTATTTTACAGCTTTTATAGCCTATATTTTATGGGTTTTCCTAGGCTAGTGAATTTATTTATTTTTTACTATAACACATGTTATATGCCAGAGTTTTTCACAAAATTATGTTCAAACAGCATTTGCAAATTGGTAACGTTAAAAATATTATGTCATAAATCAGAATCTATCTCGTTTCATTCACACAGTATTTACAGTCGCAGTTGTTCAAGTTAACATATTCGACAGCGAAAAATTAAAAATTCCTTCACTTCATTTTTAAAGCTTTCTAAGCATTTTAAAACGAACAGTTTGGCAAAAGACATTGACAAAATATTAGTCCCCGGCTGAGCATCAAATTTTGTCAAGGTTTTAGTGTTTCTAGTCATAAAATACTCTGCCCTTTTAGAATTTTGCAATATAAATAAGATTTTAAAGCATTTAAATAAAAAATAACAAAATTCTTAAAACAAAAATTGGTAAAATACAAAAAAAAAATTGTATGCTGCAAACGCTCCCCTATCCCATCCCCACATTTTTTTTAATTACTCACCGAATTGCACGGTCAGCTATTTCGACCGTTTCCTTGCTGAAATGTTAACGACGTTCAGACACAATTACCTACGGTGCTTTTAAGTGCACGAGTCGGTTTTATTCAAAAGGGTCAAATATAACCCCCCCCCCCCCCATCCCACAACCTTCCCACCCCCACTGCCACCTTCTGAGGGTTTATGCGGGTTTGTTGAACTCGATCGCGTCATCCCTTAAATCTTTAGAGGATTCTGGATTGAAGAGCTACGACCTTTGCCAGATAAACTTTCAATATGTGGTATAGTAAAATCATATTTCTTGCTTGCAGCATGTATCTAGGATTATAATTATTGAGTTTAATTACACTACACTACTATAGTGCTAATGTGGAGCTGTCTTTGACAAAAATGACCGCCAAATGACAGCTTTATCGTGACAAAAATGGAGGATGCTGCTAGATGGAGTCACTGTCGTTTCGAGTGTTAAGAAATTTAATTTCGATATTATTCGCAGATTACTCGCAATTGAGACTGGTTTACGTTTCATTTATCTGTATTAATGCTAACTTCAACGATTGATAAATATGTATCGATATTTTGACTCGTAATTAATTCATTTTGGATCTTTGTTCAAAAGTAAGGCCATCTGGTGGCATCTAACGTTCCCACGTGCCACCAGCTTGTTTGTTAAGCAGAAAGTTTAACATTAACGCTGGCCCTCTGGCTATTTATAAACTCAACGGTTACACAATGCATTAGCGTGTTTATTTCAAACTAAAATACCCTCAGGACTTTTGAAAAATCTTCATTACCATCAATTCAACGAACATAAAAGCGAATTTCATTTATTCGTCAAGGAATTTTGGTACAAAGCGATTTTCTACTGCATTCTTTTTGAAAATCAATGTTCGAAACTTTCTGCAACGCTGCCAAAAAAAAAGGAAAAGCTTTGAAAAAAAAACACTGGCGCTCTAGTCCCGGGTTTAAGAGCAAAAAAGATTGCCCGGGCAAAGTCGGTCGCAATGTACCGCATTTTGTCTGCATACACGCGCGTATCTCGTCGAATTACATGCAAAACATGAAACTTGGCAAACATCATAGATGTTTGACGTTAGATTTGAAAGGGTTCTACATCAAGTTCGTGAAACCTTGTTAAAAGTTTGTTTTGCGAATTACATCTTGGGAAATAAAGAGTGAATCAACTTGAAAGTGTTTTCCTAGATGTAATGACGTGTTCGGGTGGGAGCGCTCTCGCCTGGAGCTGGTGCAAAACCAGTGGAGATCATGAAGTCATCGAGCAAATTTCAAACCCGCCCTGGTGCAGGCCTGTCAAAAACGCCATATAAATTAGCTAAGGGGAACATTAAAATACTTTATACCTACCTTGGTACCTTTGTACCTATGCTTTTTTGGAGAAGCGCAAGAAATTAAGTTATGCTGTTTTCTAAAACATTGTTCAATGATTTTAAAATAAAACAGGGATTTTTAACTATTTTGAGCAGTACTGCTGTACTTAAATTAACTCCCATAGAGAAAAAAAAAAAACAATATCTCTGCAACTCAAAGTACCTTTGAGTATATTTGGAAAGCAATCACTGACGCAAACTATTTCAAAGCCCAGTTGACTTTGGCAGTGACTTCATGACATCATTGTGTTTCATTGCTTTTTTTCTATCATTACCAACAGTTTCGTTATAGACATTTAGAAATGGGCCATGTTTTGGTTTTCGATTTCATGCCCCTAGGCTGTCGCTCTCCGGTCCTATGCAGCGACCAGGGCACACAAAAAACTAGCTGTTTCATCTTGCAGAGAAAGTGTGATTGCAGCCGTGTAGCAGGTTGAGTTCTCAAGAAAGAGGAGGCTGACCTAGTGGCGATTTGTAGGTGTTTGCTTTTGTATTTCATAATGTGTAGCAAGTGACCTGGTGAGGTAATTATACAAGTTGTTGTTAAGAAATGATTGTACACAAGACTTGTTTTAGCTTGGTCAGTATGGTTTTGAACGTAGTCGAGTACAGTGTTAAGAGGAAAGTGTCTATAACCTCAAAGTTTATAAATATATTTGAACAAACTTTTATTCAATTGTGCACTATAGTTGTTTTCTCTGAATGAATTGTCAAAAACTTCAATATTTGAAGTATAGTGAAAAAGCCAAGTGTCTAAAATTTGCATTGAATTTAGGTAGGATGTTGTACTTAAGTTCAAATGTCATTATTGTTTATAAAACTTTTTTCTTTTTTTAAATGTCTAATTTAAATCTACGTTTAAATAGGGTGATTTCAACGCGAACGTGCCTATTTAATTAAATTAATAACGCATTTTCTAAACACAAACAACAACAGTTTTGTCTCAAAAACTCAAGTAAATTCAAAACAAAATGAACCTCACATTGGTCATCGCGATCGCGTTCACCGCCTTCTCAATAACAAACGCGGCGAAAATTCTCGCGCTGATGCACGACATGGTCGCAAGTCACAGCCTTCAAAGTCGACCTCTATTTCTCGAGCTGGCCGCCAGAGGCCACCAAGTGACAGTGCTCAGCGGATATCCGGAGAAAGAAATCATTCCTAACTACAGAGACATCGTGATCGACAATAGGAACGGTGTCGCAAAAGACATAGATTTCCAGGCGTTGGTTTCGTCAACCCCTTTGGAATCACTCGAGAAAATGGCGAGCGGAAATTGGGACGTCTTTGAAAATATCGTTAAACTTGGTATCAATTCGAATGGAACACAATCTTTGATTCGTTCCAAAGAAACCTTTGACTTAATTTTCGTTGACTTGACACTGGGCGCTTTTTACCTTGGGTTTGTGCAAAAGTTTGGCAATCCACATCTGATTGGACTAGCGCCTTACGGAATGAACACGCTCGGCGATATCTTCGTCGGAAATCCAGAAACGCCATCTTGTATTCCTACCATTCACGCCGCTCTAAGCTCGGAGATGAATTTCTTCGAGCGAGTCATGAACTGGGTATTTTACATCAAAGCTCAAAGCGTCGAGTATGATTATTTGATTCCGTTAGCTGATCGACGGGTTAAAGAGAATTTTGGACCTGGTTACCCGTCGGTTTTAGATATTGGACGTAACATGAGTTTGCTGATGATGAACCATGATGTAACTACGGACTACCCGAGGCCGTTGGTGCCAGCTACAATTCCTATCGGTGGTTTGAGGTTGAAGCCAGCTGGACCTCTTCCAGAAGTAAGAAACACATCTTATAAAAAGTTTTGTACTGATACTAATGGTGTATTTGACTGGCTGCCCCGGGTGTGCACTGAGAGCGATTTAAGTGTTCGACTGGGCATGTGACTCTGTCCCAGTGCAACTTTCACGTGTTCGACTGGGCATGTGACTCTGCCCCAGTGCAACTTTCACGTGTTTGACTGGGCATGTGACTCTGTCCCAGTGCAACTTTCACGTGTTTGACTGGGCATGTGACTCTGTCCCAGTGCAACTTTCACGTGTTTGACTGGGCATGTGACTCTACCCCAGTGCAACTTTCACGTGTTTGACTGGGCATGTGACTCTGTCCCAGTGCAACTTTCACGTGCTCGACTGGAAATTTGACTCTGCCCCAGTACAACTTTCACGTGTTCGACTGGGCATGTGACTCTGCCCCAGTACAACTTTCACGTGTTCGACTGGGCATGTGACTCTGCCCCAGTGCAACTTTCACGTGTTTGACTGGGCATGTGACTCTGTCCCAGTGCAACTTTCACGTGTTCTACTGGGCATGTGACTCTACCCCAGTGCAACTTGCACGTGTTCGACTGGGCATGTAACTCTGTCCCAGTGCAACTTTCACGTGTTCGACTGGGCATGTGACTCTGCCCCAGTACAACTTTCACGTGTTCGACTGGGCATGTGACTCTGCCCCAGTGCAACTTTCACGTGTTTGACTGGGCATGTGACTCTGTCCCAGTGCAACTTTCACGTGTTCTACTGGGCATGTGACTCTGTCCCAGTGCAACTTTTACGTGTTCTACTGGGCATGTGACTCTGTCCCAGTACAACTTTCACGTGTTCGACTGGGCATGTGACTCTACCCCAGTGCAACTTGCACGTGTTCGACTGGGCATGTGACTCTGCCCCAGTGCAACTTTCACGTGTTCGACTGGGCATGTGACTCTGCCCCAGTGCAACTTTCACGTGTTCGACTGGGCATGTGACTCAGCCCCAGTGCAACTTTCACGTGTTCGACTGGGCATGTGACTCTGCCCCAGTGCAACTTTCACGTGTTTGACTGGGCATGTGACTCTGTCCCAGTGCAACTTTCACGTGTTCTACTGGGCATGTGACTCTACCCCAGTGCAACTTGCACGTGTTCGACTGGGCATGTAACTCTGTCCCAGTGCAACTTTCACGTGTTCGACTGGGCATGTGACTCTGCCCCAGTACAACTTTCACGTGTTCGACTGGGCATGTGACTCTGCCCCAGTGCAACTTTCACGTGTTTGACTGGGCATGTGACTCTGTCCCAGTGCAACTTTCACGTGTTCTACTGGGCATGTGACTCTGTCCCAGTGCAACTTTCACGTGTTCTACTGGGCATGTGACTCTGTCCCAGTACAACTTTCACGTGTTCGACTGGGCATGTGACTCTACCCCAGTGCAACTTGCACGTGTTCGACTGGGCATGTGACTCTGCCCCAGTGCAACTTTCACGTGTTCGACTGGGCATGTGACTCTGTCCCAGTGCAACTTTCACGTGTTCGACTGGCAGAGTTGCTCGCTCTCGGGTCACTCCCGGTGCACTTTTCTTGCTCCAATAACTACAACGTTGCAATGGGGAAACAAATGAATGCACTGACAGCTAGTGATCACGTGTCCGGGTGGGTGGAAGCCACTGGCAAGCCACGGCAGTGGTGGAAGCCCAGTGGAGAGCATGAAGTCATTGAGCACATTTCTAATTCACCCTGGTACAGACCAGTCAAAAATGCCATATGTAAAAACGAAACTATAGCTTGAGGTGTATACTGGCTTACACACTTTACATCTAATTGTTATGGTTTTTAGACTCATTTCTACTTCATCTAACCTTAGCACTAGTTGAAAATATTACTAATTTCAGACAGGGTTTTTGTTAATCCCCTTTTTGAAGGACAAGACGCATTTTATGAGTTTGTAAATGTTTCAATAAGGTATTTGGGGGTGGTGGTTGGATTTTCTAAGCATTATTCGTACTCAAACAATATTTAACATTAGATATTAAGGGCTTTTTTGTGTTAATCTTTTTGTGAGATAACATTTGAATTTGCTCCAAGATTGAGTGATAAACTATCAAATTTACGCTCTCTATTTAAGTTCAAAATCTTTTTTTCTTCTTTTTCTGGTGAATTGTGTGTAGAATAGCGTCTCATTTAGCTCTGAAAAAAAAATGGCAGCTATTCACCGTCGCAATATCGACTTACGTATCCTTGTTGTGGGGTCTTCGGGTATGAATTATTTGTTTCCTCAGTGCTTGTAGCGGGACTACAATTGAAAAATTCACCTTTTCCAGCCCCCTATTTAACATGAATCCCTGCGCACGCCTCTGCTATAGATAGAAAGTTGTAAGAGACGTGCTAAATTCAGCAGGAGAAAATCTATAATCCATTGTGAACTTCACTTGACCTTGCCAATCTTATATTCTACTACATTTAAGTCTATTACTTGTATTCATAGCTACTGAAACAATCAGAACCCGTTTTAAAATGTCAACATTTTACAGGAATTCAAACGATACATTGAAGATTCAAAAAACGGCGTCATCTATTTCAGTCTCTCTAACGTGCAAAGCGACAAAATACGACCTGAAAAACTTGCCGCAATTTTGGCAACATTTAGTGAACTACCCTACAACATTCTATGGAAGTACGACGACGCATCGTTGGCTCACAGCCTGACCAATGTGAAAATCGCCAAGTGGGTGCCGCAATCCGACATCTTGGCCCATAAAAATGTCAAGTTGGTCGTGTTTGACGGGGGTATTTATACGCTCGAAGAAGCGGTTTACCACAAGGTTCCGATGGTGGTCATGCCTATAGCAGGTGATCAACCGTTCCATGCGAAACGTGTCGAGACTTTGGGAATTGGTGTCCAAGTTGATTACAATACCTTTGATAAGTGGTCTTTATTGACTGCGATTTATCAAGTTTTGGATAACCCTGCGTGAGTATTCAATGTAATGGCAATTATTATTCTATGTTTTGGCTTACCCATAATCAACATAGCATTAAGTTCAGACATAAGCATAGTTCACAAGGATATTTCGATCGAGTAATCATATATAATCATCAGTATATCATCTTAACAATGTTGAAAACCAATCATAGAGCATTATATTGAAAAAACATGGCGGACGCTGAAGAGATGATCTTTACTGACTGACAAAGCGGGACGTTGTTGAGTGCTTTGTGTTCAGATTATATGCCCTAAGAGATGGTCAAAAATATTGCTATCCTCCATACCATTAATGAAATAAGTCAACAAGTAAAATTAGATGTAATATTTTGAGGCAATCGTAATGTAAATTGAATGTATGCGTATGTTTTTCAATGTAAACTCTCACGGTATTTACTGAAAACACAAGTAACTTCTGAACCAAAGCCTACTTTGTGTAGCGTCAGTTTCTTAACTCAAGTTGATCGGTGATTCTTTAGCTCGCTGTGTCACTATGCTCGTGATTCTGCTAATTTTCATGTCAATAGGGAAATCTCCTTAAGATTATTATTATTATCATTGTGTTCCAATACGCATTTAAAATAAAATCTGACGTATTTTTTCTTTTTATAATCCGATCATAACTTTTCTATTTATATTTGTTTTAAGAATGGCTAAAATATGAATTCTCGTGGCGGGATTAAAACGGGCCGTGATTAACTACAGGTAGTTCTGACGTCATTTTGTTGTATCCTTTGCGTTCGCTTCTGTTTCTTGACGTCATACTGACGTCAGATTTCACTGTACGTCATAAAAAATGGCGACCCTCGTTTTCGTACGAGATTCAAACGCAAACATTTTAACGCAAAATTGAATTTAGAAGAAAAGAAAAAAATACTTGTTCATTATTTTCTCACATAAAAAAATAAAAAAATAGTTTTAAATTTAAAGAGATTTCCCTATTGTGATTTGAGAACTTTTTAAAACATTAAAACATTCCAAATTGTCACTACAGATACCGCGAAAACGTGACGCGCGTTTCACACCGCTTCCTTGACGACCCTCAGACCGCCCTCCAACGGGCCGTTTACTGGACTGAATACGTTTTAAAACACGATGGTGCTCATCATCTCCGCTTTTCGGGTGTTCTTTTGCCGGCTTACCAATACTTCCTTGTCGACGTCGTCGTCGCTGGGTTAACACTCTTGGTGGTCACCGTCGTTGTCATGGTGTTCGCGTTGAGGACGATCTACGGGGTGCTCTGGAGATCGAGACAGATGACGTTGCCGGTGCATTGTGGATCGAAGTCGCAGAGGAAGTTTGTTTTGAGCGGTTTTTTGAGGCTGAATTCTCTTGTAAAGGCTGTTGTGCATCGTGTACGGAAGGGCATTGAGCATGTTTGATTTTTTTACATTAAATGAAGATCGGTTGTACGGTTTCCAGCCAAAAAGATGATTTCCAGATGATTTATTTATTATTTCTTAAATTAAATCTTATAGTCGCAATAAAAAAAAAATTCAATTCTTTCTTAATCTTTTAAAAATATTTTGATAGCCATTTTAAAACTCTTCTATACCTAATATCCACTGATCTCAAATAACCTGGATAGCAAATGCCTTAGAGAGACTTTGAAGCCAAAGTCGCCATCTTGAGAGTTCCTGGCAAGGGTTAGGGTTGGGGACTGCTCTAACCCTTGATAAAGAAACAGGTACAAGTTACAAAACGCTGGGAAATTTTGTTGTTTTTCACTTAGCATTCAAAACCCAGTTCAAATGGTTTTTTTCAAAATTAGTGCTAAGGCTAGACAAAGTAGACATGAGTTTAAAAACCAGTATATTGAAGCCATAATCCATAGAAACACAGCAAAAATAAAAATCTCAAATATAATTCTCAAGTGAGTCCTTGGCTTTTATCGGATAATTGGTAGAATCGATTTGATTGATAAGAAAATCTACTGCTTGTTATTTCGTATCTTGTAACATTGAGAAAGAAAAATAATGTTACCGTTTTTCTGACATGAAATAAAGGCAGGCAAGAACTAAATTAAATCAAAACGAGATTAATAATGGCATGCGATTGGTGATCCTGATCTGAAAATATCTCAGTTTTTCTACGTAGTTTATTCGGAAATTATGTTTTCCCCGTCCTTTTACCATTCCTCATTTCTGTCGTCTTTGCCCATTCAAGTTCCTTCTGATTAAGTTAAAAAAAGAAACAACTTAGTGTTTGATATTAGAATTCGAGAAACATAGGAAAAGTTCAGCAATATTTCTTAAATAAACAAACCGAATGGTTTGGCGAGTTGAAAACACCAGCAACACTGCGTTGAGTCAGGTATTGGATGGGTGACCATCATACACATAAACAGTTCTGTTCGTGAGAGAGGTTGGAGGGATGAAAGTTAGGCAACACTACGCTGGGTCAGGTATTGGATGGGTGACCATCATACACATGACCAGTTCTGTTCGGAAGAGAGGTTGGAGGAATGAAAGTTAGGCAACACTGTGCTGAGGCAGGTATTGGATGGGTGACCATCATACACATAAACAGTTCTGTTCGGGAGAGAGGTTGGAGAGATGAAAGTTAAGCAACTCTGCGCTGGGTCAGGTATTGGATGGGTGACCATCATACACATGACCAGTTCTGTTCGGAAGAGAGGTTGGAGGAATGAAAGTTAGGCAACACTGTGCTGAGTCAGGTATTGGATGGGTGACCATCATACACATGACCAGTTCTGTTCGGGAGAGAGGTTGGAGGGATGAAAGTTAGTACAGCAACATCACTCGCCTTGCTTATCAACCTCTCGACAGCATGGATTTGTGGAGGAATCCTGTTGTTCACGTTGTACCGTCCTTCGGAAGAGACGTTAAGTCGGTTGTCCCCTTGGTGCTCTTCGATAGGAGTAGGCTACGTGCCGGCACCGGATTTCTCCGACTTCCTTTTAAACGACGTTCATTGTCATTATCCACTCATTCACCGACACCATTCGACCAGTGTCATAGGGCTAGTTGTCAAAACAGGGCGTCGTTAAACACCGATAATCATCATCATCTTAACCAGCTATAAAAAACACTACCTAGCGACGATATTCCTGAAGATAACGCTAATTAAGTATCTTATTCTATAAAATTAGTATGCAATTTGCATTGGGCCTACAATTTTGGATTTACAGTGTATAATAGATTCAAATATAAATTTAAAATTTAAAATTTTGGAATTTTGGATTCCAACGGACTTACAGGTGGAGTTGTAGTTCGTGTCCCCGGTTGGGCACCAATTTTTCGGGGGTTCAAATTATGCCTTATAAAAAAACAGTCTCTCATTCGCTCAAAATTGCACCTAACATTTTCTGAGTTCCGTTGGTAATTGCCTTTAAGTCTGCTCTAGTTATCAATCTTATCAAACTAATGATAAGTACCCGGTAACTAGGTAGTTATTTTCGGGGCAATTTATGTGGTGAAATTCTGACGCTCGTATATTGTTTAACAATCAGATCAAATCGAATCATATCAGTTTGATTGACAATTTGAAGGTGGATTATGTTACCTGTGTGCTAATCCAATTGAATTATCATCAAATGAACTTAGCAATTAGCTTTAATTTTCAATATAATGTACAGACAAATTATGATTATTTCTAGGACTTAACGACGCACTGTTTTGACAACAGGCCCTTTTGCACTGATCTAATTTCATCGGTGAATAAGTGGATGATGATAAGGATGATGAATAAAACCTTGCCTAGAAGGAAGGAGGAGAAATACGGTGCCGGCACGTAGTCCGCTTCTGTCGATGAGCAGCAAGGGGACCACCGGCTGAAAGTCCCTTCCGAAGGACGGTACATTGCACATTAGGATTCCTCTACAAATCTATGCTGTCAATAGGTTGATAAGCAAGGCAAATTAAGTTCTTTGGAACGTGTTTAATAATATTAAATAGCAGCACTCGCTGTCTGACGGCTGCGTTTTAGATTTTGAGGGAGTGGGCATTTCTGTTGAATAGTTCCCGAGGTTTGTCCAATGCCTTAATAATCTCAACTATTTTGGTCATATGCATGCACAGATGAATGACAGATGAAAAAATCGGCGAACAAGTTCAGTTATAAACATAACCTATGAAAGTGAATGCAGTTAAGTAAGCAGATGACATTCCCTTCCTCCTACAAAGAAAGATCTTGCTGTGACAAGTTGTAATTCCATGGATGCGTACAATAATAATAAGTGTTTTTATAGACAATAGAAGATTTTATCTTGCACGTATGAGTCGGATCCAAAAAGCAGATCTCAAGGTGACTTCTAGAATTTAAAGATGATCAGCAAATCATAGACGGTGTTTCCAGATTTAAAACTTACCACCAAATGTATGGGGGCTACGTTTAAATTATGCATTGTGAATCTGCCAGCTTATGTGTTTTAACATAAATTATAACAGCTATATCTTAAATAAATAAAGAACATTTTATCTTATATTTCACATTTTCCCCTTTTTTTTACTGAGTTTCTGGTTGTTCAACAAATATTACTCCATCGTGTATATCCCATTTCAAAATATCGCTTCACTGTATTTCTCCGTCGCATTGTGAATTGCCGACAATAGCGCCAGAGATGCGTGCTCTCGTCGGACCATTCTGTGGGTCAACGTCCACATCTCATTTCCCAGCGCCGGGAAATCAATAACAGCCGGCTGGGAAATTGTCGGGAAATGGCCAGGCGACGCCAGCTGCCTCTGTCGGGGAAAACGGGAAGATTGTGTAGTGCGTTTTGTTGCCGCTAGATGGTGGGAGTTTGGTGGAAATGGCGCTGTGAGGGCGATTGTGGTACTGTTAGGTATGGAAATAAAAATAATATTTCTGCAGAACCGAGTGATTGTTTTACGGTGATCAAAATCAGTGCTGTAGCTGGAAGGTGGCAGAAGATGCAGAGGTTTTCCCGACAAAAATGCTTTGATCGCATCTGTTCACTACCTCCGTTCTGAATTGTTCCAGTACAAGACGACCCTTGTTTCACCCACCCATTACTATTACATTGTGATGAACTGCCCGATGCCGGGCACGGGTTACTTGTTTTAGATTGCCATGACAACCCTTGTTTCACCCACCCATTACTATTACATTGTGATGAACTACCCGATGCCGGGCACGAGTTAGTTTAAGGGGTTTGCAAAGTTTCAGTTATTAACTGCTTGCAATGGGCAAGTCCTCGGAGATCAGTCATTCTCATCAAATACACTAAAATCCATTCGAAAAAGACAGGTCTAACCAATCATAGGCAGTGAAGGTCAGCTATCTCTGAGGGAGTTGAAACACATTGTAATACCAGGCCTGAGTAACTCAATGTGTTAGAGCAATGTTCCCCACGACAGGTGGAGATCGGAATTTGAGTCCCCGTTTGGCCGTCAATTTTAAAGAGGTTTATTGTGGTCCTAAAAATAAAAAAATACACAATTTTTTGTGAAGGTTGGTCCTTATGTCACCGCATAACTGGTGGCGCCTTTTCCAGAAAAAGTAGGTTTCCTGACTAAACTTAAGTCTTCAAGTCCCATCTTTTTAAGTTACTTCACAAGTACATATAGAAAATTGAATTGATAAGCATCGTCAATCATAGAAAAACACAGCTTCAAGCTTCCAAATGAATTATTACTGTTCAATTTACAATCATCAATCATGAATTGACGTGCATTTATTCAAATTTCCATCAATATTTTCCGTGTTCAATAACCTAGGTGCACTTGCCAACGTCAAACAAAAACAAACGCCAGGAATCGAACGAAATATTGCATTGGCAGCGTTACGTCGGTAACCACGACGGCGCCAGCTGCTGTCTAAGTGGGTCATTTTGCAAACTGAAAAGCGCAATGCAGTGTTTTTGACGAATTAAACAAGTTCCCTTGCAGACTTACTGGCGAGCCCGTGCTCGAGCTTGAATGAATGTTACGTAGAGGGCCGTGGATTGGTCAAGAGTGGGACACTGATGTATTGAGTAAACAGGTAGCAAACCTTTTATTTGGGACGAAAATCTAATTTAAAGATTGCACAATATGAATGAAATTATTAAACTGAATAAAAACACATTTTTCATTAAAAAACTAAACTGAAATCTAATGATAATGCATGGTTTCATTGAGTATTTAGGTATTGTCTGCAAGCCACGCGTTAGTGTACAAATTTCTGCTAAGAAAAAAAGCCGGTTGCACGTGGTAACGGTAGGTGTCACACGATGGCGCTTGCAGTCGTCCTTAGTACGTGAATGTTGCACTGGGACAGAGTCGCATGCCCAGTCGAACACGTGAAAGTTGCACTGGGGCAGATTCACATGCCCAGTCGAACACGTGAAAGTTGCACTGGGGCAGAGTAACATGCCCAGTCGAACACGTGAAAGTTGCACTGGGGCAGATTCACATGCCCAGTCGAACACGTGAAAGTTGCACTGGGGCAGAGTAACATGCCCAGTCGAACACGTGAAACTTGCACTGGGGCAGAGTCACATGCCCAGTCGAACACGTGAAAGTTGCACTGGGACAGAGTCACATGCCCAGTCGAACACGTGAAAGTTGCACTGGGGCAGAGTCACATGCCCAGTCGAACACGTGAAAGTTGCACTGGGACAGAGTCACATGCCCAGTCGAACACGTGAAAGTTGCACTGGGACAGAGTCACATGCCCAGTCGAACACGTGAAAGTTGCACTGGGGCAGAGTCACATGCCCAGTCGAACAAGTGAAAGTTGCACTGGGACAGAGTCACATGCCCAGTCGAACACGTGAAAGTTGTACTGGGACAGAGTCACATGCCCAGTCGAACACGTGAAAGTTGCACTGGGGCAGAGTCACATGCCCAGTCGAACACGTGAAAGTTGCACTGGGACAGAGTCACATGCCCAGTTGAACACGTGAAAGTTGCACTGGGACAGAGTCACATGCCCAGTCGAACAAGTGAAAGTTGCACTGGGACAGAGTCACATGCCCAGTCGAACACGTGAAAGTTGCACTGGGACAGAATCACATGCCCAGTCGAACACGTGAAAGTTACACTGGGGCAGAGTCACATGCCCAGTCGAACACGTGAAAGTTGCACTGGGACAGAGTCACATGCCCAGTCGAACACGTGAAAATTGCACTGGGACAGAGTCACATGTAAGCACCCGGGGCACACCAGCACAGCCAGTCAAATACTCCATAACTGAACATCCCCGTAGCGTCCCTTTAGTCAGGAAAAATTAAAAATGATATCTGTTTTTGAGAACGAACCATTCATCTAGGTATAGTAGTCAACCATCTGTCAAAAAAGCTTAACCTCACTGTTACGTATAATCACCATCGTCATGCCAATACGTTTCGTGTGAGCTAATGACTTCCGCGGGCCATTCTCTAGCTATCAGGGAACTCGGCGTGGGGCATAGCGTGACCGCAGAAGATTCGCAAACGACCGGCGCCAACGCACACTATTTTGCAATGGTCGTAGACGCCATAGACATCGTCACTGACACGCTATAGCGCCGAGAACTTGTCCATATCGGCCATTATGAGCTGCTGAACCTTAAATTAGGTACCGTCGATAAGAATTAGTTTCGTTTTAATCTTTTTAGCTTAATCGACAACCAATAGATCAGTGTCACGGGGGATACGCCAACACAGTGTGTCAAAGGGACAAGGTTAAGCGGTGGCTGGTCCTTTGTGCTGTTGGACAGGAGCAGCCAACACAGTGTGTCAAAGAGATAAGGCTAAGCGGTGGCCGGTCCTTAGTGCTGTTGGACAGGAGCAGCCAACACAGTGTGTCAAAGGGACAAGGCTAAGCGGTGGCCGATCCTTGGTGCTGTTGGACAGGAGCAGCCAACACAGTGTGTCAAAGGGACAAGGCTAAGCGGTGGCCGGTCCTTGGTGCTGTTGGACAGGAGCAGGTTGCGTACCGGCACCGGTTAACCCTCGTCTCCCTGAAAGGCTATTGAAGAATATGTCGGTGGTTCTGTCTCTTTATTTCAAACTGTGTTTTTAATTTAGTAAATGATCTACTGTTGGTTCGAACTGTCCCTTCTAGGCTTGTGGAATGTGACTCGGTGGTATTGTAGGTGTATAGCACAGAGAATGTGGGTGCCAGGGAAATGCGTATTGTCTTTTTCTCACGCAGCGAAGCGTTGACTTGGGTTTGGTGATTGGTTTCACTGCAAACCCGTTTCTTGGTGACACTTGATCGCGTTCGCGTGTATGTTTGGCCAAACCAAGAAGGAGCAGAGAAACAAACAGATCGAATGCCTGGACAGAAAAAACAATTCAATGTCGCTTTTCGGCTTAGTTGCTAAATGATTCACGAATTTGATCTTTCAATTTTAAACTTGTTGTTGAATACGTACAAGGTTTTTTTTTCTTTTTTTCTTTGTCTCTAGCTTTGTATAGTCCTAAACCAATATTGCATTGCTTGACATTCATTTTTACCAGCAGACTGGATTCTTTGCTCCATCCAGATTATTTGTGATCAGCTGGCTGGATCCTATGCTCTTTCCAGGTTATTTGAGGTCAGCTGGCTGGATCCTATGTTCTATCGAGGTTATTTGAGATCAGCTAGCTGGATCCTATGCTCTATTCAGGTTATTTGAGATCAGCTGGCTGGATCCTATGTTCTATCCAGGTTATTTGAGATCAGCTGGCTGGATCATATGCCCTATCCAGGTTATTTGAGATCAGCTGGTTGGATCCTATGCTCTTTCCAGGTTATTTGAGGTCAGCTGGCTGGACTCTATGCTCTATCCAGGTTATTTGAGATCAGCTGGCTGGATTCTATGCTCTATCCAGGTTATTTGAGATCAGCTGGCTGGTTCCTATACTCTATATAGGTTATTTGAGATCAGCTGGCTGGATCCTATGCTCTATCCAGGTTATTTGAGATCAGCTAGCTGGATCCTATGCTCTATCCAGGTTATTTGAGATCAGCTGGCTGGATCCTATGCTCTATCCAGGTTATTTGAGATCAGCTGGCTGGATCCTATGCTCTATCCAGGTTATTTGAGATCAGCTGGCTAAATCTTATGCTCTATCCAGGTTATTTGTTCCTTTTTTGAGGGACTCATTTTGGCAAGAGGAGAAAATATTTCGAAAAAATAATTTGTACCTGTTGTTCCAAGACATAACAAAATAATATAATTCTTACTCCAAAGTTATACGGTCAGAAAATCGCTAGAAAAAATCCTGTTAAATCATATAATTAGTTTCACTTTTAATTTTAATTTTCTCTTCTAATGAATATTTTACGGTGTTCTTTTAGTCAAAAGTTTTTAAGCAAAGTGTTGTTTACCTCTTTTAATTATGGCTTGAAAAGACAAAGACCAATTTCAAACAAAAAAGCTAACTTTTTGCATTGAGAAACTTTTCCAAAAGCCAGGAGGAGTCAGGGGGTTAATAAACATGGCGAACTGTGCAATGGATTTTCCTCAAAGTCACTTCCCAATTGGTTTTTCCTTGAGCTACCAACTACTGGAATGGAAGGCAAGAAACTAGGAACCATCAGCCAATCAGAAAAGCCAATTGGAATTATTTTTGCTTTCAAACTGAAGCCATTTCACACTCAGTTCATGAAGGAACATCAATTTTACCCCCATTATCAGCAATTAATCCTTTTAAGCAATTTATAAATCATTGATAACATTGAATTCAAATAATAGTTTGATTATTTCTGCCAACGGCGTGCGCATAAAATACTGCAGCATTTACAGTAACTCCAACGCTACTGCATGGAAATCAATAAAGGAAAACATTGAGCGAAGTCTCTTTATTGCAACAGATATGTGGAAGGAGATTGCAAATAAAATGCTTTTATTGTCCTCATAAAAAGTACAGTCTTTCACAATTCGTATTTTCCACATTTTTACTCACAATACATTTTATTTTATTTTGGGACAGTTTTAAGATTCTCTGTTAAACAAAAATCAAAAGTAAACATGAAAATTGAAGTACCTGATGGGCTGTGTCAATATATAGATGATTATTTAGCTGGCAGTGATCTTGGGCTGTAATTCCGTGATCCGGTTTTATCAAAATCTCGTCTCCTAGTTGAAGTGTTTGTTGAAACTGTTGCCATGACGACTTCTAATCATATGCAGTGAAATTCAGATGTTTCTGTGAGCTAGAGATCCAACTTATAGTTGAACATTTTGTTGAAACTGTTGCCATGACGACTTCCAATCACATGCAGTGGAATTCAGATGTTTCTGTGAGCTAGAGATCCAACTTATAGTTGAACATTTTGTTGAAACTGTTGCCATGACGACTTCCAATCACATGCAGTGAAATTCAGATGTTTCTGTGAGCTAGAGATCCAACTTATAGTTGAACATTTTGTTAAAACTGTTGCTATGATGACTTCTAATCAAATGCAGTGAAATTCAGATGTTTCTGTGAGCTAGAGATCCAGCTTATAGTTGAACATTTTGTTGAAACTGTTGCTATGACGACTTCTAATCACATGCAGTGAAATTCAGATGTTTCTGTGAGCTAGAGATCCAACTTATAGTTGAACATTTTGTTGAAACTGTTGCCATGACGACTCCCAATCACATGCAGTGAAATTCAGATGTTTCTGTGAGCTAGAGATCTAATTTATTGAACAATTTGGTAAAACCCGATCTAAGCCTTGGTGACGTCAGTAAAATTCTAACGAATTTGCAGTTTTTTAAACATTTTCCTTTTCTACTTTTGTAAAAATATTTGTTTCCGATGGAAAACATTGTATGTTTTTTGGATTGAAGATTTATTTGATTTAAAAATACAAATTAGACGCTATTTCATGATTCTCAAAAAACTCGGCCTTTGATAACGAATTTAAAAAACCTTGAAAGCTAATCTTGAATCTAATTAAGTTATAAGTAGTCCATAATAAATTAAATATCAATAAATATAAAATAATTCAAACTTATAAAGTTTAAAAAAATAAGAAATCTGCCTCCAAAAAATGAATTTCAGGAACAGCACAATTTAAAAAGCAAAAGAAATATTTTTTAGGTTCAGTTGAAAAAATAATTTTTGTCCCACCTGTTCCCAGTTATTCTACGTCACAATGTGGCTGGTCTCTAACTGGCCTTATTTAACCTGCTCGAGAAAATTTTGTCCTAATAAAAGTTTTCGACAAAAAAAAAGTTCAGTTTGAAAGTTTCAAGCACAAAACAAGACTCTCAACCGTCAAAAACTGCGTCGAAAACCTAAAAAAATAATATAACACAGATCCTAATAAAGCTTAGACAAGGGGCAAACGAAATATTACATAACAAGAATATAACTCCTGGTATACCCACTCATTAATTGATTTGTGTTGTTTAACGACGCACTGTTTTGACAACAGGCCGTGCGGCACTGATCTAATGGCGTCGGTGAATGAGTGGATGATGATGAGGATGATGGTGAACCTAACTTAGCCTAGAAGGGAGGAGGGGAAACTTGATGTTAGCACGTAGCCTACTCCTGTCGAACAGCACCAAGGGGACCACCGGCTTAACGTCCCTTCCGAAGGACGGTACAACTCAAACAACAGGATTCCTCCACAAATCCATGCTGTCGAGAGGTTGATAAGCAAGACGAGTGAAGTTGCTGTTCTAACTTTCCAACCACTCTCCATCCTCTCTATAAGGGTTAAAGTCTGAACTTCTTCGAAGCGTGGGACGCTGAGCTCCTTAATGTGACGTCACACACTGCAGCAACCCGAGATGGTTGCAAGAACGGGATGAGGGGGGGAAGGAGTTTTGGGCAACCCCCCCCCCCCCCCCCCCACCCATACCTGCACCCATTGCGTCATCCACTGCGACACAAATACACACCCTTATCAACCTCCACAACCCACAAGAGCCGTTGGTAAGAAACGAGGAGGCAGAAGAGGACTTTAAGTATATAGAAGTCCGAAAGAGTTTCTCAGTTTTCGATTTTGGAGAAATTGCCCAAGGGAATCGTTAGGCTGAGCCAATGGGAGCATGAAAGATATCTAAGGGAGCTAGCTATGGTCAAAGATAGTTGAAAAGTAATATCGTGAGTTTCAGACAGGATTTTGTAGTTGAATTTTAGTTGTGCGGAGTTTCTAGCAATGTATACACATTTAAGTTTTTCAGTGACACGTTAAATAATTAACAGACTGTTACCAAACGAAAAAACATCGTTTGGTTTTTTTTTTATGTTGTTTTTTTATGTTTTTTCGCCGATTGCTATTTTCATTGGTTGTCGCCAAACGAATAAAAAAAAAAAACAGACCGTTAAGTTTTTGACAGGCCATTGAAAATCCGGCCCTTAAACCCAGTTTTTTAGTAGCTTGAATAAAGATTAAAACAGCTTTATTCAGCGCCGACCAGTCTTAAATGCGAGTAATCAGCGAGAAATAACAAATATTTAATTTCTAAACATGCTCAAAGCGACGGTGTCCTAGGCCTAGGCCTTCTGACTATACCTATAAACTCAATTGCTAAAATTTAACAATAGAGCGCATTCTCTGTTCACCAACGCGAGTTTGATCAATAAAACGTACAATGAATATGCACTGAGTCCTGGATTTCCCAAACAAAATTGGCTCTCAATCTTGTATAATAAAGCAGCTGACAAAGACCAGATAATGCATCGGTGCTTTGCAATGTCCAAACAATGGACTGGATATCAGATCGAGCCAAAACTGGACCGGCGAGGAATTATCGGGCAACGTATGCAGAATGCGAGCAGTGTTAGGTAGGAGGAACTTACCTTATACCTGACATTCGGGTAAGGAATGGATTTTCCTTTCTCCAAGGTCTTACCAGATGTGAGAAGTGGGTTTTCTTCTTTCCGATGTCTGCGCGATTGGGTTTAGAGACGTCTTTCACGCTGATACTAGCTTTATCTTGATTTGGGTATAACCTTTGAGTATATAGGTAAAGTCAGAGGGCTAGCTTTACTGTTAAGCTTTCTGCTCAGAAAACGAGCCGGCAACATTTGGTAATGGTAGGTACCAAGCGATGGCGCTTCTGTGCGTTCTTTTTAATAAATCTCTGTAGTGAAATAATTTCGACTCAAAATATTGTATTTTAACACAGCATTTAATCTAGAATAGGAGGTACAATGGTAGATTCAACATTTGGTAGCATAGAGATGCTGAGATTGCCTGACAGAGCTTCTTAATTCTGCTATCTTATGTTACCACGGGTATATCATGGTCTAGCATAGGAGGTTCAATGGTAGATTCAACGTTTGGTAGCCATGGAGATGCTGAGATCGCCTGACAGAGCTTCTCAATTCTGCTATCTTATGTTACCACGGGTATATCATGGTCTAGCATAGGAGGTTCAATGGTAGATTCAACGTTTGGTAGCATAGAGATGCTGAGATCACCTGACAGAGCTTCTTAATTCTGCTATCTTATGTTACCACGGGTATATCATGGTCTAGCATAGGAGGTTCAATGGTAGATTCAACGTTTAGTAGCCATGGAGATGCTGAGATCGCCTGACAGAGCTTCTCAATTCTGCTATCTTATGTTACCACGGGTATATCTTGGCCGAGCATAGGTGGTTCAATGGTAGATTCAACATTTGGTAGCATAGAGATGCTGAGATTGCCTGACAGAGCTTCTCAATTCTGCTATCTTATGTTACCACGGGTATATCATGGCCTAGCATAGGAGGTTCAATGGTAGATTCAACGTTTGGTAGCCATTGAGATGCTGAGATCGCCTGACAGAGCTTCTCAATTCTGCTATCTTATGTTACCACGGGCATATCATGGCCTAGCATAAGAGGTTCAATGGTAGATTCAACGTTTGGTAGCCATTGAGATGCTGAGATCGCCTGACAGAGCTGCTCAATTCTGCTATCTTATGTTACCACGGGCATATCATGGCCTAGCATAGGAGGTTCAATGGTAGATTCAACGTTTGGTAGCCATGGAGATGCTGAGATCGCCTGGCAGAGATTCTCAATTCTGCTATCTTATGTTACCACGGGTATATCTTGGCCTAGCATAGGAGGTTCAATGGTAGATTCAACGTTTGGTAGCCATGGATATGCTGAGATCGCCTGACAAAGCTTCTCAATTCTGCTATCTTATGTTACCACAGGCATATCATGGCCTAGCATAGGAGGTTCAATGGTAGATTCAACGTTTGGTAGCCATGGAGATGCTGAGATCGCTTACAGAGATTCTCAATGCTGCTATCTTATGTTACCACGGGTATATCTTGGCCTAGCATAGGAGGTTCAATGGTAGATTCAACGTTTGGTAGCCATGGATATGCTGAGATCGCCTGACAAAGCTTCTCAATTCTGCTATCTTAAGTTACTACGGGTTTATCATGGCCTAGCATAGGAGGTCCAATGGTAGATTCAACGTTTGGTAGCCATTGAGATGCTGAGATCGCCTGACAGAGCTTCTCAATTCTGCTATCTTATGTTACCACGGGTATATCATGGCCTAGCATAGGAGGTTCAATGGTAGATTCAACGTTTGGTAGCATGGAGATGCTGAGATCGCCTGACAGAGCTTCTCAATTCTGCTATCTTATGTTACTACGGGTTTATCATGGCCTAGCATAGGAGGTCCAATGGTAGATTCAACGTTTGGTAGCCATTGAGATGCTGAGATCGCCTGACAGAGCTTCTCAATTCTGCTATCTTATGTTACCACGGGTATATCATGGCCTAGCATAGGAGGTTCAATGGTAGATTCAACGTTTGGTAGCATGGAGATGCTGAGATCGCCTGACAGAGCTTCTCAATTCTGCTATCTTATGTTACTACGGGTTTATCATGGCCTAGCATAGGAGGTCCAATGGTAGATTCAACGTTTGGTAGCCATTGAGATGCTGAGATCGCCTGACAAAGCTTCTCAATTTTGATATCTTAGGATACCACGAGTATAAGAATGTGTTTAGCCAAGACCTCCAATCTAGTGAATCGTAACATCGTCATCCATATCTCTCCGCTAAAAGTACAGACCAATTTAACCAAATGATCACCCCTGCATCGCCACAGCTTCCACCCCCTCAATAGGCGCAGTGCACTGGAGAAAGTGAAGCTCCTGGATCGATAAGGAGCATCCCCGGGGCGCCGAGTTCGTGCTCCGGGTCGGTTGACCCCGTCCCGTCCCGTCTAGACGAAGGGTCTGGCCTGGACAACTTTCAAGCGGTGGTGGACCACAAAGCTCTTCTCTTCCTCAACACTTTGTCATCCTCTTCACTGGGTCGACCATCCGTGACAGGGTGCTTGTTTCGCTCCACGCAAAGGAGCGGACACTCGCCGTCGCCTCTGTGCTGGACATTCCGTGACAGGGTGCTTGTTTCGCTCCACGCAAAGAAGCGGACACTCGCCGTCGCCTCTGTGCTGGACATTCCGTGACAGGGCGCTTGTTTCGCTCCACGCAAAGGAGCGGACACTCGCCGTCGCCTCTGTGCTGGACATTCCGTGACAGGGTGCTTGTTTCGCTCCACGCAAAGGAGCGGACACTCGCCGTCGCCTCTGTGCTGGACATTCCGTGACAGGGTGCTTGTTTCGCTCCATGCAAAGAAGCGGACACTCGCCGTCGCCTCTGTGCTGGACATTCCGTGACAGGGTGCTTGTTTCGCTCCATGCAAAGAAGCGGACACTTGCCGTCGCCTCTGTGCTGGACATTCCGTGACAGGGTGCTTGTTTCGCTCCACGCAAAGGAGCGGACACTCACCGTCGCCTCTGTGCTGGACATTCCGTGACAGGGTGCTTGTTTCGCTCCACTCAAAGGGGCGGACACGTGCAGTCGCCTCTGTGCTGGAAATTACATGACAGGGTGCTTTTTTCGAATTCTGCAAAGGAGCAGACACTCGCCGTCGACAATACCCCACACATATATTAAAATTACTGTCCCAAAATACAAAAAAAAAAAACGGAAAATCACTGGTAAATTCCGAAACACGCTTCTCATATACATTTACAGTGAACGCGTTACCTGGCAAATTGATTTACTTATTCTTACCAATTCAAATCCTACTGGTTTGATTGACGAGCAAACACGAATATCAAATATCTGTGTCATATTGTGTGTCCATAACAAACACACATGTTCCTGTTTGCGTATCTGTTTTTATTCTATTTTGTCACCGAAATCCAATCAATTTTTATCGAAAATAGATTTTGTTCTTGTGTCAGAAATTCTTGCTCCACCAAACACTTACTGTGTTATTGAAACATCAATCTTCAGTCGTGCTCATTGATTTTATGTACTACCACCGCTTTGATACGTGAACTGAATTGCTAATGTTACGAACACTAGTATTGACTGTTGATATCAAACCGTCGAGTCTATGGGTATTGGCCAGCGTTAATAATTAACTTTCTGCTGAGCAAACGAGCCGGTAACACGTGGTAACGATACGTGATAGCCGATGGCGGTTGCGGTCGTCCTTTTAAACCTTTGCAGTGATATAATTACGACTTAAAACATCGATATAAGTTAATCAATCGTTGAGGTTAGCAGTAAAAAAGATCAAATAAACGTAAACCAGTCTCAAATACGAGTAATCTGCGAGAAATAACGAGAAGAAATTAAGTGACTCTTGTAAAGACTAGTCGCATCCGTCATTTTTGTCACAGTCAATAAGTCATTTAGCGGCCATTTTTTGCTGAGTCAGTTTTATAATATTGTTACGACCAGAATTGCTAGGCCGAAAGATCTCGCTTGGCAATGTGAGAGGTCGTAACTTGCCGGGATATAATTTAGACTCTACTTGAAAAGAAAGGAATGAAATAATGTGCTTACCAAATCCGTAGTACACAATCAGGACCGTTCAACCCGGGAGCTGGTTTCTCTCTGCCACACTACCTGACCACATGAATACAGCTGGGCCATCTGGATATTGCTGACGCTTATCGTGCAAAGTCCTACCTGCACACGACAGCTCACCTAAACACCAACTGCAACCCATGCAGTTCGCAACAATACCTCTAAGTAATTCGGTAAAATTCTTTTGCATTAGCATTGCTTGTGGCTTCGAGCGTTTGCAAAATTCAACGCGGGAATAATTAACTGCCATGACAATTACAGTAGCGGTTAGCCTTTTTATTGTTACCATTGAGTTTACAGTTTTAGTCAAGAGTCCCAGCGCTATTGTTAAACTGTCTTTGCCATTAGTACCAAGAGGTAAGTGTTACTTAAAAGTAGCAAATGATTCATAGAAATTGGTCGAATTGCGTCCGTAAAAGTGTAGTTTTTTAACCGCGAATCTGTGCGCGAATATCATGTCACCCCAGATCTGACTCTATTTGCCAACATTTCATTAAAAGCACGGAAATTCCACTGGCAAAGTTTCATATCGATTGAAGCATGCGGCATGCGACATATTTTCATTCCAGACTTTTCTTTCAAGATTCTGACGAGAAAACTTTTCAGGAAAATAATCAAACATTTTCATTCACTTTTTTAGTCACTTTATATGAAATTCCTTTTTTTTTTTTTGGTAAGGTCGTGGTATCATCTAAATAAACTGCCGCCTGTCACAAACCCAAGACCACATTTTAAAAAATTCGCAATATATTCGACTGGCTGCCCCGGTGTGCCCCCGATCTGCGTGTTCGACTGGTTTGATTATTATTGTGCTTAACGACGCACTGTTTTAAAAACGGGACCTTTGACACTGGTCTAACAGCATCGGTGAATGAATGTGTGTTGATGAGAATGATAACGAACCTAACCTAGCCTAGAAGGCAGGAGGAGAAACCCGGTGGAGGCACGTAGCCTACTTCTGTCGAATAGCACCAAAAGGACCACCGGCTTAACGTCGCTTCCGAAGGACGGTACAACGCGAACAACAGGATTCTTCCACAAATCCATGCTGTCGAGAGGTTGATAAGCAAGGCGAGTGAAGTTGCTGTACTAATTTTCATCCCTTCAACCTCTCTCCCGAACAGAACTGGTCATGTGTATAGCGGTAACTTATCTTATACCTGACCCAGCGCAGTGTTGCTTAACTTGGTAATCTCACGAGAACTTGTGTTTCTAACACGCCAAACCGTTCGGCTAAAAATATTGTCCCACATCTAGGCACCAAATGTAATGAAAGTTGATAAGTGTGCCTGACAACTTTTACAGCGTTCTACAACTCATCGGTCAAGTTCTCTGCAATTCAGTCTTGTTTCAGTGGCGATATATTTTTCTTTTTAGTTAATTGAGACCGACATTTTTACAATCTAATGTCTGGGCCATATAATTGGTTTAACATTTCAACACTGAAATTGCTCGCGAAATGTTTACAAGCGAATTTGCTGAAAGTAGCAAACGTGGCAAGTAACTAATATTCAACTTTGATAGCACGTCCAATGGCAGTGAACCATTGGGAAAAACACCCTTACTTCGCAAGTAGCAAGAGAGGCTAGAGGAGATCAGTATTTCTTTAAAAAGTTACCAAAGGTCATAACAAAGTTTACCAATTGAATATTCATGCGCCAAAGGGCGTTTTAGGTATGGGATCTTAAAAGGAAGTTTGTTACGGTCCTAATTCAATTTGATATATCAAATATTAAACAGATAGTCCAAAAGTTACTAGACTTAGACTTGAAGCTCGTAATTTACTACACAATATAGCTGTGATTGCAGCGTGCCAAGAACCAACCCTGTCCCACCGCACTCTACCTACTGTGAACCCTGCCCCTATGTCCCATGTCTCGTGTCCCAGCCTTGCCTGGAGGTCGTGGGGTATGAACCACACCATGGCTGTGCTTGTAGTGTGCCAAGAACCCACCCTTTTCCATCGCACCCTGCCTAACGTGGACCCTGCTCTCATGTCCCATGTCTCTTGTCCCAGCCTTGCCTGGAGGTCCTGGGGTATGAACCACACCACGGCTGTGCCAAAAACCCACTCTTTTATAAAGTGGCTTCGCAAGATTTGAAAAGTTTTCTTATGACTGAAATAAAATCAAAGTCAAAAATGAGTTTTGAGCCAAAAGCGACGGCAATTTCTTCCAAAGAACCAGTAAAAGAACCATAGATCCAACATAACCCTTCCAGTAAATGCAGTCACCATGCAGTTAACCCCCACCACCACTTCTATATCGCATGTTCTCCAGGATTCTCTATAGTTTAGGGGTTGCGGATTTCTCAAAACCCGTGACCTTGCCCGTAAGTGACCCAGCTATTCGGTGACGTAACGGATATCTCGACCAACCGGCGTCTGTAAGGGGTGTGGTCCCGAGAAGGGGCGGTCATCGGATAACAGCTATAAAAGCAATGTTTGGTAGGTATGGCTGACGCATTACGTTTCTGCAATGTGGTGCAGAGAGTTGTTTGTGGCAGGTTCAAGTCTTTGGATATAAGTTCGACTGCGTACACGTGTCGGCGTGGTTTTGGTAGACTTCGACAGATGTTAAGTCGTAGCTGAATCGAGTTAACGCGAGTTATAACGAGTTGTTATATTTAATCCACTTGTTATCTAATTGATTATTTAGTTGCGCGTTTATTTTAAGCGTGTTAGGTGGATAAAAAACAAATAAATAAAAAAAGGCTGCTAAAAAAAAGAAAAATTACAAAAAAAAAATGTTAAAAGTGCAATATTTATAGTGTTTTTGAGCTTTAATTACTAATATTACAATCATCGAATCTTGAACATAAAAAAATTGATTTATAAATCGACAATATTTGGTGCTCAGGGTAAAATTTCAAGTGCTATCAGGAAAAAAAATCAAACAAAAAAAATATATATATATAAGATTGCAATAATGCGAATCACAGAATTCAATCAGCAATCGTCAGTTAGTGACAAGCAATTCTTAGTCTAAGTCAATTATAGTTGCTAATTCACCTGTGCTCGTGTGTGTTTGAGATATGTTATCATTTCCTTGTTAAACCTTCAACACAGTGGACTGGAATATTGAACAATCTGCACGATGAGTGATTCGCTAAGCCCAAACATTGTGAGTACACAACAATATAAGTTGGAATTACAAAAATATATATATTATTGATGCCTAATATTACAATTTTTTTAACTCCTAAATAAAGCGGGAGTTAAATCAATTGTCAGGGCAATAATCAATCACAAGCTGTGAAAATCAGCTGTTTCTGTGAGCTAAGAGCTTAACTCTGAGTTAAATTTATTATAATAGACACCAGTTTTGCAGTGGTAAGTTATAGAAGAGAGCTGCATAATATGGTTGCATTTTTAATTACACTTATTTTCTAAAATTAAATTAATCTGCATTAATATCAAAAAATTATGCCAATGTTAAAAAAAGCATGGATTTTTTAAATGCCTTAACCAGAGCGTGGATGAGTAGATCAACCCCGTACCCGAGGGGCAAAGCAAAACCCATCAGTATTATCAAAAATACATCGAGTTTTCAGAAAACCTAACCATACAGTTCACACTGATCATTTCAATGTTAAGTAAAGTATACTTGTTTTTCCAAAGTTTTTTTATATATCAAGTCACTGAAGTACCAGCATAAGGTACCAGTGAAGTTTTCAGCCTACACAGGCTTAAAACTTCAATTCCAGAAGTCAACTAAGGAGATGCTAGTCTCAGATTGTTATCTGGCGACAATTGCATCATCTCATACGGTAGACGACATACTGAAAAACTGTTCAAAACACCGGTTCTCTTGAAATCACCGAAGTTAAGCAACACTGCGCTGGGTCAGGTATTGGATAGGTGACCACTGAACGGTTTGACGTGTTGGAAACACCGGTTCTCATAAGATCACCGAAGTTGAGCAACACTGTGCTGGGTCAGCTTTTGAATAGGTGACCAGTTCTGCTTGGTATAGAGAATTGACAACTTCACTCGCCTTACTTATCAACCTCTCGACAGCATGGATTTGTGGAGGAATCCTGTTGTTAGCGTTGTACCGTCCTTCAGAAGGGACGTTTCGCTGTATAGTATGCTACGTGTCTGCACCGAGTTTCTCCTCTTCTCTACCGTATTGAGTTAGCTTCATCATCATCCTCATCATCACCCACTCATTCTACGATGGGTACATACCAGCGCAACACAACCTGTTGTCAAAATAGGGCGTCGTTAAACACAACAAATCAATAAATTACACAAAATGTATTGAAATTTACGATTAGAAAATACCTTTATATGTTACAGAAATATCAATGATGTGTCTACATATGAAGTGATATTATCAAACTTGAGTTGCTGACATGGTATTGCCTATTTAATTTTGGCGATCGGCCCAAAACAGTTCGACCCGTCGTGTACGAATTCTATTATAAGCGAGTTATAAACCACCCTATTTATAGATGCACCAATCGGAAAGCCTGTACCATGTCAGTATGCCACACTAAAGAGAAGGCTGTTCACATAGCTAGTCTCGTCCAGTTCACTAGATTTTTTATACCACAACGATTAGTAGATATTTTACTCCCTTGCACGGTAATTTTTTAGGTTAAACGTGTGGGTGTTTGTTGTTGGAAAACGGAATTATATTTCGGTGTTATCTGTGCGGTTTTAGCTATAAAATCGACTTAATCTTATTTTTTTTAGTACTTTTTTTTTAATATTTCATTTTTGAGTGTCTAATAGTGGTTAACATGTGTTTTTGAAAAGTGGTCATATCTTCGACTGGTTCCTTACCTGTAAAGATTTTCAGAAATCCTTAAATTCCATTAAAATTCCCTTGATTTCAACGTCAACGACAACCAAAATTAACAGTGTCAGTTAACACTTGAAAAGCACATTTTTTTTTTTTACAATTTACTTTACGTTCTTTTGTATTACTAATTACCGCAGGCAAATTTTAATATTACATTGAGATTCAATATAAAGTGCTGTAGGTCATGGTATACTGAAATCACGTGACAAAAGGATTAAAGGTCAAAGAATTAAATGGGAGAGATACAGGCCAACATGTCCAGCTTAAAATTAAAATTAATACCTGAATTGCAGAACCCGAATATAAATTGGATTAGATTGAGCTACAGGAAAAAAAGGAACCGCAGATTTGTGCTATCCTAAAAGTTGACACCAAAATTTATTGTGACAGACATGCTTTTTTTTAATACCAGCTTTTAAATATTTTTTAGAGACAATCTAAAATTTATAAAATTCAGATTAATACAATTATGAAATTGTTGGTAAAGTGTATCCCAGAAACCTATTTGAATCGCTTTCAAACAATAAGTTTTGTCCACTCAATTTTAGAATTTAATATTTACCTCTAAAACTAGTTATCTATCAGAACTATTGATTAGGCTTCGTTGTCGGATGAATTGCCTTGCATTGTAATTATATTTCTGTTGATTACCTGATAGGAAGGGGTGGGGGTAGGTACATGAGCTGACAACACAGATTAGATGGTCGAGTCGTGACGGGTTGAAATTTTGACACCTGACAAGATGAACATGAATCGAACAAAGCCGCTCTCGATTAATTACGATTTTTAGATTCAAGTCAACTTTATTAACCTTAGCACTAGTTTTTACAAAAAACTATTTAAACTGGGTTTTGAATGCTAAGTGAAGAACAACTAAATTTCCTAACGTTTCGTAACTTATACCTGTTACTTTATCAAGGGTTAAAGTAGTCCTGACAATTTTCCGATAACAAAAGAACCACCAAGATACTGTAATCTACAGACCCATAAACTAAATAAAATAAGTTTAATTTTATTGTGCTCTATATAAAAAAAAAACGAATTAATTTGACATTGAAATGAATGACAGTCAAATGACACATATCTCTCGTGGCTGTAAAAGAATAACATGCCACATTTAAATTAATTCTCTGTCTCTCTTGCACTCGCTAGGGAATCATTACCCTCCAGTTCCTACTCTCTGTCCTTATAAATTAGTCACGTGACGTAGTCTGGCCGACCCAATCCTTGGCCCACATTCGCTTCATGTTAGTTATATTTTTCCGTTGACAGCTCTCAAAAGAAAATACCCAACGAATTCCACTGGAAATCGACGACGAAACAACATACGAAATTGAAAAGTGGAGATGACGAAGAAAACATGTAATTGAACGAGTTATTGTTTTATACAAATAATTTAGTGTACTCTTCACAAACCTGTGAGGAACCGATAAGTGTTCGATTATCAAGAATTGAAGCTGTAACAGTTTGATCATGTTCAAGAAGAAATTTCCGTCCCTGTCTAGTCTAGGGGTAAGTTTGGCACGGATTTTATCGGTTTTTTTGTGATGATTAATAAAAAGCTTTTAACAAAAAATAAATAATGTCAATTTTTTAAGTTCGTTGAAGGCTTGTAGCTTAAATAACATGTTGTAAACACCGGTTCTCGTGAGATCACCGAAGTTAAGCAACACTACGCTAGGTCAGGTATTGGATGGGTGACCATCATACACATGACCAGTTCTGTTCGGGAGAGAGGTTGGAGGAATTAAAGTTAGTACAGCAACTTCACTCGCCTTGCTTATCAACCTCTCGACAGCATGGATTTGTGGAGGAATCCTGCTGTTCACGTTGTACCGTCCTTCGGAAGGGACGTTAAGCCAGTGGTCCCCTTTTATCATAAAAAATAGCCGACAACATTCGCCCAGAAATACAAATAAGCTGAGTCAGCAATTTTGTTTTATTGTTTATAATTCTGATAAAATATATATTATCACGTGACTTCAATGACCGATCCGTGAAAAATTAAATGTGAGGGAATCGACAGTTTTTTTTTTCAAACTTGTTGATACTTTCTTGGTAGCTCTTTGGCGAAAGTAACGTCCACGGAATCTCCTAGGTATGTTCTGTTGCGATTTTCAAATAAAACAATCTAATTGATATCGAATGATTGTTTCTAGGTTGCGCTTTGATTTTGAATAATAATAAAAACATAGTAAAAAAAAAAAATAATGCGACAGAATTTGAAATATATAAGTAGAAAAAGACAATACATTTAAGGAAAACTATTTGAAATGGGTTTTGAATGCTAAGTAAAAAGCAACTAAATTTAGGGAAAATTATGGAAATTTAGTAGCCCTTTACTTAGCATTCAAAACCCATTTCAAAGAGTTTTTCTTAAAACTAGTGCTAAGGATAAATCAAGTAGACATGAGTCTAAAAACCATCATAAACAATACAGTTATTTCAATAGTATATAGATACCGTAGTATTCAGTAAGGACATCGTAAGGTATTGCAGAAATGAGGTGATTGTTTACTTTCATGTACCTACTATGTGGAAATTGTTGTGTGTGTTCATACCACAAATTTACAATTGATCGACCATTAAATTCAGCATAGCATCTCGTCGAAGGTTTTATATTCATGAGTTAGATACATCTGAGTTTAGAAGCATTGAATTTTTATTGCTGACAACGAGACATTTTTATATTTTTTACTTTATATTTTACGTTCTTCTTGGTGATCTAACATAAGTTTTAAGCGTTTTACTAAAATTGAGAACTAAAGAAAAAATTATAAATATAATAAGTACTTATACCTGCAAACAGCCCATATAACAATTTTGAAATAATTAGAAAATCTGAAGTACTATGCATATATCCTCACATATATTTCTACAATGACAAGAAATAATTCTAGGTTTGTTCAGGGATAGTCAAATAAAAATAAAAATAAACTAAATGGTATTATATAAACTCAATATAAACTTATTGGTAAATAAACCAATTACCTTGGGACTCGTGCTAACTTAAAAAATATTCAACTTAAGTTAGAAGAAAATAAAGGTTTGAGATTATAGTTTTTAGACTCATGTCTACTTTACCTAACCTAAGCTCTAGTTTTGACAAAAACTTTGAACATCTGGGTTTTGCATGCTAAGTGAAAAAACATCTAATTTCTAAAGCTCAAAAACTATAAAATTCCCTTACTAACTCTGAGACAGATTTCTCATTGTCTGTAAGCCTTGAAATTTAACGTTTTCTGAAAAGAAAATATACTCTCAGTCCAGTTCTGCAGACAGGTCACGTGGTTATATAGGTCAAAGCTTGAAACTACGAACTAAATCTAAACGCTAAATAAATTCTATTCCCTAATTACAAATTCAATCCCGAGGGGGAAATTACACCTGGCATCAAAATGAAATTCCACGTGCTACCTTGAAGGGGGGAAGGGAAGGGTGCACCTGTTTCGTGCCGGCACCCCGTCGAACGCATTGTGTGTAGTTGGGGAAGGGTGAAGGGTAAGGGTATTGATCTGTAAGGGTGCTCGCTGGTCGATACCGAAGGGGGCTCTCGCGAAAACAGCCGAAAATACACGAACGAACTGTGCCGGAAGGGCTGCCAACCATTGCGTGGTAGTTTTGAATTACGGTTCGTTTTTTTTTGGATTGCAAATTTATTGAAATTTGTTTTTTGGCGAGAAATTAAGAAGTTGGTAACTCGTATATGAGTATTATTTTTGATAGTACAAATGTTTATTTATAAGATAGCGTGTAGGCAGCTGTGTTGACTTGAGTTATTATTTTTTGTTCAGGTACAGACGGTACGTGAATGGATATGCAACAGCATAAAAAAATAAAAAAGAAGGAATAACTAAATGAAAAAAAAAACAATACCTTTCGACGACACACAAAAAATGAGTTTATAAATATGGTTTGCCAATCATAACTGTGTTTCCAGATTTTCGGGCGTTGTTACCATGGTGATAAAAACATTACCCCATAATTTATAGATAGCTTACGCTTTGTGTATCCTGCCGCAAGAATAACCTAGGGGTCAACATATTTAAAATACATTTTTACAAAAGGTTATCACTCCAACGCTCATTGTTATTAAAGTAATGCATTTTGATAAAGCAGCCAATCTACTGGCTGTATCATGCTGTTCGTGCAATTGGAAGAAATCGATTAAATTCCTAATTTACTAAATTAAACTTCCATATCTCACGCATCAGAGTCCAATTGGACGAAATTGATGCGATTTAGTAAAACGCACACTGGGGAACAGCTGATTGTGTCAAATGTAAAAATATATGTTGGTGTACAGTTTTGAATTTCCCTCAGATTTGCTGATTGGTTAGCATTGTTTAACGACGCATATGGGGACCTGTCACACTGGTCTAATGGAGTCAGTAAGAGGATGTTTATAAACCTAGCCTAGACTAGAAGTTAGGATCTAAAACCGGTGTCGATACGGCAAAAAGAGCACCAAGGGGACTACCGGCTTAACGTCCCTTCTGAAGGACGGTACAACGCGAATAACAGGATTACTCCACAAATCCATGCTGTTGAGAGGTTGATAAGCAATGCGAGTGAAGTTGCTGTATTAACTTTCAACCCTCCAACCTCTCTCCCGAGCAGAACTGGTCGTGTGTATGATAGTCAACCATCAAATACCTGATCCAGCACAGTGTTGCTTAACTTCGGTGATCTCATGAGAACCAGTGCCTTACGGTGGTCACCCATCCAATACTTGACCCAGCGCAATGTTACTTAACTTCGGTGATCTCACGAGGACCGGTGTTTCCAACACGCCAAACCGTTCGTTGAAAACTTGCGAGACATTTATGAATTGTTTAAGGGACTGTACTCGATGACTAATTTCTGTTCTCGTCTGGAAGAAAAAACGGGGATTTCTGGCAACGTTCCTGTAGCCTGCCACAGTGCGTCGAGCCAAATTTTAATCGGCTGTATCGTGACATCTTTTTGAATCGTCTATCAATGCACCATCAGACATTTAACTTTTAAAGACTAAAATCGTTTTCTTTTAATTCGTAGTTAATAAGCATTGAAAATTAATAAAAAAAAACACATTTTTAAAGTGCGAATTGTGTTCTAATTTTCTTATTAGAACACAAAAACCTTTTTAAAAATCGATATCCAAATTGGGACTTGAACCTGATCTCCAACTATCGCGGTGTTGCTCTAGCCTAACGAGCTTTTTGGACACATATTTTTTTAGTGGATTTTCAAACTCAAAGCACCTGAGTTTTTGAAATACAATCTACCTCCAATGTTAAAAGACTTTGTAAAAACAAAGCTACACGCTAATACGCTTATGTTAAATAACAATATCTTGTTACCTGTGCGTTGGTGAGGATAACGTGAATTTCAAAAACACGGAAACTTTTGTATGTCTATTGCAAAACTCTTTTAAGTTTTGGATTGTTTAAGGCAAAATTGACTTGAGGCACAAATACATCCTATCCCCAGAATATTCTTGTCTGCAACGAACACAACAATACTATTGTCTTGCTTTGTGGAACTTTGCCAAACGTTTGTTCAAATTTTTCAAAATGTAAACAAACCTTTTTTGAATACTTATTCAGCTTTCAGCTTCCACGCCATTATTAGTATGTATTTCTGATTTAATTTGCCGAAGAATTCCGGCACCGAACGTAGGAAGGAAATGTTCTGAATTAAATAGATTTTCATCAGGTTCTGCGACATTTTGTAATATTTGACATTCTAAAATCTAAGACAATTGCATTTTTTTGTACCATATTACGCCGATTGATATGGGGTTAGATAGGCATAATTTGATACGGTGGTTCAACTTCACTTCTTGTTAAGCAACACTGCGCTAGGTCAGGTACTGGATGGGTGACCATCATATACATGACCAGTTCTGTTCGGGAGAGATATTGGAGGGATTAAAGTTAGTACAACTTCACTCGCCTTGCTTATCAACCTCTCGAAAGCATGGATTTGTGGAGGAATCCTGTTGTTCGCATTGTACCGTCCTTCGGAAGGGACGTTAAGCCGGTGGTCCCCTTGGTGCTCTACAAGACGTGCCAACACCGAGTTTTTTCCTAACTTCTAGGCTAGTTTAGATTCATCATCATCCTCATCATCATCCACTCATTCACGGACACCATTATACCAGTGTCACATGACCCGTTGTCAAAACAGTGCATCGTTAAACCCCAATAATCATAGTACGAGCTGGTATTTGTAGAGTTCTGTAAAACTTTTTATAAGTGAACATTTTCCGTCAATTTGTGAAAGCTGTTGATTAATTTCTTTAGAACGTGTTGCTCAAAAGATCAGATAATTCAACTCTCGGTACACTCAAGATAAGGAAAGTGCACTTTACATATTAAAAAAAAAACGCGAATTCAAGTAAATCTAGGGATATTTCCTGAACGCCGGTTGGCAGCATTGTTTGCCAACGTTCCAATGCGTTTCGTCGCCTGCTAGTCTCCAGTCGTTTCGTCGCCAGTCTCGGCTCACTTTGGAGGGGGTGGTGCATTTCAGTCGTCCAGTCTAGTCGATAGGAGCTAGTGGGGTGGGAAGTTGGTCTAGGGTGCAGTCCACCACTTGCACTCTTCGCTCAGATCTCGAAGCGGACAAGTCTAGGAAGGTGGGCGGTACGGGACGCTGAAATGGTCACCGATACTACAGTACAGGTACATAGCTGAGTTTTTTTTATTTAGTTTTTATGTGGAACTCGTTGTTTACTTGTATTTTGCTCATTGGTTTACAAAACCAGAGCAAATAAAAAAAAAATCAGTTAGATTTTTTGTAAAGAAATGCATTTATCAGAAAAATTAATAAAATATAAGATTAATTTTCTTCTTATATAAGAAGCAAAGAAATCTTAACATATAGAGTGTTAATAAAAAATAAAAAATGATCAACAACGCATCTAAAATTTCATTCTCACAGCTCCTGGCACGTTGAACATCACATAAAGGCAATGCAGAAATTTCTGATCACTACATTAAAATCTAGTCTAACAAAAACGATTATTCAACTCTCCCCTTTTAAGTCAATGAAAAATCAGCCCCTGATATTTTATTTTCCATCGTAAAATATCATTGTCTTTCATTCATGTTTAAAAGAATGGAATTAATATCCCCTCTGTTCAGGAAATCTCACTGAAATAATGCTAATACAGATAAAGTGATGGATGGTGCTATGTAGACTCGTGCATGAAGCCTTGTAGGCAATCCAAAATGGCCGCCAGCTTCACAGATCTGTGGGGGAATGAAAGTGGAAGTTATCCCCCCAATGAGAAAGTCAATGTATTGACATGTGCTAGATTAGTTCTTCTATTGGAACGCATCTTTCTCGGGATGGTTTAACAAATCTAATAGCAAATTATCATAAGATTTGCTTTGATTTCAATTTCTACCGGACGTAAGGACTCGGTTATGAAATTATGACATTGTATTAGTTTTTGGTGGTACATCATCAATTGATGTAGGCATCTCAAAGTTTAATTTTTTACTTAAAAACCAACACGCTCACTTTTTTATGATATTATTCCAAATAAAAGCATACAAATTAATAAATTGCTTACCTTACAACGCGATGAGTAATTTTCGTTTAAAAAATACGCTCTTTCTGACTTTAACCACTTGCCAATTACCGGATCTTCTTTACTCCCTTCTAGTCTAGGTTACGTTCGTCATTCCCTTTATTCCAATCTCTGTTGACGCCGTTAGACAGCCGCAAGGCCCGTTGTGCGTCGTTAAACCTTAATAATAAAATTACCACCATAATACAAATATGTACCAAATAAATGGACTCTTTTTGTTATCATTACCATTTGTTTTTTATTAAATCCGTTCATTTATAAACAAAATTAGTTAGCGATACTATATTAATCAAACTCAATAATTTCGCAACGGTTAAACCTACCCCAAGCGAAAGGACATAATTTCCCGGCAGAGGCACCACCGGTAGTTTTAGGGTGAAATGCAGGCCAACTGTCATTTTTTAAAACACTGAAAATCATCTCCGCTGATTTTCGCCATTTTCCTTTTGCTCTAAAGCTTTTGTCGTGCCAAGATCTTTTGTTTTCCAAGCTATTTTAAGAGTTTTTCTTAGCAATTAAAACAATCTAGGGAATAATTTTACAGATATAAGTATTTTGAAAACCTGCCAAGGAATTAATAAATGAAATTTCATTGATTAGTTCGTGGCAATGCAGGGGGCAGTCCTTGTGCTGGTATCTTCTCTCACGGGCTAGACTGTAGCAATGCAGGGGACAGTCCTTGTGCTGTTATCTTCTCTCACGGGCTAGACTGTAGCAATGCAGGGGACAGTCCTTGTGCTGGTATCTTCTCTCACGGGCTAGACTGTAGCAATGCTGGGGACAGTCCTTGTGCTGTTATCTTCTCTCACGGGCTAGACTGTAGCAATGCAGGGGACAGTCCTTGTGCTGGTATCTTCTCTCACGGGCTAGACTGTAGCAATGCAGGGGGCAGTCCTTGTGCTGGTATTTTGTCTCACGAGCTAGACAGTAGCAATGCTGGGGACAGTCCTTGTGCTGGTATCTTCTCTCACGAGCTAGACAGTAGCAACTTTTTCCAGAAAGATGTCATCAAAATGAACAAACACCATACAGACAACCCTAAAATATTTTCCCCCACCTAACTTACATCCATCGTCTCAGCCAGATTTACTGGTTGGCCCACATATCTCTACAAGCCACTAATCTGTCTTCCCACCAACCACTATCCTTTCTTTGCCAGCTGCATTCAAGACACATACCCACCCTTACAAAAAAAAAAGGTACCATCCCCTTTTCAATCGCTACTACCCTTCACGAACCAGTTTACCTTCGCCAACTTCTACCTCCCTGCTCAGCTTTGGCTAGAATTATGCATGTTGCAGTCAAATTTACCGTGTATCTAGGTAAAAACCGATTGATTATTTTAAATAAAATGCAACTACAGATGCAAGTCTATGAAAAAATGTATGTAACTCTTCAATATCATACTCGCCTAATAGAAATCTGTCAGACCAAGTAAGTGGAAGGAAATTATAGGATGCAGAAGATATTTTATGTCTTTCAGCTTAGCTAGGTCTGGGTATAATGACAGGGTTCAACCTTTTTTTTTGTATGCTCGATAGCTAGGTATACAGCGGCCATTCATGAGGAAGCCACAGAAAGACTGGCTTGGAGGAGGGAATTGCTATTATTAAAGTCTGCCTCGTGAGCGGAACAGATACATAATAAAAACATTCATAGTAATTTATGGGTGAATGTAATTGAAGCAACATAGAAATAGAGGCAATAGACAACTATTGTTCTCCATAGTCAACAACTATTGCTAACTTAGTTCAACTTTCAAGAATTTAGTTAGAATTGTTTATTTATATATGGGTCAAAGATAAATTACGGATATGGCTTGATAATTAGATTTTTAAAAATAATATTTAGAAAGTTTTTTTTTATTGCTTAATTAAGATTATTGGTTGGTATGATTATTTTGATATTTTAGATATTGATATGCATCAATACATTTTATTCTCGGCACATTTTGATCAATTTCGTGTAATTTATTAAATGTTAGATAGTTATTTTAACATTTATGCATGAAAAATGTATTTTAAATCAAATATTAAAAAATCGTTGCAAAGTTAAATTTACAAAATAAAAGCTAATTTGAAAACTTACAAAATCTACATTGACCTCAGTTACCAAACTTAAATGAGTATGTTAGTGTTCGCGTTGAAATTGAAATATTTGTGTCCGCCCACTGGCTTCCTTTCTTTCGGAATGTAATGCCAACTACTTGCACGCTGCACATAACTATAATACCTAACCTCTCTCTTGGCATACTTGCCTGGTACATGACGTACAAACACTATTGGAAATTTACAATTGGTGATGATGCCAGCCAGCAAGACAGCATTTTAAATTACCCGCATGACCTACGTTTCCGTTGTCTGTACCAAACCCCTGGCCCTGGGTATAATTACAATGGTAACAGGAATCAGAATAGCAACTTCATTCGCCTTGCTTATCAAACTCTCGATAGCATGGATTTGTGGAGGAATCCTGTTGTTCAGGTTGTACCGTCCTTCGGAAGGGACGTTAAGCCGGTGGTTCCCTTGGTGCTATTTGACAGGAGTAGGCTAAATCTAGGCATTAAATAGGCATTAAAAAAAACTTTCTTGTTCAAAATTCATTTTTTTAAACTGACGAATTTTTTTCTTTTTGTGAATCGTGAATTGTATATTTTGGCATGTCTCATGCCAAAAGCGGCCAATCGTGATAAATAAACAATTATTATTATTATTATTATTATCATTATTAGTGTCTTCTAGATAAGGTTAAGTTCATCACCATCTGTAGCAACAGCCACAGGGTCCACTATCAAAATAGTGCGTCGATAAACGCAGCAAAAAAAAACAAAAAAACAAAAAAATTAAATGTCCAAATGTGAATTTCAATTTTTCTTGTATTAAATTGCTAACCACATACTGCTTACACCCTTGATAAAGTAACAGATTAGATACCTACATGTTACAAAACGTTGGAAAATTTGGTTGTCCTTCACTAAGCATTCAAAACCCTATAAGGCGACTAGTGCTAAGGTTAGATAAGGTATATAGATATGAATCTTGAAACCAGAATAGATCTGAGTTTGTTTCAAATAACTTTGATACGCGTACATGATGATTTCAATTCTATAGAATGTAATCGAACATTCGTTGCGGTCAAATCGAAGCAATGCAGACAAATTGATTCAGATTGGAAGCCAATTACGAAGTTGCCGAGCGACTTTTATATCCAATTCGTCTCTTGATCACGACGACACACGCGACCAATCTTGCCATGAAACGACACCGACTTTATGACCAAGCGAAAATCGATTTGGGGTGAAAATATCTTTTACAACCTCACCTCAATGACAGTGACATCTTAATGACAGTTGGTGATATTTTGACAGTTTTAGGCACAATTTGAACTCGGCTGAAGGTCAATTCAAGTGAATGTGATTTTTTTATAATTTCAAAAGTTAAAAACAAGATAATTACACAAATACCAAAAATCAAGAAGAAATTTTACATTAAAATGTGGTATTTAACAAAAACTATTTGAAATGGGTTTTGAATGCTAAGTAAAGGACAACTAAATTTCACGACGTCTCGTAATATGTACAAGTTACTTCTTCAAGGGTTAGAGCAGTCCTGACAATTTGACAATTTGTGGTTCTTTTGTTATTTATAGGAAAATTGTCAGGACTGCTCTAACCCTTGAAGAAGTAGCTAGTGCATGTTATGAAACGTCAGGAAATTTAGTTGTCCTTTACTTAGCATTCAAAACCCAGTTCAAATAGTTTTTGTTAAAACTAGTGCTAAGGATATAAATCAAGCAGACATGAGTCTAAAAACCATCAAAATGTGGTATTATTCAAGAAGATTGCGTTCTGTCATATCAAACCTAGACCTATGATGGTTTGAATTTTAAACCGCTGTCCAATTACAGAGAAAACATGGCGACAGAAATAACCGTTACGAATACAAACCATTCCTGTTCGAATTCAATTCTGTTCTAAAACCATTTTTTTTTTCTATTTGAAAGTGCATGCTGTCTAAATTTACTTGCCTGAAATTATCAAAATGTCTTTGATTTAGAGAATATCTAAACTTGGATCTAAGCCGAGTTTAAACAAAGCTTAGCCTTATCTTAGTGAAATCAGCGCTGTATCTAAAGTTACTTTCTCGATGAGTATTTCTTTATTCAGGTAAAAATATACCTCTATGCACATACTCAACCCTTCCTGGTTTATTTTTAGACAGACAAATGGCCAGACCGACTAAATTTCAGAATGAATTATTCAATTATTCGAGTGACAATTTTTTTTTTTATTCTATTTACAATGTGGTAGGTACACATACAACCATTTTCAAGCAAAACATGCTATACTAGCTCTCTCTATCTCTCTCACTCTCGTGAAACGCTTCTATAAGCTTGTCTCTCTCACACTTGCACGCTCTGTGGAACATTATCGATTTGCCCTTTGACCTTTGCTCCACAAAGCAGAGCGACCGTTTATTGCACTGGCTGTCACCAAAGAAAAAAAGCTGCTTTAGAAACTGTGGCAATGTGCTTTGTTAAAATGGATGACTGCAGGATAGATTAGCATAGCGTAAAAGGGGTTTGTTAATAATTCCGGTGTCGACGAAACTTTCTTCAAAACTAGTTGGTATTGTGTCTTTCCCTAAAATGGCGGAATAATTATTGAGATAATCCTATTATGTAAGAGAGCAGTTAATGGACCCGGTGTCGCAGCATAATGCTTTCTGTGTCAATGTTTACCAAGGAAAGGTTTGGCTTGTTTGAAAGATCTGATCTCATGAGATAACCTAAGTTAAGCGACACTGCGCTGCGTCAGGTATTGGGTGGGTGATCATCATACACATGACCAGTTCTGTTCGGGAGAGAGGTTGGAGGGATGAAAGTTAAGCAACACTGCGCTGCGTCAGGTATTGGGTGGGTGATCATCATACACATGCCAGTTCTGTTCGGGAGAGAGGTTGGATGGATAAAAGTTAGTACAACTTCACTCGCCTTGCTTATCAACCTCTCGACAGCATGGATTTGTGGAGGAATCCTGTTGTTCACGTTGTACCGTCCTTCGGAAGGGACGTTAAGCCTGTGGTCCCCTTGGTGCTCTTCGACAGGAGTAGGCAACGTACCGGCATCGGGTTTACCATCCTCCCTTCTAAGCTAGGTTAGGTTCATCAGCATCGTCCTCTTTCGACGTAGGGCCCTTTGTCAAAGTAATGCGTCGTTAAACATAACAATCAATCATAAAGAAGGGAGGGACACCGGCTTTGTTATGCACCGTAAATGGTCTTAAGTATTTTCTTGTGGCTTTAAATGTTGTCATTTACAGTATGTTTGAGTCGCGGAAAATATTTTATCTTTATTGCTGAGAAGAGATTAAAAAAAAAAATCACAGCTTTTGTAACCAGACTTGACTTGCGTCTTTATAGAATAATGCAAATACTAAAAAAAAAATACACAGCAAAAAATCACAAAGTAGGTAATGATATTTTATATCACTTTATAAATTGGCATTAACAATTTTAAATGATAACTAGTTACAAATTGTAAAAAAAAAAAAAAAATTGTTTATAAAAATATATTTTAGAATATCGTTAGTTTTTTGGCGAAGACTTCAAACTCTTTAACGGCCTGTTCCCCTGGTAGCAAAGATGAAAAGCAATAACAAATGAATGAGGTTACCATTTCGAGACTTCACCATTTTTCACTCTATATGTTCCTACCAGTAAACAAAAAATTACATCATCTTGCACTTTTAATTATTTAAAACATATTTTTCTCACATTTTTTCATCTAAATTTTCAACTCGAATAAAACCAAGCTTAAGGGGCTTTAAAACAATATTTTGATTGCTCTGGAACAATTTTTTTTGTCAATGTAGCCGTGATAAGAGAAAATATGTAGCGGATTTTACGCTAGGAGCTGGTGCAAACCCAGTGGAGAGCATGAGGTTATCAAAGAAGTTAAAAAAACCGCCCTGGTGCTGACCAATTCTTCAGTTTGTTCTATCTAAATCTAGAGTCTCTGAAAAGTTGGGCTAAATCAGCCCCAGCAATAACAATTAGACAAAGCATACCGAAGGACAGGATTACCCCTCATGTAAGTCGCGTAGTACATTTTTGGGCTCCAGACGTCTGCGATGTGTCATACTGCATTAGGGCGCACTGCCCCCCCCCCCCCCCCCCCCCCCCCCCCTCCGCTACTTCCAGTGAAATCGATAGACTTTCCGAAAGGAAGGGGCATCGACAACGAAAGCTCCTAAATAATATATCGACATTGAGTTTATAAAGGCATAGTCAGAGAGCCAGTGCTAATGTTAAACTGCATTTGCGAAAAATGATCGCAAAAAGAGTTATAGGTACTTAACTGCGACAAAATTGTAGGATTCTACTAGTTGAAGTCACCGTCGTTTTGAGTGTTGAGAAATTTTATTTCGTGGATTCTCGCAGATTACTCGCAATTGAGACTGGTTTACGCTCAATAAATGTTTACTAATGCTAATCTCAACGATTTTATCGATATTTTGAGTAGTATTGTTTCGTTGTATAGGTTTGTTAAAAAGGACAGCCGCAAGCGCCATCGGGTGGCACCTACCGTTACCACGTTCTTTCCAGCTCGCTTGTTTTGCAGCAAGATTAACATGAACGCTGGGTCTCTGACTACACATATTAAGATAATGGTGAACGTAAATAAAGATTTAAATAGAAAAACAGTCCGCCTCTTTATACAAAAAAGATGGTTAGATTCAAAATCGATGGCTAATATTTTTAGCAATTGACTATACCCGTAGACCAAACCTATATCTATTCTATTCTTCTAAAGAGTTTTTTTTATTTAAGTGGAAAAACACCCGAAGGCAACAAGTAGCTGACAGGACGAAAGCTTCTTTCATACTTGAAAGCCAGATGCAATTCCAACGCTGGATTGTCAAGTTGCTTTCAAAACGCCGAGAGGTCTTATATATTGCCTCTAGAGACCACCATTCAAAACGCTTCCTATTTTTATCTCTGTCTAGTACTGCACTGCAGTAGAGTATGGATGTAGAACCAACATTGTAGTTCAAGTGTTTGCTATCATGCTTTGTCAACCAAGGTGCTGAGCTCTTATTGGATTGAACAATGTGCACCGTATCAGAATCTCAAGTGGCTCTTTAAATTAGTGATGTAATGGTAGTACGGTTTAATGTTTTAATATTATCTATAGTGGCAAAGATCCCTCTGGTACTGATGTTTAATAATCGTTGCATTTTGAAGCGATGTTTAGAGTTTGCAGGTTAGCTGCTTTTCAAAATGGCCGAACAGTGAACACACAGCCTTCTTGTGTTATATAAAAGAGATTTTAGGTTAATGTTTCAAAATGAATGTGATGACGGTCATTTTGATTGGTGGTTAATAAAAAAAGTTAAAGAGTACTACAAAATAACGGAAAAACTACATATAGTTTAGACGTACAATTATCTAGTTTCAAATAAAATACATTTCGCCCAAGAAGTCAAATAAAATGTGTGGAAAAAAATATTTTTTTCTAGATTCTATGGGAATAAGATATAATAAAATCATAAAAGAGCATTCTTAAAAAAAAAAAACTGTCAAATATAGCAATCTCACTCTATGGACCAGCCCTCATAAATCTAGAAATAAATGCCGATGAAATGGTTTCTTAATCCTGTTCGTATATGACAGTAAAATTTGCTCAGCTATTTTTCTCGCAAAAGACCCAAGACTTGAGAAATAAGAAGAGTCATTTCTCAAATTTTACAAAATACCCCTTTAGCGACATTTTTTTCCTGTGAAATCTGCTTTATCTTTGAAAATTACACCCTGAGTTTGGAATGGCGAAGTAACAGGAGTCAAGAGCAGATAGACTTCATCATTGCTCTTATGGGTTAATGTTGTAGCACAGCTGTGTGGTCGGCCATTTTAACTGGTGGACTTCATCATTGCTCTTATGGGTTAATGTTGCAAGACAGCTGTGTGGTCGGCCATTCTAACTGGTGGACTTCACCCTTGCTCTTATGGGTTAATGTTGTAGGACAGCTGTGTGGTCAGCCTTTTTATTTATTTGTTTATTTATTTATAATTTATATATATCAAATTAATGCCGATGGTAAATTTTTACATTATATCAATTATTATTTTCCTTCATACAATTTCACACACATTTGCCTTCATTCAGTTGTTTTCTCAATTCATCTACTTTTACATTTCTTGTTTCAGTAACTTTTAAAGTATTCCATGTCTTTACTAGTTCTGTTCTGGAACGAAAACTTCCCTAAATTCTTCCTATTCCCGTTAACAATTACATTTAAATCATAATGGTTACAATCATCATTATCATTAATGGTGGACTTCACCATTGCTCTTATAGGTTAATATCACGAGTAAGCTGATAAGCTCATTTTACCATAGATATAGTCCTTCTATGACAAAACTCAGTTGGTCGAAATCGAAAATCCTTGGACCTCTTCATCTGCCCACAATCCCGCACACAAGACCACACAACATTAAAGACATACCAACCCAAAATCCCTCGGCACTACCACCACGCGTCTCACAAAATCAATACACGACGCCGCTGAGTCGACGCCGACCGACGCCGACTGCGTGTCACAACAAGGCGTCGCCCCACGAGCGAGGCCTTTTTTTTAAAGGCCGTCAGTGGCCCGACGCCGGCCGTAGACTGTGCTATAACCAAAAACTTTGCCTGTTGGTTCCGTGCTCTCGTGTGGTTCGGGGAGATGTTATGAGCTGTATGCATTTTGATTGTTCAAAACCATGAGACACGCTATGTGATACGATAGAATCGGAAAGCAACGCGCGTGCCTTGTTGGATTTAAATTGCCGGTTCTTTTTTTATATTTAAAAATGTGGTCGTTATTTTTTTAGGTGGCCATGTTTTTCGTAATGGCAGACGTGTTTTGTGGTTAGTTTGACAACAGAAACAGCGAGAAAATCGATTCAGTTACACAGTTTTCTTCAATATGGACGTGGCAGAAACGACTCTAAAAGAGATCTTTATCGTTTTCGTCGAAAACTTGACGTATTTTTCAAAGTATTTCACTACGACATAGCTGAAAACTTGCAAAAACTAAATGTCACAGTAAAGGTCGACCTAAAAGTAGTGCGAAAAAAAAAAAGCGAACAATGGCGTGAATTTCTTCATCAAAGTTCCGTTCTTAGTCGTGTATTTTCACGTAGAATGTGTACACTCAGGAAACGAGAAATCAATAGTCGTATTGCAAGAAGTAGATTACCACATTGCGTGTTCGATTATAATAAAATTACAGCAGCTAATATTGGTCGCGAATGGCACAGGCCTACTTTTTATTAGGTGCTTTCGTGTGGAATTCAAGCATGCACAGCCATTTATTTTCTTAACGAATAAGGGACCGAAATCTTGCCAACATATATAGAAGACTTTTAAAGAGAAAATGCAGAGAAGAGAAAACTTTTCTACACTTTTATGACCAGTATATATTGAAAAATGTACAATTTTTTGATGTGCTCTTTCTTTTATTACAAAATGAAGCCTAACTTTTACTGGATATAAAATATATCATTTATGTATTGAACATCTCTGTGAGTCCACAATGCAGCTGTGTTGTCATCGAAAGGTATTTTACAGTTTATTTTAGTCGTTTTATCAAAAACAAATTATTTATTTCTCTTGCGTTTTTCATATCAGCTGTAATCACAGCGGGTGGACTGCTAGTCATTTCTTATCGTGCACATAGCCATATAATATATTAAATATAATAATTACCTACAATTTTCCATATGAAACCAAGCTCTGTTTTCCAAATACTCAAAGCCAAAGCTATTGAGAAATGCACGAGGTTATTTTTGGAATTATATTGCAACTTTTCTGAACGCTAATGACTCTAAAATTAAGTTTAATTTTCAAGCATCTTTTTAGGTTTGGTTTAAACTAATTCATCAACAGTTCCGAGCCAAAAGAAATCTTAATATTCAACTGATTACCATTGGAAAAGTAGCCATGAGGTTATTATCACAATACATTTCAAACACGGGTTTGCAAAAATGGTATGAAAGACTGATTTACAATCAAAATAAACATAGACTTCCTCAAGACTAACTACAAAAAAATATTTAAAAAAAGTTGAGCAACCCACACCATTTGTCTACGGATACATTTTTTCCACAAGTCAGAGCAAATCGGATTCACTTATTTAAATAAAAAATCCAAAATAGGATAGGAAACAAATCAACGATTAACCCGCCTCATTAAAGTCACAAACGTATTTGTTTGGGTACCGTAAGACATGATGTTCTAAACGTAACCACCTTAAAAAAGCCGTATGTCATTTTAGCATTTAAATTACGTTATGTTGCTGTGTAGATGCCTTACAGTCACAGCTATTGTCACTGTAAATGAAAGTGTGAGTTACTGTTGCCAAGAAAGTTGATGTACTTTCCACCTCGACAAGAGGCTGAAAATATTGTAAAACACGTCTTTAGTCTTTCCGAATTTTCAAGATTACATTAATGGCGTTTTTGACTGGCGTGCACCAGTGCGGATTTGAAGCTTGCTAGATGACCTCATGCTCTCCACCGGGTTTGCACCAGCTCCGAGCGAGAGCGCTCCCACCAGAACACTTGATCGCTTGCTGTCAGTGCATTCATTTGTTTTCCAATTGCACCGTTGTAATTTTCGGTGCAAGAAAAGTGCACCGGGAGTGACCCGTGGGCGAGCAATTCTGCCAGTCGAACACGTAAAAGTTGCACTGGGACAGAGTCACATGTCCAGTCGAACACATGAAAGTTGCACTGGGGCAGAGTCACATGCCCAGTCGAACACATGAAAGTTGCACTGGGGCAAAGTCACATGCCCAGTCGAACACGTGAAAGTTGCACTGAGGCAGAGTCACATGCCCAGTCGAACACGTGAAAGTTGCACTGGGACAGAGTCACATGCCCAGTCGAACACGTGAAAGTTGCACTGGGGCAGAGTCACATGCCCAGTCGAACACGTGAAAGTTGCACTGGGGCAGAGTCACATGCCCAGTCGAACACGTGAAAGTTGCACTGGGACAGAGTCACATGACCAGTCGAACACGTGAAAGTTGCACTGGGACAGAGTCACATGACCAGTCGAACACGTGAAAGTTGCACTGGGGCAGAGTCACATGCCCAGTCGAACACGTGAAAGTTGAACTGGGGCAGAGTCACATAGCCAGTCGAACACGTGAAAGTTGCACTGGGGCAGAGTCACATGCTCAGTCGAACACGTGAAAGTTGCACTGGGACAGAGTCACATGCCCAGTCGAACACGTGAAAGTTGCACTGGGACAGAGTCACATGCCCAGTCGAACACGTGAAAGTTGCACTGGGGCAGAGTCACGTGCCCAGTCGAACACACAGATCGCCCCCAGTACACACCCGGGGCGCTACGGGGTAGCCAGTCGAATACACCATAACTTACTTGCTCGGGTTGATTTATTGATTTTAAGGGCTTAGAAGACAACTTACTCCCCGAGGAATCTCCTGCTTGTTTCAGCATCCATCCAGAAATATAATTTGTAGGCTCTTTTTAACCTCAATGTGTTCTTTTTTGTTGCAGTCTGATGGGAACACCGCGTTCCTCCGGGCAGCGAGGGCTGGACACCTCGACAAGGTCCTGGAACATCTCAAGGCCAACATCGATATCAACACTTCAAACACTGTGAGTACTTCACTAACTTCGTGGAGGGTGTTTTTGAGGTTAAAATGCTTCTCGGTGACACAAAAGTAAGCGATAGGCAACAGCAAGCAGACTTATAAAGGGGTTCGGGACTTCTTTGCAATGTCAAACAAATATGGCGGACTTCACCTCTAAATAACATGTTTTGTCGCGTTACTGTAGTGTTTGGCTTTGATGCAAGGCACACAGAACATTTTTATGGTTTTCTTTGATTTCTTCTCTCAAGAAAGTGGTTAACCAGATCTAAAGTTAAATGTTGTCACTTTCGCATGTTCGTGTGTTATTTTCGCGTTGAAAATAATAAATTTGTTCATACTGAATATTTTCCCACAAATTCCAGAAATTGCTAGACCCCATTTAGTAATTGCAGGGATATTTTCATCCTGATCTTTGTAAAAAAAACAAAAAAAAAAACAATTGAGGCATTAAACGCAAAGAGTATCCCAAAAACTGAAGTGTTTTCATTTTCTAAAAAATTGACTTTTGACGACTCATTTCAAAAAGTTAATGTTTACCTCTAAAACATGTCAGCTGTCAGAATTGATAGATTGGGCTTATTTTTCGAATGCAAATTGCATTGCAATTTTATTTCTAGTGTTAACCTGACGGAAAGGGGTGGGGGGAGGTACGTGAGTTGTCAACAAAGCATTTAGTTGAGTCGAGACGGATTAAAAACTAACGTCTGACAAGATAAACGCGAATCGATCAAAGGCCCTTTTTATTACCATTTGCAAACTTCAAAAATTCATTTTTCATAAATCCTTTGTATGTGGTGTGGATGTGGCCATGTAGTAGCAAGTGTTGTTATCACTCTATGCTTATGTCATATTCTTAATTTTACCAAGATATTAGCTTGGAAATTAAACAGAATCCATTAAAAAAAACGTATCTGGTGCAATGCAGCATTAACGTGGTCCACAAGGAGCCCAGATAAAATGTCAGACGTCAGTTTCTTTGCAAGTTTTGATCTAAAAACAACGTTCGAAGAACAACAAAAAAAAATAGTCATAACTGGCCGTGTGTCCCATCCAAACCACAGACTCAAAACATATGTTGCTTAACCTTGAAATACTGTTAATAAATCTAGCCAATGAGAGACGATACCATATCACAGTCCTCTTTATGAATTCTTTCTACCATCTCTTTTGGATGATTAAAGAGAGCTTTGAAATATCTTCATAGGCGTTTTAGGACAACTGGCCGTGTTTTTAGCGGTCACCCATCCAAATCACATACCACTAACATGTATTGCTTAACCTCAAATACCACTGGCAGTACAAATCAGTACAGTTAGTAACGCGATCGTCAATAAGGCAATGGACATCTTGGCTACAGTTTGAAATACCTCACGACATTCACAAAGCGTTGTCGTTAGGTCACCACTAAGTCAAAGGGACGCTTAGAGGAGGGGGGGATTTATTTTTGAACGTCCACGGCGACCCAGCTGGCGCAAAGCCCAAAGAAACTTCCGCCAGACGCTGGTCACGTGGTCTCCACGCCACGTGACCTCTAATGACGCACGTGTGTCGATAGTTAACGTGGCATTCTAGATGGTCACTCAAAATCGAGCCTGTCGACCCTATTGCAAGATCGGATATTGTATAAAAACCACTTGGTATCAGAACCGTTTTAGAAAATGTAATTATGAATTTCTCATTTTTAGCTTTAAGGAGTCCAACTCGATCATAACGTTTAGATACTATTTTTGCAATAACAATTTTTATTGCGGTTAATTGTTGTTATTTTAGTGTGAATTTCAAGTTAGTTTAAAAGGCAAATATTCTAAATAGCAAAAGCTTTCAGAATATTTGGAATATTGTTGATTGTGATAACATATTTTCTCTGTATTGAGTTGTTTTCGGTCTTAAAAAGTACCATAGCTGGTACCGATGTCCATGCCATCACAGACGCAATGACCGCAGACCTCTGACTAAAATTATGAACTCAATGGGTTATCTATCCACCAAAGGCAAAATTGAAAAGATAGAAACTGTCAGATCTGTTGACTTGCAGATAAAAATTTGACATGCACCGCTTATGATGGTATGATAAAGTATCAGCTTGGTTGATTGTCTTGGTTGCATTTCTTTCATTTCCAGAATGGGCTGAATGCGTTGCACTTGGCTTCTAAAGATGGCCACCTGCCGGTCGTCACAGAGCTTCTCAAGAGAGGCGCTGCTGTCGACTCGGCGACGAAGAAAGGAAACACAGCACTACACATCGCCTCACTGGGTGAGCAGCCATATTAGTCAAATGTTCAAGATCGATATGTTGTGATTAACGATGCTCTGTTTTGACAATGGATCTTGTGGCACTGGTATACTTCGGTGAATGAGTGGACGATGATAAAGAAAATGGTAATGAACCTAATCTAGTTGTGAAGCGAGGAGATCTAAATTGAGTGCCAGTAGCCTACTTATGTCGAATAGCACCAGGAAATTCACTAGTTTAAAGTCTCTTCCGAAGGACGGTTTAACACGAACAACATGATTCCTCCACAAATGCATTCTATCGAGAAGTTGATAGGGCGAACGAAGTTGTTGTACTAACTTTCGTCCCTTTCTATACATCTAATACCCAGCGTAGTGTTGCTTAACTATGGTGACCTCACGAGAACCAGTGTTTTCAACACGCCAAACCATTCGGTTGAGAGGCTTGATCGGAAATCATGATGGGATTTCTCTCAATCGATAAAGAGAACAATTCGAACAACAGGAATCCTATACAGTAATCAATGTTGTCCCGAGGATGATAAGCACGGCGCCCACCCAATACCACTAACACGGCGCTGTATTGCGTAATTTCGAAGACTTTAGAGATCAGTCTTTGTACGCCACGCCAAACCGTAAGGTTCAGTTGAAAACAATGAAACACGTGGTGAAAAAACTAAATTTTATTTGTAACTTTTATTATGCGTGTCGTGCTGTGAAGGGTTATTTTGTGCTCAATGGTTGTAAGGGCACACCATGCGTGAACTGTGGTTACAGGACATTACACTTAGCTTCATTAATATACACGTGGGTGCTGCCAGTTGTTTAATTACCAAGCTGCCAGGGGTGCAAGCATTTTAATTAATTTGTAGAACCCGAGATGTGTCATTAGTTAATTTGTGGGGAGAGCTAGCGTGTAAACTGGGTCGTAAACATACTAATTAACCCTTAGTTGAATTATGATATTGTGCTCAGGTAGCGGATAACATGTTAAGTCATGTAGCATGATTTTTAGAATGATTCAAAATAAGAGGAGCTGAACATTTATTTTCTTAAAGGGATTCGAATATTTGAAAGAAGTTTTGTAGAGAAAAGTTTTTGTGGATGGTTGTTTAACTTTTGCCAAGTCTGGAGAGTTCCGTTACGCACCGTCCGAGACGAAACTCAAAGACTCCATTTGGTACATCTTAGAAATCTTGACATCTGCTACTTTTGTTAGAAGCAAGTGTCTAAACAGTTCAAAGCTAAAATTCACCTTATTTCACAAACATGCTTATAATGTTGAAATGTAGTACTCTGAAAATGATCGATCCGGAAAGTTTTGGTCTTCGAGTTACATATATTTTAGAGACTGTTTTACCAAAAATCTCGCCTCCTAGTTCAAGTGTTTGTTGAAACTGTTACCATGACGGCTTCCAATCACATGCAGTGAAATTCAAATGTTTCTGTAAGCTGAGATCCAACTTATAGTTGAACTTAAAATAGGTCAGGTTTTACAAAGAAAGAAAAAAAAAAAAAAACGGTTTCAGGCCATGTTCAAAGCAAGGCCATTAATAAAATACTGCTTTAGACTCAAATCAAACTCATCCTTTAACGCGATAAAACAGCGTTTGCAAAGCTTCAGTAGGACTCAAAATTCACCATTTGTCTATCGATCTTACACGACACAAACAGAAGGGCATGCTTTGCCAGCGTTCTGATTAAGAGCCCGTTCCGCTCCGCCTATCCCTCTCTGTTTCATGCAGATATCACCCTCCCCCACACAAAGGAGGGTGCGAAACGCAATAAACACATTGTTGGGGTCTGATTACGCACGCGGCCTGTGCGTGTGCGTGTGACTCACGCACGTGGCTTGGCCTTCTGTCATTCGGGAAGCGGCCTCGTGTCTATTGAATCGCGATGATAGACGGGATGGGAAATTAGTGCATGGCTTTATCATGGTTGTGTCGTTATTGGGCTAGGTCAGGTTTTGGGTGGTTGGTTTTGGTTATGGTTCATGACAGTGAACATGGGGTTGACGATTATCGTATAACTTATATTTTTAAAGAATGATTTTGTGTTGAAGGAAGGAATTACAGGCTGTCATTGTGTTCATTTTCACACCAATTCTACCCATGCCATGTTTCCATCAGTGTTTATTTGAGACAGAACGTGTTATATATTCACCGAACGGTATGTCGTGTTGAAAAAACTGGTTTCGGGTCAGGTATTGGATGTGTGAACATTGCACACATGACCAGTTCGGGAGAGAGGTTGAAGGGATAAAAGTTAGTACAACTTCACTCGCCTTGCTTATCAACCTCTCGACAGCATGGATTTGTGGAGGAATCCTGTTGTGTTAGCAGCACCGTCCTTTTGGTCTTCGACAGAGGTAGGATTGCCTACCTCTGTACCGACTTACAGTTACCGGGTTTTTCTCCTCTCTTCTATATTAAGTAATATTCGTCATTACCCTCATCATCAACAATTTTAATCGACGCTATTAGATCAGTGCCGCAGGCCCTGTTGATCCACAGTTCGTCGTTAAACATAACACATATATAATACACAATATATTTGAAATTGTGTGATATGGTTATTCCCGTTATGGTGTTTTGTAAAACATTTGATCTAATGCTGGATGGTTTGAAATGTTTGTCTTGTATGTTATTGCAGCCGGCCAAGAAGAGGTAGTAAAGCTCTTGGTGTCAACTGGCGCAGCGGTGAACGTTCAGTCGCAGAATGGCTTCACCCCCCTATATATGGCCGCACAGGAAAACCACGACAATGTGGTCAAATTCCTGCTCGCCAACGGCGCCAACCAGAGTCTGGCTACAGAGGTGAGTGCTATCGAGCGGGATTTTTGTTATCTCTTAAAACGAATTTTGAGAAAAGTGTTTTTACACGTTTTAGCTCTCAAAGTCCAGGATGCCTTGTTAAACCTAGTTGGGTGCAGTAAATCAGAAATTGGTCACCCCTAGCCCGTGGAGAGTGTAGTTGGTAATAGGGACAATTTGATTACTATGTTACCATCAGAATCGAGCCTCGTAGTCAAGGAAAACAAAAACGCACTCACATTTTTCCTTTAATTTGCTAATTTGGGTGAAGGAGGATGGAAAGGTGGAATGGTGAAGTGAGGAAAGGGAATCTATCAGTTAATCAGGCCGTTGATTGTGGATAATTTCAGCATTCTTTTAGCTAATAAGCCGGTGTTATGCTAATAAATGTACGAAAACCGAAGAGAGTCGCTACCTAGTTGCCATGCCTGGCGGCGATCATAGTTCAGGGGTTGAGGGATAGGGTGTTTCATATACAAGGTCGCGCACGTGTTCGGATGGAAGCGTGACTGGCCCTGGAGTTAACCTAAAATAGTCACCAAATATTGCAAATACTCACGGCGAGAGTGTTTTGCTGAAGTAAGTTCTAGATACTTTAGTGAGAGGGGTAATTGCTAAGTACCTAGGTAGTAGGCTGAGTCTGCATTCTTTGACTTAAGCTGTGGGGGTGGACTTTTCACAATTGAACAAGAGCTAGCTAACCCACTGAAATATCTACCAGTTAAATTTAGTGATTGTCAAGGCTACAGACATTAAAATTTAGAATAAAGGTCCAAGTTATATTCTATAAAATTTGTCACATGTCTCTGGTTATAATTTCACTGGTTCATGGAGATTTACCACCAGAAATGCTTTTATCTGTGTATTATTTTACTCTCAAGTCTCAACTAACTAACATACTCTACTCCTTTTGCAGGATGGCTTCACTCCGTTGGCTGTCGCTATGCAACAGGGCCACGACAAAGTGGTCGCAGTGCTTCTGGAGAATGACACGAGGGGCAAGGTTCGCTTGCCAGCCTTGCACATTGCAGCAAAGAAAGACGACTGTAAGGCAGCGGCACTGCTTCTGCAGGTAAGACAGAAATGGCAATCTATTGATTAACAGAGTTAAAAGTATCGGATTGAATAGAGATGTCTATAACGTCGGGTCCGTAAAAGTTTTGGACATAAGTAAGAATTATTATGACTTCTTGCTGAGCTGTAAACAGTGTGTTACTTGGGATAAAATAGATAAAGGAAATAATTATCAATAAATTTGTCTGCATTGAATATTGTTATTAGCGCAAAATGACCTTGCTGTTGACGCGCCTCAAAACCCCAATATAATAAAAAAAAAATATTGTTATTACATTGCCAACATTTCTTTTCTAAACTGTAATTAAAAGTTCAATCAAATTGGCTAAACAAGTTATGGTGAGAACAGTTAACCACATGTTAATCTCAATCAAAACCACATCTCAACATTGTTTTCTCGTTTTGTAGAACGAGCACAATCCCGATGTGACGTCCAAGAGCGGCTTCACGCCGCTTCATATCGCGGCGCACTACGGTAACGAGGGAATCGCCAACTTGTTGCTAACCAGGGGCGCCGACGTCAACTACTCAGCAAAAGTAAGTCTGCTGGATTTTTATTTAAAAAAATCAAAACCATTGATTTACGACATTTCGTGTATTTTTTCTTTTGGTAAATTTAAATTTGCTAAGCTAGTTTAGTGACCTCAAACCTTCTTACGGCTAGTTTTTTAGTATTAAATGTAGTTTTTGGATATTGTTCTCAGAATGGTAAATAATTCTCTGCTATTAAAGATACAGTTTAAAAGCTTAGTATTTGTATTAAAATATTAACCTTATATAAAAGCTTTAAAATGGCGATGTTCAACTTTTTAGTTTGTATCTGACCAGCTGACCAGCTGACCAGCTGGGGTAACATTTTTCTGTACATGTTGATTTAAATTGCGAAATTTGGTTAAAAACGTGTGCAATTGGGTTATAATTGTTCAAAATTAAAATCTTCACACTATTGTGACACTTTGAGGGTGATTTGAAAGCGTTTTTTTGGTGAAATATTGATAATTGTGTTTGAAATTTCCTGCCTAGGAAAATTGGAGCCATGTCTCACAGTTCGATTTTTATTTGATTCAAAACTTGCCTATTACTCACCCGCAGCAGCTCGGTAATACTCTTCATGCATGCCTATGAAATTTATTGAAGAAATTGAGCACAAACGCTGTTATTTACGTTCGCTTTAAGTGAAATAGAAATAATTTTGCAAAAAGTTTGACAGATGCATTCATTTGTTTGGTTTTTTGACCACTGCAGGGTGAACGAATTCTTAAACTTATCTTTGCGGCAGTGCATTCAGGATATTCAAACGTCAATGTCAATGTCAACGTCAATGTCAAATTCTTTTCAATATCTCTAAAACTGAAGGGAAATAAATGACAAAACTGATATATTGTTGGTGTCTTGGCTAGCAAGATTGGCTAGCCCAGATTGTAAAAGGTATTTCACAAGTTTCACTCTCTAAGATATATTTGAAGAAATCATACACGGAAATCTTTTGACAGCCAACGTCCTTTGTTTTCGAAATTGTCATCGTGGTCACTTTGGAATTCACAGAGTTTCCACAATGCAGTGACCCCGAGTGACATAAGCGGCAAATTTCAAATAAAATAAATGGGGGTACTTTTGGTTGTGGTCCCATTAGAGGCTTTACATTAAAACCAAAATGCACAATCCCTCAAAATCTTAAGGTGCCGTTAGGCATCGGGTACTGCTAGTACCATTATTATTATTAACCTTATATAAAAGCCTTAATTTTGCGATGTTCAACTTTTTAGTTTGTATCTGGCGACCGACCAGCTGGGGTAACATTTTTCTGTACATGTTGATTTAAATTGCGAAATTTGGTAAAAAACGTGTGGAATTGGGTTATAATTGTTCAAAATTAAAATCTTCACACTATTGTGACACTTTGAGGGTGATTTGAAAGCGTTTTTTTGGTGAAATATTGATAATTATGTTTGAAATTTCCTGCCTAGGAAAATTGGAGCCATGTCTCACAGTTCGATTTTTATTTGATTCAAAACTTGCCTTTTACTCACCCGCAGCAGCTCGGTATTACTCTTCATGCATGCCTATGAAAGTTATTGAAGAAATTTAGCCCAAACGCTGTTATTTACGTTCGTTTTACGTGAAATAGAAATAATTTTGCAAAAAGTTTGACAGATGCATTCATTTGTTTAGTTTTTTGACCACTGCAGGGTGAACGAATTCTTAAACTTATCTTTGCGGCAGTGCATTCAGGATATTCAAACGTCAATGTCAGTGTCAACGTCAATGTCAAATTCTTTTCAAAATCTCTAGAACTGAAGGGAAATAAATGAGAGAACTGAAATATTGTTGGTTTCTTGGCTAGCAAGATTGGCTAGCCCAGATTGTAAAAGGTATTTCACAAGTTTCATTTCTAAGAAATATTTCAAGAAATCATACACGGAAATATTTTGACAGCCAACGTCGTTTGTTTTCGAAATTGTCATCCTGGTCACTTTGGAATTCACAGAGTTTCCACAATGCAGTGACCCCGAGTGACATAAGCGGCAAATTTCAAACAAAATAAACGCCCCTACTGTATGGTATTGCATGGTACTTTTGGTTGTGGTCCCATTAAAACCAAAATGCCCACTCCCTCAAAATCCGTTCATTTAACAGGTTTTTAGTCAGATCTGGTGGAGATGTAAAAGGTATTTCACAAGTTTCACTCTCTAGGAAATATTTCACGGAAATCTTTTGACAGCCAACGTCGTTTGTTTTCGAAATTGTCATCGGGGTCACTTTGGAATTCACAGAGTTTCCACAATGCAGTGACCCCAAGTGAAATAAGCGGCAAATTTCAAATAAAATAAATGGGGGTACTTTTGGTTGTGGTCCCATTAGAGGCTTTACATTAAAACCAAAATGCACAATCCCTCAAAATCTTAAGGTGCCACATATAAGGTGCCATATAACACACACGACGTCTCTCACGAGAACCCGACCTTTCACCCCGAGAGGTTACGTCACGAAGCGAGGAGAAAGTAAGGCCACGCCCTTTTCCAAACCACACCACTTGACCCAGGTCGCCGATGAAATGACGTCACAAATCATTCATAAATACCAACTTGTTGCTTCTGGCAAGAAGGTGCGTGAACGTGGGACGATAAACGCAATCTTACGGCATTGGATTGACAGTTAGTGAGAGTCTCTGCGCTGGTGATACAGTTTTTTTTTTAAATAGTTTTATTTAATGTTAAACTGATTTAAAGGAAATTGCTGACAGATATCTTCTTTACCGACATAAATTATGGTCGCCCATAGATGGAGTCACCGTCGTTTTGAGTGTTGCAAAATTTAATTTCGTTATTTCTCGCGGATTCCTCGCATTTGAGACTGATTTACAATCAATTAATCTTTACAGCTCAACGATTGGTAAACATGTATCGATATTTTAAGTCGTTATTATTTAATAGGGAAATCTTCTTAAGATAATTATTTAATAATTATCATTGTGTTCAAATACGCATTTAAAATAAAATCTGACGTATTTTTTCTTTTTATAATCCGATCATAACTTTTCTATTTATATTTGTTTTAAGAATGGCTAAAATATGAATTCTCGTGGCGGGATTACAACGGGCTGTGATTAACTACACGTAGTTCTGACGTCATTTTGTGTATCCTTTGCGTTCGCTTCTGTTTCTTGACGTCATACTGACGTCAGATTTCACTTCATGTCATAAAAAATGGCGACCCTCGTTTTCGTACGAGATTCAAACGCAAACATTTTAAACAGAGATATTTTAATCAAAATTGAATTTAGAAGAAAATAAAAAAATACATGTTCATTATTTTCTCACAAAAAAAAATAAAAATAAAATAAATTCAAATTTAAAGAGATTTCCCTATTATAGTGGTGTTTTAAAAAGGACGGCCGCTAGCGCCATCGGGTGGTCACCACCGTTACCACGTGTTACCAGCATCGATTGCTCAGCAGATAGCTCAACATTGAAGCTGTGTCTCTGACTTATTATGAACCCAATGCTTACGCTGGACACACATTTAACTGCGTTTCGGCACAGATTCAATTTCAACTTGAAGTTAATGGACACGAAAATTAAAATTCTCAATGGGCGTCACATCTTACATAAAAAACATAAGTAAATAATATATTGGTCTACTCATGTTACCAAAGTAATTTCACTCGATTGATTTGATTTGTTGTGTTTAACGACTAATTGTTTTGACGACTGGCCATGTGCTACTTGTCTAATGGCGTCGGTGGGGGATGATAAAACTAGCCGGGGCTAGAAGAGAGGAGGGGAAACCCGGTGCCGGCACGTAGCCTACTCCTGTCGAAGAGCACTAACGTACCTTCCGAAGGACGGTACAACGTGGACAACAGGATTCCGCCACAAATCCATGCTGTCGAGAGGTTGATAAGCAAGACGAGTGAAGTTGCTGTACTAACTTTCATCCCTCCAACCTCCCTCCCGAACAGAACTGGTCATGTATATGATGGTCCTCCATCCAATACCTGACCCAGCGCAGTGTTGCTTAACTTTCATCCCTCCAACCTCTCTCCCAAACAGAACTGGCCATGTGTATGATGGTCACCCATCCAATACCTGACCCAGCGCAGTGTTGCTTAACTTTCATCCCTCCAACCTCTCTCCCGAACAGAACTGGTCATGTGTATGATGGTCACCCATCCAATACCTGACCCAGCGCAGTGTTGCTTAACTTTCATCCCTCCAACCTCTCTCCCAAACAGAACTGGCCATGTGTATGATGGTCACCCATCCAATACCTGACCCAGCGCAGTGTTGCTTAACTTTCATCCCTCCAACCTCTCTCCCAAACAGAACTGGTCATGTGTATGATGGTCATCCATCCAATACCTGACCCAGAACAGTGTTGCTTAACTTTCATCCCACCAACCTCTCTCCCGAACAGAACTGGTCATGTGTATGATGGTCACCCATCCAATACCTGACCCAGCGCAGTGTTGCTTAACTTTCATCCCTCCAACCTCTCTCCCAAACAGAACTGGCCATGTGTATGATGGTCACCCATCCAATACCTGACCCAGCGCAGTGTTGCTTAACTTTCATCCCTCCAACCTCTCTCCCGAACAGAACTGGTCATGTGTATGATGGTCACCCATCCAATACCTGACCCAGCGCAGTGTTGCTTAACTTTCATCCCTCCAACCTCTCTCCCAAACAGAACTGGCCATGTGTATGATGGTCACCCATCCAATACCTGACCCAGCGCAGTGTTGCTTAACTTTCATCCCTCCAACCTCTCTCCCAAACAGAACTGGTCATGTGTATGATGGTCGTCCATCCAATACCTGACCCAGAACAGTGCTTTTATAAAAACCGATGAATTTCCACAAGAATTAACCTTATATAAAAGCCTTAAATTGCGATGTTCAACTTTTTAGTTTGTATCTGACCAGCTGACCAGCTGACCAGCTGGGGTAACATTTTTCTGTACATGTTGATTTAAATTGCGAAATTTGGTTAAAAACGTGTGCAATTGGGTTATAATTGTTCAAAATTAAAATCTCTATCCTATTGTGACACTTTGAGGGTGATTTGAAAGCGTTTTTTTGGTGAAATATTGATAATTGTGTTTGAAATTTCCTGCCTAGGAAAATTGGAGCCATGTCTCACAGTTCGATTTTTATTTCATTCAAAACTTGCCTTTTACTCACCCGCAGCAGTTTGGTAATACTGTTTATGCATGCCTATGAAAGTTATTGAAGAAATTGAGCACAAACGCTGTTATTTACGTTCGTTTTAAGTGAAATAGAAATAATTTTGCAAAAAGTTTGACAGATGCATTCATTTGTTTGGTTTTTTGACCACTGCAGGGTGAACGAATTCTTAAACTTATCTTTGCGGCAGTGCATTCAGGATATTCAAACGTCAATGTCAATGTCAACGTCAATGTCAAATTCTTTTCAAAATCTCTAGAACTGAAGGAAAAACGTGTGAAATTGGCTTATTTTGGTTCTTTATTCAGGATTTAATCCAACTACGTCTTTTTCACGGTGATTTTAAAGAGCATTATTATAGTAAAGTATCAAAAATATTGTTGGTGTCTTGGCTAGCAAGATGAAAAATAGCCACTTGACAAGCCCGTGGCATTCTTGTGGAGGTTATTTACACGTCAAAAAGGTTTGGAAAGTTAAACAATCTATTAACACAACTATTGGAATCTTTTGTAAACATATTTAAAGATATTTATTGTAAATAGTATACGAAAGACAAGAAATTTCTTAAAATACGACGATTTTTCTCCATCCCCAGCCTAGACAAGATCACACAGTTGATTCCAAGCCATCAATGATATTTGTGACAAATATGTAAATCAATAACAATCCTAACTTTCTTTGCAGGTCTTTTACACATTAAATAGGGTTTTTAAACAAACAAAACACACTTGATTAGTTTTTTATTGATAATTTTGCCAAAACTAGATTTAAAGTGACATTGACAGATCAAAGATAAACATTTGACAGATATCTTTCATCGAATCAGGACGCCGTGGATACTTATTTTATTTTCGAGGATGCCGTGATTATTCAACAGGTATTTAAATTCAAAACGTCATTAATGACGGAGTGCAGTTTTATCAAATCTAATCCAAATAAGCAATCTAAGTTTAATACGGTTTTCTATGGAAGTGTTTAATATTGTATAGTACTTTATGGTGTTACATGGTAGTCTATGTTATTCTATGGTATTCTATGGTATTCTATGGAGTTCTATGGTATTCTATGGTATTCTATGGTATTCTATGATATTCTATGGTATTCTATGGTATTCTATGGTATTCTATAGTATTCTATGGTATTCTATGGTAAACTATGGTATTCCAAGGTATTCTATGGTATTCTATGGAGTTCTATGGTATTCTATGATATAGTTTGGTATTCTATGGTATTCTATGGTATTTTATGGTATTCTATGGTATTCTATGGTATTCTATGGTATTCTATGGTATTCTATGGTATTCTATGGAGTTCTATGGTATTCTATGATATTGTTTGGTATTCTATGATATTGTATGGTATTCTATGGTATTCTATGGAGTTCCATGGTATTCTATGGTATTCTATGGAGTTCTATGGTATTCTATGATATTTTTTGGTATTCTATGATATTGTATGGTATTCTATGGTATTCTATGGTATTCTATGGTATTCTATGGAGTTCTATTGTATTCTATGGTATTCTATGGTATTCTATGATATTGTTTGATATTCTATGGTATTCTATGGTATTCTATGGTATTCTATCGTGTACTATGGTATTCTATGGAGTTCTATGGTACTCTATTATATTTTTTGGTATTCTATGATATTGTATGGTAATGTATGGTATTGTATGGTATTCTATGGTATTCTATGGTATTCTATGGTATTCTATGGTATTCTATGGCATTGTTTGGTATTTTATGATATTCTATTGAGTTCTATGGTATTCTATGATATTGTTTGGTATTTTATGGTATTCTATGGTATTGTTTGGTGATCTATGGTATTCTATGATATTGTTTGGTATTCTATGGTATTCTATGGTATTCTATTGAGTTCTATGGTACTCTATTATATTTTTTGGTATTCTATGATATTATATGGTATTCTATGGTATTCTATGGTATTCTATGACATTGTTCGGTATTTTATGATATTCTAGTGAGTTCTAGGGTATTCTATGATATTTTTTTTGTATTCTATGATATTGTATGGTATTCTATGGAGTTCTATGGTATTCTTTGGAGTTCTTTGGTATTCTATGATTTTGTTTGGTATTCTTTGGTATTCTATGGAGTTCTATGGTAGTCGATGATATTATTTAGTATTCTATGGTATTCTATGGTATTCTATGGTATTCTATGGTATTCTATGGAGTTCTTTGGTATTCTATGATATTGTTTGGTATTCTATGGTATTCTTTGGAGTTCTATGATATTCTATGAAATTCTATTGAGTTATATGGTATTCTATGGTATTCTATGGAGTTCTATGGTATTCTATGGTATTATATGGAATTGTATGGTATTTAACAATATTGTTAGGTGTTGTTTGGCACTTTAGGTTGTGGCCCTATTTAAAACTTTTGGAACGGCATCTGACAAATTTCGAAAACTTTTTAAAATATGCTTCAAGTCAAGTAAAATATAAATCAAAATGCCCACTCCCTCAAAATCTTAAGGTGCCGTTAGGCATCGGGTTCTGCTAGTTATTATTTAAAATCTTAAACGATTGTGTTTCAAAACGTGCTGACATCCAATGACAAACTAGTGAAAGGATAAGTTAACAATCACTGATTTATTTTCTACCTGCAATTTCACAATTCTTTGAAACTGGTTCAGGCCTTAGGTTCCAAACGGTTCATTCTAACGTTCCATATCTTTTGTCTGTAGCATAACATCAGCCCCCTGCACGTAGCAGCCAAGTGGGGCAAAACAAACCTCGTCTCCTTGCTGCTGGAAAAGGGAGCGACAATCGAGAGCAAGACTCGAGATGGACTCACTCCGTTGCATTGTGCAGCCCGGTCCGGTCACGAACAAGTCGTCGACATGATGTTGGAGCGACAGGCGCCGATCAGTAGCAAAACCAAGGTTAGGACCTACGTTTGTACAGTGGACTAGCTCTAATGTTATGCATATTCTTTTATTGTATATTATTTAATTGTGCTGAGGACAAGTATGTGGTATTTGTGTGAGCTCAGTTTAGGTTTTGGTAGTGATAGTGATAATAAGTTATAATAGTTATAAATGAAAGCAAATAAAATAATACTGCCATCGGGTTTGTAATTAAAGTGACTGTGCTAATCTTAAATGCTCACAGCCATCAGCACTTGGTAACGGTAAGTGCCACCCAATGGTGCTTGCTGCTGTCCTATTTAACAAACATCTACAATTGAATAATTACGGCTTAATATATTGATATTTATCACAATCTAGTCTCAAATGCAAGTAATCGGCAAGAAATAACGAAATACAATTTTTTTAAACTCGAAATTACACTGACTCCACCTTTGGGTAACTTTCATTTCTATTGGTATACAAATCATTTTTGGGTAATTTTTGCAAAGACAGTTTAGCATGAGCGCTAAGACTCTGACTAGCTATAAATCCAATTGTTATGCCATTAATATTGATCCTTCATTTTTCAATTTTACTCTATCCCTTTACGGCTAAGCTTATCGCAAGTAGACCATATTTGTAGTTTTAGTAAAACTAAAATGTGCCCAACGTTTCCTTTCAGAACGGACTCGCCCCACTGCACATGGCAGCGCAGGGCGATCACGTCGACGCCGCCCGCATCTTGCTCTACCACCGAGCTCCAGTCGACGAAGTCACCGTCGACTACTTAACCGCACTTCACGTAGCCGCCCATTGCGGACACGTTCGCGTAGCCAAACTGCTGCTCGATCGGAAGGCAGATCCGAACGCGAGGGCCCTGAACGGGTTCACACCATTGCACATCGCGTGCAAGAAGAATCGGATCAAGGTTGTCGAATTGTTGTTGAAGCACGGCGGGTCGATAGAAGCTACTACGGAGGTTAGTAATGCGGTTTTATTTGATGTTACTACGGATAAAGTTGGCTCAGATATATAGTATTTTTTTGGGGGAACGGTCGTACGACGGTAATCGCTGAGCCACGTAGTGTGCTAGTGAGAGGGATGTCGTATTACTTTCTTGGGCTTAGCATTAACGCTGGCTCTCTGAAAATAACTAAACACATCATAACGATACTATGTCACTGAGATGTTTTAAGATAGCTTACTAAACTGTTGGAAAAGAGAATGTAGGAAGCACGAGACGCGCCAGTAACCAGAACTAAGCAAAATATTTTGGCATTTTCCATAAATAAACCAGAGTTTGTTTACACCAATTGAGGACTATTTCACAGATTAAGTTCTATAAAAACAGGCTTTATGCCCTGTGAAAAGCAAGTAACAAGTATAAACACATAAAAAATCAACTGAAGCATTTTCTCGATTTCCAGTCTGGTCTGACGCCTCTGCACGTGGCCAGCTTCATGGGCTGCATGAACATCGTCATTTTCCTGCTTCAAAATGATGCTAGCCCCGACGTTCCGACGGTGAGGGGCGAAACTCCGCTGCATTTGGCGGCGCGAGCCAATCAGACCGACATCATACGCATCTTGCTGCGCAACGGAGCTCAGGTCGACGCCAGAGCCAGAGTGAGTTTGAATTTGAACAAATTGGCAAGTTGAAAAAACAGGTTCTTGTCAGATCACCGAAGTTAAACAACACTGCGTCAAGTCGTTTATTGGATTGATGGCCATCATACGTATGACCAGCTGTTTAGGATAGGTATATCCTAAGTCAAGCTAAGGCTAAGGCTAAGGCTAAGGCTAAGGCCTAAGGCTAAGTCAAGTATAGGCATATTTGAAGTTTTGGACTTTTCCTAAATATCAATTTATAGACACAGACACAGTGTTTTTCCGTTCCTACGATAGTTTTGTTAATAGTTAAGCTCTGTTTTAATTGGTCAACATTTTGGCATTGACCAAGGTCCTTATCAGGATCAAAAGTCCTTAAAAACAGAGCACAATCATTAACAACACCAAAAATAAACATGTCACATTACAGTAACTCGTTTTCTCTGTAATCCAGCAACGAAACTAACCTTTTCCGACCCCCGCTTTCTCAGGAGCAACAAACGCCGCTTCACATCGCTTCTCGGCTTGGCAACGTCGACATCGTGATGCTCCTTCTTCAACACGGAGCTGTCGTAGATTCGACCACGAAAGACATGTACACAGCGTTACACATCGCAGCCAAGGAGGGACAGGAGGAGGTAAAGTACCTTGTAGGCAGGCGGATAATGGACCACATCGACACAGTTTACCTCATGGAGTGGTTCTGGCACAAACGCAAGGAGTATTTCATCTAGTCGGCTTGACGATGTTCGGCGTTTTCGTGAGATTCTCGACGAATTTCGACGTAATACGCTGGCACTGTAAATATTTACGGCCTACGTCGGTTTTTGCATTAGATAAAGAAACTGGTTGGGGTTTCCGATGAACCATTTTTAACGCGTGAAGATGCATCCACCGAAAATATATAGTTAGTAACGCGACGTTTAATGGTGCTCTGAGAGTTTAGGTTAAATAACTGGTGCCATTGCCTTTTTTTCTTGAATTGTTGTTTAAAATTGTTTGGTTTTTGAAACGGTTTAATGACCATGCATAATGTTTAGGTAATTCACATTGTTGTTAAGATTTTCTTACATTGTTATACTCGACATGGCTTTCAAACTTGCCGCTATGGATTCATCGTTTGATTTAAGAGATTGACATCAAAATATCTCAGATTTGCAGTTTCTCAACACGGTTTTGTATAAACTTGGGCTGTAAAATTAGAAAATTCCTAATAAATCTCTGGTTTTTCAACCTATCTTTTGAGCTCGATTGCAAACGTAAAAACTTCACGCTTCAATTGTTTTCGCGCGTTCTCTGAATTAACCCTGAGCATGAAGTTGTCGTAAATTCTTTTAGTTTAAGAGCGAAATATACATATCCAGCGTTAGCATCATAAAGTGAAACTAAATGTATTTTCCTAACACTCGAAACGACAGTGACTCCATCTAGTAGCATCCTCTAGTTTTGTCAGTAAAGTAGTCATTTGGTGGCCATTTGGCACAAAGACAGCTTACAATTAGGGTTATGATTGTGTGGTAGCGTTTTATTTGATTTAGGTACCCTGTAAAATTGATTCCAAGCCGATTTATTTGCGTTTGTGCCTTAACTGCCATGCATTTCAGTTCGATGGCCGTTTGACTATCGTTTCGATATTCAAATCTGTCTAAGTTCACACACTCTTGTTCCTGTTTATTTTTTACTTCTCTTATTCACATTTTCTTGGAATTTTTTTCTATATCTATTGTGATAGTCAACTTTTTCTCTGTACCTATCAACAGTTCAGCAAGAGAATCTAATTTTCCTTCATTTTGGGGTGACATGTGTGCCAGCTGTCATTTAAAAAAAACACTACAATTCATCTTCGCTGATGAACGCCATTTTACCTTTTGTCGTTCCATGATGTTTTGGAATTCTGAAAATTTTCCTGCTAATAATAACAATATTTGAAAATATTATACAGCTATGACAAGTATTTTGAAATCCCGCTACAGAAATTGTAACTGAAATTTCATACTAGAGTTAAAATAGCAATGCAGTTCTTGTGCTTGTAACTCACGGGCTAGACTGTAGCAATGCAGGGGACAGTCCTTGTGCTGGTATCTTCTCTCACGGGCTAGACAGTAGCAATGCAGGGGACAGTCCTTGTGCTGGTATCTTCTCCCACGGGCTAGACAGTAGCAATGCAGGGGACAGTCCTTGTGCTGGTATCTTCTCTCACGGGCTAGACTGTAGCAATGCTGGGGGACAGTACTTGTGCTGGTATCTTCTCTCACGGGCTAGACTATAGCAATGCAGGGGACAGTCCTTGTGCTGGTATCTTCTCTCACGGGCTAGACTGTAGCAATGCAGGGTGCAGTCCTCGTGCTGGTATCTTCTCTCACGGGCTAGACTGTAGCAATGCGGGGGACAGTCCTTGTGCTGGTATCTTCTCTCGCGGGCTGGACTTAATTGATACACATTTCTTTGTTATTCATATCTTGTCAAGTTCTTCATCGTCTTAAACTATTATTTCATCTTGTGGAAATCTTATAAGTTATGTTATTTGTTCTTTGCTAATTTGTTCTTTGCATGAATTCTTCGTTGTTGGAATGTTGTCTCTCAACAATAAAACTTGTTTAAAACCGTTATTATTTCCAAACTTTGCTTGCTTTACTTGTACCAACTCAAGTACATATAAAATCAATTAGTTTTATTTATTAGCTAACTAGCACAATTCTAACTGTGAGTCCTTAGACTGAATTATTATAAACTATCACTCCCTTTCTATTAAGCTGCTAGTTTAAACCATTGTTGTACCTCATTATCCCGAAATCCAAACCTTTCCGATCTCTTGCTTCTCGATTTACGAGAAAAATCATCTTCCGAACATTCTTGATCCCGAACGATTCCCATCGTCGTGCGTTTACTTGGCGGTCGTATGTCGGTGCCGACGAAGACTTTAATTTCGTGACCTGAAAAATTTACTCCAATCAATAACCGATAGCCAGGTAAGCGCGCGCTTTTCATCCTTTCCATTTTCTTCCCTAACCCTACTTACCAGTAAACAGATAAATTCGTTGCTCTTCGAAGATATTTTGTCCAATAGCAAGTTGTGCATGAATAACTAATCTTTGATTGCTTTATGCTCGTTAGCTATCAGCACAAATACAATTTTTAAGTTTAAACGATAATTCTTTGCTAAATCTACTTTAACAAGAACCTTTGCGCTTCGAATGATTTACAAAACATATAATTAACTCTAAACTACTCCAATTAAAATCAGTATCCCATCATCACTTGCTTCAAAAGGACATAGCAAGATGATGACGAACCGTTATTAACTGTCCTGAGTCCTGAGTGGATTTTATTAACGATACAATTTTTTTTACGAGTTCTTTCAAATCCACTAAAAATTATTATATAGTTTTTAAGTCGTTGTGCCCATAGGCTAAACAAATTACGACTTCAAATGACATACCATTCAATTTTTTACTATCTTCACTTCAAGTAATACAAAAATCATGTACTTTGCATACATTTAGTCAAGTATCACATCCTGTAGTCAAAGTTTCTTTGCCTTTTTTTAAACAAATAAGTCAAATTATTTTGTTTCTTCGCTTACTGGAAACTTCTCTATGATTCTTTATGATTATTATTGTGCCCATTTCCTGTCCCTTGCACGCCACCTATTACCGCCTTACGCTCGAAAGTTCTGTCAACCCTTCGATTCCCGCAGGTCGCGTCAGTGCTGCTCGAAAACGGAGCTTCGTTGACTTCGACGACCAAGAAGGGCTTCACTCCACTGCACTTGGCTGCCAAGTACGGCAACATCAAGGTGGCCAAGCTTCTGCTCCAGAAGGAGGCACCCGTAGATGCACAGGGGAAGGTGAGTGATGACCGAAAACTACCGTTCCGCTCGCCATATATTTCTTACGTTTTTACCTGCATTTTTTCTTTAAGAAAGTTGTATTGAATCGAACAAAAGTTGTAATGTCCAGAAAAGAAAAGTTCGTGAAACTTTTTAAAAAGTGTTATTATTACTCACTTTGCTCCCTGCTTGCATAGCATTTGCCAATTGTAATCGTCTTTCAAAATATTTTCTAAATCAGAGTTAAAGCTTCTAACTCAAAGAAACAGCTGACTTTTGCTGCATGTGATTGGTTGTTGCCATGACAACTGATTTAACTCCCAATTTATCTAGGAGTTAAGAAAATTGTAATATTGGGACTTAGACTAGCAGATGTAGTCTAAATTAAAGTTGCTTGGTCATCCAAAAAAAAATTGATTGTTATTATTATTTTTTGTTTTCAAGGAAATTGGTGCACGTAACAATGAACCTTGTCTTATTATTGTGTGTCCACAGAATGGAGTGACGCCCCTGCACGTCGCCAGCCACTACGACCACCAGAACGTCGCATTGTTGCTTCTTGACAAGGGGGCGTCGCCGCACGCCACTGCAAAGAACGGTCACACGCCGTTGCACATTGCTGCGCGAAAGAATCAGGTAATGGCATCCAACTAACCTTTTTGTTTGATAGGTTTGCCAATATCTAATTTCTCGTTATCTATGCTGGAGAATGTGAGCAGCAAAGAGCATGTGAAACAGTTGGTTTTCAAAGGAACTAAAATAAAATATTGTGCCAAATGAACAAAGTCACCTTCATAACTTTAGAGGTTCTGTTCTCAAGCGTGAAAGATGAAACCCAGACCGAGAATTCGTAAAGTAGCAAACCCAATGGAAACAAATACGGTCTAAACCTATAAATAAACAATTCCTTAGTATGTATACCTTATCACTGTACTCTTTTGAAAGATGATTTAAATTAATTAATTAAATTAATGAATTAACCCAAAAACTCCGATTCGACAGATGGACATTGCCACCACGCTCCTCGAATACAACGCAAAGGCCAACGCGGAATCGAAGGCCGGCTTCACCCCTCTGCACCTTAGCGCCCAGGAGGGCCACACCGACATGTCTACGCTACTCATCGAACACCAGGCAGACACGAACCACAACGCCAAGAACGGGTTGACTCCGCTTCATCTATGCGCGCAGGAGGACAGGGTCAACGTATCAACGATTCTTGTAAAGAATGGGGCACAAGTTGACTCGACTACCAAGGTGAGCAGCGTTACCTGTATTCTGATAAGTCCTCTTACTGGTAAATGCTTGCACTGATCATTGTTTAAAAATGCATTGGCTTATCCTGGAATTTTTTCTTTATCATTGCCAACTTTGTCAACTAAAAATATTATGAAACATACAAGATTCATTGATGGATACCACTGAAGGAGCTTTTAGCATTCAGAAGCTTCTTTATCAAAGATTTAACGTTTGGTAGCCATGCATATGCTGAGATCACCTGACAGAGCTTTGCAATTCTGCTATCTTATTTTACCACGGTTATATCATGGCCCCACAGCCAATTTCTCGGATGTAGAAAGCAAAATTATCTGAAGTTCGAAAGGGTACATGTCAGATTATAGCATAAAAAGTGTTTTTTGTTTGACGAAAGCTCTAATTTACATAAAGCGCGCTCAAATATGACGTCTAGGGTTAAAAAAATTATTGAAAATGTCCTATTGTCTCAATAAGTAGTTATTCAGCCAAAAGTCACATTGCCTGCAAGTTAAATTAATTCCGAACCCGCCATACGGTTTTCGTTTTCGTTCAGTTGGGACATCCCCCACGAAAAAAAATTAGCGTACTTAAACTCCTCAATTCTATGTCCATAGGGAGGTTACACACCCCTCCACGTCGCTAGCCACTTCGGCCAGCTGAACATGGTGCGATTCCTGACGATGAACGGTGCTGATGTCGGGTGTGCCACTGCCGCCGGCTACACGCCACTGCACCAGGCCGCTCAGCAAGGTCATGCTACGACAGTGCAGCTGCTGCTGGACAAGCAGGCGCCACCCAACGCACTCACCCAGGTGAGTTGGGACCAAAATAAAATATGCTGTATTACAAAATAAACATGGAGCTGCTAGACAGATGTAGGACATGTCCTGGCAATTTTAGTTGTGATTAATCTTCAAGATAGGGTAACTTTATTAGCCACTATTGCCATTGGTAACCAAACTTGGTTCTAAGGTCAGGTTCACTTTTACTGATATGAGTAATTAAATCAGAACAACGTGTTAAAGATGTTCCGTCACTTCAAACAAATGTAATTTTGTAGCTGTAAATATTTTTGTTATGTGCAAATCTCCGTTTATAATTTGAATCTAGTAGATATACATTGAAAACCGCTCAACGAGTTCAAGAAAAATTGTCAGACATAACAGCAACTATTCATAAATCATAAACTATTCTCTTTTGCTAAAATTTATTTTGATATTTAGAGTCATAATTATTTAATTCTGGAGGCTTGTTTAAAGGAAATGGCCACAAGCGCCATCGAGTGGCACCTACCGTTACCACGTGTTGTTGGCTCGTTTGCTCAGCAGAGAGTTAAACACAAACCCTGGCTTATACCTTTAACCAACTGATGCCCTAACCACACATTCTACATCGAGAGTAATTCGATTTCTCCCCTCGTCCTCCGCAGCAAGGTCAATCGCCGCTGTGCATCGCGCAGAAACTCGGCTACATCAGCGTCGTCGAGTGCCTGAAAGGCGTCACGGAGCCGGTGACCAACGGCTCCGTCGGCGCCGACGAGAAGTACAGAGTCGTCGCGCCAGAAACGATGCAGGAGACTTTCATGTCGGACTCGGAGGAGGAAGGAGGTGAGTCGTTGGTCGGTTTCGATATCGGGGATCGTGTGAGACTCATTACGATCAAGATCACGTTCTGGTGATGCTTGGTTAGAGGGGGGGGGGGGAGGGGGGGGGGGGATAATTAGATTTTTTTTTGTGATGTTGACCATTAAATTTCAGGAGTTTGGGTTTCGGGATGGACTTACATCTTTCTTTGCTATTTTGCTTTTTATTTTTGAGAAAACAGATTTATGTTGTATTAGCATTAATCATTGTTTTTGGACTTACAGCTTGTTTATCTAACCTTAGCACCAGTTTTGAAGAAAAAAAAAACTTTTTAACTGGCTTTTTTAATGCTTTGTTTAGCAACTAATTTATGGACTTTTTGAAACTTATGCCTATTAGACTTAATCAACGGTCACAACTGCTTTAAACTACTTGATAAGGTAAAGACATAAGTTGCAAAATGTCAAGAGATTAAGTTTTATTTACATAGCATCAAAAGACAGTTTAACTTTTTTTTTTTATCTTTAATCACTACTTTCCAGTTTTTGACAATATATTGATTTGGATTTTATTTAACTTCGGGTGCTTTGCGTGATATTTCCTCTTTTTTTCATCTACATGGAAATTTAAAAGTAACATTCAGAAGTTAAATATTCTTGATCGAGGAAGTCCCCAGTTCATGTTCATGGAAAGTTTTATTATTTTTACTGTCTTAATAAATGTGCATGCATTGGGCAGGTATTGTTGATTGGAATTAACGGGCATGTCACAACAAAGCAATACCAGAACAGGATTTCTTTGGAATAAGGAAGTGGAGGTGACTTTAGGATGAAATCTTATTTAAATTGCAAACGCTTGCAATGCGCGGGGTATGACGTTCTTTGTATATTTACCTTTATGACACTCAGTTTAGCATAGATCAAGCTTACACAGATATTTAATCCTTATGGGGCAAGGTCTACCAACGATAAAGCTTGCACAGATATTCAATCCTTATGGGGCAAGGTCTACCAACGATAAAGCTTGTACAGATATTTAATCCTTATGGGGCAAGGTCTACCAACAATAAAGCTTGCACAGATATTTAATCCTTATGGGGCAAGGTCTACCAACGATAAAGCTTACACAGATATTTAATCCTTACGGGGCAAGGTCTACCAACGATAAAGCTTGCACAGATATTCTACTCTTATGGAGAAAAGGCTACTTTAGCAAACGCTATGCAAAAAAAAATCAAAACAGACATAAATCTGTTGCCGGAGTGCATTTGCATAGCGATGAGTGATGAAGAAACGTAAAGTGATAAGTGATAACCAGTAGTGCAAGCTAGACAAGACTAAATTGCTAATAATGCATCCCTTGGATGATTTCAATTCAAATATATTTTGCTTGTAGAGGGAAGTGTCCTACATTTTGTAGGGCTGACTGGAGTTTTGCATAAATTTGATAAGCGAGTTTGACCGGGGGGGGGGGGGGGGGGGTGGACCAGCTGTTGTTCTCTATCTTTAACGAGTGAAAAAGATTCAATGTCTGAAACTTCGACTGGTCCATCAAAGGAAACAAAAATATGTCAAGACTTTTTTCTTCTTGTAGCAAGTCACCTCCAGTTCGTTAAACTTCTAGTTTCTGCGTTTTTTTTCTCTGTTTAAATGGGGTTTTTAGCCGACATTTTTTGCTTTGTTTTCTAATTTTCTTGTTTTTTACGCAAGATTTTCTGCAATTTACGTTACTGCAGGTAGGTTTGCGTAGAGAAAGCAACTAGGCTTTGAACTTAACTTTTTTATCGCCATAAATTTTGCAGTTTAAAAATACTAGAATGCATTGCCGCCTACTCCCACAAGAACTAAAATTGATTGTAGTAAAACTTACATAGAGGCATTGAGTTGATAGGGTTAGTCAGAGAACCAGCGCTAACGTTAAACCGACTTTGCGAAAAAAGACCGCCAAATTACTCATTACCGTGACAAAAAATGGAGGACGCTACTAGGTTTTGTGTGAAGATTCTTGTATTTGAGACAAGTTTACTCTTAATTAATCTATATTTATTCCAACCTTAACGATTGATATACATGTATATAATTTATTGGTAGAGAGGTTTGTTGGACGGTCGCAAGCGTCATCTGGTGGCACCTACTGTTACCACGTGTTGCCGGCTCGTTTGCTCAGCAGAAATTTTTACGTTATCGCTGGCCCTCTGACTTAATTGTAGAGGTCTTGAAAATTATTGACCACATCAGTAGTGTGCAGTAGGGTGAGGACGTGGGCATGCTCTCATTTTTACAATATTGGTTAAATTAACTAAATAAACCACTGGTAGTTGAATTCTATTTTCCGACTTTGTTTTGGAATCACCTTGGTAACCTTAAAGTGGGTAAGCTCAGCATACCCAGCATACCCTAACTGCATGCCCTTGGACCTCATTACCGAAACCATTTACAAACTAAAATAATGCAATTATTTGAATTTACCTTAATCAATCATTAACTTGTACACAACTTATTTTACGTGCATCAATACTTTTGTAGCGTTTCTTACTAAATTAGCGTAGCAATTCTTGATAGTAGCTCGTAGCATTTAGCACCCGTCATGCCGCTACCCGAAAATGCAGAAAGAGTTATTTTTTGTAAATAACAATGTCCCAAATCTTGTTTCAAATCGACAGGCAAACTTTCTAATCAGAGCTTAAGGACTCTCTAGCTACCTATTTCGATGTTGCCTGTACATCCATTTAAAATATATATTTTTTCATCTTCACAATTTTCACTATATGCGTTGTACTTTCGATATTCCGACCAAGTTGGGCTTGAAAAATGGTAACCGTAACTACAACCGAAGCCTCGTTAGCGGCCAGTGGTTTCTGAAATCGCTGGAAATAAAGCTCGGGGATTTTTTACTCGGCACGTGTATTTGTCGAGAGTAGGAGTAGATTTATGAAAAAAATAGTCGCTAGTGCATGTCGTAAACAGTTATATCAAAGTAAGTAGAACCAAACAAAGCATAGAGGAAATCTATTTGAATGATACCAACTTAAATAATAATTTTTTTTTATAGATAAAAACAATCAAGATTAACTGAATATTTCTTCACTAGAATTCTGTTAGCTAGAAATACAATTGTAGGAAATTTTTAACATTCGAATCGGCATCAAATGAATGACTGCATGTATGAGTAAACTAGAATAACAAATCTATGTGATTCGTTTTAAAAAACGCAGAACTCGTCAAAGTACAATTTTTTGTTTTTTTATTTGCCGATCGCTAATCGCTGATTGGTCGCTCGTTGGTTTAAAGGTGACGTTGAATTGACTGATATCGGATCATACGGCAAACCTATTCACGCCCAACATGTCTACTTGCCCTATTACGAAGGTCAATCTCTGCACTTGCGTAAGTTCTAGTTCACACAAAATGTATCACGATCCCGAACAGACAGGACGAGTTTCGAATTGCAATCGCTAGCCGCACAGCTGGAGGTCCGAAACTAGCGAATCTCCGTTGACGAGATAAGTTCGTACTCGCTTAACGTTTTTAAGATTGGACCCCATTTCCTAAGAATTCGTCATAATTACCAAGGTCTTCCATAAGCATTACATCACAGTGGAGTGTGATGAATCCAATCCGTGATCTCGTATGTTTTGGCGGTAAATTAAAAGACTGCTTGTCGCTTGTAGAAAAAGATGGTTAGCTTTCCTGCTTTTTTTTTGTGGTTAGGTAATTTTATTTGATAGTCAAATATTGATTGAAATGTGTGATGTACATTTCTAACCAGATAGCAAATGAGATGTATGTAGGTGAAACAAAATTGAAGCACATTTGAAACTTAAAGATACGGTGCTTAACTGATTTAGATCCAGCGGTTAAAAGTGTGGGAATCGGATCATCGGTGGATATTGTCTCTCAAACAAATCTTTTACGCTTATAGCTATGCAAGGTGGTCCAGTTAAAAAGATGTGTGAAATCTTTCAGATGGAAAAATTAATGGATGAAGTGTGTGTTATATTTTTTTATGATGCTCAATGTGGTTGCTATTAGCGTAGTAAAGGTTAGCTATGTAATGGGTTATTTTCTCGCGGCCGAGACAAAGTTGTGCGGATAGCGATTGCAAGTCAGCTCTGAAATCGCACCCAATGTTGCACGCTCCACGAACAATACCTCGCTTTGCATGCTCCTGCGACTTGCCTCTTCTTCTTCATCTATTTAACTCTCTTAATCGGAAAACCTCTACTGAAATGTCGTTTTACTTCATAATCGGGACAATAATGGGTATATTATGTAATTAACCTTAAGTAGGTTTTATGACAGATTTTGACAAAATTATGTGAGACTCTTCTGAAGACATTCATATTGTGTTACACATATATTTCTTTTACATACATCTTATATACATTCTGATAAAGCATATTTCCCAAATTCTCACTATAAATACCATCAACATCAAATCGAACTGTCAGCTGTCAACTGTCTCTTACGTATTTTAAACTCATCGAACAAATAATTTCTAGTAGAATTCTCTTCTTCTCTTACGCCTGGTCTAAGTCATGATGAACTATGTACTAACCTATCAGGTATGTTTTTAAAACAAGGCATGTATGGCGTACTTTCAGTAAAATATAAAGACATCATTTAAAACTTTGTAACAAAATACATACTACAGATTGCTTGAGGTTTAGACCAGGTAATTGGGACATTTTTTCAGTAGCACCTGATATTAAGTTGTCAGATGTAAAACAAAGGTTGGCAGTAGCTAATTGGATATAATTTTTACATGCTAATTAAGTAAATAAACAGCCCACTGAAACACTACTTTATGGCAACATATATTTAAATATCTTTTCAAACCAAGCTGTTATTCCTTACTAGCACTTTATCTTAAATAAATTTATGCACGTATATGTGTAGTTATTTCTTATTTACGTAAATTAAACTGGCTCTGAGATAGTTTTTCAGTGTTCTTAATTTTTTTCAAAATTTGTATCCAAGAGGCTGTTGCCCCACAAATAAAAAGTACTGTAAAGAAATTTTAAAATCTGAAAGTAATTATCCAACGTATCGTGGCATGTGGTCAATCTGGTTCGACGCCTTGTTTTGGAGTGTGGTATTAACGAGGTAGCGTTCGCTTATTTTAGGTGAAGACAACATGCTGAGCGACCAACCGTACCGCTATCTCACGGTGGACGAGATGAAATCGCTCGGCGACGATTCGTTGCCCATAGACGTGACCAGGGACGAGCGCATCGACTCTAACAAAGAAAGCGCCGGTGAGTTTTCTAGAAGAGATCACCACGTGACAATTTCCACGAAAATCATAACATTTTCTTCAAGTTGTAATGAACATCGAGGTTATACGCCGTCGCCTGTTATCAAAGTAATTTCCAATAATAGTAAAGAGCTTCTAAAAGTGAAAAGAAAGTAGCAATCCTTGTGTATTTTATGTATTTTTTTGTATGTTTATTTTATACACTTAGACTGACTGGAGCCACGAAATAAACCGAGAGAAATATGCAAAGCTTTATGAGCGATGCATCTAAGTTTGAGTGGGGACCTGTCTCGATTTAACATCGGTTAGGGTTTTTCATGTTTTTGAAAGTGTCTTAACTAAAAAATCTCTCAAATATTACAAAAAAAAACAAAAAAAAATGCCAAAAAAAGGGGTGTTCCTGTATATATATTTTAAAATTAATTCCAGTTATTTGCGACTAGTAAGAAATGCCCTGTCGCAATTTTTCAGCTCCTCCGCAAGCGATGGACGACACGATCAGTCCGCAGCACATCAAGGAAAGCTACGCGCAGTTCGCTGCAGCCAATTACGCTCCAGACAACGTCGACATCAGCAGGCACCCGATAAACGTCGGGTAATAAACTGCGGTCCAAACTTTACCTTTGCTATCAAACCTGTCTTACTCTGTGGGATTACAGTTTTAGCGGCTATTTAAACTTGGTCTTTTTGTTGGATCTGCACTTACTGCACTTTTCAATCGTCATTGGTTGCTTTGCATTGAGTGACATGAAACAAGCAATGGAAATTGAGTAATGCAGTATGGTCAGGAATGGCCAGTTTAAATGGCCAGCTAGGCTATTGCTCTAATTTGATGTTGCATGAGAACTGTGTGCTTATTATTGTTTTTTTAACCAGTAAATCTAGTGTAAATACTGTAGGTAGACTCCCTTTGCTGCCATCTATTTTTAGGAATTTTAGTCTGTAACACACGTCATTTTTTTAGAATTCATCCTCGCAGAATGCACTCTACTGATAAACAGAAACCCTGAATGGTTTGGGAGTTTTTTTGTTATTTATGCCGTATTCGACTGGCTGCCCCGACCTGCCTCTGTATGCAAAGGGGGGTGATCAATGTTTTCAACTGGGCATGTGACTCTGCCCCAGTGCAAATTGCTCGCTCTCGGGTCACCCCGGTGCTCTTTTCTTGCTCTGAGAATTTCGACGGTGCAATTGGAAAACTAATTAATGCACTGACAGCTAATGATCACGTGTTCGGGTGGGAGCGCTCTCGCTCGGAGCTGGTGCAAACCCGGTGGAGACCATGACGTAATCGAGCAAGTTTAAAACCCGCCCTGGTGCAGGCCAGTCGAAAACGCCATCAGTAAAAAATTATCACCACGATAGGAACAGAAATTTTTGATCCACTATAGAACAATGAAAATTAATTTTATTGTAAGGAAAATCTTGTGACTACCATTGTTAAGATTTTTTGTAGTAACCACAGTAACTTGGTTTTAGAAGTACTTGCAAAAGATTGCTTGCATTACAAATCATTAGCACTAACTTACTTTGCCCTTACTTAACAATACTTGAAATTGTGTGGTAGTTATCGTTTTATGCTTGGACCTTATTCCCAAAAGGTAATTTCAATAAAAAACTACAATTTACCATGTATTGTATACTACCCCACATCGATACAATACGCTGTGACATGCCTAATGAATAACTGAACTAACACGATATATTTTCACGCTGGTTCCTCTTAACATTGGTGGCGGATTGCAGGAAGCTTCAGTGGAAGAAGTAAGTGGACATTTGAGGCTTAGTTATTGTAGATATTTTAATTTTTCAAAACATAGACTTTAGTTGTTAGCTTTTGCTACATCTCTAAGGTTGGGTTTTACCAAAATGTTCAACTATAAGTTGGATCTCTAGCTCACAGAAACATCTGAATTTCACTGCATGTGATTGGAAGTCGTCATGGCAACAGTTTCAACAAACACTTCAACTAAGAGGCGAGATTTTGGTAAAACCGGACCTTCGGTGTTTTAAGATGACGATTGTAGATTTTTCGACGGACTAGAACAAAAACCATTTCGGTTGCTCATCTAAACTGCCTTTTTTTTAGTGGCTAGTAATTAAATTCTGTCAACCTGCTGTCAGAATTTGTGTCAACACTCTTTCAACAGTTTTTCTCTGATAGATTGTTCAAGTTTATATATAACTAATACGTTTATATTAAAATAACAAAACATGTGCCCCCAGATAGGTTAGTTGGTTGATCAGCAAATGAGAAATACTGGCTAAGTATCCCTGCTTGATTTTTAGAAATAAAATACAAAACAACACAAGGTTTCAACACAAACTATTTGAAATGGGTTTTGAATGCTAAGTAAAGGAGTAGGATGCTAAGTAAGTAAATAAAAGGAGTTGTTCTTTACTTAGCATTCAAAATCATTTTCAAACAGTGTTTGTTAAAACTAGTGCTAAGGCCAAATCAAGTCCACATGAGTCTAAAAACTGTCAACATAAGGTTTTGATGAAAACCCTTTAAAAAGCAAATAGGTTGCCAAGCGGCTGGAAATTTGCTGTGGTGAAGAAGAAGAGAGAGAAGGCACGTAACTAACCAGAGAAAAAAATTGGCATCACATGTTTCTCTTGTCGAGAAGTTTCTAGAATTTCCTAGAGTTTAAACATTTTGACATTTTGCCATAGAGATAACTAGCCAAAACATTAAAATTCTCAGAAATTCTAGAAATTTCTTGACAAATGCACCACGAGAAGCCGGTTAGTCTTCTCACGTCTTCTTCGGTTAGTTGTGCCCCCTTTCTCTTTCCTTCATCAACATGTAAAACTATGAAATCCTATAATCCGGTAAAACGGCCGCTAACCGCACTTTCCGCCGTCAGCTTCCTGGTGAGTTTCCTGGTGGACGCCCGCGGCGGGGCCATGCGTGGCTGCCGCCACAGCGGCGTGCGCCTCATCGTGCCTCCACGCAAAGCTGCGCAACCCATGCGCGTGACATGCCGATACCTGAAGCGAGACAAGCTTGTGCATCCTCCGCCTCTGATGGAGGGTGAGGCACTGGCAAGCCGCGTACTGGAGCTAGGACCCGTTGGCGCCAAGTTCCTCGGGTGAGTCCAACATCTGCCATAAAACTTGTAGCGTTGAATATTTATTAACTATTGGTCTGCTAAAAAAATTTTTTTGGTGGCACATTAAGTATTCAGCAGGCTGTTAACAAACAGAAATCATCTTTTGATTGGCTGTTGCTAAGCAAGTAAATAACCTGGATAGAGCATAGGATCCAGCCAACTGATCTCAAATAACCTGAATAGAGCATAGGATCAAGCCAGCTGATCTCAAATAACCTGGATAGAGCATAGGATCCAGCCAGCTGATCTCAAATAACCTGGATAGAGCATAGGATCCAGCCAGCTGATCTCAAATAACCTGGATAGAGCATAGGATCCAGCCAGCTGATCTCAAATAACCTGGATAGAGCATAGGATCCAGCCAGCTGATCTTAAATAACCTGGATAGAGCATAGGATCCAGCCAGCTGATCTCAAATAACCTGGATATAGCATAGGATCCAGCCAGCTTATCTCAAACAACCTGGATAGAGCGTAGGATCCAGCCAGCTGACCTTTAATAACCTGGATAGAGCATAGGATCCAGCCAGTTGATCTCAAATAACCTGGATAGAGCATAGGATCCAGCCAGCTGACCTTAAATAACCTGGATAGAGCATAGCATCCAGTCAGCTGATCAAAATTGAAGTCAGGCAAGCTATTGTTGGCAACAGGCAGGCGTTCTGTAATCTGAGGTTTCTCTATGATTTTAATACTAATTTAAGAGATTTTGAAGTATGTTTTCAACCAATTTTGACAGTAAAAATGGTGAAAGCCACAAAAACTACTGATAAAAGCACTTACAATAGTACAGGCTCTTCAAGAAAACTCAAAATCAGGGACTCTCCAGATGGCGGTCTTTAATCAAAGTCTCTCTATGGCAAGCGCTATCCAGCTTATTTGAGATCTGTGCAGTAGTCGCGTTCATATTAAAAAAATGTCAACCGCGTCTTTGCAAACAGGCCGGTGATAATCGAGGTGCCGCACTTTGGGTCGTTGCGCGGGACGGAGCGCGAGATCGTTGTGTTGCGGTCGGACAACGGGGAGACGTGGCGCGAACACACGGTCGAAGCGAGCGACGAAGCCATCCACGACGTGCTCAACGAGAGCTTCGAGGCCGACGGTGAGTGAAACAACCTGTTGGCTTCTCACTTTCGGGAATTATTCTAGTAAAGCAAACGCCGGTTTTCGTGAGATCACCGAATTTAAGCAACACTGTGCTACGTCAGGTATTGGATAAGTGACCATCGTACACATGACCAGATCTATTTATTTAAGAGAGCCTGGAGGGATGAAAATTAGTACATTCGTCTTGCTCTCAACCTCTCGACAGCATGGATTTGTGAAAGAATCCTTTTCTTTGTTTTGTATCGTCCTTTGAAAGGGACGTTAAACTGGTGGTCCCCTTGGTGCTCTGTAACAGACATAAGCTAAGTGCCTGCACCAGGTTTTCCATTCGAGGTTCTAGGCTAGATTAGGTTCATCATCATCTGCTCATTCACCGACGCCATTAGACCAGTGCCACACGGCCCGTTGTCAAAACAGTGCGTCCTTTAACACAAATAATCCACCACAGACAAACTTCCAGAATGAAACCTACCAAAAACCTTTACCTTGATATCGACAGAGATCAGCGCGCTCGAGGACCCCGGTTCAGGCCGCACGACGCGAATCCTGACCGCTGACTTCCCGCAATACTTTGCGATCGTCTCGCGAGTGCGCCAAGAAGTTCACGCTATCGGACCCGAGGGCGGAATGGTCTCTTCGACCGTCGTGCCCCAGGTCCAAGCAGTTTTCCCACCAGGAGCGCTCACCAAGAAGATCAAAGTCGGACTTCAGGTAAACTTGTGCAAGCCTCGTAAAGGGCTTGCCAGCGCGAGCATGCTAAGAAAGATTTCCGTCAATCACGTGCCGAAGAAGAAAAGGTTCTCGCTCGTTTGGTAGGGGGACATCGTCTTGGGGTATTCGAATTTGTGCCACTTTTTATTTGTTTTAGATTATTTTACATAGAGTTAGATACTGTTTTGTTATTTTAAGTTACGCTAAAATCTACCTGAACGCAGGTAGTTACGCCCTATGTTTAAATTGGTCGTGCAAAATGCATGATATCTAGAATTCCTTTCCTGCCTAAGATGGCAGAACAGCTTGTTTAATTCGGTTTTACTCACTATGACAATAATCACAATGCCGTTCTTCCTCCCAACGAAATGTTCTAAAACACAAGCAACCTACTTCCCACTTAATTTCAAATGTAGCCTTTGGGTACAAAGAGTACAAAGGGTGTAGCTGAATGAAATACTGGTTTATGTGCTTAACTGTGTTTATTAACTGTTTTCACCCTTGAAAAAGTAACAGACATAAGTTTAAAAAAATCAGAAAAATTGTTTTATATTGCATTCAAAAACCAATTTTATTGTTTCGTTTTGGTCTAGCTGTAAATGCTGTTTTCTTTGGATGAGGTTTTTATTGAATTACTCTGCTTTTTTCGGTTGAGTTTGGTGTTTTGTCGGGTCTACATGGACTGGAGAGTACTTCATGGTTGTTAGATTTGGTCCTTGATCATCAGTCCCTGGTCCCTGTCAACTGGGGACATTGAGGTTTTGTCAGGAGTGCCAATATTTATCTTAAATTAACCTTTTCACTTGCCATGCATTTCTTCTAATGTAGTGGTAATGGTGGTGACTTGACTATGACTAAGGGACATTGGACATTTGTAATTTGCTTGCTTAATTTGAAAGGTTTTTTGTGGGGTATTGAGTGGGATGGTTTGGAAATTGTTAGGCTAGTCAAGATTTTGTTCTGTAGGTCAATCGTTTTTGTCGATTGGCTAATTCTAACCAGTTGATGCTGGTTTTAGAACTTGGGCAAAGATTTTCTTGAAGATTTCAGTTTTGCTTCAGCTGAAATTTTAATGGATGCCTTGAGGTCCTATGTCTAGCTTAAAGGGAGTTTATTTTTACTAAATCCTTCTAACTCCGACTTAGCAATTTGATGAATGCGTAGAGTCGTTAAGTGAAAAGTTAATTGATAGAGCACTAGAGCTATTTCAGATAATTTTAGATAAAAACATATTTTTCTAAAAGCTGGGTGGACTTAAGTGTAACATTTTTTTCATACTTGTTTCAAATTATCAGTTTTTTTAGTTAAACCTCTCCACATTATCAACATTGGATTTAATGTCAAATTTTATCTACTCATTTTATAAAATATACCAGCTTGTTCAAAGCATGCTATTTTTACATTTTGAAATTCTTAGCGATAGCAGTTTATTCAAAATTTTCATATTCATTCCCCCAATCATCATCGCTCATATTCATTTAATTCATTCTCTGCACTTGCATTTCCAAATTACATCGTAATTTACCGGCGACTATTTGTCTATTGAAGGAATCGAGATGGCAGAAAATGTGGAGAAGAATAAGGAATGTAGGAAAGAAACGAAACCGAGCGTAAGCCGCCGTCAATTCTCCGCTCGACGTTTCGTAGGACCGTTTAGTCGATCTCAACGATGCCGATTTTAATTTACCAAAAAGGCCTACAACGAAAAAGATAGAATAGAAACAAAATATTGATTAAATATATATGTATATATATATCTAGATATATATGCGTCAAAATTGAAATTACCAGATATTACCTCCAGGATATTGTAGAACATAACCGTAGAATACAACTGAGTAGGAACACATAAAGCTTTAATTATCGCACTCTTGAAATGATATGAAGTATTTCTCTCTTTCTCTTTCTCGCTTTGCCAGTAAGAAAGCTGAACAATATTACTTCCGCGTCTTTTGCAAACGCCGAGAGATCCAAACAGTAAATCTAAAACTATAACTGGACCTGTTTCTGTAACATGGAAATGTTTTGGCGCCATGTTTCTCAATGAGTTACGCTCAACTTTTCGCAATGGTTACAGCTTGCTTCTCTCGTGTCATAATATCATCCTAAATGTGTTCCAAGAATTCAAAAGGGCCAACTTTTCTATTAAGTGTCTTAATATATTAGGTTTATTATCTACCAATTTAGCTACACAGTGTCGACACCATTCAATTTGCAGTAATATTGTAGTCAATTATATGTAGACTTTTGCTTCATAACATGTTTCACAAATTGTATGTATGATAAGCCCTGAATCCGATTCTAATCTTACGGAACATACCTTGCAGTATTACATTGTCGGGTGACTTTCCTTCTGGAAGTTCGCTGCTTCACGAAATCCTGGTGTTCTTGAAACAACTTTGGGAACGGTTCTTCCAATCTTACGTTCCTAGCCGCATGCTGATAACGTTAGCGTAATGGGTGTTGGTAGTAGATCTAATATTTATGTGTTTTTTGTTTATTTTTTTTGTACGTGCAATCGGGGAGTTTTTATGCTGACAAATGAGATAATAGAAAAGTGAATATTTGTTGGCACTCTAAAAATGTTGACTCTTAAAAGTTGATGGCTTAAAATATTTGTGGAATTGAAAAGAACTAGTTACTGTCTACTAAGGATACGAACTGAAATTACAAATGGCTAACACACAGCCTTCTTGCCTATTAGCTCTAATGGGCAAATGTTGTTTGAAAGCTGAGTGTCAGCTGTTTTTTTTTGGTGGTTTTAATCCTATATATGCAGTACATTCAAAAGCGATGATACAGTATTCGTTCAGAATAGGATGGTTCGTTTATTACAAACAACTTTGCCTCCATTGCACTTACAAAATGTACCGAATATAATTGACACTGTTCCCACTAACGGTTCACTGGTTTGCTTTGCATGGTTAATTATTTATTATCCAATATAACCATGTTCTTAAATTTTTATGTAATTACCACTAATAACAAAGAAATTGCCCAATAAATTTAGTTAAACTCTAAGAAAAAAAAAGTGTAAGGAGTGATTATTTACGAGTTCGTGTGGAATCGTCTCGTTACTAACCTCAAAAGCACCAAAGCACGGTTCGAAATCGCTTGACAACTGCGGGTAAAAGAGCTCAGCAAAATCGACAGTCGTTTAACTAAGTTTGTTGGGCGGAAAAAAAAAAACTCGGATCGCGCAGTAACGATGCCGGGATTGAATGCTTCGAATTTGCGAATCGCGGTCATGTGTTGCTTCGTGAGAAAAAAATTAAATAAGAGCCTTGTTTTCGGAAAATGTTTACCTACGAAAGCGGTGTTTTGAACAGGTTTTTACATTTGAAATTGGTCCTAGTTGATGCGGTCATATTTTAAATAACTGTTGTTTGTGTGAAAATATTCACTAAAGTACTTCGGTAATGTCACGGAACACAGTAAACTTTCAACATTTATTTGCTTAAAAACAAACATTTCGGTGCTAGATGTTATTACCAGTGCTTACAGACCCTTAAATTCAGTCAAAATTACGTCGAATATTTGAATCCCAAGCCCAGGTACTTGATAAGATTGTCGTTCACGCAAAGGAAATATTTTCGTAATTGTTCTTAGTACTATTAGGAACGTTGCCTGCCCGTAATTCGCTGTCGAATTTTTAGCAAAAGAATGTTTTCCAGCACAATTTTTACTCCATCTTGCATGATCACATGAATACACAGAACGATTTTTTTTCAAATTCCTCCGCATACGTTCACCGTCGAGGCTGGATTTTCACGCTTTATGCTCAAGATTGCGAGTCAACAAACTTAACAGTAACAACAATCTAGTGAATACCTTTTTTGCTAACCGTTCAAAAATATATGGCGCTAAAAGAACAAAAATAAAATAAAATCGCAGATTCGTTAGTTTGACGAGTAATTTTGACACTGTTACCAAAGTACTGCAATCTTGAGTACACAAAAAAAAAAACTTAAGATCCAATCTCGCAATTTCTGTACGTATTTTAATGCCTTGTTTTTTCGATGAAACTGGGTAATTTCTTTGTACTGCTTGGCTGGCTCTACTATTATCTGTGTTGCATTGCAAGCGAATGCATATGAAATCGAACTTTGCTTATGTGCTGTATCCCTGCTAAACGTTCCTCACATCCTTCCATAGTGAATAAGTTTCAGTAGATCGTACAACAGAGTGTGTTTATACCCAGGTAATTCAAATCAACATAAATCAGTAATCGATTATCATTGCAGGTTTTTCACACTGTTCCATTTTTTAATTGTCGTTGCTTTGTTTTACGGCGAATTAGCACCTTGGCTTTACCCTGACTCAAAGATGGTCTATTCTTGCTCTAATTGTGCTTTCAACATTTAGGAACATCATTTTTAACACAAATATAATAGCTTAAAATGACATACCATATACATTGATAACACATTGATTTTTAATATCTGAAAAGATAGGTTAGGTACACTTCTTTAACTTCTTTTCTTGTTCAATACCAAAGTTGGTTTCACAAACTTGCAAACAGGTTCAACAACGAAGTAAACTACAGATTAAACTAGAATGTGACAGGTGCTACAATTCAAAAACAAGGTTCTTTCACTTAAGACACACTTAGATTATTGCATGTGTAGTGAAGACACCAAAGACAATGTCACAGTTGTAAAAAGGATTTTTTCAGACGAAATGTTTGAAATGTCGAGAAAAAGCCCGAGGAAAAAATAGCAAAAAACAAAGATACATATCTTATAACAGTTTATAGTGACCAGTTTATGTAACATAACCTATTTTTGTCAGTTAATCACACGTCACAATTGTCTGTAAATAACGCATTCTGCTAACTACAAAAACTCTACTGCGTTCGTTCGATGTTGAACCGAACTGTCACGAGTTCAGCGGTAAGTTACGATCACGTTCTAACCTTCCCGCATGTTACTAAAATGCCTGCTCGTAATTTAGTTACCTTCTGCCTTGAACCTGTCCTTCTCATCATCATTGAAGGGGCATTCTCTATCTTTTCTATCGACGAGAAGCGATTAGAAGTGATAATTTCTTCTGTTAGCAACGACGGGAAAACTGAAGTTTTCGCACATTCTCATTGAAATTTTAGTTTTGTGTAAAGAATTTTGAGGACCAAGTCTCGATAGATTTTCACTAAAGGTTTGTGTTTTCCTTTAGAAATATCCCTGCCAAGGAAAATTTTTGGCGTTAAGAATGCATTGACAATGTAGGTGTGCATCTGTGTGTGGTTGATATTACCTATTTCTTCTAGAAATGCTGTTATTCACTTCACAATTTCAAATTAATTGTTGACTAACTGGCTCTATCAGTTCAAGGCTTTTCACTTCTGGCAAGGGTTTGTAGATTTCTAGCCCAAACCTTAGAAGTCAAAAAAACTCAATGTGAAGTCTTATTTTTTACTTGTAATTTTCTTCACGATCAGGTTTAATTTCTAATTACTCAAGTGCGAGTGTACATTAAAATTTACTTGTAATTGCAGGATTTTTGGTTCCTCAAGGGCTGGATTCTCAAAGCAGAGCTTAAGTTTAACCCCCAGAGTTTAAAGATTATCACTCTATCGTAGCCGATGTTTCCATATTCTCGGGGGTTGTTACCACGGTGATGGCAAATTTACTCCCAATTTAATGGCAATTAGCTTCAATTCTGCTTTCTGGATTTGGCCCCTGTATATAGTAAGTGTGGTGTGAGTACGTTTTGATACCAACTACCATAGTTTTACTTGAGTTAAGCCCGTAAATTGAAGAGTGGTAAATTTGGTTGCATTTATGCAGTGCGTTTATTTTTAGAATTCTTGCACTAGTGCATTTAAGTCACTGTGAAAAGACTTGCAGCTCCAAAACAAAACAGTAATATTTTATCTGATTTTGATATAAGTAGTGGCTTTGAGTATTTTTCCCTGAAATTTAGGCCATGGGGAATTTAGGAATTCACAAACATAAGTCATGGAGGAAGAGTCCACATTAGACAGCACATAACGAAAAAATGTGGGTTCTTGGCAAACTGCAAGCACAGCCATGGTGTGGTTCATACCCCACGACCTCCAGGCAAGGCTGGGACACGAGACATGGAACATGAGGGCAGGGTCCACGTTAGGCATGGTGCGATGGGACAGGGTGGGTTCTTGGCACACTGCAAGCACAGCTATAGTGTGGTTCATACCCCACGACCTCCAGGCAAAGCTGGGACAAGAGACATGGGACATGGGAGCAGGGTCCACGTAAGGCAGGGCGCGATGGGACAGGGTGGGTTCTTGGCACGCGGCAAGCACAGCCATGGTGTGGTTCATACCCCACGACCACCAGGCAAGACTGGTAAACGAGACATGGGACATGGAGGCAGGGTTCTTGGTACGCTGCAAGCACAGCCATGGTGTGGTTCATACCCCACAACCTCCAGGCAAAGCTGGGACACGAGAAATGGGAAATAGGGACAGGGTCCACTTTAAGCAGGGCACGATGGGACAGGGTGGGTTCTTGGCACGCTGCAAGCACAGCCATAGTGTGGTTTCATACCCCACGACCTCCAGGCAAAGCTGGGACACGAGAAATGGGAAATAGGGACAGGGTCCACTTTAAGCAGGGCACGATGGGACAGGGTGGGTTCTTGGCAGGCTGCAATTACATCCGTGGTGTGGTTTCATACCCCACGACCTCCAGGCAAGGCCACTGTTCTTTGTAAGCCAAACGAAAATGTATCTAACTTTGGTAAGATGCAATGAAATTACTCTTGCCACTTGCCACCGGAGTTTGTTTAGATCTTTTGCAGGTCCATAGGCGCAGTATTTTGTTTGAATTGTAGCATTTATTGAAAGTCTACGCATTACAAGGTGAAATTGGGTGCTTGACTGGAAACATTATCTCTCCGTCAGGCCCAGCCGATATCTGCCGAACTGGCTGCCAAACTGCTCGGTAACCGTGTAGCAGTATCGCCAATCGTCACCGTCGAGCCACGTCGTCGAAAGTTTCACAAGCCGATCACGCTGACGATACCAGTGCCGCAGGCTGCCAACAAGGGCATGATAAACCAATACTCTGGGGAGGCGCCGACGTTACGTCTTCTCTGCAGCATCACAGGTAGGACACGCTGGGATTGGAGTTTGGTTCAGATGGGTTTCCTCGGGGGCCCAAGACTCTGTCTTGTGATCATTTGTACCGTTGTCATAAAGGTTTAAGATGTTTTTGAAGTCTGCAGGGCTTTTAACACTTTCTAGAAATTTTTTATCAGTACAAAAATATTGCTCAACAGCTTGGGCCAGCAATTTTATAAGATCTTTCAATTAGTTTTATATGTACAAAGGAAGTCATATTTATCAGGTCTCGTTTTATAGAAATTACGAACTTTATACCGTTTCTTTCAACTTAAATGCGAGTGTTGTAAAACAGCTGACGTCTGCCAGACTGGTTGCTATGGTACAAAATGAAGCGGAAACGTCAAATATGATTGGGCCATAGAGAGTTAATCAAGATTTCTTACAGACAAGTTTACTTTGGTTTGATGTTAACCATACGAACGAACAGGACATTTTAGATCTTGAATCCGGTTTAATGCTGAAAATTGCACTGCAAGTCATTCTTAGCAAGTTTTGGTAAAAACAAAAATAATTGCTTACCTATGTGGTAAAATTGTATGGCTATCGTAAACATATTCATTTGAAATTAGTTGCGGGATGGATATAAAATAACAATGTACTAAACTTTCTGCAACTTGGACTTTGTGTAGTTATTTTAAACTCAAATCAGAAACAACATGGGAACATGGGAACAACATTAATTTAAATTAATTTCTTTCTCATCTTGATGCCCTGACATTGCCTTAAACGGAAAGAAATTGCCCAAAGTAATTGATGGTTGATCGTTCAAAATGTGCAGGAAATCAAAATAAAAGATAATAAAGCAAAAATAGAAAAAAAAGGAAAAAAAAAAGTTTAATTTTGACTGAATTCAGGGTTGTGCAATTTTTTTTTTTAGTTTTTTTTTTTATAAAAAGCCGTGTCGTTTTTTTATGGTCTTAAGTCGATCTTGACATGAGCTGCTTCTTTATGACGTGTCAAAATCGAAATCGTAGCAAAAAAGTGGCAAAAAAAGCGAGCCCATCGGAGTCAAAACATGTCTTCGAATGACTGGGAAAGTTGCCGAAATGAAGCCAAGGACAATTAAATAGCTATTTATTAAATTTTGTGAATTAGTGAACAGAATTTATAAATTGATACTTATATGAATGATGTGAAACATTATTTGGGGTTGGTTGATTTGATATTTTTTAGTGTACATGCTGTAGCTTTAGGTAAACATGCCCGTAACCAAGCCTGTACCGAGTTAGCAACTTGTAAATTTTACGTAAAAAACTTTTGGTAACATAATGTCGCTAGTCGTTTTATCCGTCGATTACGAAATACGATTATCCGTAACGATTAGTCGTACTTGGTATCCTGTAACGAGTTGTGGTACTTTTACATATTACCTTTAATTGTTTATTTTAAAATTATTAGTTTCGTTGTTGGTGTGTTGTATTCTGTCGACAGCAGTATTGTTTTTTTGATTACTATTGTGTGTGTAATGGTTCGTGAGGGGTTAGCAACCTCAACCGTAGTGGGATATTGGAGCTACGCACGCGGCTACCTGTTTTTCGGTGGGCTCTGCAAGAAACGTTGTAAATACGGTTATTTTGTCGCAAATCGGAATCCGAAAGAAATTTTCTTACTGATCACAAAAATTTAGGGAAATTTGAATGGTGTACGAATCTTTGTCGTAAAAAAGGAAAGAGCAAGGGAGTGCAACTTATAGGAGAAGAAAATCAGCGTTGTGTGGTGCACTCACTAAGAAATTTGTAGAAATCTCGAGAATTTTTTTCATGAAGTGCACCTGTAGCTATGCCATCTTTCTTTATCGGTAAATTGCGCTCCATCTCTCTTTCCTTCTGCACCACAATACAAAATTTAGTGAGTTGTTAGTTTCTCAATTCTATAAATTCTTTAAGTTTTTAGAAATTTTTAATACGTTAAGAAAGAAATAATTTGCAACACAGATGCTAGCTATAGAAACTAAAATAATGCAGTCCTTAGAAAACACTGCAATATGAACTGCTAATTTTTTTTTACATTCCAGAAATGTGAACGTTTTCCTATGTTTTTTTGGCTACGGCTCGGTATTTGCTAAAAAACATTATTAATCCGTAGAGAACCTCTATGGAAAAATTTATTAATGATAGCGATTTGCTTTGGATACATATCTACTTATACCTAGTCTGAATTTTTTCAAACAAAACAATGCCAAAATTTACATAAGGCCCCCAAGATAGGTGATTGCAACAATTCAAAGTGACCACCTCCGGTCACAGACGTAACGCAAGAATTTTTTTTCCAACTCGTATCTCGGACCAATGGGCTTTAACAACGTTACTTGCAGAAAACACCGACAGGTCTTCGGGTTTGACGTGTGTATTCGTGTATTCAAGACGACTCTTATCACTCCTCTAGCTCCTCGTGTTGTTGTTTGACTCCAACTTGTTAGATCTTTGTAGACGTTGTGTGTGCCAAAGTGTCGATTTTAAATCCCGGACTTTCATCACTGTCATTGGTTTGGTCTCCCACGTGTGATTTTACACCAACATCATAATCTCTTACCATAACCGCATTCGTGTAATCCATCATCTTTCGGTTGTCTATGTTCAATTAATTAACGTTAGGGTTCCATTTAACTTTATTTTTCGAGGAAAGCTCACTAAATTTTCTTTATTTTGTGAAAAATCTCGTAGAAATCAGTGTAAAATCGCATCACTTTATTAAAAGCATTTCAAGTCTTTTCCTTAGCAAAAAAAAAAAAAAAATACAAATCAATATTATCTGAGACTAATATTTGTCATCTTGACTCATCACCCACCTAAAAAAAAATCAAAAGTTCCGTTTGAATATTTCGTGCTCCTCACTTTAAGACACTTGAGTTTTCTCTACTGGAAAACAGACTCACATCGGGTAAATCTTGTGGTTGCTGGCCCCTCGTTCAACTTTGTCAGCGTGCAAATAACTATTATTATGTGCGCATATTCCGATATCGTATTACCTCGTGCGGTTAAAAGCAGAACTGTTCAAGTGCACCTGTTCATACACGTACATAACCAGGCTTAAAGCAGCAAATTTATATTTTCCACCTTAGAAAATGAAGTTTGCAAACATAAATTTAATTACATAATACATTTCCTCGCAAATCTTGCCTAGTTTCGATGCCTTAACAATTCTGTTTAATCATAAAAATGAGCTTTAAAGTCATTGCTAATTCCATGGATACCTAACCTAAAAAAAAAATGTAAATTGCCTTTTTTACAAATAGGTTGTCCAGTCTTTATAGCCGTCTATCTCATTTCTAGCTTTGTTTTAAAATTAATTTCAACAAAACTTTTCAAAATCACTCGAAGTTTTTATAAAAAAAAAAAGTCCGTGTTCTAAATAACTTTATCGCGAACCGGATCAAGACTTATAGGTTATAAAGTCTGCGTGCACTTGAACGTTTCCGCCTCTGACTTTGCGATCCGATGCGTACGTAACTAATGGCCTCCGCCCTCACTCTGCCCCAATACGTTGCTGCACGCTCCTCCTTCGGTTCCCGCAGGAGTGTTTCGGAAAAGATCACTTAAAGGTATCGTACTAGGCATCTCGCTCTCTCTCTCTATCTTCGTATATATATATATACATATATATGCTCTTTCTCTTTCTGTACCTCTTTTTATCTTGTACAATATAATATCTTACTTTCCATCTCTATCTCTAATTTCTTTTCTTGTTTACATCTTTGTTATTCCACTTTTTTGTTTACCATTGAACGGTGCGATTGGATTCAGTCGAGTGGCCTGGATTTATTGCTTCTTTGCCCCTGTCTTGTTTTGGTTATCGACGAAAAACAACGTGATTTTGAATCAGTTTTTACTGAATTTATTTTCCAAGTGTCGTGTAACAAAACTGGTAATGACCGTCTGCTCTTTTGCGGGGGCAGAGTTTGGCAATAAGTCGTGGCTCATTTGATTTTGTATTTACCGAAATCGTAATTCTTCGCGGTGGGAGATGAGAAGAATTTTGGCAAAAATTTGGGCAAAATTAATTAATTCACAATTGAGTTCAGGTTGATGACCTTATGTTTACATTATAGTTATGGTGTCGAGGATTTTAGTTTTCAGCGTCGATGATGCTTTTTTCTCGTCTTTCATCGACGTGAAAGTGTTACAATGTACGGTGACTACCAAAGAAAGGCTCAATCTGCCGAATGCTATGTTATATTCTATTTTGGTCTTGTCTTAATTTATTTTGAGAATAATGGAAAAAAAGTACCAAAAATTCACCATTCTCGAAACCTTCTTTCACCATCACTTACTTAGTCTTGCTTAATTATTTTCAGTTAATTACATTTTGTTTGGCTCTCAAAAAGACGCAACATTTTTATGGAAAATTCATGTACTACGTTTAAATTGAAAAATAATGATGCTGTAGTTGTTTTGGAGCTTTGGCTGGCAAAATTTAAAAATTCATTTGACAGATAATTTTTCATCAATTTTTTGATAATTTTCTATCCAAATGCATCCAATTTAATATTTTTTAGTGCTAAGGCTAGATAAAAGTGTCTAAAAACCATAATATTATTTTTAAACTAATTTTCAGTGTTTTTTTTTTCAAAATTTTCAATTTTACTGATAAAAAACAAACATGAAAAAAAAGCAGACTTGACTGAACCGGATTTTGAAAACGTTTTTTTTTTTAATTAACAAATTTTTATACCCTTAATGGGTCTTTTCTGAAACCATTGCTGCTTTCACCGTCTCCCGCCCCCACCCCCACTCCGCCCCCCCCCCCCCCACACACACGTCACGCAACACAATCATATGATTTTTGGAAATGCATTTACCGTCTTGTACGCATGATTCGTAATCACCTCCGAAACTAATCGCACGGGAACGGAAAACACACATAGCGGTATACCACACGTGCAATCGCAACTGAGGTAAGCTGACTGCCCACCGAAACCCTGTGCACTTTACTGTAGGTCTCCACAACAGGTTCACTACGGTGTTAGTGTATCAAGAAATTAGGTTTTGATCCGTAAAAAGGCTTTTTCTATGGTGACAATTTTGAAAGTTATTGGAAAATCAAAGCCACTTTAAATTTTGATAGTGACATGATAGCTTTTAGAGAATTGAGAATTTGAGAAGTTTTTACTAAATGCTAAATTTTGGTCACACATCTAGCTATCTTAAAAATGTGATGCAATATTTATTCTGTGGACTATTGAAGAAATAACAAATAACTACGTAGAGTTTTTGTTATTCTCGAATAAGTAGTTTGGAATAATGTGGCTGAACGGATGTTGTTCTCTCAATAACTAGCCGATCTCAACAAATGTTCTAGATAAAATTTAAAGGCACACTTTTAATAAAATCAAATATACTCTGTCAACACTTTCAAAATCGAAAACAATTGACAAAACAATCAAAGCCACATGAAACAAAATTACAAACCGGAATCGTTGTCGACGGCGATATCACTGCAAAAGACGTAAAGTGCCTCTTCCATAATCAACCACGCCCCCAGCTCCCACTCGAAGAGATGCCGCAAAATTTGTTCCACCTCACCGCAGAATCCGACCAATTCCGCAACTCTGCCCGTTTTGCAACTGCATACCTGACCTGGTATCACTTTAGAGTGATCCCGGTGCCTTGGCTTTGGAATGATACGACCACACCTTCTCTGTCACCAGTTTACTTAGTTAAGACCGTTGGTAGAAACTAGTCATTAAGTCACAATAGTTTACTAGGAACTAATTTAGTCATAGCAAGAATTATTGCTTTGGGCACGTATTATTTTAGGCAATGTACTAATTAGATGGTTTTTAGATTGATTTGGTTTATAAGATTATGTTTTTAAAATAATGCGTAAGTATAAACGATTCGATTGATTTTACGCTGTGTTAGGTTGACTTGGCTAACTTACATTTGTGTTTTAATTTCACTTTTTTGATTGTCAGGAAAATTAAATTGTTAGATGTTCTAGCTAAAATGATCATATGCAAAAGATGGCCTGAATATTAAAAAAAAACGCAAATAATTGCTAGTGTTTGACACTTTATGTTACAAAGGCTTGAACTAGAAATAATATTTTGCAAAAGAATCACAGAAACAAACCACAATTGTAGGTACATAGCAAAAAAAAAACTTAATTTCCTGTTTATAACCTACTGAGGTCCAAAATTGTTCAAAATCATTGTATGATTATGGTCATGGTTAATTCGTGCGTTAATTTGACATTTTTTGCATATCAATATTCTTGGATTTCCCATAATTATTAACACGAGTAGATGAACAGCATTAAGAAATAATGGGCAAGAAAAGCTGTCTTTAATGCTGCTTTAATGTCTGTTAAACTAAACCCATAAAAAATATAACTTTATAACTAAAAACTTTAAAATATAACCTTTAAATATTTACCTTTAAACAATTTTTTTTTTTTTTCTATCTCCAGGTAAAAAAGAACTAAAACTACTGAACCATGTTTCAAATATATTTAGAAGAGTAAAAAAGCTATTGTCTTGGAAGTCTGGAAAAACGAAATACTATTACGTTAATTCACGTAAACACAATCGGTGGTGCTGACGATGAAACCCGAGCGATTCTTGACCCGAGCCGTTTTGCAGGTGGTACGACTCGAGCTCAATGGGAAGACGTCACTGGCTCCACACCGCTCACTTTCGTCAACGACTGCGTCAGTTTCACGACCACAGTTTCCGCACGGTTCTGGCTCATGGACTGCCGAAACATTGCGGAAGCAACCAAGATGGCAACGGAACTTTACCGAGAGGCCATTCATGTACCATTCATGGCCAAGTTAGTAATTGTCATTACATTTTAAAGAATGTTTCCATAAAGCCATGAGTCTCCTTGCTTTTCCACAGAAAATTTGAAGGCTGCAGTAATTTTCATACAATTTTTTCACAATGTGCTACCCGTCGTTTTGGGGCGACATGCTGGCCAACGAATTTGGTAAAAAAGTTCTTATAATTGCTCGAAAAAAATCTTCACAAGTCATAAGCTTTTGAGCAAAAGAAACATGGTGGGTATCAGCTGATACAATTTGGAGTAATTAAAAAAAATGACAGTCGGCCCACATGTCACCCCAAAACGTTACAGAATATATATGTTCTCACTGTGCTGCAAAAAAATTAATTAATATACTTTAATGGAGATCTGAATAACTGCTGCTCCTAAAATCTCACACCAATTGCATTGCTTAGGATTAAGTAAATGATTTGAGTTCAATCGCCTGTTGCCAGATTCGTGGTGTTTGCAAAACGCACGGACGTCTTGGAGGCTCGTCTCCGTGTCTTCTGCATGACCGACGACAAGGAAGACAAGACCCTCGAACACCAGGAACACTTTACCGAAGTCGCCAAAAGCAGGGACGTAGAGGTAAGTCAAAAGACATGTCCATTTTTTAGATTTTTTTTGGTTTTTCTCAGCCTTATTGTTGGCTGGTTGATCACTAGTTTGAATGTGTTGTTATAGAAACAACTAATAATACAAATTTATGGCAAAACAATAGCCAAAATGTTAGGAGTTTCTATGGAATTTAATTAAGTTTCATTATGAAAATGATAAAATGTGTTGTAAGTTTACTACTAAGTGCAGTTGCTTAAAAAATGTGCAAAACCTCAGCAAACTGTTCTTGAGCGACAAATCGAGGTAATTCGTAGCTAGTTCTGGTTAGATTAAGACTAGGTGAGAGTGTCGGGAGAGTGTTATTTGATCTGCTTTCTTGTTGGTGCAGAATTGCACCTTGAAATATTGTACCTCCTTTCAATCTGTGTTATCTTCTATTTAAACTCATAATTATCAACTAAGATTTAGATTTTATGGTGGTGTGTATACCGTTTTGCCAAAAAAAATCACCCAATTCAGAGCTAAAAGCCGCCAAGCTGTGAAGTAATTTGCAGCACAGTCTCTTCCTTTTATTAGTGACCAACCGTGCTTTTGAAAAAAAAAAAACCCACTTTCCACAAAACGATAACAACGCTTTCAAAACTTACCGATCGTCTTGTTTGGTCCCAGGTACTAGAGGGAAAACCGCAGTTCGTCGAGTTTGCCGGCAACCTCGTCCCGGTCACCAAATCTGGGGACCAGCTTCAACTCGGGTTCCGTGCGTTCCGCGAGAACCGGCTGCCGTTCACGGTCCGCGTAAAGGATCCGCACGCAGATATGCTCGGCAGGGTGCTGTTCATGCGCGAGGGCCGAGTGGCCAAGGTAAGACATTGTGAAGTTCAGTGACATGGCCAGGAAATTATCTAACCTTTGGAATGTGTCAGCCATTTTCGTGCTAGATCCAACCGGGACATTGATTTCTTTAATTTTAATTTTTATATCTGTCATTACCTATTTCACAAAAGATGTAGAAATCCAATTTCTTAAATGGGGCTTAAGAAAGGTATTGGAGCAAAGCTGATTTTCACCATTCAGTCGGCATTGTGAAAGAAATCAAAGAAGATTACAGATTTTATTCATTCGTTAAGTTATCTGTAAAAAGATGCCTCCAAGGTGCTCTTGTCCGGGAGTTTTATGTTTTACGTGATGTTTTGTTGATTTTTCCAGGGCGAGCCGCCGCAACAGCCAATCTGCATCTTGAACATTGTGCTGCCAGAAGACATAGTGGCCGAGCCAAGCATCTTGGAAGCCGATGTTCAAGCACTAAACAAGAAGTACAGCTTCTTACGAGACGGAGGACTGAGTGAGTTACTTTTTCAAGCCTGATGATTAAACATTTAAGATTTTAAAGTAAATGTCCTCTTGTCACAAAGAAAGCTTGCACAGATTTTGAATCGTTGGTTCAAATGGCCTACAAGCTCAAATCATTTAGTAATCAAGTATAGTCAGAGGCCAATGTTAATGTTAAACAGGCTGTTAAGCAAACGAGCCAGCAACACCTGATAATCCGTTGTTAATAAATACAAATTATTTTAGCTTGAACCAATCTCAAATGCAAGTAATCCACGAGAAATAATGAAATGAACTTTCTTGACACAACAGCGACTCCACCTATTAGCATCCTCCATTTTTGTCGCGGTAAAGAAGTCATTTGGTGGCCATTTTTCGCGAAGTCAGTTGATCATTACCGTTGTGTTGGTAACCTCAGTTTGGACATCTTCCAAATAAATGGCAATACACAACATTCAAAACAACATTCGCCCGTTGGAGCTAATCGGCAGAATGGCTACTTTTTATTTGCGGTTCTATTCCTTAAAATCGTCTAACTGAAATTTGTGGAAATGACCATAAAAAGAAAGTTGAGCCTTTTTAAAAAAGATTTTAGCAAAAACTATTTTCCAGATCTTCATTAGTTTTAGTTTTCACACTTTGTAACAGTGTATTTACTTATTGCTAGTACATAAATTAAATTATTAAAGACTATCTATAACATCTTTACTGTCGCACAGCTCGTCAACTTGTCTCTTTGCGTTTGCAGGTCGGTTAGAGTCGTACCAGCGACCCGACCTTCGTCTGACAGACATCAGCAACCTCGTTGGTGGCGACTGGGAGGCTCTGGCCTCAGACCTGGGAGTCGCCGACGCCGACGTAGAGGTCATCAAATCTGACGAGTCGGCATCTCAGGCTCAACAGGCGATGACCATGCTGAGACTCTGGCTGTCACAGGCGGGAAACAAAGCTAATGGTAAGACTCGATTTGTCAAAGTTTTAATATAATTTACTATATTCATAAGAAAAATGATAATAAATAACTTTGCCCATTGCGATCATTTCCGAATTAAATCAGATTTAACGGCATAAAACATGTTCAACATTAATTTGGAGTTACTTGAGATTGACGAATTACATTTGCCCCACATATCACCCCAAAACGTCCGGTGGCATCTCTGCCAAATAAGTATTTGTAAAAATGTATTGTAAATTGTAAAACTGTATATAGTACCTAACCACCGAAGAGTGCAATTGACTTATTGTGTATAATCCTTAGTTGCTTATAAAACCATTATTATTATTATTATTATTATTTTCTCCTTATGAACGGAGTAAGTTAATACGTTAATTCAGTTACCTTGCCCTGCACGTACTTTATTGCTGGGTGTCTTTTATAGGCAACACGCTGGACACGTCGCTGCGTCACATTGGACGTACTGACGTCGCCGAGCAGTGTGCGTTCAAGGTCAAGCAGGACCCGATGCGCGACATGGTGTACAGAAGGAACATCAGCCTCGACGCAACGTTCGACGAGAGGGACATCATGAAGGTGCAGATTACATGGCGTGATTATTATTACATTTTCAGGATAAATTTTCGTGTTTCTGCGGCATTATTTAGAAAAATCACTCTTTAAGTTTGGTTACTAATCAAGGTTTGGAAGAGTTTTTACCTACTCTAAACTCGAAATTATATAAAGACATATTAGCATTGTTCGGCTGTGGCAGAGTTTCGTTAGTTTAGAGATTTAAGAACCGCTCACAAATAATAAACTGCGTTATTAGGATGAAATTTCATTTAAATTGCAAACGCCTGCAATGCGCGGGGTATTTTATTATTAACAAAACTATAACCGTCTCAAAAATTGATGCTCAAACGCGGACTCGAACCCCGATCTCCAAATATTCAGAGCAACACCTGCGAAAGGTGGAGATCGGGGTTCGAGTCCGCGTTTGTAAATCAATTTTTGAGACGGTTATATTGTTGTTAATAATAAAATAAACTGCGTTAACTTAAACTACAAATACCATAAATCACAAATCATAAACAATAAGCTGCTCACCAATTTTCCGACGACTAACTCGGGATCAATCTTCCAGGAATCCGAGTCCGTGGAGGAGCTGACGCGATCGGAGCGTGGCCGCGCTATCGCGTCCAAGCGCCGCGAAGACTCGGAGGACGGAGAGTCCAAGTACGTCGGCGAGGAGAAAGTGGTCGTCGAGGAGCAGCGCTCTGTGTCCCAGCTCAAGGAGATCTTCGCGCAAGACAAGCGCGACCGGCAGTACGAGAGGCAGCCCTCGGTCGGGAGCGACCGGCCTTCGAGACCGACCTCGGTGTCTGAGAGGGTGAGTCTTGTGCGGCATTATACACGTGGTAACATAAGATGGCAGAAATGAGAAGCTCTGTCTGGCGATCTCAGCATCTCCATGGCTACCAAACGTTGAATCTACCATTGAACCTCCTATGCTAGACCATAATATACCCGTGGTAACATAAGATAGCAGAAATGAGAAGCTCTGTCAGGCGATCTCAGCATCTCCATGGCTACCAAACGTTGAATCTACCATTGAACCTCCTATGCTAGGCCATGATATACCCGTGGTAACATAAGATAGCAGAATTGAGAAGCTCTGTCAGGGGATCTCAGCATCTCCATGGCTACCAAACGTTGAATCTACCATTGAACCTCCTATGCTAGACCATGACATACCCGTGGTAACATAAGATAGCAGAATTGAGAAGCTCTGTCAGGCGATCTCAGCATCTCCATGGCTACCAAACGTTGAATCTACCATTGAACCTCCTATGCTAGACCATAATATACCCGTGGTAACATAAGATAGCAGAAATGAGAAGCTCTGTCAGGCGATCTCAGCATCTCCATGGCTACCAAACGTTGAATCTACCATTGAACCTCCTATGCTAGGCCATGATATACCCGTGGTAACATAAGATAGCAGAATTGAGAAGCTCTGTCAGGGGATCTCAGCATCTCCATGGCTACCAAACGTTGAATCTACCATTGAACCTCCTATGCTAGGCCATGATATACCCGTGGTAACATAAGATAGCAGAATTGAGAAGCTCTGTCAGGCGATCTCAGCATCTCGGTGGCTACCAAACGTTAAATTTACTATTGTACCTCCTATACTTAATAGATTTTTTTGTTTTCGAAGTTGCCAGAAAAAATGACTTTCTTAGAAAAATTTTAGTATCGGGAGGTTTCCAAGACTTGTGTGTCTAGCCCTGTTCTCAACGAAAAAGTAGATCTCAAGCTGGTTTTGAACGCTTATGGCTGTTTTCACTATTTTCTTAACTCTCACGGGTGAGTTCCTCAAAGCAGAGTTTAAAGATGATCAGCCAATCCCAGACGGTGTTTTCAGATATCCAGGGGTTGTTACCATGGTGATAAAAATTTATCTTCAAATTTATTGGGGTCATTCTTCAATTTTGCTTCGTAGTTGAAATTGGTGTTTTAACAATTGGCATGATAACTTTCTATCACATGCTGAGGAATTCAGATGTTTCAGAGTTCAAGAATTTAGTAAAACATGGTCCAGTCACACTAATATGATCTTCTTGCCTGTGGGAAAATTCTTTTGTTCTTTCAGGCAAAACCTCTAAAAAAATTTTTTCCCCCAACAGAGCCTAATGTCAACGATCGCAACGTCCGACGAACGACCAACGTCTGGCGGGGAGATCGTCGAACGAACGGCTTCTACCGAAACCGAGCCCGAGTCTTTCACCGTCGAAGAAATCCGCCAGAAATTCTCGTCGCCACAACCGGAGACCATCACCACTGTGACGAAAGTCACAAGGAAAACGTCTGCATCCGACCAAAAAACACCCGAGCCGGCGAAAAAGTCCGGGATACCTTCGTTGACCAAGACCGAAGGTAAAGACGGCGTGTCGAAAACCAGAGAAATAACGAGCAAAACTGAGACGATCACTCAGAAGATCGATGGCGTACCCACGAAAACGATAACGGAGACATCCGAGACAAAGACGGAGATAATTAAAGCTTCGGGAATCCCGAGGAAGACTTCTGAGTCACCGGAAGTCGGTCGAAAAACTTCGCCGAAAGTGACGACAAAGACGACGGTGGTCGAAACGAGCTCGCCGAAATCTGACGTGATTTCGACGACGACTTCAGAGGTCACGGTTACGACGAAAGCGTCGGGGATTCCCGTGGTGACCAAAACGACGAAGGTTGTGGAAACGGTGGTCCGTAGCAAGGGAGATGACGGCGACAAGGCGGCTTCCGATCAGAGGAGGGACTCGGAATTGTTTCAAGGCGTCAGCGAGGAGTTGGGAAGGTTGGAGACGACGTTCAAGGTTGCAGCTGTTGAAGAGGGTGAGTGAAGGGGTTGTCCTGATGACCTTGTCGTGCTAGTACTGACTCTTTTTGTAACATTCTAATTCAAGCCAAGTACACTTTGCTTTAATTTGGGTTGTTTTCCAATGTGAGTTGTATTTTTAAACTAACAAAAAAATTTGTTTGGTTTAACATTTGATCTTCATTGGTTTTTTTGGCACAATGCTTCACATGTCCTTAAGATATCTTGGTTACCTGCCTTTTCTTCGATAGTTCTTCTTGTTAAAATGCCAATAGGATGCCAAGAGACTGGATATTTATTGCGGTGGAGAAGGAAATAGAGAGAAAAAGTGCAATTTATGGGAGAAGAAAATGAACATTGCACGGTGTTCTGTCAAGAAATTTGGGAAATTTCTCGATAAGTAGTGCACCACTTGGCGCTCTCTCCCTCTCTCTTTTATACTTCATGTTTTTTAGAAACTGATGCTGAAAGAAACCAAAATTAAGAAACTGTAGACTTATCTGAGTTGAGCCGCAGTTTTGAAGAAACGGGTGAAGCCAAAAAACCCTTCAAAAATATTATTTTATCCTTTTTTTTCTCTTTTTCTCAGGAGTTCTATCGCCGAAAGTGTCCAAGACGCCGCCACCGAGTCCGGCAGAGTTCAACCGAGACGCCAGTGGTAAGTCGCGGCTGCTCGACCGTTAATGGGAATACGCATCACGTCAGTCTTACCTACCCTGATCCCATCACGTGCAACACCTATGCTACTTATGAACGCAAGTCTACGTACATTTAAATGTCATACCGAATGGTTTGTCGTGTTGGAAACACTGGTCCTCGTGAGTTCACCAAGGTTGAGCAACACTGCGCTGGGTCAGGTATTGTATGGGTGACCATTTGACCAGTTCTCATGACCAGTTCTGTTCGGGAGAGAGGTTGGAGGGATGAAAGTTAAGCAACACTGCGCTGGGTTAGGTATTGGATGGGTGACCATCAAACACATGACCAGTTCTGTTCGGGAGAGAGGTTGGAGGAATCATTTAGATGAAGTCTTGTACTATCAATTAGCAGCTGTACAGTTATGTTGCTTTTGTTTAGTTTTAAGTCAAAATCAGATTGGTTTGTTGCTGGTCTGTACATTTAATCATGCTAAGGTCCGATTTCACCAACGTCAGGCTAAACCCAGTTTAAACACTGTTGAAAGGCCAAATTAACTTTGAATAATTTTCTGATGTTTTGATTTTAAGAAAAGTACACTAACACTAAAGAAAGTTCGAATTTGTCTTGGAATGTGGGTATTTATTCGAGAAGGCACTGTTCTGTCACTTTAAACAACATTAATTTTACAACAGTTAATATTTTTTAGCTAATCTGTTTCAATTGTGAACCTAAACCCGTAGCAGTTACAATTCTTTACCGCTCTTTGAGTTCAAAGAAAAAAGTGCCAGGCAACAAAGTAACTTATTTCTATACCTCAAACCGTTCCCTTTTGGTTCAAACTTCATGTTAAAAACTATATTTCTCTTATAGTTATATCCGTGTTTGCTTTATTTTACTTTAATTTGCTGTAATTAATAACAAATCTTGAGTTTAAACCGAGTTTATACCAAATTTAACCTCGTGTTGATGAAATCGGCCTTAAACAAATATTTTGTGCAGCACAAAACTTAATCAGTGCTTCAGCCTTACAAGTCGAGCAAGCCACGCTGTTCTAACGCTAACCGCACATCGGTTTATCCTCGAGTTCGATTCCCCGACTTCGTCTTCCTGGCTTTCCCGGCGTTCAACCAGAGTGGATCAAATCAGCGGATTTGGCACATTTCTACAACTGCTGCTTCTCCTCTTTGTGCGCAACGGTATAGTTGATACGAGTTAGCGAAACACGAGTTGTTACAAGTTATTTAAATTTGAGCTTTTAAAGGTAATTTAGGTGTTTTATAGGATTGCACTCCCTTTTTCCACTTCCTTAAACCTGTGCTTATATTTCAGTTGGCTTTGCTTCGACCACTACAAGGACAGGTACTGTATTAAATAGATGGCCATTTTGGAGCGTTCACGCCTTTCGTAATATTTCGCTGCATTTCATGTGATAATTTTGTTGATACCTAAATTTAAAAAGGTGATGGCAAACCAACTCAACTTAACCATACAATTTCCAAAATATATACTCTACAATTGGTGACCAGGAGTGGGATTATAAAAAAATCTCCCAAGAGTTAGTTAAGCCAATAGTTCAAGACGGTATGTTTTAAAATATTTACTCTGCATTTGGTGCCCAAGGTGGGATCTCAAAAAAAAATCTTACTACAATTGGTGCCCAAAAGTGGGATTTTACAAAATATTTGCACCGTAGTTAGTTAATAGTGGGCTATTTAAAAAAAAATCACAGATGACCTTAAAATGAACACTTACACAAAAGCAACCTTTGCACTAGGTCCTAGTGCCGTCCCATCTGTCTTTCACTAAAGTTGACAACAAATTTAAAACAATCATAGGTACCTCATTTGTGAGACAAAATTTAACACACAGCTCGAAAAAAAGTTTTCCATCACCGATATATAGTGTTACCATCTCACCTCAAATATCTGCCGTTATTTTGGTTTTTAGACAAATGACTACTTTATCTAAACTTAGCACTAGTTTTGACAAAAACTATTTGAAATGCTAAGTGGAGAACAACAAAATTTTCCAAAGTTTCGTAACTTGTACTTGTTACTTTATCAAGGGTGAAAGCAGTCCTGACAGTTTTCCATTAGCAAAAGAACCACAAAAAAAAAGATTGACTAAAGTTCAGGTATTTTGAATGCATCTAATTAAAGTAATGAAGGTCAATAATTAAAAAAACAAACATAATTTGTAATTGTAACGGTATAACGGTAAAAATATATACCGCATATTAATACCATTTATTATTATTAAATCTAAAAGCTAACTCCAATTTATACTACATCCAGCTAACAAATCTGTGTTCTCGTTTCCGTTTCACAGCTAGCCAAGCCTCATGGGCTACTGGCGGCTCGCAAAGCACTGAACTTCAACCGCCGGCTCAAGGTAAGTTCCGTCTCGGACGCGACAAATCGACTTTCCTCTCTCGTATACAACGCAGACAATTAGGCTCGACGGGGTTCTATCGCTACGTAATATTTTTTTTGTTTTCCGGCTCAGTAACTTGCAATGAGAGGCGCTGGTGTCTTCAACTTTTTGGGGAATAGTTTTACGTATTGAAGTCACCATAGAATAGGCGTATGACATTTTTTGCTATTGAAGCACCGAACAAAATCGTCTTAAATGTTAGTAAATCAGTATTTAGTCTATTAAATAGTTCACCAAATTCACTTAGTGCCTGCTTACTGTAAGACTTAATCAACAGGCATGAGTGTTTTTACGTGCATAGGCTTGACTGACAGTTTATTTTTATAAGGTTTGTGACACTGCTGGTCGAGAGTTGAGGAAACAAACATTGGTGCGCCTGACTGAGGTGATGACTTGTCCTTCTGAGCGGGTGACCTAAACAGAGTCCACGTGACATAGTTTTCTATTTTTCTAACTATTTTGATTGATTTGTGGGGTTCAACGATGCACTGTTTTGACAACGGGCCCGGTGGCACTGGTTTAATGGCGTTGGTGAATGAGTGAATAAAGATTATGATGGTTATTGAACCTCAACTAGCCTAGAAATGAGGAGGGTAGAACGGGTGCCGGCAAGTAGCCTACTCTTGTCGAAGAGCACCAAGGGGACCATCGGTTTTACGTCCCTTCCGAAGGACGGTACAACGCTAACAACAGGATTCCTCCACAAATCCATGCTGTCGAGAGGTTGATAATCAAGGCGAGTGAAGTTGCTGTACTAACTTTAATCCCTCCAACCTCTCTCCCAAACAGAACTGGTCTTGTATATAATGGTCACCCATCCAATACTTTACCCAGCACAGTATTGCTTAATTTCGGTGATCTCATAAGAACCAGCATATCAATGCGCCGTACCGTTCGTGTTGATTTATCTCAAAATAAGAGATTAATTTCTCGAACGTTTAACTTAGGATACTACCCACTCAAAAATGATCTTCAAACTTGTTCAATACTTAGCCTATTTTATACTGAGACAAAATAAAACTCTACGTACCCAAGAAAAGAACAACAATATCAATTACAATTTACCGAAGTACGTGAGAATCACAAGCATGCCTGATATATCGTATATCATTCACACATGGATGGCCCAACCTTGGTTTTATTTCACCACGTCGTGGTCGGCCGGGCATTAGAGAAACCCGAGTAGTGTGGATGGCGTCGTCGACGTCTTCGCCATGGCTTCTTTGCCCTCCCCCCACGACTGCTAACAAGATCATCTTACCGTGAACCGCGAGCGAAGTGTCGTGTAGCCACAGTTTAGTCGGCACAAGCTGAGACGAGGTATTTCGCGTTTTCGCCTCGCGGTGCGTTGACGGTGTTGTAAAGTGAGGAATTTTTTTTGCGAATTTATAATATAGATTTTCTTTGACTAAAGTTTGAAAGCTGTGTTTTTTTTTGGGACAGTTATTTGTTTTTTTCGAACACTGACAGGGTTTGCGACAATTTTTGGCGTGTGAAAGTGATTTTATAAACAATCACTGGTTGCTACTAAAAGTTTCGAATTAGGTACATTTGTTGCTTAGGTGAGTCAGCACCAAAATGGAATTATTTACCACAGCATAAGCTTATCCCAAAAACGCATGTGCATACATATATAAATATTTTAAATTGACTTATGGCAATTAGAAAGGTCTTTGTTCGATTCATGATTCAACTCGTCTTGACTCTGCCATCTAAACTGTATTGCCAACTAATGTACCAACCCCCCCCCCATCTGGTCAGGTTAACACCAGAAATATAATTGCAATGAACTAAAAAAAAACTCTTTAACGCAGCCCATCAATTCATGTTTCAGAGGTAAATATTAAAGTCTACAAATGCGTAGACATAGAGACCCATTATTAGAAATCGATGCACATGCGTTTTTTGGATTAACTTCAACTGCGTCTATACAAATTTAAACTCAGCTATTTTTATACTAGTTTTTACCCGATCTCTCTCTCTCTCTCTGTTTTGGGACGTTGAAGGTTCACCCAGATGAAAAAAAGGGTTTCGCTTAATCACAGGTTAAACAAGTTTCAAAACATGCAGCCTATACGCTGTGCAATTGTACTTATCAAGACAATTGATCACACAATTTTAATTATTTAGCCCTATAGCTGTACGCAGACGTCTCCCATAGCAAGGACGACCCTTATTTTTATCTAAATCAACTTTGTAGTTGGGACCTAAATAGATATTGAACTCTGATCGTTGACAGAAACTGACATGACTCACCAATGCTCTACAACCTCAACTCTACGACCAGTTTGCCGCTTAGCCGTAATGTTTATTCCGATTTATTTAGGTGCACACATATATGTAGAATTATTTTTCTCGATGAACAATTATCCGCTAGAGAAACGAACCAGCTTGGGAGGTCCACTTGCTTAATGTTCTAGACATAATTATAATGCCTACTTGTGTTGTGATTTGTTGATTTGGTTATTTTATTTGCGCACAGTTTAAAATTGGCCTAATATAATGAGGACGACCAGTTTGCATAAAAAAAAAAAAAAAACACTGTTAGTGTTTATTATATGTTTGTTGTGTTTTTTTGTTGCTGATGAGAGAAGATAAAGTTTCAAAGTTCTTTTAAATGCCTTTAAAATGGTTTGATTTGTATCTTCTCTCGCTGAATGGACTGTATTTCTTATTTATTTTGCTTCTTATCACAGCTCTATTGTTTTGTGACATTGATCTTGCACCGAACTAGCTGTTGTCATCTTTAATTTCTTCTGTTTCAACAAAAAAAATTTGATCGGAATACCAGAAAGCTTATCTTAAATTGTTTAAAAAAAAAACACATATTTTTCGAAGAAGACATATTTCAAAACCTATTCTCTCGCTTTATCTTTCCTCAGCGTTGACGAGCAAGATCACTGCCACAAATCTAATTGCATGTATGTGCGTGTGTGTGTGTGTGTGTGTTGCGAATTATTCTTGGTAAATCTTTTTACCTCTCAAAAGCCCTCGACGTTTTTCTGTACAGTAGCAAATTCCTAGTCGGCTTTCCCTGCATTTCCATGTCTTTAATCTCATTTAGTGTACTACCTTCACGAAGCTACGTACCCCTTGGACAATGTTACACCTCAGTAGTCGATCGCGTCACTCGGACGAAACACACTCTGGGTCGGGTCACCAAGAGGTCAATTATTTGCAAGTCAATTTACTGGTTAGATCACCGTTTGGATAATCAATAACTTTGTATAAGTATACGGCAAATGTGATTTAATTTTTCCATCACACATTTCATAGTGATTTGCGGTTGTGATTGTGATTTTGTCTAGCTGCCAAGTTAAACTTTAAGATAATCAATAATCAAATATTAATTTTAAAGACGATACTAGTTAAAACTTTTTAACAACTTGTGAAAAGTTTAAAACGCACGTTTAAAAGAAGTTGTGCACATTTTTTAAATTTACTGAAAACTTTCAGCAGTACTGAAAAACTTTTTAGAAGAACTGAAGTTCATAGCTGTGTACCTATGCAGGAAATCTAAAAAAAAATCGTAAAATGTAATTGGTTAAGTCCTACAGGATAAAATTATAGCTATTTTTTTTCTAATCCAACAGTATTTGGTGATATTCACTTATATCCTGCTGGCATAACAAGGGGTTCAAAAGCATTGTGACCATGGGATAAAGTGGCCTATAGTGTGTTTCTTTCGTACTGCACTAGTGATGCGATTGCGTCAGAGCATGTCACGTGCAGTTTCGTGTTATGTCTTGCTTCTCACTTGCGTACTTGCCGATCAAGTTACTCGACGTTGTAAGTGTGAATTGTAATCACTATTCTCATGACGTGCCACATCAAAATATGTATGCGTCGCTAATTAATAAGTGTAAATGTTTCGCCGTTGAGTGTGCAGGTTATAGGTAGAGAGAGAACGTTAATGATTTGTTGAGAGCGGTAAAGACGAACAAAGATGGCGCTTGCGGCCGTTTTAACAAACATCTACATTTAAATAATTAAGACTCAAAATATCGTTACATGTATATCAATCGTTGAGGTAAAAATTATTAAAGATAATTTGAGCGTAAGGAGTCTCAAAAGCGAGCTACCTGCGAGAAATAACGAAATTAAATTTCGTACGACGGTGGCTCTACTTAACGGCGTCTTCCGGTAACCTCCATTATTGTCGTTAAAGTAGTAATATGGCGGCCATCTTTCACGCAGAAAATATAACATTACCTAACTTGGTTTCTCTAGCTTTAATCTGCACACTCAACGATTACACCAATTTTGTGTAATATTTTGTTGTGACATGTTTGAATATGTGGAATAATTGCATTTGTCTGTTCGTATGTACCCTTATTATCGTCAAAGCAATCATGTTGATTTCAAAATGCATTCCTTTGTGATTTGGTGGTCATTAGGTGGTTTTTTTATATATACTCGTGCACTTCTTAACTAGCCCATAAGACATGGTTTGAAACGTACCAAAATCTTAGATCCATTGGTTTTTAATTTTTTCATGGCTTGTCTTTGATCGATTCTTGTTTGTCTTGTCAGGTGTCAATATTTCAATCCGTCTCGACTTGACAATCTAAGCTGTGTTGCCAACTCACTTATTTATCTCTTCAATCAAAAATGGCTTTGGTATGGTAACTCTACTTTTTCAGGTGCCTTTCGGGTTTCAAATAGTACCAATAATTTTTTGCAATTTATATATTTATAACTTTAGACATTGCCAATAGAACATGATTGCTTTTCTTAATTCCTGTGCTGATCTGGTTGAACGCAATGAGAAAATGCAGTTTAGCTTTTTTTTTTTACTGTAGAAATTTTTTTGGCATTAATTCAAATATTACTTTTTTCATTGCGTTTCCGTTTAGATGTTTTGTTTAGAAACACGTTAGTTTCGTACGAGTGTGATGTTTGTCAAAATGCGTAGGTGCGTGAATATCTCAGCATGAACATGATCAATGTGAGCTACGCATTCCCCGCAAGTTTCAAATTATTTTGTCTGGTCGTCGTCCTTATCTCAGAAAATTTTTTTTTAGCTTATCTTGAAAAAAAAAAATGTTGCCATTACGCTGCAATGTGATATTTTTCTAATTTTTTTTGATGAAACAATGTTGCAAGATTATTATCCAGTGACGATGAAAGAGATTTTTAATTTTTTTATGCTACTCTCTTTAATTAAAATTCATTCACACGGATAACAATCTTTTAGTTTTATTGTACGTTTTTATAACCTACAAACATAACTCCGAGCTAAAAATATTTTTCTTTAAAAACCATTTAACCCGAGTAAATATGTATACCAGACATTTAACATATTTTTTTCCAGGGGCCGGATTCACAAAGCATAGTTTAGTCTGAACTCAAATACATTTGGAGGTTAATTTGTTATTACCGTGGTAACAATCCCTGAAAATCTGAATCTGTTATTTTGAAATCTGCTTTATGGATCTTGCCTCAGGAAATGTTTTCTTAGTTATAAAGAAAGTATGTTGATTCGAAATGAACTTAATCAAACTAGCGTTAATCTGCTTTGTCATTCGATAAAATCTGTTTCGTGTTGTGTTTTTTTTTTTGTGTGTGGTTTGAAATTTGTTGTGTTTGCAGGGGAATTTTCTCTCGGAATTTCCCTCTGCCAATTCCCTCTTACCTCCTGAACTTAACCATCCTAACCCGCCATCTTTATTGACGTCTTGCACTTGTTTATGTAATCGCAAAAGGTGAGTGTTTGAAAGGTTCTTTTTTGACAGATGACTTTTTAAATCTAATTCCTAGCTTCTTTCTTGATTTAAAGATCCAAACTCCCAATTACATACCAGAGAGATTACTTTCAAAACTTGGATTTAATTAACTTTTTTAAACAGGAGGTATTTTTAAGTTTGAAAAGGTTGAATTTCCTAGTTTCACTTGCAAGTAATCCATTAATTCGTTCAATCACAAATAAAGATAACAGAAAGATAACATTTTAAGAAAATATACTTTGAAATGAATCGACAAAAAAATGGCTACCCTATTTAAAACCTAGATACTTTAATCAAAACCTCATCAGATCAGAATTGTTAACAAGTAAAATGACACAAAACGTGAAATACCACACAAAAATCGTGCAAGTTTTCCCGTTTGAAAAAGAACCTTTCAATATGCTTACGCCTGCCGTTGACTTTGTTTGTTCTGTAATGTGTATGTTACCTACTTGGCTAGCAAGTGTATAAGTAGTACAAATACCTAACCCTCTTAGCTGGCTGTGGCTTGCTACATTTTAGAGCATGCTGGTGTCTCGACTTCTTGTAGGCTTCACATAATTTTTAAATACTCTTTCTCGGAAAGCAACACCTCCCACCCCACCCCCAAGCTGGAGCGTGTATTTTGATAATCAGGCTGCGAACACGAATTTCTCAAGTGAACCCGTACAAGTTAGAATTCTTTTTTACGGCCAAAGTTTGGTAGGCGTCCTAGATAAAGTCCCTGTTTTGCAAGAGATCTGAAGTTGATTTCATCATTGATCCATTTTGCGATTTAATTAAATAAAACCAAGTCTCTTGAGTCAGCCGATAGTAAAAAACTGATCGGTTTCTTGAATTCTTTTGAAATTAATATCTACATCAATCATTTGCATACTGAAAAGATAAATCAATGATGATATTAACCTGGTAGTTGCACAAAAGTTTAGTTGCCGCGGAAACCATTCAAATGTTAAGGGAACAATTAGGCTCACTGACAAACCCCCAAAGCATTGTTACCAACTTTTACGGACCATTATATGTACCTGTTATGTGTGAACATTTGGCATGCTCATTTCTAGATTCACTGTACCCTATTCTGTGTGTGGCATTTGAGGCCGGCAGGTTTCACACAACATTGTTCGCTTGTTTTGTCAACAATCGGTCAAAGTATTAGACGATTCTTGTTCAATCGAATCCAAGTCGATTTAAATTTTAAACTGTTGCCAACTGTTGCTAAATCGAATAGTGTTGGGTGTTGCCAAAGGCCACTATGTTTTCAGCAGGCATTCTCCGGTTGGTGGTGTAGTAAGGTTGGTAATCCTGGCATGAAGATGATGAGCTGAAGACGTGAAAACAAAAATCTAATTTTCAAAATTCATTCTCCTGTAGTTTTGTCAATTCTGATAGACATCTTGTGCAAACAAATTGAACTCGACTTTGTCACTTTAATGTGTATTGTACTTATTTCTTATCAGATAAAGTCACCACTAACACTCGGGCTTGAAATTAGATACTTTCTAGAGAGAGATTTCACTAGAAACTTGCCAAACTTTCGTATCCGTAGACCGTTTTCGGCCACTGCAAATGTATTTAAAAATTTGCCAAAAAAAAATACTAGTTTTGTTTTCACGTAGTGCTTGACGAACCCCCATATGGTTCTGACGCACCGATGTTGACTGCCGATTAGTTCGTTGAAACTTAGCAAACCATTCTTAGAGAACATATTCGAAAAAAAAGTACCTATCATCATAGACCGACGCACGTGTGATACGACCGCGTAACGCTTAGTACATCTGGGAATGGGCCGATTCGAACTTAACATGCATAGATTGCACAATAACCGTTCAGTTATCATCATATGCGTTGTACCAAACGCTTATAGAGTACGAGGAACTGAAAAAAATATATATCATCACAGTCAATACCTCTGTATTATATATTATATAACTACAGTCATACGTAGAAACCGCTTCTTCTTTGAATGGATGATATGCTCGCTTGTTAAATGGCTGCTGTTACTCTTTCTCACTGGTTTGTTATTATTATTGAACCTTCTCACCGCTGGAAAAAACACTTTTGAACCTCCTCTCCCATCAACCGTCTCTCATCAAACAAACCGCAAACGGCCGACCTCCAGCCACCGACACCGAAGCAACTCGCCGACGGCAGATGAGAAACTAATTGCTGTTTTTCTCTGTTGTTGCAATTGTCGTTGCTTGCCGATGGAAAACAGTGACCGGTTCAACTCCGCACGAGGACGATGACTCTCTTGACGTGGACGCCTTCCAAGAGCAGTTCCTTCTGGAAACTCCCGACGGCGGGCACTTTGCTCCCGGCCGTCGGGGCCTCGCGTCGGCCGAAGAGAGTGACCTTGGCGAGGGGGAAACTCCGGGTGACATTCATGAGGAGGGTGGGGCGGTGGGGGGTACTAGCGTAAAGGTCAGCGATCCCGTAGGCGACGATGATGGTAAAGTGGAGACTAGGGATGAGATTGAGCAGCGTAGACCGAGCGAGGAGCGCGTGCGCCCGGACGAGCTGCGGCTCGACGGCGTCAAGTCGCCGGAGGAAAAAGGCGCGAAAGACTCCAAGCACAAGGAGAACGTTAAACACCAAGAAGAGGAGATGCGGAAGCGTCGTATCACGTTCGAGAACGTAGAGCGACTCACGGGCGGCATCGGTGACCAGGAGCTCAAGGAAAAAATGGCGCTCGCCGACGATGACAAAAAACCGCACGACGACAACGAGAAAGACAACGACGACGGCAAAGGCGACGAAGCACACGACAATGGCGTCGCCCCATCCACCACCGACAGGTCCGCCGGTCGCGACGGCGGGGTAAGCGACCAAACCTCTTCTTCCGACGGAACGCACGTGAACCGCGGCACGAGCCCGCTGGAGGCGCAAGCGCTGTCCAGCCCAAACCCAGACTCGCCCCTCCCTACGTCGGGCACGCGCAGTTCGGTCCCTCCGCCGACGCTCGAGCTCGTGCTCGGACGCAAGGAGGTTCGGACCCGCGACGCGTCCGCCTCCTCGGAGAGCCGGCTGACGCTGTACGGGACGCGCGACGTCGAGATCTCGATCCGTTCACAGTCGCACATCAGCGTGACGACGACGCGTCGCGACGGCGGCGGCCGCGAGACGTCCGAGCGCGTCGACGTTGGCATGACGGCGACGGCGGGCACAGGACCGACGCGGCAGGCACCCGAGAAGCCTGCCGACGCCGAAGGTGACGCAGAGGGCGACGCTGAAGACGCACAGTCCCCGGCCGGTCCCGACGAACGCGTTGACACGTACATAATCCCTGAGCCACAGAACGAGGAGGACGATGGCCACACCGAGTTGGCAACGCGTAAACGCGAGGACACTGTCATGTTCAGTGGGAAAAAGAGCGTATACCGCTACGAGTCCCTGGAAACTGCCGGCTCTCCGGCTTTTGACTCGCCGATGACGGACGAGAGTGTATCGCACCATATTACGGACACCGGCATCAGCCTGACCCGAGGCACGACCGACACCATGACCAGTCCCGCCCGCAAGCCGTACGGCGGCGTTTATCTTCAGGACAGGACCATTTTCTCAGACACGGCCGTCGATATCGACGACCGCAACGTGTTTTCAGACACGCTCTATGAGACTGGCGCGGAGGAGGCCGAACTCACCGACGCTGGACTAAGTCCGATCCAGGCCGACGAGCTGGGCCTTGGTTTCCCCAACGCAGATCTCGTGTTCATGGAGGAGGATATTGTGTTGACGCAGTACTCGGACGTCGCTTGCAGTCCTATGGAGTTCAGGTCTGCGTCGACGTCGATCGCGTTGTCACCGTTGCAGGTGGAGACGTCAGAGGCGGGAATGTCCACAGATCGGGTTTCGACCCGGGACGCTAGCATCAGTCCGATCCGCATGGAGGGGAGGCCGTCGATCGATAGTCTCGGCAGGTCGTCGCCTATCGACGTGCCGTTGCACAAGGACAAGTATCAGATCGAAGATGAGATCGTTGTGAGTAGGAGGGACTCGGGCGACGTAAAGGCGATGGTGAGGATGCTTGAGGAAGGGACGCAGAGGACGTTGGTGACGGTGGTGAAGGAGACCAAAAAGATGGAGGAGATGTTTGTCGACGACGACCAGAACGAACGGCGGACAGTGATCGAACGCGAGATCGAGGTCAAGGGCGGCAAGTCGATTTGGGAAGAGATGCAAGAGGCAAAAGACGAGCAAGTTGCCAAGGAGGTTGAGATTGAACGCGAGGTGATAATCGAGCCGAAATCAGCTCACATTGTGAAGGAGACCGTCAAAGATATTGACGTTGTCGAGTCGAAGACTGGGAAGGTGCCGTCAGTCCCGACTACCCCGAAGCATATCGGGCCGAAAATCAAGCAGTTACAGAAGATTTTCACGCAGCCCGAGGACGATTCTGACGAGGGTTCGGATCGCGAGCGTCGGACATCATCGCCGCGCCCAGAGTCTGCCGAGGACAGAGATAGGGAAGTAGAGATGGTCATAAAGATGCGGCGCAGACTCAGCGAGAAGGAGAGAGAAGCGCCCAAAGCCGAGATGGACGACATGTCTTCGTCAGAGCTGGCAGACTCAGCTGATGAAGACGAGAAGGAAACGTATCCCCCAATCTCGCAGGTGATACAGAACATCGAGAAGCGTATCGCGACGGAAACCTTGACAAAGGTGTCTTCGAAGGCGGCAGTAATTCCCACCGAGAAACCGTCGCTGGTCGAAGAGAAACTCACTCAGCTAGTCAAAGCTGAGGAGCAAGTGTTGAAAAAGATGGACGAGGCTATATATTTTGTAGGCGAATCTACACGACGTGAAGTCGTTGAAGTTGACGATGTTAAGTTTGAAGAAATCGGTATTCCAGATGAACCTTCCAAGCTGCTACCCATTCCAAGTGACAAGGATGCGGAGAGCGTTCCTAAAGTTGCTAAAATTCCGGAAGAAATTCCCATTCAAGTTTTCCAGCTTTCTGATGATAAGATTGCCGTGACTGCGAGATTCTTGGATCAAGAGCGCGAGTTTGACGTGACCCCGCCTTTGGCAGCGAGTGGTTCACTGAAAGACACTTCCACAGAAGAAGTCTTCCAAATTGCAGATGTTCCATTGAAGGACGAGGTTAACTTGATTCCAGTTAAAATAGTTCCTACGGAGAGCTTACGTTTAGTTGAGGGAGTTGTTGAAGTTTTGACCGTTGTTGAGAAGGTCGCAGTCCATGAGGTTGTCCACGAGCAGGTCGCCACCGTTGATGAAACAGTGAAAGAGGCGGCGATGCTTGAGAAAAAGTTGGTGCTAGAGGCGACAATAACCGAAAAGGGCCAAGTGATAACAGAGCCTCTCGTGTCCGCTATTGAAAGCAAAGAGAGTGCTTCCGAATTAGTTGCAACCGTACGACGTGAAATGGTAGATCACACTTTAAGAGAGTCTGGTATGCCTATGGTTGTAGAGGAATTACACGTTGTCTCCAAAACAATATCTATTCTGGAATCAGTTCCAAGGAAAGATCTTGTTGACGATAAAAGTGACATCCCCGAAGGCGATGAAGAAATAAGTAAAATTACGATGATAACTGACACAAGCGAGCTCGATATTGAATCACCGTCGGTAGAAGTCGGCATCGAAGAGACATTGTATGCTTTGAAGTCACCATTTGTTATCGACGCAGCTGTAAAGACGCCGGAGCTAGTTGGTTCTATTTCTGAGGTTACTTCTCTCGGAGAACCACCAAAACGACGATCCAAGAGGTCGACCAGCGAAATACCGGAGGCTACATCTGATTCGATTGGTGATTCTGATGTGCATGTGGAACCGAAAGACGTAGCAAGACCAGACGCCACGTCTTTGGGCGAGCAAAGAGAATCCGAAGATATAGAAAGTCAGGATAAGCTACCCATTAAAGAACATGAAATTAAGGATTCCAGCAGTAAACAAGGAAAGACTGCTACCGACAGCATTGATATTGAGCGCAGTATTGATTTATCTCAGGAAGAAAATTCATCTGCTGATACTCATGGTGATAAAGTCGAAGATGATACAGAAGAATCTTCCACTGTGCTTGCGATCAAAGAAAAGATTTCTGCCGTTGATAAGATAAAAGAAGATTTGGCACAAGCTGTGTCTGATCCTGATTCTTCAATCGAAGAAGAGACAGTTATTGAATATGAACATGAAAAAACTGACCCACAAGAAGTTAAAGCAGATTTGATTGCATCCGATGAAATGACAAGGATCAAGAAGGTCGAAGATGAAGCGCTGAAAGAAGCTACAGCGGTTATTAAAGAACAGGTCGCAGTTACTAAGGCGTCTGTTAGTTTGCAAAGCTTTGATGCTACTGAAAAAGAAGGAGGCATCGCACTGGAAGCCAGCATAGATTCCACCAAGGGTAAAGAACCCGAGACTAAACCGGAGGAAGATACTGAGGCCACAATAGAGGAAAAAGTCGATGAAGAAATTGAAGAACTGCGTGAGACTGCAAAATCAGCAGAGGTAGTCGAAACAGTATCGGCTAAGAAAGCGTCTGTCGTTTCGTCTGAGTTCACATCTGGTTTGGATGAAAAATCAGCCATCGAACAATTCGACCAAATATCAACGCTCGAGACAACTAAGGCGAGCTCTGGCCAATCAATTAAAGAATCTACTACAACAATTGAACAAACGATTAAAATTTCTAAGGTTTCGGCTACTTTGCACAGAATCGGTGTTGATGAAATTGCCGATTTACACGCTACTGATAAAGAGGTAAAATCAACGGAAATGATTGCCGAAAATCTTCAGGAAAAACTTGCTACTGATTTAGAAAAATCTATCGTAATAGAGGAACGACAAGTGGTAAAAGCTATAGTTGAAAGCGTCGCCGAGAAAATCGAGATTCCTGAGCTTGAGTCGCAAGTGGGTGGAGAGGTAGAAGATACACCTAAAAGTATTGATGAAGCTGCTGTTGAGGATGAAGTTGTGGTTACAACCAGAGTTTCTCGAGCAGATGACACTCTTACGCTAGACGAAGAGCACAAAGAAATTGCTGAAGTCATACTTCAGACAGTTATTTCACAAGTAGAGTCTATCACAGAGACACATGCGAGTGCAGACGAGTTAGCGCAATCGCCGGCTGAGCTTAAACCAAAAGAGTTGTCACAGCTAGAGAGTCAACTTGCCGAAATTGTGCGTGCCAGCGAGAGCATTCTAAGCAAGTCAACCGAATTTGTCGAACCAACACCAATCGAAGAAGAAAGAGAAGAAGAAAAGGAAAAAGAAATGCTTTTAACTGAACATGCATCTGAAATCCAAGCTGATACTGATAAAACAGAAGAAATTGCTGCAAAAGACGAAGATTTGAAATCGTCTGTCCACGACACAACAGTTGAAGAGCCACATCTCCATCAACGACCCACAGACATATCGGGAACAAGCGACGAATTCAGTCAGAAAATCGCGTTGCACAAAGAGCGGACCGACGACGCTGTTCGCCCGGGCAGAAGCGAACCGTTCCTCACAAAAGAACGCAAGGCGCAACTCGTTTTCGAGACCAAAAAACACGTGGCCGAGACAGAAATCAAGGATCTGATGAGCGAAGTGCAAGAAGTCACCAGGTTGATCAAGCAAGAGGTGCGGGAACTGAAACCAGATCTGACGCCGACGCCCGAAGGACACGAATCGATCGTACCGTTGTCTGAATCTCGAGAATTCGCAGAACTTTCCGATCTCGTACCGATCGTAGAAGAACAAAGCGCTCTTCAAGACTCTGGTGTTGACAACTCCGATCGTATGACTCGTGTTGATTACATAGATGTCACTACTGGGCTTGAAAGAGCTACTACACCAATGATGGAGGAAACTAAAACTTTGATTGAAGCTGAAGAAGTGATGGCCATTAAATCGATTCAGCAATTAAGTCATGCGGAAACGTCCGTTGAAGTTGATATGGTTGTTTCGCAGAAATCAGAAATCGTCGAAGACACTGATTCAGTCTCTCTTAGCGTTGATAAGACAGCGCATGCAGAGCTAGAATTCGATAAATCTGAAGCCAAGCAATTGCTGATATCTGGTCCGGATCAAGACATCGACAAGGAGAAGATTCCTTTGAGCAAGAAAGAAGAACATCGACCACAGCCACATTCAGAATCAATTAATGAAAAGAAACATGTTGAATCCCAAGAAGACAAGAAAACAACACAAATAATCCCAATAGTCCCCACAGAGACAAGTGTGGAAGAACGCGTTGAATCCATCACTGAAGTAGTTGCCAAGACAATTGAGAGTCAATTCCTTTCAGAGCCTTCTGCAAGGACATTTTCTGACAAAATGACCGACCAAATTCCACTTGAAACAAAACCATACGTCGAAACAAAGCTAACTGAAGCTACGCACATCGACGAAGTGTCAAAACATGCACTAACTTCTACTGGAACATCTTTAGATACAGCGTCATCTGGAAAGCCTGTAAATAAAATTTCCGAAGACTTTTCCACTAAAACGGTCCATGTTCAGTCCAAAGAAACTACAACGACAACATATTCAGATAAAGACAAATCCCCTACTTTTAAGTCAGAGTCATTTGTAAAAAAGATAACAGGCGAAATAACCGAGCAAGTGGCCTTTATGAAGTCACATGCAGATTCAGAGAAACCTGTTAAGGAAATTACAAAAGAAATTGTCTCAAGCGCGGAAATGAGAGATTCAGCAATCGAATCAGTCAACGTTGTAGAGGAATTACATAAACAAGTTGTCAAGGCTGAAGATTTATCACAGCAACATGTGGAAGTCGAATCCAAAAAAGTTTCTGAACTAGTTGAAGTTAAATCTGTAGCAATTATTAAGACAGAGAAAGACGATGATGAAGTTTCTGAAACAGTTGATGCCAAATCTGTAGCAATTGTTGGGACAGAGAAAGACGATGATGAAGTTTCTGAAACAGTTGAAGTCAAATCTGTAGCAATTGTTGGAACAGCGAAAGAAGTAGACGAAGATTCTGAAACAGTTGAAGTCAAATCTGTAGCAATTGTTGGGACAGAGAAGGACGATGACGAAGTTTCTGAAACAGTTGAAGTCAAATCTGTAGCAATTGTTGAGACAGAGAAAGAAGAAGACGACGTTTCTAAAACAGTTGAAGTCAAATCTGTAGCAATTGTTCAGACAAAGAAAGACGATGATGAAGTTTCTGAAACAGTTGAAGTCAAATCTGTAGCAATTGTTAAGACAGAGAAAGAAGTAGATGAAGTTTCTAAAACATTTGAGGTCGAATCTGTAGCAATTGTTGAGACAGAGAAAGACGATGAAGAAGTTTCTGAAACAGTTGAAGTCAAATCTGTAGCAATTGTTGAGACAGAGAAAGACGATGACGAAGTTTCTGAAACAGTTGAAGTCAAATCTGTACCAATTGTTGAGACAGAGAAAGACGATGATGAAGTTTCTGAAACGGTTGAAGTCAAATCTGTAGCGATTGTTGAGACAGAGAAAGACGATGACGAAGTTTCTGAAACAGTTGAAGTCAAATCTGTAGCAATTGTTGAGGCAGAAAAAGCAAAAGACGAAGTTTCTGAAACAATTGAAGTCAAATCTGTAGCAATTGTTGAGGCAGAAAAAGCAAAAGACGAAGTTTCTGAAACAGTTGAAGTCAAATCTGTAGAAATTGTTAAGGCAGAAAAAGAAGTAGACGAAGTTTTTGAAACAGTTGAAGTCAAATCTGTAGCAATTGTTGAGACAGAGAAAGACGATGAGGAAGTTACTGAAACAAATGAAGTCAAATCTGTAGCAATTGTTGAGACAGAGAAATACGATGATGAAGTTTCTGAAACAGTTGAAGTCAAATCTGTAGCAATTGTTGAGACAGAGAAAGAAGTAGACGAAGTTTCTGAAACAGTTGAAGTCAAATCTGTAGCAATTGTTGAGACAGAGAAAGAAGTAGACGAAGTTTCTGAAACAGTTGAAGTCATATCTGTAGCAATTGTTGAGACAGAGAAAGACGATGATGAAGTTTCTGAAACAATTGAAGTCAAATCTGTAGCAATTGTTGAGACAGAGAAAGAAGTAGACGAAGTTTCTGAAACAGTTGAAGTCAAATCTGTAGCAATTGTTGAGACAGAGAAAGAAGTAGACGAAGTTTCTGAAACAGTTGAAGTCAAATCTGTAGAAATTGTTGAGACAGAGAAAGACGATGACGAAGTTTCTGAAACAGTTGAAGTCAAATCTGTAGCAATTGTTGAGACAGCGAAAGACGATGACGAAGTTTCTGAAACAGTTGAAGTCAAACATGTACCAATTGTTGAGGCAGAAAAAGCAAAAGACGAAGTTTCTGAAACAATTGAAGTCAAATCTGTAGCAATTGTTGAGACAGAGAAAGAAGTAGACGAAGTTTCTGAAACAGTTGAAGTCAAATCTGTAGCAATTGTTGAGACAGAGAAAGAAGGAGACGAAGTTTCTAAAACAGTTGAAGTCAAATCTGTAGCAATTGTTGAGACAGAGAAAGACGATGACGAAGTTTCTGAAACAGTTGAAGTCAAATCTGTAGCAATTGTTGAGACAGAGAAAGAAGATGATGAAGTTTCTGAAACAGTTGATGTCAAATCTGTAGCAATTGTTGAGACGGAGAAAGACGATGACGAAGTTTCTGAAACAGTTGATGTCAAATCTGTAGCAATTGTTGAGACAGAGAAAGACGATGATGAAGTTTCCGAAACAGTTGAAGTCAAATCTGTAGCAATTGTTGAGACAGAGAAAGACGATGACGAAGTTTCTGAAACAGTTGATGTCAAATCTGTAGCAATTGTTGAGACAGAGAAAGAAGTAGACGAAGTTTCTGAAACAGTTAAAGTCAAATCTGTAGCAATTGTTGAGACAGAGAAAGAAGAAGACGAAGTTTTAAAAACAGTTGAAGTCAAACATGTACCAATTGTTGAGGCAGAAAAAGCAAAAGACGAAGTTTCTGAAACAATTGAAGTCAAATCTGTAGCAATTGTTGAGACAGAGAAAGAAGTAGACGAAGTTTCTGAAACAGTTGAAGTCAAATCTGTAGCAATTGTTGAGACAGAGAAAGAAGTAGACGAAGTTTCTGAAATAGTTGAAGTCAAATCTGAAGCAATTGTTGAGACAGAGAAAGAAGAAGACGAAGTTTTAAAAACAGTTGAAGTCAAACATGTACCAATTGTTGAGGCAGAAAAAACAAAAGACGAAGTTTCTGAAACAATTGAAGTCAAATCTGTAGCAATTGTTGAGACAGAGAAAGAAGTAGACGAAGTTTCTGAAACAGTTGAAGTCAAATCTGTAGCAATTGTTGAGACAGAGAAAGAAGTAGACGAAGTTTCTGAAACAGTTGAAGTCAAATCTGTAGCAATCGTTGAGACAGAGAAAGAAGTAGACGAAGTTTCTGAAACAGTTGAAGTCAAATCTGTAGCAATTGTTGAGACAGAGAAAGAAGTAGACGACGTTTCTGAAACAGTTGAAGTCAAATCTGTAGCAATTGTTGAGACAAAGAAAGACGATGATGAAGTTTCTAAAACAGTTGAAGTCAAATCTGTAGCAATTGTTGAGACAGCGAAAGACGATGATGAAGTTTCTGGAACAGTTGAAGTCAAATCTGTAGCAATTGTTGAGAAAGAGAAAGACGATGACGAAGTTTCTGAAACAGTTGATGTCAAATCTGTAGCAATTGTTGAGACAGCGAAAGACGATGATGAAGTTTCTGAAACAATTAAAGTCAAATCTGTAGAAATTGTTGAGACAGCGAAAGAAGTAGACGAAGTTTCTGAAACAGTTGAAGTCAAATCTGTGGCAATTGTTGAGACAAAGAAAGACGATGATGAAGTTTATAAAACAGTTGAAGTCAAATCTGTAGCAATTGTTGAGACAGCGAAAGACGATGATGAAGTTTCTGGAACAGTTGAAGTCAAATCTGTAGCAATTGTTGAGAAAGAGAAAGACGATGACGAAGTTTCTGAAACAGTTGATGTCAAATCTGTTGCAATTGTTGAGACAGCGAAACACGATGATGAAGTTACTGAAACAGTTGAAGTCAAATCTGTAGCAATTGTTGAGACAGAGAAAGAAGTTGACGAAGTTTCTGAAACAGTTGAAGTAAAACCTGTAGCAATTGTTGAGACAGAGAAAGACGATGACAAAGTTTCTGAAACAGTTGAAGTCAAATCTGTAGCGATTGTTGAGACAGAGAAAGACGATGACGAAGTTTCTGAAACAGTTGAAGTCAAATCTGTAGCAATTGTTGAGACAGAGAAAGAAGTTGACGAAGTTTCTGAAACAGTTGAAGTCAAATCTGTAGCAATTGTTGAGACAGAGAAAGAGGTTGACGAAGTTTCTGAAACAGTTGAAGTCAAATCTGAACTAATTGTTGAGACAGAGAAAGACGTTGATGAAGTTTCTGAAACAGTTGAAGTCAAATCTGAACTAATTGTTGAGACAGAGAAAGACGTTAATGAAGTTTCTGAAACAGTTGAAGTCAAATCTGTACCAATTGTTGAGGTAGAAAAAGCAAAAGACGAAGTTTCTGAAACAATTGAAGTCAAATCTGTAGCAATTGTTGAGACAAAGAAAGACGTTGATGAAGTTTCTGGAACAGTTGAAGTCAAATCTGTAGCAATTGTTGAGGCAGAAAAAGACGATGACGACGTTTCTAAAACAGTTGAAGTCAAATCTGTAGCAATTGTTGAGGCAGAAAAAGAAGTAGACGAAGTTTCTGAAACAGTTGAAGTCAAATCTGTAGCAATTGTTGAGGCAGAAAAAGACGATGATGAAGTTTCTGAAACAGTTGAAGTCAATTCTGTATCAATTGTTGAGACAGCGAAAGACTATGACAAAGTTTCTGAAACAGTTGAAGTCAAATCTGTATCAATTGTTGAGACAGCGAAAGACGATGATGAAGTTTCTGAAACAGTTGAAGTCAAATCTGTAGAAATTGTTGAGACAGAGAAAGAAGTAGACGAAGTTTCTGAAACAGTTGAAATCAAATCTGTAGCAATTGATGAGACAGAGAAAGAAGTAGACGAAGTTTCTGAAACAGTTGAAGTCAAATCTGTACCAATTGTTGAGACAGCGAAAGAAGTAGACGAAGTTTCTGAAACAGTTGAAATAAAATCTGTAGCAATTGTTGAGACAGCAAAAGAAGAAGACGACGTTTCTGAAACAGTTGAAGTCAAATCTGTAGCAATTGTTGAGACAGAGAAAGACGATGATGAAGTTTCTGAAACAATTGAAGTCAAATCTGTAGAAATTGTTGAGACAGCGAAAGAAGTAGACGAAGTTTCTGAAACAGTTGAAGTCAAATCTGTAGCAATTATTGAGACAAAGAAAGACGATGATGAAGTTTCTGAAACAGTTGAAGTCAAATTTGTAGCAATTGTTGAGACAGAGATAGACGATGATGAAGTTTCTGAAACAGTTGAAGTCCAATCTGTACCAATTGTTGAGACGGCGAAAGAAGTTGACGAAGTTTCTGAAACAGTTGAAGTCAAATCTGTAGCGATTATTGACACGAAGAAAGACGATGATGAAGTTTCTGAAACAGTTGAAGTCAATTCTGTACCAATTGTTGAGACAGCGAAAGAAGTAGACGAAGTTTCTGAAACAGTTGAAGTCAAATCTGTAGCAATTGTTGAGACAAAGAAAGACGATGATGAAGTTTCTGAAACAGTTGAAGTCAAATCTGTAGCAATTGTTGAGACAAAGAAAGACGATGATGAAGTTTCTGAAACAGTTGAAGTCAAATCTGTAGCAATTGTTGAGACAGAGAAAGACGTTGATGAAGTTTCTGAAACAGTTGAAGTCAAATCAGTTCCAATTGTTGAGACAGCGAAAGACGATAATGAAGTTACTGAAACAGTTGAAGTCAAATCTGTAGCAATTGTTGAGACAGCGAAAGAAGTAGGCGAAGATTCTGAAACAGTTGAAGTCAAATCTGTAGCAATTATTGAGACAAAGAAAGACGATGATGAAGTTTCTGAAACAGTTGAAGTCAAATTTGTAGCAATTGTTGAGACAGAGATAGACGATGATGAAGTTTCTGAAACAGTTGAAGTCCAATCTGTACCAATTGTTGAGACGGCGAAAGAAGTTGACGAAGTTTCTGAAACAGTTGAAGTCAAATCTGTAGCAATTATTGACACAAAGAAAGACGATGACGAAGTTTCTGAAACAGTTGAAGTCAAATCTGTACCAATTGTTGAGACAGCGAATGAAGTAGACGAAGTTTCTGAAACAATTGAAGTCAAATCTGTAGCAATTGTTGAGACAGAGAAAGACGATGATGAAGTTTCTGAAACAGTTGAAGTCAAATCTGTAGCAATTGTTGAGACAGAGATAGACGTTGATGAAGTTTCTGAAACAGTTGAAGTCAAATCAGTTCCAATTGTTGAGACAGCGAAAGACGATAATGAAGTTACTGAAACAGTTGAAGTCAAATCTGTAGCAATTGTTGAGACAGCGAAAGAAGTAGGCGAAGATTCTGAAACAGTTGAAGTCAAATCTGTAGCAATTATTGAGACAAAGAAAGACGATGATGAAGTTTCTGAAACAGTTGAAGTCAAATTTGTAGCAATTGTTGAGACAGAGATAGACGATGATGAAGTTTCTGAAACAGTTGAAGTCCAATCTGTACCAATTGTTGAGACGGCGAAAGAAGTTGACGAAGTTTCTGAAACAGTTGAAGTCAAATCTGTAGCGATTATTGACACAAAGAAAGACGATGATGAAGTTTCTGAAACAGTTGAAGTCAATTCTGTAGCAATTGTTGAGACAGCGAAAGAAGTAGACGAAGTTTCTGAAACAGTTGAAGTCAAATCTGTAGCAATTATTGACACAAAGAAAGACGATGACGAAGTTTCTGAAACAGTTGAAGTCAAATCTGTACCAATTGTTGAGACAGCGAATGAAGTAGACGAAGTTTCTGAAACAATTGAAGTCAAATCTGTAGCAATTGTTGAGACAGAGAAAGACGATGATGAAGTTTCTGAAACAGTTGAAGTCAAATCTGTAGCAATTGTTGAGTCAGATAAAGACGATGATGAAGTTACTGAAACAGTTGAAGTCAAATCTGTAGCAATTGTTGAGACAGAGATAGACGATGATGAAGTTTCTGAAACAGTTGAAGTCAAATCTGTACCAATTTTTGAGACGGCGAAAGAAGTAGACGAAGTTTCTGAAACAGTTGAAGTCAAATCTGTAGCAATTATTGACACAAAGAAAGACGATGACGAAGTTTCTGAAACAGTTGAAAGTAAATCTGTAGCAATTGTTGAGACAGCGAAAGACGATGACGAAGTTTCTGAAACAGTTGACGTCAAATCTGTAGCAATTGTTGAGGCAGCGAAAGACGATGATGAAGTTTCTGAAACAGTTGAAGTCAAATCTGTAGCAATTGTTGAGACGGAGAAAGAAGAAGACGAAGTTTCTGAAACAGTTAAAGTCAAATCTGTAGCAATTGTTGGGACAGAGAAAGACGATAATGAAGTTTCTGAAACAGTTGAAGTCAAATCTGTAGCAATTGTTGGAACAGCGAAAGAAGTTGACGAAGTTTCTAAAACAGTTGAAGTCAAATCTGTAGCAATTGTTGAGACAGGAAAAGAAGTAGACGAAGTTTCTGAAACATTTGAAGTCAAATCTGTTGCAATTGTTGAGACAGAGAAAGACGATGACGAAGTTTCTGAAACAGTTGAAGTCAAATCTGTAGCAATTGTTGAGACAGAGAAAGAAGAAGACGAAGTTTCTAAAACAGTTGAAGTCAAATCTGTAGCAATTGTTGAGACAGGAAAAGAAGTAGACGAAGTTTCTGAAACATTTGAAGTCAAATCTGTTGCAATTGTTGAGACAGAGAAAGACGATGACGAAGTTTCTGAAACAGTTGAAGTCAAATCTGTAGCAATTGTTGAGACAGAGAAAGAAGTAGACGAAGTTTCGGAAACAGTTGAAGTCAAATCTGTAGCAATTGTTGAGACAGGGAAGGACGATAACGAAGTTTCTGAAACAGTTGAAGTCAAATCTGTAGCAATTGTTGAGACAGAGAAAGAAGTAGACGAAGTTTCTAAAACAGTTGAAGTCACATCTGTAGCAATTGTTGAGACAGCGAAAGAAGTAGACGAAGTTTCTGAAACAGTTGTATTCAAATCTGTAGCAATTGTTGAGACAGCGAAGGACGATGACGAAGTTTCTGAAACAGTTGAAGTCAAATCTGTAGCAATTGTTGAGACGGAGAAAGAAGAAGACGAAGTTTCTGAAACAGTTAAAGTCAAATCTGTAGCAATTGTTGGGACAGAGAAAGACGATAATGAAGTTTCTGAAACAGTTGAAGTCAAATCTGTAGCAATTGTTGGAACAGCGAAAGAAGTTGACGAAGTTTCTAAAACAGTTGAAGTCAAATCTGTAGCAATTGTTGAGACAGGAAAAGAAGTAGACGAAGTTTCTGAAACATTTGAAGTCAAATCTGTTGCAATTGTTGAGACAGAGAAAGACGATGACAAAGTTTCTGAAACAGTTGAAGTCAAATCTGTAGCAATTGTTGAGACAGAGAAAGAAGAAGACGAAGTTTCTAAAACAGTTGAAGTCAAATCTGTAGCAATTGTTGAGACAGGAAAAGAAGTAGACGAAGTTTCTGAAACATTTGAAGTCAAATCTGTTGCAATTGTTGAGACAGAGAAAGACGATGACGAAGTTTCTGAAACAGTTGAAGTCAAATCTGTAGCAATTGTTGAGACAGAGAAAGAAGTAGACGAAGTTTCGGAAACAGTTGAAGTCAAATCTGTAGCAATTGTTGAGACAGGGAAGGACGATAACGAAGTTTCTGAAACAGTTGAAGTCAAATCTGTAGCAATTGTTGAGACAGAGAAAGAAGTAGACGAAGTTTCTAAAACAGTTGAAGTCACATCTGTAGCAATTGTTGAGACAGCGAAAGAAGTAGACGAAGTTTCTGAAACAGTTGTATTCAAATCTGTAGCAATTGTTGAGACAGCGAAGGACGATGACGAAGTTTCTGAAACAGTTGAAGTCAAATCTGTTGAAATTGTTGAGTCAGAGAAAGACGATGATGAAGTTCCTGAAACAGTTGAAGTCAAATCTCTAGCAATTGTTGAGACAGAGAAAGACGATGATGAAGTTTCCGAAACAGTTGAAGTTAAACCTGTAGTAATTGTTGAGACAGTGAAAGACGATGACGAAGTTTCTGAAACAGTTGAAGTCAAATCTGTAGCAATTGTTGAGACAGAGAAAGAAGAAGACGACGTTTCTAAAACAGTTGAAGTCAAATTGGTAGGAATTGATAAGACAGAGAAAGAAGTAGACGAAGTTTCTAAAACAGTTGAAGTCAAATCTGTACCAATTGTTGAGTCAGGGAAGGACGATGACGAAGTTTCTGAAACAGTTGAAGTCAAATCTGTAGCAATTGTTGAGACAGAGAATGACGATGATGAAGTTTCTGAAACAGTTGAAGTCAAATCTGTAGCAATTGTTAGAACAGCAAAAGAAGTTGACGAAGTTTCTGAAACAGTTGAAGTCAAATCTGTAGCAATTGTTGAGACAGCGAAAGAAGTTGACGAAGTTTCTGAAACAGTTGAAGTCAAATCTGTAGCAATTGTTGAGACAGAGAAGGACGATGACGAAGTTTCTGAAACAGTTGAAGTCAAATCTGTAGCAATTGTTGAGACAGAGAAAGACGATGATGAAGTTTCCGAAACAGTTGAAGTCAAATCTGTAGCAATTGTTGAGATAGAGAAAGACGATGATGAAGTTTCCGAAACAGTTGAAGTCAAATCTGTTGCAATTGTTGAGTCAGAGAAAGACGATGATGAAGTTTCCGAAACAGTTAAAGTCAAATCTGTCTCAATTGTTGAGACAGAGAAAGACGATGATGAAGTTTCCGAAACAGTTGAAGTCAAATCTCTAGCAATTGTTGAGACAGAGAAAGACGATGATGAAGTTTCCGAAACAGTTGAAGTTAAACCTGTAGCAATTTTTGAGACAGTGAAAGACGATGACGAAGTTTCTGAAACAGTTGAAGTCAAATCTGTAGAAATTGTTGAGACAGAGAAAGACGATGACAAAATATCTGAAACAGTTGAAGTCAAATCTGTAGCAATTGTTGAGACAGAAAAAGACGATGATGAAGTTTCTGAAACAGTTGAAGTCAAATCTGTAGCAATTGTTGAGACAGAGAAAGAAGTAGACGAAGTTTCTGAAACAATTGAAGTCAAATCTGTTGCAATTGTTGAGACAGAGAAAGACGATGACGAAGTTTCTGAAACAGTTGAAATCAAATCTGTAGCAATTGTTGAGACAGAGAAAGAAGTAGACGAAGTTTCTAAAACAGTTGAAGTCAAATCTGTAGCAATTGTTGAGACAGCGAAAGAAGTAGACGAAGTTTCTGAAACAGTTGAAGTCAAATCTGTAGCAATTGTTGAGACAGAGAAGGACGATGACGAAGTTTCTGAAACAGTTGAAGTCAAATCTGTAGCAATTGTTGAGACAGAGAAAGAAGTAGACGAAGTTTCTAAAACAGTTGAAGTCAAATCTGTAGCAATTGTTGAGACAGCGAAAGACGATGACGAAGTTTCTGAAACAGTTGAAGTCAAATCTGTTGCAATTGTTGAGACAGAGAAAGACGATGATGAAGTTTCCGAAACAGTTGAAGTCAAATCTGTCTCAATTGTTGAGACAGAGAAAGACGATGATGAAGTTTCCGAAACTTTTGAAGTCAAATCTCTAGCAATTGTTGAGACAGATAAAGAAGTAGACGAAGTTTCGGAAACAGTTGAAGTTAAACCCGTAGCAATTGTTGAGACAGTGAAAGACGATGACGAAGTTTCTGAAAAAGTTAAAGTCAAATCTGTAGCAATTGTTGAGACAGAGAAAGAAGAAGACGACGTTTCTAAAATAGTTGAAGTCAAATCTGTAGAAATTGTTGAGTCAGAGAAAGACGATGATGAAGTTTCTGAAACAGTTGAAGTCAAATCTGTAGCAATTGTAGGGACAGAAAAAGAAGTAGACGAAGTTTCTGAAACAGTTGAAGTCAAATCTGTAGCAATTGTTGAGACAGCGAAAGACGATGATGAAGTTTCTGAAACAGTTGACGTCAAATCTGTAGCAATTGTTGAGACAGAGAAAGAGGATGACGAAGATTCTGAAACAGTTGAAGTCAAATCTATAGCAATTGTTGAGACAGAGAAAGACGATGATGAAGTTTCTGAAACAGTTGAAGTCAAATCTGTAGCAACTGTTGAGACAGAGAAAGAGGATGACGAAGATTCTGAAACAGTTGAAGTCAAATTTTTGGAAATTGTTGAGAGTGAGAAAGACGATGACGAAGTTTCTGAAACAGTTGAAGTCAAATCTGTAGCAATTGTTGAGACAGAGAAAGAGGATGACGAAGATTCTGAAACAGTTCAAGTCAAATTTTTGGAAATTGTTGAGAGTGAGAAAGACGATGACGAAGTTTCTGAAACAGTTGAAGTCAAATCTGTAGCAATTGTTGAGACAGAGAAAGACGATGATGAAGTTTCTGAAACAGTTGAAGTCAAATCTGTAGCAATTGTTGAGACAGCGAAAGCCGATGACGAAGTTTCTGAAACAGTTGAAGTCAAATCTGTAGCAATTGTTGAGACAGAGAAAGCCGATGACGAAGTTTCTGAAACAGTTGAAGTCAAATCAGTAGCATTTGTTGAGACAGAGAAAGACGATGATGAAGTTTGTGAAACAATTGAAGTCAAATCTGTACCAATTGTTGAGACAGAGAAAGACGATGATGAAGTTTCTGAAACAGTTGAAGTCAAATCTGTAGCAATTGTTGAGACAGATAAAGACGATGATGAAGTTTCTGAAACAGTTGAAGTCAAATCTGTAGCAATTGTTGAGACAGAGAAAAACGATGATGGAGTTTCTGAAACAGTTGAAGTCAAATCTGTAGCAATTGTTGAGACAGAGAAGGAAGATGACGAAGTTTCTGAAACAGTTGAAGTCAAATCTGTAGCAATTGTTGAGACAGAGAAAGACGATGATGAAGTTTCTGAAACAGTTGAAGTCAAATCTGTCGCAATTGTTGGTACAGAGAAAGAAGATGACGAAGTTTCTGAATCAGTTGAAGTCAAATCTGTAGCAATTGTTGAGACAGAGAAAGACGATGATAAAGTTTCTGAAACAGTTGAAGTCATATCTGTAGCAATTGTTGAGACAGAGAAAGAAGTAGACGAAGTTTCTGAAACAGTTGAAGTCAAATCTGTAGCAATTGTTGAGACAGAGAAAGACGATGACGAAGTTTCTAAAACAGTCGAAGTCGAATCAGTTCCAATTGTTGAGACAGCTCAAAACGATGATGAAGTTTCTGAAACAGTTGAAGTCAAATCTGTAGCAATTGTTGAGGCAGAGAAAGACGATGATGAAGTTTCTGAAACAGTTGAAGTCAAATCTGTAGCAATTGTTGAGACAGCGAAAGACGATGATGAAGTTTCTGATTCAATTGTAGTTAAATCTGTAGCAATTGTGGAGACTGCGAAAGACAATGATGAAGTTACTGAAACAGTTGAAGTCAAATCTGTAGCAATTGTTGAGACAGAGAAAGACGATGATAAAGTTTCTGAAACAGTTGAAGTCAAATCTGTAGCAATTGTTGAGACAGCGAAAGACAATGATGAAGTTACTGAAACAGTTGAAGTCAAATCTGTAGCAATTGTTGAGACAGCGAAAGACGATGATGAAGTTTTTGAAACAGTCGAAGTCAAATCTGTAGCAATTGTTGAGTCAGAGAAAGACGATGATGCAGTTTCTGAAACAGTTGAAGTCAAATCTGTAGCAATTGTTGAGACAGAGAAAGACGATGATGAAGTTTCTGATTCAATTGTAGTTAAATCTGTAGCAATTGTGGAGACAGAGAAAGACGATGACAAAGTTTCTGAAACAGTTGAAGTCAAATCTGTAGCAATTGTTGAGACAGCGAAAGACAATGATGATGTTACTGAAACAGTTGAAGTCAAATCTGTAGCAATTGTTGAGACAGAGAAAGACGATGATAAAGTTTCTGAAACAGTTGAAGTCAAATCTATAGCAATTGTTGAGACAGCGAAAGACGAAGATGAAGTTTCAGAAAAAGTTGAAGTCAAATCTGTAGCAATTGTTGAGACAAAGAAAGACTATGATGAAGTTTCTAAAACAGTTGAAGTCAAATCTGTAGCAATTGTTCAGACAGAGAAAGACGATGATGAAGTTTCTGAAACAGTTGAAATCAAATCTATAGCAATTGTTGAGACAGCGAAAGACGAAGATGAAGTTGCAGAAAAAGTTGGAGTCAAATCTGTAGCAATTGTTAAGACACCAAGAGACGATGATAAAGTTTCTGAAACAGTCGAAGTAAAATCTGTAGCAATTGTTGAGACAGCGAAAGACCATGACAAAGTTTCTGAAACAGTTGAAGTCAAATCTGTAGCAATTGTTGAGACAGCGAAAGACGATGACAAAGTTTCTGAAACAGCTGAAGTCAAATCTGTAGCAATTGTTGAGACAGCGAAAGACGATGACAAAGTTTCTGAAACAGTTGAAGTCAAATCTGTAGCAATTGTTGAGACAGCGAAAGACGATGATGAAGTTTCTGATTCAATTGTAGTTAAATCTGTAGCAATTGTTGAGTCAGAGAAAGACGATGATGAAGTTTCTGAAACAGTCGAAGTCAAGTCTGTAGCAATTGTTGGTACAGAGAAAAAAGTAGACGAAGTTTCTGAAACAGTTGAAGTCAAATCTGTAGCAATTGTTGAGACAGCGAAAGACGATGACAATGTTTCTGAAACAGTTGAAGTCAAATCTGTACCAATTGTTGGGACGGAGAAAGACGATGATGAAGTTTCTGAAACATTTGAAGTCAAATCTGTAGCAATTGTTGAGTCAGAGAAAGACGATGATGCAGTTTCTGAAACAGTTGAAGTCAAATCTGTAGCAATTGTTGAGACAGCGAAAGACGATGATGAAGTTTTTGAAACAGTCGAAGTCGAATCTGTAGCAATTGTTGAGTCAGAGAAAGACGATGATGCAGTTTCTGAAACAGTTGAAGTCAAATCTGTAGCAATTGTTGAGACAGCGAAAGACGATGATGAAGTTTCTGATTCAATTGAAGTTAAATCTGTAGCAATTGTTGAGACAGAGAAAGACGATGACAAAGTTTCTGAAACAGTTGAAGTCAAATCTGTAGCAATTGTTGAGACAGAGAAAGACGATGATGAAGTTTCTGAAACAGTTGAAGTCAAATCTGTAGCAATTGTTGGGACAGAGAAAGACGATAATGAAGTTTCTGAAACAGTTGAAGTCAAATCTGTAGCAATTGTTGGGACAGAGAAAGACGATAATGAAGTTTCTGAAACAGTTGAAGTCAAATCTGTAGCAATTGTTGGGACAGAGAAAGACGATAATGAAGTTTCTGAAACAGTTGAAGTCAAATCTGTAGCAATTGTTGAGACAGAGAAAGACGATGATGAAGTAACTGAAACAGTTGAAGTCAAATCTGTACCAATTGTTGAGGCAGAAAAAGAAGTAGACGACGTTTCTGAAACTGTTGAAGTCAAATCTGTAGCAATTGTTGAGACAGTGAAAGACGTTGATGAAGTTTCCGAAACAGTTGAAGTCAAATCTGTACCAATTGTTGAGGCAGTGAAAGACGTTGATGAAGTTTCTGAAACAGTTGAAGTCAAATCTGTAGCAATTGTTGAGACAGCGAAAGACGATAATGAAGTTTCTGAAACAGTTGAAGTCAAATCTGTAGCAATTGTTGGGACAGAGAAAGACGATAATGAAGATTCTGAAACAGTTGAAGTCAAATCTGTAGCAATTGTTGAGACAGCGAAAGACGATGATGAAGTTTCTGAAACAGTTGAAGTCAAATCTGTTGCAATTGTTGAGACAGAGAAAGACGATGACGAAGTTTCTGAAACAGTTGAAGTCAAATCTGTAGCAATTGTTGGGACAGAGAAAGACGATGATGAAGTTTCTGAAACAGTTGAAGTCAAATCTGTAGAAATTGTTGAGACAGAGAAAGACGATGATGAAGTTTCTGAAACAGTTGAAGTCAAATCTGTAGCAATTGTTGAGACAGCGAAAGACGATGATGAAGTTTCTGAAACAGTTGAAGTCAAATCTGTACCAATTGTTGAGACAGAGAAAGACGATGACGAAGTTTCTGAAACAGTTGAAGTCAAATCTGTAGCAATTGTTGGGACAGAGAAAGACGATGATGAAGTTTCTGAAACAGTTGAAGTCAAATCTGTAGAAATTGTTGAGACAGAGAAAGACGATGATGAAGTTTCTGAAACAGTTGAAGTCAAATCTGTAGCAATTGTTGAGACAGCGAAAGAAGTAGACGAAGTTTTTGAAACAGTTGAAGTCAAATCTGTAGCAATTGTTGGGACAGAGAAAGACGATAATGAAGATTCTGAAACAGTTGAAGTCAAATCTGTAGCAATTGTTGAGACAGCGAAAGACGATGATGAAGTTTCTGAAACAGTTGAAGTCAAATCTGTACCAATTGTTGAGACAGAGAAAGACGATGACGAAGTTTCTAAAACAGTTGAAGTCAAATCTGTAGCAATTGTTGGGACAGAGAAAGACGATGATGAAGTTTCTGAAACAGTTGAAGTCAAATCTGTAGAAATTGTTGAGACAGAGAAAGACGATGATGAAGTTTCTGAAACAGTTGAAGTCAAATTTGTAGCAATTGTTGAGACAGCAAAAGAAGTAGACGAAGTTTCTGAAACAGTTGAAGTCAAATCTGTAGCAATTATTGAGACATTGAAAGACGATGATGAAGTTTCTGAAACAGTTGAAGTCAAATCTGTAGCAATTGTTGAGACAGAGAAAGACGATGACGAAGTTTCTGAAACAGTTGAAGTCAAACCTGTGCCAATTGTTGAGACAGAGAAAGACGATGATGAAGTTACTGAAACGGTTGATGTCAAATCTGTAGCAATTGTTAAGACAGCGAAAGACGATGATGAAGTTTCTGAAACAGTTGAAGTCAAATCTGTAGCAATTGTTAAGACAGCGAAAGACGATGATGAAGTTTCTGAAACAGTTGAAGTCAAATCTGTAGCAATTGTTAAGACAGCGAAAGACGATGATGAAGTTTCTGAAACAGTTGAAGTCAAATCTGTAGCAATTGTTGAGACAGAGAAAGACGATGACGAAGTTTCTGAAACAGTTGAAGTCAAATCTGTAGCAATTGTTAAAACAGAGAAAGACGATGACGAAGTTTCTGAAACAGCTGAAGTGAAATCTGTAGCAATTGTTTGGACAGAGAAAGACGATGACGAAGTTTCTGAAACAGTTGAAGTCAAATCTGTAGCAATTGTTGAGACAGAGAAAGACGATGACGAAGTTTCTGAAACAGTTGAAGTCAAATCTGTAGCAATTGTTGAGACAGCGAAAGACGATGACAAAGTTTCTGAAACAGTTGAAGTCAAATCTGTAGCAATTGTTGAGACAGAGAAAGACGAAGATGGAGTTTCTGAAACAGTTGAAGTCAAATCTGAAGCAATTGTTGAGACAGAGAAAGACGATGATGAAGCTTCTGAAACAGTTGAAGTCAAATCTGTACCATATGTTGAGACAGAGAAAGACGATGACGAAGTTTCTGAAACAGTTGAAGTCAAATCTGTAGCAATTGTTGAGTCAGCGAAAGACGATGATGAAGCTTCTGAAACAGTTGAAGTCAAATCTGTACCATATGTTGAGACAGAGAAAGACGATGATGAAGTTTCTGAAACAGTTGAAGTCAAATCTGTAGCAATTGTTGAGACAGAGAAAGACGATGATGAAGTTTCTGAAACAGTTGAAGTCAAATCTGTAGCAATTGTTGAGACAGAGAAAGACGACGATGAAGTTTCCGAAACAGTTGAAGTCAAATCTGTAGCAATTGTTGAGACAGAGAAAGACGATGATGAAGTTCCTGAAACAGTTGAAGTCAAATCTGTAGCAATTGTTGAGACAGAGAAAGACGATGATGAAGTTCCTGAAACAGTTGAAGTCAAATCTGTAGCAATTGTTGAGACAGAGAAAGACGACGATGAAGTTTCTGAAACAGTTGAAGTTAAATCTGTACCAATTGTTGAGGCTGAGAAAAAAGTAGACGAAGTTTCTGAAACAGTTGAAGTCAAATCTGTAGCAATTGTTGAGACAGAGAAAGACGATGACGAAGTTTCTGAAACAGTTGAAGTCAAATCTGTAGCAATTGTTGAGACAGAGAAAGACGATGATGAAGTTTCTGAAACAGTTGAAGTCAAATCTGTAGCAATTGTTGAGACAGCGAAAGAAGTAGACGAAGTTTCTGAAACAGTTGAAGTCAAATCTGTAGCAATTGTTGAGACAGAGAAAGACGATGATGAAGTAACTGAAACGGTTGAAGTCAAATCTTTGGAAATTGTTGAGACAGCGAAAGACGATGATGAAGTTTCTGATTCAATTGTAGTTAAATCTGTAGCAATTGTTGAGTCAGAGAAAGACGATGATGAAGTTTCTGAAACAGTCGAAGTCAAGTCTGTAGCAATTGTTGGTACAGAGAAAAAAGTAGACGAAGTTTCTGAAACAGTTGAAGTCAAATCTGTAGCAATTGTTGAGACAGCGAAAGACGATGACAAAGTTTCTGAAACAGTTGAAGTCAAATCTGTACCAATTGTTGGGACGGAGAAAGACGATGATGAAGTTTCTGAAACATTTGAAGTCAAATCTGTAGCAATTGTTGAGTCAGAGAAAGACGATGATGCAGTTTCTGAAACAGTTGAAGTCAAATCTGTAGCAATTGTTGAGACAGCGAAAGACGATGATGAAGTTTTTGAAACAGTCGAAGTCGAATCTGTAGCAATTGTTGAGTCAGAGAAAGACGATGATGCAGTTTCTGAAACAGTTGAAGTCAAATCTGTAGCAATTGTTGAGACAGCGAAAGACGATGATGAAGTTTCTGATTCAATTGAAGTTAAATCTGTAGCAATTGTTGAGACAGAGAAAGACGATGACAAAGTTTCTGAAACAGTTGAAGTCAAATCTGTAGCAATTGTTGAGACAGAGAAAGACGATGATGAAGTTTCTGAAACAGTTGAAGTCAAATCTGTAGCAATTGTTGGGACAGAGAAAGACGATAATGAAGTTTCTGAAACAGTTGAAGTCAAATCTGTAGCAATTGTTGGGACAGAGAAAGACGATAATGAAGTTTCTGAAACAGTTGAAGTCAAATCTGTAGCAATTGTTGGGACAGAGAAAGACGATAATGAAGTTTCTGAAACAGTTGAAGTCAAATCTGTAGCAATTGTTGAGACAGAGAAAGACGATGATGAAGTAACTGAAACAGTTGAAGTCAAATCTGTACCAATTGTTGAGGCAGAAAAAGAAGTAGACGACGTTTCTGAAACTGTTGAAGTCAAATCTGTAGCAATTGTTGAGACAGTGAAAGACGTTGATGAAGTTTCCGAAACAGTTGAAGTCAAATCTGTACCAATTGTTGAGGCAGTGAAAGACGTTGATGAAGTTTCTGAAACAGTTGAAGTCAAATCTGTAGCAATTGTTGAGACAGCGAAAGACGATAATGAAGTTTCTGAAACAGTTGAAGTCAAATCTGTAGCAATTGTTGGGACAGAGAAAGACGATAATGAAGATTCTGAAACAGTTGAAGTCAAATCTGTAGCAATTGTTGGGACAGAGAAAGACGATGATGAAGTTTCTGAAACAGTTGAAGTCAAATCTGTAGCAATTGTTGAGACAGCGAAAGACGATGATGAAGTTTCTGAAACAGTTGAAGTCAAATCTGTAGCAATTGTTGGGACAGAGAAAGACGATAATGAAGATTCTGAAACAGTTGAAGTCAAATCTGTAGCAATTGTTGAGACAGCGAAAGACGATGATGAAGTTTCTGAAACAGTTGAAGTCAAATCTGTTGCAATTGTTGAGACAGAGAAAGACGATGACGAAGTTTCTGAAACAGTTGAAGTCAAATCTGTAGCAATTGTTGGGACAGAGAAAGACGATGATGAAGTTTCTGAAACAGTTGAAGTCAAATCTGTAGAAATTGTTGAGACAGAGAAAGACGATGATGAAGTTTCTGAAACAGTTGAAGTCAAATCTGTAGCAATTGTTGAGACAGCGAAAGACGATGATGAAGTTTCTGAAACAGTTGAAGTCAAATCTGTACCAATTGTTGAGACAGAGAAAGACGATGACGAAGTTTCTGAAACAGTTGAAGTCAAATCTGTAGCAATTGTTGGGACAGAGAAAGACGATGATGAAGTTTCTGAAACAGTTGAAGTCAAATCTGTAGAAATTGTTGAGACAGAGAAAGACGATGATGAAGTTTCTGAAACAGTTGAAGTCAAATCTGTAGCAATTGTTGAGACAGCGAAAGAAGTAGACGAAGTTTTTGAAACAGTTGAAGTCAAATCTGTAGCAATTGTTGGGACAGAGAAAGACGATAATGAAGATTCTGAAACAGTTGAAGTCAAATCTGTAGCAATTGTTGAGACAGCGAAAGACGATGATGAAGTTTCTGAAACAGTTGAAGTCAAATCTGTACCAATTGTTGAGACAGAGAAAGACGATGACGAAGTTTCTGAAACAGTTGAAGTCAAATCTGTAGCAATTGTTGGGACAGAGAAAGACGATGATGAAGTTTCTGAAACAGTTGAAGTCAAATCTGTAGAAATTGTTGAGACAGAGAAAGACGATGATGAAGTTTCTGAAACAGTTGAAGTCAAATTTGTAGCAATTGTTGAGACAGCAAAAGAAGTAGACGAAGTTTCTGAAACAGTTGAAGTCAAATCTGTAGCAATTGTTGAGACATTGAAAGACGATGATGAAGTTTCTGAAACAGTTGAAGTCAAATCTGTAGCAATTGTTGAGACAGAGAAAGACGATGACGAAGTTTCTGAAACAGTTGAAGTCAAACCTGTGCCAATTGTTGAGACAGAGAAAGACGATGATGAAGTTACTGAAACGGTTGATGTCAAATCTGTAGCAATTGTTAAGACAGCGAAAGACGATGATGAAGTTTCTGAAACAGTTGAAGTCAAATCTGTAGCAATTGTTAAGACAGCGAAAGACGATGATGAAGTTTCTGAAACAGTTGAAGTCAAATCTGTAGCAATTGTTAAGACAGCGAAAGACGATGATGAAGTTTCTGAAACAGTTGAAGTCAAATCTGTAGCAATTGTTGAGACAGAGAAAGACGATGACGAAGTTTCTGAAACAGTTGAAGTCAAATCTGTAGCAATTGTTAAAACAGAGAAAGACGATGACGAAGTTTCTGAAACAGCTGAAGTGAAATCTGTAGCAATTGTTTGGACAGAGAAAGACGATGACGAAGTTTCTGAAACAGTTGAAGTCAAATCTGTAGCAATTGTTGAGACAGAGAAAGACGATGACGAAGTTTCTGAAACAGTTGAAGTCAAATCTGTAGCAATTGTTGAGACAGCGAAAGACGATGACAAAGTTTCTGAAACAGTTGAAGTCAAATCTGTAGCAATTTTTGAGACAGAGAAAGACGAAGATGGAGTTTCTGAAACAGTTGAAGTCAAATCTGAAGCAATTGTTGAGACAGAGAAAGACGATGATGAAGCTTCTGAAACAGTTGAAGTCAAATCTGTACCATATGTTGAGACAGAGAAAGACGATGACGAAGTTTCTGAAACAGTTGAAGTCAAATCTGTAGCAATTGTTGAGTCAGCGAAAGACGATGATGAAGCTTCTGAAACAGTTGAAGTCAAATCTGTACCATATGTTGAGACAGAGAAAGACGATGATGAAGTTTCTGAAACAGTTGAAGTCAAATCTGTAGCAATTGTTGAGACAGAGAAAGACGATGATGAAGTTTCTGAAACAGTTGAAGTCAAATCTGTAGCAATTGTTGAGACAGAGAAAGACGACGATGAAGTTTCCGAAACAGTTGAAGTCAAATCTGTAGCAATTGTTGAGACAGAGAAAGACGATGATGAAGTTCCTGAAACAGTTGAAGTCAAATCTGTAGCAATTGTTGAGACAGAGAAAGACGATGATGAAGTTCCTGAAACAGTTGAAGTCAAATCTGTAGCAATTGTTGAGACAGAGAAAGACGACGATGAAGTTTCTGAAACAGTTGAAGTTAAATCTGTACCAATTGTTGAGGCTGAGAAAAAAGTAGACGAAGTTTCTGAAACAGTTGAAGTCAAATCTGTAGCAATTGTTGAGACAGAGAAAGACGATGACGAAGTTTCTGAAACAGTTGAAGTCAAATCTGTAGCAATTGTTGAGACAGAGAAAGACGATGATGAAGTTTCTGAAACAGTTGAAGTCAAATCTGTAGCAATTGTTGAGACAGCGAAAGAAGTAGACGAAGTTTCTGAAACAGTTGAAGTCAAATCTGTAGCAATTGTTGAGACAGAGAAAGACGATGATGAAGTAACTGAAACGGTTGAAGTCAAATCTTTGGAAATTGTTGAGACAGAGAAAGACGATGACGAAGTTTCTGATACAGTTGAAGCCAAATCTGTAGCAATTTTTGAGACGGAGAAAGACGATAATGAAGTTTTAGAAACAGTTGAAGTCAAATCTGTAGCAATTGTTGAGACAGCGAAAGAAGTATACGAAGTTTTTGAAACAGTTGAAGTCAAATCTGTACCAATTGTTGAGACAGAGAAAAAAGTAGACGAAGTTTCTGAAACAGTTGAAGTCAAATCTGTAGCAATTGTTGAGACAGCGAAAGACGATGATGAAGTTTCCGAAACAGTTGAAGTCAAATCTGTAGCAATTGTTGAGACAGAGAAAGACGATGGTGAAGTTTCTGAAACAGTTGAAGTCAAATCTGTAGCAATTGTTGAGACAGAGAAAGAAGTAGACGAAGTTTCTGAAACAGTTGAAGTCAAATCTGTATCAATTGTTGAGACAGAGAAAGACTATGACAAAGTTTCTGAAACAGTTGAAGTTAAATCTGTAGCAATTGTTGAGGCAGAGAAAAAAGTAGACGAAGTTTCCGAAACAGTTGAAGTCAAATCTGTAGCAATTGTTGAGACAGCGAAAGACGATGATGAAGTTTCTGAAACAGTTGAAGTCAAATCTGTAGCAATTGTTGAGACAGCGAAAGACGATGATGAAGTTTCTAAAACAGTTGAAGTCAAATCTGTAGCAATTGTTGAGACAGCGAAAGAAGTTGACGAAGTATCTGAAACAGTTGAAGTCAAATCTGTAGCAATTGTTGAGACAGAGAAAGACGATGATGAAGTTTCCGAAACAGTAGAAGTCAAATCTGTAGCAATTGTTGAGATAGAGAAAGACGATGATGAAGTTTCCGAAACAGTTGAAGTCAAATCTGTAGCGATTGTTGAAACAGAGAAAGACGATGACGAAGTTTCTAAAACAGTTGAAGTCAAATCTGTAGCGATTGTTGAGACAGAGAAAGACGATGACGAAGTTTCTGAAACAGTTGAAGTCAAAACTGTAGCAATTGTTGGGACAGAGAAAGAAGTTGACGAAGTGTCTGAAACAGTTGAAGTCAAATCTGTAGCAATTGTTGAGACAGAGAAAGACGATGATGAAGTTTCTGAAACAGTTGAAGTCAAATCTGTAGCAATTGTTGAGACAGAGAAAGACGATGACGAAGTTTCTGAAACAGTTGAAGTCAAAACTGTAGCAATTGTTGGGACAGAGAAAGAAGTTGACGAAGTGTCTGAAACAGTTGAAGTCAAATCTGTAGCAATTGTTGGGACAGAGAAAGAAGTAGACGAAGTTTCTGAAACAGTTAAAGTTAAATCTGTCCCAATTGTTGGGACAGAGAAAGCCGATGATAAAGTTTCTGAACCAGATGAAGTCAAATCTGTACCCATTGTTGGGACAGAGAAAGACGATGATGAAGTTTCTGAAACAATTGTAGTTAAATCTGAACCAATTATTGAGACGAAGAAAGAAGTAGACGAAGTTTCTGAACCAGATGAAGTCAAATCTGTAGCAATTGTTGAGACAGCGAAAGACGATGACGAAGTTTCTGAAACAGTCGAAGTTGAATCTGTACCTATTGTTGAGACAGAGAAAGACGAAGACGAAGTTTCTGAAACAGTTGAAGTTAAATCTTTTCTTGCTGTTGATACAGAGAAAGAAGAAGATGAAGTTTTAAAACCGATTGAAGGCAAATCCTTCCCGGGACATGACGATTTATTAGTGAAGGTTGCAGATTCACCGTCTGATGCATTACCAGAGCCTGTACCATCTTTGATATCAGGCTCTTCTTCAGGTCTGTCTGAAGTTGTTCATTTAGATAAGATTGCCACCGTCACATTTGCAACCGTTGAATCAGATTCAACATTTGAAAATGTAGTTTTGGAAACTAGCGATTACTTTCCTATTGACACTGGATCTTCGGACGGTACTGATCAAGTTGGAAAGAAACCTACAGATGTATTCGAGAGCGACATTGTTGATGCTGATTTGGTTACCGAATCGGAGCTTTTAGGGGAGGAACTTGAATTTGAATTTACCGAGATTGTAGCAAAAAAATCTGTGTCAGATGTAGGATTCGTGCCGACACCAGAGAAGCTTGTAATGCACATTACCGACGACGCCTCGGTTGAAAGCTTAGCTGATTTAACGGCAGAATTAACCGGAGTTAAAAATGCAGACGGAAGTGCCGAACTAACACCTGCTGTAACTGTTCTTGATGTTGAATCTACGGATTTTGAAGCGGAACGTGTTGATAAAATAACTAAGCTTGTAGCCGTTGAAACTGATGCATCTTTTGAAGCAGTTATTTCTGCAGAGAAATGCGTAGACGAGGTAAAAGGAGACATTTCGCAAGGGATTGTAACAGTTGTTGATGAAGAGTCCATTTCAGAGAAAACTGTAGTCGATATAACCGAAAGAATTACCGCTGAACCAGCTGTTGATTTTGAACTATCAGTGGAACCTGCCCATAAAGTAACTCTGCGCGAGACTGTTGACAATGAACTAGCTGACGTGTCCGAGTCTTTAAAAGAAGAACATAGGATTCAAATAACCGAGGTGGTTATTTCTAAAACCGTGTCACAAGTGGAATCTGCGTCAGCTTCGGAAACATTTTCAGAACCTATTACCAAGGATGTTCTAGCGGAAACTGTCCCTGCGGTCGATTCTGAAATGATTGCTGAAAAATTGTCAGAAACAATTACTGAAATATTTGACGTTGAAACATTGCCAGTTACCGAGACGGAGCTTGCTTTAAAGAAAGTTGCAGACGAAACTGCTGAGTTGGTATTCGCCAAATCTTTACCGTCGGATGCAGATGCCGATGCAGAGCCTGCCTCAGAGATGATTGTTAAAGATACAAGTGATATAGACGCCGCTGTTATTATTCCATCTGCGCCAGAATATGAAGGCGATGTACTAGAAGAGGTAGCTGTAGAAACAGTAACAGAATCTAAGACAGTATCGCCCTCTGAAGGACTTATGGTCAAAAAAATAGAAGACGTTGTGCAAGAGTCTTCAACAGTCGTTGAATTGAAGTCTCCTGCAGAAAAATTGACTCTCGATACGGCTACAAAGCAAGCCACTGAAACATTACCAGGTGTCCAATTAGAGCCTAGGCTCATTCAAGAAATAGCCGTGGAAGAAGCCGCTGAAATTGTGTCAGATTTCGAAGCTCTACCAATTGCACCCGAATATGACGAAGACATAGTAGAGAAGGTTGTTATAGAAACAGTCACAAAATCTAGGACAGAACAGTCTGCAGAAGAACTTGTGGCCGAGCCCAAAGAAAGTGTTTTAGAAGAAATCATAAAATCCGATGAATCGAAGCCTACTTTGGATGAGCAAGAAGCCGTTGTAGCAGAAAAGAGTGACCCTGCAACCTCTCCTGCACCAAATGTCGACGAAATTGATGAGGGAGCCGCTGACGCTATACCAGTTTCAGAAACGAATAACGAGCTTGCATTAACTGACATTGATACAGAACCGGGCACTGAGCCAGAACCTTCAAAGGATCATTTAGACGTTGAAATATCTGAAGTAGTAGCTGCCAAGTCCCTGTCTTATGTCGAGTTTGTACAATCTGCAGAGACACCTGTAGAGGATATTACTAAGGATGCTGCAGACAAAAGTAAACTTGTTGCTGAAACTGAAACGCTACAAGCTGTAAAATCAGCACCCTCTTCACCAGAACGTGAAGACAAAACAAGGGTAAAAGAGCAGCCAGCACAAGTTGTCGAAGTTGCTGAAATTACTGAAACGACTAGCGATGATGCGGAATCCGAGACCAACGATACTGAGGAGAAACAATTGGCTGAAGTTCCTGAAGAAACTAAAGTTGAAAAAACAAGCAAGGGTTTGCAAAATGAAACAAAAGGACTTGAGAAGGATGCACAAGTCGATAAAGTTACTGAAGTTATTGAAGTTGAAACATCAAGCAAGGATATAGAATCTGAAAGATTAGAAGTTGAGGAGGATGCACAAGTCGATGAAGTCACTGAAGTTGAAACAACAAGCAAAGATGTTGAGTCTGAAATCAAAGATTCTGAGGAGGAAGACCAAGTGGCAGAAGTTTCTGAAGTATTGGCTAAAATTATAAGCGAGGATGTGAAATCGGATTCGAAAGAAGGAGAAAAGGATGTCACAGTCGCAGTTAGGGTGGAACGAGCTCTCGAATTAGAGCCTCTTTCACGAGAAGAAGTTGGCGAATTAATTGAGAAGGTCGTTGCTGAGATTTTACCGACAGTTGAGTCAGAGCGTTCATTGCCAGAGCAGGTAGACACAATATCTGAACTGGTAGCATCGGACACAACAACCATGGATGTGGAACATGAAACTAAGGAGGTTGAGAAGGATGCGCAAGTCGCTGAAGTTACTGAAGTTAAAACAACACGCATGGATGTCGAACCTGAAACCAAAGAAGTTGAAGAGGTAACAAAATTGGCTAAAGTTACTGAAGTTACTAAAATTGAAATATCAGGCAAGGATGTGGAGTCCGAAACCAAAGATACTGGTAAGGAACCTCAATTATCTGACGTTCCTAAACATACTGCAGCTGAAAAAACAAGCGAGGATGTGGAACCTAAAGGAAAGGATCTAGGGGAGGATGTGCAAATCGCTGAAGTTACGGACGTTACTGAAGTTAAGGCAGTTAGCGTCGAACCATCTCTCAGACCAGAGCCTTCTTCAACAGAACACAAAGACGAAATATCTGAACAGGTTGTATCAGACACAACAAGGAAGGATTTGGAACCTGAAACACATGATATTAGGGACTTAACAAAATTGACTACTAAAGTTACTGATGGTGAAAAAACAAGCGAGGACGTGGAGTTCGAAACAAAAGAAGTAGAAGAAGTAGAAGAAGTTACTGCAGTTAAAATAGCAAGCAAGGATGTGGAGTCCGAAACCTTAGATACTGAGGAGGACGCTCAAGTCGCTGAAGTTACTAAAGTTGATGAAGTTGAAACAACACGCAAGGATGTGCAACTTGAAACAAAAGAAATACACGTGGAAGCACAAGAGGCTGAAGTATCTGAAGTATTGGCTAAAATTAAAAGCGAGGATGTGAAATCTGATCAGAAAGAAGTAGAAAAGGATGTCACAGTTGAGGCAGTTAGCGAGAAACTAACTCTCAAATCAGAGCTTACTTCAGCAAGACAAGAAGACAAAATATCTGAGACGGTCGTTGCCAAGATCATACCACCTGTTGAGTCAGAGCCTTCGTTGTCAGAGCAGGTAGACGAAATGTCTAAACAGGTAGCATCAGACATAACAAGCGAAGATATGGAACTTGAAACTAAAGAAGTGGACGTGGATGCGCCAGTCGCAGAAGTCGCTGAAGTTACTGAAGTTAAAACACCAAGCGAGGATGTGGAACCTGAAAGAATAGATGTTAAGGAGGGTGCACTAGTGGCTGAAGTTACTAAATTCGAAACAACAAGCCAGAGTTTGGAACCTGAAATCAAAGATTCTGAGGAGGAAGCACAATTGGGTCAAGTTTCTGAAGTTACCGAAGTTGAAACAACAGGCAAGGATCTAGACTCAGAAACGAAAGAAGTTGAGGAGAATTTACAAGTGGCTGAGGTTACTGAAGTTATTGAAGTTACTGAAGTTACTGAAGTTATTGAAGTTGAAAAATCAATCGAGGAAGTGGAACCTGATACAACAGAAATTGAGGAGGTAGCACACGTGACTGAGGTGTCTGAAGTATTTGCTGAAATTATAAGCGACGATGAGAAATTGGATTTGAAAGAAGGAGAAAAGGATATCGCCGTTGGGGAGGTTAGTGTGGAACTGGCACCGGAAACGACCGTTAGCAAGGAAGAAGCACAATCAATGGTTCATACTATTGTACCCTCTAAGGAGATTGACAGTGATGATGTCAAATCTTTAGCTGTTGAAGATAGTGATTTGCATGTTGGCGCTGGCAGTGTTGTCGATGCGTTCGTTGAAGTTATTGAAGTGGAACCTGAAGTTGCTATGGAAACAGGTGTTCATGATGATTCAGTGGCGATTGTTACTAAAAGTGTCGTTAGGCAAGATTTGAATGATTTGGATCCTTCAAGTTATGCCCTTGCAGATGAAACATTGCCATCAGTTACTGCCGATCACGGTATGTCACCATCGTTCCAACCAGATGTTTCTCCCGAAACTTCGAACATCGAGGTAACCTCTTTTGATACTCAAGATATATCGGCTGAAATCGGGGATCCTGAAGACATTGTAATGCCTCCTGTTACAACTTCAGAATCTGCGATATCGGAAGAGCATCTAACAGCACAACAAGTAATATCTTTGGAGTCAGATATTTCTGCAAAATCCGCACCGTCAGATGCTTCGAATAATGAAGTGACAGACACTGCACCTTACGCTGCACAATCCAAGCTTGAAGATCCTTTGGAGATTGCACCATTTGTGAATGAACTGCCAGCTGAAATTACTGAAACTGTTTCAGAAGTCAAAGAAGAAGATGAGCTGGATGTAACTGTAGAGCATTATGATAAGCAAAAGGAGCTTCAGGATTTGGAAGAGAAAGAAGTAGATGACAGCGAGGAATTGCAAAAAGAACAGGATGTGGCCGTTGAGGAAGATCTAATTTCGGCTGGTACTGTAAAACGTATTGAAAGCGGGTTACTTCCTGAAGATTCTGAAGAGAAGGTTGATAGTTCCGACATTGGTCTTGAGGATGAACTTAAAGAGCAGCACATAGCCGACATTGTCGTCAAGTTAGTTGAGCAGCAAAATGTCGAACCAACCGTTGAGAGCGTAAACACACTGATCTCTCAGTTGACGCTAGAAATCGCAGAGAGCGACGACGTGGACTCGGCCGAGGACGATCTCAGTGTAGGAGTTATTGCACATGAGAGAGATGTGGAAAAACATGACGACCAAACTATGGAAATTGAGAGTAAAGTATTGGACGCCGAAATACTGAAGAAATTACCTGAGTCAAGCTTGTTGGAAACTGCCGCGAAACAAACCATCTTTGTGTCTGAATCAGGCTTAGATGTAGTTGCTTCTACTAGTAACTTCCTGGCGAATGAACTGTACGATATTGCCGTGGCTTCTTCGTCAGATGAGTCACCTGTATCCGTTCAACTATCAAAATCTGGTAAAGATGAGGAAATGGAAAACATACCCAAGGAGCTCTTCAAGCCACTAAGTCTTGTCACTGGCGTCTTCGATGCGATGAGACTTCGAGACCTGCAGGCGAATGCGATTGTAACTCCCCCCGACGAGACTCCGACGGCAGATATAGACGTTGTTTTTGAAAAATGTGTCGTGCCAGTACCTGCGGACTCGGTAGGAGACGATGACCTAGACGACGAAGATAAGTTGTCGGCAATGTTGTTTGAGAAGTGCTTGGTGTCTAAAAAGTCGGGTGCGGAGAAAATCAAAACAGAAACACCAGGTAAACTGCTATCAGATGCTGAGGGCAAAGTAACGGATGATCGTTTGGATGGGGTGTTGCACGTGATTGAGATTTTAGAGCCAAAAATGAAGAAAGATGATGCTGAAATTGAAGCAGTTGCAGTAGTTAAAGACATTAGAAAACTCTCTGAAAGTGTGGATACAGGCGACGCTCTAGTCAAAGGTAGAGATGTTTTGGTAGAGGTATCTGAGGATCTGTGTGAAGAAACGTTGGCGAGTGAAGCTAGGGCTGACGTTTCTCGTGTTGAATTGCATGAGGTTAGTGAGGAAGAAGCTGTTTCCATCAAAATGGTTGCCCAAGTCGAAGGCGATGTGACAACCGTGCAGACAACCAGTTATAAAACGTACGAAATCGACGACGACGATTTGTCTGACGACGAGTTGGCACGAATCATGGACGAGGTTGAAAGGCAGATCGTGCAAGGTGACGTTGACTTGCTAGAAATCGAACCCTCGCGAGCCGTCGAAGAATCGGCAGCGAAAGAAGAAACAGCCGTCGCTGACATCGCGAAACCAATCGGTTCTATCAGTGCATCGCCTGTCGACCACGAACCAACTCCCTCCGAACTGATTGCCGATGCTTTTGACGCGCTGAGAGATATTTCGCGTGGAACCCTTGAAATCGGTGGAACTCATGTAGAACTTCCTGTCTGTGAACCAGAATGCATTTCGCAGCACGTGGTCGTCAAGGAACCACCGCTGAAGCAATCCGAAATTGAAGAAGTCGCCGTGAAGCTTAAATCTGAAGAAGGTGAAATCGGGACAGAACTTCACGATGCGTCAGCGAAGGTCCTTGAGAAAATGGAGCAAATCGTTGCTGACATTGAAACGCAGATTATGACTGAAGACGACATCAAAGATGAGATGGTGAAGGATGCAGAGCCGATCTTGGATGCCGTAAAGCCATTGCCAGGCACGGATGTGTCCCGGCCGTCAATTGTTGAAGAGCCACTTTTGGTGGCTACCAGAATGGGACTGTTAACTAAAAAGCTTGTAGACGAAATAAGAGAAGTGGACGATATGTTACCGGAGTCTGTTGAAGGAAAGTCAGATTCAGATGAAGTAGCATACGCGGAAGTTTTGGGAGAGGAGCTTGCCAAAAAGGTTCTTACTGAGGATAGGGCAAAGTTCGACATGCAAGGTAAGGAGGTTGACGTTACCGTACTTAGAGAGGGGGCAGTGGCAAAACTATCCGATACTATTACGGCCGTTAAAGAAACGAAAGTGCTCGACAGTGACATTACTGTTGATTTTGACACAGACGTTAAGGACAAGATCAAACGGAAGACAAATAAATTGACTCAAGATAGCGAAACATATTCAACTGACATTCCATCTGCTTTTAAAGTGCAAAGTAAGAAAGGAGATAAGGCAGGAGAGATCGATCATAGGGATGCAGCTATAAGGAGCGTAGAAACGGGTGTTTTTGATCAAAGTGGGCCTGCTCGTTCTAGTATAGTTCAGAAGGAAACAGAATTAGATGATTTGCATGAGATTGTTACCGAAATTTCTGATACGGCTTTGCCGGAAGCTGAACGTGAAATTTTTAAAGACATTCCATCCGACGACTTAAAAGAAGTTGAAGAATTTAAAGACATTCCAGACGAAGAGTTCAAAGACGTCCTCACCGAAGAGGTGGACGATGCCCAGGACGACGAATTTAAAGACATTCCGGACGAGGAAGATGTTGCTATTGGTGCAGATGATGCTGATAACATTCCTCTCGGTGCCGTTGCTAAAGTTGACGAAAGTAAGCGTGATTTTGTAGATACTGCCGCAGATCCAGCCTCTCGGATTGACGTGGTTAGTCCGTTGTCTGAGCTGGAAGTCTTAACTGACGAGCATAACATAACGTATACATCAGATATTAAAGAGTCTTCGTCAACCGATTTTGAAGGCGTTTCTATCGACGAACCTCTGGAGAAAGAGCCGACCGTGAAGGAATTGGAAAAGAGTCTCTCAGAAGAGTGTCGAGAGATGTACAACGAAATTAGAGTAATACGCGAGGAAATCAAAGAGTCGATCGTCGAGTTTAAAGAAACTCTAGAAGAACATACGACGGAAGAGAAGATCGCAGAAGTTCAAGTCGTAGAAGAACAGCTGGAGGAAACAGTTGGCGAGCGTGATGTAAACATTGACATCCATGAAATGTCTGCAGATATTTCCGAAGCAATCGGAGAGATTTCTAAGGATTTGCAAGATGTTCAAGAGTTTATGGCTGAGAGTTTGGAAGACACCAAAGAAACACTTGAAGCGATATCTGAAATTAGCGATAAGCTAGCAGAATTAAGAGCTGTTTCTGAAGTTTCTGTTGATCAACAGGCGTCAGATTTTGTCACTGAAATAATGGAAAAGGAAACACATGAAGAAGTTACAAGCGCTAATGAGCAGGCAATCCTGGAAGAAATAAAAACTATTGTCGGACAAGTGGTAGACATATCCGAGTCAATCCAAGACATCGCTGGCGTTGTTAGAGACAGCGAAGATGCTCAAGAGGCTGTAAGCGACAAAATGTATATTTTGGAGTCGAAAGATGTTGATAAAGTTGATGGTGTGCCATCGGGTACGACCGACATCGAAACTAAAGGGGAAGCTATAGGCGATGAGAGCGGTGATGACACAAATGGTGAAAAACAGGGCGATGCGTCAGATACGCCTCTTGACATGACTATAGAAACAGCAGCTGTGATTGTCAGAGCAAGCATTGCAGAGAAACCTAAGGTACTGACTGACGATATGAAAGAAATGATAGACGAGTGCATGACAAAGTCAGCCCCTAAACTAGTGAAGATAGACAAGCATGAAACGAAACCTGTGACCCAACAAGAGCTGGATAAAATCACGTCCGACTTGGAGAAACAAATTGTTCACGAGGAAGACATTGAAATCAAGGCACCTCGTCGAAAATCGAAAACAAGCGAAACTAAAATATTGCATGAGGCTCAAGAGAAGCCTTTCAGTCTTATATCGGGGGTGTTTGACGCTTTGAAGGAAACGTACAAGAAGGGTGTAAGCCAAATGACAGTGGCTGAGTCAACCTCAACTGCACACAAAGACAAGCTTGCCCAAGACACATCGGCAGACGGCATCTTGAGCATTGCCGGACGGTCGACCGAGTTCGGAAAAAAACCGGACGATTCACAGAAACCAGAATACCACCAAGATATGGCTGTAGATCAATCGACTTCATCTTCTGGGTATGGGTTCTCCATGGACGATCAAGCTCTCTCCATAGACGATATTAGAGACACAGATACCAACATTTCATCAGTAACGGATGATTCTCAGGAATCAGAAGGTAAACACGGCGTGACTTTCGATGAGCCAGCCTATAAAGAGATCAAAAAGGCCAAGCAGCAGTCCGAAGAAGATATAAAGGATGATGATACCAAAGTTACACTAAAAGTCGATGATTCCAGGAAACCAGAAGAAACTCGAAGCGTAATATTGGATAAGCCAGCCACATCTGGCAGGGATGAAATCTCTCAGGTCAACCAAGTCCTCGCCGAAGAAGATTTAGAAGAAGATGATACCAAAGTTTCGCTAGAAGTCGATGATTCCAAGAAACCAGAAGATACTCAAAGCGTCACATTGGATGAGCCAGCCACATCTAGCAGGGATAAAATCTCTCAGGTCAAACAAGTCTTCGCCGAAGAAGATTTGAAGCATGATGATACCAAAGTTTTGCAAGAAACTGATGATTCCAAGAAACCAGAAGATACTCAACGCGTCACATTGGATGAGCCAGCCACATCTAGCAGTGACGAAATCTCTCAGGTCAAACAAGTCCTCGCTGAAGAAGATTTGAAGGATGATGATACCAAAGTTTTGCAAGAAACTGATGATTCCAAGAAACCAGAAGATACTCAAAGCGTCACATTGGATGAGCCAGCCACATCTAGCAGTGACGAAATCTCTCAGGTCAAACAAGTCCTCGCTGAAGAAGATTTGAAGGATGATGATACCAAAGTTTTGCAAGAAACTGATGATTCCAAGAAACCAGAAGATACTCAACGCGTCACATTGGATGAGCCAGCCACATCTAGCAGTGACGAAATCTCTCAGGTCAAACAAGTCTTTGCCGAAGAAGATTTGAAGGATGATGATACAAAAGTTTTGCAAGAAACTGATGATTCCAAGAAACCAGAAGATACTCAAAGCGTCACATTGGATGAGCCAGCCACATCTAGCAGTGACGAAATCTCTCAGGTCAAACAAGTCTTTGCCGAAGAAGATTTGAAGGATGATGATACCAAAGTTTCGCTAGAAGTCGATGATTCCAAGAAACCAGAAGATACTCAAAGCGTCACATTGGATGAGCCAGCCACATCTGACAGGGATGAAATCTCTCGGGTCGAACAAGTCCTCGCTGAAGAAGATTTGAAGGATGATGATACCAAAGTTTCGCTAGAAGTCGATGATTCCAAGAAACCAGAAGATATTCAAAGCGTCACATTGGATGAGCCAGCCACATCTGACAGGGATGAAATCTCTCGGGTCGAACAAGTCCTCGCTGAAGAAGATTTGAAGCATGATGATACCAAAGTTTCGCTAGAAGTCGATGATTCCAAGAAACCAGAAGATACTCAAAGCGTCACATTGGATAAGCCAGCCACATCTGATAGGGATGAAATCTCTCGGGTCGAACAAGTCCTCGCTGAAGAAGATTTGAAGCATGATGATACCAAAGTTTCGCTAGAAGTCGATGATTCCAAGAAACCAGAAGATACTCAAAGCGTCACATTGGATAAGCCAGCCACATCTGATAGGGATGAAATCTCTCAGGTCAAACAAGTCCTCGCTGAAGAAGATTTGAAGGATGATGATACCAAAGTTTTCCATGGATTCAATGATTTCCAGAAATCAATTGACACCAAAGAAGTGATTGTAGATGAGCCCGCTTCGTCTCGAATAGATCAGTTATCTAGGGTTGAACAAACACTTCCTGGAAAAGATTTGAATGATGAAGGTAGCGAAATATCACCTGAACTCGTTCATGCTCAGAAACAAAAAGACACTCAAGACGTGATTTTAGATGAGCCAACCACACCTAGAAAGTATGAAAAGGACGATCAGAAAAAATTGGTAGAAAAAGTCAAGGACGGTGATTCCAAAGTGGCGTATGAAACCGATGATTCTCAAAGACAAGACGACACCAAGGATGTGACTGACGACGAGCCGGCTACATTTAGCAAGGATGAAATGTCTGAAGTCGAACTTGCACACCTTCAAGAAGATTTGAAAGACGAAAAAACCAAAGTTTCTTTCAAGTCCGATGATTCTCAGACGTCAAAAGATACCCAAGCTGTGGCTTTAGATGAGCTAGTCTCAACTACGGTCGGGCAAGCACACTCAGAGGAAGTTACAAAGGTCAAAGACACCAAAGTTTTTTCGTTAGCGTATGATTCTCAGCAACCAGACGATACTGAAGTCGTTAATATAGATGAGCCGGCCACATTTAGCATGGATGAAGGACAGAAACATTCTGAAGATTTGATATACGACGTAACCAACTTGACGTCTGAGGCCGATGCTTCTCAGGGACAAGATGACACGCACGGGGAATCTGAAGATGAGCAAGCCACATCTAGTAAGGATGAAATTATTAAGATCGAACAGCTACTTCCTGAAAAAGAAAGCAAAATTTCACCTAAAACCGACGATCATTCAATCATAGAGACGTCAAACGAACTTGCAGACCTCCACGAAACGATCTCATCCACAAAGCATGTCCCTGCGCTTATGCTGACACAACCGTCGGTTGACATCTCGGATGAATCGCCAGATGAAATCACTCGCGATCATGAAAAACACCGCAAGGACTCAAAGCCCCAGTCGGCTATTGAGGAAGAAACTGTGTATTACATGGATGTGGATTCTGTGGACGAGGGCGAAGATTCGGATGTGGGCACTGAAGACGCATCGCATCTTCAGTTGAAGGAAACTCAAATAACTGACACCACTCAGGCAATTGACGTCGTTGACGAAACGGTTTCAGCAAAATCATCAATAACCGATTCGAAAAAAGTTAAAAAATCTCAGGTTTTAGAAGAGACAGCGAGCGTATTTAAAACTTCAGTCTTAGAATCTGTAAAAACTACATTGACATTAGGAAAAGTCAGCGAAAGTGTAGAAAGTCAGAAAGAAAAGTCTTCTGACGATGTTTATAATCTATCCGATGATGTTCTAAAATCGGTAGTCGCAGCCGACGATAGTGAGGAGGAAACGCATGAAGACGTTTCAGAGTCTGTCGAAGTTATGGATGTTGTTAGGGTCAAAGCAGAGCAGCAGGGCACTTACGGTGAAGAAGATGCTCCAGTAACAGTAGAGGCAGCCTCGCCGCTAGAGGATATTGTTGAATCTTATACCGTGATTAAGTCTTCAGATACAAAGGAAGAAATCGGTTCTTCTGATGCGAAAGACTTGTTGGATACGATTAAATTACAGCAGGATCAAGATATTGAGGTCGTCCAAGTTATCCAAGAACTAGAAACACCAGTTGAAGCCGAATTATCACCGACTAAAGATTCTCCAGACGTCAGTCAAGTGCAAGAAAGCCGTGAGGTAACTACAGATGAGAGACCAACAAAAACAGAAATCACTGAATTAGCAGAGACACTTACGAAGTCTGATCATGGTAAAGAAATAGGCCAGCCATCTGAAATCGACTTCGTGAAGGAAGATTTACCATCGCCTAAACAAGAAGAAGCGGACGTGCAGAAAGGCATAGCAGCTGAAATTCAAAAGGCACTGGTATCAGAGCAAGATAGCGCGATTTTAGATCCAATCCTTGGCAAAGAAGCAATGACTTCTGATGATGTTGATGCTGTGCCTATTGCAGACGTTAAGGACGCTGCTCAAGTAGAGGAAAGAGTGAGTGAAGAATCAGCTGACGTTTTAGTGAAATCTGGTTTGGTAGAAAGCAGCAGTGAGTCATTCGATGTCAAAGAACTCAAGAAAGAAGGTGAAACATTGGGGTACGTTGGGGAAAAGGAATTAAAGCAAACAGAGGAAATTGTGCAAGTGACGCATTTCACTGAAGTCAAGTCTGGGTCAGCTGGCAAAGAACTGGAATCGAAAATAACAAGAATAGACGCAAAGTCTCTTACGGTCGACAGACAAGACACAAAAGAAAGCTCTTCGAATGACTTTGTGGATGGTGCTATGGAACCAGTATCGGACAAGGTGGACGAGGAAGCGGTAGAAATTTCAAAGTCCGAGTTAAGCAAGAAGGGTATGGATCTTGTGACCGATGAAGGCGTCGATCAAATTGGGGAAAGTTCTGATATGCTTTCTGATTTGGTTGAAGAATTGTCGATACCTCAAGAAGAAGGAATATTAGCGAAGCTGGCTGGTGCCACTGATTTAACTACCGTTTCTGATGGGGGTGACGCCGAGGAAGTCGGCGCAGTGAACGAACCAGATACCACTGATGACCACGAAGAAATAGCATCTCATACCGAAGAGGACGAGGAGTCTCGGGCACAGACAACAGAATCAGCAATGCAAAGCACAACTTCGTCAGCTATTAAAGATTTGACGTCAATCAAAACTGGCCTAAGTTACTTGTCGGGTGTCAGCGAAACTCAAGCCACTACTAGTGTTGACAAGTTTGAGAGTGATTTGTCAATCGATGAGCTAAAATCTGAAACAGAGACAGTTGTGTCCGCCCACGTTTCTGTGATCGAAGATTCTGAAGACACTAGCAAACTGGAAGTGGAGGGAGAAGCTACGGCAGAAAAGGGCACAACTGAAACAGAAGTAAGTGAAATTCGCGAATTTGTACCCAAGAGGTTGACTGGCGAAGAAATAGGCAAACATTTAAAAATAAAGAAAGAATATGAAGAATCAACAGCAGCTGTAAAGGGATATGATGTCATCGTACAAGCTGTCGAAAGTGACGCAACTCGTGAAGACTCTAAAGGAAGAGAATCAGAAGCCGCGACAGTCGATGATGTGGACGCAAGGTCTGATGTAGAGAAAAAAGAGGTAGAGATATTGGACAGCGAGGAATCTACTGATGTGAGCTTAAAAACAAAAAAAGAACCGACGTTGGAAGAAGATATTTCTGCCTCAACAAACGAAACCGAGACAAAATCTATCGATGCCGTTGATGCGGTGGCTGATGTAGACAAGGATGCGGAGGTTTCGGAAGTTAACCGAGATGCTGACGGAAAAGAACAGAAAATAGAGGTATCGAAAATTGAAATGAAATCTGTTGTGTTAACTGAAGCTAAAGCGTCTGTGGTGTCATTGGACTTTGTCGTCAATTCTGAATTATTAACCGAAGAAGAACAAATAACTAAAGAACAACACAAGTCGTCCGCAAAGATTGATTTGAAAGAAGTTTTGAAGCAACCATCAGCCGCCGGAAACGAAGAAGAGGCTTCTGTGTCTGTGAAAGAAGATGCGGGTACCTTGACTTTCAGAACTGTGGACAAAGTTGCAGAATCTCAAAGAGTTGTCAAAGACGATTTGCAACGCACGGATATTGATAACGCTGAGACAGCAATCGCTACCAAAGAATTCAAGTCGGAAATAACTGGAACTGCGAGCAGCGTAGCGTCCATCGAAGTTCTCGAGTCCAAGGAAGTGGACGACACTTTGCGGTCTGTCGAGGAACTGGAAACGAAAGAAGTAGAGGACGACATGCAAGTGATTCATATTGCGGTAGTTGCGACAGGAACTTCGGAAATAAAATCGGAAATAACTAGCATTGACGAACAAGAAACGTTAGTAACAAAATCGGAAGACTTCGAAGTTGGTGTCTTTGAGTCAACATCTGACAAGGAGGAAGAACTTGAACCGGTCCCTGTTAGGAAGGAGGACGTCGAGTTCAGAGCTGACAAAGAAGTGGATATGGTCGGTAGTGTTGACGGTATTCCTGCAGATATGCCTGACAGTCCAATCCGTGAAAACGAGGAACAACAACAGGGAACTTCAGACGATGGAGCATTGAAAAAGATTGAGACTAGGACTGAGATAGTTAGCAAACTTTTAACTGAGACTGCTGACGCCGCAAAGCTATATGTCAAAGAGGAAAAATATATTATTGATGGCGATGCTGCTGAATTTTCTGCTGTCAACGAATTGGAGGTTGCACAAAAGGTAGCTTTTAAAATCGAAACAGAGGCCACCGAGGTGGATGCAAAACAAAGCGATTTAACCCAAACGACTCGTCCAGATCAGGAGCGAGGTCCAGCAGAGCTAGAAACTGTCACATCTGAGGAAATACCACCATACTACTCCAAAGAAAAGGCTGAGCATCTTGACCAAGTCATAGAATCAGAAATTACTGTCAAGATGTCGACAGGCTTAACACAAATGACTCCTCTTGATTCAGACTTACTTGACGTATCAGAAGCCACCAAGTCTGCCGTAAGCGAGGATAAATTCGACGCCGATTCTTTGGTGGAAGAACAAAAAACACGTGATAGGGAAGAATTGTCTGATTCTCTGGCTGACATGGACAAACAAGACATCGCTGCTGTTAAAGATGGTGTGGTAAAGGCAGGAAAAGAAGATGAGTTTGAAGAAGATTCTCTCGGTGACGATGGGCAAGTAGTGCAGGTAACGCGAACCGAAACTGTATCGCCAACCGATGACAGTAAGACCCACTTCGACGTGGATTCGCTGTCTGAAGAGGTTGCCGTCAAGGAAACTGTGGTCGAACAAGAAGCCCCGACAGCTGTGTGTGACGATGACGACGGAAAGATGCCTGCATCAATGTCAGAAAGTCAACAATTTGAGGTGGACTCTCTCACCGAGGAGTTGCAAGTGAGAGATGACGACGTTGTCGATAAGGAGGCGCCAGCAGTGGTTTCAGATGTCGATATGCAGATTCCTGTGTCGATGACAGAGAGCCAGACATTTGAAGTTGACTCGCTCACGGAGGACATTGCTTTGAAAGAAATAAAGGAGACAGGTGAACGAAAATTGAGTGCTAGTCTTTTATTAGCAGCTATGACTGATAGTCAACTGTTTGACGAAGATTCTTTGGCAGATGACGACGCAAGAGATGGAAAAGTCAGGGACGATGTAGACAAATTCGATGCCGATTCGTTATCGGGTGATGTTGATCAAGTCATGGTGGTCGATGACAGTACAGTGACTCGCCGCTCGGTGATTGATACAGATCGTAAAGACGACCTCGCGTCAGCAGATACAAAGATCATTATTGGTTCGAAAGTGGACGCTGTGTCTGCGGCAAAGGACACCGACAAAGATTTGTCGCCGGAGGAAATTGAAAGAGTTGCATCGGAATTGGAAAAACAAATTGTCTCGGAACATACGATATCTAAGCGTTCTGTAGTCGTTCATGATTCAAAGCCGGAAGCCAAACAAGGAGCTGAAAATGAGGCTGTTATCTCTGTCACGTTGCCTCGTGACGTAACTATCAAACCGTTTGACGTAGCTTCAGGGTTGTTTGAAAGTTTGAGACTCGCCACCCAGGAGTCACTAGACATCGCTGAACCGCGACACGAAGTGGCTGAACAAACGTGTGTTTCGGAGCACGTCGACCACGTAGACACGATGGTCGAGGAAGGGATGCAAGGCGAGACTAAGTCAGAAGCAACTGAGAGTCATCTAGACAGTACAGCGACAGCTGCTAAAGAAAGTCCATCTGTTGAAGAAGTAATTGAAGTAGGCGACACTAAGGATTCTGCGAAAGATATCAGTGAGGTCGTTCATGTTAAAGAAATCATAACAGATTCACAGATAACCGATATTTCTGAAGACAAGCAGTCGACTTCTCCAGACACATCACCAGAGGGCAAAGACGATCTTACCACGGAACAAATTCTCGATGAAAATCTTGAGAAAATTACGCTCGAGCTTGAGAAACAGATAATCACCGAACAGGAACACTCTACCAGGAAAGTGGCCGTCGACACCGAGGCGACCGCCAAAGAAGAGACCCGCGAAACGCGACACGTTGTGGTGGTTCCGCCGGAAGTGGTGTGCAAGCCTCACGGCATCGCATCGGGAATGTTTTCAGCGCTCAAAGTCTTGTCCCAGGGTACGTTGGACGTCGTCGAACCGGTCGAGGAAGTCGAGTGCGTTTTGGTACGAGCCAAGAGAGACGAGTCTGCGGTAACCGAAAATGTCGAAGACGAAGTCGTCGAAGAACATGTTGGCGTTGAAATTATAGCAAGTACTGAAAGCTCTATAAAATCGATAGAGGTGTTAACTAGCGAAACGAAAGAGGGAACTAAAATAGAAGAACTTCGAATTGCATCTTCTGAGTTGGAAGGAAAGCAGATTGTTGATCCAATTGGATCTTCTGTCCTATCAGAAGTATCCGTTAGTTCTAAAGAAACGGATTACAGCGGTAAAAAGATAGATAGTTATGTTGAAATAGAAGAATCAACTTCTGCCAAGAAGGAAATAGTGGTAGATGAAGTAGCTGATAGCAAGTCAGAGACTGCTACGAGTGACCTTGTCCGAGTAACTTCTCATGTCTTAGTGAAAGAAGAACGTGCTTCGCTAGACATTGCAGAGGTTGATTCAAAGATTGACAAACAAATTTCTCCTTCTGATAAAATTACTGAGGAAACTACACAAATTGTATCTGAAGTCGATGATAAAAAGTTAGAAACGCCGTTATTACAAGCTAAGATAAAACAAGCCAAAGCCGATGAGATTAAACTAGAAATAGGTACTGAACTGAGCCTAGAAGATAGCGCAATCGATGCTGCTGAAAACGCTGCAGCGGAAGGTGACACTTTGGAAGTGTTGGGTGTAGAAGAAGAAACTGAGGATTCTCCTGTCCCGATAGTTGAAGAGTTTTCAAGTGACCAAGAGATACTTTCCCCGCGACAAGCCGAATCTTCTCTCGAGTATTCGCAGTCGGAAGAACAACACTCTTCCATCGTGTCGCATACTGAAACTGACGAGTCCATGGTTACAACAGACGAATCTGCAAAACTGTCTATTGGTGAGCTAACAGAAGGACACACCATCAAAGAAATCGGGGAAAGTCAGTCTGAAGAGAAAGAACCCATTGTCGAATACCCACAGAGCGAGCGAGACGTGACGTCTTCGCAAAGTGGAGAGACCGAGGCGTCGGGCCCGGGCGACAGTCGCGAAGAGTCATTGACAGCATCCGACGAATCTTCGCAAGTAGAGCCGTCTATCGAAGCGCCACTCAGCATGGCCGGACTCTTACACGGCAAGCAACTGGAGTCGACGTCGCGCTTCGCGACCTCGTCCGAAGACATATACATGAAAGACGACCTACTGCAAGTGACCGTTACCGAAGAGGAAGCCGAGCACGCCGAGTCGTTGAAGCAAGGACGTCTTATAACTACTAAATCAGGTGCTTCTTACGTTGAACTCGATTCTGAAGGCAAGAAATCTATGTGCGTGTGCGAAGAGGTTGTGTCAACGGAGACGATTGCGTTCCCAGCTTCGAAGAAGATGGCATCCTCTAAGAAAACAGTCGAGACCGCGCCCAAATCTAAGATCGCAAAACCGCAGTCATTGAGCAGCACCAAGGAAAAGACCTATCGCAGACGAACATCAAAAGACAGCACTGAGACCAAACGAAAGAGCGTTTCAGAAGTGGATGAGAACCAAGAGAAAGTCAGGGTGAAGCGCACGATTCGCAAGACCGGCGAGAGTTCTCGTAAGATAATCAACGAGCCCGTCAAGATAACGGCGACGAAGCGCATCGACGATCGAATGCCGAAGCCACGCAAGGCGAAGGTCGAGAAACCGGTCGAATTAACGCCGACCCCGAAGCCGACGCCGAAGCCGACGGAGAGTCGCTACCGAGGCTACATGGCGTCGACGCTGTCACGGGACATGAAGGTTGACCCGAACGCCGTGGTCGTCAAGAAAGAAACTTCTACTTTTAAGAGCATCGAGTCGATTGCTAGTTCTCCGTCAAGGACGCTGAAGAAGAAGCACTCTGACGGGGCCGTGTCTTTGCCCCGGTCGCCGTTGAAGACGCTCAAGAAAGAATTGGAGACAAACGTCTCTCTGGACAAGACCGAGAAAAAGAGTGCTATGAAAGAGCGGAGGTCTGTAACTTCGACAACGTCAACGACGAGTCGTTCGATGGTGAAAGCCGATCGAGCGACAACTTCGCGCATTTCCGTAAGCAAGACAAGCGAGGCGTCGAGCAGCGTAACTCAGACAAGAACCTATGCCTCTAGGAAGTCCGAGGTGACTGAAGAACGTGGGCGTCGACGAAAACGCGACGAGGTGCCAAAGTCAGCGATCCCTACTCGGAAGTTTGACACGACCCGAAGCAAGAAAACACTAGATGAAAAAAACGAAACGAAAGTGATAAGGAAAGCAATTACACAGGAAGATAAACCACTAGAGAGCTCTGCAGTCGTAGAATCAACAGACACCCCAGTAGAGTCCCACTCCTCTCCCAAGATCCACATCAGTGAGCCGTCTTTGGGCGAACCCCGTCGCCGCGACCGCTCCGTGACCCCGCATCCCATAAGTCCTGACACATCCTCCCTCAAAACCGTGCTAGACAAGTCATCCGTGTTTGCGTCGGAGCGCCGCAAGTCTCCGTCTCCCGTTCGCGTTCGCTCGCACACTCCCCCATCGCTGCCCTCCAGTCCGCGCAAGGCCCAGGCGGGTATCACGCAACTTCTCACGTCCGAAGTGTTTACGCGCACCGTCGACGCGTCCGGCTCAATCGAAGTCATATACCGGCAGCCCACGGAGGTGCTGCGCCGCGTCGCGGGCCCCGGGGCCGAGGGTGAGGCGTCGCTGATCGACACGACAGACTCGTCGTTGTCCGACTCTGTCGCGCTACCCTCAAGCTCGTCCGACCACGACATCGCGCGCGCGTTCTCGCCGAAACCGACACGCGCGCTGGACCTGGTCAAGTCCGCCGTCCCGCACGCGCTTCTAGAAGCGTCCGTCCCGTCGCTTGACACCTCATCCACTCCCGAGTCCGTGTCGCCGGCCACTGTCAAGCAGGACACGGTCGGCGGCGAAGCCGTCCTCGAAACAGTTTCTACCTCAACTGGACATGTCTTTGAGCTTAAATTAGGCGCGTCCCAGTCTGTCGTCGGCGTTGCCGACCGGGCAGGCGACGCCGTGTCTGTCAAATCTGACGACAAACCCGAAAGCAGTGCGTTCGATAGTGCGTTACGCGGTGCGGATACCGCATTCGCGTTCGAAACGGGCTCGGTAGAGTCACTGGAGGTCGAGGATCTAACCTCGACCACCGTCGTCGACTCGGCCCGTCGCGATTCGGTCAAATCGACGCCGTCACCGATGAAGTCGATCCGGTTCTCGACATCGCAGACGTCCGAAGAACGTCTCTCCCCCATCCTCGACGTGCGCGCCGTCACTCCGACGCGCGTCAAACACACGTTCCGCTACCAGGAGGCCGTCGAGACGACAGCGACTTCGTCGTCGTCGGGGCGAGGAGGTAAACCTTTGCACCGCATGGCTGACGAATTGGATCGACTTTTGGATGAAGTGCGAGATCACATCAGCTCGCACTCGCGTTGGGGCGAGAAGTTATTGGATCGTGTGCAGACTTTAAAGACTAGGTCGACGGGTGGGAATAAGTTGGGAGACAAAGATCCTGATGCTCTAAACCGGACTCCAGGTAAGTCGCACGTGACTAGTGAAATATCTGTGATGACTCCGCGCGCGGCTGACGACGACCGAAACGTAAGTGACGATGACTCTGGCAGTGAACTAAACAATGCACTTGCAAATGACGACGAAGACGGAGCTGGGAACCTTCAACGTCACCCAAAGAGAGAGTGTGATCGGCGATTTCGGTCTCCAGACCAGCCGAGTGCAATGTCCCGTGATATTTCTCCCCAGATCCAATCGGCTTTAGCAGAAGAAACCTCCTCGAGCGACTCTGTCGACGCTGTTACCGTCGCGGCTAGGCGACCGGTCTTTCGTTTTAGTGACATCGTCGACGTTGTTGACGAGGACGAATTCGTTACGACCTCAACTTCGGGCTCAGAACAAGACTACGCAATCGTCGACTCGAACGAGTTGTCGGTGATCTCCGAGGAAGCTGCTACTGACGACGACCAGGAAGGGATACCTATTGATGACAGTCCTTGGCACGAGGGCGATTTACAGGTAGAGTTTGAAGAGGAATCCGATTGGTCATTAAGAAGCATACCAGGCGACATGGAGGAAACTGCCTTCCCTAAGATGAACGTTCCTTTAATCGCGATATCTTTAGAAGACGATGCGACCGAGAACACAGAATATGTCGCCAACGGCTACCTTACTTTAGCAGAGGCGTTGACCGACATAGAGTCGCTTGATAGCGATGTCGAGCCAAGTAGTCCGCACACCACCAGGAAGAGAAAGTCTCCGTTGGTGTTCAAAGGAGTTGGCGGCGACGGCATCATTCTGACAGACTCTGAGTACATAGACGGCTCCGGAGACGACGATGACGACTACCGGCCAAGGTCGCCCACGCCTTTGGACAACGTCATCGATCTTGGAGGCACTTTCGAGGATATCCTGCAAGTTAACAGTGAGATGACATCTCGCGGTGCTGACATGAGCAAGGTGACGTCCAAGTCAACAGGGCACGGCTTTCTGGGGCTGCCCGACGACCACCGAGAGGGTCTGACAGATTACGAAGACTTCGCACTGTCGGATGACGACTGGATCGAGGAGGATATGCAACTGGAAGACATCAACTTGGACGATCACATACCCGACGACGGCGTCGTGGACATTGCTGATAGCATGAAGCACAGGTCGACCGAGGTGTCACCAGCCGCCACGCCCGAGCCGGGGGCGATGCGCCGCGAGGACGCTGCCGATAGGTTGCCGACGAAGGCAAAGCAGGGCAAAGCCAAGAAAAATGCTAATCGCAAAGCGGCTCAAGCTAAAAAGAAAACAAAATCTCAGTTCCTTTCGCCGCGACCGGAGGCGCCTCTCGACGATTTGACTGACACCGAGGTTCTCAAGTCAGATTCCGACGACGATCGCCGAGGCCAGCGAGCTACGCGCCGTCGCAAGAGGAACCAGAGCCGAACCACCGGAGGCGGCGTGACCGATATCGAGGACCTGGACATGTCGGACTACGAAGGGCCGGCCATCACAGACGTGGACCACATCCCGGGCCTGCCAAAGGTCACCCAGTCAGCCGTGCTCATAACGAGGCGGCGACTGGCGCCGTACATGGGCCCGGACACCGACGCCGAGGACATGAACCTGTCAGATAGGGAGGACGCGAGTCCGCTGCCGACCAGGCAGGTTCGGTACAGGGCAAAGACGACGTCGTCGGGCCTGTCTGTGCCTGTCGTTAAAACGGGCGCGGTGACAGACGTGGAGGATCTAAGTGCGGAAGAGTCCAGTGAGGAGGAATCTGCGCCGAGACCGGCGTCTCCCTTGGCGAAGCCATTGGAAGAGATGGAGGCGCACTACGGTTCGGTGACAGTATCCTACTCGACCAAAGATCGTGTGAAAGATGCAGGCTACTTAGAGTCTGACCACGGTGTGACTGACCACGAAGACTTCACCGCTGACGACGTCGAAGATCCACTGTTGGCGTCCAAACGGAAGCGGGCGGTGATGAAGCACTCGAAGAAGAAGAACCGTCAGCTAAGCTCCGACGAGGAAGACGTAGAAGGCAGTGACGGCGATTTCCGGCGCGGGGATCGCGGCGACGACGATCGGATCGCTCAAGACGTGTTCGAGATCAAGTTCATGGAGGTCGACGGCGAGGCGCGCCCGATCCTGGTCGCTCCCGGCGGGAAAGCGGCGAAGGAGGGGTCATCGAAGCCGAGCGTTTTCCTACAAGTGGTGCCGGCCGACGGTGGCGCACTTACGGACGTGGAAGAGGTCGGTCACTCCTCGGCTTCAAGTGACAGTGACGATGAGCCGCGCACGACAATGCTAATGGCTCCCCGGCGACGTAGAGGCAGTGTAACTGACGTGGAAGACTTTGAGGACGAAGTTGATGAAAAGTCCTCGGTGGAGTCGGGCGATGAGACTGAGCACAAGTTGCCGGAAGCCGTGAGAGAGTTGACACTGGTGCATTACCAGCACGATGGCCGACCCGTGGTCGTCACACTCCCTCTGGACGATAACCACCCCGTAGGACTACTGGCCATGCGTGACGATGCGACCCACGCCGTCACAGACGTCGAAGATCTCACCTCGGACGAACAAGACCCCCTTGTCGACGAAGAGAATCGCCCCTCTAGCCCTGAGATCGAGATGGACTTTGGAATCATTGACGCCTCGGAGGCGATGAAAGTCGAGAAAAAACTGCGTGTCCTAAGCGTGAGTCACGCACCGTTGACGGACACCGAGGATCTGTACTTTGACGGCGAACCGACGCGCCGGAAAAAGACGAAGAAGCCCCGAAACTTGTTCGTCAAACAGGCGGAGCGTTCTGGTACTACCGACGTCGAGGAGCTAGAGGTAAGCGACGCCGAGGCGTTTGCAGCTCACGGCATTGCCGTCGTGCGGCGTCCTCTCATCTCGTTGACGCCAGCCGACGGCAGACGGAACGATAAGACGGACGTCGAGGACGTCTCTGCCGACGACGATGACGACGAAGACGACGACCCTGGGCCGAAAACACGACGCTCGATGTCCGTCACGCCAGACATAATGAAAAACATGGACTACTCAATGACAACGTTCAAGGAAGGCGACGGCCCGTTTCCTAGAGAGATGCGTCGTCTGTCGCTGGATCACTCCCAAATCATCCCAACGATACGCATGACCTCGCCGACACCAACACCAGGTCATCAGCAAACCGACTCGGAAGACATGCAGACTTCTGCTGACGACGAACCACCGTCCCGTGCTGACTCGGTCATCCCGTTCGCTCTGGACGATTCCTCGTCGACTGTAGTCCTAGTTAAACACACTCGCAAACTCGACTACGACGCCCCTGAAGAAGCGGTCAACATCAAAGGGTACGAGCGAATCCGCGAGGCTCACACCGACGTCGAAGAGGTGTCCGAAGACGAGCGTCAAGGCGTCGATCGGGTTTCGGTCGAGGAGTCTAGCGATTCCGTTTGCGTGTGCGTGACGGGCGTGCCGGTAGTGTGCGTGTGCGTGGGCAAGAAACGCGGTGACCTCTCGATGGTCTGGAAGGACGGAAACGCGACGGCGGCGGCGACGGCGGCCCAGAACGTGACCCAAGGTAGGGGGCGACAACCCCGTATTGAGTGCCCCTCTCAGAGAACGACACCCGTTGAGTTGAGACCTGTAGAGGTTTTGAGTGACGTTGCCGTCGGTCGTAAAGAAGACGATTCGTGTAGAAAAAAACCTGTTGTTAGAATTAGTCCTGTGCATTTGCCAGTCGGTCGTATTCCTCTAGAAAAGAGATTGGTTAGTGAGCAGAGTTGCTTGACCCAAGATATTTACCCATTAGATAGACCCCCTGGTAGAAAGTTAAACATTTCCAAGCAATCAGGTGTAGAAGTCTTAAGCAAGAAGCTGACATCACCGAAAAGACTTTGGCAAAAAGTTGCTAAAACTACCAGTCTGAAGATGCATCGTCAGAATGAGCGACGCAAGCGCACAGGTTTCAAACACTTGTCTTTCAACATTTCGGTGATAAAATGCTTGACTAGTTACATAACAACGATGAACATATCCACTTTGAAGCTCTACGGCCAATGTTTTGTCTCGTTCCACCTCGAGTTTCCCGCGTCGATCGACCTTCAACACACGGTGCGCTCCGAGCGGTCGTGCTTTGAACTCGGCGACGTTAAAATGTCGCCGCCCGACTCGGTATTGTCGCCGGCGACAAAACACCGCACGAAAATCCAGACACGTGCGTGGACCAGCAACATCATACTCAACCACGACGAGACTCTGCGCCACGACGGATTCTTTTTCTCGTCGCCGTTTGTCAGAGGGCGTTGGGGAAGCGTTTCGAAATTGATTTCCAAGTATGAACGTCTTCGAAGTGTGTCAGGAACGTTACTTGACGACGATATCTCGTCTCGGTCAGATCTCACGAGTGAGTACAAGTCAAGTTACACGGATTTGACTGATCTTCGATCAGAAAAGTTAGCAGAAAAAGAAAATCTCGTCAGTCTTTCTTCAAATTGTGACAACATCAGGTTCATAGATTCTGATAGTGAGACAAAAATTTCAGATTTTGTCGAGTGTGGTGTATTTCAAGCGAAGCATGTGAGGTGTGACGACGACGAAATAGACACGTTTGACCAATTTGAAATGATTTGTGAAACAACAGGAAAGAGTTCAACGCCTCCGGTTCAAAGTCTGGATATGTCAAAACCTATTGTGAATATCGTTTCGTTGAAAGATCGCAGTATCAGTCCTAAGCGACTGCAGCCATCATCTGTGCAGAAGTTGGCGGCGTTTAAAATGTTCTGCGAACAATGTAAAAATAACTCGTGTCATCAAGACCACAAAAAGTCGATTGACTGGCAAGAAAATGCCCAGATTCTTCAGCGAAGTCGTTCGTTGCGAGACAGAGCTCGTGTCTTCGAGACTGTTCTCTTCGGGATTGCAAAGAATGGCACCGAAACGAATACGAGGAGAACCCTGCGTGGCGTCCGCAGAAGCGAGTCGTCTGGATACCCGTTACAGCGAGATTCGCGGAGAGGTAAACCATCGCAACTATTTTGTGGTGGTGGTGGTGGTGGTAAAAAGGTATCTTCGGCCGTTGGAAAAGCTGGGTGGAGGTCGAATTTGGTTGTAACAGCGATGCAAGAATTTTTTAGTGATGGAATTTGTATCATCCCTTCAGCTATAACGATTATAGCGTTGCAAGAATTTGGTGGAAGTTGAAATTACTTTTACATAATTTGGTGGTTGTTGGATTTGGTAGATGTGATGAAAGCCTTTGCTTTAGTGATGGTGGTTGGGCTTATGGATTACGATGGATCGAAAAGAGCTGTTTCTCGAGGAACCAGTAAGACTAACCAGCACTTCGTTATCATGTTCTAATCTACTAAACGTGAAAACTCTGTCAGAGCATTTAAGCAGCATCTATATCATCTAACTCTTTATTTGTATCATCAACTGGTGGTTCTCGAAGCTGAACCTTAAATCAGCGCTTAAGCCCAGAAGGGTGTAAGTATCAAAGCATGCTCCCATCCATATTTCTTAATGCTTGCTACCAAATGACAACCGTGCATGTATCTGTGTAGTTTGTGTCAGTAGTCGTATTTCTGTGTGTAGATAATCGTTATGAGTAATGCAGTGATGTTATTGGCGTGTTTTTACCTCAACAGTAAGGTCACTCAGAATCTACTTCCTAGTAGTGGCATAATAGACTCCAGCATAATCGTACTGAAAAATTTTAAGAATTGCAATCCAGTAAATGAGCCTTATCTTTCCCCCAACCGGATCGTAATTTGTTGGTGAAATTTGTACTAAAAGATGGATTTTTTGCTCATTTGCAGAATGGACTGGCAAAAGCGACTCTGCAAAGGATTCTGCACAATCAGGTAAAAACAAACTGTGATAATTTGTGTAATTTTTAATTTTCATAACGGACCTGTTATTGAATTATCACAATTAGCAACAATGCATTACCCCGATTGATGGTACAGAACTACGCTAGGCCATCTGGTTATGATTTAAAATTCATTGTTCAACATGGTTTTGTTAGTATCGTTTAATTATTGTCATTGAGATGGGAATGTTTGCGACAGAAAACAAGAATATTGTTATATTCCTGTGTGCGAAAACATTTCCTGTTCAGTTGACACATCTGTAAGGTACATTTTTACCATAGAATATTGTTTCGTTACTGAATTTTCGCAATCCAAAAATTCGGACACTAAAGATGTTGACACAAAACTCGTCACTTTCAAGCCAGAGATGATTTTCACTAACTGTAATTAACACTCACCATATGATTACTGATTTTATGCTCTTAATAACCTCAGATTTTCTTGCAATCATCTGCATAGAACATTCACGCTGCTTGTACACCGCTTAACATTTGAGAAAGACATTTACGGTACAAAAATTTCTTTCATGTATTGACATGAATTTTACCAGCCAACTTGAAATTAATCTAAATGTCTTTCATCAACATGTGTTTAATGCCTTGCCGTCGCAGTTTATGGGAGATATTGTCCAGTTTCTAAGCGTTAACAAAAACTGAAATACATCTCATAAAAAGCGCAATTCTTCACTAGATGTAAACGATTGCTTGGTTTTGCTAAACTAAAGCGATTCACACGATATAACAATTTCTTGTGGCTTACTCGTCGACGCACTGAAATTTTCTAAGCACGCAGAGTTGCACCGAGCTATTTTAAGAATTTCAACTATAAGTAGAAAAAAATATATATATAAAAAATCTTTTATTTAACTTAAAAAGCTTTTGCTTAACTTCATGGCAAAATCGCCAGCTAACTTGCCGTTTCTATTCAATGTTTAAATACTAGCAAAGCTTTAGCTAATTCAACCTTAAACGTAAATTTAAACACGTTAAAAATCAAAAGTTCATTATTTCGTATTTTTCATTTATTTTATACATTTTGATTCATTACAATCTGCAGAAATATAACAATCGCCGGGCGCTGTTGTTTCGAAAATTTAACTCTCTAAGATCCATTCACAGAGGTTCTTTAAGCCTTCTTGAGATTCTTAAGATTCTTGAATTGATTTTTCTTCTGTTTTTTTTTATAAACAGTAATAATGTCTGTTAGGTTTTTTTTTCTGGGCTCCGAACCCCATTTTTTTATCTAAAAAACCAGCGATGCACGTAGAAAAAAAGATTAGCACTCAGTTGTGGCACTGCTGATCCGCAATCTTCTTTCTCTCTTTTTCTTTGCCACTTTTCTGATTTCCATACTGCACTTGCCATGCTTCTTCAGCTGAAAATGTACATTCTAAAATAAAACCAAATTGTCTGTAGGTATAATATTTAAATTAGTTTTTACTCAGGAAAGAAATGCATTTCTAAGTTCTGCTGTATAAACCGTAGTACACTGTAACTATCTCTGTTGTTCTTGAAACTATCGCTTTGCAACCCTTTTAATAATAATTCTATAATTCTCTAATATTAACTAAACTACTGACATTTTATCTCATCCCTGGTTTAAAGTTGCTTTCCCCATTTGTTTATCTGCTAAAAAAACACACAAAAATTATGGTTTCTAAATTATTTCACGTTTCGAAACGTTGATTTTGTACCTAAAAAAAAAATATCATGGAAAAGGTGTTTTCCTGAATAGAAATGACCAGCATCATTGCTCAGGTGTTCTAATGTTATTGATGTTAAAATTATATGGAAGGCTTAAGTACAATTGGGCTGCCAAAATATATATTCCAAACACTTCAACTAAAACTAAGATTTGATTTTATCCCTACATTCAGTCTATATGTATATATATATATTTAAAAAATATTTTTTTTAACAAATTTGATTGTCGATCGTGTCATTTTATGAATTTAATTGACCGCTCTTAAGATGCAAATACCAAGTTCCATATCTCGAGCTAGCCCAGTTCTTGACCGAGCCATGTGTGAAAAATGTTCTTTGCTGCAAAAATGTGCTAAGTTTATTGAACTGCACTCTTGTGTTCAAAACAGGAATCCGCTTTAAGTTACAGTAAGTTCAGAATAAAAAAGCAAAATTTACTGCCAAATTTCATTCGATCTTCTTATCGATTTAAACCAGCATTGACTGGTTTTCACTGCTTACCTATAATACCGTCTTCCGTTCATTTTGTCAAAGGTTACGTTCAGGATTATGAAGTAAATCTAACAAAAATAAATTTCGTCAGTTTTTTTTTCTTTTCTTGCTCACCGCAACTTAATCCTCGGTGCTAAGTTTCACTGCTAAAATAAAGCAGTGTCTTTTTGTATTAACACTCTGAAAATAATAACGAGGTCGCTTAATTACCGCATTATTCACATTAATCACTACTGATATAGGTAATTGTCAGTTATTATCCTGTAACGAAAATTATCCTATAACGCTTTCAGATAATGTGTTACACTGTATCTGTAACACAGATCTAATGATTTTGCTAGCCCGACCTCTCAACGTCTCAAAGACACAAATTTTTTTTTGTTTTTTAGCTAACTCTTTTAAGCTATGGTGTTGAACTGAATACTAATGCGACACATCAACGGCCATTTTTTCTTTGAATCCGATTGCGTTGCCATCATGAGGAAGTTATTATCATGGCCGATAAAAAAAAAAACAGGCAACGGAATTGATTACTCCGGTGACTGATAAATGGCGTTTTCGACTGGCCTGCACCGGGGCGGGTTTGAAACTTGCTCGATGCCGTCACGATCTCCACCGGGTTTGCACCAGCTCCGAGCGAGAGCGCTCCCATCCGAACACTTGATCGCTGGCTGTCAATGCATTAATTTGTTTCCCAATTGCACTGTCGAAATTTTCGGATCTACAAAAAGGCACTTGAACACGTGAAAGTTGCACTGGGGCAGAGTCACATGCCTAGTCGAACACGTGAAAGTTGCACTGGGGCAGAGTCACATGCCCAGTCGAACACATGAAAGTTGCACTGGGACAGAGTCACATGCCCAGTCGAACACGTGAAAGTTGCACTGGGGCAGAGTCACATGCCCAGTCGAACAAGTGAAATTTGCACTGGGGTAGAGTCACATGCCCAGTCAAACACGTGAAAGTTACACTGGGACAGAGTCACATGCATAGTGGAACACGTAGATCGTCCCCAGTGCACACCCGAGGCAGCCAATCGAATACGCCATGAGATAGTCGTCACACAGTTCAGCACCATACGCTTGTTTAATATTAATTCAATTCACAAAAGTTTTATTAATTTGATATTAAATCCTAGATTCGGTGGTAATTACCGGATTAATCAGGGAGTCGACTGTCGTTGGACCAGCCGATGCCAATCCTCCATTCACCCTCAACCCAGATCCCCATATCGAAACGATCCTCGACGGCTTAACAAACTATCGAAACTCCACATACGTCGACATGTCGCGCGGTAGTCGCGAGCAATCGGTCGGTCACGACTCTCAAGGCAACCTAGCCGACATAATCAAAACGGCGGCGCTCACTGTTGACGAACGGCACTCTGTGCGCGATGCTGAGCCCCTCGCCCTGCTCTCAGAGAACCAAGAAGTACGTCCAGATGACCACGACGCGAGTCGTAGAGACACTTACGAAGAAATGGAAAGTCTGAACGATTTGCTCGTGGATTGCGCTGGTTTTCCAGGGCAATATGACAGATCGCGGCGTTACACTTATGAAATTATAGACAATTTCGATCTACTGAAGGGAAACGTTGGCGGATCGGATGGGATCGTAACGCCACCCGGACAAGATGTAAATGAAACGGTTAACGCCACCACAAGAACTCTTCCCGATGGAATTACTAGCGAGGAGTACAAGCTCATGAGCTTCCTGCCGGAATTGAAAGCGAAGTATTTAAGTGGTAACGCCGCTGTTAAAGAAAATAAGGTGGACGAATGGGATGCGACGGAATCGCCGCCGAACGTAAACACCTCCGAGCTCAAAGGTAATTTGAAAGGTGTAAAACTTGCGTCTATGGATGATGAATTTAGCGACTTCCCTGTATTTTCTGCATCCACACACCGTCTGACAGGAGTCAGAGATGTGTCATCGAATGTGAATGTAGGAGAAACTAAAATTGCACCAGATGACATGTACAGAACAAGAGAGTCGGCAAAGTCATCGGACAATCCGACGAAACTAGAGGCAGACAACGACGTTGCTGGTCTTGCTGAAGTTAAGCGTGCTGAAGTCGCACAGAAACCGCCAATACCTCCAAAGCCTTCGTTCGTCCCACCCAAGGTTTCGAGAAACGTTCTTAAGTACATCGGCAGCCAGGAAGAAGAAGGCAAGCCAAGAGGATTCTTCGTTTCTTTGCTCAGCAAAAAGCCAACTAAGATCGAATGTGACTCTATAGACTCAAAATCTCAAGGAAACGCGCAGCTAGAAGAAATTGAAGCGACAGTAGAGAGGATTTTGTCAGAGGTTGCTTTGCACGAGAGTCTTCTCCCCGAGACGCTGGTATCCGGCGATCCAAGGACATCGCCGAAGAACGCGATTCAAGGACCTTCCCCTGGCTACTTGGATCAGGGGGTGACGCCAACACCCTTGCTTGTCAACACCTGGGAGGTGGATCCTGACAATACGACAGTCATCGAATTACTACCTAGAAGTAGGAAAAGGGCAGATGGTGAGAGTTTTAAAAGTGAGAGTAAGATTGCAGTTGGGGCGGTTGCGGACGAGAGTGACGATGGTAAAGATGGGGGTGCGGCACTTGAGAGTTTAGAAGAGAAGCTGATTGACTTGCTGAAAGTTGAATCGAGTGAAAACGCTATACGAAACGACACAAATGAAAATGTAGAGGAAAAACTAATTAATCTTTTGATCCATGAAACGGACGATAATCTAAACATCGAAGACATAAAAAGTGAAGAGCGTCTAGCTGAATTCGAAAGAAACATTTTAGACACGATGAAAGGGAATACAGACGAGGCAACGGGACGAAGAGAAAGCTTCTCCTTGGCTGAAATGGAGAAGAAAATGCTAGAGAAAGGCCTAATCCAAGTTAACTTTGGTGAGCTAGATATCCAAGATGTTAAGCTTGATGCTAAACCACGTCAAATTCAGCCGGCCGAGGCAACTTTCAACTTGGACAAACTCGGAATTGAACCTGGGGATGATGAAACAGCGGCGGATAGTTCGGCGGATACTCCAAACACATTGGAGACTAGACTAGAGAGTCGCAAGCAGCTAAAGAAAGCTCTGAGCGACGAATCCAAATCCGAAGAGGAGATTCTTTTGAAGCACGAGCCTGAAATTGACGTTGCAGAAAAGCAAATTATAAAACTTCAATCATCCGTAGAAAAATTATTGACGGAACTCAAGGAGGACGAGATAAGTCTACTTCTTCTCGACACCGAAGACGTGGCATCCGTCCCGAGCCGCGAAAGCAGCTCTACCACCGAACTCGGCGACCGGCCGAGATTCTCCTCAGAGGAGAGCGATGACTGGTGGCAAGATGCGTACCGTCATCGAGCCATCCCCGAGCCGGGCTATCAGGCGGAATACTGGGAGTCTGTACGACTGGACAACCTAAGCATTCACGGACCCAGGGTAAGAGACCGACACGAAGAAGCGAGAAAGAGTATGATGACGTCATCTGGCCGTCCTGAAGACAAGAAAGAAATGCCGCGAGTTTATGATGAAGCAAGGAATAGTATTGTGAGTAATATCTCGCAGGATGAACGTCGAAGGACGAGCACTGGAGACGAAGGAGATAATTCTAGTCTTTGTGACGGAGACGATGAGCGGTCTTTGAAATCGTTGTCCGCTGATGTTAGAAACGATCCGATGTTTTCTAATGTGTTCGCGAGTCAAGGAAGACGGTCTCAAGGTAACAGCCCGAGCGGCAGGGACCCGTGGACGCCGCAAAGGCAGTTGGATGAACTCGACGAAGATGGAAATATTTCGAGGATTTTAGCAAATTTCCCTTCCTCTTCGCAATCGCCAGCGAAGTCTGACCAGGGAGATTTTGGTCGAAATTACGAAGATATTTGGGGTAAACCTAGTACCAGTCGGCGTGAAAATTTTGACGAAGGCAACATTTCTAAAATCTTAGCAAATTTTCCTTCTGCATCTGGTTCAACGCAGCCCAAATCGGAGACTCATTTAGATTCTTTAATCTGCGACGAAAAAATGACAAAGTCATTCACAACCAATCAATCGAACACATTGCCCAGAACGGCCAAACTATCACAAATTAACATGGACCAGCCGATTTCGATGCTGTTCATTCGCTCGCCGGGCTACGATCCTCTCCACGTCTACACGCGAACGCCGTCCACCCAATCGCTTAACCCGCAACACCTTCGTCGCGAACCTGTCAAGAAAACTTCGAAAATATTGCCCGTCCTCAAGCACCTGAAAAAACTGCCGACCTACGAAGATGACGACGACACCGACTCTGACAGCACGTCTTCGTGCTCGTCGCCCGACTACTTCGCTGCGCCACCACTGAGATTCCCATCACTTCAACACATAACTCGAAATCCTGCCGTGCCTCTAACAGGGCCGCCAATCTTCCGTCCATCGATGGAACGGTCTTACATGACACCTCCGACTTCGCAACCAACCACGCCCAGCCCCTCACGAAGGTCACCCGTCTCCAGATCATCCAGCGTTCACTCTCATTCACCGTCGCCGGGCTATAACATTGCATCTCCTAATCTTCAACGACTTCCCCCTCTGGGAAGTATTTCTTCTCTGATGTCATCGTCAGCATCTGCTGCGTCCTTTTTCGCTTCTCATCCTTATCACAATTACAACATAGTTAATCCTTCGGAATCTCCTGATCGCTCGTACCTTTCCAGCCAATCAGAGCAACGCCCCTCCCCCATAATCCCATCGGCTGGCTATTGCGATTGGTCCTCGCAGTCTGACTCTCGCGAGTCGACGCCCCAGGGAGGTATGTGACCTTGAAGATTAGGTTTTTTTGTTTTTTATCGAGTGTGAAAAGTGTGCGGTCACTAACAGAATGTTCGTGGAATAACCGACTAACACGTTAACACGTTATTGTCGCGACTCATATAACACTTTGACGGCGTGTTGGCTACCTGATAGGCATGCTTTAGTAGATATCAAGTCATAAGGCACGGTCAAAAACAAAACACCGGGTATCGATTATTGAAATAGCAAACGTTTATCAAAATTTTGCAACAAGGAACATTTTCACCAGTATACATGTTAACCTAAACTAAGTATGGCCTAGTTATTGTTATCAAACGTGGCACATGGATGTATTACAGGGAAACCTACAACAAAAGTCGATGCCACGCCCATTGAAACGCTAGCCGATCTTGTTGGTAACCTGGAACCAAGGTCTGTTGTCCAGACACACACGAAGGACGTGGCCGCTCAGTTGGACAGTGTGCTCACTACTAGCTTAGTTAGTAAAGAAGATAGAGCAGCTATCGATCAATCGATAGTTGACATTCAATCTTCCGAGCACAACGACGATGAAGACATTTCAGTCACTGACGAACTCTCCACTATGTCTTGTCCGCAAAGTGAGAAGGATTACGCTAAGAAAGTTCTGGAAGAATTTTTGTTGGAAGAGTCTAAAGATATTCCTGAACTAGAAGCAGATCCGGAACATGGCGTGTCTAAGGCATTGGAAGTTGTCGGGAAAGTTGTTGGTAATGTGTCGGTGCCGATCGAGATAGACGAACCAAGCCAGAGGCATTCGATTCCAGACGCTCTGGAAGTGGCTGGGATAGTGCTGGGATCCGTTCCCGTGCCGCGAGGGCTGGACGCCGATTCGCCGGAAGAAGGTCACGGCATTCCTGACGCGCTGGGAGTCGCTGGAATGATTTTAGGCACCTTTTCGCTTCCACGAGACTTACCCAAAGAGGAGTCTAACGATGTTATTGCCGAGGCGCTGGAAGTGGCTGGAAAAGTTGCGGGCACAGTGTCGGTGCCGAGAGATATCGACGCGTCAGAGAAGAGGACGCGTCGCAGCATTCCCGAAGCCCTTGAGGTCGCCGGAAAAGTTGCCGGAATTGTGCCGGTGCCCAGAGACATACCCGAGGAGAAGATTAAGCATGGAATCACAGAGGCTTTAGAGGTAGCTGGAAAAGTTGCCGGCACTGTGCCGGTACCCCACGAACTAACCGACGAACACTTGGATGTGTCTGCCAATCAAACCAAACGTGGCAGCATCACGGAGGCGCTCGAGCTCGCTGGCCAGCTCGCTAGTTCGATTCCCATTAGACAGGAATTGCCAAAAGATGAGTTACAAGAGAAATTGACAGAAAAAAGGGACGAACCGTTAATGTCACATGGGATATCTGGCGCACTTGGGCTAGTCGGCGACATGGCTGGACTTGTTCCTACAAGGCGCAAACTTTCCGTTAGTGAAGCAAAAACGGAGGATGCAGATGATAAAACCGATACTGGTCACGGCGTTTTCGAAGGTCTAGGGGCTGTCGGAAAACTGGCCGGCTCTGTACCAATTCATCAGGATATATCTACTGGGGAGATTATATCCATCGATGTACTTCATCCCAAAAGGGACGTCTCTTCACTCTCTGATCAAGTTATTGGAAAGGCAACGCAAGAAATTGGCAAGGTTTCAGAGACTTTGGAAGCTGACAAAGCGAAGGCAGACCATGTTGTAGAAGAAGCTCTGCATTCTGTGGGCCGGCTGGTAGGTGCCTTGCCAACAAAGCAGGACATGGTTCACATCTCCGCTGATACGCAAGGTGAAGTGCAGGAAAAAGTTGACCATCTGTTTCAAAAGAGTGTTGATAAATCTAAAGAGTTGGCTGAAACCACTGTGGCCGCTGAGAAGCAAGCGGAAACTTCGCTCGAGAGCAGCTTTTCTAAACTGGCTGAAGAAATGAAAAAGTTGGAAGGGCTTTCACATTCTGGCTCTAAACACTCTGTGTCAGAAATTGAAGGAAAGATTCTCAAGTCGAAAGAAAGCGCTGGTAATTTCGGTGACGACAGTGACGAAGATACGTCTGATATAAAACAGTTGAAAGATGTTTTCCATAGCACCGTTACCAAAGCCGGTGACTTCATTGGCAATTTAACAAAAAAAGCAGAACCAGAAACCGAAAAATCCGACGAAAAGTCTTCCAGTGATAAGAAAGAAGTTTGCTTCGTGGGCTTACAAAAGAGCGAAACCGTAATCGAAGTGAACCCCCTTAGTCGAGACGCGTCTCCGAATCCATACGTTACGACGCCTACCCTGCCACGTCGTGGTCTCGGCGTTGGAGGGTCCCAACGCCTCTCCCGCGACCAACGGCCGGCACCCCTGGACGTCACCAACATGCCAGATGACTCCGACTCCGAGGAGGACGAAGACGATGACTACATAGTCACCGAACCGTCCGATGACCGGGAGAACACCATCTCCGAGGAGAGTCGCGTTCATTCGTCGCCAGATATCTTGGCGTCTCCTCGTCAGGCTCCCCTGTCAAGTGTGGAACCTCCTCGACGTCGGCCTATGTTCCATATCGAGTCTGAAGAAGACGACTTGACCGATTTGGTGATTGGAGAAATGTCTGGCAATGAGTTTAACTTGGAGATGGGACAGACCATTAAAGTCACCGATGTCGATGAGGACGAGAACGATGAGGACGTGCAAGTGGTGAAAGGATTCATGCAAGTTGGCCGACACGGGGAGTTGATGAAAGGCGTTGAAGTAGTAAAAGAGTCTTCGTCGGAAAGAGAGATAGATGGTGGTAAAGTTGTGCAAAAGACGGTGGTCACTACTCAAATCGTGACGTCAAAAGATGGATTCATTCAAGACGATGAAATTGAAGAGGAATTTGACAAAGCAATCGAAGACGAAGATGAGAGCGACAGATTGTTCGATGAATTGTGCAAAGGAGAGAGCGATAAAGAAGGAGGTGAAGAGGCTACCGAAGAAAGTGGCAACGAAGATATTAAGGAAGGTAGTGACAAAATCGAAAAGAAACTCCGAAGAGTGGAACGACGCTTTGAAAGGATGGCTTCGGAAACACTTGATAAAGAAGCTAAAGAAGCTGCCAATCAGCCGGAAGTAGAAATCAAACGCGAGGCTGAATTTCAGCGCATGTTATCACAGTTGTCGACGGAGGAGGTGACCGAATGTCAGAAAGATTTCTCCCAGCTTTGGGACGAGGGCGGCATGAGCATGACGCCGTCCGAAGAATGGGACTCGGGCTCGCAATCGAAACAGCCGGAAACTCCCAGCAACGACACGGCGAGTAACGACCTTGACGACGACGCCTCTCCCCAAGGTATTGCACACAGACTGTTAGCTTGTCGCTAGCAACCGACTAACATAACAACGCTTTTGTACAGAAAAAAAAGTGTCGCCAGTGGAACGCTTTAGTTTTTATGTACGTACCTGCCGAGAGCTTGGTTTACTTATGTGGAAATCACTGTTACCATTCTTTTACTTTCTTCCCTCTATGGTTTTTATCATTTATTTTTTAGACAATTCTAGAGATTATTATAGAGCGGTTGTGATTTTCATTAAAATTAGACCAGCTTGTATGGCGATTTTGGCCCACATTCGAAAACTTGCGTCGCCTTGCCAGCATTAACGGAGATGCAAATTTTTCTACGTGAATCAAAATTAAACCGGTATATTTATTATTCAATCTATTCATCTTTATTTTCTTCATCTACACTTTTTAATTTTCAAAACTTACAAAATACCTTCTTTAGCATTTTACTTTATGACATTAACACTAGATTCAAATCAGAACATCATCAGATATATTTTTCTTGTTATCTTCTTTCAACTTTTCCCCGTTCCAGTGCTAACTGCCAACGATCTCCCAAAAAAGACCAAGGTTTCCCTTCGCAAGCTGGAAATACCTCGCATCGTCATCGACAACTACGACACCGACGAATCAGACGACAGTCAAATATCGAGCATCGACTACTGCCGATCGCTGTCAAACATGTCGATCGATTCCGACGACAAATTGTTGAGCCGTAACAGTGGGGACTTTGACGAAGTCAGCCTGTACACGTCAGACGAAGACGACGACGTCGAAAGATATCCAGTCACTTATGTAGACTTTACGAATCCTAAATACGATCTTCCGCACAAAAACGAGCAGTCTCCGATTGAAAGTGTGACTTCCTATTCTGAGGAATCCGAAGAAATGGAGGACTTAAATAGCATTCCGAAGGAAACCTTGGCAGAGAGAAAGTCCCCCATATTGGGACCTCACTTACGATGGTCCCCTTGTTCTCTGGAAACAAGCCCTCTGGGTATGTTCAGTCCCAACCCCATCAGAGACTTTCGAATTAAACATTTCTTTGTAATTTTGCGAACAAGTTTTGTATTTCTCTTGGCGTAGTGCCTGCTTCCTAACATTGATAGAAAGCGAGCAGCGCATGATTTTGTTCATTAATCCACTAATATCTGATGATAACACAGATTTGTTTGTTTTTTTCGACTAGAACAACATATTGACAACACTATTACATGATTTTTTTACTTTTTTTTTTTATTGAATTCGATGTTTATTGGTAGGTGCGCATATTTTGGAACATGCTATTGGATGGCAGATTAGTGAAATATGTTTTCAATATTACATCAAATTATTTGTCCGTTTGCTTTGCATAATGCATCGTTCTCCATGTTTAGCATATTATGACATAGATTAACAAAAAATACCAGTTGATTGTTTTGCTGAACAGAAATGGATTGCATGAAATGGAAGAGTGTATTTTTTATTACGAGAAATGAGTTTGATAATGACCTGCTATAAGTCAATATGGAATTCAAATGCTGGCTTCGGCCTTTGCTACCCCCATAGCTGGTCTGCAAGCAAGCAAGATCTAGGCCATGCCCTGATGTATTTTAACATGTGAATAATTGTACACTTTTTGTTTAATTTACGTTTGCTTCCTGTAAATAGCAGGTGCACATGCACAAAACGTGTGATTTCGGCAACCTTTGTGGATATTTTTGATGTGAAATCGTCATCACTAAAGTACACTCATGTCCCTGATAGTAATGATGAATAATTATTGTTTTTAATGTTTTTGAGCTTAGCCGAGTGTGTTTCAGATTTTGTGTTTTGTGTTTTAGGTAAGTGTTTATTCCAGGTAATACCCTCTAGATGGTTAAAATGTGTTGGATCTGTGATATTGTTTTTTTACGGCAGCGAATCTTTTCAATTTAGATTTATCCTACAAGTGCATTATTTAGGTAAAACCAACTCACGCTATCTCTGCTTCGTAAAGTTAAAATCAAAATTGCAGCAGTACCTACCGAACATAACATTGCAGGCAGTGTATAGTTTGTTTTTGAGAAAGTTAAAGACGGATTTGCTATTAATATAACGGAAAGAAAAGTTACTATCCGGGTGTAGTTTGACTGACCTTGTCAACAGTTATCAAGTTTTCATTTCAGCTCCGACCTACCACAGTGCACACACCTGGCAGATAAATTTACTCCACTACCCCCGTCGAAACATAAGACCAACCCACTCAGCATGAAATTCTAATAAAACCTCTTAACAGGCTAATATTTTGTGTTCCTTACTAACACATTATTCCGCACCTCTCTTTTAGAGGGCGCCCCGGTACTAACAGGCGACGCGGATGCACGAGGAGAGTCCCCAGTGGAGGTTCCTGCCCCCCGGCTTCTTCCGCGTCCCCCATCCGATTCCCCCCGCGACTCCTCGACGGTGTCCCCCCTCGAGCCGGTCGGCCACTTGTCTGCAGACCTTTCCCCAATCGCCCCCAACGTACACAGGGTCAGCGTCGGAGTGTCGCCTTCCGAAGCGCTCCAGGGACTTGAAGGCAGGAAACGAGACTCGGACCAAAGCATCGACAAGTCTGAAGAAGACATGACGGTCACTGAAAGGAAAAAGTTCTGGGAGAGTCAGTCCAAGCAGAGTTCAACTGAATCGTTTATAGAAAAACAGCGTTCGTTCGGCTCGCAAGACGGCCCGGCGCCAACGCAACGTATTTCCCATCTCGACAACAATGTGATGATAACGAAAGACTTCCTAGCACATGAGCAGGAGCGCGCCGGAGTTGTCAAGTCGGAGACAGAGAGCGAATCGGACACCATGTCCGACTCAACGATTCGTATGAGCGCGCCGTTGCACTACAGGTCGACCGGATCGTCCGACGCCTCCGAGCGGGAGGGTCTTGAGTTGGACGCCGGCGATGTCTCCCTCCACGGTGTTCCGACTACAGTCTCTGCAGTCGCGTCAACCACCGACCAGGGGTCGAAGTTCATCACTGTGTACCATAGCGACGAAGATACACAGCTAGAGGAGCAGCTGGACGAGGTGGAAGAGCGGCTGGAGAAGAAAGGACGCGGTATTCCTGTGCCAGTGGCACGAAAGACGAGGTCAGCGTCGTTGCCGACCGAAGACTTAGTGCCAACTGACGTGGGAGTTCGGGCCAAGAAGAGATACTTCGAGGCTCAAATTAAGAAGGAAATGGTCGTTGAACAGCTCATGACGCAATTCGAAGAAGAGGCGTCTCCTGAGCACAAGGCATTACCCGATGAGCCGGAAACCCCAAAGGCATTGGTCAGACAAATTAGCAGGGAGATGGAAGATTTATTACCCAGTAAATCGGCCAAGGATGTCAAATCTCAAGAGGAAGTCAAGTCCGTCAAGGACTTAGCAAAGGGATTTTCGAAAGAGGGTAAAGACGATGACTCGTTAGTGAAAGAGGTGAAGGCCAGCAAGATTCCATCGAAGATTCCTACGAAGAAGGAAGCATTGTCGAAGGTTTCCGTGGTTGAGAGTAAAACCGTGCTCAAAGAAAAAACAGAAGAACGTGAGCAGGAAGGTGAGAAGGAAGTGGTGAAGGTTTCTGTGAAAGATAGAGCCAAGAGCATCGACGTCAAGGAGTCTGTCAAATCACTCGTTGGTGGAGTCACTTCGCACTCATTTGACGGAAAAGTAAGCAAAGAAATAGCTAAATCAACGAAAGAGACAACGAAAACTGTAACCAAAGGAAGTTCCCCGAAACCAGACAAGAAAGCAGAGACTAAGCCGTCAGTAAAAGATCGTGCCAAAAGTATCGAAGTGAAAGAAACCGTCAAGTCGTTGGTAGGTGGCAAGCCTGCCAGTGAAATTCCAAAGCCTATAGCCAAAGACAAAGCTCAAAGCATTGACGTCAAAGAATCTGTGAAAACTTTGCTACGCAGCAGCGGGGACGACGCTTTCGATAAAGAGCCGATCAAGAAAGATCGGTCCGAGAGCATAGCCATCAGCTCTTTCGAAGAGAAGGAAATTGTGAAGAAGATGTCTGTGAAAGAGCGAGCCAAGAGTATCGACGTGAAGGAGTCAGTTAAGTCGCTCTTGACAGGGATAACTCAAGCATCAATTGAAGAAAAAATCGAAACGGAACCTCATACTTCGGTCAAGGACAGAGCCAAGACCATAGATGCAAAAGAAACGGTCAAAACTCTTATAAGTGGCGCATTCAACGAATCCCGCGGAGTCGTCGGTCAAAATGTGGAGCATGTTGAGACTGAGATTCTGAAAGCCTCCGATATCCAAGAAACTTCTGAAATAATTGGCACGTCGATTACAAAAGGAACCGATCATTCTATCGAAGTTGCGAAAGATGGCTTAGAATCTACCTCACACGAGACAAAATGGGACGAGAAATCTGATTCTTTCGACGCACAGGACGTTCCCAAAGTATTCACGTCTGCCATCAGTACCGAGTCCAAGGCTGAGTCGGACACGAGTGTCGGTTCGCACGAGAGCAAGGTCGAGCTAGACCTAGGTTCGCGCGAAGACATGAGCTTGCAAATGGCGGAGGTGATGCACTACAAAGCCGAGGGCATCGGTAAGCCATCAGACTCCCTCGAGGTCCACGTCGACCGCAGCGAAAGCGAAAAAGACATCGATGACGACGTCAAGGACATGGAAAAGAGACAGGGCAGTCGACGAGACTCAGAGGAGGAGGCGATCCCTTCAATAGTTGTAACTCTCTCCGGTAAACAAAGAACGGAGAGCAACAGCCAGGCCAGCGATACGGCGTCCGAGTCTGACGTCACTACACCGGAAGACGTCAAGGGCGACGAGCACCCTTTAAACCAGTCGCGCGAACAGTTTCCAGACACCGTTTGGGAGGTGCCTGTTCAGGAAACAGAAGTCGAAGAAGAGGTTCAAGACATTCTGATCGAAAGTCGAATGATAATTGAAAAAGATTGTTACGACGATTACGGGAACGATGACGACGATCGCGCCCGCATATCCGAAGAGGAGGCGCGAGTCCTGGCCGAGGAAGTGGTCGACACCATCGAGGAAGAAGTTTGTCGCCGCGCTGAGTTGATGGACATCCCTCCCGTTCCGCTGGCGTCGACCGCGCAGTCGCAGGTGGCCGAATATCTGCGCCAGTTCGCAGGCGACGATCTGGAGCCGGGCGACATCGAGCTGGTCGAGTCGATCTTGGAGCGTAAGAACCAGGAAAAGTTGCAGAAGTTAGCGAGAAACGACACAACTACTTCCAGTCTGGAGATTACCGACGAGGACCTACGCAGCAGCGGCGTTGACAATGACCTTTCGCCGTTAGAGAGTCAGGCAAAGGTCAACGTTGAAGATAAAACCGTAATGGAGGATATTCCGTTCGACCACGACGAGGTTGCTCTTGAAAAAACTATTGCCGAAGTGCGAGAATCTTTGGAGGCGGCCCAAGAAGTACTTATCGAAGAACACAAAAAGAACGAAGCAGTTGTCCACAAGAAAGAGTCGCCGTCAGAGTTCGAGTTTAAAGTTTTGGCCTCCGAGAAAAAGTATGACGAAAGCATTGCCGAGTCCCACCACGAAGACTACTCTGTGTCTTCGGACCACGGCGTCGCAGACTTCGGTGGAGCGGCTGGCAGCCACGTGACCGACATCGATCTGTCGCGCCAAGAAAACATCCAACGCGACCGTCGAGGCGTTGAACGCGAAGAGGTCAGCTTCGACCGGTTCGGCACGATGACCGTCACTGAATCCGCCACACGGGACAATGTAATGCGAGACGTCCGCAGTGTGGACGCCAAAGTCGACGACGTGGTGATTGAACGCGGCGGGGTCGGAGGTTTGAACGTCGAGAAGCGGTTCTCCGCGTCGATCAGCGATGAAGATGACAGGTCGATCCAGAGCTCGACCAGCGAGTCTGAGTCTAGAACCAAGGACTCGGTACAATCGAAGCGGCTGTCCGAGGAACGGGAAGGAACTTCGCGCAAGACTGACGAAAGCGTCTCTTTTGAACAGAAGACAGAAGGTAAAAACGGTTCGTCACAATTGAAAACCGAGGTGACATGCAAAGCAGAAGAGCTGGGCAGCAAAGAAGTTGTGATTGAGTCGGGCTCTTCGAAGAAGGTCGGCGTCGACTCGGAGTTTGGGACGGAGATAATCGAAGAGTCTTTCCAGACAACGAGCAGCACAACTAAATCGGTGATCAAGGACCACCAGTCGGGGAGCAGCACGTTTACGTCGTCGAACTTCGGCAGTGGGTCAGCGTTCGACTCTCTGAAGAGTCAGGCTCAAGACGACTACTCAAAAGACAGCGGGTTCTCCAAAAGTGACACGGCCTCAAAATTTGGGGAACTTAGTGACATGTTTTCGGACGGCATGGAAGTGAAGAACGCGTTCAAATCTATTCGCGACGAAATGATACGCACGGAGAGCGATGACTCACAGGATTCGATCAAGTC